>CM068546.1:18980145-21380145 GCA_035048495.1 Euptelea pleiosperma | reverse complement strand
ATCAGCATTGCTCACAACCCAGTCCAACATGATAGGACCAAGTATATTGAAGTTGATCGTCACTTCATCAAAGAGAAACTTCAACAAAAATTGATTTGTACTCCGTATGTGAGAACACAGGAGAAGGTTGCCGACATACTCACAAAGGGGGTGAACAAGTCTATTCTTCATACCTTGACTGGCAAGCTGGACATGATGGATATCTTCGCACCAGCTTGAGGGGGAGTGTTGGAGTTTATGTAATACACCCACGTGGGTGTCTCAAGTGGGCTGCGTCCCACTTCTCACGTGGGGCCTTTTTTGGGTTTTCACTATTCACGTGAATAGTGTCGCGTGAATAGTGTTCTCCTTTGTAGGGTTTCTCCCCATCATATATATATATACAGTGAGTGTGGGAGAATGAATTAACAATTCATTCTCTCCTCTTCCCACAACTTCTCTCTTTAACCCTAATCTCCTTCTCCACCTTCCGCCTCCATTACACCTTTTTCCCTCTTCTATCTACAACCTTCATCTACTGGTTACAACCTAATTTACAACAGAATCTGTTCAGTAAACAACATCTAAAATGAAAATTTGACAAGGATGATACCAGGAAATTGATTTTTTTTTCAGACATATAAAATCTCAAAAGAGGAAGATTAATCTATTATAAACATTAAAAAAACAACAATGTCTCCATCAGATATCCAACCATCATCAAATACTCCCTGTATTTTGTGTAAATAATTGTATTATTATCATATTCATGCTAGATTCCAGTATCCTAATCAGTTACTCAGACTAGTCAAATCTCTTGTTCATATTATAGACGAATAAAGTCTCCCTACCAACCACAGTTAGAACCTAAGAAATAATATATATAAAACTCTGAAAGTCAGCTATTCTGCTGTATCGACCATTAATAAAAGAAAGGAACCAATGATACTGAACTACTTCAAAATGACTGAATCACATGCCGTACATATCCAATACTTCAATATTTGCTGGAAAAAAAATGTATACACATGCTGTACATATTCAGGCTTCATAATTGGTAAATCAGGGTAATCAAAGTGCATTAGCCATCCCACTCCAATTCTGATTGTGTTGATAAAATTAGCATCTCAACAATGCCCAAAAAAGAAAATGATATAAAACAGTACATAAATGAGGCTTAAAGACCGGACAATGGACCCGTACTCATACATGTATTTTTCACCTCTGGCATCATAATTGATAACTCCAGCTAGTCAATGCATTCTAAATTCTACTTACAGGGAAATCAATATCTCAATGCTACTCGCAATCCAAAATTGAGAAACAATGCATATAAGGATTTCCAAAAGTCAGCTACTCAAGTGTGGTCACTTCTTACAGTTGCCATGACTATATGCAAAATCAATATTGTGGTCCTATAAATCTTACCCATGCCAAAACTTCAATAATAGTTGTGAAGTCAACACCTACACCACATCTTGGCATCATAATCATTAATTCAACCTACTCATCCATCCCAAATTTTCATTGTAATCCAAAATTGACATGTAATATTACCAACAATCCAAAATTAGAAACATTTAATGAACAAAACAGGTTTAAGATGTTAGCAACCTTTGGTGAATACCTACAAATCTGTTAAATAATAAACATATCATGTATACATAAAACTAAGTCCAGTTACTACTAAGAATACAAAGACAAAGAAAACAATGAATTGAGGTTCACAAAATTAGTTAATCAAGTGTAATCAACCTCCTAAAAAAGGAGGGAATTATCTAAAAAGAACGCTAATTTAGCACTACCCTATGGAAAATTAATTGAATTAGTAAGACCCACTGTATTTCTTAAATTAGGTGATCCCTTGACTGCCAATGAACATTGTTGACTAACACCCCAACATAACAAGCATATCAACCCCTTTAAAGTTGATTCATTTCATAAAAAATCATAACTTGAAGCAATAGAATGAGAAACCCTAAAAGATTGAAAAGTAGATAATAACACGATTAAGAGCCTGAAATTTCATATAAATCGATTTTCCTAGCAAACAATGTTGACAGGGTTGATACCCTGGTTAAGTTTGGGTGTTGGTCAACAACATTGAATGATGTTATGTAGGGCTGTCAATGGATCAGGTTCTAGTGGACCCAATCTGATAGAAAATATGCCGATCTAATAGGAGATCGGATCACGATTCCGATCCAATAGAAAGAAGAATTCCGGACCCAATCCGATCCAATATATATTCTATCCACTCAAAATTGAAGTATTGTACAATAATGACATAAAAATACATATAAAAAGGTAAAATTCTCTTTATAATTATATATAACACATATTATATCGGATATGTACAAGTCCAATCCAGTATCGATCTGATTAGAAATCGGATCAGCATACGTGGACCCTACTGATCCGATAAGAAAATAGGTGGTTCCGGACACAAAATTATTGAATTAATCAGATCGGATTTTCAGGGTTGATCTGATCCATTGACAGCCCTAATGTTAAGGGGGTGACCTAATTTTAAAATGTATAAGGTGCGGGGGGGGGGTCTTACTAATTCAAACGATTATGCAAGTAGGTAGTGCTAAATACTGGGAAGAAAGGAAAAGATTGAACTCACATGAGAGCATCACATTCGAATATATGCTCCAACTGCTTCAATAGATGGAACGAGTTTCCTTGAGAATTGAAGTCTGACGTCATCTTCTATAGTTTCTTTCGCTCTACATTGATGAACCTAAACCTTCCTGAAACAAGACATAGAAGATTCTCTATTACTCTATCACTCCAAATGGGATTTTTTTTAAAAAAAACCTCACACAAGAAATGTACAAATCAAAATGGGTGAGTTGACTCATATTGCAATCCGAAATGATCCCAGGTTTCGTAAAAAAAATGCCGACAACACGGAAATTTACAGAATACCCAAAACTCAGAGACTCGTTATTCAACTCGTCCGAAGCTTTTCATCGATCATCTGAGTCAATGGCTGACTGTTGGTGGGTTTTTGATGAAATAAAGCGATCAAATCATAGAGAAAAGATGTACTTTCAAAACCTTGTCTAAATCCAGGAAATAAAACAACAAAAATTCAATCTTTCGAAGTGTATCTCTAAAACGGAGAAATTTAGAGGTGAAAAATTACCTGAAAACTCCATTGAAATGTTCTAGAGAAGAAATACAGAAAGCCATGAAACCCCAGCGTTTGAGTAAGCTTAATGCTTATCTGAAGTGCTTCCCCAATAGCACTTTTATTAAAGTGCTTGAGCTGCTTTTGCCCTTCCAACATCCAAGTAGACTATATTATAGTTCTATATCCATGTGAGTTTTGTTTCTGTGTATGTAGACCCACTGTTATTTAATGTACCAATTAATATCAACGTCACACCTGAAGAGCATGTACTGTATATATCCCTTGGATAGGCAAATGGAGGGGTGGCCCACAGGTTGGCAGTAGATGTTGATGGACAAATTATCCGATCAGAGGGGTGGCCCACATGGTACATTATGATGAGTAGCTGGGCTTTGCTAATAAGCGCCTCATGTCAACCAGCCCAATTTAGCAAACACTGAAGCTCAAGATGTTGACCTTTCAATATAACACTCTTCCAAGTTTCCAACACACGGCTCTGCAACTCTCGATACCTCCACCGAAGAAAAAAACTTGAAATTCACGTTTTTTTCCCAACTCATCCAAACTCTCCCAAAATTCCCCACACAAGATCCTAAATTTTTCCCAATATTTATCCAAATTGATCCGAATTCCATCAATATCTCCAAACCATTGTTAGAAGGAAAAAAAAAACTTCCAATTTATCCAAATCTCTCAAAATTCCCGACAGAAGACCCTAAAATTTTCCCAATATTGATCCGAATTCCATCAATATCTCCAAATCATTGTTAGGAAAAAAAAACGCATTAATTTGATCTTAGTGCAAGTCATTCTTTTGCTTCAAATTCAATCGAAAATATCAAAATCACACAGATTTCAGAGTCCTAAAAATCTCCTTCGAGAACCCACTTCAATTCATCCCTGAATTGTCTGGAATTTTCGATAATTTGAGTCGGATCCAAAATTTGTTTATTTTCCTCAAACACCCAGTTCGCTAAATTTCCAAAAGACCTGAATTTTTCTGCAAATCTGTTCAATCTATTCAAATTCCCTGCACATTGTACTTAAATTACGAAAAAAAACCATGTCCTTCGAGGAAGAGGAGGCATTCGAGCATACCCTTTTGGTTGTTCGCGAAGTCTCTGCCTACAAAATCCCCCCTCGGAGCACGAGTGGCGGATACAAATGTGGGGAGTGGCTGCAATCCGATAAAATCTGGTCGGGCCGTCTCCGTGTCGTTTCTTGCAAAGAACGCTGTGAGATTCGCCTCGAGGATCCCAACTCGGGGGAACTCTTTGCTGCCTGCTTCGTTCTTCCTGGGCAGAGGGAGAACTCCGTTGAGACTGTCCTTGATTCGTCCCGCTACTTTGTGTTAAAGATAGAGGATGGGAGCGGCAAACACGCCTTCATCGGGTTGGGATTTATGGAGAGGAACGAGGCATTTGATTTTAATGTTGCACTGTCTGATCATGAGAAGCATGTGAAGAGGGAGCATGAGAAGGAGGCCGGTGAGGCAAGCGACAACAGTCAAATAGATATTCATCCTGCAGTGAATCACAGAATGAAGGTATGATGAACGATCGATCGTCGAAAATTATTTGGAATGTTTTTGTTTCATATGTAAACTTAGGTGTTGAATCTAGAAGAGTGCAGTGAATGGGGTATTTAATATGAATGAAGAGGCTGAAAGGGTTTATGGGTAGTGACTAATAGAATAAGGCTTCATGGAGTGTGTTATTGGACGGTCATCGATGTACGTATTGTTCTTTTTTATTTATTTATCTTTTGTTGCTTTTTATGATCATGTGGGTTTTAATAGTTCAAAGATATAAATAATAATCATCTAATCTTTGAATTAATTTGGAGCTTGACTGATGGGTAAACTTTAGCTGTTAGATTTATAGGAATCCTATGTATGGAGACTTTTGTACATCATTTGGTTTGATTCAAATTTCTACATTTCATGGGTTGATATCTTTTTGGGCTTATTAGAAGATTTCAATGTGTGGGGCCTTACATAAGAATGAAGATAGTTGATGGCTACCGATTATCATAAATTATGAATGTAAAATATTATTGGACGGTGATCGACAAATGTATCTTTAGCTTTTTGGATGTTCTTTGATTTGTATCCAGATCTTGCATTTTGTCTTTTGCAAAATCGTTGACTGTTATGAGTTGTGATTGGTCTAACATGTAGATTGTGTTGCAGTGGGTTTTTCAAACAGTGCCTTGATGAAAAGATTGATTTTGCAATGTGGTTGTAGTCAGTGATTTCAATAATTATTCCTGCTGTTTAATTATCCTCCACTGGTAAGTTCTATAGCTGTTAAGACTCTAGATGAAATATGTCTGAACCAAGTAATGCCTCAATGCTCTCATGGAGGTGACTCAAAATGTTCTTAGCAGCTCCATTCTAGTCCCTCAAGATCTTACACCAGTGTTTTGCCTCTCATCCCCACATCTCAATTGATTCTTCATCTGTAATTGATGCTTAAATATCCGTGTTAAAACTTCTCTTTATGTTTAGTACACATGATGTTAATGGCTGGTAAGTTCATACTTTATCTTTTCCTCTCTATTCTCTCTCTTTCTCTCTTTAAGGTTCTCACATGGTATTAGAGCATCTGATCCAAAGTGTAGACCCCTAACCCTGATCTTCCTTTTGCTCATTTGTATACCGTGGTCATGATGCCGCAGCCTTCCAACATGGACTGTTGCTGTTATTTTGTTGAGTGTTTGTTGCTGCCATACCACCTCAAAGTGGACTGTTGTGGTTCTTTTTAATGGTTGTTGCTGCTGCACCTCTTAATAGTGGATTGTTTGCCTGATTTATGTTTGTTTGAAATCCTTTATTATTGCCGCACCACTCTAGAGTGAACTGTTTGCTGCCGCACCTCTCTAAAGTAGATTGTTTGCTTTTTTTTGCTGCCACGCCCCATAGTTTGCTTCTATATTGGTGCTGGTTGTGCCTGCGTGTTTTGGGACTGGTTTGGTCCCCTTCTGTGTTGTTGTTTGTGACTGTTTGGTGCTCCCTTCATGGTGTTGGTCTCAATCTGTTTTATGCTGCCCACCAAGTTTTGAGAAAGTGTTGGTACCTCTTTTTTGGGTGTTGTTTGTGGCTGTTTGGTGTTGTCTTCAAGGTGGTGGTCTCCATCTGTTTGGTGCTGCCCCCCCAAGGTGTTTGTGAAAGTGTTTTGGCTGGTTACGGTGATGGAAAATCTCCCAGTTTGGGTACCTTTGATGGAGTTTGTGCACAAATTACTTCTGTGAAGTTGAATGGCAAAAACTATTTGCATGGTCTCATTCTGTTAAGGTGTTCCTGTGTGCTAAACAGAAATCCAGGTTTCTTATTAAAGATCCTCTTCCACTAGATGACTAGTAATCAAAAGCCCGTGCTAAGCACGGACACATTAAAAATAAATTATTACATAAAAATAAGTTTTTTAGCATGTGTAATAATTCAATTTTCATCATAATCAAACTCAATAGGTAAAAAGAACAAATAAGTAAACAACTCATACTAAAAAGAAGATGAAAATTACTTAAATTGTGATAAGAAGTAAACTTCATTTCACAGGTTACGAAGCATCGAATCAATAGATTGATAACCTTGCCCCATATGTTTCTCAAAAGGACTCCCCTACTGTTTAAAGATGGGTTAAAAACACAGACAATTCCATCTTGAATCTTCAAAGTAGCAAACAACATCACAAATTTACTAATTTGGTGTGATTCCAATAAGAGCCACTGTTTCTTGTTTACGTGCTTTTGTGAATATTTCTGTCTTTCCTCTGAACAAAAATAAGATAACAAAAATGATAAGAACAACCCTAGAGATAGAGAAATCTGCAGTATAGTATAAATCTGCTCTAAGGAGTGGAACAAAAGAAAGGAATGAAATACGAAAGCCAAAATTCCTTCTTTTTTCTACATTGAACAACAGATAGCTTTTTTCTACATGTAGAAAATGGGTCACATAAAAGGGTTGAGACCCACAATTACATTTGCAATCACATAAAAGGAATGACGTTATTTTTTCTACATTGTACAATATAGCTTTTCTTTTGTTCTGATTATAATAAGATAACAACACTGCAGTAGCAAAGGGCAAGTAAATAATAAAGCAGTTAATGGCCAAGGACGTTCAATTTAACATACCTCATGACACGCCTCTCATAAATCTTAGAAAGGAGACTCCCGCTTCCCCATCTCCACAACCAAGATAGTGCCTTGTTTGGACACTATTACACTTCTTCCCAATGAAAAGCTTCGATCCTCATCGGCGTCGATTATTAACACATGGGGCTCCAATACGTGCAATGCTACTCAAGCATCAAGCCTAGACAAATTTCCCAACTTGGCCACCACTCTTGGAAGATCCCATCAACAGTTCTAGGCCATATTTACATGATAATAACCTCCCAATGGCCTTAGAGGTTGACACAAATGGCTGCATCGTCAAATTTGGTAGTGAATCTTCTTGAACCCAACCCCAGGTAGCTCTTTCTCTTGTCCTTACATGTACTCCTGATATCTCTTGCAGAACTTCATCCCCTCTCCTCTGTTTTTTAATAGAAAATGTTCTGACAAAGACTTCTTTGCTATCCAATGGATCTTTATTATGACAGACCCAGGAAAGTTTGATCAAAGAACCTTCAAGGGGTGTGTACTGTAATATTCAAAAGTCATAATTAGCTTTAGAGAAGATATACACAATGTTGAATACAAAATGCAAATATTTAAATTTCAAACAGGTTTTAATTTTTTTTTATCTTAAATCGTGGATATACTAGAATCAAAATCAGTGAAAAATATCAAAAGGGTACCAAAGATATCATCTCTTTATTCAAACATGAGTTCTTAAAATCAGTAAAATAATCTAAAGATCCAGGGTAGATTAAAAATCCAGATCCAGAGTAGATTGTTTGTCTAAATTTTGTAAAGCCAGATTAAAAATCTGGCAATTAAACAACTCATCATTGACATAAAAAATTATGCAAAAAGAAAAAAATTAATAAAGAAATTGCATCAATTGATCAAGAGCAGCAAATGGAGCATAAATTAAAAAAAAAAAAGACGAGAGGAGTTCAAGTGGAATAAACAAAATTCAGAAATCAGGATCCTTAGAAATAACAAACATGTAAAAAAAAAATCTTCCACTCACAATGAATTAGAGGAAAAGGGGAAGGCATTTCTTAATTTTACTAATAAGGTTGATTTTAGTTAGTAGCAAACTCTACAGTCATTGTAACACATTAAACAATTTCAAAAATTTATACTACAATCTAGTGACTGAATTCCACGATAAGTGCAAGCAAAGAAGTCCTAATCCAATATTACAAAAAGGCAAAAAAGGGCATACCTGCTTTGTAAACCTCGGATCCTCCATTTGTAAGGAAGAACTTTCGCCCAATTGGTGATACATTAAGCATCCCACTTCGGAACTCTACAAATGTTCCCCTACAAAAATAATTAAAAGAAGAAGGATCTTTGCATTAAGTATGCTTAAGAATGTACTTCCGTTTTTACTAACCTCTTTATTGGGATATCGAAGTCAGCAATACAATGAAGTGTAAAATTAATAAATTCCTGCAAGAAAATTTTTCCAATATGTGACTGACCCATATACAATGAGGAAGTCTAAGTAAATTCCAGGTAGACCCTAATAGCAGTCTACCAAATGCACATCTGTAAGGGCGTTGCAAAGGAAGTAGATGAATCCACCATTTGTTTTCTTGATTGGTAGATGGGACCATAGTGAGCAAATTAATAGTGGGTCTCAACCCTTTTATGTGAACCAGCATGTCATTCATAGAATGTCCTTAGGTTCTAATAGATAGATAGCTTAGATTTACTCAAGTTACAAATTCTCTTCGGAGTAATAGCAGGTAGCAGGGGAAAGGTCTGACCTTGAGTTTTTCTTCTCCAATGAATGATTTTAAGTTCTGGTGATATGAAGAGACAGTGAGAAACCCATGCCTCCATTAAGAAAATAATGCTCAGATATGATTAAAAGGAAAAGAAAAGAAACACATAAAAAAAAGTTCTAACTACAGTTGCAGATTACTAAACATGTAGTAAGGGTGAAAACATGGTTACACAGAAGAAAACCTTCTTCTCTTTGAACTTATTATATGATTGTCTCTTAAATTAATATTGCTCAGTGTAATTCCCTGCACAAGCAAATGAGGAGGGATCAACATTAAGGAAAGTGACGATCAGCGAAGATAATAATAGTTTTTTTATAAGAGCATTTGGAGCTTAACACCATATTAGAGCCTTTTATACTTAACTAATAAAACATGAATAGAAATTCGAAAGACAAACAGAAACATTGAGAAAAATGAACCAGGAAGTTTGGTTGTGACCTAGTTTCTCAAAACTTAAAGCAATTTTGGTTAATTTTCTCAGAGCGTAACAAAAATACTAACTAAAGAACCCTAGTAATGTGTGAATGAGGTAGAATAAAAAACAAATCAAAGAGAGATAGAGAACATACCGATGAATTGAAAGAGATTTGAGATTGGCCGTTGAGGACGAAGCTCCCGGGGGCCGGGGATCAAAGAGAGATAGTGGAGGAAGAGGCCAAAGGAAGCGAAACTTGCAGCCTACGCTGTTGTGGATGACGAATGGACAAAGTGGAGGCCTGTAAGTGGCGAGAGAAGAGAGATGTTTACTTTAGGTTTTCATTTTCTTACTTCGTTCTCTTTTTTTTTTTGATAAGTGCTTTGTTCTCTTTTCTCGTACAACCAAAGCTTCACCAAACGAAAATGAATATTCAAGGACAGGTGGTGATGCATTATCATGATGGAAGAAGAGAGAAATTTAAGAGACGGAATTTAATAACTTGCCCTTACCATGAAAGCTTTCCTCTCGTTTCAGTTGGACTGGAGAAGCCATTATTAGATTCATGAATCAAGCTACCCATCTCTCTCTTTCTCACAGGTTGTATAGGAGAAGACGGTGACTGGGAGAGGGAGAAATGTGTGGAAGAGACATCCTGGGGGTTATGGGGTAGGGGGAGACAGAGAGACGTATGTAGGTAACGAAGAGTCGTTTTGTCGTAAAAGTCAAAAATACCCATAGAATTTGTCCTCTTTACATCACCGATTAAGGGTTTTTTTGGAAACAATATATGGAGATAGCGCCACTTCAGCCGAAAGGAAAGTGGGAAGGGTGTTTTTGGAAAAAAACGGTAGAAAAAAATGGAGAGCGCCACCTCAGCAGTGTCGAGCTTTAGTATAGATAATAGATAAGAAGTATGAAGACTAGATGAGTGACAATTGTATGGTGATGACATGGCTGTGGAACAAGATGGAACCTTCGATTTCTTCTAATGTGATGTTTCTTAATACTGCCAAACATATTTGGCACGTTGTTGCGAAGATGTACTCCTAGGATAGAAATGTCTCCCACACTTATGATTTATTTGAATCCCTGTTTACCACTAAACAGAGTGATAAATCCCTTAGTGAGCATTATAGTGCAATGCGGGGCATGTGGGAGGAATTGCAAATTTATCAGCCCCTTACCACTAATCTTGAGCTTCAGAAGCGTCAACATGAAGAATTTCGGGTTACTTTGTTCCTTTCTAGTTTGAGTCTTGAGTATGATGCTATTACGGGACAAATTTTGGCCAGCGAATCACTACCAACTGCAACAAATGCCTTTTCTTGTCTTAAGCGTGCCTATCTTGGGACTGTTTCTGCTTCTCCCAAGGAATCTTCAGCATTACTTTCTAGTAGCCGTAAGACACATCTCGTGGTCTTGGGGGCCATGGTGAGCTGAAGTGTAATTATTGTGGTGTGACTGCACATACGGAGGAATTGTATTGGGATAAGTGGGGTAAGCCAGCTTGGGCTAATCAAGTTTTAGATGAGTCATCCTCACCCAATACAGATTTGCCTTATTCTACTATCTCTCGTGATGTGTATAATGCTCAGATTGGCCAACTCCTTCAGAAGTTGAATTCCCTTATTGCTAGTTCCTCTCAACCAATGGCAATTATGGCTAATTCAGGTAATTCTGCGTGTATGGTCGCCAAGTCTCCATCCTCCCAGGTCATTGATTCAGGAGCGAGTGATCATATGTCTGGTATACCCTCTCTTTTCTACTTTACACTCCTCTACATCTCATTTTAGCTGATGGTTCCACTCGTCAAGTACTTCGGAAAGGTGATATTCACCCTACTCAGTCTATTCCTTTATCATCAGCCCTGTACGTTCTAAATCTTTCATTCAATCTTTTGTCTGTCAGTCATCTTACTAAATCTTTACAATGCTCCATAACCTTTTTTTCCTTCTTGTGTATTTCAAGACCTCAAGACAAAGCGATGATTGGTTTGGGGCGTGAAAGGAATGGACTATATTATTTGGGCCCTGGTGGACAATTATTTGCATTGAGTGCCACCATATGACCTCTTTAGTGGCATTATCGATTGGGCTACCCGTCGCTGTCTACGTTACGTCAAATTATTCCAAAGTTGAGTCCAGTGCCTGTTTTAGAATGCGAGGCTTGTCAATTGGGCAAGCATCACCGCAGTGCTTTTCTTCGTCGTAAGTCTAGTCCTTTTGATGTAGTCCATATGGACATTTGGGGTCCTTCTCGAATAAAACCTTTATTTGGTTTTTATTACTTTGTTGTTTTTGTAGATGATTTCTCTAGAATGACATGGCTATTTTTATTGAAAGATCGTACGGAATTAGCTCGTCTGCTTACAATTTTTGCTAAGGAAATATTTGTGTGATTTGGCAAACCTATTAAGGTTCTTCGTTCTAATAATGCCCTTGAGTACATGCAATCCTTTGTTCAAACCTTTTGTTTAGACCACCGCATTATCCATCAAACTTCGTGTGTTCATACCTCCCAACAAAATGGGGTGGCTGAACGAAACCTATTAAGGTTTGAGGTTCAAGGACTTTGTATTTAGATGGGAGGAGCTATTGTTAGGCCTCCAATAGGTCTTTGAGTCTGTGCATCTTTTGTGTGGCTAAAGAGAACCTTTTTCTCTAGCTTTTATGTTATTTGGTTCCTTGTATAGATAGGGGTGTCAATTTTACCCGTTTTACTGGAAATGAATTAGAACCGAAACCGAAAACACCAGTTTGGTTCCACATTAAAAGAATCGGAACCGGAACAAAACCAAAAATAATGGTTCTATGTAGTTTAATATGGACCCGAAACCGATAGGAACCAGAACTGATATATAAATGTAGTGTTAAAATTCTCAAACTATCAAGATTGGAACCCATATACCCAGAACTGGAACCGGAACCGTCAATTCCTTTAAGTTTCAGCCTTGCGACCATACTCCCCCCGGAACCCACGTGTTGTGTTGGCCCGACGACCCGTTGGTATACATAGTTGTTTCGCCTTTCCCCAACAGGTCGATCTTTTGGGGTAAATGGTTCTTTAACAAAAGCGAGCTACCAATTTAACGCTAGTGGGATGCCAAGTGTCGAAGGTGATGCATGCATTGATTTGTCATCATGAATACTCACCTGTCACATGTGTGAATTTTTATCATATGTACCAACATACTTCGTGTGCAAATTTTACTTTCATGCATCACTTGCTACGTTCATCAGTTTTGCTACCTACACCAACTTGTCATGTGCATGAATTTGCTGTCATGGACATTCACGTGTCACTTGCATGGAGTTTTTCACTTACACCAAATGTGTTGTGTGCATGGACTTATCATCATGGATAACTGCGTCACGTGGATTTACATATACCAACACGTTACTTGCATGGCTTTGCGGTCATGGACATCTACGATGTGTCACATGCAATGGAGTTTGCCATGTATACTAATATGCTAAATGCATGGATTTATCATTAGGGGCACCCACGTATCACTTGCATGGATCTTGTTACGTGTGCGTAAGTGTAAATATTATCATCATGCCACCCACGTGCTACATGCATGAATTTTGACACATACACTAAAGTGCTATTTACATGGTTTTATCCTAATGTACACCTTTGTATCACGTGCATGGGAGAGGGAGTTCATGCAAGCTACAAATTATCGAATAGTTATTGCATGACACCATTGCTTATTGTAATTCATTTAAAAAAATTATGTCAGGCTAATTGATATTTGATTGATACGAACTTAAATTTTGGACTAATTTTGTTTTTAAATTTTAATACTTATCCATATATTGTACTATTTTAGGTTAAAATTAGTCTATTGTTTGGATGTGTTCCTGTATTTCATTTTTGGAACTTGTTGTGCCATGAAAGTTGAGAACACAGAGACATGGTGCACCTGTTCCTGCTGTCCTGTTAACATTGCTTGTCTAACACAACAATTGTTTTTCAACAAAAAGGCAGTGTGTGCCCTTGTCATGAGGCTGGAAACTCTTGCATTCTAACCTACAATCTTCTGATGCAACTTACAATTAAGGCATTAATCAGTCTGCCGATGTGAAATTAAGTTTTTCATCGCGCTTTCCTTAATGAGTAATTGTTCCAACATGTATTTTTGGTCTAGCAAGGACTATTTTTTGTGCCACTTCCTGCTGGTTACTTTTACTGGAGTGTATTGACTTTTTAAGGGTTTGGATTTTAGGAAGGCGAAACCATCCGAATAAATGTTAAGAACAGACCAGCTAGCGGAACTGGCATGCTATCGGCCGCTGTGTTGCCAGGAGGCGTTTCTGGTGCTGGAAGGCCTAAGACTTTGGGCCTTGCACCACCACCTAGTGGGGCTGGAAAAATCAGGTCCACTCTTCCACCCCCGCCCAATGATCCTGCTGCTGCTCGGATGACTTCTGGAAGTTATAGTAATGGACTCAAGGGTCCCAAGGAAAATGCAAGACATACCACTGATCCTTTATCAGATCTTTCTAAAGTCGAGGTATGGCTCTAACCATCCCTATTCTTGTTTGGGTGGTGTGTTTTCATGTGGTGCTGAAAGCATACATGCTAGTTTATATAACCTGTTCAAAGCAGAATAACTCATGATTTTAACCCCTATATCAGAAAAATAAAAGATTTTACTTATCAAAAAAAATGACTCAACTAATTGTCAATTTTCTGTCCTTGACTTCTGGAGATGTTCGCAGTACCTATTGCTTTTGCAGTTCACCACTAGACTAAAATGTTACTCTTGTGCATTCCTTCTTTGTTCTTCTAGGAAAAGTCAAGACACCATAAGAATAACATGCCCCTGATTCTATGGAAACTAAGCATACTCTTTTATTTACAAAATAATCAGTTCCACTGTTACAAGGGTGTGTTGTGAGTGTGTGAGTGGCTTGGTACCAAAGCATTTAAAAGACTACGACATTTAAGTATTGTGTTCGACAGACCCTGACATCTTTCTTGTAAAATCTGCTTTGATGCACTTGATCTACAAAATCACCAAAATGGTGTATCCCACGTTTTACCATTAGAAAATAGTAAGAAGAAATAGAAAAGGAAGTTCCCTAAGTCTTGCCAGATTATTAAAGGTATGTGGTAGTTCTTGGACATTTTGATGGTAGTGTTCATGCAGATGCCGCATGGTATGTTACAATAGAGTGAGATGGGCCATTTATTGACTTTAAAGAAAACTCTCAATTTTCAACTTGAATATCATTTGTGAAGAAAATGCACAATATTACATTTAAGGCTTTGTAGAGACCCTAGACACCTATGTAGCGACTATTTAGTCTTAGCGATCCATCTAAAGCAATTTTAGCCTTCAGCTTATCACTTAAAATAACTTATTTTCAACTTCTTACCATCTTCTTAATTAACTTCCATAATTTAGTTAAACTCTTAAAGACCGCTACAATAATAATGTACGTTTTAAAAACATCATAAGCCTTAACACATCTGTTTTAGCCTTCCCTTCGCCCTTTAGACCCTTCGACTTGCACATTCGTCCTCACTGGTGTTGTCATTGGTCATCTTGTACATGTCATCTCAATCGACCTTTTCTAATTTCATCACCTATTTGGGCTACTCCTATATTTTCACGAATGCGTTCATTTCTAATTTTATCTTTTCTAGTTTTTCACACATCCATATCAACGTCCTCATTTTGGCTACGCTCATTTATGAACATGTTTCTTGATTGCCCAACATTCTGCTCCATAAAAGCATTGCTGGTCTTATTGTTGTCTTATAGAATTTTCTTGTTAGTTTAATTGGTACATATCGATCACATAGCACTTTGAGAGCACATCTTCACTTTAGCCACTAGCTCTAATTTTATGGGGCAACGTCCTCCTCAATCTCTCCATCCTTATGAATAATAGAACTAAGGTAATGGAACTGGTCCCTTTGAGGTATCTTCTATTTTTTTTTTATAAGTTGTAAGTATCATTAAAGGGACGAATCCCAACAAGAAACAAAGGAAGGCAGATTCCTCTCTCTATACACCTCGAGAGGAATCCCCTAGAATATCATTCTATCTAAATACAAAGGAATCGGAAAAAAACGCCTACAACTTTGGGGAAACAGAAGACCAGAGAAACATCAAAGCTTTGATATTCAAAATTAGATCTAAGATTGAAGCTTCTTTCCCCTCGAAGTTCCTTAAATTCCTTTCCTTCCACACTGCCCACATCACAGCGACGGGTAGAATTTGCCAAAGGAGTCAACCTTTCCCGAAGAAAATGGCCACGAGGTACCAAGCAACAACTTCCCCATATTCTCTGGAACCACAAAACTAACACCAAAGAGGGAAAAGAATATCTGCCACACCTCAAAAGTATAGCTGCAATTTATCAGCACATGATCCACATATTTCGCATCTGACTTACACGACGCACATCTATTTGGCAACACCATTCCCATCTTGGTAAGGTGATCTATCGTCTGAATTTTATCAAGATTGTTGTCCAAGCAAAGAACTTCACTTTGGAGGGTATATGGGCCTTCCATATAACAGGACACGGGGGGAAATCCTGTCCTGATTGAGAGCAATGCTCATAGAAGGATCTAACTGAAAATGTACCCTTGGGATCCCACTTCCAAATTCTTCTATCATCCTTCATTGACAAAGCCGGATTTTCGCCAACCTGACGGAGAAAAGAGGCAAGATAGTCCAATTCCTAATCATAGATGTGTTTTCGAAAGCCAAAATTCTAGGAAACCATGCCTTTGCGAATCTTACGCACTCTAAAATAGTGGCCCCCTTCCGATCGAATAGATTATTGAAGGGAATAAATTTTTGAGAGGCTCCTCTCCACACCACGGATCCTCCCAAAAACGCACTCTGTCCCCTCTTCCCACTTTATAGATAATACCCCCACCAAACTTCTCCCATATACTCGAAATACCTCTCTACATACTGATCCCATAAGAAGAAGGCACTGAATGGATATCCCAACCAGATTGACTAACACCGAACTTGTTGCCAATCATACTACACCCCCCCCCCAAAGACTTTTCTCGTCCTCCCCAAGTCTACATAGCCACATACCAAGGAGAGCCCGGTTCATATCTCATAGATGACGAAAGCCAAGACCACCACCATCTCTAGTTATCAGTTTAATTGACAGATCATCCCTACGTGTGCCCTTACAAAAATTGCATTCAATATATTCTGTCTTGGGTTGACTTATTGGACTCTAAATCATTCCTTCAAAAGTTCTAGTTTTGCATTTACCTTCTCTCTAGTCTCGTTAACTAATTGTCTAATACTATGTCATCTGCAAATAACATACATCAAGGGACTTTATCTTGGACATGAGAAGTTACTCCATTTATAGCTAAAGAAAAAGATACCGACTTAGGGTTGATCCTTGGTATAAACCCATTGTGACTGGAAACTCACTTGTCTCACCCCCAATTGTCCACGCAATGGTTATTGCTCCCTTATACATATCTTTAATGATGCTAATGTATCCATTACTCCCTTATACATATCTTTAATGATGCTAATGTATATATTTGAGACTTCCATCTTTCCCATGCCTACCAAATTCTCTTTAGAAATTCTATTGTATGTTTTTTTCTAAGTTAATAAAGACCATGTGGAGATTTGTTTCTCTAAATCTTTCCATCATTTGTCTAAATAAGAAGATTCTCTCGATGGTTGAGATTCCTGGCATAAAACTAAATTGGTTCTCAGATATTCCTGTCTATTGCTTTAATCTTTGTTCCATCACTCTCTCCCATAGTTTAATAGTTTGGCTCATAAGTTTTGATGCCACAGTAGTTTGTGCAACTATGTATGTTTCCTTTATTCTTGTACATAGGTATTGTAGTATTTCTTCTCCATTCATCCAGCATTTTCCAATTCTTCAAGATACTGTTGAAAAACTTAGTACGCCAAGACAATCAAGTTTTTCATATGTATCTCTACACCTCTATTGGAATACCATCTGGTCCTAATGCCCTACCTGTCTTCACCTTCGCTAAATATGCTTTCACACCTAATACCCTAATTCTACAAAAGGATGCATGTTCGTTGTTTTCCCTAGCATTTCCATCTAGTCCTAAGCCCCCTATGTTATCTTCATTTTTTAAGTTATGGAAATAAGTCTCCACCTTTCCTTAATCTCTTCATCTTTCACTAAGACTCTCTAGTGGTTGCCCTTAATGCATTTAACATGATTTACGTATCTTGTTTTTCTCTCTCTTGTTCGTGCAGACTTGTAGATATTATTCTCACCCTCTTCTGTCCCTAATTTATTGTACACTTTATGTTTAGCCTCACTTATTTCTTTTTTTGTAACATTTTTATATCGTTTTTAAGTTTTCATCGTTTCTAATCAGATGCTAGGTCTTCTAGCAAATCCTCTTTTCTATAATGTCCTTTTGAACCTCATCATTTTGCTCCTAAGTTCAATTATGTGTATGACTTTTCCTTTTGGATTCCCCCAATAACCTCTTTTGCTACTATTTTAATACATTTAACCATTACATCTCACATTATCGTACCCTCTACTTATAAGTTCCATGCTTCTTCCTCTATCAATTATTTATAGAAGGTACAATTTTTTCTATTTTTAAATTCTACTACCTTATTCTTTGACATCTTTTATCTTCACTCCTTCTCTTCCATCTCTTGATGTGAACATTTAAAATCACTAGCCTATGTTGCATGATCAAACTCTCTCCTGGAATAACCTTAGTGAATTAAACTCTCTCCTGGGATAACCTTACAATTTTTGCATATTTATAGCTTATTTCTCTTGTTAGAAGTAAATTCCTAGGGTTTGAGAGAAGAAAGAGAAGAGAAGAGAGAAAGAGAGAAAATCAAGAACTAGGGTAGTTCGTCATCCTCATTGTGATATATATACTAGTCACTTAAATGGTGTGGCCCACTTACATTAATATAACATATGGGCCCAATACTCTACATAAAGCCCAACTAATTAATATAAACATAAGGTAAATAAACTAAGAACTCTAACACTCCCCCTCAGGTTGGAGCATACAAATCAAACATGCCTAACTTGGTACATAGAGTAGAAAATGGATTCTTAGGCAAGGCCTTTGCAAAAACATCTCCCAACTGATCTGCTGACTTAATATAAAGAGTGATGATCCGTTTGTGTAACACCATGTCACGAATAAAATGACAATCAACCTCGATGTGCTTTGTCCTCTCACGAAACACTGGATTGCTAGTTATATAGATAGCAGCCTGATTGTCACAATACATAGGCATAGGAGAAGGAACCTTAAATCACATCTCCTTAAGAAGGGACCAAGGTTTAAAATTTCGTTTTAGAAGAATGTCTTGGTCAAGTGAAAAATCGAGACAAACTCCGAAACGAAACATTGAAAAAATGGCGAAACGACGAAATTTCTGAAACATTCCCAAAACATTACAAAATATTCCAAAAATCATAAAATCATATTTTTTATTTTTTTGGATTGTATCGGGTTGTATCGTAATATCTTGTTTTTTCTTGACGAAACAAACCAAAACGAAACGAACATACGAAACGTTGAATATTTTGTTTCGGTTATCTTACAAAACAAAACGAAACATACGAAACATTCTGAAATTTTAAACCATGGAAGGGATTGGACCCATAACATCTCACACGTTGTGTGGGCCACAGCCTTGTATTCTACTTTGGCACTAGGAGTGAGTGGCAACATTCTGCTTCTTACTACGCCAAGTCACCAAATTACCACCAACAAATGTACAGTAACCTAAAGTAGACTGACGATCTGTACAACTATTTGCCCAATCAGCACTAGAGAAACCAGTAATAGTTAAAGTCTGTCATGATTGATACGACAACCCTTTGCCTGGTGACCCTTTCAAATAACTCATAATCCGAAAACTGCATCTCAATGTGGCTGTCGTGGGGCATGCATAAACTGACTAACTATGCCAACAACAAATGTGATGTCTGGACGAGTGACAATAAGGTAAATCAGCTTACCAACTAACCGACAGTAACGACCAGTATCAACATAAACCTCCCCTTGTCCAGCATCAAGCTTAACATTGGGATCCCTAGGAGTGTCAAAAACTTTGATTTTTTCTTGGCACACAAAAACTTTAACGGAGTGAGACCATGGAAGGTAGTTGGTGTCATTCAACTTCATAGATGTAATATGAGCACCAATAGCATCCCACGCAGGAGACTTGCCATCGGCAAAAACACCTGAAGCACTCGAACTGGCCACCCACAGGATGTAAAAAACCAACTATCACACGGGATATCAGAAAAATCCCAAACGAGAAGCAAACAATTCCAAAAATTAATATGGGGAGGGCAGAAGGGTAGGTGAACACGCTTGCTTGTGGTTTTTGATTTTGGTTTTTGAAAAAATCAAAAACCCAATAGAGCTTCGGGATCGAGATATGATGAAAAAGATCAACTTCTACTTGGAGCATTAGAAAATTCTCAAACCAACTTTAAACTACTCTAAAAACAAGTTAGGAGGAGTGGCAAGGGTAGGAGAACACTCTACCTTCAAATCTTGGAGAAACACAAAAATCCAAAAATCTCTCCCAACGAACAAAAAACTGAAACCTCTTGCTTAGGGTTTTAAAACCATATATAGAAGCTTGGCGACCTTCAGAAACACCAACAACGACACCAAACAAACCCTAGATACACATCTAGGTGTAAACAAACTCAAACATACATTTTCGAATTTGTACAAAAAACCTTAGAAACTCTATTCCTACTTGAAGAAGATGAAGGAAAAAGAAGAAAGGATGGGAAAGAATGAAGGACTAGGGTTCTTATGATCAAATATGCTCTGATACCATGTTAGAAGTAAATTCCTAGGGTTTGAGAGAAGAAAGGGAAGAGAGAAAGAGAGAGAGTCAAACCAGGGTAGTTCGGGCTCCTCATTATGATGTATATAATAGTCACTTAAGTGGTGTGGGCCCACTTACATTAATAGAACATCTGGGCCCAAAACTCTATATAAAGTCCAATTATGTAATATAAACAAAAGGGAAATAGACTAAGAACTCTAACATCTCGTAACTAGAAAAAAAAAGTCTATCTTGCTCCTATTTATTATACTCTTGAATATAACTTAATGTTCATCTTTATTTTTAAAGTATGTGTTTGCTATTGCAAGATCATATGCCATCGCAAATCCAATGATCGCATTTCCCATTTCACTCATTTCTCCAAATCCCTATCCTCTGTGCACCCATTCATATCCTCTACTTTTCTTCCTTATATGCCCATTTGGCCCATCCTATAAATACCCTCTCCATGTGGATTTCCTTGAATCATTCCATCCATGTCTTCTCAGAACTCTCTTAGTGCTTTCTCCTAACCCAACTTGAGGTGCATAAGCACTAATTACGTTAATAATTTCTTCACCTATCATTATTTTTATTGACAACAACCACTTGCCTATTCTCTTAACTCCTACAACTTTATTTTTTATTATCTTTATCTACGATTATCCCCTACTCCAATTTTATTTTTTTCCTTTCCTATGTAACAAAGTTTGTAATACTTTTCACCGCAACCAAGTGTATTTGCAGCGCATTGTTTCTAAAGTATGCCCTAGCCAACTCTTGCCCTCCCACTGCAACCAGGTCACTACTGCACATCGCTTTTGGGAACACTCAAGCATGAGATAACTGAAACAATTGGTGAGGATTCATGATAGGAAACCGACTGCCAACCTGGCATAATCCTCCATCCGGGCTTGGGATCAACGATGCTGTGTGAAAACATTAACCAATAGAGTGTACATTGTAAAATAGAGTCCCACCAAATACCCTACTACAACTTCAAAAATGAAATAACACAAATCACTAAAAATGTCTGAAATTTATGGTGGATTCTTCCTTTTGCGATTTGCTAGGGCCTTTGGAAGGAGAGGAATAGTAGAGTCTTTGAAGGAAAGGAAGAAGAGGTGGCAAGGGTCATTCTCAACATAAAGGGCCTTATGTTCCTATGGTCTAAATCTTTTCAAGAGCGTAGAGGTCTTTTCTTTGAGGACTTCGTGTTTCGTTAGGTCCTTGTTTGCTCTAGAGATGGACGTTAAATGCTTTTGTTTTAGTTTTTATTTGTCTCTGCTTTTGTCTCTAGCTTTGTTGCTGTTGTTGTAGTCCTTTGCAGGTCATCTTAGGCTTGCTTTGTTTCTTTGTTGGTATTTGCCTTTAATAAATTCTATACTTATCAAAAAAAAAATCACTGAAATTTAAAAGTCCCTAGGATCAATTAGTCATTACTTCCTACATATGGTGTAGGACCCATGTCACCCATCTTTGGACTTTGTAACCCCTTTTCTTTTTTTCTTTCCTCCAAGAGTTGTATGTTGTTATGCTGTGTTAGGAAAGGCCCATGAGTTACTGCTGAAATTTCAATTTGCTATTAGACATATCGGTAATTTATGTTATTACTCGCAAGAAAAGATTCTGTCCATATTGGGTGTCGTTTTCTTCAGTTATGGCTTATTGTGACTGTTCAACCCGGTTGGCTGCCTTTCATTGCCCTTTTCCTCAGTATATATATAGCTCAAATTTTGGAAGGTTTAGATTGTCCCGTTGGGTGTCGTTTTCTTCAGTTATGGCCCATCCAAAAGGCAGCCCAATAGATTGCATAGTTGGAATTAATGATCAACGTATTAGCGGTAGTCTGGAAACAATATTTGTGTGTCCATCAGACACACTTCCCCCGATGTGTAGATGAATGTGTACTTGTATCCTGAGGAGTGAAAATTTTCAACTCGTTCCACTAAATATTAACAAGAAAAGTCTCTTCAGTCTCTTTGTGAAGACATGTAATTTTCCATAATTAGATGTCTGTTTTATGTTTAATACAAATTTGATTGTTGTGATTTGCAGAAAAGCCTCCCTTCCACAACTGGGTCTGGATCAACAAAGAGCACTGCATCAGGATGGGCAGCATTTTAGATTGGTGTGAGCATTTGTTGGTTGGATACAAGTGAGAGATTTGTTTGCTCTCTGCTTTCTTTGGAAAAAAAAACAGAACAGAAAAAAATTTTAAAGAAACAAAAACGGAAAAAAGAAAGAGTGACAGTGTTATATATACTTCTGACGTTAAAAAAATTATGTTTGTAGGAATGTGCTAATGGTTTTCCCTGCTTTATTTGAATTTAGAAGCCTTATTGTTATACATAGAGAATAATTATGTGCATTAATATATTGTCTTGTGTTCTTTGACCCCTTGTTGAGGACAGCTATTGGTGGCATGCAAAAATTTACTAGCTTCATAATGTAAGGGTGTGTTTGGTAACAAAGTTAATATTGCACACCAAAATTACTACCCATGCAAGGGAAAACTAATTTTTTCTTGAATTCATTAGCATGGGCTTCGATTGAAGAAGTGCTTAACTTATCGAATAAAGGGGACACTTAATTTGCACTTAAGTCAAGTTGAACGCATTCGCGGCTAAAATGACAGATCAACTTACTGACCTCTTGTTTACTTAACCTTTCTGTGAAAGAAATAGTATGATGCTCCCTACATGCCAGTTGTTCATCCTATTGGACAGGAGCATGATGGAAAAATCTGCCTAATGGGAGACCGGCCACAGGATCTTAACCATTCAATCAAGAGCTTAAGCTTGGTTGACTGAAAAGGCTCACCTATTCTGATGCCCTGTGCCACGTCTAATCGCTAGCGCACCGCTGCAACTGTTTGAATTGATAATTCAACTTTGTACATTGTTACTGATTGAAGTACAGGCTCAATTGATAAGCAAAATATGTGATTAACTAATATTACTAAAAGGCAGCAGTTTTTCAGCCTCAATATAACCAAGACTACAACTCAGACAATATTTCATGGTATGGGAAGCTGGTTTTTTCTTCTGGTATGCTTGGATAAGTTTAGGTCCTCGACTGCAACAAAGTGGTTAACTACTAATTAAGCATCCTAAATTAGGTTTCGTTGCCTCAACATGATTGAGATTGGATTAAGTAGTAGCATATTTAAGGCTATCTTAATGCCCCTTCCATTGTAAGCCTCTTGATTTGCAATTCTTTTGCTTGAAGGAGCCCTTCTATGACTGCAAGTGCTTCCATTTCTTCACATGTCACTCTTTTAGCCCATTTTGCCGCTGTTGCAATGTCAAACGTCGTGTTCAGACAATCTTTGGGAGGACACACGAATGAACTTGTTGAAGACTTGTTTGAGTTGTAAGGCAAGGCAGAATTGGTTGGGTTTTGGTTTTGTGATTAGTTATGATCATCTATGTATCCTCTCTGACGAGTAAAACTTCTAACACAGCAGCCTGCAAATCACACAATCACAAGCCAATGAGTTCTCGGCACGTACACCTCAAAGCAAAAGCACATGGGTACGTTGCAAAAAGCACTTGTGTACATGCCGAGAACTCATTGGCTTGTGATTGTGTGATTTGCAGGTTGCTGTGATAGAAGTTTTACTCCTCCCTGACAGTGAAGGGATTGGGTTCTCTTCTCACAGACAAGCTGGTTACTTAGTTTCCATATGTTCCATGATATGAGCAAGAGCTCTAGAGATTCTTCAAGGAAGCATGAAAGTAGGATTTTTCCGCGTCGTTGGTTACGGAAACCCTAACTTCAACATATTTGTAATTTTTATCCGATTATCCTGCAACATTGATAGATTTGTATAGGGATTCGTGTCGGATGTCGATCCGCACTCGGGATTAGTCGGATTAGCGCGAATAAGAACATAAAATGACAGATAATATACAAGAGAAACGTGGAAAGATGAGAATTGCGAGTCGAGATTAAAAACACATCCAAGAGATCCAAAGAAGACTAAAATCATCAAACTCAAATTGCATTAATTAAACTGTTGCTTACATGAAATAAATGACAGAAATAAATAAAGCGGTAAATCTATTCTAGAAAGCATGTAAGAAAGCATGTAAAAAGAGATTTTAGAGAGAGAGGAAGAAGGTAGAGAGAGATTTTCACACCTCGGTCGTTTACCGGCTGACAAGGTAGAGGTGAGAGAAAAACTCACCCTCTTGCATTCACCGAACGGAGTCAGTGGTGCAAAAAGGCGATCAGCCTGGGGATCTCTAAAGAGAAATTCACTTACCCTAGAGAGAGAAAATGAACCCTAGAAAGAGAAAATACCTTATGCGCACTTACCATGATTTGAGACCAAGATTGACCCAGTGAGTGGTTCGGCCTGGGTGATCGGCCAAGAATGAAGGCCAAGTGAGTGCATGGCCTCCTGAAGAGGCCGTAATTGCTTGCTTATGTAAGGAGTGTTGTGAGCATGGAACCTAGAAGATCCGAAAGGAAAGAGGGCAGGAAGAGGCTATGGATTACGGAGTGAAGCATGGTCTGCACATGGAGGGCAACGTGGCACGTATGGGTGCTTGTGCACGCTGGCTTGGGCTGCAAGCCCGAGAGGTGGTTGGAGTGCACTACCTGCCTCAAAAAGATGATGATCCGACCGTGAGGAGCACAGCCAAAGGGAGGGGCATTGCAAATGGTTGGATCTTCAACACTAGGCCAGAGTTCGGTGGCTGTTGCAGGTGATGGAAATGGAGGTAAGGCGTTGTTGTTGCTGTGGGCGGTGCTGACAGGCGGTGGAAGATGACGCTGGCAGAGTTTGATGCACTAGTTCGTGGAGGAACGGCAACAGGGAAGGAGCCCGATCTGCAAGAGAGGAGGAGGTGCTGTCCACGGTGGTTTCAGTTCGGTGGGCTGCAAGGGAGCATGCAGATCTGATGGTGAGATGCTGGCCGGAGGGAAGAGGGTGTGCACATTAGCAACGTGGGTGCTTTTGTGGAGGAGAATGGAGCAAGACGAAGCGCTGGTTGTGGCTTGTACGCCCGGAGTTGCAGACGTGGTGGTGATGCACATGAAGGAGATGGTCTGCAACTCATACGGTGGAGGAAATGGGCAGCACGGACTGCAAGCTTGCATGCCGTTAGTTGTAGGCCGGTGTTGACGTGGTGGGAGAGACGGTTGACCGGTGATGGCTGGCTCAAAACCAATCCGTTAGTTGCAGGCGGTGGAGTTTACTGGAGAAGAGCCAATCCGGCTGACAGTGGAGGCTGCAGTAGCTGCTGGTGGTGCGGGGGAAAGCACCGTGAAGAGAGAGAATGGAAGAAAACGGACCGGTAGGGGCGATTAGCGTGTTGCAGGTTGTCAACACCATGAACACCGGAGTTGCAGACCTGCAACTCCGGTAAGGAAAAAAATAGAAGAAGAGAAGAGGAAGAAGAAGAAGAGGAGGAAGAGGAGAAGAAGAAGAAGAAGAAAAAGAAGAAGAAGAAGAAGGAGGAGGGAAAGAAGAAGGAGAAAAGAGAAGAAACCTTACCTCTTGCCGGCGTTAATGGTGGATGGTGGTGGGCAGCGGTGGAAAGAGGCGGACCACCTCCAATGGTGGTCGAACTTATCCTAGGCGGTGGTAGTGACGGTCTGCTTTCTTGCAGACCGTTGCTTTGTTCTAATGGTGAAACCAAAAAGAAAGAAGAAGGAGAAGAAGAAGAAGAAGAAGGAAGAGGAGGAGGAGCGCCACCAGCTCGCCGGCCGGATTTGCCGGAAAAGAAAGGAGGAAGATGAAGGAAGAAGAAAAGGGAGAAGAAGGGGGGAAGAGCCAACCCCTAGGGTTTCCATCGGAGCTGTTTTAAAGAGAGAAACCGTGGGTTTCTCCCTTAGAAACTCACGGTTTCTAATTTGAAAATTATACATTTTTTATTATTTTTTTCTTAAGGTGCGTTTGGTCACCAAGTGAAAAAAATGCATTTTTCTCAAAAGCCCTGTCTTTTGAAATAATCAAACATTCTTCCAGGGCTAAATGACGAGGACCCTCCGATGAACGTAAGTTGTTGGATGATGATATAGGGAGCTCACTCGATAGATCGGATGATCGACCGATTGATCAGATGTTAGGGATGAGTAATCGGATGGTCAGATGGTAGATCGGATGGCGATCGAACGGTTGATTTGATGGATGATGGTGATAGGTTAAGGAGAGAGAGTTGATTAGAGCTAGGAGAGAGAATTAGGGGAGATGAGAGAAAAATGGAGAGAAAAGCATTGGTAGAGGGTCTGGAACCCTGGTTTTCACTATGTCGCTCCTCACTCTTCACCAGTAGAGCAGACCATCATTCATTGTCGATTCATGCAGCTTTAAACGCTTTGGTCCGTCTCTTGGTCATTGACTCTCCCGCTCTCTTCGTTCTTTGGGCTGGCTCTTCGGTCCTCTTTTTCAACCCGTATTTGGCCCATATCTTCTAGTCATAGCATGTGGGCTCTTAAGTCTCAAGAATTGTCCCATCGGGGTTTCCTGCGACAGAAGAAGCGCGTAATGAGACTTTATCAGAACGACTCAATGTCTAGACTTCCGAAAATGTGTTTAATGCATGCAAATATACCATTTCGTCCAGAAAAGTGTGTTCTACGCAACAAAAGAGACTCTTACGTAGAAAAGTAGATAAATAGAGCATTTTAACGTAGGAGAGTGTGAAAACGCTAAAAGGATAATTACTTAAAATAAGCACTTTTGAGCGAATATCAAAGCACATTGGGCAAGTAGGATCTATGTTGGAGATGTGAGACTTGTTAGCCAGGAGACACTTTACCAGTTAATCAGCACAATCTAGGTGTTAGCTGGAAGGGATAAAATCGGTATAACCATTCGATCCCTGATCCTCCCTACACAAGCAATAATATCACACATTAAATAAATAATAAATATAATACTGTTAAAGTATAAATAAAATAAAAGACAGCACTTACGTGGTTCGTCGTCGGGCTCTTGCCGGCGACTACATCTACGGGGAAGCCTTTCAATGGCTCAACTTTACTAATCAAATTCGTTGTTCACGTTACATCTTATTTTCTTTCTTACGTTACCTTTTGCTGAATACACTCTTCTGATTTCAAATGTCCAGCTGTAAGTGTCTGACTCCAAGGTCAGATCTGAGTCTAACTCCAAGTGTCCGGTTGTCCGGCTATTCGGCTCCAAGTGTCCGACTGTCCGACTCCAAGTGTCCAGCTGTCCGGCTATCCGGCTCCAAGTGTCTGGTTGCCCGGCTACCTAGCTCCAAGTGTCCGGCTGCCTGCATCTGAGGTCATATCCGAGGTGGTCGAGAAGGGGTCCAAGGTGGTCGAGAAGAGTATCGAGGTGGCCGACTAGACTCCAGTCAGAACCCCCCTTTTTCCTCCTCTCTCCCCCACAACAAGCTCTCATCTTAAATAGGCCTTCCTACGCCACGTGTCAATCCAAGAAAAATCTAGAGAATGATTTAGTACTTTGCGGTGCACAGGTCATGATACATTAATATTACCATTTTTATGTATCTACAATAAGCCCCATCTCGGAGGTGGAGCTCGATCCAAAACGATGGTCTGCATCCGAGAAAATAAGTCAATGTTCGAAAGATTCACAGATCTTCTATATCTTCAAATGTGCTCTTGCATACCCAAGATAAATATTCCGAAGATCAAGAATGATGCCATATTCGAGAGCGATAGCCAATAATAATACCATAACTGATGCCTCTGAATAATACCGAGAACAATGCCATGTCTGAGAACAATAATCGAGATAATGCTGGCTGAGCCTGATCTTCTCTGTAGACGTTTTGAAAACGATATCCGAGAATAATACTGCAATAGCTCAATATTTGACAATAGTACTGCAATAGCTCAATATTTGAGAATAATGACATATCTAAGAAGGATAATCGAGAATAATATTGTGACTGCGATAGCCGATATCTGAGAATAATTCATCCGAGAGAGATAACCGAACTGCGATAACTGATATCTGACAATAAGGTCATGTAGAGAGAGCCAAAAATAATACTGCAATAGTCGAGAATATACTTCGATAGCTGAACTGCGATAGTCAAGAATAATATTTGTCGAGAACAATAACCGAGAATAATATTGGCTGAGAATAACATACGTTCATTTTTGGATGGCCGAAGCTGATCACGTTCATGTTTGGATGGCCGAAGCTGATCCCGTTCATTTGGACGGCCGAAGCCAGTCCCGTTCATATTGGGATGGCCGAAGCCGATCCTGTTCGTTTTTGGACGACCGAGGCCAGTCCTATTCAAATTGGGATGGCCGATCCCGCTCATTTGCATACCTGTGTCGGCTGGCTGAGCCCAATCTCCAACAGAGCTCCAGACGTTTGTTCATTCGTTACATGCACATAATTTCAGATGACCAACTCAGTCGAGATCAGAATCAATTGAAAAACTTCCATCGCCCGGATATCGTATCGAGATCTAGGTTGTCGTTTCTCTGTCCATTATCTTGACCTGTTTTTTCACATAAAAGGCTACAAACATAATACAAATTCAATTTTAATTAAAGTCTCATGGTCTCAAGGGAGCTCGAGCTCCATTATTCTTCTTTTCATCAGCCTCCTCTAACAAGCCCCCAAGTCGGGAAGGGGGGGTTGGGCTTGGCTCAACCCTGCCAAGCCCCCAAGTCTGATGGTCGGGCCTAAAAAATTATTTTCTCATTGAATAATGCTTGGGTGGGCCTATTACATGGCCCACCCGCATGGTCTCAATAGTGATTATACTAAACTAGTCCACTTAATATGAGCATTAATAAAATGGATTCACAACTTTAACTAACATTATGCAAGTATATGCTTAATGTTAACTCATTTCTAAATATCATTATGCATGAACATAAATTGTGATCAATTCGTATAAATTTTATACTTCACTTCTTTTCTTCGTAGAATCTTTTTCACGATCTTTAAAAATATGTGACAACTAAATATAATACAAGTCGGATATTTCAATATCTTAGAGACTTATCCTACATGTTAACAGTCGGACTCCCAAGTCGGCTCCGAAATCAATGTTCATGTTAAATATCATCATGCACTATCTCCATAATCTACAGTTTTAGATTTGTAACACTATTCTCTTTCTATACTTCTACTAATTTATGAATTCGACACAAGTAATTTAAAAAGATGATTATCATATAACAATGCAACATTCTTACTACATTTAGTTGTGGTAGCCCTTTGTGATCACTTACATTTCATACAACACGAAATAAATATCTAAACAACGAAAGTAACATACGCAACATGTGAAATTATAACAATAATATATCCATGATCAATAAAACATATTATTTCATGAACTTAATATACATATTGTGTATATTATTAACATTAATATTCCTTTATTCTATATTTGCTTCACTTTTTTGTCCTACTTTACTTTACTTTTCAGTGTTGTCTTGAGCCTGTGAGTCATGTCATTTTCCTTAAAAAATTGATTTATATTATTTTCTAATTTTATATTTAAAAATAAATAGGTAAAAGCTTACATTTTCTTTGCCCTTTCTTTTTCTTTCAAACCTTTTGCAGATGGTGCAGACGGAGCTTCGACGAAGATGGTTGGTGATTTTGAAGTGGATTTGACGATCCTTTTCTTGTTTTCTCATAAATTTGCTTGGTAAAGACATGAAAATATGAGTCGAGCATGTTGGAGCTTTTCTTACTGTTCATTTTCAGCAATGGCCTGAAATGTTCTTCTTCTTGATTTCTCTGATGGCTTCACAGCCGTTCCCACAAACGGGGCCAAATTGGAAGGGATAAAATCGGTATAACCGTTCAATCTTCGATCCTCCTTCTACAAGCAATAATATTACACATTAAATAAATAATAAATATAATACATTTTAAGTATAAATAAAATCAAAGACAGCACTTACGTGGTTCGTCACCGGTCTCTTGCCGGTGACTACATCCATGGGAAAGCCTTTCAATGCCTTAATTTTACTAATCAAATTCGTTGTTCACGTTACATCTTATTTTCTTTCTTACGTTACCTTTTGTTGAATCCACTCGTCCGATTCCAAATGTCTGGCTGTAAGTGTCTGACTACAAGGTCATATCTGAGTCTAACTCCAAGTGTCCGGCTATCCAGCTATCCAGCTCCATGTGTTCGACTATCCAGCTCCAAGTGTCCAACTGTCGGCTATCCGGTTGTCCGACTCCAAGTATCCAGCTGTCCGGCTGCCCTGCTACCCAGCTCTTAGTGTCCGGCTACTCGGCTATCTGGCTTTAAGTGTCCGGCTGTCCGGCTACCCGACTCCAAGTGTCCAACTGTCCAGCTGCCCGCATCCGAGGTGGCCGACTAGACTCCCGTTAGAACCCCCCCTTTCTCCTCCTCTCTCCCCCACAACACTCTCATCTTACATAGGCCTTCCTCCGCCACATGTCAATCTAAGAAAAATCTAGAGAATGATTTAGTGCTTTGCGGTGCACATGTCACGATACATCGATATTACCATTTTTATGTATCTACATTAGCCTACTTCTTGTACAAGTTATAAAACCCAGAAATTTTGATGGTTCTCTGTTTCTTTATAACCATATATCCATGTTTCAGCTATAGGGGTGTGAATGGGTTGGATTCGGGTGGGATATCACCCCGGCGAGGGAGAGGTCATTCGGGGAGAAAATTTTTGACCAGTGGATTTTTGAAGCAGTGGCCAATCACATGGCGCCACAATCTACTGTTCAAAAGCATTTGGGATCGGAGGGGATAGACTTTGAAACCTGACTTTTTACCTGAACGCCTAAACCGTTGATCTATAACAAATCGGACGGCTATTCTTTCAATCCTTCTCAATAAAGGAGCCGAGCCATTTGAGCCGATTAGAGCTGTCGTTTGAAAAAGTGGGTACTAACATTAAATGTGAGTCCACGTGGAATGTCTTCTAGCACGTCTCCTGCATCTACTCCCCCTGTAATGAACCAACACGTGTCAATCACAAAAAATATAGTAAACTTATCTATATATCTATACTTTAGCAGAGAAGTGGGCAGCGTCCCTCTCTCTCCTCCACATCAAGGTGACGTGACACTCTCCTCATGCAGAGTGCCATGTCATCGACACTGAATTTTCTATCATCTATTCTTCATTCATGCATTAATACAATTAACGACTAGATCAAAATTGAATTGGTTACATTAAGTGTATATTATTCCAAAACTGTTACATTCTATTCAAAACGTCTATCTCTTCTCTTAAAACGTTTATTTGGTTTCTTAAAACGTCTTTCATTCTTAAAATGTCTCTTTGTTTTCTTAAAACTTCTAAAACTCTCCTTAAAATGTCTCTACGCTTTCCTAAAACGTTGATTTATGTTTTTTTATCTAAAACTTCCTAAAATATATCTGCTTTCCTTATAAAATATCTCCCTTTATTGTCTAATGACTAAAACGTCTCCTAGCGAAAGACGCAGGAGTAAAAAATTTCTCTACATTGATGCGGGATAATCAACTTATTGACTATGTATTTTTTTTTTGCCTCATTGTATATTTTTTCTCTTTTTTAGATTATTTTTTCATTATTTTTTTTCTTTTTCTGTTTAATTAGACAAAAATTGTACATGGACAGAGAAAACATCAGTGATCTTTTACATAACTCTCCACAAAAATTACAGGCATGTCTCATCCACTTCTTCTTTGAATTTCTATTTTCTTTTTATTTTTTTATCTATATTCTATATGCATATAACAGATTAAAAATAGCCTGATGAATCAACTCAAATCTGTTATTCTTAATAGCAATTGCCGAGTTCTTTAGCATTCGCTTGGACTGATAGAGCTTTGTAGGCAACAAATGAAGAATGAATAATGTGATCGGCTGATCCTTTGTAGCATGATCACTTATCAGAATTTCAGAAGTGCGGGTGAATATATTTTTTGAAGACTCGGAGCTTTGAAAGGTTGCGCATTAAGCCAAAGAAAAAGAAATTGAGACAATTTTTGCTCTCGACTACGAGGAGCACTCTTAAGAATAAATGGACGTATGAATGTGGATAAAAAAAGATTGTCTTTTTTTTTTTAAGATCAATTTGATGTATATGGCCGTATTAGCTAAGAATTATAATGTAAAATTATAAACTAATAAGGATGTCTTGTTTATTGTATATTATTGTAATTTTTTTATTTTAAAGATCTTAATTATGAAGTTGCCAATAACACATTTTAGTCCTACGTAATTATATTACCGTTTTAAAAGACGTGGTAACATAATTATTCTAGATATTCTTACTAAATATATTTAGAGCATAGTATTAAATTTGTAGGTATTTTTTATATGCAAGGGGTCCAATTATATTTTCATTATAATTTTTATTTAGTCATAATGAAAGTTTTTGTCTTTTATTTTTTTTATGAATTTCTTTGTTTGTAAAGAAATTCCTTTTAATTTCTTACCCCCGTGCTTTAGCACGGGCAATAACACTAGTTGATAGTAACTTCAGAGAAAACCTTCGCTCACACCTGTGTGTGTGAGCAAAGCCGATCTACACACATCACAATATGAGCCATGGGGCACAATCTTATAGGACGATGACCGGGTATGGATGTTTGGCTAGTCCCTCGGTGGACTTGTAAACCAAAAATTAGCTTGATTAGTGATTTATAAGCATTGGATTGGAGTCCTTTACATGGGTTGATTTTAACCATAGAATTTAGAGCATTATTGACTATTATTTGGGGTACTAGATCCAGAGGTTTGACATAACTAATCAGGCTTTGCAGGTCCAACGAGGGACTGGCCAAACATCCATACGGTCATCATCATCTAAGATTGTGATGTGTGATCGGCTTTGCTCACACATAGGTGTGAGCGGAGGTTTACTTGTAACTTCACTTGATTTTCCACAACTTCCAAAAAGACCTGCTTTTAGTAACGTCATCGGTTTTACAGGCCACAACTTCCAAAAACAAATTTCGGTGACCAACACCTTGGTGTATCATAGAGGATGAATCAATGGCTGATTTTTGGTGAGGGTGATCTTCATCTCCTCACCGTATAGATAACGCCAACAAAAAATCAGCCCATTCTGAAATTTCTAACCCCGTTAAATGTGGTTTTCAAGTTACACGGTAAAAATCGATGGTCCATAATTCTTCAACTTCTAAACCAGTCTATGAATATCATAATAATTTGAATTTTTGTGAGGATGATCTCCTCACCATATAGATCATCTTCACCAAAATCAGCCATTGATTCATCTTCTACGATGGTACACCAAGGTGTTGGTCACCGGAACCTGACCTTTTTAATGTAAAAAAATTTGATTTTTAAGAGAAGCTTTTATGACATGGCACAATATGAGCCTCGTGGCGGACTGAGTAAAACTTCTATAACAAATGTTATGACAAAAAAGCTTCTGTCACGCACAATATGAACCAACCACGTGGCATACTCTTGGTGGACGCTGACAGTATGGATGTTTGGCCAGTCCATCGGTGGACCTACAAACCAAAAATGAGCCTGATTAGTGATTTACAACCTTTGGATCTTTGCAGTCAAATAAAACTCAAATTCCTACGGTTAAAATCAACCCATGAAAATAACTTCAATCCAATGCTTAGAAATCACCGATCAGGTTCATTTTTGGTATGTAGGTCCACCTAGTGATTGGCCAAACATCCATACCGTCAGCGTCCACTAAGTGTGTGCCACATGGCTCATGTTGCGCGTTGTGACAAGCTTCTCTTACAACGCATTGCGAGTCTACAGAAATGATTACACCCCACTTATGTTAGCAGCAAGAGAAGGCCATGGAAGCATGTGAGAGCTCCTGATTTCATGTGGAGCCAGATGTGACCTGAAAGACTACGAGAGATAGGCGATACTACACTTTTGCTTGCAAGAAAGAACGGTGGTATTGAAGGCGACGTAGAGAGTGTTGCGGTTGGGAAAGTTGAGTATGAGGAGCGTAGTTTGTAGGGAGGTAGAGTTGGTTGCAAGCTTAGTGCTCCGGAGGAACCGCTTGAGGAAGGGTGACGCGGATGAGGCAGGAGATGAAAATTTGAGGAGAATAGCTGCAGAGAAGATTCAATAACAGACGAGGATGTGTGATGGGAGTAGATGTGAAGGAAGCATGGCAGAAGACATGCCACGTGGACTTACAGTTTTTGTGTTGTCCTCACTTTTTCAAACGACGGTTCGAATCGGCTCCAATGGCTCGGCTACTATATGGAAAAGATTAAAAGGATAGCCGTTCGATTCATTATTGATCAATGGTTTTTAGGCGTTCAACTAAAAAGTCAGGTTTCTAAGTCTGTCCCCCCGATCCCCTGACCCTTTTACAAAAGCAACAGCAGATTGTGGCGCCATGTAATATGCCTGCGAATCTACGCCATGCGATTTGCCACTGCTTCGCTGCTTCAAAAAAATCCACTTTTCAATGGGCATCAGTTCGGTGTAGTGAATAGGACACTTCCCTAGTAACCGATTTGACTAGCAAAGGAATGGACCCACACCAATCTGTTGGGTGGGCTGGTATTATTAGATGTTTGTCCAAAAGACCCAACATTCGAAAGGCTAGATCTTTGGCATTGCTAGGTACAAAAGGCCCCACAAGATGTAAAAGTATGGTGGATTTTGTACGGGCAAACCACCAAGGCTCAGCTAAACACGTACCCAAGTGATGTTTGGTATGTACCCAAACACGTACCCAGTAGCAAAAAGTACTCGAGTACGTGGCAAAAAAGCATTCGGTACGAGAACTATGTGATTGTTGGCGGGATACAAATATGGGTCGGGATCGGGGACAGAAAATTCGACCGACTTTTCACCTGAAATTGTTGGTCGTCGATTCTCTCACCATCCAACGGTCACAAAGACGAAAAATAAAGTTGTTTCTCAAGAAGGAGAAGCCAAGCCAACTTGCGAGTGAGAAGCCAAACCGACCCAATAAGACACATTTCTCAAAAGGGCGCACGAAGAGTTGAATAAAGAGCTGTCTATGTTGCTTCTTCCAAAAGCAAGTTCTTGGCATTTAATCAGAGCAACACGTGTCAAGCAACGGGACATTCTTCGCCGTAAACGTATTCTCAATTCTCTCTTTGCGAAGTGTATGGAAGAAGTCTTCACTCTCCACAACCATGGAAGCTTGAAGAGAGCTTCTCCTCCTCTCCTCAGTTGAAGACCCTCACTCATTCTGAAATTTTCTCGACTTCTCTATCTCGTTGAAGAACTATAACGCAGCATCATTTCCTCCTTTTTTTGAAGATTTCTTAAGCATTTCTTGAAGAGTTCAGTGAGTCAATGTTCTGTTTTTGTTAATTCTAAAAAGAACTCTGTTATTTGTTCATCAATGTTCGATGAAGAACTCTCTTGAATGTCAGGTCCTTTTTTGTGGTATGGGAGTTTGTTATGGAGAAAATGTGATGTTGCTTTTTATGGGAGTCAGCTACAGACAAAATGGGATGTTGCTTGATCTGCTATTCTACAATTCAGATTTTCCTTTTTGTGGTTTTGGACAGTTTATTCCTGTGCTTATAGAATTAGTCTATGGTCAGTACTGAGAACTTAGTTGTCACAGCCAGTCCCAAGTTGATGAGCTAGTGTCATCAACTAGTTTCTGTACAGTATTTTAGAACTCTAAAGTTATGTTGGTTCATCACTTGTCTGAATTGAGGGGTTTCCTACTATTTGAATCTCTCAAGTTTTGATGACATGTTAGTGCAGGTTGCATTGGTTATTATGTAAAAAATCTAAAAGGTTAGTGCAGGTTGTATTGGTTATTATGTTAGTGCAGGTTGCATTGGTTATTATGTCAAAAATCTGATTTGTATGTGCAGGTTGAATTTATTATGTCAAAAATCTGATTTGTATATGCAGGTTGCATTATGTCAAAAATCTCATTGGGTATCTCAGACACCTACAAAATATAGGGTTTACATACAACAATGAAATTAAAGTTCGTCGCACGTTATTCGAACATGAGCCCTCCTCCATGATATTCTTACTCATGGTGTGAATTCTTTAAATTCAGCCACCGGGTACCCATGGACTTGAACTTTACATTGTTCCCAAGAAGAATAGATTCCCGTGCAATATCTTTTCCATACGACATACCATTTTATTTTTGACATGTCTGAAAAGAATAAATAAAACAAAATTTGAAGTACTACTTTAAATCTAACAGCAATTACAAGAAAAAAAAATGGATGTTTAGCCCACCCCTTAGTAGACATTCATACCAAAAATCAGCTTGTCTGATGATATTTAGCCGTTGGTTTTAGTACTAAAAACAATAGTTGCATTCAAAGGCTATAAAATCATGCTTCTGCATTTGAAAAAGTTTCGGGCATAACCTGTTACACATTTTTCCTTCTTATTTGATCAACAGACACAAAGATCATTAAAAAATCAAGAAATGAGAAGTGATAAAATCAAGAAAAAAAAATATGGTGTTGAGGAGACACTGCATGATATTTAAAAAAAATATTTTAAATAAAACAGAAGTAAAAAATGTATTCTGAAAAGGGTCGGGTTCGGGGGACAAACATTTTGGTGGACCCACATAGAAGATGAATCAAAGGCTGATTTTGGATGAGGATGATCTCTATGGTGAGGAGAACACCCAACAAAAAAATCAGTTATTCTAAAATTTCTGTGGTTTCCATGTTACACGGTAAAAATGGACGGTCCATATTTCTTCAACTTCTAAACCAGTCTACGAATATTGGAATGATTTGAATTTTTGTGAGGATGATCTCCTCACCATAGAGATCACCCTCACCCAAAAATCATCCGTTGATTCATCTTCTATGTTGGTCCACCAAATGGTTGTCCCTTGAACGTATTTTGAAAATGGACTAGGGTTTTTTCCATTTTCAGAAGATCGTCTCACGTAGAGGGTTTATGGTTTAAAAGAATGAAAAGAAGAAGAGATAGAGAGTACTCACATGGTAGAGTAAGCCCCTAGCGACGTGTGGCGGTGCTTTGACGGAGAGTAGCGTGGTAGAAATGCCCGTGTTCTTTCTCTCTCTTTCATAATTGTGTTCGGATTTGAAAAAGAGAATAAAGTTTTCAGTAATAAAGATGGAGGGTTTGTTCAAAAACTCACTAAGTATAAAATATCTAGATACAAAAACAACCTAGAATGATCTTACGCAATTGTTCAATTATCAGAATTAGGTTAAGTTCGTTAATCAACTAAGTTGCTCTACAATCTACATGAGGTTCATTATGAGTTAATCAAATTAATTTAATTCTTTTAAGTCAAGTCTAGGATAACTTATTAAGTTCATACGGTCTAGGTATAAGTCAACCTAGTTGACTCGGTCATGTCTCGAAATTTGGCTAATGCAAAATAGTCAGAATTTGACTAAGTCTAAAAAAGGCAGCAATGCGCTATTTTGACCATATCTCCTTCGTTATTAAGAATCTGTGAATGGCCTATATATTTTTGGAAAGGTCTCACAAATATCTACGATTAGTCATTTTGCACAGATCTAAGAAAGAATCATTTTCCCTTTCGAAATCGCTACACAACGCAGAACTTAAACTAAGAGTTTTCTAACATACTGTTAATATTTTGACCATAACTTTTAGCACAGATCAAATCTGCAGAAATTGTAAACATTTTCGGAAAGATAACTCAAAGCTATTCGAAAAGTTCTTCTGGGTCATAACCCAGAAAGGTCATCAGCACATCTGAAATCAAATTGCAAGTCAGAACTTAGAATTTGACATATTCAAGATATGTTCAGTAGTTTGGTCATAACTTTCTATTTTGGTCGAATTACTGAATTATAGAAACTGTTCCAGAAAATTAGCTCAGAGGGCTTCGAAAAGTCCCTAATTATCAGAAACTAATTTCTAACATCTAGGTATTAGAAAATGCACCACAAAATAGAAAAACAATTTGCTGTCTCGTGATACATTTTGGTAATTATTTTAGAACCTGATATGTATACCGGTCCAAATGGGATTGTACTAAGGCATTCATTTTATTGTTTAATACGTGCACATGATCATTAAAAAGATAATGAAGAATCATATAATAAATTCAATTAAATCATGTTCACAACAACTCAAACATGTTATAAAATAAAATAAGGACAAACCCTAAAAAATCAAGCTAGAACAAGTTTGTTTTAATTCTAAGTAATCAAAACATATAAAGGTATCCAAAATGAGTTTAGAGCTATCTAGCCTTTCTCCACAAAAATTTCTTTATCATCACAAACATCATCATGTAGATCCTCCAAATCCGAATCTACACAGTCGTTGGAGTCTTAGTAAAAATCATCAGTCAAATCTGAAAAATGTGTCGGCAAACGTCATGCTAAGCAAATGCGAGATAATTGAAGTCACGAATAAGGTAACAATGCAATAACATACATGCTCTATGCTCTTACCCCCGTCCACTCAAATCATACGGTCTCCATCTTTTTCCCTCACACGGGGAGTAACCTCACTGGTTATCTGCAGGAAAAATAATAAGGGTTTGGGGTCTTGCACCCTAGGGCTCCGAGCCCTTCTTAATTCTTTCCCTTACATGGAGAATAATCTCACTGGTCTATATAATAGATAACCACACTAGTTTGTATATTATAGAACCTCACACGGGCTAATAGATAATCTTCATCACAATGCATAGCTCACCCCCATATGCCCAATTTAATATAAAGCCATAGGCCATCAAACTACTCACAGGGCATGAAAATAAGGTCATCGGCCAACAATAGTACCCATAGGGCATGCAAAACATGATATCACAATCATCAATAATCAGATATGATTAACAAAAGCCAAATATCATAGAAGATAATTAATCTAACATATAACATTCACATAGAATAAATAAATAAATAATGAAAAATTAAAAGACATTGCAAGATTACTCATGGTTATCACACACATTTTTGGTTCTCTTTAATGAAAAATAAAAATTTCTCCGAATTTGAAAGTAGTCGGATCGGACTCTTTTCGGAGTATGTTGTTCTATTTGGTGTCCCCATCAATTATCCATTCTACTTCGAGTTCGAATAGAGTTTGGATGAAGGCTTAATCGAAGCTCTCTCACTTCTTTAATAAAGTTTTGTGATGGTTTTTTTATAAAAACTTAAAGAGATAAAATGGAAAAGAATTGAGGAGAAAGAAGAGAGGTTTTGAAAACAACAATGAGATCCAAAAATATTGGCAATTGATAATTCTACTGGGTTGCCTTATTTAAATAACACAAGGGAGATGAGGTTTGAAATTTGAATTGAGAGAGTTTCTCTCAAGTTGTTGAGTAACAAATGGGCGAAATTCGTAGCTTTCAAAAGAGTGACTTTTTCAACCTTCTAAAACTTATATTTTGAATTACTAATGGGTTAGAAATGGACCCAAGGTCCATAGGTATCAATTGGGTTTCAATTAAGGTTATTCTTAAGTCCAAAATGCATCTAAATTGGCCTTACAAGCCCACCAAATAATTATAATTCAATTAATAATGTAATTACTTATATTAATAATTAAAATAGTTATTAATTATAATTATGTTATATTCTCTCAAAAGGTGATGGTTTGATATGATTAATATATATGAGCATTAAACTATATTTTATAATATATTAATACACAACATTCATTCATTAATTCATATCAATCATATCATATAATTTAAAAGTTCATAATTAATAAGATGTTGACACTTGTCATACACCTAAAATTCAAATAAAATATTCTAATACACAAAATTTCAGCAATTAGTCAAAGTCTCAAAAAATAGTCAACCTTTCGTCGAATTGACTCGAAACTTGTTCTGCGGGTCCCGTACTCATTTCAAATTTTTAAAAAATAAATTTTAATATTTTGAAAGTGTAAAATGACGAAAAGAATCAAAAATTAAAAAAATATTTTTTTTTTCAAAAATGTTCGTTACAATTTTAAAGTCCCCTTTACAAAGTCTAAAAATCATAAGACGTGGGTCCCACCTAAAATTTAGCCTAAAAATAAAAAAAATAAAGTTGATCATATTATTAGATATTTAGGATCTATATAAGTATAAGATAATGGCGGAACTGTTCGTTCGTCGATCGGAGGTTAAAACGAATTTTTAGAATCTTACGGGTCCCATAAAATCCTAATTTTCAGAGTTGTCAGAATGCAACCAAAATTGATACACATGTTCATACATGATATCTAAACATAAATATAACAACAAAACTCTAAGTTTTTTTTGGTGAAATTACCATAATACCCTAGAACAAAAGTTCGGGGTATTACATTGAGGGAGAGAGATGGATATATGGAATTTTAAAATTCAACTCTTCGTACGCCCTTTTGAGAAATGTATCTTATTGGGTCGGCTTGGCTTCTCACTCACGAGTCGGCTTGGCTTCTCCCTCTTGAGAAACAACTTTATTTTCTGTCTTTGTAACCGTTGGATGGTGAGAGAATCGACGACCGACAATTTCGGGTGAAAAGTCGGTTGAATTCTATGTCCCTCCATCCCATCCCAACCCTACAAATATATATCCAAAGGTTTTGAAATCACTAATCAGGCCAATTTTTTGTATGTATGCCCACTTAGGGATGGACCAAACATCCATACGGTCAATGGTCTCTAAGAGTCTTCCACGTGGCTCATACTTGATCCGTGAGACGTCCGTCAGTAAAGTTCTACTCCCTACCACCATTTGGCCCCCTGACCACATTGATGTTTAGCCCAGTCCTTGATAGACATTCATTTAAAAAATAAGCTTATTTGACAATTTTTAGCCATTAGTACTTTTTAAGGTGTAATTATAATTGTTGCATCCAACCATTTTTTTAATACTAAAACACACTCTTATTGATAATCTCTAGCCATTAGTACTTTTTAAGGCGTGATTCTAAGGTGGCGTTTGGTAAAACATTTTTTTAGATCTTTTGCCTGAAATAACTTAATTTAAGTGGTTTTTGTAAATTGTTAGATTGGTAAAACTTAATATAAGTACTTATTTGTCAAAATCCATTGATTTTTAGTAGGGTTTTTTAGTCATCCCAACTTCGCTTTTTCGTTTTAGATGAGAATCGCTTAGGTAGCATTTGGTAAAACTTATTTTAAGGTCTGATATCTTAAAGTGCTGAATATGAGATCTGAAAGCTTAAAGTGCTGAATATAAGGTCTGAAAAAATTGTTTGGTAAAACTATAAAGAAAAGGCTAAAATCTGAAAATAAGTGTTCTGTTTGGTAAACACAACCCGAAATATCTAAAAATTGGTATTTTGTTATATTACTCTTATTAAGTGTTAAGTGTAATGTTGTTTGGTAAATACAACCCAACAACGTCTAAAAATTAGTAATTTGTCACATTTGCCACCATGCACCACTAGAGAGATAAAAACACCACCTATGCCTAACTACCAGTTAAAACACACCTCCATCAACATTTCTCTAAACCAAATCAACCAACTGGTAAATTTTTTTCACATTTGAAGTCGTAGTTGCCATGGATGGGCCAAACATTTATACGATTAGTATCAAATGCACCACATGGGCTTATATTTTCGTCCCTCAGCTAAGTTCTATTCCTTTTTCATGGGTTCATTTTAACTATGAGCATTATTTGGGGTATAAAGATCCAAAGGTTTGAAACCATTAATCAAGCTAATTTTTGGTATGTAGGTCCACCTAGGCTGGGCCAAACATCCATCCAATCAGTGGTCTCCAATCCTTGTTGCAAGAGACCCTTGGCAACTTGACGTGCCTTATGACTCAATAGTCCCATCTTTACCAATTATCAAGGTGGTCCCACTTGTGGGCCCAACCTCACTTGTATAGGTGGTGGATCCTGTAATGCCCCGAATTCGGACCACACGGATCCAATGTTTGAATCCAATGCACGTAAGGCATTCTCACTTTCACATCTAACCAAAGTTATAAATTTCAGAGAATTTTTTTTTTTAAATATGCGGAAACGTGGGCTTACTCAGTACTAATTAAAATCTAATTATTGAATATGATCAAGAAGAACTACTCGTATTATAACAAAATATAAATTAGGATTATCCTAAGTGTTTAGCATGATAAGATACAATACAGATAAAGTGTGAAGTCAATGATATATATACTTATAAGCAAATAATCTGAACATTTTAAAGATAAGTACATATTCAATCATGATTTTACAACTTGTAATTTGCTTCGTTGCAACTGCACTTCACTTTAAAAAAAATATGAATATGTCTTCAGATTCTTCTCTGCAAGAGAACTCGGGCGTGTGAGCTTTTCAAAAGCTCGCAGGTAACCAAGTATCCTTGAAACAATCATCATAAATACAAAATAATAGAATAATAAAATACATTTTAATTTTGAAAGAAAACAAAAGTGCAAGAATTAAAATTCAAACTAAATAATTTTATTTAGCAATAAATGACAGAATTTAAAACGTACTAATAAAATTGAAAGTTAAAGAGCATTTTAAATATTAAACAATAACATCTGTATCACATCCATCACCAACTAATAACAATACAAGGCGGAAAGTCTTTTCATCATAGAGTGAAGAGGTAACGACTAGTATACAGCCCTAGTCTAGTAAATATCTCTTTTGTCACAATACTTAACCAGTGTGGAGCCCCACCGTTGATATCCTAATTTGCGGTCAGACGGAGAGTTGCCGCTGCGTGTGAGGAGCACACTACAAGCCCGTGAATTTTGGTTCAGAGATGGCCTTTTACTACGGCACTGAATACACAAATCAATACAATGGTAGTCAACCGTTCGACGTCTGCAGACATTTCAAGGATTCTTAAAACTATCCAGGGACCGACGAACTGTACCCCTCACATCTATCGCCTCATCGAGACATACAATGTAAACCTCTCTCAGATCTAAACTTCCAAGATGTACCACTACAAAAATGATAATCTAGAAAAGAGAAATAGAACTTCCTGAATATGAATAATGGAACTTCTTGAAGGTTGAATCGAGGTTTGAAATAAAAATATATAGAAAGATGTAGCTAATTAAATCTGAACTCTACAAGTTTTGGGTACAATCGTAGAGATATTGTTAGTGCCATGTGGAGAGTGAAGGCAAGGAGTGGGGGACGGTAAAATAATGAACTATGACTACTTTTCTTAATCAAACTTTTTGTTCGAAGCTCACCAACTCAGTTAACCTATACTAGGGGTGTCAATTTTACCCGTTTATCCGGAATCGAAAACACCGGTTCTGGTTCCACTTTTTTGGGAACCGATTAAAAAGTAACCGGAATCAGAACCGAACCGACAATAACGGTTTTGGTTCTGGGTAGCCTAATATGGAACCGAAATCGATAAGAATCGGAACCGAACCAATAAGAACCGGTACCAATAAATAAATATAATGTAAATATTCTAATACTCTCAAGATTTGGCCCAATATACCCGAAACCAGAACTAGAACCGACATAAATACATAATCGGTTCCGGTTCTAGATCCATCACTATGAGAACCGAACCGATAAGAACCGGAACCAATTGTTCCGATTCTGGTCACCTTAGGAACCGAACCAGAACCGACCCATTGACACCCCTAACCTATACACCACACTTTGAACATGTCCCCACCAATGCATCAATCTAGACCGTTTATCATATGGCCCACCTTTCAACTGAGTTATGACCATTAAGTTACCAAATTCATTACAATTTGATGATCTTAACCCTCATATGTATGGATTTTTTTTAACAAATATTTGGCCAAACTTTTTATACTTATATCTTGCATTGATGGCTATATATGTAAGATCATGTCCATATACAATCGTCCTACACACCTTTATATTGTGTTCACAAATTTTTAACATCGAATTTTTGGATCATAGCCGAATAAAACACGAATGAATGCATTTGCGAACTTTTGCCGTTCATCGAATTTTTGACCAAATTTTTACTTGCGAATTTTTAGTCCATAACCGAATAATACTTGAACTTTTGCCGTATCCGAACTTGGCAACTAGGGGTAGGTGTGCACTTAATGAACCAACATGTGTATTTTTTTAGACACCCAACCAATAGATGCCATGTAGATATGGACCATATTACGAGCCATGTGACACTCTTATAGATTGGTGACTATGGATGTTTGACACAACTCTAGATGTACCTATAGACTAAAAGTTAGCTTGATTAGTGGTTTCCCATTCATTGGATTAGAGTTTTTTCATGGTTTATTTTTAACCGTTGATTTTGAGCATTATTTGGAGTATTCAAATCCAAAGCTTATGAATCACTAATCAGGCTAATTTTTTTGGTATGTAGGTCTACCTAGGGATGGGCCAAACAGCCATACGGTCAGTAGTCTACAAGAGCATGCCATGTGACTCACATTGTCTGTCTGTCATCAACGTTGCCGATGGACCTCGATCATCAAAGTTTTGCTTTTGCTAAAAGGTGGGCAGGTAAGCCCCGTTGTGTATGGCATGCCCCAACCCCGATTTTGGCTTTATATTAGTATATTTAAGAAAGTGCACCACTTGTATAACATGTATCGGATGCTTTCTTGCACGCTTTGCATACAAAAGAAGTAAAATGCATATAACCACTGGTCCATCAGCTCGCATGACTCTCTAATTGTTCGGGGAGACGCACCATACACCCATCAATGATCTCTAAGGATGTGCCACTTGGCCCAAATAGCACTATCCGTCAGCTCCACCTGGGGGAAGCACCACCAATCGATTCCTTCTCTTTTACAACTTTCAGCCACACATTTAAAGCATCACGCCTGCACACTGCATCACCATGGCCACCATGCACTTATATGTGGGTCCCCACTCAAAACCAATCTGCCTAACATCTCTCCAACCTTGGTCGATCGGTTGCTAACACCTCAAGGCTAGCTCCATCAAACGGCAAAACGCCAAACATGAATTGCCCGATTCAAAAGAACCTGACCAACTTGAATACAAAGGTGTCATTACAGATCCACGCACGGGAAGCATCCTCATTGGCAACCATATTGTTTGGATGATGGTGGCCTCCAGCAAAGTGCGAGCGGATCCTAGGAATAATCTTCTCTCTTAAGAGTTAGGAGATCTCCTACAAAAGCAATGCAAGTGGATGATATATAATAATGTGTTCGGCTTGCCTCACCCATTTGGTTGAGGAGATGCCTCAACCCCCTGTCATGTTGTGACATGTGGAGGGGAAGGCAAGGGCTACCTAAAGAGTACGTTAAATCATTACTTTAATATTTATATATATTCTCTCTCCTCTATATGAAAGTCAACCAACATACTTTCCTTTATTTACTCTTTATTAACAAAAAAAATTGCACACATTGTTTCAATTTGAACCACGTCATCTCAGATTAATCACACAAACCCATCAATCCAGACCATCCAAACGGTAGGCACGTGATAGGATGATCTTGACTGTCCATTTAATCACACTGATCGGATGGTCTGGAAACCTACATGCAAAGATCCATAAAAATCACATTATTAGAGGTGGGAGATAGGAGTGAAGGCTGCCTCCATGTAGAAACCTCTTCCATGTAAGTAAATGAGAGGGGAAAGCTTTCGAGGTGCGTCAATGATCTTGAGCAGACAGAGATGTGTAGATAAACCCATTTCAGGTTCGATGATGATGACATCTTTGGATGAAACACCAGTTCGGAAATCGATTAATGGAGGAACAGGATTGATAAAGAGAGAGAGAGCGAAAAAAAAAGTAATAAAAAAAAAGAGAGAGATTACAGAAGAGAGAAAATAAATGCATTAAATAAAGAAAGAAAATCATGTACTAATAAAATAATATCTTCAACTAAAACCAATTCTCCCAGTTCCCCTTGTCCTCCCCTCCACATGTCAAAACATGATAGGGGGTTGAGGCGTCTCCTCAACCAAGTGGATGAGGAAAGGTTTTTCGTGAATTGGTTTTAGTCGAAGATATTATTTTTTTAGTACATGATTTCCTTTCCTTATTTAATGCATTTATTTTCTCTTTCTTCTGTAATCTCTCTCTCTCTCTCTCTTTTATTACTTTTCTTTTTGCTCTTTCTCTCTTTATCAATCCTGTTCCTCCATTAATCGATTTCCGAACTGGTGTTTCATCCAAAGATGTCATCATCAACGAACTCGAAATGGGTTTATCTAAACATCTCTGTCTGTTCAAGATCATTGACGCACCTCGAAAGCTTTCCCTTCTCATTTACTTTCATGGAAGAGGTTTTTGCATCGAGGCAGCCTTCTCTCCTATGTCCCACCACTAATGACGTGATTTTTATGGATCTTTGCATGTAGGTTTTCAGACCATCCGATCAGTGTGATTAAATGGACGGTCAAGATCATCCTATCGTGTGCCTATTGTTTGGATGGCCTGGATAGATGGGCTTGTGTGATTAATCTGAGATGACGTGGTTCAAATTAAAAAAAATGTATGCAAATATTTTTTGTTAAAAGAGTAAATAAAGGAAAGCATGTTGGTTGACTTTAATATAGATGAGAGAGAATATATATAAATATTAAAGGATGTAACTTACTCTTTAGGTAGCCCTTGCCTTCCCCTCCACATGTCACAACATGACAGGGGTTGAGGCATCTCCTCAACCAAATGGGTGAGGCAAGCTGAACTCAAAAGATGGAAGAAAAAAAATATAGAACAAGTAAGCCAATGGGTTATGTATGGTCAGCCTCTACATACTAGATGGGCAGCCATCGGACCAAGTTTCATCACTACCTTTATTTCCTCATTCCCAATAACCCATAAGACAATCCAACTCTAAAATAACTTATGAACTATGAAGTCGATCAATGGATTGCTAAAACAACTTTTCTCCCAACTTCAAAACTTTCTTCACTCCCCTTTTTGATATTCTTCAACCAGATCAAGAGGATTTGTTTGGTTGGTATGCTCAAACCTTCCTTCTTTGGCCGACATGGCTCGACAGACCTTGGTCGACATGACCTGGGTCGTGTCGGTCGGCAAACCATTACAGACATGGAGAATTTCAACTGATACTTCAACTGGCTTTACCCCACATTCTTCCCAATAATACATGACTCCATTAAAATCTCCAGCAATCATCCATGGGGCAAATCCCCCCGTCCTTGCATTTGGTAAAGAAGACTTACAAGAACCTCCAATCTATGCAAGAACGGAGATGCCTAGAAAAGGGATACAAATCCAAGGAGACCTTGTTCATACCCACCGACCTTCAACACCAACCGCTAGCTTGAGATTAGGGAACAAAGGTAACCGCTCTGGTATCATATTTTCCTGAAAAACCTAGCCAAAAGTAAGTATTGGAACTTAATTATCTACAGCAATTGCACCAGATCAAGATATGTTTCCACGTACCTCAATAGGATAGGAATATAGTAACAAGGATTCCCAGCTGGGGAAGATCACTTCCAAGTCTGCCTAGAGCATAAGTTGCACCAGCCCATGGGTTCTTGCCTATAGTATGGATAACTGCATTCACAAGCCGGGGAACATTCTGGAAAGAGAACCATACCCATGGAGCCACAATATTCGAATGTGGTGAGATGTATGTCAGATATCTACCTTCTCCAAATTCCAACAATTGGCTATGGTTAGGAACTTCAGTTTGAGGGATGGGCTAGTAATTTTTAAAAGTGCACCCTGAATGCCTCTATCTCTGGACCTTGGTGATGCTGCAAGATCTGATCAACCCATCTTACAAATTTACACCTTAATTTCCTTCTGTAGCAAGATTATCTCTGCTTCAGTATAATTGCCAGTGGAATCATGTCTCAATTTTCTGATGGGGTAGTTACTTCCTCTCATATTTGCAACATCAAAGTTGAGACTAGAGAGTGTCCTCCAGAGGTATCTCCATTTGCGTGAAAAAGCCTGCTAGTTTTTGTTGTTTCTCTCATCATCAACAACGATAGGATGGAGGAAAGAATTTCATCCGGCAAATCACTTATCCGATCCTTTATGATCTCAGCAACCTAATAATTTCAAACAACCCACTCAAAAGGATGTTAGCAATGAAAAATAAAGCTTTCATCTCACATATTCTAATAGAACTCAACATCATTCAGTTTCAATTAGATCTAGTAATTCGAATCTCCAATTCTTACTGATGCAGGAGACAAGATATCACTATGGGGACATGTTACTATGAAAAAAAGAAATGAAACCAGAAAATTCTTGAAACTTGCATAACGTGCACAGTACTTGTGTGCGTGATGCCATCGCACTAATGGCATCATGATTAAAACAACTGCACCATCTAGTTTAATCTTCTTGCCCAGATTTGCTGCTGCTTAATAATAATTTTGGAGTTCTTCGGTGGTGCCCAAATGAGATAGATATAATGCCAAAATTTATTGGTATTTTCGCTTTTTACCATCCTGCGTAGTGTTGCCAAGGTGTTGGAGAAGACTATGAGGGATAAATGCATCAGATCTATGTCAAATAAACTCAAATTTTGTTATATTTCTTGCTAAACATTGATGTTTAAGATGTAAATGCATCAGATCTATTGATTAATGACATTCACATCAGATTTGTGCATGGACGAAAGAATGTATAAGGTAAAAACATTCCATTGGTTTTCACCCTAAACATCTATGGCTGTGAAAGAATTTGTTTTTGATAAGTAAAAGATTTATTGATAGCCAAAGCCAAGCCGAAACAGTAATAAAAACAGCTAAAGAGGTCGAGATGACCTACTAAGAGCTAAGACAGGTAGAAACTGACTACGAAAAGGAAAACAATGGGCTAACCATCCCTAAAACAAACTAAATCCCAACAGAATAAGGCAAGAATTAATTCTATGTTGCATAACTTAGCCCATCTACAACTTGGTTTGGTTAATTCTTTTCTCAAAAGAACGTTAAAATTAAAAAAATATTTAAAAATTTAAAAAATTAGGTAAATGCTATAAGTTAATGGTAGATAGGTTTTCTTAAATTATAAATAATAAATTATTAAAATTTCTTAAAAAAATCTAAAACATCAAGGAAACAGTAATGCATCAAATCTTATACATATGTGATGCATTCTTTCTCTCAAATTAGTTTAAATAGTTCAATATTTTACTACATAAAAATTAATATATATATATACACACACACTTAATAGCTTATAACATTGTACGGGTTGTAATTTACATGTGCATTTGAGGAAAATTCAAGTGTTGTTAGTTGTGAGAACTGACATGTAGTGGTTAACTTGAATGAGTTGAATAGCAAAATATGATTCGTGTGCATGTGGAATACATGGTTGTGAATGATATTTGAAAATATATTTTGATATAAGGAACTTTATAATCATTTTCATTTGTTCTTATAGATGTTCTTAGTAGTCACTCTCAAATACCTGACTCAACATGTTATAGAATATTATGGCCATCACTTGTTAAAAAAGAACACTGGTCAAACATTTCGACTCCATATAGTTGAATATTATGGTTTGATGGCTCATGAGTGTGTTTATATGCTTCTTTTACCATTTCCTAAACTTTCCACAATATTTCTATCATTTCTACATGCTTTTTGAAGTGCACATTCTTGGAGTGCTTGTGATTTGATATCATAAACACACTTGTTGGGATGTTGGACCACCTAACTCAACTTAAAAACGTTTTTTTTTTCAGTTCTCTTTTCTTTCCATTGGTTAATACATTGACATTTAACCTGCCAAAAAAAATGGGTCAGAGAGCAAAGTTCAGAAGGGCATCTCATATTAAACAATGCTAACAGTTTTGAGACTATAATCCACAAGCAGAAACATTTATTGGAACCGGACGAATTGCATCTTCCATAATCTCTCAATTCAGTTATGATCAGTGAACTTCATCCAAATACACAAAGACACATTGGCCGACGAAGAATTTGGTATTTTCATTAAGAACCAAAAAAACCTAAAAGTGACATCAATCTGTACAACAAAAATACGCAGTGGCGTTGAATAAACTGGTGCAATGGCTGCTGCCCCACTTCTGCATTGCAAAGAAAGATAACCCCATTTGCAGTTGGCTAGTGACAAAAATCTTTCAGACCAGCTTTTCATTCGAAGAAACTACACAATTGTTAATAGGACAGAGAAACTGGAGAGAATATATATATAGAAACACCAAGTATTAGGCACTGATCAGGCAATGGATCCATGTTTATTAAGATTAATGCTGTAGATACTCGGCCTTTAGAATCCATGAGGATCCACTCGAGTCTTTCACTAATATGGCTATTTCCTTGAGAAGATTCTTAAATAGGGGCAGATCCTTGGAGGGTATCCTGTCCTTGAAATGTTGCACTATAGTGGCTGAAGTGGTAGTACCACCTTTTTGCTGTATGAACGTACATATCTGACGAATCAATACCTCAGGCTGTACTCCAGAGATCTTGTGAGATGGCCTAGAAGGCCCCACATCTGCTGAAGGTTGTTCTCTGTTATTAGAGCCGGAGGCCGAGCCGAATTGATGTTCAAGCCCATCACCAACTGCCCTTTCTTGGGTTCCCTGAATTCTAGTCAATAGTTCAGCTGAAGATAAAGCCTTCCCCACAGATGCCCCTGCTGCAAAGCCATTTGGCTTGCTCATCCCATTGCCAGAAGACCCTTCTGAAGATTTTGAATTAACGACCAACTGGGAGTTCACGGTTGAGCCGAACTTCTTCCGGATGGATGATGGGGCACCAGCTGCACCGGATCTCCCAGTCCATGTGGGAACAGATATACTATCTCGGCTTCGGAGCATCCGTGATTGCCGTAATGCTTCAGCAGCCTTTTGTGCGACTTGGGAAGCTTGCTCCTCAAGCCTCATCTTCTCTACGTCATTGGCATTCATAATCACATCATGGTTCACGGCACTCTGATGAAAGAAGGAAAAAAAAAGGCCTCCGTGGGTGAGAGAAAAAAACAGAATTGGCAGTTCGGCACAGTGAAGAACAGCAGAGTGTCGATACTGTTAAATGTAAAATACAGGCAGAAACAGCTATAAAGAAACTCACATGTATCCCTTGAGTATCAAAAAGACTCTTTAGCACGTTCATTTCTTCATCTACTTCATCATTCTGATCAGCCTTTTCTTTTCCTTTACTTCTGGATGGTCCGACAGCTAAAGAATTGGCTCCTCTTCCAACTTTAACCTCACCAGCACACGTTACTGCTGGATCGAGAGTTTTGGGTTTATCCTGGTTATCTTTATGGGATTCAATGACATTTATATCTCCAGACAATTGACCGAAAATATTTGATGTTTCTGTTGAACCACCTTCTCCATCATCTTGCAAAGTGAAGAGATCCTTCATGTCTCTAGCTTTGAAGAACCTTCTTTGCTGTGGGTTCTTTAATATCTTATTGGTGAGGAAATGTTTGTAAATTTGCCTGTGATAAACCTTCTCCTCTATAGTTCCACGAGAAATCAACCTATATACCGTTACATCCCGTGTCTGCCCAATACGCCAGGCACGTTCCCTTGCCTAAAACAAATTACCTCAGTACGCGTGTGTGTTTTCAAGCAAGTTGATGAGTACATACATCAGTAAAGAAACAAATAGATCAGAATACATACCTGCATGTCAGTAGAAGGGTTCCAATCAGGATCGAAGATGATCACCCTGTTTGCTCCAATCAGATTTGTTCCCAAGCCACCAACTTTAGTAGTTAGAATGAAGATGAATACATCATTCGTGTTATTGAATTCATCTATCAGGGCCATCCGCTGTTTTATGGGAGTAAGTCCATCCATTCGTCGATAGGTATAATCATTTGTGATCAGGAAACTCTCAAGAATATCTAGCATTTGTTGGGTCTGTGAGAAAAGAAGTACACGGTGACCCTGGTCCTTCCACACCTTAAGCACTTGGGCAACGACTTTCATTTTTCCACTTCGCTCTGGGTTCCCATAGTCCGGATTGCAAGAGGAATGCTCTCTCTCAAGCAGATCAGGATGGTTGCAAATCTTACGCATGACATCAATTCCATAAAGAGAGTTTCTATTCCCATCAAAGATCTGTTCTACCTCGGAGCTAGCAAGAAACGCTCGGTAAACAGAACGCTGCTCTGCAGTCAGGCTGCAAAAGAGAACGTGCTCGGTCTTCTTTGGAAGATGAGCATTAACATCAGCTTTCATACGTCGAAGGAGATAAGGCATGATCAGATCGCGTAGGACGACTGCACACCTGTAAGCTGTAGATACTTGCAATGGTGTAGCATTTGCATAACCACCAACTGAAATGGGTACTGCAAATTCTGCCTCAAATACAGGCAAAACACCCAGCTTTCCGGGAAAGACAAAATCGAACAATGACCACAGCTCTGTCAGCTTGTTCTGGATTGGTGCGCCTGTCATTATTATACGATGCACCGTTTGCAACTGTTTGCAAACTAGAGTAACCTCTGTATTAGGATTTCGGATGCGATGTCCTTCATCCAGTACCGCATAACCCCATTCAATGTCAAGCAGTTTTTCCCCTAGCAGCCGGAGTTGCTCATAGGTAGTAATGAGCAACCCAGATTCTGATCTCAAAACACGACCTATCAAAGAACCCCACTTTTCAGTGGTTTTTGTGGTAAGAGGTCTTTCATTATCACTGTCTAATGAGCCTTCACTTTCGTCATCACTTTCAATAGATTTCGCTTGTTTCTTCCTATTAGCAGGACCATGAGCAGAATCATGTAGTATCTCAACACGGAAGCTTGGGTACCATTTTCGTGCTTCCCTTCTCCACTGTCGCAAGAGGGTCACAGGACAAATAACAATACTAGGTTTATACATCTTACTGAAATGCAAAGCTCCAAGGAAAGATAAGACCTGAATGGTCTTACCAAGACCCATTTCATCCCCAATAATTCCACCTGCTCTTTGGCAATGTAGTTCCCACAGCCACTGCACTCCCACTTTTTGATAGTCAAGGAGTTTGCTGAAAATCCCTTCTGGGATTTTCAACCCTCCTTCCAGCGTTACATAAGGAGGTTCACCATCATCGGCTTCTTCGACATCTTGATTTTCCTCGTAATCAGAGGTAATCAAGTTATCACTTGCATCTTCTTCTGGAATAAAAATAACAAGTAGGATATCAGCACAGTTGTGAAACACATAATCATTTGAAAGGAAGAAAAGGATGTAAGTGGTAATATATAACCAGTATGCTCAATTTAACAGATCACGTCCTAGTTCTGATAGCTTTAAAATTTAAGCATTTCCTACTTGTCTTTTCAATAAATCTGCTCAAATCAAGATATATAGCCAACAAATGAGACATCTCCACAATCCACACCCAGCTTGATGCAGACAATTTGCACATATTATAGCCCAACAGTCTGAAAATATTGCCAACCTAAATGGAAAATAGCAGACTATTAAAAAAACAGAATGCATAGTTGAATCGGTGTAAATTTAAATTTCCCAGCTGCTGAAATATGAACCACATTGCCTGTTTTCATAACTCGGTTTTGAGGCCTCATTCAGGTAGGGCCAAGTCCGAGATGAGACAAATGAGGCTTGGTGATTCGCATGTGTCTCAGCCAGGTTGCATGTGTCTCAGTGGATTTGCTGTAAAATTATACGTAAGTTAGCCAAGTCTCAGCTGAGACTAAAACCAAGATGGAATGGCTGAGATGTATCCATCTCGGCCGTGATTTTAAACCATGCCACCAGTATCATGCAACTCATGTACACCAAAGACAAACCCCAGATAAAATCAACAAGTTTTTGTTCTCATGCTTCAACATTATTATAAATTCTCTCTCTCTCTCTCTCTCTCTTAAGGGAGTGAGAGGAGAGAGAGAGAGAGAGAGAGAGAGACGAAGGAGAAGGGTGGGTGCCCACACGGAGTAGGGGCATTTTGGTCCCATGTGGGTGCCCAGCCGAATGACATGGGCGCCCGTAGAGTGACCCTTTTAGAAATTATAATCAGCAAAGTCCCAGAGATCAGTGTTATTGAAACATGCCATTAAAATACGTATGGACGTATGGACAATGCCCCTGTTGAAAATTAAAACCCTGTTCTTGTTTTCATTCTCAACTTTAAATCTTGTACTACACAACAGGAAGTTCTCTTGAAAATCATTGTCCAGAATAAAGAGATAGTACTAGCACATTATATTAAAGCATTTGAAGCTCAAACTACCCATCTCTTCATATGCATCAAAAAAGTGAAAGAACCATGGTTTAAACTCAGTCTCGAGGTACAGCTCCGCCAATTGAAAGAATAAGACGTCTCGACCGAGATGGTACAATACAAATCGAGACAAATCCCCAATGTATTGTTCCAGTTACCCCGAAACTGAGACATCTTGGCCGAGGCATTCCAAGATGAAACAATACTTTGAACTCTGGAAAGGACCTTAGTTGCGGTAAACTTCCCAGATGCCGCTCGTGCTCCCTCTCTTGCTCTAGAAACACAATCCACTCCCACTTCCTAGAATTATTTAACTTAAATTTGTTTGCAACAACCGCTTCCTCGCTCCCGCACCCACTCTTGCTTTGTGAAACTAAGGAAAAGACTACAAATGACATACTCATATTGGCCTTCTGAAATAGATGAGAAGTTAAACAACTAACAAACATTTAGCCATAAATATTTCCATTTGCATCAGTTCAAATGCAGCAAGCATAGACTAACTCTGAAATTGTACAGTGCCTCAAAATTAAGGAAGCCAACAAACTATTTGATATGCTAGGTAAAGAGAAGACACAAAACATACCACTTTCTTCTGAAAGTTTCTCTTCACGAGAAACAACCTTTCTCCATTTCTTGTCAGGTAAAGGCCTCTTTTGTTTTCTTCTCTTGTCTTTATTCTTCGCTGACTCGGTGCCTGGGGACCGTGGTAGTTTTAAGGGCGTTTTCAGTTTGTGAAAAGGATGAGTTGGTGCATCAAGTTTAGGTAAATCTGTTGCATCAAGCAGCTTGGTTGTTGGGCGAGCTTGTGCAGCCTCAGATATTGATCGAACAGCTCTAGCAATAGTGGCTGAAGCAATATTCTCAGTTTTGACTTCTTCCTCAGGTACATTGTGCCTATTTGATGGCCCCGGTTGTTGAAGCCGACGCTCAAAGCCTTTAAGCTTATGAAAAGGAGTTAAGATGCCTTTTCGAACCAACTCATCCCTTTCCTAAGGGATAACAATGAAGAGTTAGAAATCATAAGGCAAACATTTTATTTGTGAAACTTACCCATTCATCAACATTCTATCACAAATGCACAAGAAATATATTTTCGGAAGCCTTTCTATTACACCATTAGTTTCATTTTCAGCCCCTCATGAAGTGTAAACATGAGAATGCCAAATGCAACTCACCGTTTCAACAAATCCCGCAGAGGCTGCATCCAGTACTACATCAAAATCAACATCTTCATCAAAAGAAACTGTTTTCTTTCGTTTTTTTAAATCTTTGCTCAACTTTTGAACTTCTTTCAACTTTCGTTTGGGTTTTGCTTCTTCCTTAACCAGATCTTTAATCAACTTGTCATGCCCAATACCTTTGCTAGGATCATCCTTTTCCAACTCTGAAAGTTCCTTTTGAAGCCGATCCTTTGTTTTCTCAAGGCTTCTTAGACGATCAGCGGCTAGGGCATGCTGAAGGTTTAAACCATTGGCATAAACTTGAATGACATTTTTATAATCCTTTACATCTCCCTCCTCTCCATCATCAATAGTATCTGACACATGGTCTTCATTTCTTGCAACATTCCTAGCCTGCTCAACACTAGCTGCAACAGCATCTATTTCAACTTCTACTGCCCTCAATTTATTATAAACTTTGGCTCGACTTGTGGCTGATGGGTCAATGTCTTTTGTGTCGTCAAGAAGCCACTCCTCAGAGCTCCCTCCAGCTTCGCTCCTGTCTCCAGCATCATTTTTCGCCTGCTACAAGAATGACCATTGTCAAAATGTAACAATTTACTGCTTGTGCAGTTAAAATGCATAGAGGAGGTTTAGAGTATCAACATTAATTATGAAAAATCTTCACTGCCATCATGTTGATTCATTGCTTATTAAACTTGAAAGTCAATCCGACTTGACGCTCCCAGATTTTTCTTTTCAAAACTGGAATCATGGATTTAATTTCTATACTTCAATCAAATGGGGTAATAACATTTGATGAATTTATTCAGTTTTGCATGACCAACCGAAATTACCTAAGGGCCAGATTATGAGTTCATCATTTTGGTAGTTATTCTTTTAAGCTGTCCTCATTCTCATGATGTAGTAGATTATTACTTCTATTTCACTCGTAGAATTTCTGAAGGAATTATATTATGTATCAGTGAACCAAAGCCTCTCAACTTATTTAGGAATGACATGGTAGAATTGTAGTGGTACGACTATGTGTTGATTAACAATTTTTTTCTGATTCTGTTGATGTTTTTAATACTTGAAAACTACAAACTTGATGAATCCTGTATCTGACAGGAGCTATCATAAATTCATAATCGAAAGCAAGTATTCAAACCAATCTACACTACTTCAGATTTATATCAAGGTCTAAAGTCTAACAAAGTAAATCTGCTCCAATTCTTAAGTGAAGAAGATCAAATTGTGTTATTTGTGCTATTTCTATACCACTGGCATGGACCAAGATTCTGCACTGTCAACCAGCCACAAACAGATTGACAGAGTTCCATTGTAATCTGTGGTTAAGTCAATAATGTAATGGAAAATCTGCTCTGCAAGGAATTGGAGCTCCATTCACAAAACCATTTAACCAGTCAATGGTGCTAAAGTTGATATATGCTGTCACTAAATAAGAATATCAGTGAGTTATGGTGATATAGGTGCCTAGTTCAACACATAAAAATTATGCGAGATAATTAAGATCAAATTTCTACAATGATTTAACAACTTGGTGATGGTCTAAGATGGTTTATAGTCTTATTATGCATCCTTTTATTTGTTATAAACGCATCCTGTGATTCACATCCAATACCTTTAGGGTGACTGATCATTCTCATATTTTTTTTGATAAGTTCTTCTTGCTAGTTTCTTGAGTCCTGTGATGGGTGAAGATGGTATGGGCACTTCTTGCAGGCAGCATGTATAAATGGCTACTATCATAAGCTTGGATTTGTATTATATGTGATATGAAATGGGTCCAGTAACTTTATTTCGAGGGACTGATCATTTCATACTCAGATATCAAGGGAGTTCTCCCTGCCTAAGTAACAAGGACACGGGCACGTGTTTTGGTGTCTGACATTGATACAAAGTGTCAGGCACACTGACCCCCACAAATCAGATACACCGACACATCCGTACAGATTATTCCATATTTTGAGAGATGTCATTTTATAGTACTTCAATTCATGTTAAGTAGAAAATATAGGAAAGATGTATCTAGATAAACTGATATACAACCTGTGTTACACGGACACTTCAAAAAGTGAGCCGTACCTGTGTCAAGTGTAAAATGCCATGTCTGGTGTTCCCTTGCCATACTCGGGTAACATAGCATACAATATATAAATAATAGATGAAAATAAACTTTTTGAATAAGTTATGGTTTGTCTGGAAAAGTGTTGTTACGTGTCCAACATGGAGCACGACGTGATATCAAACATGGAAAATTACAAGAAAATGGAGTGTCCTAGTTATGTAGCTCATTGCAAGTTTCCTTTTTTTTCCTGATAAGTGGATAATTTTACTAAAGAAAATCAAGTAAAGAGATATGGACAAAGTTTGTCTATGTTCACATCGCGGGTTATTATTTGAAAGTAATAGAAAGTGAAGACTCATTTAAAAGATCCAAAGCTTTAATTTACATCCATTTCAACTACAGAAGCGGGTAAAAATTTGAAATACAAGTAGCAGGTTTCTCTTCTATTCATAGTTCAGGACCTGTTGGAAAGAGTACAGAGATCCCAGCAGATTAAACTTGTTATATGTGCCACGAAGAAAAGATCAAATTACTACCAAACAGGTGTACAGAATTGGTACTACAAACAAAGTTAAAATGGACACCATAAAGATATAGTCCATGAGCATGCCTAAAAAATGGATAAGAAAAATGTATCCTTCTCCATTCCACAAATTACAGCACGTATCAATGCAAATCAGAATCTGTCTAAGCATTACTCTATATAAGTTACATAAAGAAACAAAATAAAATAAAATCTCAAAAAATGACACCTCTGCTAGTATGTCGCGTTCAATATCTTCAGGGTTGGCAGATGTGATGCCCAGATGACTTAACAAAATTCTATCCTCCTCTTCTTCCTCCATAGGATTAGATTAATTATCTCATCTGTTCCTGTGAGTCATGATGCAACCAAGAGATGCCTAACAAAACAAAAGAGGCATGTTATTCACAGTCCAATTGCATTATCAAGAAGTATAAATCTATCATTGCACTTCTTGGGGTGTTCTGCTACAACATTCACCTTCCGCATTTAACCCGCTGAACAACTATTTTCTTCTTAGCTTGACTGCTTTAAGGGAGTGGATTGCACATAAATGTGTTTGCTTTTCAAAGGCACCTTACAAGCTTTTGGAACGTTAGTTGGTGTGTTGGTGATAATTTACTGAAGGGAAACTTGGTTTTCCCTTGCACGGCCTAAATTTTTTGGTGCAAAGTTACCATTGTAGCCAAAGAAGCCCTTCATTTCTCAGTAGGCATAAAGGAGTGAGTGAGTTGTTGTGTTATGTAGAGACTGATGATGCTTGATGCACTGTACATGAAGGCACGATTCCGTGGCCCAGCTCCGCGCTGAGCTGGCTGGGGGGTTATAGCACAGGGGGCAGCGCCCCCAAAATTTTTTGGGAAGACTTTTTCCTGAGGGCATTTCCGTAATTCTCAGATAGATATGCGGAAACCCTAATTTCGTATTGGGTTATATATACCTCAGTTGGTGAGAGATGAGTATCCCATTCTTGTACTGTGAGTGTTTCTTTTGCCTTAGAGCATAGTGGAATCGGTGTGGATCCGTGGACATACCTCAATCTAGAGGGAACCACGTAAATCTCTGTGTGTGGTTGTTTGCATCTTTGCTTGTTTGTTTGTTTATTGTTCTTTCTTCCCAACATGAGTTCGTTTCTATACTCCGCCATGATTGAATGAATCCATGACAGAAAAGTATTGAAAAATCAGCAAGGTTCTGGCACTCAGTACTTGGATTGATATGGGAGTGGTTTCTGACATGAATTCATCCAATGAGAGCCGATATAGAAACATCTTGGTCCAATAGGACTCTCACCACATGCAACCTCTTCTCAATTAAACGAGAACAATTGAACATAATCACAAGTAAAAACACAATGTGTAATTCTTTCCACAGAATATGTTCAACCAGGATATAAATACAAAAGAAACCGGAATTTGAATTTGATAAAACTAACAACCTAAATCAGCAAAATAATAAACAAGCAACATAACCCATTTTTTAATTTGTAATGTTGAATCTACAAATAAGATTTCTACAAGGATAAAACAAACTGCAAGTCTCACTTCCACAAATCAAAACCAGACATATATTCATTGCCCGGGAGTGAATTCTCTCATTATGCATTATGATTAGAAACCATAATAAAGCTCCGAAGCAATTAACTTACATATTTGAAGCCAGCATGACCTTGAAGTGGAACAATTGAAATATCCATGCATACCTAAATGAGTGTTCCTTGAACAAAACTACTCTAAATTTCTTGCTGACGATTCTTGCATTATCGCAGGATTACATTGATAGCGGGAGTCATGATAGAATGCATGTTTTTGAGTAACCAAAAGGATCTTACGACTTGTACTGCAACGCTATTATATTCCTATCCAATACCAATGTGCGGAGGTCCAATTGAAGTATCTCCTCAAAGTCTCAACCCCAAGTGAGAATAATTTATTCCAAACAACAATTTTTCCCTCTACTCATTAAAATTCCATTAATCGATTTTAGTGCTATGTTGCTTGTTTCCCTTGTGGCAGTGAAAGAAAAAAAAACCAATCAATCGGAAACCCATTAAAGGATTACGGAATCCCGAATATCAGAAAAAGTCAATTTCTAATGCAGAATCAATCATAAACGAATAACCATAACGAAAAACAACCGTAAAAAGATGAGGTCGATGGATCGAATTACGATGAAATTTATTAATAGAGAAAGACTGATTTCTTACCGAATTTTGGGATTGAATTCCTTTTCAGAATTTCGTGTAAAACTCAATCCTTCATCGTAATTTTAGGAGCAAAAAAACTTCAAAAGGTTCAAACCTAGAAACCCTAGTTTCAGCAATAGCGTAGGCTTCAGCTCTTACGAGAGAGTCGTCTCGCTCTCTCTTTTTTCTGGTTTTTAAGCTTTTGATCTTTCGTCGCCCGTGCGAGGATAGTCGTTTACTCGTGTCACCAGTCACCACCTGAAAAAATTGAGTCTGCCTTAGCTCAACGACGGCAGAATGAGCCACGTGGTACACTATTTGAGACGACTAATGGAATGGATGTTTGACCCATCCCTGGGAGGACCTCGAGACCAAAAATCAGTCAGATTGGTGATTTCTAGTCACTAGATCGGAATATCCAAAATAATGCTCGAATCACAGGGCTAAAAATTAACCCATGAAAAAGACTAATATCCAACGGCTAGAAATCACCAATTAGCGCAATGACCCTATGAATGCTTGGTCCATCCCTTGGTGGACCTACACGCCAAAATCAGCCCGATTGATGATTTGTAGCCGTTGGATTTGAGTATATGTTTCATCATGAGCTTTGAACTCATCCGAAGGCCTCTTCAAGAAGCGCATGATAAAAACATGTTCAAATCCAATAACTAGAAATCGTCAATCAGGCTGACTTTTTATGTGTACGTCCATCAAAGGTAGGCCAAACATTTGTAGGGTCAGCGCCGGAAGAATGTGGCCTTTTGAAGGGGTTGGTGGGGATATCAAGAGAGAATTTTCGCTGGCCGGGGGACTTCAAACTTTGATGTCCCCCTCCCAAAATGTCTGACAAGTACCCCTTTTTGACCACTAACCAAGGGCTTAACCAGGGTCGAGTTAAGGGATTGGGGTACTTGTCAGACATTTTGGGTGGGGAGACTTCAAAGTTTGAAGTCCCCCGATGCCAGCGAGTGTTTTCTCTGGATATCAAATATAAGCACTTAAGAGCATCAAAAACTATCTTCATCAAATCTATACTATTATAAAAGCAATAACTGGGGGCCATGTGAAACAATTAGAGGCCTCTCTACTTTCAAAGGTAAAACCTTCCCTCATTAAATGTCCATTCACAGTTCAGGTTGTCTGGCACGCCCACGTCCCTCATCAATGATGATGAGAGACAATAGTATAAGCCACGTGGCACACTCTTAAAGACCACTGACCTTATGGATGTTTGTCCCATTCCTATGTGGATTTATTAACCAAATATCAGTCTGATTAGTGTTTTCAAACTTTTGGATCTACCAAATAATGTTTGAAATCTATGGTTAAAAATCAACCCATGAAAACGACTCCAATCAAATCCGTAAAAAACCACTAATCAGGCTGATTTTTGCATATAGGCCCACCTAGAGATGGGCCAAACATCAATACAGTCAGTGATCTCTACGAGTGTGCCACGTGTAAGGTGCTTCCATGTGTAAGGTGCACGTGCATCGCATGTGACGTTCCCCTAATTTGATATAAAAAAAGATATCAAAAAATGTTGAACTCCAAATAACCCTTCTTCAAAAAAACATCTTTTTCAAAAGGGTCATTCTATTTACACCTCACAAATTCCAAAAGCATCCAATGAGTGGCTCTATTGGACAAAAATGCCCTCCCTTATAAGGGAGGGAATGAAAAAAAATACCACATTTTTCCCTTTCTTCCCTCTTCGCCCTTTCTCTCTTCTTTTTCTTATTGGGTTTGTGAGGGTGAGAGCTACCGGTGATAAGCAACGTGCAAGTCGACGCTCCAGGCGTTCACCTCCTCCATTGTCGTCGTCTCCGTCTCCCACTTGCAAATATAAACAGGTGATCCGTTTAAAAGAGGTTCGAGTTGTCCTTATTTGTTCTTTTGAACTTTTCATATTACTAAAATAAAGGTTTATTACCATTTTTTGCATCTCTTGTTTGTATAGCCCAGATTTTGGAAAATCTTATTTGCTTTTAGGGTTAATTTTAAGGGTCGGGCTCCGTTGACAGATCTAAAATGACAGGGACACAATATAAGCCAGGTGGAACACTGTTATAGGACTCTGACCGTATGGATGTCTGTCCTATCCCATGGTGGACCTACAAACCAAAAATCAGCATGTTTAATGATTTATAAGTGTTGCATCTTTGTACCTCAAATACTGCTCAAATTCCCACAGTTGAGATCAGCCCATGAAAATAAGTCCAATCCAAAGCCTATAAATCACTAATCATGCTGATTTTTGGTTTGTAGGTCCACCATGGGATAGGACAAACATCTGTACGGTCAGAGTCTTGTAACAGTGTGTCACGTAGCTTATATTGTGTCCCTGTCATTTTAAATCTGTCAACGGAGCCCGACCCTAATTTTAAATGTAGATTCTCTTTTTTCAATCTCGTAAAGTTATAATTTTGTAGCATGTTGATATAACTTTTGTCAAATTTGTTTGGTATACAGTGATAATTAGGATTTAACTTCGTTGTTGTAAGATTGTAGGTTAAGAAGGTATTTATTTATTCATATTTGAAATTTATAATTGGTAATTTTAAGTAAAATAGTGAAACTTCTAGATGAATGAGTGATTGGTAGTTTCAAGTGAAATGACTGAAACTGATTGTGTGTCTTAATCTATTAATGTAGGTATAATGCGGCGATCCTGATGTCTTGTTGGTAAGCAAGGGAAAAGTAGTACATCCTCCCTGACTAGACGGCTTCTACCGACGGCGTCTGAAAGAAGACGTCGTAATCCACCACGACAATCCCAAATTGAAGAGCACCAAGAAGAAGATGATCAGCAACAAGAAGAACAGTATGAGCAAGAAGGCGATTATCAACAAGAACAGTATGAGCAAGAAGACGATCAGCAACAAGAAGAACAATATGAGATAGAAGACGATCAACAACAAGAAGAGCACTACGAGTAAGAAGAAGTAGTTGAAGAAGAATTTGATGATTAAGAAGCAGCTGGAGCATACCCCGGAGGTCCTGTAGATCCATCAATATTGAAAAGTTTTAAAACTCATGTCACGCCCCGAATCCGGATACCCAGATACGACCCGAAAATCCATGGATCGACCCGTACCCGAACCCAGAGGTGATCCATGAATGTCCCCTAGTGGTCCAATTAGGTCAATTAGACTACTAAGGTTCATTCGAAAATCGACTAAGTAAAAGAAAGAGTCTAGATGTAGGAAACAAATAATCAAAATAATTCATAACTCAAACAATTCAATCAATCAACTAAATGTGGAGAGAATGAGGTGAGAACATGCTCTCAATCAAAGGCTTACATGCCTGTGAAAATAAATAACCAATGTTTAGAACAGTCAAAATAAGTCTTCTGAAGTGTGGGATCGACTCTAAAATCCTAGCCGATCTCCTCGAATGCACCGGAGTCTTTCGCCTCAAAATCATCACACGTACCCAGCTCTTCAAAATCTGAAAATGGTATCGGTGTAGCACCGTGAGCCGAGGCCCAGTAATACAACAGTGTGCATGGTATGATATCATACTATACAAGTTTTTTTAATCAAGGTATGCATCTCAATCGTATAATAAAGATGGCATGAATATGAGGATGAATGCAGATGAGTAAGGGATGCCGATGCAACTAGTACCCATAACCACATAGGGTCTCCATCTCCTTCCCGCACTGGGAGCGGTCTCATCGACCCATCTGCAGGATATAATAACGTCTGGGGCCTTTCACCCTAGGGTACCGAACCCTGATTAATTGATAAAACCAATATAACGTATATAATATACTTCAACCCCGTTCCCTTATGCACCCCTTATATGAAATGACGTGATGATCATGGTATGGCAACCAGATGTACTAGGGTTACACGATATAAGCACACATGTATTTAACATTTAAATATAAATATAAAATGAACCAATGATCATTAAGAGTAATAATATGGAAACGAATTAGGGTTAACCATGAATAACATGTAATAATCACCGAAGGTCACGATCAACACGGATGAATAATATAAGTGGAAATCACAAGACAATCCAACACACCATGGCCGAACCCTATGAGGGATCCATGACACAAGGTCGAACCCTAAAGAGGGATCCAAGACACTTGGCCGAACCCTATGAGGGATCCAAGACACATGGGTGGGATCCCCATGCATACAAGTATAGGTCGAACCATCTAGGTATAATAGTCAATAAGACATGAACAAATATCACAATCAACATCGATGAATAATATAAGTAAAAATCGCAAAAGAATCCAACACGCCATTGCCGAACTCTATGAGGGATCCATGACACAAGGTCGAACCCTAAAGAGGGATCCAAGACACTTGGCCGAACCCTATGAGAGATCCAAGACACATGGGTGGGATCCCCATGCATACAGGTATAGGTCAAACCATCTAGGGTTTAGTCAAACAACAAGGTTAAAACCTTAATAGTTAATAATCATGATCGAACCACGAACAATTAATAGGTTTTTTTACAAAAAATGTACTGCATTAAAAAAAATCATAACTTAATCAATACAAATCAGAAAAATATAAACTCAAAGGTTCTAGAAACTAGATTGATAGAGGTATCTGTGAAAAATAATTAGAAAAATATTTAGATTAAAAATATAGATCGAAATCTCAGGTAAAGTGGACCATGTAAAATCTGAAATTCTGGGTTTTACAGAAAAGTCTAGCACGTTTGAAAAATCATAACTTAATCAATACAGATCAGAAAAATATAAACTCAAAGGTTCTAAAAACTAGATTGATAGAGGTATCTGTGAAAAATAATTAGAAAAATATTTAGGTTAAAAATATGGATCGAAATCTCAGGTAAAGTGGACCGTGTAAAATCTGGAATTCTGGGTTTTATAGTAAAGTCCAGCACGTTTGAAAAATCATAACTTAATCAATACAAATCATAAAAATATAAACTCAAAGGTTCTAGAAACTAGATTGATAGAGGTATCTATGAAAAATAATTAGAAAAATATTTAGGTTAAAAATATGGATCGAAATCTCAGGTAAAGTGGACCGTGTAAAATCTGGAATTTTGGGTTTTACAGAAAAGTTCAGCACGTTTGAAAAATCATAACTTAATCAATATAAATCAGAAAAATATAAACTCAAAAGTTCTAGAAACTAGATTGATAGAGGTATCCATGAAAAATAATTAGAAAATATTTAGGTTAAAAATATAGATCGAAATCCCAAGTGAATCGGACGGTTTAAAATCTGAAATTCTGGGTTTTTTTAGTAAAGTCATACAACTTAGAAAAATCATAACTTAATCAATAGAAATCAGAAAAATACAAACTAAACGGTTTTGGAAAATAGATTTAAAGAGGTATTTAGAAAAAAATAATATAAAAATATTTAAATCATAAAATTACAACAAAAATGATAAGAACATAATCATCCGTTATAGGTATAAAATAGACCATGGCCAAACCCATCATGGTGGCCCAAAACAAAGATCAACCCAATAAGAATATAGTAAATATTATTAAAATTAATTTATAATGAGTATCAACCATTATCTAATGAAAGAAAAACAAATCTTGAAGAAAAACAAGTATAGGATGGATCAAGCGCACTTACCTCAAGGTTTCTTGAATTTTAATGAAAATCAAAAGTTTCTTCAAATCTGAAAGTCGTCGGATCGTCCTCTCCTCGGAGTATGTTCTTCAAATCGGAGTCCCCGTCAATTCTCCCTTCTTGCTCGAGTGCGATCGATGCCCGGATAAAGGTTTAATGGAGCTTGCTCTATTCTTTAATGGAGTTTGGTTTTGAAAACTTCTAAAGCTTTAGGGTTTTTAATAAATAGGTTTAGGGAAAGATTAGGGTTTCTATTTTGTTGAAATTCGTAACTAGCAAAGGGATGACTTTTTCAACCCTCAAAAACTTATATTTTACACTATTAATGGGTTAAGAATGGGCCCAAGGCCCATATACATCAATAGGCTTCATTTAAGAATATTATTAAGCCCAAAAGACTTCTAGATCGGCCATACGGCCCCACCCAACAATCATAACACAAATAATTATAAATGAATTCAATCAAACTATATTATATAATTTAAAAGTCTATACAATAAGGTATTGACACATGGCACATACATAAATCACATAAAATAGTCTAAATATACAAAAATCACAAAAAAGTTTAAAGCCCCAGAAAAATATCAAGATGACATCGGAATGACCCGAAAAGTGATTCGCGGGTCCCACACTCCTATTAAATAAATAAAATATAATTAAATATTATTTTAAAAAATATAAGAATGGTAGGAAAGTTCAAAAATTATAAAACTACTATTTTTGTCAAAATCTCCCGAAATCTCCCGTTAGGGCTTTTATATCTCAAGAAAGGTTCCAAATTTCACAGGTATGTTGGTAAAGATAAAATAGGAATATTTTTGGTGTCTCGGGCCCACAAAATAATTTTTGTATAAAAGGTCTAGAATGTTAGCTGGGGAAAGAAAAAGTCCCCTGCAAGTTATGATTCATTATTTTTAGTAGGAATTTAGTCCTAAAGAGCGAGTTTCAAAAATAGCAGATTTTTCAAAATTGTCAGAATGAAATCAAATTAAATATACATACTCAACAACGATATTAAACCATAAAAACAATAATAGAAGTCTGAAAAAGGTTTAGGTTTCTATTCTTAGGTGAATTTACCGTAATACCCTAGAATGAAAGTTCAGGGTATTACAACTCATGTAGCACATGATATATGGAAAAAGAAGACAAATATCGATAGGTATACTGAATCTATTATTTATCTTGTGTTGATAATATTTACTTCTGATACATTTAATCATTTGTAGGAACGACCCCCACTGAAATGTATTCAACATATGTCAAAATTATTGGGTTGGGATTGGACAGAAGAGAGACGTTGGTTTCAGAGTAGAGTAGAATATTTAGGGTTGATCAATTTGGTCACTTTTTCATATAAAAGAGTAAACAACACAATAATATCGACGTTTGTCGAGAGATGGCAACCTAAGACCAATAACTTTCATCTCCCATTTGATGAGATGACCATCACATTGGATGACGTATCCCATATTATGGGTATGCCCATTCATGGCCGTGCGATGATATGTGAGAAATTAAGTTTGACTATTGGTGATGAGGATGCTAAACTGTTTGTTAAGACGTTGGGAGTTGAAAGGGAAGAAGCCATATCAGAACTAAATTTGAACATGGGATGCATAGTAAGGATGTGCTGGTTACGTGACAATTTTCAAGAGCGTAACAGAACCAAAGCCGCCACGAAAGAGGAAATAAATTGTACAGTAAGGACATTTCTTCTCTATGTGCTCGGTTGTTTTATCTTCTGCGACAAGAGTGGGTCCAAGGTACTGGTGGTGTACCTTCAGGTATTGCAGAACATCGATGAAGTATAAGAATATGTATGGGGGGCAGCTACACTTGCATTTCTTTATAGACAATTGGGATTTGCATTTAAGTGCAGAGTCAAGTAGATTGCTGGCTCTGTGATACTACTAGAGGTAAACTTCTCAATTGCTTTTCTTACATAGTCCGAATTATTTTTTCAATTTTTATAATTACTGTTGTTTTGTAGGCGTGGGTATACGAACACTTCTCATTCAGAAGGGGTAATCCTAGTTTAGCGTACAAAGTAGGCAATCCCAGAATTAGTCGTTGGTTGCCTACGTCAACAACACAGGAGCTGCATTTGGCAATGTGATAGTGCTTCGAGAGGCACTTGACTCTTTGGAGGCGAGTGATGTAAGTTACAATATATTATTTTATTTCAATTATTACTTCTATACACTGATATATTTCTATTTGTATTGCAGGTCATATGGGAGCCCTACCGAGAAATGATGGATGATTACCCCTTTCTGCTTATTGCATACTTTTGTGGATGCCTTAGAAGCTTTGAAGTCGTTGAACTGTATCACCCAAATCGGGTTCTTCGCCAGTTTGGTTATGTGCAGTCAATCCCTCCAGAACCATATAAGCTCGTTCGAGCCTACCGAGGACGCATCTTCTCTCAGTATAGGGTGGTGTACCATATACTAGATCAATATTGGGACGAATGGCCTGATCACACCTTACGGACGAAACGGCGTAGACCTCGGGTCATAAATCCTTAGAATTGTAGGATTATCTACCGTGGTTCCAAAGTATTTCCCAAGTTATCGTCAAGAACCTAGATAATCGAAGTGGTTATGATCCACATAGAGAGATGGTATATCCACAGAGAGTAGAGCAAGCATTGTAGATCCTTGACCAGGCGGACTCCAATGATACGCTTAAGACGATGAAAGAGAGAACAAGGCAAAGCGATTCTCCAAGGTCAAGATGCTGGAGAGGTTCAAGTAGGGCCAAGGGAAAAGACTCTAAAGGAATGAGAAGAAAATGAGAGAGAAAAAAGAAGATGAGATCCTTTTTTGTATGTTTTACGTTGGGATGATATCTATTTTCTTGTATTTTTAAGATATCTACCTCAACTAGAGTGTCAAAACTATAGATGATATCAAACTTTGTCTACTTTGGCTATATTTTATGAATTTGGTATTTATGGTTGACTATATCCTTTTTGAATTTATGCTTCACTGTTTCAAAGGTCTGACAAAATCATGAACAAGGTTCATAATGGACGGATATTGAAGTTTGTTTGGAAGGAATTGTTTTAAAGAAGGTTACTAACATGACATTGAGATTTAAAACCAAAAAATGTTATTTTGAAAGGAGTAAAACTTCCTTAGTGCTAAAGAAACAGAAAATCTAATGCAGGTTAGAACACAAGTGCTCAAAAATGACAGGAAACCAATATTATTTTGAAAGTATATTTTCATTATCCATAAGATAAATCTTTGTCAATCTCTATCTTTATAGCAAGAAAGTGGCCGAGCTTAAACCAAGAGTAACAATGAGGTGGAAAAGAATCAAAGTCTAGACAAGAAGGACAAACTTATAATAAGTCCTCCCCTTGTAACGGATTCAAGCATGTACAAGAGGTGGCAAGAACTCTTTAAGAAAATGAATGCAAGCATGCGTAGCCCACGGCCAGAGAAGCCGTGGTCATTATAGTGCCCACGGTTTCTTAGACCGTGTAGGCAAAAAATTATTATTTTTTACTTCTGACCCTTCTCTTTGGCCGTGGGTCATATAGAACCCACGGCCAAGAAAACCGTGGAGACCATAGTACCCACGGCCAAGAAAACCGTGGGACCCACAGTTTTCTTGGCCGTGGGTAATATATTGCCCATGGCCAAAGAGAAGAGTCAGAACAAAAAAATTTCATTTTTGCCTACACGGTCTAAGAAATTGTGGGCACTATAGTGACCACGGCTTCTATGGCCGTGGGCTACGCATGCTTGCATTCATTTTCTTAAAGAGTTTGCAAGGTCAACTAGAGTTCATTGCCAACTTCAAACTAAGGAACTTGAATGGTTCATTGCCAACTTCAAAGTGATGCTAGGGAGAAGACTATTGCATGGCTGGATAAAATAAGGAACTCAAACAACACCATTTGGCACACTCTTTTGGGCCTACTGAACTCATGAATGTTTGGTTCACCTATTGGTAGAATATCACACCAAAAATCAACCTGATTGGTGACTTTTGGTCATGTGATTCAAGCACTTCTTCATCAGGAGCTTGGAACCCATCCACGGGATGTCATGAAGCCCATACACGGGTTGAACAATCATGGGGTTAGTGTGCTCGAAAGAGTGCATTGTGCCATTTTGAAGGATTTTTATATCAAACTTTATAGGACAAGTGTTGTTCTATACTAACAACTAGAACAACACTAACAAGAGCAAACCTATCCAAGGAGTGAGTGGGGCCAACAATGGTTATGCTGGACAAGATAACTAGTTAATGGATCAGGTTGCGATGATATCGATACAATTTGTTTATAGTTACTACCATGACATTGGTGGTCATATTACTACCATGACATTGATGGTCAAGTACTGACATGACATTGATGGCCCATTGACCTTTGGATGTTTGGTTCACTTATTTATGGATCCACACATCAAAAATAAGTTTAATCAGTGAACTTGGAAACATGCTGCTAGTCTATTTTTGGTTTTATATTAGAATGTTATTTTCATTTGCTATTGATGGCCCATAAGCCTATAAAAAGATGACTCACAAGCCTACAAAAAAATGGCTCAAAAGCTTACAAAGATGGCTCCCAAGCCTACAAAAAGATGGCTTAAAAGCCTACAAAAGATGGCTCCCAAGCCTATAAAAAGATGGCTTAAAAGCCTACAAAAGATAGCTTCTAAGCCTATGTACTATGTATATACAAAACTATGTACTATGTATATACAACTATGTACTGTGTATCTATGTACTGTCAGTCATCCACAACGATCAAAACCTCCGACGTTGCAACATCTGGACCAACTATTTCTTTGAACTTCTGTATTCTATCCTCGTACCCAATTCTCTATCCGACAGCTATAGGGTCGACATGTCTTGTCCAATTGACAACAACATTTGATATTGGACAGTTCTCGCGCATCAGAAGTTGAAAAAAATAATTGTTATTAATGAAGGCTATCGCTATTATGTTCCGTCACATGAGTGGTTCGGGTGGTGGAAGTAACGACAGATATGTCAAGCACAGCCTAGTCGAAAAATAAAGCAACACGACATTATAACACGACGCAATGATATGACCAATTTAGGCAAGGTCATCCAACACTTTGTCGGCAGATTTATCTCAAAACACTCCAAAGATTGTATGGGTTCAGTGACGGTTTGTTAGCCTCTGTATAATTTGATATAATAATCGGCATGAAGTTGCAACTCGCCAATCATATCCCTTCTGACCCTAGGCTATTCATCTTCACCCATCCGCATAAGTGCTGCCACTGCTCGAAACCCACAATTCCCATTGCTACGAACATCTTTGACTTGTAATATATAATCCTCCAACCCTAGAGGCAAATCGCCCAAGTAGGGACTTTCTTGGCCAGATCTAGTGCGAATATACTTCATTTTTATTGCTAGTTTTTCTTTCTGTGATTGCTTATCTTCGATTGACAGAAGCTCAAAAGCTGAAGGATCCCTCTTCGTAGATGATTCTGCCTGTGCAAATCTCTTTGCCGATGGCGTTCTTGGTCTACCTCGAGTCTTGATCTTCTCCTTCGATTCAAGTAATAAAGTGGAAGCGGGGTTCACGATATCCTTGAGCTTTCTGAATAACTCATTTATGCCACTCTCACTACACTTATCATATTTTTCAATGAACTACTACACCAGGGGATCACATTCTAGAATCTCGTCTATGGTCACTATGGGTACATTAGAAAGCTTCATCCAGTAGGGCTGGATAAACGACAAAGGAATGGGACGGTGTTCGCGCTTGTATACGGCAATCTCATGTGTGCATGGTAACCCATACGTGCGTCGGATAACACACCCACAAGCCTAGAGATCATCTGAGCCACATATGACTCGGCTCGCTTTGCCTCATTAACTATTAATTCTAGTGCATCTAAAGAAACAAAACCCGTCAACTCCTCACAGACCGCAACTCTATACTTATGCTTCACAATGTTCAAGTTTCTCTCAAATTTGGCATTGATCTCAACATGTTGCAACTCCAGCAAAGAGTTGATGGTATCCCACGATGTATCGAAGTTGCCTTGTGATGTCATTAGATGTCTCTTTAGTTTGGCGTGGGCACTCTTAGCTTTGTTGGTCGTGGTATTTACAAAGTGGATGTTCTGATCAGTCCATGCTGCCACAAAAGATTGTTTGTATTGTGTCAACCAATTCTCTTTCACGTATCGTAAAACATTTAAGTACTGTGAGAACTCGATCTCAAATGAATCCAGGCGGTCTTTGTAGTCCTCCTCCGTAAAAGACAAGACTAAGTCATTCCACTTCGAAATAAATTGATCCCATGCCTCTTTCTTGCAAACATTTTTTTGCACCTTAATAATATATTCCTCGATATGTGAAAACGACATAGAAAGTTTCGTGCTTCTAGAATATTCTCTATCTGTCACAATAACTGAGGGGATGGCTTCAGAGTTGAGAACTGACTTTTAATTTTTCAACGCCCAAACAAAATTTTCTTCTTTCTCGGCCTGAACGTAAACAAAAGCGATGGAGTATGTCATATTTATCGACTGTGACCTCAACAATTTCTAACAATGGCAACCTATACTTATTTGTTTTGTGGGTGCAATCCATAAGCCATACAATGGGAAAACAATTGGCAAGTTGTATGCCATCTGGATGTGCCCAAAGTAAATCTGTAACCAGCAACGTACCCAATCATATGCCTTTTCACATACTGATGTTCCTCCAACTTCTTCATCAATTGTTGCATTTCAGTTCTTCTGGCTGCTTCTATACGTCTAAAACTCGTCCGGGCATTATAAATTATTTTCATTGTCGATGCATTGTTGGGGTCTCTCCCTTTTAAGACATTAAGAATCGACCTCGGCTTAACACAACTTTTAGCTATATCTACAAACATTTGCTTTTCATTATTTTTTAGCCTCCCAACAAATGAATGACCCTCAAAATGATGTGCAAGTGCATAGTTGTGGAAGCCACATACCACTTGAATCATTCACTGATCATCTATAGGCATCTTTATACCTTTTATTGTGAAAGGACACCCATACCTTTTTGTTCTAGTGTGTCGAACTAGAAATTTCTCTTTCAGTGTTACTTTTTTAGCATCCCTGCACTTTCCACCCCTCTCACAAGCAAAAGTAGTTCTAGGAGTCATCTTGCAACCACCAATATCTGCTCTCTTTATGACAATAACGAAACTAACTTATTTTTCAACGTCTCTAACCCATTTCATCATGTCATCACGACTGTTGAAAACCTGAAAATCAAATTGCAATACATGAATATTCATTATAACAAAAAAGAGTAGATTCAATTGCATTGAACACGCCGTATTAGTTGTAAATTGACCCGTCAAATCCAAATTTTTAGATGGTTCTCTTTTTCACTGATAAGTGTCATTTTTTACAATAAAATATTAAACACAATAAGCATAAGATCATTTCTTAAAGATGTGTTGATTTCCTAACAAATTCAACACTTTTACTGACCTTCTAACAATGAATTTTCTCTAATGAAGAATTTTCACTTATCACGAGGCTAAGAATGTTGAAATTTAATACGTTTTTGACATTTAACTTCACTTATCATGAGGCTAAGAATGTTGGAATAAAGTGAGGTTTGTGAAGATGGCCTCCATTGTATGAACCAAGGTTTTAAATTTCGATTTTGGTAACTATTTCTGTGATGTCCAAAATCGATATTTTTGGCTGAAATTTCAGGCAAAAGTTTCAATTTTCGGTGGATTTTCTTTAGAAAGCTATATTTCGGGGATTTCGGTCCTCACCGAAACTGAAATTTTGGTGTTTCGCCCGAAATTTAAAACTTTGACTCTGAACATCTCATTGTGTACAAAGAGAATTATTTGAAAGAGATAGAGTGGGGACAATGTTAGAGTTATTCTTACCTCAGCCATTTGATTATTCCCTTTGATGATTGGAGAGAGGACGTGGGCATCGAATGAAGTTTCTTCTGCTATGAGTGCCATAGAGGAAGAGGGAAGAGGTCGTCGGCGTCAAGAGGAGAGGGAAGAGGTTGTCGGCGTCAATGGAGCTCTCTCAACCCTCACAAACCAAAGAGGGAAGAGAGAAAGGGAAAAGGAACAAATAGAGTGCTTTTTTTCATTCCCTCCCTTATAAGGGAGGGCATTTTCGTCTCAGAGAGGCACTAGTTAGGTGCTTTTGGATTTTGTGGGGTGCAAATAGAATTTCCCTTTTCAAAAAGGGCACACATGTAGTATGGATGGAGGTTTTTTTTAAGTTATAAAGACAATAACAGTATTTAAAAAAGTTGAATTAAAAAAAGACAAAAAAAGAAATTCAGTGTGAATAGTAAAATCACCAAATTTGATGTCAAGAATAAAAATCACCAAATTTGATGTCAAGAATACTGTAATAACAAATTTGATGTTGGATATAGAGACCAGTCGGAGTTGGATTTTGGAAAAAGCAACATCAAATTTGATAATATGGAGATCAGTTGGAGATGGTCAAATATGGGCTCTACCTATTTCAGTATATACTTATTCTACTTATTAATGAGTGAAGGACGTTTTGATGAGCAACCCCATAATAGCCAAAATGTCTTTCTTTTGATTCTTTAATTTTTTTTTTTTTTTTACTTTGTAGGGTTCTTGATCTTTTTGGTGTCAAAGCACACGTCACTCCTGCAGCTCATTCAATGCTCATCTCTTATTAAAAAAAATCAAATAATCTTATTCCTAATATAACCTTCAAATTCTTAAATTTAGAAACATTGTTTCTTTCATTTTTTTTACTTTTTAAGGATCCTTTGGTCATTCAACATTTTTACATTTTAACTCAACTATGAATGCATTTATTGAAACCCCACGTGACACCTAAACTTAAGGATGATGGACCCACAATGTGAGCCATGTGGGACACTATTAGAGGCTGCTTATCGTATGGATGTTTGGCCCATTGCTAGATGGACTTACGTAACAAAAATCAGATTGATTAGTGATTTCTAACCTTTGAATCTGAGTACAACAAATATTGCTTGAAATCCATGATTAAAATAAACCATGAAAAAGACTCTAATCTAACGGATAGAAATTACAAATCAGGATGAACTTTGGTATGTAGGTCCAACTAGGGATGGGACAAACTTTTATATAGTCAATGGTCTCTAAGGATGTGCCACGTGTAAGGTCATGCCATTCATTGCACATGGCATCCCTTAGTTTAAAATAACACGTATGGGATGGCACGTGACACTTGGGCACCTGCTTATATACAAAAGGACCCATTTAATAAGGACATTTTAATTCTTTCTTCTAAAAAATTCTAGCAATATCCATGCCACCATAGTCGTGCCAGCGTAGCAGGAATCTCTTTGAGTCGGTACAAAAGTATGTCCCTAAAAAGGAAAGTTCCTAAACAATTGGCTAAGGCCAGTAATAAATGGAAGAGGTTTGAAGGGAGCCCAACTCCTTGGGATGATGAGAAAGGAGACTTCCTAAATTGACTACTAAGGACTAAAATAGAAGTCTCACAACTCAAAACTAATTCCTCCGAAAGATAGAAAAACCTTCTAACTTTGAGCAACATAAAATAGACTTTCTTGAACTTTAATCCAAGGAATAAAAAGTCTCAGTAGAAGTGCTAGTCTTTTTAAGATTGGACTTTTCTCAAAATCTATGAATACAGCTCATCATCAAAGGTATGATGATCGAATCTCAGTCTATTAGAGCTCATCTATCGTGCGCCCTCGAATTCATACACACGAAAATATCTATCTGTGCATGAATCCCGATGTGCGATTTGGAAACGAATCCTAATACATCACAAGAATCTATACATCATCTCATAAATGTTAGATAATTATATCAAGCCAAACCAAAAGAATAATTTGAATTAAATAGACTCAATTCTATCAAGCCTCAGGATACCAACTAATTTATGGGGGATCGAAGCAACACCTTCCAAATAAACTTGAGTTTGAAGCCTGAAAGCCAAAAAATTCACAACAGCATTTGCTTCCCTATAAATGTGAATCGCACTAAAATCAAGGTCAAGTGTAAGCTTTTGGGTTTTCCACCTCCAATATTTCAGATGCCAAGGTATTTGATTAGAGCCATGAAACCAGCTAATAATCAACTGAGAGTCCGACTGAATGATAATCTTATTAAGCCCCATATTCTTGCATAATGATACACCATCTAGTAGGGATCTCAATTCTGTCATTTTATTAGAGCCTTTACCATAGAAAGAACTGAAAGAGTTAATATAGTTCCTGTTGTGATCTCTGATAATACCACCTCCACTTGCAAAACCAGCTCTAGAGGAGGCTCCATCCACATTTAAAGAGAAATAGCCCGCTGACGGTTTTTTCCAAGAGAAATTTTAGTCTTCTTGGGAGGAAACCTGGAGACCTCAATATTAAGGCTGGGTAAACATGTCTTAACTTCTCGGAGCCCTAGACAGTTTAGCTACATGGCTAATATCCTTGATCTACTTCCAAACTTTCTCAATGATGAAGGAGGTAGGTGACCGCTTGGCCTCAAATCTTCTTTTGTTTCTTTCTAGCCAAATTTCCCAAAGGATGACTAGCGGTACAGTGCGATAGTTAGGATAATGCCAATTTGGGAATTAATTGAGGCTTTAGAAAACCATCTCCTCAGGAACTCTCCCAAGTCTCTACAATTGTGTAATGACATCAAAGCAATTGCAAAAAGGTGCCCAAACAGTTTTGGCAAGATCACCCAAGACAAAAAAGTGAAGGAATTTTTTGGAATTATCGAGCTCCCTCAACAATTTCATTTAGAGGCAAGGTGCACGTGGAACCCTTGTAGCGCAACACCAAGAGGAATGTCACCATGAGATAACTTCCAAATAAAAGGCTGATTTTGGTGGGATTCTACTTCAACCAAATCCATTTAGCCAAAGGCTAAAGCTGATTTTTAGTCCTTAAGGCTTCAAAGGAGGATTTGATAGTAAAAGTCCCTGAAGGGGAATGCATCCGGCCAAATTCTCATCTCCACCTAATCTTCCACACACATGGTAGAGTTGGCAAACAATTGCTGAATAGTATCACTATAGTCTTGGCACAAAGGATGGATCTCGAAATTAGCCGGCATGGCTTCATTCAACGTCAAAAGGCATTGACTGAGTACGCAATGATGCCATTTCCAAACCAATTTTCGAACTAGAAATTCATACCACCCTCATTAATGAACAAGGTAGAGTTACAATAGATCCAAACGAGCTTTTTTATACAATCTTTCCAACATTTAAGGGCAGTAACCACATGACTTTTACTATAATCAATAGTATCAAGTTTTAGATATTTCCCAATCATGAAACGGGCTAGAGAGATGTACCTTGTAGAATCCACCAAAGACGTTTCAATCGGAAGCATTCAATGACCTCATGAGCTAGTATCTCGGATGCCGAGTCCACCTTCTTTAAGAGGTTTACAAATGTTCTGCCAAGCAACCCATTTTTTCTTAAACTTCCCTTCGAAGTCCACCTTCTTCTATATGTTAACAAACGATTAAGATACTATAGTTATAAGAGAATGAACTGAAACTCAAATTGAATGCAATGAGTATGACAAACGGACGATCTAACAATGGATAGTCAAGTGTACATCCTCAACCTCATCATTAAAGGTAATCCACTATGCTTTCTCGGTATATTACAATGTTTTACCTCCAATACTACTAATTCTACTAAGAATAGGAAAATAAATAGTTTCTGATGACGAAGAGTTTTAAAAGAATTAGAATCCTACAATAATAGAAAGTGTGCCAAGGTAGCCAATAAGAATTGATATGATGCATCGTTGTAGTGATACGATGGAACCTTGTGGGTGGTAGGGATTATGTGCCAAGTTGGACCTCGAAATTTGTGTTGTGAAATATGGTATCTACATAGTCCCCTCTCGAAGGTAGAGCCCAACGGTGGAAGACGGTCCACTTTCAAGAAGAGAAAATAGTACCAAGTAAGGTTGATACGATCAAAACCAATTTTTAGCAGCTTTGAGTAAAAAATAGGGCTTATTGGTGCCTGATACGTTTTTAGGGATCTACGATGTGCCTAGTGTTCGATCAAGTTTTGCCTGAGCTTTTTTAGGGCTTTGTGCTTAAGCTTTGTTAGGGCTTTAGGCCTGAACTTCAACAAGGCTTTGGGCTGAGCTTGGTTAAGGCTTTGGTTCTGGCCTAATTTTTGTCAGGGATTGGGTTTGAGCTTTGTCAGGGATTTGGGTCTGAGCTTTGTCAGTGTTTCGGGAATGAGTTTTGTCAAGGCTTTGGGCCTGAGCTTTGTTAGGGTTTTTGGGCCCGAGCTTTGTCAAAGCTTTCGGCCTGAGCTTTATCAAGGCTTTTGGCTTGAGCATTATCAAGGTTTGTGTTTGAGAACTTGGTCAATTGAGAAGACCTTAGCCTGAGATTCGACAGTTGGACAAATCGAATGATATAAATAGAGAGATCGGATATTGTATGGCCGATATGATGTATCATCAAGATGACTGTCATGCGACTAGACAAACCAAGGACTTTCGTGCCTAAACTCGATTGGGTTTTGTTGTGCCGGGGCTTTGTGCATGAGATTGGTCGATCAAGTCATTATGCCTAGGACTTACGGCATGCCTAGTCGTTAGCCAGACACGAAGTCCCAATCTATGATTGAGTAGTTAGTTATGATAAGGTAGATGATGAAGCCCCTAGTCCAATTGATTGCCAATGAACGCAGCGTATGTTGGATGTAGGCATCGGCCCGTAAAAGGAGGGCTCGAATGAAATTTTGATTTGGGCCCACGTATCGAATAGTATGGATATTTATCGATTTTGATATTTTAGCAGACCAATGAGAAAAAATCAAAGGATCCACAAATTGGATGGTGTAGAATCAATCGAATCTGATATACATGGAGGCCCGTGGTGATTTGGAAGAAGCCCCCAAGTATGATCCATTGCCATATATATTGTAGAAAGATATGTGATTAGTCTCTGTAAAATGTGGGTCCAGTCTAGGCCCTGGAGCAAATATGGTGCACGTGTGCATGTGCGTACATTCTAAAAACACAAATAAAAAGAGAATGGGGGACGTCTACACCAAGTGTGGTGTATGCGCCTTATGCCATATCAACTCCAACTATGAATTTTCTTTTCCATCTTCTCCCATTCGTCTATTTTTGGAGGTGCGTCTAATATGGCTGAGGTGGTCGATGTGGTGCTGCTGTCTCCGTCTAGATGTAGGTATGGTTGAGCCAACAATGACGTGTAGAAGGTGTTGTCGATGTGGATGTGCTGCATGGTCGTTTATATATATGGGTTGGGATACGTTGATTCATGCTATTCTTACTAACAAATGACTAATGGACGTGGGGCCCACATGCTGATGAGTTAAGAGTTGATTTTTTGTGAGGATGATCTCCTCACCGTAGAGATCATCTTCACAAAAAATTAGTAAGTTTTAGAACTTCAAACCCTATCAAATATTGACCTAAATTTAACAATAAAAATGGATAGTCCAATATTTTTCAACTTGCAATCCACTTTTAATAAGGCTACAAATGTTGGAATGGGTTGATTTTTTGTGAGGTTGATATCCTAATTGTTTTCCAAAATTCAAGCACTCTTAGTCTTCTTTGAGAATTGATTGTTGAAAATAAAATTAATATATTATTTTATTTATTTATAATAGTTGCTTCACATGTTTGTTTTATTTCTAACAGTTGGATTGTAGGTTGTTCAACTTAATCAAGATATAAATGATGGGACCCACACGTGTAGTCTATGTGAGTCACATCATCAACCGTGATAAGATTAGTGATACACCTTATCACTTCTTAGGATGTAGTAACCATCATGGACTTATTCTCTTGTCAGTCCCCATCTCTCTGTACAATCTCTATTATTCCCATTACTAAAATAAATGAGAGAAGGGGTAAGGCATCTATCTGCAGTCAATCATCGAGGAACAACGAAATACTGGTATTCCTCTTTTACCTTTCAAAGATTAATTTATTGAATGTATTTAAATTCTAGATCTGCATGAATGGCATTATTGTTTTATTATTCCGCGAATAATACCAACACTGATCAAATAGTGAATCAACAAGTGAGTTTAAGATTGGATGATGACACATATAATCGTCATCCTTTTATTTCTAATCTTGACACTGGCTTGCTTTGTGGTTTTTTTTTTCCTTATGTTCTTTGAGTAGATGACAAGAATTCTCCCCCCTTCCAACTTTTTTGTAGAGAAAGGTTAGATGGTGTTAGGTGAGGTCCAACAGTTGGCTCAACCGAACCACTAACGACTGTTATAACGGTTGGTAAATACTGTTATAACGGACCAATTTACCATCATCCTTAGTAGTTAATTACCAGTAAAACTTTGCTGACTGCCCACAATATGAGTCACGTTGCATACTTTTAGAGGATGCTGACCTTATGGATGTTTGGCCAATCCCTAGATGGGCCCACAAACCAAACATCAGCCTGATTAGTGATTTTAAAACCCTTCGATCTTGTACCCCAAATAATGGTCAATAATGCTCAAATTCCTACCGTTAAAATCAACCCATGAAAATGACTCCAATCCAACGCTTAGAAATCACTAATCAGGCTGATTTTCTGTTTGTAGGCCCATCTAGGGATTGGCCAAACATCCATATGGTAAGCATCCTCTATAAGTGTGCCACGTTGCTCATTGTCTTGTTCACACTGATGGGTGGTTTGTCTATCTATTTCTTTAGTTTAGACAGCCGTGTTAAAGTATAGATTCTTACTTTCCATTGGTGCGCGAATGTGCCTGCCAAATCTAATCCAGGAAGGATTTAAATCCAACCACTGAAAAACGCCAATCGATATGATTTTTGGTATTTGGGTCCATTCGGTCAGTGGTCTCAAGAGTATGCCACGTGGCTCATAGCCGTCCGTGGCAAAATTCGACCTGGATATAAATGTGTAAGGTCGTTGAGACAGAGTACAATTTTGACAACGGACGTCCGGCACCAATGTTGATGACGGATCACAGTATGAGCCACGTGGTACCTTCTTAGAGATCGATGACCGTATAGATGTCTGGCCAAACCCTAGTTGGACCTACAGACCATAACTTAACTTGATTAATGATTTATAAGCGCTGGATTGGAATCGTTTTCGTGAGTTGATTTAAACCGTGGATTCGAGAATTATTTGAGGTACAAAGATCCAAAGGTGTGAAATCCCTGATCAGGCTGATTTTTGATACTTAGGTTCAACTATGGATAGGTAAAACATCCATACCGTCAGTGGTCTCTTAAACGTATGCTACGTGGCTAATACTGTGTCCGTCATCAGCGTTGATGACTGATGTCCGTAAGCAAAGTTCTACTCCTATAATCTCGACAGGTTTTTGTTTCTAAATATCTTAGTGGTCCAGCTCACCACGGGAGAGATGCCTCTCTCTGTATTCTTTTTCTCTTTACATTTAGGCCGCCTTTCGCGTTTTCTACATCTAATTTCTCGCCAATTTCTCGCCAATTTCATTTTCTCTCCCTCCGCTTGCTAAATGTCAAACAACTAAATATTAACTGGTTTTACTAACCTACGCTGGTGGAGAATTCAAATAGATTATTCTAAAGTCAACGATTCAGATTGCATACCGACCAAGATCATCATGACGTTCTTCTTCAAAAGCGGCCGGCCCACAAAATCCTCGGGCTTGGGCCTATTCAAAATCAAAAGCCCAGGCCCAGCCAGTTTGCAACCCTACTTAGAGTGGCTCACATCTGAGCTATTAGATTAGAGTCGAGGAAAAACACACATCTTAAAGATCTTAGCCGTTAGTTCGATGGACCATAACAGATCCCATGCGCGGTTGCCCATGCTTAGGTAACCATTAAGAGTTACAAGAAGGAAGCCTCCACGGCTTCTATTGTACACGTGGTGGCACATGCAATGTGATTAGGACCTATCATCAAATGGGTCCCACTTCAAAGAGCTTTTAGGTGGAAAATCAAATTGATTAGATGTTACTTTTATTTATTTAATTTTGCATTCTTTTTAACACAAGGAAAGTATGGGAGATAAGAGAAAATACATATAGTCAGCCTTGTATGGTGATCAACAAAAAGATTTCTGAAACATCAGCTTGATTAGTCATTTCTAACCGTTAGATTGGAGTCCTTATCATGGGTTTATTTTTAACTGTCTGATAAACATCAGGATACGTTTTCCCACCATACGGGTGTAGTAGAGTGTCTCACGTGGTCTTTGAGGATTTTTGCTCAAAGCCGTATTTCAGCAAAAAAAAAAAAAGACTCATTCTTCTTAGGAAAATGCTACCCACGGATAACGGGGACAAAAAGGTATACGGTTGAGGCTTTTGTCCGTTGGATTCAGGAGATCCATGGTCCACGAGTCAACAACTGCAAGGGAAAAATTGTTGTTTCCTCCTGAGCCGTGTATTTCGTGAATCCAACGGTAAATAGCCTCAACTACACATATTTTTGTCCGGTTATCCGTGCTGTAGTACTTCTTCTTCTTAGAGAGGAAGGACTCCGAGAGTAAACCTTTGCTCACTGCATGCTGTGAGCGAAGCCGATCACAGTCCACAATAAAAGCCACGTGGTATACTATTATTGGACACTGACCGTATGGATTTTTGATCAATCACTAGTTAGGGCTAAAAACAAAAAATAAACCTGATCAAAGATTTATAAGCGTTGGATTGAAGTTATTTTCATGAGTTGATTTTAACCGTGGGAATTTGAGCATATTGTGCGTTATTTGGGAGCAAAGATCCAAAGGCTGTAAATCACTAATCAGGCTGAGTTTTGGTTTGCAGGTCCACCGAGGGACTGGCCAAACATCCATACGTCAGTATACTCTAAGAGTGTCCCACGTGGCTCATATTTTGTTCTGTGATCGGCTTCGCTCACAGCATGCAGTGAGCGAAGGTTTACTCGGACTCAGGAGGAAAAGTAGGTGCGTATTACGCACAGAGCGTGATTTAGAATCTTAGATTGAAAGTAAGAATCCTTTTGATTTCGGAGCGCGAATTCTCTCTCAGATCAAATTCTCGCGAGACGAAGAGGTCGTGTTTGGTTGGTTCGTCTAAGCAGTGAACCGAAAATGGCGGGCTGTTCGATTTCCATCTTTTGGAGGGTTTGGGATCCATGTTCTTCTCAGATAATTACGCAGTAATCCGATTTCTCTCCTCTTTTCAGGGATTTTAGGGTTTGCGTCTCGACGGATTTGTTTTCCTAGGGTTGTAGATCGGATGATCTTACGTTCTAGGTTCAATTTCATGAATTAATTGTGGTTTGGAATCTTGGAATTTCGATTGATCGAATCAGTTTGTTGTGTTTGATTGATTTTTGAAGAGTGGGGGTTCAAAATTTGCGTGTTTTCTTTCGATCTTATTTTCTGCGGTGTTTGAATTCTCTGGTTTTTCATTTGGTATGCGATCGTGGAGAAGAAATTGAGATTAGGGCTTCAGAGATTGAGAGAAACAAAATGAGTGATTAATATTCAATGCAGAACGAATGGAATTGTGATTTATCGGGAGTCTACGATGCAGAGGATCTTTACTTGTTTGGGGTTGTGGAATTGAGATTGTCGTTGGTGGATCGGATTCGTCTTGGATTTTCAGAGGGAAAAAAACGAACCTTATACGAAATGCGGGGTTTTAAGTGCTGAGGTCCTGGTTGATCATATTTTTTTGACGCATATATGGATTCGGCTAGGAGTTGGTTCCATAAGTTTCAACCTCGAGATAGATTGAAGTCTTCCACTAAGAAGAAGGAATCGACAAGTCAGGAAGATGAAGTGTCAAAGCTGCCCACAAGTGACGAGGCACCTTCTAATGTCACAAAGCAGAAGGTTGCAGCAGCAAAGCAATATATAGAAAACCATTACAAGGAGCAGATGAAGAACTTACAAGAGAGAAAGGAGCGGTATGCCATTCCAGAATACTGAGTTATTTTAAAAGATTTATATTGTTCATAATTCTGTGACATCTGGTTGTTAATTATTTATTCTGTTGTTTGGGAGCTGTTAACTTTTATGAAAATTTTATCTAAATAAAAAACTTTCCCAATTATCAGCCATTGATTTGGCTTCGTCGTTTGATCCGAAACATCTAATGTTCTTTCAGAATATCAAAAATCTGATATGTCCCTCAATCATTTTTGAGTGATGGAATCAACAATGCGTAGGAAGTATATTCTGGGTTATGATTTTCAAAATCTTCTTGTTATATCTCACTAAATTTTTCATAGCCTATATACATGTACAATATCGGCGAAGATGTCTGTAGATTTTGTCTACTTTTATGGTTCCACATGGCCCATTTTATGTTATTAAACTACCAAGAGGAGATCATTAATGATCATCATTATGATATCACAAATAATTTTGCAATAATCTGTTAAATGAGACCTTTACCTAGGAATTCATTGTGATCATAATTTCCTCTCCAACCTCGTGCTTTGTCTGGACAATTCCATCAAATCACCCAATTCCCCCTTTTCATCTCATAGAGGAAATCCAAAAATCCAATTCATGTTGCATATTTGAAGGCATCATTTCTGATAATGATAACTCTGGCTACTTTAATGGTGTTCAACTCCTTTTTCGGTTAAAGTATTGTGAGAGACCCTACTCGGTGGCTTTGGTTTGTCTTGTCGAAGTACCAATGTCTTCTGTACAGTTGCTTTTGATCCCATGGTTGCCACAATACAATCACCTCTACCAAGTACTAAAGCCGCTTGGAAGAATATCATATTGATCGACTTGAAAAAGAAGCTGAAATTGATGATTGCCTAATAATCCTTATAGGACATCCAGGTTTTTTGGGAAATTTGTATATATATTCAATGGTATAGCAGTATACACGCTATGAGTGCAAGGGGGGTATTGGGCCACTATTTGATGTGCCCCACCTTAGGAATTTACCATGCAAATATCAACGTGGATTATTCTAACCATCCAATCCATCATAAGGACAGTTTAGAATATTCTTAAATGTGACTTATCAAAAAAATAAATTATTCTTAAATGTGATTAGTAACTTAGTTAATTCACACTTAGGTTTTTTGCATGTGAAACTGCCTAGGTTTGACCAATCAAATAGTTGGTCCCACATTCTTGCATGTTCCCCACGTGTTTGGTTATGTCATTCGCAAACGGAATAGTATTAATTCTCTAAACACAACTGGAAACAGAGTGGGCCATGGGAAACAGCGGAAGTAGCCAATTACATGTTAATTAAGATTATTTTAAATAAATTGAAAATTTATTAAATAAATCCCTAAATTAAAAAAGTAGAGAGCATGCATCAAAACCATATTTATTGTAAAACTTCTGACTGATCGTGTGAAAGCATTGAAGCAGTGTAAATGTGTCAACGAAGTAGCTGATTTGATCATTTAATTTTTTCTGATATAAATTTTCCTATGAACATTAATGCCCTGTTTTCCTCGGGCGTTTCACACCCCAAAAAGTAAATTTTGTCCAATGGTATCTGAAAAGGAAGAGTTCAGTACAGCTTTGGTGTTGGCTGTTATATAAAATTTAAGGATATTTTAGTTATAAGATGACATCTTGGTTATTTGTTTAAAACGCATGGGAGGTCTCATATATTAGATGCTTACTTAAATGTATGTTGAATGGCGAACACCGATCATTTTAGGAACTAAATAACTAGTCTAGTCTCGCGTGAGTTTCCAAAACTAACAAGTTGTCTTTCCTTAACTCGAAGGGGTGTTAAAATATAATCGTGTAGACTTAAAGATTTCGGGGTTGTGTTACTGGATGATTGGTTTAAAATTTAATTTATTAATAAGAAGCATTTGGGATCAGTCATAATTTAATTACTGGTTCAATCATTTAAAGTAGTTCATTGACATTGATATCACATAGATAGAGAGCCTACATTTGAACTAGAATTAGTGAAGTGCTGACTTTTTCCTGAATAAAATAAAGCTTTGGCAAAAGCTGTAACTTCATTTTGGAATGGACCTGGAAAGAGAGAGAGAGAGAGAGAGCGAGGAAAATGAAATTGTAAACAGATGAGAAAAGGAAAAACCAGGATGGTACAATCATACAATTTTTAGATCTTTAACATTACTGTTTGCCAAAAACAAAAACCAGTAAGTTTGTGCAAAAAGTATTTATATTTTAGACAAATCATTCTCAAAAACAAAAATACATGAATTGGCCAAATTTTTGGAGGATACAGCTTTCATCCGATTTAGGCAAGTGCAAACAGTGATTCATAATTGGCATGGAGTGTGGTTCTGCGTGCAACCGAATTGAATTGAATAGACTGATCCAATGCAAAATCAGCCGAATTTGCACTATCCATTTAACCAGCAAGGATCAAAGGCTTTCCCTATATAGTTTATGCATATTATCTTCATTTTTCTATTTTAGTAAAGTTTGTTATTTGTTGGAAAAAGTCATCCCCACAACCTTCCAATATTCAATTGATGTCTTGTTGGGAGAATTATGAATCTTTTTTCGAGAAAATTACTCTAGGTGCAGTGTTGGTTAATTAGTATTTTCATTTCTACTTTTAAGTAAAATCATTGTCTAGTTTATATAGCTCTTAAACTCCATTTTATGAAAAAATAACAATCTCTTCTTCAATTGTTCCCCATATTAATTGAAACGACTCCAGAAAATTTTGTTTGCTTTTCTAGAAAAATTACTCATTTTGCACTAATCAGCTTCTGCATTGCTATTGTAGTAGTACCACATAAGAGTATATATATATTTTTAAATTCTTGGCACAAGTTGTAACAACTAACAACTCCCCTTTGATGCATGATGGATAAGGTAGGTCTGTGAGGTCAGGAGGCTAGTGAGAAATAGATAAAAATTCCTAGCAGCCGGTTTCTCTTTTATTTCCTACTTTGTAGGTGCAATTTTTATTAGGTTCTAAGAGAAAGCTATTTTAGAAAGTTAAATGTGTTATTATAATAATTATCTGATTGTTTTTTTATGATTCCATCATGTTACTAATGATAAATTGATTAGCATAGAATTAGATGTAACATGAAGTACTTGTAAATGGACTGTTTCCTGCATCCAATTGGTCAATCATATAACTACAAGCATTTCTCAAGGCTATTTATTTCCTTAGGAGGTTTGTAGTGTTCTTTTTGAATTCGTATTACTTTAGAGCGATAAGTTATATAATTATACCTCTGTTTTCAAGCAGACGTAATATGCTGGAAAAGAAATTGGCTGATGCTGATGTGTCTGAGGAAGATCAAAACAACCTACTAAAATTTTTGGAGAAGAAGGAAACAGAATACATGCGCCTTCAGAGGCATAAAATGGGAGCTGATGATTTTGAGTTATTGACGATGATAGGAAAGGGGGCATTTGGGGAGGTATGTTTTTGTTGATATTTTTTGCAAGTATGGCAGGTGTCGCACATTACAATGTGTGTTTTTGCAATCTGTAGGCCTTCTGTGGCTTTTGATGGAAAAAAGACCTGGATTTATGCTCCTTTTCTTTTGGCATTCAAACAAACAGACACACACACAAGCACACATGTATAATATATATATATAGGCGATGGATCCCACATGGAGTTATTTTGAACAATCCAGACACATTTAGTTCTCCTTGCCATGATGATCATCATAAGCAAAAATTAGTCCATCCTATACTACGAACCATATAAAAATTAGCCGAACATTATTGTTTAATTGTATGGTCTGGATTTTTCAAATTTCGTCAACTTTTCATGAGGTATGTAACATTGGAATGGACTAATTTTTTGGGAGGATGGTCTCTACAGTAGGGGAAACTCACTTTTTGGTTGGATTTTTCAACATGATCTCCATGTGGGCCTCATTGCCGGGTGTATGAAATGGCTGTAGAATTGGCCTACAGCCAAACTGCTTGAGTACTAGAAGAAAGGAACTCAAATGGTTGTAACAATTATGTTGGAGTCTCTTGGCCTGCAACACATATAGATGCTCTTAAGTCTTAACATTGCTGTCCTATATTAAAGCATATTTGCCAGATTTTTCTGTAGTGTCTGTGATGCATATATGCTATTCAATTATTTGTCAATATCTGCTGATGTTGCACAATTGTTTTAGTCAATAATCACTCAAACTATTTTACTTCATTTTTGTTGTGCAGGTGAGAGTCTGTAGGGAGAAGACAACGAGTCATGTGTATGCGATGAAGAAGCTTAAGAAATCGGAGATGCTTCGCAGAGGGCAGGTATATATTTTATCTGCCATGCTAGAATATCTTCTTGGTGTTTTGTGCCATTGTGCTTATTTTCCAGGTCGCTTCTAAATCTGTTCAGGTTGAGCATGTTAAAGCTGAAAGGAATCTACTTGCAGAAGTTGACAGCAATTGCATTGTCAAACTTTATTGTTCTTTCCAAGATGAAGAGTTTCTTTATCTCATCATGGAATATCTACCTGGTGGAGATCTGATGACTTTACTTATGCGGAAGGATACTTTGACTGAAGATGAAGCCAGATTTTATGTTGGGGAAACAGTTCTGGCTATTGAGTCTATCCACAAACATAATTACATCCATAGGTTTGCAGATAGTATTCTTGATTGTGTTGATGACCCTGCCGATATGCTTGTAAACAGTTTTCTTGGACTAGATCAGAAGAATTAACCTTTCTGTTATTACATCTTACAGAGATATCAAGCCTGACAATCTGTTGCTAGATAAATATGGTCATATGAAGCTGTCGGATTTTGGACTATGTAAACCATTAGACTGCAGTAATCTCCAAGAAAAGGATTTTTCTGTGGGAAGCAACGTTAATGGGTCTTTTCAGAGTGAGCGCACTGCTGCACCAACGCGCACACAACAGGAGCAATTACAACATTGGCAGCGAAACAGGAGGATGCTGGTAAATTTTCTTCCATCATGTGATTAAAGTTTTGCAGTTCTAAAGCATGTTGTTCCCTTATTCACAGACGTTGGATCTAATATCATGGAGTGCATGATCACCTCATTTATCAGAAATCAGATGCGCCCTTCATCTATCTTGACTTAGCAATCACAAAACCTGGATTTAGCTTTTTCGCTGTCTTTTGGCATTTTTCTACGTATATTTTATATGAACTTGTTTTCCATGTTCATTATTATAGTCACTCAAGTTTGCAAGTGTTGTACATGAAATTACTCATGTTTGATGTGTTTTTGCAAGCTTGCTGAATTTCATGGTGACTTCTTGGGGTTTTTATTGTTTATCTAAAAGTGTTATTATTGGGAATTTGCAGGCTTATTCTACCGTTGGTACACCTGACTATATTGCTCCAGAAGTTTTGCTGAAGAAGGGATATGGAATGGAATGTGATTGGTAAGTAATTGATAAATTTGTTCTACTTCTTTTCAGATTAACGTGGTCTCTTAGAAAATATTTTGACTTTTTTGCCTCACAGGTGGTCACTTGGAGCTATCATGTATGAAATGCTCGTGGGGTATCCACCTTTTTATTCTGATGAACCTATGTCAACATGTAGGAAGGTAAGTTCAGAAATTGTGATAACTCGTGCTTCTCCTCCCCCTAACAAAAAAAAAAAAAAAAAATTTGCAACCTTTAGTTTCTTGGAAAGAAAGAAATTTCGCGAAATTATCGAAATATTTCTATTTTTTGGGTTACTGATAGGAAATAATACATAAATAAAAAAATATTAAGTTTCATGAAATATTTCGATTCATGTTGAAATATTTCGTATGAACAATAAATTTTGACCAACTGACAGTGTAAATATGTATTATTCCGGTTGAAAAGTTTTATGTATGGAAACATTTCAACCAAAGGTAGGAAACATCCCATTTGAGCTCAAAACCATCCCAAATCCTCTATTTGATAAATTAACCCCTCCCCATCTATTCTTCGTAAAAGAAGACTAACATATTGTAGATTTCTTGGTTAAAAACCTTACGGATTGATCGTGAGGGCGAATCGTAGCTCATTTTGGAATTTTTTTAAATTTGAACTGTAAAATAAAATTTTATGTTACTAACTGAAATTTTCTGTTATTTCTTGCTACAAATAGATAGATTAAGTATAAATGCATCAAATCTTTGGATCTATGATGCATTTACACCGGATTTGTGCATGGATTGAAGATTGTTTTAAGGTGAAAATTCGAAATTTGGGGAAAACCCCAATTTCATTGCTTATCAACCTAAACATCCATGGTTGTGTATGAATTAATTATATATTGCATGACTTAGCCCGATGGTCCCGATTTACAACTTGGTTGGGTTAATTTTTTTATCCAAAAAAATAAATATTCTTTTTAGTAGATAGGTTTTCTAAAATTATACATAATATTACGACATATTATAGACCGTTATGGTCATTCATTTTACACTACATATGGTTGTATATTATAGTATGATTGTTTATGAGTGTTTATACCATGTCTATCATGCTCCATTTCCCGACACGAAAACCGAGGTGAGTAACCTAGTTAATCTGCTAACTATTCAAATACCAGGCTCCGTAGCTATTTTGTTAACTCCAGACTCTGGTAAATGGATTACATCAGGTCAAATGTGATACATTTATGTGGATGTCAATTTAGTTGATTAACTTATTGTTTAAGCAATTATAATTAAATGAAATTTAAAATCTAAACAACTTATCGAAAAAAAAAAATTTAAATCTAAACAAAATGTCCATCATTTCCACGAAAAATGTATTTTTTCTACATCGATTGAAATATTCGCACAAAATATTTCCATTATTGGGCTGGTCGAAATAAACATCGAAATCAAAATTTATTTCCTTGGTTTCTTGAGATGTTTAGCTTTAGCACATGCAAGTCCTCATCCAATTTGGAAATTCCGGTACAGCTCTATGCATCTTTTTTGTTGATGTTTCTCAAAAAACCATCTTACACTAATAAGGGTTTCTATCCTTCACTAACACTTTTGCCTTTTTTTTTTCAATGAGTAACGCGTGATTATGTTAGATGAAAAGAGGAATAATACAAGGGAACCCAACAAAGGATGGGAGCTAATGGGAGGGAACAATATTAGTTCACAAAAAGCAAAAGGGCACTAAATTGGGTTGATGCCCGACACTAAAAACTCAAGTAATTTATGAGTTTCACAAAGTTACACCAATAAAATCTTTGACAATGATGGACCAATGCCCAATTAGAGTACCCCATCAACTGACTCAACCTTGTTCTTGAAGCTGCGCTTGATTCTCTCCTTGTAAATGCAGCACCCCAATGTGAATGGGATCATTTTCCATACTATTGCCTTTATACCATCCACATCTTCTAGCAGCCAACCTTGTAGGAGCTCTAGTATACTCTTTGGAAATGCCCACTGCCTCATACATGTCCAGAAATTGGTTCCAAATATTGATAGCAAACTCACAATGGATCAACAGATGATTCACTGTTTCACTGGATGCTTTACACAGAACATGTTGGGCATTATCTCTTCCTACTTATAAGTTGATCCACCGTTAAAATCTTGTCAAGAGACGTTGTCTTACACATAACATGTTGGGCGTTATCTCTTCCTACTTATAAGGGTGATCCACCATTAAAATCTTGTCAAGAGACGCTGTCCACATGAAAAAGTCCAACTTAGTAGGAACAAGAGTGCATCAAATTAGCTTAAACGGGAGGAAGGCATTGGGCCATTGTCTGCCTATATTCTCATTTCCATTTTCAGATTTAGGTGCATTCTGCGTGAAGGTGGCTATATTTTGACCTAATTCAGTTAATTCTTTCAAAAATTTACTTTTCCCGACTATTTCTTGGTGATACCAATCCTGTTCATAGACTTCTATACATTTACAATAGTGGCCTGACCTATATCCTCCCATTCGAACTTCTACCGTTTTTTTTCCTGCTTCTCACTAACTCATAAATATTTTAACTCACTAGACATATCATTCAACCTATTCAGAAAGATATCAATTTTTTTCTTTTTTTCTGATAATTGGTAAATATCATTAAAAGGGACGAATCCCAAAAGGAATACAAAAAGGCAGACCCCTCTCTCTATACAACTCAAAAGGAATCCCCTAAAATCTCATTCCATCTAAATACAAAAGATTCGAAAAAAACTCCTGCAAACTCAGGGGAAGCAGAAGACCAAAAGTACATCAAGGCTTTTATATTCAAGTTCATATATGAAATTGGAGCTTCCTTCCCCTCGAAGATCCTAGAGTTCCTTTCCTTCCAAATTGCCCACATCAAAGCAAAAGGAAGGATCTCCAAAGAAAACGCCCTTTCCCCGAAAAGATGGCCTTTGAAGCAAGGTTTTAAATTTCGGCTAAAACGTTGAAATTTCGGTTTCGGCTTAAACGCCGAAATTTCGGTTTTGGTGGGTACCAAAATCCCTGAAATATAGCTTTCTAAACCAAAATCCACCGAAATTTGGAAATTTTGCTCAAACTTTCAATTTTTGACCTCACCGAAATTGTTACCAAAACCGAAATTTAAAACCTTGCTTTGAAGGGTTTATCAACATCTTCCTTACATTCTATGGGACTATGAGGCTAACACCAAAGAGAGAAAAATGTCTGCCACACCTCAAAAGTATAGCTATAATGGATCTGCACATGATTCACAGATTCAACAGCTGCCTTGCATAAGGTGCACCTATTTGGCAAAATCATCCCCTTCCTAATCAAATGGTCAATCGTGTGTATTTTGTCAAGACAAGCGGTCCACATAAAGAACTTCACTTTAGAGGGAACATGGGCCTTCCAAATAATAGGTCCCAGGGGAAAAGCATGTCCTGGTGGAGAGCAATGCTCATAGAATGATTGGACCGAAAAAATGTCTTTTAGGATCCCACTTCCAAATTCTTCTATCATCCTCCAATGATAGTGCCGGGTTTTCACCAACCGCAAGGAGAAAAGAGGCAAGAACATCCAACTCCCAATCATGGACGTGACGACGAAAACCAAATCTAAGAAGCCATACATTTGTGGATCTCTACACACTCTGAAACAGTAGCCCCTTTCCTATCGGAGAGACTATAAAGAGTAGAGAATAAGGATTGCAGCGATTGCTCTCCACACTATGGATCCTCCCAAAACCGCACTATGTCCCCTCTTCCCACCTTATAGCTAATACCCCCGCCAAAGTTGTCCCCAACACTCGATATACCTCTCCACATACTGACCCATAAGAAGAAAGCACTAAAAGATATCATTATTTTCTCAAGGCTTCATTTCTTGACTCACTTTATTTCCATTTATGCAGATAGTAAATTGGAGAACACATTTAAAGTTTCCGGAAGAAGCAAAGCTATCTGCAGAAGCTAAAGATCTTATTAGTAAACTCTTATGCAATGTTGAAAAGAGGCTTGGAACAAAAGGCGCCTTTGAAATAAAGGTGTTGTGTGGTGTGTTCTATTCTGAATTCTTGAATTTGCTTCAAAAATAAAATTGCAAACTGAGGGAATTACTTGGTTGATCCTTGCACAATTTCAGGATCATCCATGGTTTGAAGGTGTTGAATGGGGTAGACTATATCAGATAGAAGCCGCATTTATTCCAGAGGTCAATGATGAGCTGGATACTCAAAATTTTGAGAAGTTCGAAGAGGTATGGATGTCTCTGATCTTGTAGATCTACCTGTTTTGAGGCATTTTTTGTTACCAATTATTTAATTTTTGCTTCTTTTTATTGGTCCATTTCCAGTCTGACAACCAGATTCAAACTTCATCAAAATCAGGCCCATGGAGAAAGGTAAGCTTACTGCCTGTTCTCTGTCATAAAATTTTAATAGATCCTATAGCTTTTCATATGATTTTCCGTGTAATGTTAGTGTCTGCATTGAAGCTCCATATGCAGTTGGCCTCCACTGCTGGCTATGAAACATGGCCAGTTCTTTTCTGAAATACCTGATAAGTTAGAACCTCCATTGGCTCTGTGATTTGTTAACTTTGTAAGTTGATTGGACTTGTGTAACCTAGCCCATTTGTAGGACTCATAGGCGTATTTGAGTTTTGCCCGAAAGTGGTGGTGTTCAATGTGGACGTGCCTTTGATAATTTAATATTCTCATAAATGCTGCCAGGTCAAGTGTCAACAAGAAGTTATGTAATAAGACATGCACATACACCTATGCGTGTTTGTTTGATTATTAATTGAAAAGGTGACGATCCATGTTAGAGTTAATAGTTAAGACTGCGAAGTCCTGTTTGGCTAGAGAGGTTGCTCTGTTCTTGTTCCAAATAAGGGCTTACCGACTGTTTGGCTTTCAGGGGAATAAGACACGAGGAATATGATATCTTTTTTTAGTCGTATTGTTTTGTCAACAGCAGATGAGGAGACACTCTTCAATCGAAATGCTTCCCTTATCTCTGCAGCCAAATATGCCCTTATTATATTGACTGTGTACCTAATGCATGTTTGCTCTAGTATATGGACTGTCCTGATGGGGCATTTGTTCCTAAAGTTCCACCTTTAAGTATTTCATTGTTGATTAATGAAGTATGAAATATGCTATTGATTGTTGATTTTGCTGCCGATTAAATCATCCTGATGTCCTCAGTTTATGGGTTAAATGCTGCAACTGGTGCTTTTTGCTTGCAGATGCTCTCATCAAAGGACGTCAACTTTGTGGGTTACACGTATAAGAACTTTGAAATTGTCAATGATCATCAAGTGGCCGGTATTGGTAATATCTCTCGTCTGACATAGTACTTTCATATTTTACTTTGTAGTCTCCCCATTCCTAATGTCATTATACCATACATTCCACCTTGGTCCAACATGATCACATTACACTTTTGATGTGTTCGTGAATGAACATCAAAAAATGTAATCTTAATTTTTTTCTCTATTCTGAAAGCGCCTCCCTGGGTGTATCCTTTTTGTGGGTGTGATGGGTTGGGGGATAAAGGCAGTAAGATCTTTCGTAACACCAATACAACCTTGAGAAATGATCCACTAACGAGTAAGGAGGGATGAGAGTTCAGAAACCAAATACAAAATCTGTGAAATTGGGTACTTCGTTTGGCAGCTCCATGCCAGCAAGTTTGTAGGGGATCTGACCATTCCCAAGGAATATCTATCCTGTATGGAAATTGAGATTGAATCATCTGCTGCATTTGGGTTCTTGGAGATAATAATGACCATGCTAATTCAATCACTTTTTGTATCTATTGTAAAAGTAATTATATTCAGAAAACCATTCGATTCAATCATTTATCACTATTTCTCTCTTTCAAACATTCTTCTCCATATGGTCAACATCTTTATTGGTTATTGGTTTCTTTTACTGTCTCATTTGCAGCTGAATTAAAGAAGAAGAGCACAAAAACAAAGAGGCCATCCATCAAGTCCCTCTTTGGTAAGCTTTGACACATTCCTCTATATTCTCTTGAAAATATCTATTCCATTTCTTTTTAACCAACATTGTGTACTCTTCTTGTAAGAACTACCCACTGTTTAGAGCGAATCAAACCTGGGATAAACTGCCTGGAAGGTATTCACATAAGAAGACAAATAAGATTTGGGTAGACGGTAAACAGCACCTTGGAAGTTACTTTTCCAAAATTTGGCATATTATGGATAAGCCTGTGTTTTAAGGGCATTTGGGTCATTTTCTCTAAACTGGCCAGAATGTGCTATTTTTAAAGTCAGTTGGGGTAGCTTGGCGTCCATCAACTGTCTTTGCCAAATTGGAGTGTGTAACAGTAAGTGGCTGTCCGTTTTTCATTTAATTACAAAACCCTCCACATTTATTTCTGAAAATTGACAGAAACACCTTGTTTTCAGTTCACTTTTTTCTCCACAAAGTAACTAATCCCCATTTCTATATGAAATAATTATCTTTTTTACTTGTTAAAAAAATTATGAAAGCCATTAATGTTTGTTATGTGCCAGAAAATACCCTTTTCTTGTCATCCAGTTATTCTAGCAGATGAATAAAACACTAATTGTTCCAAAGCTGTGTTCCATGCCAAAATTTTGGTATACAGGATGATTTTAATTACATTTTAGCTAAGTATGCACTTACCCATTTCAATATTTCTCTTTATCTTATGCAAAATATTCCGGAGATTTAATTTCAACCTTTCGAGGGCACTCATGCTGAATGTTAGATATTCAAATGCGATTTCTCTTTTCCCCTTTCCTGGAACTCCCCCATGCTCATTACTCTATTTGTCTGCAAAATATTCAAAACTTGCCCTTATTTAATATTCATTTATTCCAGAATGTTCAAATTCACAGAAGTTTTGATTATATTCCAGAGAAGTTACCTTCTGTTCCCTCTTTTGGTTCCATATCTGATCGAAAAATTCGTACTTCAATATTTGAGTTGGGTTTCAATATTCGCCTTTTTCATTTTTTCTGTCAACACTACTACATCTATACAAGATGATGTAAACCCAGACTTTATGTTGTAGGCAGTTCTGTCAATTTGAAATTTGTCGTCCGCTTATCTTACCTATTACTAATAAATAATTAAATGATATCCGGAGGCATTTGTCTTAAGAGAAATAATGCAGTAGTGCGCAAGAACTGAGTTCAGTTGTTACACTTACCAGCACAACCACTCGATCTTGTTTGGATGGTGTTTGGGTTTGGAGCCCATCACCCGCTGTGCATTGCTGGTCAGCTTTGGTTGATGAGGAAACAAGTTTGGGCCCCACCTTTGATACTGTCTGGTCATGTTCATCTGTTGCTGGCATAACAACTTCCATCTGTTGTTACCGCTAGTGCTGGATTTAAATCACTTCTATATGTAAATTCATGAATAAGGGTGATTCAAATATATTATCCTCACGATGATTCCCACTCCACTCCCACTCCCACTCCCCATCTCTATCTCATCCCTTTTGTTCAAATTACAGATGACGAGTCAGATGCTGCTAAGCAACCTGTTCAAGGGAGCTTTCTCAACCTCTTGCCTTCCCAACTAGAAGTCGCGGAGAACGAAATCCAGTCACCATAACCCTGCTAATCTCTCCATAACATCAGATTGTCAAGGAGCTCGAACCCAGTTTTCTGGGTGGCTATTCTGGCTGGGCCTTGATAGGATAAGTTAAGAGGGCAAAGGCCCAAGGAAAAAGGGTGGGTTGGAGCTCTTAAGTGGCCTTGTTCCTAGCATGGATCAGGTTCTTTGTAAAATTTGTTACTGAGTAAATATTAATTCTTTTACTATTGATATGTAGTTTTGTTTTCGGCAAGTGCAGGAATGATGTATTATATTCTCTACCCTCAAATGTTTAGGTTACATGGACTTCTAACACCTTGTCGAATCAAGGAAAGAAGTTGCTAAAAATTATGGATTTGTGGTTGTGTGCATTTACTACATTAGGAGAATGTCACCTTGTTCTAAAATAAACACATACCATTTTATGATCAGAATATCCTCTCTCTCTCTCTCTCTCTCTCTCTCTCTCTCCAGGTTCTCCAGGTTCTTTTTAACATTTTTTTACTATTGATATGTAGTTTTTGTTTTTGGCAAGTGCAAGAATGATGTACTATATTGTCTACCATCAAATGTTTAGGTTACATGGACTTCTAACACCTTGTAGAATCAAGGAAAGAAGTTGCTATGGATTTGTGGTTGTGTGCATTTACTACATTAGGAGAATGTCACCTTGCTCTAAAATAAGAGTGCGCCTTGGGTCCACCACAGCTAGACAAGTGCTTTCCAGCTGTAACATGAGAGAGTGCCACGTGTCCACGTTTTTTAGGGGAATTGGAAGAACCGGTTCCTTCCTTTCCTCCAGTTAAGTCTCCCTCTTCTGTTTTTGTACAGTACTTGGGGTAAGTTTCTTATTTCCACCTCATTCTTCTCAAGCGTACCAGAAACAATAGAACAAAGCAGATTTATTTAGAGAGGAACAAATAAAAGAAAAAAGGTATTCATCTCAAACTAGTCTGAAAACAATAGAAAAGAATCAAACCCATTTCCTCTTTGGATTTGCATTACAATAGATTAAGTACATTCCAACTAAGTTGGCACTCACTTATTTATCCTTCATGTGCACAACTCTACCCTAAAATGAAAATATAATTAACATGTGTTACATATAAATATTTTACATAAGAAATAAAGAAAAAATATGTAATTTACAATTCTATCTTTTCCATCTCCCCTTGAAGAGTTTCTTTGACAACTATATCTTTGGTAATTATATCTTCATCTCTTATCTCAACATTACAGTAATCTCTAAGGCACATGTAATACTCCACCATCTGCAATGTCAATCTGCTCTAGTATTCGTTAATCACACGACCAGTACTTACACTAAATGCTGATTTCAAAGCAACTCTAGATATTGGAATCATTAGTAAATCATGGGTCAAGATAGAAATAATAGGTATCCTACTTTCTTATCCCTTCTATTAGGCTAGAATATTAAATTCTTCATCATCTTGTTCAACATTCAGTTGATCAAAATAACTTATAGTTCTGATATACCACCACTTTAATGAGGGTTCATAAGTCCTTTGAGTATTTTTCATGACCCATGATGTGTTTGCGATGAGTTGGATCCTTCTTAACTACTTATTACATTATCACCTAATTTAGTTAGATATTATTCAAAAAGTTATTTTAGTATTTTTTCTAATTTATTCTACATTTGCTAAGTTTCAATCTTCTTCCGTTAGGTTATTTTGTAATTATTGTCCTAAAAGAAAATGATTAATTATTACTTTCTAAGGAATTATTGCTTCTAACATTAAATATATTGAATTCCACCTAAGTTTAACATCAATAGATAATTTTCTAGGTTTAACATCTATAGATTAAAGTTGGATTGGGCATATTAAGAAAGTACACAATTTATGAAATCTTGATATCTACCTTGAGAACTATATATATACCACAAAGTTTCTCTAATTTGTTCTAGAAAATATTTAATTCTTTTTAGACCATCTTGCACAATTAAGTATATAACATCTAGTGTGTAATAACTACTATTTACATTTAATGTTAGTATTTACCTAAAGTAGTTAACTACTACATCATTAGAGCTACAATTATTTAGAGTAATTGAAAGTATTTTATCTTGTATGCCCAACCTATGAGGTTGTTGATTATAGTTGTGCCTATATTTATCCAAGTATGAGCGGATAATATAAAACTTAAAGCAATAATTCATTTTTGAAGTCTCCATTTGAAATCTATAAAATATGTTATAATTGCAATATAACCTAGTCCTTGGCTTGATGTCCAAAGTCTCATATACTAATTTTATTTTTAATATTTTTAAATTTGTTTATTAAGACTTCTCTTTCATTTTTATATGATTTTATTCTATATACCGCTTTTAATTGTATTACACTAGTGGGAGGCCCGTGCCCATGGCACTCCCCAACAAAGCATTTGCTAAAATCAGGTGTGAGTAGTGGAGATCCCCGTCCAGTTGTGGGATAAGATGTCGGCCCTTCTTCTTTGAAGTTGATAAGAGGGGTATAAGAGGGGAGACAACCACTGTCGTCACATGTTATATATAGATAGTAAATCACCTGTGCCCATGGCACTCCCAGACAAAACATTTGCAAAAATCAGGTGCCTTTGGCACTCGAACCCAATTCCTAATTAACTTCAGATTATATAATTTATAGTCCAAGAGTAAGACAATAGCTCTTGTTGGGGCACATGCCAGGATATGATATGGAATCACTATCTAATTAAATTGTACCTTCTAATAATGCACATTGGTGTAGATAATCCAGTTGCAAGGTCATCCCCTGGGTGTAGTAGTATTACTCTGAAATTGGAAGGATGTTCATAACCATGTGACCTAGACTTCATTGTTGGGGCAAAGATTTTCCATGCCAAGGTCTACAAATATTTTGCAGATTTGCCAAATTCATAAGAATCATTGTTTGCCAACCAATCCTAGATGGACATACATACCAAAAATTAGCCTGATTAGTGATTTCAAAGCAATGAATTGTAGTCGTTTTCATGGGTTGATTTTTAACCGTGGATTTTGAGCATTATTGATCATTATTTGGCGTACAAATATCTAAAGATCTTAAATATCTAATCAAGCTGATTTTTGGTTTGTAGGTCCACTTATGGATTGTCCAAACATCCACACGGTCAGTGTCCTCTAAGAGTGTGCCAAGTGGCTCATCTTATGGCCGGTCAGCAACTTTGTTCACAGGCACCAATCAACAAATTCTACCATGATAGAGTCCATCTTTAGAGTTCCTGACAGACCACAGTATGAGCCACGCAACAAATACTGGCAATGGATCGGGTTCGAGTCAGATTGGTACTGATTTGGTACCGATCCGATAAGAAATACAACCGATCTGGACCTGATCGAATCAATAAAATTCAGTTCCGGAACCGATCCGGGTCCGATCCGATCCCATATTCATATAATATATATATACATGTATAACATATATTTAAATACTTTTATGCAATTAAATATATGTCTATATAATAAATATTATATATAGTATAGATATCAGGTCTATGTCTGCCACTACTCTTAGAGACCACTGTCCCTATTGATTTTTCGCCCATCCCTAGGTGGAACTACAGACAAAAAAAGAGATTAGTGATTTCTAACCCCTTGATTGGAGTCTTTTAATTTTTCATGGTTTGATTTTCATGGATCTCTGTACCCCAAATAATGCTCAAATTCCACATGTTCATGGGTTGATTTTATCCGCGAGCATTATTTGGATTACTTAATCCGAAGTTAGAAATTAACAATCAGGCTGATTTTTGGGTTGTAGGTCCACATAGGGATGGGCCAAACATCCATAAGATCAGTGGGAGTAGAACTTTGCTGACCAAACACAATATGAGCCTTGTGGCACACTTTTAGAGGATGTTGATTGTATGGATGTTTGGCCAATCCCTAGGTAGATCTACAAACCAAATATCAGCTTGATCGGTGGTTTGAAACCTTTGGAGCTTTGTAACCCAAAGAATGGTCAATAATACTCCAATCCAATGCTTAGATATCGCTAATCAGGCTTGTAGGTCCACCTAGGGATCAGCCAAACATTCACACAGCAACGTCCTGAGTGCTAAGTAGCTCATATCAAGGTTTAAAAGGGGTTGTGGCCGTTATAACAGTATAATGGATTGGGGGCGTTACCGTTTTTTCCGTTATACTGAATTATAACGCTCAGGGGCAATAGCGGAAAAAATAAAAAATAACAGGAAACATGGCGCTGAAATTCAAATTTTAAAATTTGAAATTCAAAATTTCAAAAACAGAAAATAATGGGAAAAACGGAATATAACAGAAAAATAATGGAAAATAACAAAAATAACGGTTATTTTTTTCACAATTTTTCAGAAAATAACAGTCGTTATTTTTGTTACAATGGAAAAATAACAGTCGTTATAACTAAAATTATGGTTGTTTTTTTTGGGCATTTTAACGGTACGTAACATAACAGGGGAGGTCCGAATTTGTTATAACGGCAGTTTTTTAAACCATGGCTAATATTATGATAGGTCAAATGACTTAATTTGCTATTTGGTGTGCTACGTGACTCATACTTGGGTGCTAATGTTCGTAAGAGTGTGCCTCGTGGCTAATGTTTTCCATTTCTTCACTGTTCATTTCTTAGTGGGGCCTATCACTAACTTGCATTAGAAATCTACCGATCATTTCCATCAAACCTTGTGCGACTTTGGACAAAACAACAAAGAAACAAATTCAAAACCCCTAGCTCCTTCCAATATCTCCACCTGCAACAATTACCATTGGATTAGATTACGTAGGTCGATCTGGACCATCCTTTATGAAGCTGGACAACTGAGTTGTTTTGTTATATAGATGATAGTTTTAAGTATTGAGGGTTAAATCAAATTTTAATATAATGGTTGACATCTCTATATTCAGCAAAATTAAATAGTAGTTCTCTTTTAATTATAAATTTAATTGTCTCTTCCCTAGAAACAACGTGGTTAAAACTAAAAGTTGATAAGCTCTCCATAGAGCTCATATTTAAATAAGTCATTTTAAGTCTATATTTTTAAAAAGGGTCAGGACTCCAGTTACCGCCCTAAAATGACAGGCTCCGGTTACTGGACACTATGAGCCATGCGGCACATTCTTAGAGGACTATGACCGTATGGATGTTTGGCCAATCACTAGGTAGACCTACAAATAAAAAATCAACCTGATTAGTGATTTATAGACGTTGGATCTTTGTACCTCAAATACTGCTCAAATTCACACAATTGAGATCAACCCATGAAAATAAGTCCAATCCAAAGTCTATAAATCACTAACCAGGCTGATTTTTGGTTTGTAGTTCCACGTAGGGATTGGCCAAACATCCATACGGTTAGAGTCCCTAAGAGTGTCCCAAGTGGCTCATATTGTGTCCTGTAACTGGAGCCTATCATTTTAGGGCAGTAACAAGAGCCTGAGCCTTTGAAAAATTATACATATATAGTGTTGTGTGCCTAGAAAGGTGACTAGCTAGTGCTATATGTAACTGCAAAGAAAATAATTTTGCTTTAGGTATTAAAAATACTAGTGGATTTATTTGGATATTGAATTTGTAACTTATCATAGTGTCTCCACCAAGTTTACAACACAAAATGATGTTTGGATCATTTAATTTTCTTTTCTTTACCCAATCAAGTCTAACCTAGCTCATTTGGGTTTTTGCAAACCTTGTGTATAGTGTTACATCACAAAAATATTAGAAAACAATAATTTATGGAGCTCTAAAGGCACAAGAAGAGATTATGGGCGTATACTACAGCGACGTGACGGTTCAATATTCAGATGTAGTTGTTTTCAAGTTACAAGAAAATGAGAGAGGACTATTGCTAGCGATGTTGCAAATAATGTAAAGAAGATCACCTCCAGAGTTGAGCTATACACCACTATGTCGTCCAGGTAGACCACCACGAACTTATCCAAGTCTTCATGGAAGATCTCATTCATCAACGTGCAGAACGTAGCGGGAGCATTTGTCAGCCTTTAAAGAGAAGGGCGGCATGACCAAGAACTCGAATGCGCCATACCTCGTGACGCATGTGGTTTTGGGTTCGTCTCCCTCGGCGATACGAACCTGATGGTCCACGTTCATTATTGGTGGTTCGTTACTGGGCACTGGTAGAGGCTGCACGATAGAACCTCAAGAAGTTCATGAGATCAATCCAACTTGCTAGCTACAGTTTGAAGAGTTTCACTATAACGGCATACTTTTAGAGAAACTAACCAACTTGTAGAATTTTTTTTTTTTTTTTGTAACTTATTGCAGAAATTTGTCTTGGATCCTCAACATTTCCCTATCAATGTTGTAAATATTATAAAGGATAATTTATAATACCCGTCTCTCAAAAGTAATTCGCACTACTCTCGTAAACGTTCCAGTTGTCGTAATACCCCCTTTGATCAGGTTAAGTAGACCATCTTTGACTCATAGTCTAAAGAAACATGACCGTCAGAACATTTGCAAAATATTATTTTGTTCCCATCTCTCTCTTCCTGATCTTCTTCTTCTTCGTGCCACTAAAAGGTAGCAACATCCGGGTTCAGTAAGATCAAAAAACAAACAGAAGTAAATACCTGGGCTCGCAAAATAGCTGGTTTATTTTTTGAGATCACCTTCTCTTTCTGCTCTATTGTGTCCGCTACTGCTGGATGCTCATCCCAGCTCTTCCTCATTGTATTCGCAACCCAACCAAAGCCTTTGAAACCTTCAAAATCCTGCAACTATGGTTGCCATCTTCTTCTTACTATAGAATTTGCCACCGTAGCAACAATCGGAGAAAGCTTCAATACCACCAAGAGCCTTCTCCCTATAGAAAAAGAAGTCCTGCTCGCGTTTGGTGAAGCCTGTTTCCGTCCATTGGGTGATGACTACCGATATCTTGAAGGCACAAGCAGGCTCCGTAGATGCCTTGCAATTTTCTTCCTAGGCTGAAAGCAAGCTTGGGAATACACAGTGTGGACTAACATGTGGGCCAACGGTTGGGAATACACAGCCTGTACCAGATTACATCAAGTGCTAGATGGTTAGATGTGTGAATTGCTAGAGGATGCTTTTTTGACGTTTTTAAAGAAAGTTGGTAAATTTCAAAAATCAAGATTTTCATATTAAAAAAATGGAATTGAGTTTTGATCTTAGAAAAGAAAAGAAAAGAAAGGGAAATGATGGTTGGTTGGTTTGGGAAATGTAATGGACGGTTGTCATTCAAAGAGAATAGGGCATATGGAAGGTTTGACCCATAGTTAAGCAATTCGGAGTGCGGCAAAAATGCGGTGCAGGAACGTTCGAGTACAATTTGAGTTTATCATTTAAAAATGCGTTAAAAAATTCAGCAAAAGTAATTTTAAAAATAAATTAAAACATAAAAAAAACAAAATATTGGCGATTTTCTGTCACATAAAATAAATTTTCACGTTCAAAACTAAATAATTCGGGAATAATTCAAAAAAGTTCATGAATTATTTGAGAATAATTCGATCTGGATAAAAAAATGCGCGAATTTTACATTATATTTGAATAGGACGTTGTTCGGATAATTCGTACGGTTTGTGTATAATTCAAAAATTTACTAATTATAGTTTGACTTTGACTTTGACCACAAGTGATGATGTGGCTTTAATAATGGTCAATGCCTATATAGAGGACTCCCGTAGCTCTACATAGATCATTTTTCGGGCCCAAAGATTATGATGTCTATGTTCATCATCAATCTTCTCGTACTCCAAAATAACCGAATTTGGGGGTCGGATTTGTTGCTGAACCATAGTTGTCAAGGCAACCATTTAGTGAGCCATTGTCTCAACACAACATCAAAATAGACCTTTTATGGAGTTCCAACAACCCCATAAAAAGTCTTTTATGACATTCATCTAATGCCATAATGAACACTGTAAGGCTATACATGCTTTTCGAAGTTCAACAATGGCATTCAAAGACTTATAAATTGATGGTTGTCATAAAATGCCATTAATTTATGGCGTTTGTGAACCCATATATATAGATTTTAAATGCCATTGTTTAAGCATGGCATTTTCTTTTGTAAACGCATGACATTTTCTGAACGTTATTGCTTTATTTTTTATTTTTTAAAATAAATTATACCCCATATTAATGCAATAAAATTCCCTGTGAAAATTCATACACATTCTAATCACATTGCCTACACTTTCGTAATAAAAACACTTTGTTCACATTCCATACAATGGGAAAAAAATTCTATTGTCTGAAAACAAACACAATATTAAAATATAAAATTTAACAATTTGATTGAAGTACTAAATAGTAAAGCTAGACAAAATTCTAAGCACACAACGAATACAAGAAGTATCTCCCCCTCCTATCCTCTCTCATAAAAATACATAAGAGGACCCAATGATATAAGTGATCGGGGGATTACCTAAACAAAATCTGCGTTCTGGATAATATAAGTTATTGAGGAATTTACCTAAATGATAGCAACAACCACCTGAGAGTTTTGCAATTCTTTTACACTTTATTCTTTTTGGTACTTCTATCCTACAGCTTGTATAACCAAATATACATCATTATGGTGTCCAGATCAATAAGGATAGACAACCAACACTAAGGCTGCGTTTGGGTGAGCTTATTGCCTATCTTCAGTCCATATGTATTGATATATATCAGGCCTTTAGTTATGAACAAATAAATTCATCGATAATGATCTAAAGCAATCCACAATACGAATCATGCAGAGCTGACATGCTGTCACATACTTAAAACTAGTAAAAGCTAACTGAGATTAGGTATGCAAACAATCTTAAGAACTGAAATTATTAATGCAATACCCTAATTGAAAAAGGAAACCCGAAAGATTTTTAGAAGCATTTCTCCATCCATTTATTACTTTCCACTTATAACTTGTTAAAAATAAAGGAAGATGAATTAGGTTAAGCACGTGTTTCGTATTTAGCATCTACTTAAATTTGGAGTGTGATATTCTAAAAAAATACAGCTTAACTAAAGTCACACAACAAGGGAGAGAGGGAAGGGCTTCTCCACAAGAGAGAACTTTTACTAGCAGTGACCCTCCTATAATAGTTGCAATGAGTTCTTTGTCCCTATCGGTCAAAAGCATAATAGAACCAAAATGAACATGTGCAACAACGATGCATAAAGACAGGTTCACAATATTGAAGGATAACTGTTTTCAGCTATTTACATAGTAATTTAGAGTCCTGTCTATTAAGCTTTACTAGTGATTTAGCACGGGCCATCTAAAATAGTAATAGATAATATTCTTTCAAATAATGGGTATAAGAATAGTGAATATATCTTATCGGGTTAGAATAATAATAAGTTTTTGAAAACAGTTGAGGGACATATGGCTCATTGGATCGATTTAGTTGGACCGACATCCTATGATTGAGGAATAGTCCTAACAAAGAGTTGTAGTAAAGGCCTAAATCCTAGTCGACAATTATTTGACTACAATCAGATTAATGGTTGAGCTTCGCACAGGAAACAGAGTATGGTAGATAGATCGAACCTTTCAAGAAATATTAGCTAACACTTATCATTCAGATGGTGCACATTCTTCACAACTTGGATTATCCAACCAGTGTATGTAGAGAGATCTATTTGACTAAAATTACTTTGTAAATATGTATTTTTCTTGGAGGCCATCCTTGTACCTTTGGATATCAAAAGGAACGCAATATGTTGGCTGGTTAGATCATTGGATTCAGCTGACTTTAGTCATAAATGTTGTAGATTTAGAGTCGTGCTACCCGAAGATAACCGGACAGAAAAAGCACACGGTTGTCCATAATCAAGGAGGTACTTAAGTCCATACTATTTGTTATAGATTTCTAGAATTCAACTTATTTAATTTGCAAGCAATACTGGTGTTATTTACTGGGTTTTAGCATGTTAGAACTTAGGAGATGTGGTTCTGAAAGAAAGGTGAAGCATCATTTTAATTAACAGTTGGTTGTGTGGTAGGGCAAGTCTTGCTTTGGTGATCTAGTCTTTACTCAGCAACACACATGTATAAAAAGAGTATGATGGAAAGAACTTTGGATGAAAGCTAGCATATTGTGTTTATGATGTCAAATCTAATTGGAGTGAAAGACTACACCCAAGATCATTATGAAAATGTAATTAGGACTGCATATCCAGCATAATTGTGTGATACACATGACACAGATACGAAGTGGGACCCATATTCTGTTATCCAGAAAATAGATTGATTCCCAACATTCAATGGGTCCTCCCTTAGAGATCTCATAGGAAAAAAATTGAGCTAATCCTTTAACTATAACCGTTTGATCTAATGCGTTCTACAAGACAAAAAAAAATGTTAAACTGTCCTCCTAGGCCAACAATTGACCCAATCCATGATAATCATTTCGTCTACTACCTTCACCTAGAAAGCCTAGAAAAAAGTTAAAAGGGAATGAGAAATTGTCCACATAAAAGTATATAAATGGGATGGTTATGTTCATTTGACAGGCTAATTTTGAACCTAAGAGATCTCCTAAATGGAACCCATCAAAGGGTGGATCTGATCCCTTAGGAGGGAGAATGGACGTGCATACATTGTAACTGAAGTATTCCTTACTCATATTAGAGACCTTTGAAATCCACAGACATTGCTATCCTGTTATCATTATCCAGCAAGGGCATCACATTTTAGTTGGCAAATCAGATTTACCAAGCATAACATGTACAAAAAATTTCTTCAAGCATATTACATGCTTTTTTAACAAATTATGGTCATACCATAGTCCCCCACCCCTCCACACACACACCCAAAAAAAGACAAAGAAATCCTCAAATCTCTACATGTCATATCAATTGGAGCTATAAGGGGACAACAAATCAGATCACATACATTATAAAAGCTTAACAGAGACAGAAATGAAGCCTTAAAAAAACTCTGTTTAAGCCTCACTAAAATCCCGACCAGGAAAATTTCTCTATCCTTAGTAGTTGCCAGCAAAAAGAAGTTTCATAAAAATATGGTAGATTTGGGTCTATTAGATTTCATAGTATTAGGGTTTGAGAGGAGAGAGATGGAGCGAATTAAGAGAATGAGAGTTGGAGTCGAACTAGGTAGTTCAGTCTCTTCTTGTTATTATATATATGTATCCCATTTAAGTGGGTGTAACTAAAGCTTTAGTTACTCCCACCTATCACAACACACACCCATACATTACATAGAGAAACTCTAACACCCCCCCCCCCCCAATCAAGTTGGAGCGTACATATCAAACATACCTAGCTTGGTACACAAAGTAGAAAAAGAAGAACGAGGTAAGGCCTTCGTCAACACATCACCCAATTGATTTGTGAAACTGATATATGGTGTGGTGATTCGTTTGCTCAAGACCATTTCACAGATGAAGTGACAATCAATTCGATATGCTTGGTTCTCTCATGGAATACTGGGTTGCACCCACTAAAAAATTTAATTTAATATATGGCGTGGTGAGTCCAAATGCACCCATTTCAGTAAGAAACAATTTCGGGATCTAAAATGGATGCTTTTGCTCCAAATTGTCCACCACCACCATTACATGTAAAGAATATTTTTATATTTTAGTTTGGCAAGATTCTGTATGATATAAAACATTCATGTAACCTTATTTACGAGCACCAGTGTAGTGTGAAGATGTCGTGGTACGCATATTTTGTCGACTATGTGAAGACTAGAAGACGGAGACAGCAAGGATCAGACTGTTGAAGAAAGGAGTCATCTGAGTAACTGCTCATTTGTCGGTTATAGATCGTGTACGCTCGCTTAGGAAGGTAAGTAACTTAGTGGCCATAGAAATATGTTTAAATGAATAACATATAATGGTCAAACCTAGTCATTAGACAGACCCAAGTCTAAGTTAATGTTATTGACTTTTAGGAAAGTCTAATCGATTGGACTATTTGGGCCAATCGATTGGACAAAGCCCAATCGATTGGAGAACTCTGTAAAATTGATTGGAGTCTACGAGACAGAACATGATCAAAGCCCAATCGATTGGCGACCTCTATAAAATCGATTGGAGTCTATGAGACAGAACATGATCAAAGCCCAATCCATTGGAGACCTCTGTTAAATCAATTGGAGCTTACGGGACATAAACTTATTTAAGTCCGATCGATTGGACTATGACCAATCGATGGATTTACGAAGAAAAAACCCATCCGTACAAGGCCAATCGATTGGACTTTACGCGGATTGAGTCTTTCTCAGATCCGAAATTCTAGTTTCCACTCTCCCACGTTCTAAAAGGCTCAGGGTTACGAATTCTATAAATATAACCCCTTTTATGCCTTCTCTAAATACACTTATACACATTGCATATAGAGAAGAAATGTTTATTTATTAGGGTGTCCATTCGAAGTGCAAGAAGCTTTTTAGTTCTCACAAACATCTTGTGAGCTTGTTCCCCTTCTAGATTAAAGTCAAGAGGATCCATTACTCAGCTTAGGTCTTCCACATAGATATTTGACCTAGTAGCCTGAGTGTACTAGTGTGACTCAACTCCTATTGAGCAACCTAGGGTTCAGGATGTATTGAATCCTTCACCTTCGGCAAAGGCTGGAGTGTTGAGAATTAAGATTGGAGTGGCTAATCGATAGTAGGTTTGTGGTGTACCAAATTGAACAAGCGGACAAGGCTTCTTGGTTGGGAGGGCGCATATGGATGCATCGGCAGTAGGCCTTGGCTAAAGTTTGAAGCTGTATTTGCAACGGTGCTACATAGATAACCTTTGTTTCATTTAACTTTCTAGTTAGTGATACTTTTCGTCTGGACGTGGTCCTGTGAATTTTTCTTGGCAAAGGTTTCTACGTAAAAATCTCTTGTCTTGTGTGATTGTTTGTTTGTATTCTGCTATCTATATTGATTAGATCAAACGACGAAAAGAGAATATACCACGGAGGTATATTCGATTTGAATCGGTTGTGATAATCATTTATCAAACAATTAAGGCATGCGATTTTATTCCCTACCATAGACCAGTAAAACTGTTTAGGTTTAATTAATTTTAAATACCTAATTTTAAGGCATCCTGTGATAATCACTTCTAAGTATTTTCGATTAAAGAGAACGGACCGGTGGTTATTTCATTACGATCCTCTTTTAACTTCAACGCCCACAACTTCATTCCACCATCACCACCTTCCATTTCTGGTCAGTAAACATGAAAATGAATCAAATTATATTCTCTACAAAAGATAAAAATCAAGGAAAACAACTAAAAAGGTTTTCTTTGAAAGCATTTTAACGTGATCCCTTGACAGAACAATACTTGTAAATCAGAACTACAACATTCAAGAAGATTAATAGTCTACTACATGTCTGTTTTGATAACATAGCTCTAACGGGCCATGTAAAAGCTGCTTTGATATTAAATGCGTGTAGATTACAAAACATATGAAGCATTTTAGTGTGGGTATTTGGGAGAATGAAATTTCCTTCAATTTTTCTTCGAAGTAACAAACACGTAAGTAGAAAAAGAAAAGATTAGGAAACCAGAAGAACGGATTTCAGGAAATTTCTAAGAACAACGTAACACCGAATAACCATTACAGAATAAAATTCTATGTGACTCCGCAATTGTAATGTTTAGCATGCAATCCCTTCATCCATGTTGGTTTTTCCATGGATCGATGATTACAGAATACATCTATCATCACAAACACACAACAAAGAAAAGCAGAATCAAACTTGAAAAAGATCATAACTTCTTTGACGATGCCAAATGCCTCCAGAAGAACATTCTGCCAATGAAAGTCAGAATAATTCCTTAATTTTATTTTGAATCCCTCGTTCGTCGCAATCTGAAAAAAAAGAAATGCTTTTTTCTCCCCAGAAGAATGTTCCGCCAATGCAAGTCAGAATCCTGAATAACTCCTTAATTTTTTTGTTTGAATCCCTCGTTTATCGCAATTTGAAAAAAAGAAAGGCTTTTTTTACCTCTTTAAAAAGGGGAAGTTGTAGAAGGTAACGATTATGTATTTGTTAGAGTTATCATAAGTGATGAAAGTGGGGAAGCTCGGTTTGATTCCTGGAGAAATAAAATCATACCCATGTCATGGATTTCAATAGAGAAAAAAACGCATGCCGGATGGCCTTCTCAGGTTTTCACATGGATAAAATGATTCTGGTTTCAATGAAGATTCATTCCACATCAGAATCAATAATCATAAAAATAACAGAGAAACCAAAGGCTAAACAAAACAGAGGTTCCAAATGGAGGAGTAAGAGATAATGTTAGACAACGTTAAAAAAACATAAATGTTTCAAGTGTAGTAGAATCTCCCATTTGGAAGCCCCTATCTATCCTTAGAATACAGAGATTTTTTTGTTGTTGTTGACATGATGTTGAATCAAGAGATACAAAATCAATCTTTATTTATTTATTTTTTTTGATAACTTGGTTAGAAAGAGATTCCTATTTTGACCACATATTCTGAAAGACTCTTTGTCTTTTTTTATTTATTTATTAAGGAACATAGATAAATCCCAATAATGCATATCCTTCCCTTTGTTCTCTGTCAATTTCACGACATTAACGTCTTGTGAGAGACATGCTATAAGGTTGTTCCCAGGAATCTTATGCCTCAGAACTAGCAACTTATGAATCATACTCCAAAAAACCTTGACCTTATCTTGTCAAAGAAATTGAACAAACTAACCAGACTATAAATTGAAGACTTCTCCCAATTAGTTATGGTACTTGCTACACCTATGTGATACACATAAAAAAGAAACACTAAAGACTTCAGTAGAAATACTAGTATACTCTTTGCAACTTTCAGCTGCCTTTCTTGAATCACTTTCTCTTTTATTTTTTAATTGCTACAAAGTACATGAGTGTAGTACAATCTTACCGCATGATTATGCACAAGCTATGGTTATTAAGAAGATATATTGAGTACAGACATCTAGGTATTAGATAGGAGTTTGTTAGAAATGGTTTTTCTTTCAAATAAAACCAATTCTGTGAAATGAACTATTATTGCTTTCCTTCAAAAGGACTGGGTGGGATTAACTTTCATTGAATACCAGAAAAACCTTATAAAGTGAGAATGATCTCATTACGTAAATGCAAGTACAAAGTTGAGTGGCTGAAAACATTTAATACTCAAAATGTGTGAAATTTAGTACTCAAATTTGATAGTCTACAATGATGATTCTGAAATTATGAACTCTAATAACACTCAAGTGTGGCCCTACTTACCAAGATAGAAATTGAATAAATCTAAATGTTAAAATCAGAATGTTACAAACAGAAAGTTGACTTGTTGCAAATTGTACATAACATTTCTAGAAGTGAAAAGCAGTTATATACTATATTGGCTTATCGGGTGTAACGTTTAGCAATGAATTTTAAATGCAAGAGTTAATTAGGAAAGAAGAGAGGAGAAAATAGAATTTCCAACGTGCATGAGCTACTTTTATGAAGTGTTTACTGTTATCATTATAACATTATAAGTTCATGTACAGTCTGTGTTCAATTGTCTGTTAAAGTTAAAGAAACATTTGATGCCTTCCAAAATCTGTTTTAAAAACAGAGTTTAAAACAAATTTTGGGTTGAACAAACCTGTTGATAGAATCCCATCATTGTATTCATCGTCTAATGTTTTATGTTTTTCTACAAGAACATTGACACATCTTTTTTTTTTCAGAACTAAGACGGATGGCAGCATTAAGAGGTTAGCATTTGTACATGAATTACCTAAAACTAAACCACTGAATGCCTGACACATGTCCAATGTCCATTATCAATTCAGCAAGAACAATATCTTAATGACTCACCAAAAGATCAAGTATGATGGCCCAAATAATTATATCAATGTCTAACAAAAGAAACTAAGGAAGGAAGCACTAAATGGGGATTTAGATCCAATGTCCAACAGTCCATGTAGGTAGCAATTTTCAGATTTCAGACAAGTCAAGAGCCTTCATAATCTATACGGTAAAAGAAAGAATCAAATAGAACTCCAGGGAGAAAAATCAGCCACCTAATCTCCATCAAAATCACCAAATCACACTCAAAAGCAGTAAAATCAATCCAAAATAGTAAAGTCCATAACCAAAAGCAAAATGCAGGGAGTGGTAACTTGTGCTAGCGTTAGTGATTAGATACTGAATGTAATCAAGAATTTGTGATCCTAACTTTCCAATACATGGCATTCTTTCAGTAGTCATAAGAAACACGAGTGTGTCTCCAAAATGTCCACATATCTGATGGTTACAAACATCCAGTATTATGGCCTAGAAGACCTCCAAGGCATTGAATGGTGGGTCACAATATCTTGACACATGCCACATGTACAACAGAGGCAAACTGAGCTGTTCGTCCTGTTCCATCCATATCCAAATATTGATCTAAAAATACTCTCAAGCATTCAAAATGGTAAAGTAACTCCTTTAGTCATGAATGTGAGGGAAAAATATCCGATCTATCCCACACTAAGCTTTGATCGAAGGAGAAGAGAAAAGCTCACAATGATAACAATGGGAACTAGGGCTTTTGCTTTTCGTAAAGAACAACTCTTCTTCAGAAACGCACTCTTGTTGTCTGTCAGTGTGTGTATGATAAAGCCCAAGAAGAGCTCTATTTATAAGAATTTAGAAGCCCAGGGTCGTGCAAGTAATGGAAAGTGGGACCACAAAAACCGGATCTAAAATTTGATAATTTCTGCGAAGTCCAATCGATAGGAATCCAATCTAATCAATTGTACTCTTGGTCCAATCGATTGTACTGTTCGGATGGGTTTTTGTTCGTCATTGCAATCGATTGTACTCAGGGTCCAACCGATTGTATACTTTGGAAGTTCTGTCCTGGATGGTCCAATCGATTGTAAAGTAAACTCCAATCGATTGTACTCAGGGGATGTTCTGTCCCGTAGAGTTCAATCGATTGTACTCAGAGAGTCTAATTGATCGGACTTCCCCTAGTCAATAATCAATATTTTGCTTCTTTTGCACATTGACCTGGGCCTGTCCTGTGACAAGGTGCGACCATTATATTTTTATCAATTAAAAATCTATTCCTATGGCCACTAGGTCACTTGCCTTCCTATGCGAGCGGACACGATCTTCAACGGACAAGTAGCAGTTCCTCAGATGACTCAAGTCGTCAACCGTCTGATTCTTGTGATATTTGTCTTTTAGTCTTGACGAAGTCGGCAAAGTATCCGTACCACGACATCTTCAAAGCTACACTGGTGCTTGTAGGAATGGTTACAAGAATGTTTATGTTACACAAAATCTTTGTCAAATTAGAATATGAAATTATTCTTTACATTCATCAAAGTCGCTAAAGCAGCACAGTCATCTAATACGCTATCCTGATCAGTAGTTGCTTATTAATAATTTATTTCAATTTCTGTACGTATTTCTTACGAGATCAAGGTAGTTAAAGGCGCAAGGCGCACTTAAGGCGCTAGGACCTCTAGAGCCTGAGGCACAAAGTGCAAGGCGAGGCACACGCCTAATTGAAACGATGCGCAATATTAAAAATTATAAGAAATATAAAAAAATAAAGAACAATAACATCATAAAATAACAAAATAAGTAACCATTAGGCTATAAAACATAAAAGATAGCAAATTTAGAAAATCTCAAGTAACTCAAAAGCAGTTCTAGTTAACATTGACATACAAAATAAGTAATCAAAAAGCCATAAAACATAAAAGATAGCAAATGTTCAAAATTTCAACTAGCCTACAATTAGTTCTAATTAACATCACCATCATTTAAAATATAATCATTAGCTTCATCCCATCATCATCAGATGTGTTAGCCTCAATATATTCTTCTTCTTCTATCTCCTCCGAATTGGCATCTTCCTCTTCCAGCTCCCTTATTAAAGCCCTTGCTCTTACTCCTGACCTTGAATGTGATTTAGTATTTGATGTTGATTCACCAACTCCAGCAGCTCTCGCAATAACACTCCATGTCAAGCTATCATCCTCAAACACCAATTCATCTTCTACTCCACCTTCTGTTTTCATTTTCCTAAGTAGTCATTCATTGCTTTCATCAATGAGATAGGTTCAATTGTATCTCTTCTATCATACCGATGTCTAATATAATAGGTCAAAGAACAAAATTTTTACAAAAAAAACATGTATTTTAGTGAGGCGCGCGCCTGATGTGCCCGAAGCCTGGCTTGAGGTGCGCGCCTCGCCTTGACCATTCTAAGGCGTTTTAGGTGTGCCTTGCGCTTGAGGCGCGCACCTTGACTACAGAGTACGAGACTACATTCAGTACTGTATGAACATCAGAAACATAGAAAAGCCAAAACATGGACTAACAGTTGTCAACATATCAATTATAGAGTATTTCTTGTTAACCTTTTTACCTGTGTGCAGCTCTCCCAATGTCCAACGTCAGCTCCAATGTCCAACAACCATAAAACAAAGGAACCAAGTGCTTCAGAAGATCGTTGATAACCTGAGCACAAGTAGAATTAGGAAAGCATATCTGGGATGTTACAATCATGGAATTATAAAAGTTTGCGGATATTTGTGCGGTTGTCATTTCTGTAATTTCTCTAAGGTGAATCTGTTATCTATAGTTATGTATGGTCCCATCAAGGGAATGCTTATGGCATGTTTCTTGGCTTACTGATCGATTAAATGGTTTATGCAGGTACTCAATGCTTATGAGTTTGAGTAGCATGTTGATTGCAGAACGAAGCATCCAAATAATCACATATTTTTGAAAAGTGAGAAGTCAATTTATCGTTTTTTCCAAGAGCTAATGCATTGTTTGGCCGACCATTACAAAATCCTTGATAATTTCATTTACAAAAACCTTGACATTCCATTGATGCTTTTTGATATTTTGCTAATAGATTAGAGCTTCGCTAACAAAACTCAGGCATAGTGTGAATACACATAGAAAACAGGGATTGCGCACATAATAATAGGGAAAACAGATGTCTATGTCTGTTCGACTCGTAGATACATATGAACATGTGCATAGAACATCTGCATAAATGAGGAAAATGCTTGCACAAAGGTAAGCCATAGGCGCATTTTGGTGTCAAATAAGATTCAGACCCAAGACCAGGCATGTCATTAGTTGTGACATTAATCACAAACATAGTTGCCAAAGAAGAAACTGAGCTGGGTAACCGTGCAAGAAACGAAAGAGTTAACTGACTCCTAATGTGATATTTTCCCAAATGACCAAACCAGCCCTATAATTGTGAACTGGTTAGTCTAATATTCCTTCACAAATAATCTTTCATTACCCCTATATCAACTAGTTCATCATAATAATGGCGAACCAGAGAAAGACACCCATCCACCACTTCTACATGCATATCACTATAATTCTTATCTAGGCCAAAGACAGGATGTGGGATCACCCAAAATTCATCCCCAATGTCGAAAGACATTATGAATTTACTAGCATTGGGGCCTTCATACTCATCTGTCATACACTGTAGGATACATTCACAAAATGCCCAGAGTGATGTTCCGCTAATGAGGTAAGGAACATCTCCTATGCTTCTCCATGAATCAGTCCTTTGCACATACACATCAGCCTCCAATCAAAATGAGCTGGTCGAAATGTCGACCAATATGATCATAGCTATGATAAAAAAGACTCCATTACAGAAAAGATGAATTGGACAACAGATCATCCACAGGCCCTCTATCAGAGAAGAGAAAGAGCTGAGTTAGATCCATAGTTCTGGTGATTTGTCATTCAAAGGTTAAGTTTATCTGAAGTGTGATTACTTACAAACTCTTCACATCTTCCTGTGAACAGAGCAAAAACTTAATGATTAGTCCCAACGAGTTTGGAGTAACAGTGTAACATTCAAACTTTCTTGTAGAGTGTCTCAAAATCAAAAAGTCCCTGCACCTATAAGCAGCTCAAAACATGTTTTGTTATATTTCGCTCTTTCTTATTTTTCTCAGTTATGTGTTTTTTTTCTCTTTCTTTCTTTTCTTTTCATTTTTTTGTGTGGGGTTTATTAGATGTTGAGTTGTCAAAGAGGAATACTTAGTAAGTCATCTGCATGTTGTACCTGCCAGTGCAAAATTCACCATCTGATGGGTCCCACCAAGGACATTTCCAAGGTCGAACATTAAACTGGTTGAATGATCTATGCTTGTTGCTGAATATTTGGGATAAGACGAAGATGATGATGATGATTTCCAAAAAGAAAGTGATAGATGGCTAGAATCATCTGACAGAAGATCTAATGGGTGGGACCTATTATATGGTGGGTCCTGATCCCTCTAATGTGCACCACTTGTACGGTAAAGGAAACTTGAACTTCCCATGCTGAGTATCATTTATATTGAATAAGTAAATTTACACATAACAGCTAGAGAAAGGAACTCATTTACAATCCCATCTACATTTCAAGACAAAATCTTCATTTTAAAACATCTTATACTACTAATTTATATAGAATTATAGATTCTTGATTACAAAGGATAGACTTCCAGAGAAGATGAATCATTCTCTGAGAAAGAAAATCACATTCACCACAGCATATAATCCAAAATATGTCTCATCCACATAAATGAAGCCCAGAAAGACAAACTTACATAGTTTAACACGTCAATGCCTCCTAATGAAAAAAGAAAATTCAAAAAAGTAAATTAATCCAAAACAAATAAAGGAGGAGACAAATGTGACTCCTGTGGGAAATTTTTTTCCCATTTCCGACCTGCCAATCAGCTATGGTGGCCTTCAGAATGTTTAAAATTAAGTGCCTCCAGTAGCTGCCTTAAGATAGATGTTTTCCTAGGTAGGGGAAAAGAAACTAAAAGGCATGGGTACCAAATACCTAACAGATTCCCCTTGATCAGAACAGTGGAGGAGAGAGGAAATTACACGAAATCTCCTTGTCTAACACCATTGTTGTTCTGAAGCAGCCATAAGGAAGATCACTATATCTGTGGCCATAAATTAAGATTCTTCCATTGGATCTATGAAATGTTACTACAACACACTATATTCAATGGCTAATAAAAAATAATAGAGATCTTACAATTGTTCTGTCATAATAGAGCACCAACATGGGACTTAGTTTTGTGCTTGCTGTGATTGCTAACCTAAATTGCAACCATGTCCAACTCCTCTTTCATAAAGTTGAGTTTCCTACAGTCTCACACTAAACCAGTTACCCAAGCTACGAGGATAAAAACATGAAACCAAAGATAAGGAAAATCTTCACTTCAACATTTCATTTCATCAACTTTTTCCTGGACTGTTTATAATTATTTTTTAAAACTACCAAAAGAATCTAACAGACCAGATGGACAGCAATCTTGTTGGATAGCAGCAAGGAGTTAGCATGTAGATCATAATTTTGTATCTTGTTAACTCTAAATAGAGTCGAATAGTGAAATAGGATTTGTGTTGCCAACCACAAACAGTTGGAATAAGGCTTAGATTGATGATAATGATGATATTAATCAAGAACCTATCTTTGTATTACATAAAAATTGTTATCTAGAAGCTATGGTCTTCAAAACATAAGAAGACACGAAAGAGCACAGGGTTTCTATAATATAGTTATACAGAAGTTCAGCTCTTCAAAACATAAGATCATACGAAAAAGCTCAGAGAGATAAATGATCCAAGGCATATAATATCATGTCAAGAGAGTTAAAAAAAAATAAAAATAAAAACTCTGTTCAGAAGATGGCTTGAAGGCATTAGACGGATAAATAACTATTACTTCCACTACATCAGATGACAGAAAATATCTCTGAGGCAGATGCTCCAAGACATACAAAACATAAATGATGACATGAACACAGTTAGATACAACTCCATGCCCGGGATGACTTGTGCAGAAAGGGTATAAACTATATAATATGATAATTTTTCCTCAACTTTTTCCCCAATTTTCTCTTTTCCCGTTTACTCATTGCTGCACCACCAGTCCAACGTCAGCCCTGAGAGAAACAAGGATCCACATGTGAGATATTGAATGGCATGAAGAGGGGTAGTGAAATTTTCACGCTATTACATGAGAAAAAGATGTATACCATTATTTAGTCTTATCTCTCTTTACAGACATAAAAGACAGACACTTAAGCTGACCTTAGCCACTTGAACTGACTCAAATAGAAGCTAGCAAATGGAAATCAATTCTAATGTTGCACTGTCACATTTAATATGTTTATTTTGTATCAACAGAACACAGCGGGGATGAAGGAGGAGGGTGGAGAGACAAGATTACAAGGAGTCTCCTTGTAACACCATTGTAATGAAGTAGCCATAAGGAAGATCATATCCCACATATGAAATGTTACTACACACCATATGCAAAAGCTAGTAAAAAGAATAGAGCTGTTACAGTTGATCTGCCATAACAGAGAACCGGCATGAAGACACATTAAAATCAGGAACCACTCTGTGTACTACATTAAAAGAGTTATGTAGAAGTTAAGATCTTCAAACCATATGAAGACACCAAAGAGCAGACAGAGATTTTTTTTTTTTTATCATATTGTTCTATCTTGATGATCCATAACCACTCTTTATATTACTTGAAAACCGTTATATAGAAGTTTTGTTCTTCAAAACATAAGATGGTACAAAAAGAACACAGAAATAGATGATCCAACGGATACAAGTCCATGTCAAGAGCGTTGAATAAAACTCTATGTTAAAGATGCTTGAAGACATTGGAAAGAAAAAAAATAACTATTACTTCCAATAATAAGATGAAAAAAAATCATCAGAGAGACATATGCTCCAAGACATACAAAACATACAAGATGACATAAAAGCAGTTAAATACAATTTCATGCAGTGGGTGACTTGGGCACAAAAGGCTATAAGCTAAGTAATATGATAATCTTTTACATATTCCTTTTTTCTTCCAATTTCCATTTTTCCTGTCTAATCATAGTTGCACCACCAGTCCAACATCATCCCTGAAATGAACAAGGATCCACATTGAGATATTGATAGCATGAAGGTGACTAAGTGGTGATGATGGGGGGTGAAACTCTCACAGCCGCACTCTATTACATGAGGAAAAGATGGATACCATTTTTGGGTCTTATCTGTATTTACCAACCGACACAAAGAAGTCAACTCTATTAACCATAAAATAGATTTATTATTATGTCATTTTAATAACCAATATTGCATTAATAACAAAAACAATCTCAAGAAAGTGAAAATAAACCTCTATATAGCGATTGCATCATGCAAAAAAAAGGATTACAAAAAAAAAGAAAAAAGATATTTACCTCCTCTTCCTATTCTTTTTATTTTGTCTTCTTTTCCCTTGTCCCACATAAGTACCTGATTTGAGTGAAATGAGGCACCCCAAGTAGGTCTCTGTTTGAAACCAATTTCGAATACCATGAATTTTAAGATTCCTAGCCCTTTCGCGTCTTAGGTCATACAAAACTAGACCTTGGTTGTCCTTTTCCAATAGAATTTCACCATTCTTCGAAAAAAATGGCTTCAAGTAGTCAAATGGCCGAATAACTTTCAATTGAGAGAAGGTGAATAATTTAGTCCAAGACTCCCTCACGCCGTAATCCTTCATCACCCATACCTGAACACAGCTTTTGTAGAAATTGGTGAGTATGTAGAGGCACCCATCCAACACCCCCACATCTATCCCAAACTTATCATACAAATATTCTGGCTGTGGCACCTCTCGGTACTCTTCATTCCCAATATCAAAAGAAACAATTAATTTGGATATTTGCGATTCAGTACTGCGAGTCGCTCCCAATAAAGAGCATCATTCACAAGAATCCCCGGCATACTTTCATAACAAATACAATAAGGAATGTCTTGAATCCTTCTCCATGAATTTGTTCCTAGTGTGTAGACCTTGACTTCCGAATCATACATGCCATCATCATCATCACCAAAAAAGTACACAAGTCTTACCACCTTGTAATCATCAAGTATGGGATCATAACCGAATCCGTATTTGACACGGCGACGACCGCCTGGAAATTCGATAGGTGTACTGGGTAGTTTCTTATATTCTTTTGTAGATGGATTCCAAAGGGATATGACATCATTATCATCACCACCATTAATTAAACCAGTGATTGTGCAGAGTAAGCCGTTACAAGAACCCAAAACTTCAACCCCATTGTCTGGAGATTTAAATGGGTAATCCATCTCTACTGCTACTGCTTCATCACATGATGCATCATAGTCTATGGAGTAGAGATCACAATATGTAAGCATAAGACTAAGGTGGTTGTTTTCGGTGGCTTGTTTGAGGTGCATTTTAATGAAATTAGGGTCTGTAACTAAAGTGCACCAGGTCTTGCATACGCACCTGAACCGTAAGAGGGACTTCACGGGTAGTCTTGATAGGATTTCGACGATGATCTCGTGTGGTAGATTCAAGCTCGACATCGCAGTTCGTCTTCTTCTTCTTCTTCTCTGCTAAGGGAGATTGGTACTACCGTACTAGGACTCTTGGAGGGAAGAAAATGGATCGAAAGAGGAAGATGGTTAGTTTCCATAAACTAGAGAGGTGCGGAAAGCACGATTTTTGTTACTCACAGCTTCCATCTGGGCCCACTGACCGCATGGATGTTTAGTATCACACCCCTTGGTTAGATATTGGTACAAAAAATCGGCTTGTTTTATGATTTTTAGCCGTTTTGTTTTAGTACTAAAATAACTAGGGGAATGCCACCTGAGATGCACGTGCACCTTACTCGTGGCATCACCTTACACGTACCACACTTATAGAGATCATTCACTATATCGATATTTGGCCCATCCCTAGATGGACTTACATGCAAAAAATCATCATATTAATGATTTGATTGGAGTCGTTTTCACGGGTTGATTTTTAACCGTAGATTTTGAGCATTATATGGTTATTCAGATCCAAAGGTTTGAAATCACTAAGCAGGCTGATATTTTGCATATAGGTCCACCTAGGGATGGGACAAACATCGATGCGGTCAGTGGTCCCTAAGAGTGTACCACGTGGCTTATACAATTGTTCCGCATCATCCTTGATGAGGGATGTGGGCGTGAGCGTACTCCAACCCAAGGTTTGTCTTTAGAATATAGGCATTTAACGAGGGAAGGTTTTGCCTTTGAAAGTAGAGAAGCTTTTAATTGTGTCGTATGGGTGGCACTACCGGTTGTTGCTTTATAGTAGTATAGATAGATAGATAGTGGTAGAATTCAACGGCTAAAATTACGTCTTAAAAAGCACTAAAATCTAATGGCTAGAGATTACCAATCAGGGTGATTTTGGTGTGTATATCCATGAAGGGGTGGGCTAAACATCCATGCGGTTAGTGGGCCAGCGTTGAGTAACAAGAATCGTGCTTCTCCACACCAAAATGTTTCAAGAATCGTGCTTCTACACACCATGCTGTGAACGAAGCTGATCACAGCCCACAATAAGAGCCACGTGGCATACTCTTAGTGGACACTGACCGTATGGATGTTTGGCCAATCACTAGGTGGACCTACAAACCAAAAAATAAACCTGATATCAGTGATTTCTAAGCGTTGGATTGAAGTTATTTTCATGGGTTGATTTTAACCGTGGGAATTTGAGCATTATTGACCTTATTTGGGTGCAAAGATCTAAAGGTTGTAAATCACTAATCAGGCTGATTTTTGGTTTGTAGGTCCACCAAGGCACTGGCCAAACATCCATACGGTCAGCGTCCTCTAAGAGTGTGCCATGTGGCTCTTATTGTGGGCTGTGATCGGCTTTGCTCATAGCATGGTGTGCACGAAGGTTTACTCTAAGTGATCCATCTCGACCACTTCACATCTTTACGCTTGACAAATGCCCATGTTTTAAAATTTTGAATTTAAATATTTTAGAGAAAAGTTTTGGTTATTGGGCAAAGGTGGCCCGCTTTCCAAGTTATAGGTGCGAGGAGAGTGGAACTTTGATGACAGAGCACTGTATGTGCCACATGGCAAACTCTTAGAGACCATTGACCGTATAGATACCACATACCAAAAATCAGCCTGCTTAGTGATTTCAAACCTTTGGATCTATGCATGAAATTACATGGTTAAAAATCAATCCATGAAAATGATTCAAATCCAAAGCTTAGAAATTACTAATCAAGCTAACGTTTGGCCTGTAGGTCCATTTAGGATTGGGAAAACATCTTCATTGACCTTCTGGCACTGGGCAGACTTCCCCATACATGGTCTTACGACTTTGTGAAGATGTATTTTTTGGTAAACAGTCACCGAGCCTAATTATTGTGACCCCCTTTTGTATTTTCTCATCGACTGAGGAGATACCTGGTAGACCCACTATAGGTACTCTATCTTCTATACCTTGTTGTGATATTGTCGTTTTCCCCTCTTTCTTTGATCTAAAGATGGGCCATGGATACTGTGAGGGAAAAATCCTGACCAACTTTACCCACACGATCCCCGAGGAGACGGACCAGTGATTGGTAGATGAACCGTTCGGGGTGGTCGGCCTTACTTCCGAAGATCCTGAGAGGAGTGGGTCGACTGGTGTCCCTTCTTGCCCGGATTGGTCACTCTGCGATTACCGTCGTCTCTCCGGTCGCCGTGGTACCTACAAATCACACTCCGACGCTCAAGTCAGGATGGATCAAAATACTGCAGGACTAGTTCTTGATACTTGTCTCTCTGTTTAGCTTGTATTTTTCGATCCCTTCTTCATCAGATCTTTTTTCCTTTTATAGGGCCCTCATCAAGGAGCTCGTCGTTGTTGAGGAGCTTGTAACCGTCACTTCTTGATAACGATTTTCTGTTGCATTTCTTGGCCTGAGGGGAATGCTTCCCCTAGGCGCTCTGCCTAATGACGTTTCTTGATAACGATTTTCTGTTGCATTCTTGGCCTGAGGGGAATGCTTCCCCTAGGCGCTCTGCCTAATGACGTTCCGACCGTCTAGGTTCAATATTTGTCACCCATCTGGGATGCAGCTTGCCGGATTACTTGTGCCAAGTGTTCTGACAAGCCTCATCTCCTGGTCGGATGGTTCCGCCAGGTGTCCCGACAAGATCCTTTCTCAGTCGGATGGTTTCGCTAGGTGTTCTAATAAGATCCATCCTTCAGTCGAACAGCTTCGGCAGGTGTCCCGATCAGGTCCATCCTTTAGTCGGACAGCTTCGGCAGGTGTTCCGATAAGGTCCATCCTTCAGTCGGATGGTTCCGCCAGGTGCTCCGACAAGGCCCATCCTTTAGTCGGACGGCTTCGGCAGGTGTTCCGACAAGGCCCATCCTTCAGTCGGATGGCTTCGTCAGGTGTTCGACAAGGTCCATCCTTCAGTCGGACAGCTTCGTCGGGTGTTTCGACAAGGCGCATCCTTTAGTCGGATGGCTTCGACAGGTATTCCGACAAGGCCCATCCTTTAGTCGGACGGCTTCGTCAGGTGTTCCGATAAGGTTCGTCTCTCAGTCGGACAGCTTCATCGGGTGTCCCGACGAGATCTGTCTCTTAGTCAGACAGCTTCGTCAGGTGTTCCGACAAGAAGATATGTTCATCGAACTGTAGGCCGAGGTGGTTCGTGAACCATGGAGGCCAATATGTCTCTTCTCGGAGAGCGTGCCCAGTTAAGTGACACATGGCATTACCTTAGGTTCTCAGAAAATAGGGTACCCACAGATACCCATAATAATATGCCCCTAGGAAGCCTCTTCTCATCTTGTGTTAGGGACATGAGGTTGGGCTGGTCTTTCATTCTGGATAGGAACTAGGTTCTTTTGATTGGCCGCGAATTGTCTAATATGGACCTTCTCCTCTAGGTCTTGGATACGATACTAAAGACTTCTATAATCGATATTGTTATATTCGTAGTCATTAGGGTTGTCACGCCCCGCAACCCGTACACCAGTGTATCTCTATCTGTGCATGAATCTCAATATATGAGCTGAGAACAAATCCCAATACATCGTGAGAATCACATAAGTATCAGAAATGTCAAATCAATATAAAAGCCAACTCTACGAAATAATATCTAAAACATAAACAAACGGGTCCAACTAAAACCAAATGTGGAAATAACAAAACTAAGTTTAAATAATAACCCCCAAAATAATCTAACTAAATAACAACTCATGAACATCCCGTGAGGCCACTAACAAAATAATTAAACTGCTAAACCAAAGCTACTATCTACTGTTACTCGGCCGATCTAAGTCTTCACTTGATCTATTAACCACGTTCTGCAAAAAGGGCAACATGTATAAGGATAAGTCCATCAAACTCGCAAGCTAGACACTCATTAACCACGTGCACGTGAAATGCTCGTATGTGTGCACAACATCAATCAACAATTAATAGGATTAGTCATAGTTGAAGTAATGCCTTTGCACCATTCTATAATCAAAACGTGTAAGTGTCAATGCATTCATCTCATTCTGTAGTCAAACTAATCACGCATACAAATAAAATAAAACATACACATCTTGTCAAGCCCTGGATCCGGACACCAGGATCCGACCCGAACCCTGAAAAACGACTAGTTTACCAAAGATCCAAGGTGTGATAAAAATAAAAAAAAATACAATACTCCAAAATAATTTTTAAAAATGATCATAATTCATAATATATTAAAATAAAAATCTTTTGTAAAGATGTTTTGGCTAAAACTTCTGTTTGATAGGCTTTTTTAATTAACTTTTCAGAATTTAAGGGGATAGGCGTAAAGTTTTCAAAAAATATAATTTAAAAAATATATATTATATTAATTCTTTACTACTATTAAATCATTTTAAGCATCTTTTGTGGAGGCACTTTGCCTAAAAATATCATTTACTATTTTATTTTAACAGTTTGACTCACGATAACAGTATTAGGGTAATACGTAAAATAATTATAAGTACCTTACATCCATAAAAATTAATGCGTTTGTTAAGAATTCATGACCATATATCTAATGAGTTAAATTAAATAATCTATGAAGTAAAATATTGATCATCCGTATGATTTAAAAAAAATTAAACAAAGTTTTAATTAATAGATAATGCGAGTCTTTAACAATTAAGCTTATAAAAATGATACAAATAATAAATATCTAGATTCCCACATCAGTCTTATCGACATTCTTAGTTGTCCATCATATCTTCCATGCTATCGTCCTTATCAAGTGCATCGACTCTAAAATTCACACCATCATCAGTTAAGTCTAAAATATTTGGTAAATACCATGAGCTTTTAGCCTACACTATCAAAAAAATGGTTTTCCCCGGTGGCTCTAAACCGCCGACAAATACGTCACCGGCAGTTATGAACCATCGCATAAATCGTCGTAAATTTGCCGACGGTGTAGATAAAATGCAAACACCGGTGGTTTTAAAACCGCCGCGAACAGTTAAACGCCGGCGATTTAGAGCTGCCGGCATATTTGTTTCTCCGACAGTTAATAACCGACGAATTTAGTCTTTCCTCGACGGTTTTTAAACCGCTGGTGTTGACCTTTTTCCTATGTCGTCGGCAAATTTTCGACGGTTTATGCGGCAATTTATAACCGTCGGCGAACATGTTACACCATCGGTTAATAACCGCCGGTGAATCAAGTCAAAATTTTAAAAAAAATGACGCACTATTGATGATGAGTCATTTTACCCAACCTGATAGAACAAATAAAAATCTGATACAATTGATAAATATAAAACAAAAATTCAACTCAATTATTATATACACTATAAAAACCTATTTTACATAATCATTATATACAAAACATTGCAATAGTATTATCATAAAAGAAAAAGAAACAAAATATGATCCCGAACTTTTCTCTGATGTAGAATCTGGAACGTCAACAGGCAAAACTTCAAATGGTTACACAATGAATGATAACATTATCCCCTTCGTATATGAGCTGAATATGATGAACATGCTGCCATCTGGAGAAAATCTTACACAATTGATAGAATTTGAATGCTCCCTGCAGATTCAAAACAAAAGTTTATTTTGTTAAAACACAAAAGGCTCAGCAACTATCACTCTCTTGTTGGAGGATATCAAAATAATGTCATATGTCAAGGTTACATGAACTTGTGCTCAAGACTTTGGATTGCAGTAGATGCAGAGGACTCTTGTGGCCCTACTTAATGCATTTTCTTGGGTCTTGGGCCTACCAACCACATCCTTAGTGAATACACACACCAAAAATATGCCTGATTGGTTATCTTTAGCCATTAGTTTTAGCACTTTTTTAATAATGATTGTTTTTTTTTAATAAGCTAAATTTTTATAAAGAGACTCAAAGAGCTACATCACAACAAAATAGGAGGTCGAGAGAACCTCCATAGACTCATAGTGATTGTAGTCGTTGGATTCAAACATTTTCTTTGGGTACTAACACTAACATACATATATTATCAAACAAGATGATTTTTGGTAAGGGGTGGGCTAAACATCCATGCGGTTAATGGGCCCAAAAACTGTGGGTACACCAAATTTGAGGGGGTTAGAAATTTCAGAATGTGCTGCTTTTTTGTGGGGGTGATCTATATGGGGAGGAGATCATCCTCGCCAAAAATCAGCCATTGATTCATCTTCTATGTGGGTACACCAAAATGGTTGTCAAAAGCTGGTTAGGGTCCCCTAATCCCAAGCTTTCTCCTCCAAAACAACAACAACAACAACAACAACAACAACAACAACAACGACAACAACAACAACAACAACAATAATAATAATAATAATAATAATAATAATAACAATGACAATAAAGTAATAACAATATTAATCATAATCAAGGTTTAAAAGGGGCCGCTATAACGGTATACCGGACTTGGGGCGTCATCATTTTTTCAGTTATAAGAGCCATTATAACGAATTTTAACGCCCAGGGGCAAAAATTGAAAATAACGGGAAGAACGGAAAAAAATGGCATTGAAATTCAAAATTTGAAATTATTAGTACGGGAAGGCTTGGGTAAACTTTCCTCATTGAGTAATTTTCAAAATTATAATTATAATTTTCAAACACCCCCCTTGCGTAAACCATGTTGTGTGTACGGGAAGGCTTGGGTAAGCGCACACAACCATAGGACTAGTCCCATCACCAATGTGTGTGGGGACACCTGCGTTGTCAAAAAAATAAAAATAATAATGTTACAATTGCAATTTTTTTTTGTAAAATCAAAAATAAAAATAATCCATTGCATTCATTTGCAATGCACTAACAACCAATCAGCTAAACTTCTTTTGGTAGTGTTAAGAATCCCATCACCGGTTCAAATCATAATCCTATAGACCTGTGCTCAACATCTCTTTGTGCTCTAACTATTTTCCATTATAGAGAAGTTCTTTTGCCGTTCATCAAGCTTTGTAATCCAAGGAGTTCCATGACTCATAAAATCAGAAAATTGAAGTGTTAGCAAGTAACACAAGCATACACAACTTTGTGCATATAAAAAACACACTAATGGCAACAAGATGTTCACATTAAACAAGGCCATTACCGAATAGATTTCTCCTTAAACAAGCCCATTCCCGAATTGTAATCAACAAATGGGAGACATATTGGTATTGCTTACTCTGTGGAGTTAATGTAGGACTTGACGTTTGTCCCCGTTGATGACATTTTTCCAAGTCAAAAGGAAATTGAAAGAGCCATAACATTTCTCTATAAAGAGGACGAGTGAACAACGGCTAATACTACGTTATATGGGTTTCAAAAGCAATCTCCATTTATCACACTTCTAAAATATTTTAGATTAAATTTATGACTTGTAAGTCATTGAGTCAGCTTGCCAGGCAAGTAGACTCCAAGTCATGATTTTTCCATCCTTGTCCAGTCCACCATAGCTGGGTCAGACCATTGAAAAGGGAATTACAAGTACATGTGATGCAAACAACACTTTAATATGGATATATAACTACCATGATTTCATGGTCCAAACAGAAAGCAAAAGTATAGTAGTAGACAATAGGTAAATGCTGGTAGAGCTAGAACTCAAAAATAAATAAAAAAGCTAGAGCGACATTTATGCATTATAAATATTGAACACTAGAAGATTCATCTGAACATTATTAAATTAATTTTTCTAACAAATAACAGGATATTATTGATCAAAAGCAGAAGACAAACGTACCATAAAGCAGTAGACTATCATTTGCCTAACTATTAACATCGGAGAATGAAACCGCAAAGAGAATGCAAAGGATATATATCTCTTGAAGAATAGGGGCAAAAGGATAACGCTGGCTCACCTTGAGGAAGTAGCAATCTATGTTTCAGATCTGTCAATAACGAGGACCCATGTTGCCTTGTCTACAAAGAAAACCAAAGATGGTGTACTATCAGCTTGAGCTTCACAAACTTACAACTATCAGCTTTTATTCATTTTGTGGGACTTGAATCCTCCTTCGAACCACAAATGTAACAGAAAAATAATCTGCTTATGCCAACTTGGGAATTCAAAATTGTGCACTTTCAATTCAAGCCTTCTCCAATTTAGACTGCCTCTCCATCTCTTGCCAAATTTCATGGAAAACTTACAACATGCTTGAAGCTACTTTGGCTTTATAATAATTCTTTCTTATGCTCTTACTATTTATGTCTCTTTCCAAGTATTCATAGTTTACTATACTGCTAAGCTCCTTAAAAGACCACTCAGATATGACACAGATACGACATTATTAAAGTGTTTTTAAATCTGTCATGTGATGGATCTATCACTAATTTTCAACATGGTGTTACAAGATCTGGATCCACAATTCAATGGATATAGTGAGCTCTATGTCAATACGAGGTCTAGTGAAGAGTTACCTAGAAACATAACAGTTAGTTTGCCAAAGAATCTTTGCTTTCATAATGCAAACATACATTCTATTAAATGTAATAGGAAAACTAATCACGGGAAAGAAGAGCTCCATGCACAAATGTCAGGGACAAATCAATGAATGAGCATAGATACCTCTGAAATAGCGACCATAAAACAGGTCAAAAAACTTTATAGTTTCCATGTCATCCCCTCTATCTGAATTTGATAGCTCTGCCATTGCAGATTTGACATCTGATCCTCCTAACAACTTCCAAATTCAACTTTAGCTTCAGCAAATCTCCGTTGTTGTACCGCACCAATAAGCAATTGTAAGTACTTACTCTTCTAACAAAGGCATGTGTTCAAATAGATTTGATAGCACATTAAGAGGGAAAGAATGGCACTTAAAAAATGCATCAAGAAATTGGATGAGGCAATTCCCAAGCAGATTGATTGAGAGTAGAATATCATAGGTATGGTCAGGACATTTGCTTTCCTCAATCATTTTTTGTTCATACTTCAACATCTTCTGTTCATTCTTTACTATATTGTTGATGTAATATATAAGGAAATTTAAGTCATCCAAAGCAACAAAGTGTGAGTTGATTGTGAACAACATTTATATCAGGAAAGAAATTACAAGTGAAAGCAAATGACCTTTTAAAGCCAATGAGAACTCTGCACAAAACGGCATGGCAAGAACAAGTATTGCAGCAAGGATGGCAGATACCCAAAACAAACCTGCCACCTGAGCACATGTGGAAAGAAAACTTGGTAGGCTATTAGGGAAATGAGTTCCCTACATAGTATGTGTTTCCAACAAGGTTGCATACACTTTTGTTTGTAACGTAGTATGTGGAGCATTTTCCCTGTGGTTCTGTGGAGCACAGAAAAATGCACCACCTAGAACACTCTTTTGAGCCCACTAACCCATGAATGATTGGCCAACTACTTGATGGACGTACACACCAACAGTGAGCTTGATTGGTGATCTGTAACAAAACACATAGGGATTTGAGAAGTGATAAACCTGCAAGAACCCACCAAAAAGAGTAACAGTCCTATGCATAGTTGTGTAAAGACCTCCAAAAGTCACAAAACATACACACAAAAACAATATAGAACACTACTTAAAGAGAAGCAAACACCAAATGGAGAAATAAAATGTATCTTATTTCTTTTCAAAGCTCTCTGCGACCTCGGTGAGTTTGGCTGAAACCACTGTACTTTGATTGTGAACATGATCATCACCATTGGAATCACTTCCCCGGCCTTGGTCTAGTCATCCGAAGAGACTTCTTCATGGTGCCTCTTGATATTCGCTCAAAAGTGTTTATTTTAAGCAATTATCCTTTTAGCGTTATCGCACTCTTCTACGTAAAATGTTCTATTTATCTACTTTTCTACGTAAGAGTCTATTTCATTGCGCAGAACACACTTTTCTAGACGAAATGGTATATTTGCATGCATTAAAAGCATTTCTGGAAGTCTAGGTATAAAGACGTTATGATCAAGTCTCATTACGTGCTTTTCTCTTGCAGAAAACTTGATCGGGTTATTCTCGAGACTTGCGGGCCCACGATCAACCACAGAAGCCTTATATCAAAGCTTGAAGAGCCACAAGCGATGACTAGAAGATATGGGCTGAATAAGAGGACCAAAAAGCCGGCCCAAAGAACGAAGAGAGCAGGAGAGCCAATGACTAAGAGACGGACCAAAGCGTTTAAAGCCACATGAGTCAGCAAGGAATGATGGTCTACTCTACTGGAGAAGTGTGAGGATGGTCACAATGAAGACCAGGGTTCCAGACCCTCTGCCAATACTTTGATCTCCATTTTCTGATATTTTCTCTCTCCTCTCCCTAATTTTCTATCTCATCTCTCCTTATTCTCTCTCTCTTCATCTCTCGGTCCTCGGATCTACTGACCTAACCCCAGAACTCCTGCCCGTTGGTCCTGTCTCATCTCCCTTAGCTTTCTGACCGTTGGATCTTCAATCGGACCATTGGATCTTCCACCGGACCCTTGGATCTCTCTAGATCCGTCGATCTACCAATCTGGGTCCCAATCAAGTCACCATCTATTCGATCGTCGTCAAATTGTCTGTCACATCATCTTGTGAGACGATGGACATCATCAATCCTTGTGAACCAGTAGCCGGACCCATCATCATCGACCTATGGTCCGACCATTTAGTGGACCTCGCGATTTTAAAATGCTTTAAATTAATTATTTTTAAATAAAAAAGGGGGATCCACTAAATAGAGAAATTCCCCAAAGAAAAGTAAGGTTTTACTTTAAAAAAAAAAATTATTTCAAAAAAATCCCTAATTTCCATTAATGGAAACTAAGGAGCTTTAAAAGGGGAGAAGAGAGGGTTCTTTGGAACCCTAATCCCCCTCCCATCTCTTCAAAAATCTTTCCCCCAAAACATCCTGCCATTTCGTCCCCTCTCTGGGTCGTTTCTCCTCCCTTTTCATCACGTTTTCACCGGAGTTGCAGGATGCAACTCCGGCCGTCACCTATAGCAGCATCGTCTTCCACACTGCCATCAGGACCTGCAACGATCCACAACTTTCATCTCGTTGCTGCCCAAGAGAAGGGCAGCCACACCTGCAAGACGTCCAGCAACTTCTTCATAGCACCGTTGCACCTTGCTCCATAGCCAGCCGGACCTGAAACTTCGGCAAGATCCTATCTCCAAGCGGTTCCCCCATGAATTCTCCTTCACTGGACTGAAATTGCTGGCTCCTCCCATCTCTACTAGTATGCCGCCTCCCCTTCACCTGCAAGCACGAGATGTTGCTGCTGCCTTCATGCACCTTCCACTTGCTAGTGCACCAATCAACATCTCCCTCTTCTAGGAGCTGCACATGCTCACGATCTATCCTCTCCAAGATTGTGCCGTCCAACCCGACCATCCTTATTCACAGCTTCTTCTAACCGTTAAACCAGGCCTACAAGTCCTTCAAGATCCAGCAACATCCTTCCCTTGGCCATGCACCGTCAACCACATGGCTAAATCACGTTCAGCCATGGCCAATATCACCTCCCAACTCCAATGGCCGAACCTCACCAGGGTTGGACCACTCCTCGGGCCCCTTCTCTGATCACTTCAAGTCGATCCAATCACTCCAGTAAGTTTAGAGCTATTCTCTCAATTTTTCTCTCTATTTCTATTTTTCTCACTCTAGGTTACCTTCCTCTCTCTACAACTCAATTCTCTTTCTAGATTTCTTCTCTCTCTAGTTCCATTCTCTCTCTCTAGATTCTATCCTTGCTCTAGTTCCTTTTATTTTGTTTTAATTCTTGTAGTATTTTATTTTTAGCATTGTAAAAGATAATGGTTTATTTACGAGGAATCTTAGTTTAGTTTTTCTTTGATTAAAAGTTTTATGTATGGTGTTGTTTATTCTATTCATGGTATTAGTTAATGTCTCTCTCTCTAAAATTAAATCAAGCATGTTTTAAAACAACCCGCCTCTCTCATTTCTCCACCACATCTCACCCTTCCATGAATTTTTAACGTTTTTTGGCATTTTTGTTCGCTATATGCGCTACCCTAACCCGAGTGCGGATTCGACATCTAACACTTCCACTATGCGAGAATTGTTAATTTTTGCAGAAAAAGAATCGGATAAATTACAAATGTGTTGATTCTAGGGTTTCCGTATCCAACGACACGGAAAAACCCTATTTTCACCTCTCCTACCTCTAACATCATGTTAAGAAAGAATTCATTAGAAGAAGAAGAAGAAGAAAGTGGGGACTTGGTTAAATTAATATGTGAGAGATGAGTATGTGGTCGTTCTTTACCCTTAACCAAAAAAATGAACTCAAGTGCCGTGCAACACTTTATTTTGGTCTTGAGGAAGCAATCAACACATTCATGGCCTTCTACTTGGAACAAGCATTCCAAACACTTCAAGATGTTTGTGACCAAAAAGACACACATTAGACTCTAAAAAAATACTACAACTACCTAGAACTACAACAAAACTACTACTAAAATGATAGCTTGTGTTAAAACAATTCCAGCATGCTTTTGTTATTCACAGAAGTTTTAGCAATCAATGTGGCGTACACACACCTTGCAAATCAAAGTCCCATACCCCAAGAGCTTGTGTGACTCAAAAGTCCACTATCTAGAGAATTTTGCGTAAAACTATACGAATTAACTAGAACTAGACATGGATCCTCACGAGTCAACACAATCTAACCAAATAAAAAAAAAATATCTCCATGCACAGTACAACTTTTCAGACCTCCTTAAATTGATAAGTAATCATCATGTGTTTAGAAAAAAAATAAAATTCATTAACCTAACTTGCATATCATAATAAGGGCTAGGAGGAAGGACACCACTAATCACAATAAGGGCTAGAAACAGCAACACCCTTGGCTTCAACAAAGAGAAGTTCTAAGATTGCTTTTGGAACTCCTAAAATGGTCCACCAATCAATGTTCATCACTGCATTTAATACTTTAACAAGGAATTCCCTGTTCCCTTGGAACCCGTTACCATCAAGTTGCATAATAGCCACAATCTACACCAAATACAACAAAAAGATTCATGTCTCATTACCAGTTTAATAAAAAAATCTATTAACTCATGACACTTCATAGCTCAATAAAGGGATACACCCAGTAAGAAAAACTAAACAACATTAAGCAATTGAACTACGGTAGAAGATTGATAAAAAGAAAAAAGAACTGAACAGAAAAAACAAGCGTATTGTATATTATTGGCGCTCCAATTTTTACTTTTTATTCTAACATTTAAAATCTGGTAAACACAAGAAACTTGGTTGATAGTTTATAATCACCCTTTATAAACTCTACCAAAATCTCCCTCCCCCAAAAGACAATCAGCCCTAAAGTTCTTCGTTGCAGCTTCCAATTCAAGAAGACTAAATGTCTGAGCTGCAATGTGATCAGATCTTCAATCCTTGGAGCACTCCTTCACATCTAACAGAGGATTTTCCTTCAATTTCTCTGATAGTCTGAAGAAAAAAACCACACTATATATTAACACCATTTAAACAACAAACACAGGAAATGACAAAAACATACAACATGAGCAAAATCAAAAGAAAGTTTCTAAGATAAATAGTAAGAGATTTAATATTTTGTGTGGCTTGAAGGGAAAGGATGCTGATAGGTCCACCTAGTGGCTTGGTCTGGGTCCCCTAATCCCTGCGGCAGATGTCAAGGAGTCAATCAGCCAGTGTTCAGACCACAAAATCAAAGTCTAAAATTTTGCCTTACCAGCAATGCGATCAACAACCATGTTCAACTACCTTGGGGAGCATCTAATTTTAATATTCACAAAATACAAAGAAGGGCTAAAAAGAAAATATACATTTAACTAAAAATCATGTAGTCTATGAGTAACTAATCTAGTTTGGATTATATACCTATCCAAAGAGGTTCTCCACCTGAAGAGTGGTCCGGATTCAAAGAATCAGTAGTGCCCATATCCTGGGGATCATTTTCAATAATCAATAGCACTAAGATGAAAATTGGTAGCCCAATACACAACCAGACCAACCACAGATGAAGGGCTAAAGTTCAAGAGAAACTAAAAATGCAGTTTTCAACAATGAGCAATTCCATGGAAATCTAAGCAAATGAACACTTGTTTAAAAAAAAAACTATAGCAAGCATCTAACCAAAAAGAGGGGGGAAGTAAATAAAGTAATAACCCACCATAAGATCTATACCAAACACAAGGGGAAACAAATAAAGTAACAACCCACAATAAGATCTATAATGAGCATTAGCTCTCGGCCTGAATGTCGGAAGGAATTGTTCAGACCAATGTTTCTGGTTCTTGTTCCTAAAAAATTGGTCTGGGTTCCTAAAAGAAATCATCAGTAAAAAAAGAAAAGAAAATCACTAACATAAGAAGATGATTTGAGAACGACCATTGATTGCATCTGCAATACTACAACACCAAACCCTAACCATTAATAGCTCTGAAAAATATAAACTAGAAACCCTAACCCAATAAGATGTCATCGATTTTTCAAATAATACCTTAAGAATGAAAATCGTTGTGCATCCATGTGTGTGTGAGAGAGAGAGGAGATTTTCTGGTCAGGGTTTGTGAGAAGCAATGGAATCGTCGTCTGGGTTGCCTGAGCTATAGAGAGTAGTAGACGCTGCTAATGGAGAACCAACTAATAGAGAAAGCCACCATTCTGCCTTAACAAGAGATAGAACGAGAATGAGACAAAAGGAGAGATCGGAGAGAAAATGAGAGAGAGAACGAGTGGGATAGGGAGAGATCGAAGAGAGCATGAGAGAGAGAGGGAGAAATCGGAGAGATCAAAAAGAGAGGGAGAAGAGTTAGGGTTAGGGCAAGAAATAAAGGACCACACAGGAGTTATATTCGCGCTCATCGCACTATTTTTTATTATTATTTGGGAATAACATCCCTGGCGGTTTAAAGCCGACGGTATTCGCTTTTACTGGGCAGCTTTAAACCGCTGGGGATGTCATTCGCAAAAATAAAATAAAAAAATAAATTTTCGGCGGTTTTGTAGTATTTCCCAGCGGATTAAAACCGTGCCAACATGTCAGCGGTTTATAGCCGCCAGTAAAAGTAAACTCGTCTGCTGGGAAAAATCTTTTTTTTGGTAGTGCTAGTAAATATTCCACTGTACGCCGCATATATATCACAGATAATATTGTATATTCTAACTCAAAAATCATGACATATTCAATGATAATAGATAATATAAACCAATGACATCAACCAAGAATAACAAATCTTTTTCACAATTAGCCTAATGTCATTATATTCATACGATTATAACTACAATCCAATCTCGGGTCTCCTTATAACCATGCCGGGAGTAGCCAAAAGGCTCTTTTGTAGGTGTCTAGGGTCTTTCACCCTAGGTCTCCAAGCCCTTCTTAATTTTTATTTTCGCTGGTATCCATTAGGATCACACTCGAACTAACACTTCAATATTATACAAAGTCATTATCTATAACCCTTTTTTTTTGCTCACCGGCCGATCCGATCAGATCTGAATCACAATAATATCTACAACATCATCAATTAAGCACATACATATAACATGATTAATAAAATAAAATAAGGGAGATTATCTAGTAAAATATATAGGTGTACCTACCTTGTCTGTTGATTTTCATCCGAACTGGAATCAATGGTTAAAAAGTAGCCGCGGATATTTTTATCGATCGTCGTTAGATGAAGCCAAAATTCGAGTATGTCGAACATCTCAAAAGTATGGGCATTTTTGTCTAAAAGAATAGTCTCAAAGAGTGAGATGTTATGGTGTATATAGGGTTTTCAAATCTCTCAACAATTTGTAATGGAGAACTCTCTAATGGTGAAAAAATAAAAATGTGTAGGTGATATTCGCTCAAAAGTGCTTATTTTAAGCAATTATCCTTTTAGCATTATCGCACTCTCCTACGTAAAACTGCTCTAATTATCCATTTTTCTACGTAAGAGTCTATCTCATTGCGTAGAACACACTTTTCTGGATGAAATAGTATATTTGCATACATTAAACACATTTTTAGAAGTTTAGATATTAAGCCGTTCTGATTAAGTCTCATTACGCACTTCTTCTGTCGTAGGAAACCCTAATTGGATGATTCTTGAGACTTGTGGGCCCACATGGATCATGAAAGCCCATTATCAAAGCTTAAAGAGTCTACAGGCTATGTCTAGAAGATATGAGCCTATTACGGGCTGAACAAGGGGATCGAAGTGCTGGCCCAAGGAACCACGAGAGCGGGAGAGCTGATAACCAAGAGAAGGACCAAAGCATTTAAAGCCACATCAAATGATGGCCTGCTCTACTGGCAAAGCTCAAGTGAAGAACAATGGAAAACTAGGGTTCATGACCCTCTGCCAATACTTTTTCTGATATTTTCTCTCTCATCTCTCCTTATTTTTTCTCTCTTCATCTCTCGGTCCTCGAATCTATTGACTTAACCCCAGAACTCCTGCCCTGGCTTTGTCTCATCTCCCTTAGCTTTTTGACCGTTGGATCTTCCATCGGGCCGTTGGATCTCTATAGATCGCCATCTGATCTATCAATTCTATGCATCCGACCATCCGATTGTGCTACCGATCAGTCGATCATCCATCCTATCAACCACCCGATCTCCATTGTAAAATATCAGTCCCTAGGGCAGGTTTGATTGTAGAGAAATGCCTCAGATGATTGATTGTGGCTGAGAGCGTAGAGCTCGATTTCCAAAGAAAGGAAAATACATTTTTCCTTGATGGGTATTTCAAGGGGAAAATGCATTTTTCTCCCCTGGCAACCAAACACACCCTAACCCACATCCATCGAGCCCAGTGGCCCACTATCCTTCTCACCTACCTTCTGGCCCATGGCCGATGCACTCTGGGCCCACGATTTTTAGCGTTCCCATTGGCCAACCACTGGCCGACTCGTGGCGTCATCTCTCGGCCTAGTAATCAATCAGCCTTATGGCCAAACGGCCCATAAACCTCGAGCCCAAGCCCGCAAGTTCAAATATACAAATAAAAAATAAAAAATAAAAAAAATAATAAAAAATAAAAATATTTTTAGAAACCGTGAGTTTCCAAGTTGAGAAACCCACGGTTTCTCCTTGAGAAGAAGGGTTGAAAACCCTTAGACCTCTCTCCTTATGCTCTCTCCCTCTTTCCCTCTTCTCTCTTCCTTCCTTCCACTTCTTCTTCTCTTCCGGCGGGTTCTTCCGGCGAGTTGGGCGCCCTCTTCCTCTCTTCCATTTCTTCTTCTTCTTCTTCTTCTTCTTCTTCTTCTAACGTCTGTCTTCATCTTCTTTTTTTTACCTACCGGAGTTACAGGCTGCAACTCCGGCCACCTCTGCACACGGACAGAACGTTGCTGTTGTTCGTTATTCCTTCCTCTCCCCACCCTTCCGTCTTATTCTCCTCTTTAATCTCCTCATCTCGCCCCCAACTCAGGCTGTTATCGGCCTTGAATAAAATAAAATAAAATAAAAAATCGCCGGCGAACTCCATTAACGCCGGCGAACTCTGTGAGATCTCCTTGCACCTTCTCCTCCATCTTCTTCTACTCCCCCTACTTTTCTTCTTCTTCTTTCTCTTCTCTTTCTCCACCTCTTCTTCTGCTCCTCCTTGCTGCTGCGTGCAGCATAAATTTCACTACCTGCAACTTTCGGCGAAATCCTTCGGGTTACACTACCGTCTTCTCCACCAGCCACAGCGCCTTCTTCTTCTTCACGAACTGTTCCCTCATCCCTCCACCGGTGATTTCTTCTTCTTCTTCATCTCCAGCAGAGAGCAACCACTGTGAATCCACCACTGTCCAGCCCTCTCCACTGCCATTACCGCCCTTCTCACCTTGTTGCACCAGCACCACCCCGATCTTCATCTCCTTCACCGATCTGTCCAAGAGAAAAAAATAAAAACAGAAAAACAAAAAAAAAGAAGAGGAAGAAGGAGGAGGATCGTCCTCCATTGTTGGACCGGCTACCACCACCCTTCTCCTCCATCATGAAGCTGCACCGTTCTCCACTCAGGTAAGTTCCCAAAGCTCCACTGCCGGCTACCCCAAACAATACCGCCACCAGCAAAGGGTTTTTCAGTGTTGAACCTTGCAACACCGGCTTGCAAGTCAATAATGGTGAGCCTCTTCCCCCCTTCACGTTGTGGACTGGTGCACATCAGTCTCTCTCCACCAACGTGATGAACTTGACTTTTTGGTGGGTTCCTCTCCATCCACTCCATCGACTTGCTGCTCCTCTTGCAATGTGGAGTTTTATCTCCATCATGCACCCAACACTTTGCTGACCAAACTCGGCCAACAACCGATCCACCGATTCATCTCAAGGCCAATCCAATGGTCGATCTCGATCTATTGGTCAGTCTTAAGGTGAGTTTCTTCCTCGTTTCTCCTTTTATCTCTCTAGGACTTTCTCCCTTTCTCTCTCTCTCCTCTCTTTCCCTCTCTAGATCCAAAGGTTTTAGTTTATTTTGAAGTAGATTTAAATTTCAATAAGTGTACTGGATTGCTTAATTGTAAGACTTTGAATTTAATGAATAAGGTTGATTTTATGAAAATGATGTGAATTTAGCAATCTCTTCGTGATCATCATCCTCACCACTCCATCCTTCTTAGTGACAATTTCTGAGAAAATTTCGTCATTTCATGTTCACTGCTTGCACAAACTAACCCCGAGTGCGGATCGACATCCGACACGAGCCACTATGCAAAACTACTCATTTTACAGGTTAAATGTCTCGGATAAATTAAAAATGTGTTGAAGTTAGGGTTTCCGTAACCGACGACGCGGAATAACCCTACTGAAAGTAGGGTTTTGAGATATTCTTCTATTTTTAATAGTTGCACAAAAAGGAATGGTAAGTCTTTCTTTATTTATGTGTGCAATTAACTATCATTAGTAATTTATTTAAATAGTTTCTTTATTTTTAAAGTCTTCATTACTGAAATATTTTCATTATTTCAAAAAGACTAAAAGTTATAGAAAATTTTAATTAAGGCAATTAATGTGTAACTCAAAGATATTAATTATTTTAATTTTATTATTTATCAAAAATACCCTTCTAATGTAAATTACTCTAATACCCCTGGACAAAAGTTCAGGGTATTACACATCTCAATACATGATACAATACTAATGCATTGATGTTAATTAATCTGACTTCTTGGAGTCAAGTTAATAAATTCGATATTCGGATAGTCACGTGATCACTGCGAATAAGGGATTTGTACCAAAAGGCTTCTCATTGTTCCTCGTTTGCTTAATTTTTAGAGTCGACCATGTTATCCAAGCACTTATCTGGTGTATTCGAACACAACCAACACCTCAGATTAACCCTAAAATATAAGTGTGCTTAACCTAATTCATATATCACACTCATAAACAATGCAACAAAGCTTAATAATTATATATTCTAGCAATTAACATGATTAATAGCTTGCTTAAACAATAATCATGTTCTCATACATGTAACAATCATTGCATGCTTTTCAGTTAATCTAAACAGTGAACATGCTTGATAAAGATATGCAAAATTATCATCGATTATTCACAAATCATCCATTAGAAATATGCCTTAGTGTCTCACCAAGAACTAGCTCAAAATCAATGAACTCCAGCCTTAAAAATAAATTTGGGTGCACTAATTTGATCAATGAGACGCCAGAACAAAACTAGATTTTGCCTTCGATTGATTAGTTTCTGGTCCGATCGATTAGAGACCAGAATTTTAAGATTTTTGCACGGCGAGCGCATAAAACTCAAAACCAACAAAATTTGCCAATATTCCACCAACGTCAGAAAAATACAAATAGACATGTTTTGGAAACTAGATCCCACGTAGATTCAATGAAAAATACTTAAAAAATATTATGGCGCCTAAGATGGTGGGTTAACATATGAGTTAGGTCAATGAAGTGATCCAATGTGTGAGTGGGCCAAGATTTGAACCCAAAACGATTGTTGACATTGGATTCACTAAAGGAGTGACCACATGGAATGGACATGTGCAAATTTATGGAAAGAAAGAATACAAGGGATTGGCAATTATTAAAAGAAAGAAAATAAATGAAATATTAAAAAAAAGAAAAACAAATTGTTTGTCAATTAAAGAAAATATTTGTATCAAAAGTATTTGAAAAGAAAAAGATGTTTTGAAGTACAAAAATGTATCTAATAAAGGATGTGGAAGGTACTTGAGATGTATTTTTAAAAGAAAGAAAATTTCTTTATTTACACATAGAAGGTTGCATTTTTAAATGATAAAGATGAATCTACACATATGGCAAGTGTTGGATTTTAAAAAAATGACTCAAAAGGAAATAATCTTCATGGATGGACATTTCGAAGCCCTATAAAAGGTTTACCTTGGACATCTCAATCATCACTTCATGATCACGGGTGAAATGGCTTTTGAAGCTCTTCTTCTTCGCCAATTATCTGGACTTCACTGGTTTGGACATGTAATAGTATTTCTCGACGGTTTGTGATATTCGCTTAAAAGTGCGTATTTTCCACTGTTATCTTCTAAGCGTAATCACACTCTCCTACGTTAAAATGCTCTATTTATCTACTTTTCTACGTAAGAATCTCTTTTGTTGCGTAGAACACACTTTTCTGGATGAAATAGTATATTTGCATGCATTAAACGCATTTCTAGAAGTCTAGATATGAAGACGTTATGATTAAGTCTCATTACGTGCTCTTCTCTTGTAGGAAACTCGATCGGACTATTCTCGAGACTTGCGGGCCCACGATCAACCACAGAAGCCTAATATCAAAGCTTAAAGAGCCAACATGCTATAACTAGAAGATACAGGCCAAGTACGGGTCAAGTCAGAGGATCACGAAGCTGTCTAAAGAACCAAGAGAGATGGAGAGCCGATGACCAAGAGACGGACCAAAGTAGTCGAAGCCACATGAAATGAGAAGAAAATGATAATCTGCTTTGCTGACGAAGCCCGAGAAGAGAACATTTTAAAAACTAGGGTTCCAGACCCTCCGCCAGCAGTTATCTCTATAGTCTGTAGAGTTTTCTCTCTCATCTCTCCTATTTCTATCTCGTCTCTCTTCATCTCCCTATACATCACCACCTGATCCTCAGATCTACTAACCTAACCTCAGAACTCCTGCCCGTTGGCTCTGTCTCATCTCCCTTAGCTTTCTGACCGTTGGATCTTCCACCGGACCATTGGATCTCTCTAGATCTGTCGATCTACCAATCTGGGTCCCAATCAAGTCACCATCCATCCGATCACCATCAAAGTGTCAGTCACATCATCTTGTGAGACGATGGACATCATCAATCCATGTGGGCCAGTAGGCGGGCCCATTATCATCGACCCGTGGCCCAACCATTTAGTGGACCTTGCGATTTTCAAATGCTTTAAATTAATTGTTTTTAAATAAGAAAAGGGGGGTCCACTAAATGGGAAAATTCCCCAAAGAAAAATAAGGTTTTCCTTAAAAAAAAATTATTTTTTTATTTCAAAAAAATCCCATTTTCCATTAAAGGAAAGTGGGAGCTTTTTAAAGAGGAAGAGAAGGGTTCGTAGGAACCCTAATCCCCCTCCTATCTCTTTCTCTCCTTCCCCACAACCTTTCCTGACGTTTTCCTCTCCTTCTTCTTATTCTTTTTCTTCCTTCTCGTCTTCCACTTCTTCATCTTCCTCATCTTTTCCTTTGCCGGAGTTGCAGGCAGCAACTCCGGCCGCCTGCACGTCCTCCTTCTCCCTTCTCCCCATCTCCTCCTCTCCTTCTTCTTCTCCTTCGCTTCTTCCTCGTTTCTCCTTCTTCTTTTTCTTCTTGTTCTTCTTGTTCTTCTTGTTCTTCTTCTTCTTCTTTCTTTTCCTTCTTCTCCTTCCCGTTTTCATCTTACCGGTCGGAGTTGCAGAACTCCGGCCACTTCATCTTCTTCTTCTTCCGCCTTCTTCTCCTCTTCTCTTCTTCATCTTCTTCTTCTTCTTCTCCTTACTGGAGTTGCAGAGCAACTCCGGCGGACTGGTTCTTCTAAGATTGTCCTCTTCCTTCTCTACCCCACATCCCTCTCTTCTCCTTTTCCAAAAACCAGCACCGCCTACGCGACTGCCCTCCACACCGCCTCCTTCTCCGCCCGCCTGCGCCACTGCCCTCCACAGGTGCAGCTCCTCACCTCTTCACGACCACCATCTTCTTCATTGTTGCTGGAAACTTCCAGCAACAACCTCCACCTACGCACACGGCCTGAACGTGCATGCAGCTCCTCCACTATCTTCACCATCACCGCCCACAGTCCTCCATACGACCTGCAATTCTCAAGTTGCATGTCTGCCACAACCATCACTCCTAATATACCCTGCTGCACATCGCAGCAGTGCTGCGTTTGCAACCTGCACATCTCCCCCTCCACAAGCCGTCATCTCTCTCCATCTATTGGACTGCACTCTCTTTGGGCCATGAAGAACCTGCTCCTCTCACCTCCGATCACCATTGGCCAGATCTCAAACATTTTTTGAGTGCCGCAGCAAGCTCCAAAGCCGACCAGCAATGATCTTCTCTTTCATGTCTCTCCAAGCACTCCAACATTCTCCACGCACCAGTAGTTCTTCGTATTGCTGCCTACTCTAATGGCAGCACCATCATGCACATGGAGCATCACAGCACCCACTAAGCAATCATCATTCTTGCTCACCACGTGGCTGGTTTCCCTCTAGGTTTGGTTCTCACCACTCTTTTCTCTCTCCCTAGATCTATCTAGCACTTTCTCTCTCTTATTTCTCTTTCTAGTTTAGTAATTGTTATTTGCTTTTTAGTTTGATATTAATTCAATGTTGATTCAATGTAATGGATGGTTGTTGTTTTTTTTTGCATTAATGGAGAAGTTTACTTGATATTCAGAGTTTGATTTGTTTCTCATCTTTTTTGTATTTTTTTGTTGATAATGATATCTCTATCAAAAAAATATGTTTTAAAATCCATTTCAATCATTACTCTCATCTCTCCGTGCTTTTCTAACAAAAAAAATCCGTCATTTCATGTCTTTGACTTGCGCATACTCACCCCGAGTGTGGATCGACATCCGACACGAAGTCACTATACAAACCTGTATTTTTGCAGGATTTAAGAAGTGAACAAAATCGGATCTTTACAAATGTGTTGAGATTAGGGTTTCCGTTACCAACGACGCGGAAAAACCCTACTTTCAGTTCGCTTGAGAAAAAACTTTTATCTCACAACTAGGCTATTATTTTTCTGAGAATTTTTCCATTCGAGATAAGCTTGTAATTAAATTTAGTGTCTTAATATAAGTACATTTCTCTTTTAATTAATTCAATTAAGTTCTTTAGATTCTATTATGCTAGTTTCATTTATTCAATTTAAATTATTAATTTTTTTTCTTGTACCACTATGATAGGCTGAGATTCTTCTCATTAAGGAGAATAATCCACTCTATGAAGAAGTAGTTAATCTCAATTTTATTGTCTTTCTTTATTCTTTTCGCAATTAGTTATTAATATTTAATAAAAAAAATTTCTTGAGTTATATTTTTAATGTCAAAGTGATAATTAGATCGTGTATATTTTCATTAAATTGGGATTCAAACAATGCTTGCCTTTTCAAGAGTTAAACAAATTCGAAGTAATTTATAATTAAAACTTCAATTTTATTAAGAATCTAAACATTGATTTCAAATTCAACAAATAAATTTCTTCACTATAAGAGATTATTTGTCCATTTTATGACTTAAATCATTGTATAAATTTCTTGAGTAAAATGTGTAGATTATAATTTCTTATTATTCATTTGAGAGAGATAAAAAAATTTCTCATCTCAAGTGAAGAATTTGGCAAGAGAAATGAAGAAAATACTAAAATTAGATGCTATTAATTTATGGTAGTAAATCCTGATCCTTGATGGCTTCCAAAGTCTTGAAGTTAATAGAAAAAAGTTAATTAGATTTTCTCTCTTCAGTGCAATCATAAAATAAAAAAATCAATCAATCCATCTCTTTTCTTTTACTTTTGCTAGAAATGTTTTTGTTTAATCAAGTTTCTTCATTATTCTCACCCCCTTGTGGTTCGATCCCAATACTTGCACTATACGAAAATCTATAATTTTATTTTGCAAGTTTTAGTTTGATTTGACAGTAAGTTACAATGACATAGAAATATTAATCAAAAATACTATCCATCAAGGTCCCTTAAGAGTTCTTTCTCTATCGATGTCTGATCGAGGTGATCTATTGCAAAAATTCCTCCCTTTGAACTTATCTAGGGGATGCTTCCCATTTCCCTCGAGAATTTTCGAGGGTTTAAGAGCCCTACTCCTTGTATTTTCTTTCAGCTTGGCGTATTTCTTAGCTTCAACTATCAAATCTTCAATGTTCTCAGGTCGAGACTTCGTTAAGAATTTAGAGAGCTTGGAGTTTGGTTGTAAGTCCATTCAAAAGGTAGTGACTGCTGATTTGTCATCACAGTTCTCAACCCACAACATCTTAATTTTGAATCATTTCAAGAAGTCTTGAATGGCCTCTCCTTTTGCCTTCCTCAAATTGAAGAAGGTATCCATGTCTTTCTTCTACTTTTGTTGTATGAGTAACGCTTGATGGAGAGTATGCCAAGGTTAAGAAAGTTGTCAATAGTCCTCAATAGACGCTAATGGAACTAGATGAGGGCTTCCCCTAGAGACTAGAGGGGAAGAGTATTCATATAAGGGAGTTATCATTATCCCATAGTACCATTACTTTTCAGTAATGGAGGATATGCTCGAGGGCATTATTGGTGAGGAGAATCGATGACCATTAACTTCTTTGGTGCTTCGGTATTCTAGATGTTTTTTGTGAAGGGAGAATCTCGTGACTCTCAAGTGGCTCTGAACGTCATCTTATCAGTAGACTTTTGTCTCCCTCTAGCTATAATCTTGTCCATCGTCTCTTTATGTTTTCTCATCATGTCGACTATCTTTTTGTGGATCGGCCAATGATGATTTGTAGTTGAATCAACTATGGTATACCCAGAAAGGATCAGATCAGGAGCATCTTTTTGCTGATCAGTGTGAGAATTTAATGGCTACTCTATTTTTTTCCTTGGGAAGCCTATTGTGATCAAAGTCAGTGAATAAGTTGTTTACATTTTGATCTTCGGGAGACTCCTTCATGACGGGCTGCATCTCAAGGAGCATTTAGAAGGAATTATTGTCCTTCCGGGACTCTTCTATGTATTTATTCTGCTTAGTGAGGTCCTTTCTTAATTCGTACATGATCTTTAGTAGGTCTTGGACACTAGGGTTTGAAGTGATAGCGCCGCTTGCTATAGAGGTGTCTTTGCACCTCTCCATTTTTTAACCATAATTTTTTAAGTTGAGGTTTTATGATAATTCCCATAGATAGTGCCAAAAGATGCAGGGGGATTTCTTATCACACAATCCTCAGTGATTAGTTCTAACAACAAGAGATGATATATTGATTTTTCTATTGACCAGAATGCTAGGGGTACTTGAAAAAAAAACACTCAGACGCTCAAGTAAGAGCAGGAGAAGAGATAATTGCAAGTATATATATTTACTAAAGATTTAATGAGATGAGATTCGATGATCATACCTTTGTTGATGACCCTTATTTATATATTCTAAGGGAAGTCCAATCTTAAAAGGATTAGGACTCAATGGAGACTTTTTATTCCTCAAATTTAAATTTAGGAAATTATATACCCATTCTTGCTATCTAATGCCAAGTTTCTATCTCTAGAAGGAGTTAAGTCCGAGTTATGAGACTTTATATCACTTGGCTTAGTCGACCAGAGAAAGTCTCTTTTCTCAGCATGCAAACTAGATAGGGTCCAATTTCAAAAGGAATTAGGCTCTCTTTGAAATTATTCTATTATTGACCTTGGCTGATAATTGAAAATTCATTTTTTTTTATATAAGTGCACTTTTGTGTTAACTCAGCGAGGTTTCCACCACGTTAGCAAGTCAGTAGTTGTAATGGAATCTTTCTAGATATTATTAAAAAGAATTGAAATGTTATTTTACTTAGGTCCCATAATATTAGTTAGGATTCCAATTGTCACATGTTGCCCCACACATACGTGTTTTAATGGGTATATGACGACACGTATAAGGCCGAGATTAATTGATTATATATGGTATCCACACCTTGAATATTTCTTCAATCTCAATATTGGTTATGAACATATCCAAAAGTCCCAGTTCAATCAGTCAAGTGCATACTAACAGAGCCATCAGTCTCTAAGAAGAAATTGAATATTGTTGGATTCAATAGCAAAGTTTGGTTTTAAGGTTTTTAATAATTTTCAAATAAATTACAAAGTTTAGTTTCTACATCACAAAATCTCTGTAGAGAATCAAAGTATAGATGGGAGTTGGTTTAGTGTTGGATCTTAGATGGCTTAAGACCCTAAATGATTGGGAAATAATGAACCAATACCAATTCGGTGGGATGCGTTGGGTATTTGTACATGGAAGAGATGAGAGACAAAGGTGCTCATGTAGATCATAGATAATAATTTTGGATGAGTTATTTTTTTTCAAAACTCCAAAGGATAATATGTAAGGTAGATTTTTGTGTTGGCTAATTCCGTATGATAAAATATGTGTTGGTAACCTTCCTAATGTGTGAGTAGTTAGGAGTGATTGGTTAAGTATGGTTTCATCACTGAAGACTGCTAGAAGACTGTTTGATAGAAGATCAGAAGAGTGATACATCAGAAGATTCAATGCTTCAACTGATTAATACACCATTAGGTTAGTAAGTGACTTAAATACCATAGAAATATGGTTGACAATCCTTAAAATCATGAAAAACTAAGTCATAGTAGCAAGGGAAACTTTTCGGAGCAATTCGGGGCTTACCAGACAACTTTTGGATAGTCCAATTGATATGCTGAAAAGTCCAATCGATAGGACTTGTGCTGACAAAACTAAAATTGTTGCCCGAACAATCCAAACGATTAAACGGAGACTCCAATTGATTGGACCCTGAGTACAATCGATTGGACACCAAGTACAATCGATTGGATTTGCCTAGAAAAAAAATTATTCCGTGTTATGTCCAATCGATTGGACTAACGAATGATGGTTTTTAAAACTCTAAAATTGTCCAAATTGCCCCCATTAGTTGCTTATTTCTCTAGGACTCTTGCTTTACTATAAATATAACATTTTAGGTTAAAAACCTAATTTCTTCCAAGCCATTCAAGCCCATTTAAAGTAGAAGAGAAAATCTAGAGATCCAAGAGCTTTCGTTATTGATTGAAGCTTAAGTTTTGCTCTTAGATGCTCAAGATTTTGATCAAGTAAGTTCTATTCTTTTGATCTTGAGTGCGTATGAGAGTGTTAATCTCTTCATGGTTCAATCTCTTTCTTCCATGAAAGATTAAACACATTAATTTATCATATTATATTTTTGTTAGTTGCCCCACCATGTAGATTCGGTGTGAACTCGTGTGTGGATCGAGTTGGTTGTGATTCGAGATCAAACCCTGAAGGCGTTTCGTGCGGTTCGGAACGTGAAGATATAATGCGACGTGGTAAATCGACGGCTGGAGCTCATGTGGAGTTGGATTCAGTTGTGAATCGTAGCGTGGGTAACTGTCTGTATCTCTATCTTCTATTAGTGTTGTGATTTCGACTGGACGTGATCTCGAGGTTTTTTCCAGTTGGGTTTTCCTCCTAAAAATTATGTGTCTATTGCTTGATTGATTTTATTGTTTTATTGGCTAAACAGATTTGTGAAAAATATATCTCTGGTATATTTAAATTAAATCTGGTTAAACCAATCTATTTGCTTTCGCTTAAAAATTGCATGCAATAGATCCCAGATCACCGACCGAATAGAATTGAATAGGTTACTTAATTTTTAATTGGTAATTAATTTGAATCAAACCTATTCACCCCCTCTAGGTTCTGTTAATCCATATACTCGAATATTTCATAATGCAGTTCCCTCTTTTTGGTAAAATGTTAATTTTGTTTTTTTAATTTTAACAAACCAATTCATATTCTATGGATAATTCAGTAAAAAAATTAAATTAAATTAAATTAGATTTGTTATATATATTTAGGATATGTGATAAATAAAGAGGCTCGCATTTTAGCCATAAACTAATATTACTTGGGGCTCACCCTTTTAGTCATAAGCCAATATTACATGAGCCATCGTCAATGCCATTTTTTATCTATATAACAAAATAGCTCAGTTGTCTTATCTCTTATGTTATCCTACTTCATAAGATAAAGAGTGGTTGAGATCAAATCCATCCATCTAATGTGAACGGTTACAATCCGTTATAACAACTGTTATAACAGAAAGACAGTAACGCCGCAGTCCTTTATACCGTTTGAGTACTAAAGGCACCCAATTTTTTGCAAACGCTTTTATGGGAGAGTGCCGTGGGCACGGGTCATTTACTAGTCTATATAACAAGACAGGGAAGTTGTATTATTTCATATCTTATCTGGCTTCATAAGATAAAGAGTGGTTGAGATCAAATCCATCCATCTAATGTGGACGATTAGATTTCAGCCACTCAATCCCCCTCATTTATTTGTCTCAGGCTATGATTTTCGTGTAAATTTGAAACTTCACTATACAGGCAAGGATTTGGTGTGTATGTCCACCAAATATGTGCCAACAATAAAGGGTTCAATGGGCCCAAAAGCATGGCAAATGATGGCATTGGGATGATACTGTAACACGGATTCAGACCTGCCCCATCAAGTTATGTACCGTTTTAATGCTTAACGGCCATTGTTTTCCGTTATTTTTCCAATATAACGAAAAATTTAACCGTTATTTTTTGAAAAAAATTTATTAAATAACATCCATCATTTTCGTTATTTTTTAGTTATTTTCCATTACAAATTTTATTGAAAATATGAAATTCAAATTTTGAATTTTGAATTTTAGGGTCGTTATTTCCGTTACTTTTAATTTTTGCCCCATGTGCGTTACAATCTATTATAACGGAAAAAATAGTAACGTCCCTAGTCCGTGATACCATTTGAGTGCCAAAGCCATCCAATTTTTGCAAACGCTTTTTTCGCGGAGTGCCGTGGGCATGGGCCATTTACTAGTTCTTTACAGAACACCCCTACAAAATTGAAGTAGTTAACTTCGATGGTTATCCTAAACTATTGCACAACCGATGAAAAAATGTTGCTGGTTTTAAAACAAAATTAAAATGAATAAAGTATTAGTTTTATTCTTCTACCAAATTTTTTAATTTTATTAATTAATTTAATAATTACTAAGAAAAAGAATAAAATCATTAAAAATTTATTACTTGTAAAAGCTTTATATATCTATATTTTAGTATCGAACTGATGAAAATATTTTTCTAGTTCCACTTATTGCCATGTGGCAATAAATTAAGCAGTCGATAGCAAGAGTTCCTATAATCATATCCTCAAATGATTTCGAGGGTTGCAAATGAGCCAGGCATGGTCCTATCCTTTGTTATATTTTTAATAGGCCTGAGCCCGAGGCTCTGACACAATTTAGTTCAAACTCAAGCTTGCAACCTCTCTGGCCTGTTTGTAAGCCCAACCTGGGCTAGGCCCAGTTTTTGGGTTTTACTTGATTTTTGACTGGCCTAAGCTTGACCCAAATGTAGTTGGGCCAGGATGAAGCTTGAGGAACACTACCTGGGGCCTACCCAAAAACCATTTTGAGAGAGAGAGAGAGAGAGTTTTGATAAAAGAGAGACTTAAAGCCCTTTTTCTAGGTTCTTGCTAGGTCGGGCTCGGGCAAAGGAATTGGGTTTGAGTTTGAACTCCGTACAGGTTTGGGTCGGGCTCGGGCTAAGGAATTGGGTTTGAGTTTGAACTCCGTACAGGTTTGGGTCGGGCTCAAGGAACCTACGTTTGAGGGTTAGAATTTGGGCTGGATAGTTGTTAAGTTCAGATACGGCAAAAGTTCGACATGGGAAAAGTTTGAGTATAATTCGGTTTTGAACTTTAAAAATTTGACGAAAAATTTGATGAATAACAAAAAGTTCGCAACTGCATTCATTCGTGTTTAATTCGGCTATGTTCCAAAAATTCAATGTTAAAAATTCACAACTAAAGTATAAAGGTGTGTAAGATAATTGTATATGCAACTAAAAGGGCAGGGATATATATGTATGCACACATTTAATATGACAATTGAAAAGCAAGCAAAGAAACATACTTACAATGCATCTCCCTTCTTGAGGTAGTCAAATTTGCATAAGCACATCAATGTAAATTGAAACTTCACTTTTGGGTGTGGTCTTTTTCCGTCGATTGCCACATTAAAGGAACTTAATTGAAATAAAAAAATTAATCAAAAGATGCAATTAAGGAAACTGATATAAAAAGATTTTGGGTTTTATAAGAAATGGTTACTTGGTGAGGTTTTTGAATTTCCGTTGGAGAGAAGTGTGAACAAAAAGACAAAATTGATTAATAACCCCACTTGCTTGCCCCACGGATGATTCAACAAAACAATTTCCCTCATGGGCACACATCCAAGGTTTAAGGACCCACCATTCAACAAGTTCTACCCAACACATCGAAAATCTATTCTCTGGTGATCCTAAACATCCCCTCTTTTAGATCCTTTTGGACAAAAAACTAGTATATCCAACAAATGGTTACAAGCATCTGATGAGATCAATTCTGGGCAGAAGTCCTGGTCCATCCAATCCAATGGAGAGAGAGAGAGAGAGAGAGAGAGAGAAAGAGAGAGGAAGGTAGAGAGATATGATAGAAGGAGCTTTTCGATGCTCTGTATCCTGACGCAGTCCCGCCTCTCTAAGAGCCACGGCCATAAGCCTTCGCTGGAATCATATGGTTCAGTTCTAAACTTGGCTCCAATGGAGAGAGAGAGAGAGTAGACTAACTTTTTGGGTTGTAGCCGGCAGCACTATGGTGTAGCCGTGGCAGTAGGTGTGAATGGTGAACTAGGTGCTACCAACATAGACTATGGGGGGAAAGAGAGGAGAGAGGAGAGTGAAGGGTGGGGTAGGGTAGGGATGAGAACTTTGACAGTCCGGCAATAGGTGTGAACTAGGAGGGGGTATTGCCGACAGAGGCGATGGGGGGAGAGAGATGAGAGTGAAGGGTGGTTGGGACTGTGGGGTGGTGATGGTGATGGGGTAGGGTGGGGACGAGGAATACAAATTCGATCAGGAACGGGCTCAGTGGGCTCGTCTTTTCTGACTCGTCTTTCCACTCTTGTTCTTGGGCGTGGATTCCGAGAATCCAATGGTGGTTGACAGCGCTAAGCTCGCATTCACTTTTTGCACTTTTGCCAAAGCAAAATCAACGTTGGATTTGTGAAATCCATGGCCGAGGACACGATCGAAAAGACGAGTCCTCGAAGCCCGAGCCGTTCGATTAAGGCTTTTTTAGTTTTCTTCCCCCTGTTTGTTTTTTTAATCCATATTCTATTTTCAACCGAATAAAAGAGCCGAATTATTCGTTCACGCATATAAATCATGTTTCAATCGGTAGACCTTAAGTATTCGCGAATAATTCATCTTTACTTAAAAATTCAAGGTAAATTTTATTGACACCCCAAATCTTACCAAGGGCACCCAAGTTATAAGGGCCCCCAACCCATTTTAAAAACAATCAATGGGCACCCCATTACTTAAAGGCACCCCATCCATCTATTAAAAGGGGTAAAAAGCTTAGGGTTTGATTTTTCTTCCTCCCAACTGTTCTCCTACCCCTTCTTCTTCGTCGTTGGCACTGACAATGTTCTCCGGCGACATTACAACGTCCAGCGAAACCCTTCTAGCAATACTACGCCGTCCGGTTGCCATTCCGGTGAGTTTTAAGTTATTATTTTTTTTAAGTTTGATTTCTCATCCAACCATTCCCTATTTTCTTCCATTTTTTTTTTTTTTGAGTTTTATAATCTAGAAATTCAAAACTAATTATTTATTGAGTTTTTGTGAATTTTTTTCCAACGATTCTCTTATTTCGGTGTTTTTTTTTCTTTTTTACAACCATTTTCACTTCCCTTCTTCGGCATGGATTCTAAGAATCCAACGATGGTGATAGCGCTGAGATGACATGTACTTTTAGCCAAAGCAAAACCACCGTTAGATTCCCTGAATCCACGTTGAAGAAGGAAAATAAAAATGATAGGTCAAAAAATGAAGTTATGGTGATAAAATGCCTCAAAGGGTATGGTTGGATTTAACTGACATTACTAGGACATTAAGAAATTATGATGACAACTTTGGTTGGATCCAACTGACATTAAGAAACACTTAATTACTTATTATTAGTTGGATCCAATCGAAATTTTGATAACGGCTTTAGTTGGATCCAACCGTCTTCTGTTAATAAAATTTGATTTAGTTCTTTTTTTTCTATTTCTAACATGACAATAGTTGTTCTCCTTATTATGTTACAATAATATGAAGAAATCCTACCGAGCCACTCGCTCCTGATGCACCAAAAAAGTGACACGTTCCCACAGCATCGCATAGAAAGTGTCTTAGTGAAGTGCAAGAGAAGTCGTCAACAAGAAGAGTAAGGCAAAGAAAAGGTGCAGCGCAAGGAAAAAGCACGAAAAAGAAAAAGAGAAAGAAAGAAAAGAAGAAAAATTAGAATTATACATAGAGGCCTGTGAGCCTTTTTTTTTGTTAATTGTTCCATGTATGGTGATCATAATCTTTTTTATTAATTGTTCCATGTACGGTGATCATAATCTTTTTTGTTAATTTTTTAATATATGGTGATCATAATCTTTATTTGTTAATTATTCAATGTATGGTGATCGTAATCTTTTTTTGTTAAATGTCTCATGTATATTGATCAATTAGGTAAGAGATTACAAACGAAAAACCAATAGACAGATTCACTGAGTTTTTTTTAGGTTGGTTGGATCCCACTGATATGAACAGACAAATGTCAGTTGGATCCAACTGACTCTGCCTCACATATGTTGGTTGGATGAGACAAATAGAGATGTCGGTAGTATATAACTGACAACATTTCTCTGTCCCTCTCATGGAGCCTGAGTTTTCTTAGTGTCAGTTGCATGCCATCGATATGAAGAAACAAATGTCGGTTGGATTCGACTGACTATGTCTAACATATGTTGGTTGGATGAGACCGATAGAACATGTTCTAAGGTTGTATGACACCGACAGAGACAGTTATACTGGTATAATATCTGTACTTTTTTTTTATTTTCTTAATTTATATTACTTTTATTTTAAGTGACTTTGAAATAATTACAAGGCTCGAAGACCACAAACCACAATAAAAAAGGAGTCGTAGGCCTCAACAACAAAAAATGGCACTCGTGCCTCCATAAAAAAAAGACAAGCGGACCTCCACAACCAAAAAGGGCTCATAGACCTCTACAGCAACAAAAAGGGCACGCATGCCTCGACAACAAAAAATGACATTTAGGCCTCCACGACAACAAATGGCTTAATCATCATCAACTAGAATGACATCTTTCGAAACAACATTCCCATCAGTCATTTCTTTAAACTCACGCGTCCTCCCTATATCAGTCATTTCTTTCGGAACAACAGTTCCATCATCATTACTTATGGAGTTCTACAGTAAAAAGAGTTAACATCAATATCATTTAATGTGTAAATAAACTAAGAAACTAAAACAAATTAAATACCCACTCACTTCTTGTTGTACAAGGACCATTAGGAGTTGAATGCCTTCAGCATATTCCATATCATCAATATTAGGTTTTTAATGCCAAAAATATAAGACAATAAGGAAAATCATTTAAAATTTTAGTACATACGGTTATGTTTAACTAAAATTATTTCATCCATTTCAGTGGAATCTAACCGACATGGATGAAGCTATGTTAGTGTCGAGAAACTGACATGATGAGTTGCAGACACTTATACAGTATGCAAAAAAATAGGGCAAAGATGCCGGTAATGACGAAATTAACTCTATTACCAGTGAAGAAGATGTTTGTGGAATGTTCTCTTCCACTCGAATTGATTTTTTCACACATCTAGTCAATCTAAGTGAGCTTTTCACTTCGTTTTCTGAATTTTCTACTCTTTCAATCAAGTTTTTTTGCATTGTAACTATCAAAGGTGATTCTCCGGTGTTTCTTCGATGATCTCCAACAATTCTAAGGTCGACGATGGCATTACCGCCTTTCAGGTGTAAGGATGAGGTGAAGGAGGGATAGGGTGAAGGAGGAGATGAGCAGTTGTAGGATGAGCAAGACAGGGGTGCTCTCATAATAGGTTTTAGTAAGGGGGCTATCAAAGGCTCCTCATATTGAAGGTAAAAAATACAGGGTGCCCTTGAAAATTATTGGGGGTGTCAATAAAAGTTCCCTAAATTGAATTGTTGCGCAGTTGGCAACTAGACTTGGATAGCCCGAAACTCGGGTTCGGATTGGGTTTTACTTGAAACATTGGACCAGATTTCGGGCTTGGTTGTCGAGGCATTTCTATGCCTAACGGCGTTGCTAGTATACGTAAATGATTCCCTCCTCTCCGTGCAACTTTTCGTTGTGAAAGAAAAACCGTCGTCACAACGGTCTTCCTTTCAAAGATTTAAAAAACACAGATGAGTTCCACCCCAACACTCCTCAAACCCCTCCTTCAAAACCCCTCCACTATCAAAAAATCTCAAGCGAAACAGCTCCATGCACAGATCCTCAAAACAAGAGCTCCCTCCTCTCTCATGGCTACCGTCCTCTCTGTCTATTCAAATCTAGGCCTCCTCCATGAATCCCTCCTCATCTTCAACACCTTTACCTCACCTTCCACTCTTGCTTGGAAATCAATCATCAGGTGCTATACTTCTTGTGGGCTTTTCCACCAAACTTTAGTCTCTTTCGTCGAAATGAGAGCTTCGGGCAAGTACCCAGATCACACTATCTTCCCTTCTGTTCTCAAATCGTGCACCTCCTTGATGGATTTGAAGCTTGGTGAATCGATTCACGGGTGCATTATTCGTCTTGGTGTGGATTTTGATCTTTATACCGGCAATGCGCTAATGAACATGTACTGCAAATTGCAGAGTATCGGCGAAGGTCGTGGTCTGGGATTTCGCGCTTCCACTGCAGACGCATTGTCTGAGAGAATTCCTGACAGAAATCTAGGAAGTCTTGATGGGGCTTTCAAGGGAAAAGTCAATATGGAGGTGGATCCTAATAATAATTCTTCTGGATTGCTTGATCAATTTCGAAAACGGATGGTGGGTATTGATACTAATGCTAATTTACATCAAATAAGCAATGGGTTGCCTCAAAGAAATATACGTACATCCAATGACATTGCTCTGAGAAGGGGAGACAAAGAGGTTTTTTATATGGAGAGCGTGAGAAAAGTGTTTGATGGGATGCCCAAAAGGGATCTTGTGTCCTGGAATACTGTAGTTGCGGGGAATGCACAAAATGGGATGTATGAAGAAGCTTTAATGATGGTTAGGGAAATGGGAAGTGCTGATTTAAAGCCCGATTCCTTCACTTTGTCTAGTGTCCTTCCTATATTTGCAGAATATGTGAATGTTTCTGCGGGAAAGGTGATCCATGGATATGCCTTAAGACATGGGTTCGATTCAAATGTTTTCATAGGAAGTAGCCTGATCGATATGTATGCAAAGTGCACTAGGGTGGACGATTCACGTCGAATATTTTATCTCTTACCTCAACGTGATGCAATCTCATGGAATTCTATTATAGCTGGTTGTGTGCAGAATGGATTATTTGATGAAGGCCTGAAATTATTTCGGCAGATGTTGATGGCAAAGATCAAGCCTAGGCATACCACATTCTCAAGTATCATGCCAGCTTGTGCCCATTTGACGACACTGCATCTGGGGAAGCAGCTTCATGGATACATTATAAGGACTGAATTTGATGATAATGTGTTTATAGCAAGCTCACTCGTGGACATGTACGCCAAATGTGGGAATATTCGCATCGCTCGTGGGGTCTTTGATAAGATGGAATCACCTGATATGGTGTCATGGACGGCCATGATCATGGGATATGCTTTGCATGGGCATGCCCATTATGCTCTTTCTTTGTTCCAGCAGATGGAGATGGAGAGTGTGAGGCCCAATTATGTGGCGTTTGTTGCCGTTTTAACTGCTTGTAGTCATGCTGGATTGGTAGATGAAGCTCAGAAGCTTTTTAACAGTATGATCCAAGATTATGGCATTGCTCCTGGTTTGGAGCACTATGCTGCGGTTGCAGACCTTCTTGGTCGGGCGGGAAGGTTAGAGGAAGCCTATAAGTTCCTGTCTAGTATGCATATCGAACCGACTGGAAGTATTTGGTCAACATTGTTGGCTGCTTGTAGAGTTCACAAAAATATTGAACTAGCTGAAAAGGTGGCTGAGAAAATATTTAAGCTTGACCCTGAGAACATGGGGGCCTATGTTCTTATGTCAAACATATATTCTGCTGCTGGCAGATGGAAAGATGCCGCGAACATGAGAATAGCTATGAAGGGTAGGGGGATGAGAAAGAAACCAGCTTGCAGCTGGATAGAAGTTAAGAGCAAGGTACATGCTTTTATGGCGGGAGATAAATCCCACCCGTATTATGATAGGATAAATGAGGCTCTGAAAGTTCTGTTGGAGCAAATGGAGCAGGAAGGATATGTGCCCAACACGGATGATGTGCTCCATGATGTTGACGAGGAGCAGAAGAGATACATATTGTGTAGCCACAGTGAGAGGCTGGCCATAGCATTTGGCATCATAAGCACACCTTCTGGGACAACCATTCGAGTAACAAAGAATCTCCGTGTGTGTGTCGATTGCCATACTGCAACGAAATTTATATCAAAGATTGTTGGTAGAGAGATAGTTGTGAGGGATGTTAGTAGATTTCACCATTTCAAGGATGGGAAGTGTTCCTGTGGGGACTACTGGTAAGTTAGCAAAGTGTGCATGTCACGATGTTCAAACCCAAGGATACAATACCATCGAACTCAAATGGCACAAGAAATTTGAGCAATATCCAGTTGCTTGTGATTTGCACTGGGAAAAGTACGTGTGTTGAGAGAAATTGCGATTTTATGCTTATTGCTGATCGACCAATTAAGTGAAGAGACAAGGGCATTATTGTGATGCTACACCCACTTAGTTTCAAGTAAATCGGGGAAGTGTACTGGGCCCCTCAAACAAAGCTTGATCGCTGAGGAACTATACATCCTTTCATAAATCACGTCAGATGCTCCTTTGACCAAGCTTGATTGTCAAGAAGCTAGACTTGAGCTCATGAACAAGACTGGTATTCTTGGTCTAACTTGCTTGAGAGCCATCCCCGTTGGACAGAATTTCCTGAAGAGCAGACCTAGGGTTTGTTGTATGATGGATCAGCCATCCTGGGGGGCACAACCCAGGTTTATACGCTCACCCGAATGAGCTGTCACTAATGAATGGGAATGAATGCTGACTTCATCAAGTGCCTTAAAGAGAGAGTGACATCCACCTACCTACTGGCAAGTGAATGACCATCCTCATCATCATCACCATCCTATTTTGCTATATGAATGCAGGACATGGCATTGTACATCTCCATCACAGGACTTGGTATTTGAAGAGGACATGTATTATTCATTTGAACCAAATCAATACAAATACAACATTCAATAAATTTTTGCAGTGACATATTGCTCAACATTTGCAGCTTTAACTTGGTCATTTTTCTCTTATCCTTATGGATAGAGAAGGATAAATAAAAGAATGAGACCAAACATCTGAAACCCAAGCAGTAAAGGTGACGATTGCTGTTGTGTTTCCACTGAGACTGAAATTAACTGCAATTTAGGAGCATGTACATCTGACAATATCTTAATTCACTGAAGTGAGAAGATCTTCAGATCTGTTTCCATTTTGTTTTGCACAGGTACAGGCAACCATTCCAGAGTTCCACATTCAGCTTCCTCCCTTACCAAAACATCGAGCTTACCTCATGTCAGTTCAATCTTCTCATGAACCTGAATCACACTGACCCACTCACAGTTCTGTGATATGAATGTCAATATATGGTTAAGATAAGACTCCTAAAAAAAGGGCATTGCACCCATTTTTAATACTCCAATATCCATAACTAGGGTCAGAGGTTTTCTGAGGTGTGTTTTACATTCGCTCCCATCCTTAGTATGACAATGGCTCATCCTTCTCCATGTGCCTGATAAGATTTGCTAGACATTCATATATCATCTCTTCCTGTGGGTGCAATTTATCTTCAACGAAAAATGGGTGGATTCTCTTGTCAACCTCAATCCAGCTACACCCGGGGTTCTTCTTCAATCCTAGCTCTTTCATTTTTAATCTAACCTTGCGTACCTTGTCCCAACTTCCAACCAAAGCATACATGTTGGACAGAACTATATAAGTAGATGGATCATCAGGATCCTTCTTGATTAGCAGTCCTGCAATTACCTCTCCCAATCCCAAATTCCCATGCATATTGCATGCAGAAAATAGTGTGCTTAGCAACCCAATATCCATTCTTATTGTCGGAGTGTTTTGGAGGATTTCATGAGCTTCACGCAATCTTCCAGCACGTCCGAGAAGATCGATTAAGCATGAATAATGTTCCACTGTTGGTTTAATCCCATATCCAGCAGTCATTTCATTGAAATAATAACAACCTTCATCAACCAATCCTGCATGACTACATGCAGATATCACTGCAAGGAAAGTAACCCCGTCTGGTTTTGCTTTGGATTGCTCCATCTGATGGAAAAGCTCCAGAGCTTTAAAAGCTTGACCATGAGACCCATAAGCTGTGATCATGGAAGTCCATGTCACAAAGTCTCTGTCCTGTAACTTATCAAAGACTCGACGGGCTTCGTCCACTGCACCGCATTTTGCGTACATGTCTAGCAGAGCACCCATGACAATCTCATTGGATTCGATTTCATTTTCCATGATATAGTGGTGGATCTCTCTCCCCTGCTCTAGAGCTGCTAGTTGTGAACAAGCCTGTAAGACACTAGTGAATGTAATCGCGTCTGGTCTCACACTGACAACTCTCATGTCACTGAAGATGCTAAGAGCCTCAAAATAACAACCAACCATCACATATCCTGAGATCATCACATTCCAAGAGACAACATTTGTCTTGGGCATCCTTTTGAAGACATGTTCAGCCAAACCAACACTTCCACATTTGAAGTAGAGATCAATAAGTGAGCAATTGATGAAGATATCAGCTTGTATCCCATTTCTGATTATATATCCATGGATGAATTTTCCTTCTTGTAGTTTGGCTGACCTAGAACAAGCTGTTAAAAAGCTACTTATGGTAGTTGAGGTGGGTTTCACTCCTTCCTTGTCCATTCGCCGAAAAAGCTCCAGACATGAATCACTATCACCATTTAAACTGTATGCAGTAATCATTGAATTCCAAGAGACAACACTCTTTCTTGAGATCTGCTCAAAAACTGCTCTAGCCATATCCAAACACCCACATTTCCCATACATGTCCACGAGGGCAGAGCTAACAAACCCATCCAATTCAAACCCACTTCTCATCAAATCCTGATGGATCTCCTTCCCTCTGTCCAAATCCAATAGCCTCGCGCATGCAGAGAAAACAGTCGTGAACGTCACTGAATCAGGAACGAAACCAGCACTCATCATCTCCTCAAACAATTCCAATGCTTTCTCAGACTGGCCACTTTGATAGTAGCAAGAGATCACAGCATTCCAAGAAGCCACATCTCTTTCGGGCATTTCGTTGAACAGGCGTATCGCCAAGTCAAAAAGATTGCACTTTGCATACATAGCAACAAGAGAGCTCGTAACAACAACATCGAATCCAAATCCAGATTTAATCACATGGGTATGGATCTTCTTTCCTTTTTGGACATCAAGCAATCCACCACAGGCCTTGAGAACACTTGGGTAAGTGTAATTATCAGGTTTGAGATAAGGAAAGAGCTGCATCCTCTCAAAGAGATGAAGAGCTTCATTGTACATATGATTCTTGGTGTAAGCTGCCATGAGGCCATTCCAGAGGGAAATGTCTAGTGGGTTCTCTATGGTTTGAAAAACTAGCCGTGCAGATTCAAATAAATGACAAGAAAAGTAGAGGTTGATAAGATGTTTGCACAAGGAGATGTTGTTTTGTTGGCCAAGTAAGATTATCTTTTGGTGGAGAAGCTTTCCTTGTTTCAATGACTTGGATGTGATGCATGTTTTTAAGAGAGATGAAAGCTTTTGCGTGTCCATCAAAGTGATGTGTTCGTCACGAAAAATAACAGAACCCGTCCTGGCTACCTTTGTAGCTTGAGACAGAATGCAACCTTACTATAAGTGGGATCAAGGTTTAAAAGGGGCCGTTATAACGGTACGGACTAGGGGTGGGAATGTGGGATCAAGGTTTAAAAGGGGCTGTTATAACGGACTGGGGGTGTTACCGTTTTCCCGTTATAACGCCGTCTGTTATAATGGATTACATGCACAGGGGCAAAAATGGAAAATAACAAAAATAACGGTGCCAAAATTCAAATTTTGAATTTCAAATTTCATAACGGAAAAATGAAAAATAACACTTTTTTAACATATTTTTGTTCAGAAAATATCGGTCGTTATTTTCGTTATAATGGAAAAATAACGAAAAAAGAGCGGCCGTTGTTTTTGAGCATTAAAACGGTACATAACGTAATGGGGGAGGTCCAAATCCGTTATTACGGCTTTTATTTTCGTTATAACGGCCGTATTTTGTTGCTTATGCTGTTGAAACACTGTAAGATCATAATTAATTGAACGACAAAAAAGAGGGCACGGGAAATGTTCGAATATAATTCGGGTTTGTCAAATGTTTTATGAACTGAACCACTGAAATCTTTCTATATTGGTCGGACCCAGTCAGGCCATGGTTCAAATTAGTCACACCGGTTTGTGTGGTTTAAATTGAAAGACGTATGATATATGTATTAGTAATGATGGAACTAAGGCCCTGTTTGGTTTTGGGATGCTAATGCACTCACTGGCCACGATTTTGAGGGGTGCAAATGAGCTGGCATGCAAGCCCTTAATGGTTGCACGCATGTGCATAGCTAAAAAAATGTGGCAAGTGGGTGCATTGCACTAGCAGTGGTGTGCAAAATGCATCCCAATGCAGCGAACCAAGCAGGGCCTAAGACGGCTCAGCCACAAGATTCCGGTGGGTTGGTCTCCGGTAATGGGCGACCAACCCACCAGAGTTTCATGGCCTGCCCTCGATCATAACCGTTTGATTAGGGTTAGGGTTTCGAACCAAACCCCTTTGTTCCAAAGTAGAAGAAAGGGGCATTCTTGTCCATTTAATAATATGCCTTAGTCAATTTGTGTCAATACCATGGTTTTAAAAACGGCCGTTTAAACGGTAACGCCCCAAGCCCGTTTCCGTTTAAACCCGTTTTATCGGTTTGGAAAAAATGGCCGTTTTTTGGTTTTAACGGCCGTTAAAATCGTTTAAACAGCCTTCTAATTTTGAAAAATTTTGTGAAAAAAACAGCTGTTAAAACCGTTTAATTCCGTTAAAATCCATTTAATTTCCGTTTAAATCCGTTAAATTCCTTTTTTTTTTTAATTTTCAAATTTCAAAATTTGAATTTCAGCGCCACTTTTTCCGTTTTTTTCCGTTAAAACTGTTAAAATCCGTTTAATTCCGTTTTTTTCATTTTTTTCCATTTTTGCCCCTGATCGTTTCAATCCGTTTAAACGGTAACGCCCCCAGTCCGTTTAACCGTTAAAACGGCCTCCTTTAAACCTTGGTCAATACCAATCAACGTTGGGCTTTTTTGCTTTACCCACTTACTTTATTGATGCAATTTGCATCTCACCCAATGTTTTTAAAATATTTGCGTCTCACCCTTTGACTATAGTCAACGATGTTGACCATAGACGATCTTAGGATGGATGTCCTAATATTTTTTAAATGACTATAATGACCTTGGGTTAGACGCAAATATTTTAAAAACATTGGGTGCGATGCAAATTGCATCAATAAAGTAAGGGGGACAAGCAAAAAAAACTAAATTCAGATATTTTTTTTTTAGGATTGTGAGCTCAACCTTTTTTTGAGGATTGTGAACTAAAAGGAACTCACCTTCACAGGTTGTTAAGCACGCTATGAGCCACGTGGCACACTCTCAGAGGTCACTAACCGTACGGATGTTGGGCCCATCGCTAGGTGGAGCTACATACCAAATATCAGCCTGATTAGTGATTTCAAACCATTGGATCTTTGTACCCCAAATAATGTTGAAATTCTACAAATAAAATCAACCCAAGAAAACGACTCTAATCCAATGCTTAAAAGGTAAGAATCAAATTAAGTTTTGGTCTGTAGGTCCACCTGCGGTTGGGCCAAAAGTAAATGAAGAAAGGTTTTGAGCTCATAATCCCCCAAATAAATAAAAAAAAAAAAACCAACAATCACCTCGAAAAAAAGGATCTTTTGCTTGCCCCTCGTACTTTATTGATGCAATTTGCATTGCACCTAATGTTTTTAAAATATTTGTGTCTCACCCAAGGTCATTATAGTCATTTAAAAAATATTGAGATGTCCGTCTTCAGACCGTTTATGGTCAACATAGGAAAAGGGTGAGACGCAAATATTTTGAAAACATTGGGTGAGATGCAAATTGCATCAATAAAGTAAGGGGGTAAAACAAAAAAGACATATTTTGAAAACATTCGGACCTCCCCCATTACGTTACGTGCCGTTAAAACGCCCCTTTATAACAAAAATAACGATCGTTATTTTCTGAAAATATTTGTGAAAAGGCCATCTTTTCATTTTTTTTTTCTGTTAGTTTCCATTATATTCCATTTTTTCAGTTTTTTAAATTTTGAAATTCAAATTTTAAAATTCAAATAAATTTGAATTTCAGTCCCTCTTTTTCCGTTATTTTCCCTTTTTGCCCCCGAGCGTTTTTTTCGTTATAACAGCCATTATAACCGAAAAAACGGTAACGCCCCCAGTCCGTTGTACCGTTATAACGGCCCCCTTCTAATCTTGTTGAAAAGTGCAAATGACGGAAGGTGTAGGTGTGACATGGTCAATCCAGAGTGTTGTCTGTCATGGATGATCTGGATTGATCACATCTTCCCTTCACAGGACCACAAGGCATAAATATAGAAAAGATCTATTAACGGCCGTCCAGAGAACCTTTTTTCCTTCTAAGATTGACGACGTAGGATTGGTCGAATCTACAACTAAACCAACACGCAAAGACGAGAGACAAGAAAGGAGCCACGTGTAGAACCCACAGAGTCCTTGTTAGGGAACACATTCAATCAGCCGTGACGGCAAGGCACTTTTGTTTTATAAAACCGTCTTCAAACTGAAGTGACTTGATGACACGTGTCGAGCTAGGATGGATTATGCATGTTGACACGTCGTTATGATAAAAACCTCCATCGACTATGGATCGAAGTTCCTTCCATTAAAAATTCGAAAACAAAAATAAGATATGGTGTATACAATACATGCATGGGTCGTCAAAAATCCATGAATCTTCATCTAGGTCAAAAGTCAACTTAATCAAATAATCGCAGCCATTTACTCAATATACCTATGTCAAAAGAGTGGTGATCCAACAAGGTGTTCCTTACCATAATGTGCCCCATATGTCTTTTCTCATTGGACGTGGCCATTCTCTTTTGCTGTGAGGATGCGTGATTTTTGTTACTCCCCACTGCCATCTGGGCCCACTGACCACATGGATATTTAGCCCAACTTGTTGGATATACGCACCAAAATCATTGTGATTGGTAATCTCTAGCTGTGAACTTTTTAATACGTGATTCTAACCGTTCGATTCAACCATTTTTTTAAGTACTAAAACCAACTGCCACAAAATCATCAAACAAGCCGATTTTTTGTATGAATGTCTTCCAAGAAGTGGGGTAAACATCCATGCGGTCAGTGGGCCCAGATGATAGAGTAACAAAAATTGCGCTCTTCATGCCAAAAAGTGTCAAGTATACCTTGTTACATCACGACCCCTAAATATTTAGGATAAGGGATTAATGATGATGATGAGTAAAACTTTAATGACAGGAGGCTGATGATAGGGGGCAATATGAGCCACGTGGCACACTCTTAGAGGACTCTGACCGTATGGATGTTTGGCCAATCCTTAGATGGACATACAAACCAAAAATCAGCCCGATTCATGATTTCAAGGCGTTGGATTGGAATTATTTTCATGGGTTGATTTTAACTGGGGGAATTTGAGCATTATTGACCATTATTTGAGGTACAAATATGCAAACGTTTGAAATCACTAATCAAGCTGATTTTTGTTTGTAGGTCCACCTAGGGATCGGACAAACATCCATACGGTCAGAGTCCTCTAAGAGTGTTCCACATGCCTCATATTGGATGCTGTCATCAAAGTTTTACTCGATGATGATGGAGCCTGAGTTTATGATAAATGAAGAAAGACAAGATGGAACCTTACAGAGTACTCAGTAAGCAACACCTTATAGGATCACTACTCTGATCCAAGGTTCAAAAATTGCATCAGATTATTAACGGCTGGGATCGAATCATACTGATTTCAATTTGAGGATATTATAAGTATAACCACCATCCTAAGAATATAATAGCTAGTAATGGTGATAGAGACCCTAAGCAACTTAAGAAAAACACATATTGGTGGACCATATCAACCATTAAAATAAGCTTAGTAACACATCATGGTGATTATTTTAGTTTAATAACCACATTTGAAAATCATTGCCAATAGTGCTAATAATTAAAAAAATTAAAGAAAAAAAACCAGTTATTTTCATGTTATGGACCACAAGACTGGACCTGTCCACACACAAAAAAATATCTGTGATTCAATTGCATGCGGTATGCGGCCCGGTTAATTATATCGGCAAGGATGGCACGTACATTACATGCATGCATTTATATATGTATATGAGAGTATGTATGTATGCATGCCATTAATCGAGAACATATGTACACATTGAGCGTGTCGGTGCATTTATATATGGACATGTAGAGACGGTAGTTCCCGTTATAACGTCATTATAGCGGTAATATTTCTCCAACCCCGTTACATTATTTGGTATTTACCACTAAATATGTTATAACATATCTTTCAGTATTAATGACCGACCGTTATTTTGAAATAACGGCCATTTTCACTGCCATTGACATGCTTTATTTACATTTAATTGAAAAATGAATTAAAAAAATGTGAAATTTAGACTATTAAATTACAACGGTCGTAATGGTAACCGTTAGGCTGTTATAATGGTCCCTTTAGACATGGTGGTACATAGGGTAGGAGGAGGCATGTATGTACAGATTACCCATGTGTGAATGCATGCATGTCATTGCTCGGTGGAAATGTGTATATACATGCATGTTAGTCGCACAAACGTCGCTCGACCAAGTCGTGTTACGCTGTTTATTTTAAAATTATATAAAATAAACAAATTAAAGAACCAACTTTTAATTAACAATGCCATGTGTCCCCATGTTAGTCAGTTAATAGGTTTCATGTAGTTTCTTAACTGTAGTTTAACCACCAAAAAACAAAAACTGCATCTTAAATTCTTCTAAAAAAAAAAAAACAATTCGATTTTGGGATATCCCTTCCAACATCCTCAAGTTGCATTAAATTAATTTATTTTTATTTCTATTTATTTATTAAACTGTCATTTTGAGTTCATAAAGTGGCACCATGTGTGTGTTCTTGTGGGTAAATCAATTTTCCTTTTAAAAAATCAGATGATAAGATCAACCTCCTGATCATGGTTCGAAGTCTCGGCCGATCCTTCTCTGGATCGATCGGGCCAGGCACCTTTCATTTTTTTTGAAACCGTGGGTATCCGGGCCTCTTAGTACCCCACCCCCGTCACCCCTTCCACACGTGCCGGAGTGTACTGGAAGAGTTAATGTGGACTGAGCCACTTATTACCCTCTACTCTTTCCGGGGTGGCCCCAAGGAGAGTTGAACTCAGAACCTAACACCTACTTTTTGGAGTGGAGTCCTGGCCACCTGCACTCAACCCTTGGAGTTGCCAGGCACCTTTCATTGTTCATTACCCAGCATGTATTGAGCTTTCTTTCTATCGATTTCCTTCCTGGCCCCAGATTCACCAAGGAATATTTTGGTTGCTTTTGGCGGAAACCGGATTGGAATCGGAGCCCACCGATATCCGATCCAAAATGGATCGGCTCGCCCCGAGATCATTGTTTTCCAAAGAGGTCTCACTTCGTCTCGGGCAAGATGCGCCAATCCTGTTCTGAATCAGACCGAGCCGGATCCGGCCTCCGATCTCGAGATTTCAAACCATGCTCCTGATATTCATCAGGCAGTTGTGCATCAAGCCCTCATGGGCCCATGTTGGTTTAAAATTCCAAGCATGGTTTAGAAGATCTCTCTCTCTCTCTCTCTCTCTCTCTCTCTCTCTCTCTCTCTCTCTCTCAGTAATAAAATCCCATAGTTTGGTAGCACCCATTTAGTTTAAGATCAACTATTCAGACAAAGATCTATGGGTGATGTTCTACTTCTTTTTGATGAGCAAAGATAATCCTCATGGGTGATCTAACAACTTCAAAAAAACTAAGTACTTTATTGATTTGTATTTTTTTATTTGGTGGGTAGTTGTTCTTTCTCCATCTTTCCAATTCCACTCACATCTATAATACTCAAATCTCACACACCCATTTCAAAATTTAAAAGTTTAAAGTTTTTAATGAAGAAATCACTACCAAACTGACGTGTTTTTGGCCTTACCCTACTCATCTTCATCTATATGTCTTGCTATGCCGGCCAAGCTGTTGATTTAACAAGTGAGTATTATTCCAGAGAACGACCATTTCTTTGGTCTTCCTTCCCATTTTTACTTAGAAAAATGGCCTGCAAGACTCTTAATATAAACTCCCTCACCACAAACCTTCTACTCCTCCCCCTATATCCTCTCATTCTTGAAATTCCATGCAGAAGTAAAAGAAAACTGGAAGAAGCAGAAGAAACAAATACCATGATGAAAGGAGAATTCGAAGTAGTTCATGGGGCTCTTGATTTAATCCAACCCCATGAACAATGGGAATGCAATAATGTCGGATTTTCTGCTGGTTCCCATCATCAAACAGTGAGGCCACTGATTGATAATCGGTACGGTAATAACACGGAGAGGTTCGAGCTCTCGGAGTGGATGGAGCATGTCGCGAAGCAGCTCTCGGACTCGCCGGAGACTGGCGCCGCAGAGAGTTTTCAGACAGAAACATTAGCGTCGGAAGAGAACTTTTCCGCCGTGCCTTCTATAGGTGACTTTAGACCTCGGAAAACTGCCAGACGACACTATGGTGATGGTCAAGGAGAGGAGATTCAATGGAGCAACTTCAATGAGAATGGAGGGAGCAGAGGATTGAATAGGTTAGATGAACATGGGTTGAGTATGCTAACACTTCTTCTCGAGTGTGCTGTTGCTATCTCTGTCGACAATTTGGGTGAGGCTCATAGGATGTTGCTTGAGCTCAATCAAATGGCCTCTCCTTATGGACCATCATGTGCTGAGAGGGTAGTGGCTTACTTTGCTAAGGCCATGGCTAGTAGAGTCATGAACTCTTGGCTAGGTATTTGCACCCCTTTGATCAACCACAAGAGCATTCATTGTGCCTTCCAAGTCTTTAATAACATCTCCCCTTTCATCAAATTTGCACACTTTACATCTAACCAAGCTATCCTAGAAGCTTTCCATCAAAGGGAGAGGGTTCACATCATTGACCTAGACATCATGCAAGGGTTGCAATGGCCTGCTCTATTCCATATCCTCGCTACCAGGATCGAGGGTCCCCCACATGTTCGGATGACGGGAATGGGCACGTCGATGGACCTCTTGTTGGAAACAGGGAAGCAACTCTCCAATTTCGCAAAGCGGTTAGGTATGTCATTCGAGTTCCACCCAATAGCGAAGAAGTTCGGTGACATTGATCCTTCAATGGTTCAACTGCGACGAGGGGAGACCGTCGCTGTGCATTGGCTTCAACACTCATTATATGATGCCACCGGACCTGATTGGAAGACAATGAGGCTACTTGAGCAATTAGCACCAAGAGTGATCACATTGGTTGAGCAGGATATCACACATGGGGGATCCTTTCTCGACCGCTTCGTCGGATCTCTCCACTACTACTCTACCATCTTTGATTCTCTAGGCGCTTCATTGCCATGTGATGACCCTAGTCGCCATCGCATCGAGCACTGCCTACTCTACAGGGAGATGAACAATATACTCGCTATCGGAGGTCCAGCTCGCAGTGGCGAGGACAAATTCAACCATTGGCGAACGGAACTCGTGCGTCATTGCTTTGCACAGGTACCCATGAGTGGCAACTCCATGGCTCAGGCGCAGCTTATCCTCAACATGTTCCCTCCATCACATGGTTATACCCTTGTGCAAGGAGATGGCACTCTTAGGCTTGGATGGAAAGATACCAGCTTGTACACTGCTTCTGCTTGGACTTCACATGCTTCTACATAGCCATATTTGTGAATGTGTTTTGTGTGCCTTTTTAGGTTGAAACAAGTCTTGTATCAATTGTCTTGTGTAATCAACCTCCTAACTCCATTTTCCTTTTCTCTCTCTCTCTCTCTCCAAGATGCTGGCACTTGTGATGCAAGACATACTCTTTTCTCATGGTTGGGGGCAGTTTGCGAATTGAGTAATGTTCTAAATTTGTGATGGGCTTTTCAAGTACATGCAAAATGGTTTAAATAAGGGTTCTACCAGAAAGAAAAAGAAAAGTTTAATTAAGGGTGTGTTTGGATCCACTGACAACAAACCAGCAGTAGTGCGAGTGTGTGCTACATGTCCTCCCCAAAAAAGGCCGACTTTTGATCGTTTTTGTCTGTTAACTGCTTGATTCCCATTTCATTAAGAACTACCAGGGATTGTGGGATCACAGTGTTCCAACTTGGAAGATAATTTTATAGCTTACAAGCTACCAAACCAGGTCTTGATTGTTGCAAATTTGGTGCCCGCCGTTTGGATGCTCCGCGTTAATGAGATTTTTCGGAGAAAAAAAATGCATCAACACAAGAAATCAAAGCGTTTTAAAATTCAGATGCGTCTTAAGGGGCCGGGGTAGTGCAAGTTTGATCTTTACCTGCAACTTATTGATACCTACGCCCAACCAAAGTTAGACTAACAATTTTCAAAAATATTTCTCATAAATCAAGGTCTCCAAATGCGTAGGAATCTGTTAATAAATATTTTTTTAAACATAAAAATTGGTGACATATATTATAAATAAAAAATATTCTTTAATTTTTAAAACAAGAATGAGTTTTATTCATAAGAGTTTTTGAAAAATTTAAAATTATGGAGTTGTTTCGGATTGTTGAATATTTCGTGTTTTCTTCGCAATGTTTTGAAAACACCGTGATTTGAAACATTTCTCAAAAGATAAGCTTTTTTTTTCTTCAAAAAGTCAGGTTTTAAACGGAGATTTGCTAACTATGCCCCAAACTACCCCCACTTTAACCAGCATCTTAGTGAGAAATCTTTGAAAACCCTAATGAGAGAAGGAAAGAGAATAGAGAGGAGAGAATAGGGTACGAGCTTAATTAAGTTCAGCCCCCCTATGGTGTATATATATTATATAAAAATGAAGTGTGGACCCATTTACATTAAACCCACTTAGGCCCACACACTAAACATAAACAACAATTAGAATTCTAACACTTCCCCTCAGGCTGGAGTATACAAGTCAAACATACCGAAATTGGTGCATAATGTAAAAAAAAAAAAAAGAGAACTCCTAGACAATGGTTTAATAAGTATGTCGCTCAACTGATTCTCTGACTTGATGTAAGGAGTAATAATACGCTTGCTCAACACCATGTCTCTGATAAAGTGACAACCTACCTCAATTTGTTTCGTCCGCTCATGAAACACATGATTAATTAATACTAGCAATAAAAATGATGTCTTGATTATCACAAAAAATGGGCATTGGGGAATGAATAACTTCAATGCCCATCTCACGGAAAAGGGGCTGAACCCACATTATCTCACAAGCAGTATGAGCCATGGCCCTATACTCGGCCTCTGCACTTTAACAAACCATGACCTTTTGCTTCTTATTACACTAAGTCACTAGATTACATCCAACAAAGGTACGATAACCATATGTAGATCGACGATCAATATGACTACCTGCTCAATCAGTATCAAAAAATCCTACAACTGATTAAGTCCTCGATGGTTGATACAATAAACCTTTACCTCGCGACTCTTTCAAATACCTCAAAATCTGGATAATGGCATCTCAGTGGGGCTGTCGTGGGGCATGCATAAACTGACTAACAAAACCAACAGCAAAGGTGATATCCAAACGAGTAACAATAAGATATATTAACTTCCCTACAAACATACCGAAATTGGTGCATAATGTAAAAAAAAAAAAAAGAGAACTCCTAGACAATGGTTTAATAAGTATGTCGCTCAACTGATTCTCTGACTTGATGTAAGGAGTAATAATACGCTTGCTCAACACCATGTCTCTGATAAAGTGACAACCTACCTCAATTTGTTTCGTCCGCTCATGAAACACATGATTAATTAATACTAGCAATAAAAATGACGTCTTGATTATCACAAAACATGGGCATTGGGGAATGAATAACTTCAATGCCCATCTCACGGAAAAGGGGCTGAACCCACATTATCTCACAAGCAGTATGAGCCATGGCCCTATACTCGGCCTCTGCACTTTAACAAACCATGACCTTTTGCTTCTTATTACACTAAGTCACTAGATTACATCCAACAAAGATACGATAACCATATGTAGATCGACGATCAATATGACTACCTGCTCAATCAGTATCAAAAAATCCTACAACTGATTAAGTCCTCGATGGTTGATACAATAAACCTTTACCTCGCGACTCTTTCAAATACCTCAAAATCTGGATAATGGCATCTCAGTGGGGCTGTCGTGGGGCATGCATAAACTGACTAACAAAACCAACAGCAAAGGTGATATCCAAACGAGTAACAATAAGATATATTAACTTCCCTACCAACCGATGACAACAACCAGGATCAGTATAACACTCCACATGTTTAGCATCAAGCTTCACAATAGGATCCATTGGAGTATCAAGAGGCCTGCAACCCAACATTCTTGTCTCAGATAGAAGATCCAAAACACATTTCCCCTGAGACAGAATAATACTAGTCTTAGAACGTGCAACCTCAATGCTAAGGAAGTAACGAAGAAGACCAAGATCCTTCGAATGAAACTACTATCCTAGATGAGCCTTCAAGGCACTAATACCCAAATTGTCACTCCCAATGATGATGATGTTATCGACTTACACAATAAGAATAATCACTCCAGATGGATAAATAGAGAATGATTAGAAGTAGAGCGTTGGAATCCACATCGAATCACAACAACACTAAATTTGTCGAACCATGCCCGAGGATATTGTTTCAAACCATATATAGCTTTCCTCAGTCGGTAGACTAAATCAGATTTGCCAAGAATAACATACCCTGGCTGCTGATCCATGTAAACTTCTTCCTGCAAGTCCCCATGCAAGAAGGCATTCTTTATATCTAGTTGATATAAAGGCCAATCACAACACTACCAAAAATAAAAAGACCCGTACAGAATTAAGCCGAGCCCCTAGAGAGAAAGTCTTAAAATAATCCACACCAATGGTCTGTGTGTAACCTTTGGCCACCAACCATGCCTTTTTGGCACTCAATAGAACCATCAGGAAGATACTTGATGGTGTACACCCATAGAAACCCACAGTCTACTTCCTTGGAGGAAGTTAAGTATGATCCCAAGTCTGATTTTGACGAAGAGCATTCATCTCCTCATCTATAGCCAGTTTCCATCTGAAAGAAGACAGCCTATTTATAAGAGGTAGGAATAGTAATAGCAGACATCAAAAGTGCAAATGTACATAAGGATGGAAATACACAATGAAACAAAACCAAATTAGCAAGTGGATGTTGATTGCAAGTGTGGGTACCTTTCCGTACAACAATAAGTAAGTCAGTTGAAGTTATCTTAGTGGAAGCAGGCGGATGAACCTCAGTATAAGGCGGTGATTGGTTGAGAGTTGGAGTCCAAGGAATAATCTTGTGGGTCTTAGATCATCGATATGTATGCATGGGATCTAGAACCTCTAGTATAATAGGAACTGAAAGAATAGGAACTAGAAGAACAGGATCATAAGGTAAAAAAAACTCCCCCTGAATAGAAGAGACAAGATCAGTGGTAAACTGTTGTTTAGACGCTAAAAAAGAAAGGAGTGGACTCAAAAAAGTAACATCGGCATTGACATAATAACGACGAGACTCAGGACTATAGCAACAATATCCTTTCTTAATGCGAAAGTAACCTACATTTGATGGAATGAGGAGACACACATCCAAATACACGAAGTAGATGACTAAAAGGATTCTCATTAGGATAAAGTAAAGAATAAGGAGAATAACCCTCGAGAACTGACGACGACATACGGTTTAATAAGACGGCAAGCAATAAGAGCAGCATCATCCCAATAAGGTTTTGGAACATGCATTTAAACATAAGGGTACAGGTAACATCCAGTAAGTGGCGATGTTTTTCGTTCGGCAATCCCATTTTGTTGGGATGTATGAACACACGAAGTTTGATGGATAATGTCGTGGTCTGAGCAAAAGATTTGAACAAAGGATTGCATGTACTCAAGGGCATTATCAGAACTAACTTTACTAGGTTTACCAAATTGCACAAATATTTCCTTAGAAAAAATTATAGGCAGACGAAATAATTCCAAGCAATCTTTCAATAAAAAAAAAAAGCCATGTTATTCTAGAGAAATCATCCACAAAAATAACAAAGTAATAAAAACCAAGTAAAATTTTTATTCCAGAAGGACCCCAAATGTCCATATGGACTACATCAAAAGGACTACGATGAGAAAAAGAACTGCGGTGATGCTTGCCTAACTGATAAGTCTTATATTCTAAAACAGACACTAGACTCAACTTTGGAATAATTTGACGTAACGTAGATAACAACGGGTGGCCCAATTGACAATGACACTAAAAAGGAGAGAAACCATTGCACTCAACGCAGATAAATGTTCACCAGGGTCCAAATACTACAATCCATTCCTTTCACACCCCAAACCAATCACCATCTTTGTCCCGAGGTCCTGAAATACACAAGAAGATGGAGAAAAGGTTATAGAGCATTGTAAGGATTTAGTAAGCTGACTCAGACCAAAGATTGAATGGAAAATTTGGAACTTATAGGGCTGATGACAAAGGAATAGACTAAGTAGGGTGAATATCACCTTTCCCAAGTACTAGATGAGTAGAACCACCAGCTAAAATAATATGAGATGTAGACGAGTGAAAGTAGAAAAGAGAGAGGGTGTACTAGACATATGAGCACTCGCTCCTGAATCAATGACCCAAGAGGATGGAGACTTGGCGACCATACACACAGAATTACCTATTTGTCATTGGTTGAGAGGAACTAACAAATTCAACTTCTAAAGGAGTTGGCGACTTATCCCAACAGACTTCCTCCATATGTCCAATCACACCACAATAATCGCACTTCAGCTCACCACGACCACCACGCTTGCTAGTACGACCACCATGACCACTCCTGAAGCCATTACCATCATTGCGACCCACATGACCATATGATATTCGCTCAAAAGTGCTTATTTTAAGCAATTATCTTCTAGCATAATCTAACTCTCCTACGTAAAACTGCTCTATTCATTCATTTCTTTTACGTAAGAGTCTTTTCTATTACGTAGAATACACTTTTCTGGACGTATTGGTATATTTGCATGCATTAAACATATTTTCGGAAGTCTAGATATAAAGCCGTTCTGATTAAGTCTCATTACTCGCTTCTTCTATTGCAGGAAACCCCGATTGGATGATTCTCGAGACTTATGTGCCCACATCAATCATGAAAGCCCATTATCAAAGCTTAAAGAGCCCACGGGCTATGACAAGAAGATAGGGGCCAAATGCAGGCCGAGCCAGAGGATCATAAAGTCGGACTAAGAACCGAGAAAGTGGAAGAATTTATAACCTGTGGTGCCAGACGACCACGTGTAAGCCACGAGAAGAACAAAAAATCCAAACACAGATTATAAGTGAATCATGTTGCTGAACCAGTGGACCAAAATGGCATCATCAATGATAAATCATGACACTAGACCATGGTGCAGGTCAAATGGGCAGATTACCAGGACACAGGTGAAGAAAGTGAGCAACATTGCTGGGCCACTATTTTAGACAAAAGAATTGGGTCAGAGCGATAGTAAAATAATGCTACATCAAAGTCGACTCATAGAAGGTGGGTGCAAATTGCTAATCACAGTTTGAGCAATAGAAAAGGATAAGACTGGAATGAATCAAGGTGGGGCCCTTATAATGAAGGAGATCCAAGAAGCACGTCACACCAAGCTAACCATGGTGTATGCTTTGGCCTGAAAACAAGTGGCAAAAATAAAGCTTGATGGTAGAAATGATAGAAGTAATTGCGGTGTTTGAAGATCTTCACATATCAAAGAGATAGATGGCAGTGATGAAGGCCAATAGAAGATTGCATGTGAACAAAGAGGAAAGACCTGAACCATTGGATCGCCATCACAAGTGTAATAGGTTGAAGAGATACTTGATCAATAGCGGCTAAAGAGGTGGGACCCAGATGTGTTGGTGACAAAAAGTAGAAAGTTGCTGAAATTTGGAATGATAATTAGGTTTCTAATAGAGGTAAAACTGTGGAAATCAGAGGGGGGAGGGCAAAATGGTCTCAAAATAGGAGAAAAGGGGAAGATAGGAACTAAATCCTAAGAAATGAAGATATAAAGAAAAGAATGAGGGGGATTGCCTCTCTCTCTCTTCTTCTCCCCCACGTTCCACAACTCCATAACACCCCAAGTTGCCCCCCCCCTCCATTCACCTCTCCACGTTTTGCACTTCCAAAACCAAAAAAATGGCCCTCATCCTTCTCTTCTTCTTCATCGTTTCAGCTAAATACCAGAAAAAGAATCAAAAATGAAAAAAAAAGGGAGGAAAGAAGAAGAAGAATGAGAAGGGGAGACCGCCCCTACCTACCACACCATCTCTTCCATCTCCCCCCTTTCCACCACGACCAGATCTACTCCTCCTTCCACCGCCCAACACCAGTAGCAGCCCCTTCTCCAATCTAAACCGTTGGGTGAGATCTCCATCATCGGTTCTGGTGTTGCAGCCTGCAACACAAGACACCAGCCTTAAGGTAACATTTCTCTCTTGACTGCAGTCCACCATTAGCGCCACCCAGCCAACGTCTTCACCACTGGTTATCACCGCCCTAGCCGAGCCACCACCACTGACCTACAACTCTAGCCTGCAACGCTCCCCATCTCTCCATTCTCGTCTTCTCCTCTATAAAAAAAAAAGGGGTAAAACAGAAGAAAAAAAAAAAAAGAGAGAGAGAAGAAGAAGAGGAAGTAGAGGAGAACACCATTACTACATCCACGATCTCCTTCCACTTCGTCGCCTCCAACTGTCTTCACCGTTCTCTTTTCGACTGTCTTAACTGTCTTCTCCTCTATCTTGAACCAAAAGAAAGAAAGAAAAAAAAAAGAGAACAGAAAAAGAAAAGAAGGAAGAGAAAGATGAGGAGGAACCGAAAAAGAGGAAGAGGGAGCCGTTAGGCTCCTCTCCCAGTCCCCACCACCACTTCAAGCTGCACTCACCACCATCCATGCCTCATCGTTGCTGCCACCCTCATTTTTTCTCAACGTGTTGGTGTTGCACACCAACAACACCAAGCAATCCAATTGGCGGTTCCCCATGAGGGCAAATCTTCATCAAGAAAGCCACAGCCACCTCAGCCACGTACAAATGCATTGGCAGTCCACAAATCCTTCGTGTTGCCGGCCATCCATCCATCATGGTGAGAAAACCTCCTCTTTTGTCTCTCTAGTTCTCTCTCTATGAGTTTTCTTATCTCGTTAGCCGCATCTCTCTCTACCTTTTCTTGCCTTCTAGGATAGTTTTGATTTTTGTTTTATCTGTTAATGTATACACTTCATTTTGATTCACTAAAAGTATTTCTATTTTGAGTTCTTGTTCTTGAGTTGTTTTAATGAATGGTTATTTTTGAATTTATGTGTCAGTTTATCTCTTAAATTCGGAATCGATCTCCAAAATAATAAAAAAATCATGCTTTAACCCCGATAATATCATTCCTCTCATCCCACTATAATTTTTGGCAAATTTCCGTGTTCAATGCTTTCTTATTTGCGCTAACCCGACTAATTCCGAGTGCGGATCGACATCCGACACGAATCCCTATACAAAGTGTCACGCCCCGAATCCGGGCACCCAAATCGAACTCGAATGCCTATAGATCAGCCCATTTACCCAAGATCCAGGGTGTAAAAAAATAAAATGCCCAAAAAATAAAATAAAGAAAATATTAAGAATCACTATTGTGATTGATAAAGAACGGTTCAACTCCAGTAGTCAAATAATGCGGAAGCGTATAAGCTATTACGGTGGAATAACCAAAGTCAAAATCAAAGTCAAACTTTTAATTTTGGTCAATATCACTAATTAGGATCTCTATAATTACCTAGAATATATATCAAACATCTTTTGTAAAAATACTTAAGCAAAAACGCACATTGAAGATAGTAAACTTGATTTTCGCGGTTCAAAGAAAAATTGTCAACTTTTGGTCAAAATTCAAAATATGTCAAAAAATTATTTTCTTTAAGGGTTTTATTCTAAAAATCAAAAGATACAACTTTAACAAATGCACTTTGGCTAAAAATGACATTTACAAATTTTTGGAGTTAGTTCTCCACTCTCAATTCAGCTCTAACGGTAACCGTCAAAAATAGGTAAAAAGTAAGATTTTGCACTTGTATTAATTTTTACGGTTTTGATCGAATCCAAATCAAGCAAATAAAATATAAGTTTTTATCTACTCAAAATAAACTAAATTTACATGAAATAAAATCATGTGGTTCTATTTTACAACTTAGGAAAATATTTAGACAAAGGTTTGTAAAATTTAGATATTTTGCAGTCAGGCACTTCTGACATCCTCTTAGTAAAATGGCTGTACAAGATACGTCCTATCAAATCTGTTGACTCACTATATATGAATGAAAATGTGACTTAAAAAGCTATAACTTTTATATTTTCTCCTTGACCAGATTCGGTCATCTAATAGGTGCTAAAGCTACTTAAAGTCAGAATAAGGGTGCTGATTCTGCAAAATCATCACATAAATTTTGAGATTTGTGCTAAACCGCACCCACTTATATAACTCCTAAAATCACAAAATAATTAAGTAACATATTACATTAAATCATGGTTCTAATCTCTTTAGAATCATATTAAAATATTATTGTATGAATATTTCTGCGTAGGACGTCGAAAAACCCAATATGTTAAAAATAAAAATAAAGTGATCAATTCAAACCATTAATGGTCCCAACGACCTCAACAATGTTAAAAATTCATTATTATATCATTAAAACATTTAAATCATTTAAGTATTAAAATCTCTTCTTCAATTCCTATGCCATCCATCGACTCCGTCTCATCCAAAGTATCCTCCTCACTGAGATTAACAAAATCTGAAATGTTTCGGTGTAATACCGTGAGCGAAAGCCCAGTAAAGTACAACGAGTACGCAAGACAATGAAGATAATCCAATCATAATTACTTTAGCATGTTAATCAGCATATTAACCAAAAATCAAGAAGATCAAACCATCCGAAATAACCAATCATGATGATGATATTAAATGCACTATATTCCTCATTCATTCACACCAAGAGTAACGAATTCCCACCAAGGGCAATAATCTCCCACCAAGAGTAACGAATTTCCCACCAAGGATAATGATTTCCCACCAAGGGTAACGAAATGATTTTCCACCAAGGGTAACGAATTCTCACCAAGGGCAACAATCTCCCACCAAGAATAACGAATTCCCACAATAAATGTAAAAAAACCATGAATTTATGATGCTTATCATATATGATTAACAAATAAGATTAAAATCTCAAAAGAATATACCAAAAATACCATATAATCATTAACAAGACTATAGTAATTGATGAATATATTCAACATTGTAGAGTGTACTTACTTGTTATTACTTTCTCTTAGATTCGAGAGAGATGAGAATGTGTAGTATATTTCTTTGATTATTGTCGATGAAGTCATTCTTCTAATATGTTATGCTTCGGGGTCTCATCAATATTTTTGTCTCAATGGATGATGTCAAATGGTGACACGCTATGGTATTTCTAAGTCTTCGAAGGTTCTTCAAGTTCTTTAATGGAGGTGCTTCAATGGAGAAAGAAGGAGAAAAAGATGAGAGAAATATTAGAGTAATGATTTAGGATTTTTAAGAGTTCACAAGCTCTCAATGCTTTATTAAATAGGTTTAGGAAAGTAGGGTTTTTAATTTTAAGTGATTTTCGTCACTTTAAAATGGGTGAATTTTATAACCCACTAAAAGGCTTATTTTAATATGAATATGGGCTAAAAATGGGCCTAAAGCCTATGGGTATCAAGTAGGCTTCATTTAAGATTATTATTAAGCCTAAAAGGCCTCTAAATTGGCCCTACGGGCCCACCCAACAAGTATAACTCATTAATTATTTATTACGACTATGTCACTCATAGACCACAATAGTAATATAGTTAATTATCATTGAAAATAAATTGTAGACAAGGAAATTAAAGAGTCAAATTCAACTTTTTACAATTAATTTACTTAAAAAATCATGAACAAAAGTTCAGGGTATTACACAAAGCCTGTAATCTTATAGAAATTTTGAGTCTCGGATCAAATTACAAATCTTGTTGGAATTAGGTTTCCGTAACCAACGACGTGGAAAAAAACCCTAGTTTCAAATGGATGGAGATCTCACCCAACGGTTTTGGTGTTGCAGCCTGCAACACCAGACACCAGCCTTAAGGTAACATCTCTCTCCTTGACTGCAGTCCGTCATTACCCCCCCCCCCACCCCCACTCTTCCTCCTACGTTTTCTGGTTTTGGACACCTCATCTTCTCTCCCATCTCCTCTCTTCCATCTATTTCCAGCCACCCTCACAACCCATCTCTCAATTCACGCCCCATCCCGTTCCCGTTTCAATAATCCCTCTCTCCCCTCTAACCTAGCCGTCCCTCTCACTATTTCTCTAACCTGCCAATTTCCTCCATGGAAATCGATCACACCTGCAACTTTTAGTTGCAGCAGCAAAAATGTTTTCTCTCTTGGATAGCGTCTCCTCTCCTTCACGTTTTGTTTTCTTGTTATAGGTCTGGGGGGCGATCTCAGGTGGGGAATCTAACACGCCTCCTCCTTGCTGCTGTCTGCAACAGCCGCTGGCCATCTCCCTCTCTCCGCCAATCGTATCCTCCCATTCCATCTTCTCACAAACCCAGCAAGCTGTCCATAACTAGATCTCTCCAAGCCACCGTTATCCTCTCCACGTTTCTGCCTGCAGCACCGCCCATCCCCAAACCGTTACAACCCATCTCCTGCTACCTCTCTTACTCCACCATTTTAGCCGCTCCTTCTCCCTTGAAAAGAAACAGTTTTCTTCCAACAGAAAAAAAAAAAAAAAAAGGAGAGAGAGGAGGAATGGTCTTCATGTGAGGACTGTGCAGCCTGCGAACATGCGCCTCCCCCAAGCTCTTGCAAATGGCTGAGGCCCCAACAGCCTACACTGTCTTCCCCATCGGTGTAGCCATCGGTAGAACCAGCAAACCTTTACTGGTCCATCCTCCACTAAGATGCATGCTACTCATCTTCCTTGTGGCCCTCCACTACCTCCAACGGTCTTCGTGTGAGGACTGTCATTACGCACCAGCAGGTGTGCGCCCTTGCAACTACATGCCGCGCATCATCCTCTCCACTATCTCCATTAAAGCACGGGCTTGCAACCCTTCCCCTCCTTCCATGCCAAATAAGTACGCCTTCCTCTAAGGAAACCCTTGCGCCCGAACCAGTCCGGCATCTCAATCAACACCTCCAAATGCAAGGTTAGGGTGATTTCCTACCCACTTGGCCATGCCTCTCTATCGCATGGCTGATCACAAAGTAAAACTCGTGGTAAGTTGTGTTCAAAGGTGGGAAACTTTCTCTCTCTAAATCTCTCCACTATCTCTCTTCTTATTTTCTCTCTGTCTCACTAGTTTCTTTCTCTCTCTAGTTTTCTCAAAATTTCTTTTAGTTTTTGTTATTTATTTATTTTATAAATTCCAAGCATTGTAGAATATTTATTTTGATTTGAATGAAGAAGAGTTAATTGAGGATTATTTGCGTGTTATATCTTTTATCAATGTGTTAATTTTTGGTATTTTCTCTCTCTAAAAATCATAAAATCAATCATGTTTTAATCCCGTGATCATCACTCTCATCCTTCTATTCTTTTATTTTTAGCAATTTCAGAGAAAAAGCCATTATTTCATGTTCTTGAATTGCGCGAACTAACCCCGAGTGCGGATCGACATCCGACATACTTTCTTCTGTGCAAGAATTCTTACATTTTAAATAAAATCGAATAAATTACAAATGTGTTTGAATTAGGGTTTCCGTAACCAACGACGTGGAAAAAACCTACTTTCACCATGAAATGTCTCATTATGGCCAGTAGAAAGTAATGTTGAAGATTCCTTAAGAGAAGTAGGGATAGTCCTAAGAGAGGTATGCTGAAGATGAGAAAAGGCATTTGCTGTAGTTGGTAGCGACTCACTGGCCAAAATCTGTTCCGTAATAACACCATACTTGGGACTCAAACTAGAAAGGAGCAAAGGAACCCAAAATTCCTCATGTTGACGCTTCTAAAGCTCAAGATCAGTGGTAAGGGCATGATAAATTTGAAGTTCCTCCCACATACCCCGCATTGCACTATTATGTTCACTAAGGGATTTATTACCCTATTTAGTGGTAAACATGGATTCAAATAAATCATTAATGCGGGAGACATTTCTATCCTAAGAGTACATATCTGCAATAGCGTGTCAAACATGTTTGGAAGTATCAAGAAACATCACATTAGAAGAAATCGAAGCTTCCATACTATTCCACAACCATCTCATCACCATAGAATTGCCACTCATCCAGTCTTCATACTTCTTATCATCTACTAGAGGAGAATCTTCATTAAGAAACCTGGATTTATTTTTAGCACACATGAACACCTTAATAGAATGAGACCATGGCAAATAGTTTTTGTCATTCAACTTCATAGAAGTAATCTATGCACCAACTCCTTCAAAGGTACTAAAACTGAGAGATTTTCCATCAACAAAACCAGCCATAACACTTCTAGAAACACATGAAGGGCAACACCAAAAAGATGAAGACCAACACCATGAAGACATCACCAAACAATCACAAACAACACCAAAAAAAGAGACACCAACACTATAAAGGGAACACCAAACAATCACAAATAGCACCACAAAAGGAGACCAAGCCAGTCTCAAAACACCCAGGCACAACCAGCTCCGATATAGGAGCAAACTATGGGGCTTGACAACAAAAAATAACAAACAATCTACTTTAAAGAGGCGCAACAACAAAGAATTCACTCTAGAATGGTATTGCAGCAATCAAGGACCTCAAACAGACATCAACTAGGCAAACAATCCACTATTAAGAAGTACAATAGCAACAACCATAAAAAAGAACCGCGACAATCCACTTTGAGGTGGATGGTAGCAACAAACCCTCAAATACTCAGCAAAGATAGCAACAAGCCACATTGGAAGGTTGGGGCATCATTGTCACACCCCGAATCTGACTCGAATGCCTAAAAAATGACCCGTTTACCCAAGATCCAATGTGTGATAAAAATTAAGAAATAAATAATATAAAATAGTTTTTTAAAATGACCATAATTCATAATATATTAAAATAAAAATCTTTTGTAAATATGTTTTGGCTAAAACTTTTGTTTGATAGGATTTTGAATTAACTTTTTATATATTTAAATGAATAGACGTAAAATTCTTCAAAAATACAATCTTAATAAAAAAAAGTTATTTTATTAATTATTTACTATTAAAAATCATTTTTAAGCATCTTTTGTGAAGGCACTTTGCCCAAAAATATCATTTACTATTTTATTTTAACAGTTTCACTCAAAGATCTACCCTAACGATAACGTGACTCGGGTAATACGTAAAATAAATGTAAGTGCCTAATATCCATAAGATTAATACATTTGTTAATGATTCATGACCATATATCTAAAGGGTTAAATCAAAGATTCTAGGAAGTCAAATATTGATTATCCGCATGATTCAAAAAAATTTAAACAAAGTTTTAAATAATAGACAATGTGAGTCTTTAATAAATTATGAATATGAAAAATGATACAAATAACAAATATATAGAGTCCCTCATCAATCTTATCAATATTCTCAATTGTCCATCCGATTTTTCTATTTTTAATAATTGCTCAAAATAGAATAGTAAGTCTTTCTTTATTTATGTATGCACTTAATTATCATTGGTAATTTATTTAAACGGTTTCTTTATTTTTAAAGTTCAATTCTTTGATTAATGAAAGATTTTTATTATTTTCAAAAGACTAAAAGTTATGAAAAATTTTAATTAAGGCAATTAATGTGTAACTCAAAGATATTAATTATTTTAATTTTATTATTTGTCAAAAATACCCTTCTAAATGTAAATTACTCTAATACCCTTAGACAAAAAATTTAGGGTATTATAAAGAATATTTTCATATTCTAGTTTGACAAAAATTCCGTGTGACATAAAATATTTACGTAACTTTACCTACGAGCACCAGTATAGTGTGAAGATGTCGTGGTGAGCATAATTCGCTGACTACGTGAAAACTAGAATACAAAGACAACAAGGATCAAACGGTTGACGACAGGAGTCGTTTGAGTAACTGCCCATTTGTCGGTTATAGATCGTGTACACTCGATTAGGAAGGTAAGTGACTTAGTGACCATAGGAATATATTTAAAATGAATAAAATATAATGATCAAACATAGTCAATGGACAGACCCGAGTCTAAGTCAAGATTATTGACTTCTAGAAAAGTTCGATCGATTAGACGATTTAGGCCAATCGATTGGATAAAGCCCAATCGATTGGAGACCTCTATGAAATCGATTGGACCCTATGAGACAGAACTTAATTGAAGCCCAATCGATTGGAGACCTTTATGAAATTGATTGGAGCTTACGGGGATAAACTTATTTAAGTCCGATAGATTGGACTATGTATAATTGATTGGATTTATGAAGGAAAAAACCCATCCGTACACGCCCAATCGATTGGACCTAAAGTACAATTGATTAGACTTCACACGGATTGAGTCCTTTTCAGATCCAAAATTCTAGTCTTCACTTATCTCACTTTCTAAAAGACTCTGGGCTACAAATTCTATAAATATAACTCATCTTTGGCTTTACAATACACACTTCTACACTTTAGAATACAGAGAAAAAAGTTTTATTTATCAAGAATGTCCAATCAAAGAACAAAACGCCTTTAGTTCTCCTAAATATCTTGTGAGCTTTTCTTTTTTTGATCAAAGCCAAAAGCTTGATCTCTTACTCAGCTTAGGTCTTCCACATAGAAACTTGACCTAGTAGTCTCAGAGTACCAGTGCGTCTCAATACTATTTGAGCGACTTAGGATTCAGGGTGTACTGAATCCTTCACTTTCAACTAAGGCTGGAGAGTTGAGAATTAAGATCGGAGTGGCTGATCGAAGGTAGGTTTGGGGTGTACCAAACTGAACAAGCGGATAATGATTCTTGACTGGGAGGGCGCGCATAGATTCGTAGCATTGATTTAGAGGATGTGGACGCATCGACAGTAGGTCTTGACTAAGGTTGGATGCGGTATTTGCAACGGTGCTGCGTAGGTAACCTTTGTTTCGTCTAACTTTCCAGTTAGTGATACTTTCCATCTGGACGTGGTCCCGTGGTTTTCCTTGGCTTAGGTTTTCACGCTAAAAACTCTTTGTCTTGTGGATGTTTGATTGTTGTTCCGCTAAATCTATTGATTAGATCAAACGACAAAAAGACTATACCACGGAAATATATTTGATTTGAGTCGGTTGTAATAATCCTTTTATCAATCAATTAAGGCATGCGAGTTTATCACCTTACCTTAACCAGTTAACTTGTGATAGGTTAAATTAATTTTTGAATAACCTAATCACCCCTCCCTTCTAGTTCTTTCTAATTAAAGAGAACGGATCGGTTATTTTTCAGGTATTACAATCATGTCCACGATATACAAAGGAGCAAAGGGACTGCAACAAGCTTTACATGTGGCCTGCAACAGTCCTATAGAACACCCAAACTCTGATCTATAATAGTTAGATCAGAAAAAATAAAGAAAAAGAAGAAGAATAAATTAATGAAAGAAAGGAGAAGATTAGGGTTAAGGGTCTACACTTTGGATTAGATGCTCAGATACCATGTGAGAAATCTGTGAGAACCCTAATGAGATGAGAGAGAATAGAAAAGAAAAAATAGGGTATGAACTTGGTTAAGTTCAGGCCCCATTATGGAGTATATATATTATGTAAAAATGAAGTGTGGGCCCATTTACATTAAACCTACTTAGGCCCACACACTAAACATAAACAATAATAAGAATTCTAACACTTTCTATGAGTTGTGACATTAATATAGACATTTGATATAAAGTCCAAAAAAATGCAACATGACACTCTTTCACACCCACTGACCCATTAATATTTGGCCCAACCTTGGGTGGACCTACACACCCAAAAGCAGCTTGATTTGTGATGTCTAATCGTTGGATTTCGGCGCTATCATGGCCTCATAAATAAGCCTATGAATGGGTTTCAATACCAAAATGAAATGCTCAAATGCAACGGCTAAAATATATGTTAGAAATAATTAACTCTATAAGTGCTCTTGCACTGAATAGGGTTCTTTCTAAAACTCAGATTAGCTTGATTTGTGATCTTTCGAGTTGTCACATTCTTCTGTGTAAAACTTCTTTTTTCGTCGAGTTTTCCACGTAAGAGTTTCTCTCATTGTGTTGAACACACTTTTCTGGACGAAATGGTATATTTGCATGCATTAAACACATTTTGGATAGTCTAGATATCAAGCCGTTCTGATTAAGTCTCATTATGCGTTTTTTGTCATTGTAGGAAATCCGATCAGACGATTCTCGAGACTAGCGGGCCCATAAGCGATAACAGAAACCACTATCAAAGCTTAAAGTGCCAGCAGGCTACGAGCCAAGTACAGGCATGGCCAGAGGATCGAAGAGCCTGACCAATAAGCCCACTGATCCGTTAACCAAGATAAAGATGATTGCAAGGGGTTAACATGCAGATAGTCAAGTTGGTGTTGCACGTGAATTCTAGGGGCCCAATCAAGAAATTTCTTAAGATCTGGGACGCAGTGTTCAAGTCAGTGGACCATGAGCCAAATGTTGATGAAGTCAACAGTTAGCCAGAGCATGAAGAAGTAGACATGGTTAAGGCAAACATGATCGACGATAGTGATTCAAGATGATGGGTCATGATTTCTAAAGGGCCCACAATGATTTCGACATGGCTGGGTGTTGGTCCAAATGAAGAACACGATGCTATCAAAGAGGTGGACCTTTGATCAAGAAATCAATAGTCCGATTACAAAGAATGAGGGTTGATCTCGAGTTAATGGACGGGTGTGATTTGCAAAGATGGGCTATCACGTATGATTGGACCATGAGTTTAACCTTACAGAGTGTGGATAGTCCATGGCAATGAAAGAGAAACGTTAATATGGGCCAAGTTTATGGGCCAACATGCATAGTGGGCTATTATATAACACGAGTGCTAGGCAATTAACCAACGTGATGACTCGATTTCAAATCATCATGCTACACTAAAATGGGACCTACAAGGTGAGTCATGAGGCATGAAGATATGGTGGGACCTAGGTGCTTAGTTCGAAAGAAACAAGAGAAAGAGATGCTAGAAGGATAAAGGACATCCAATTGTTACCCAAGATGAGGAAAGGAGTTGCTGAAATTTTAATTGAAGGTGGGGTCCACACCCTCTTTCCAACCCCACGGTCCACACCCTCTCTCCCACACACGTACACCCCCCCCCCCAACCCTAAAGAGAAGAAAACCATATAAAAATGAAAGAAAAGAAGAGGAAAGGATCCCATCTTCTCTCTTTTCAAAAATCTCATCCTCTCTCAACTCTCACCCATGTCTCTACCCTTTCTCTCGGACCCTCTCATTCTCTCCCCATGTATCTCTCTCAACACTCTCCATTGCAGGCCGGACCTGCAACTCCGGCCAGCTCACAATGGCTCTCACCTCTCACAACCGCCCCACAACACACTCTCTCTCTCTCTCTCTCTCCATCTCTTTTTCACCGTCAAGAGCAGTCAACGGCTCCATTAGAGCCACCGCCCAAGTGTTGTCCCCATCCATGATAGGAATGCAACTCCAGTGAGTGCTACCTAGCCGTGCACCGTATCTTCTTCATGGCTACTCCACGTGGTCTCCTTCTCTCCATCAACCTGCACCAAGGTAAGTTCATTTCTCCTCCTCCCCATTCTCTTCTCTCCTCTCAGTCCCTCTCACCTCTCTTTCCCTTCAAGACCAGCCAACATCAATATCTTTCTAGAGTTGCAAAATCCTACAATTCCAGCCACCACCAAACTACGGTGTACCCACATGCCTCCTCCTCTCCTTACCATCCAATTTTTCACCGTTGGCCAGAGCAAGTGTTCCTCCCTTTGGAGCTCGCAGCCACTGGTTCAGACCCACCACCTTGCACCGTCTTCTCAGGCCGATGTTGCTGGACATCCAAACGGCCTGCACTTCATGCTCTCAAACTCTTTTGCTGTGACCACGTGGAACACTCTTCAAGCTTGCCAGTTATCCACTTTGCTGGCCTAATCTCAAATGGCAAGAAAATCGGACTAAAAGTCCCCTCCATCTCATGCTAGCGTCTCTTGTTGGTTGGTGTTACTTTCCACTCTGTGCATATCTCCACTTGCTGCACATCGAGTACACCACCACAATCCCTTCATGGATCTCTCCGTCTCATCTTTGAAATGGTAAGTTTGTAAGGTGATGTCGACTTCTCTCTCTAGTTCTCCCTCTCACTCTCTTTCTCTCTCTACTTAATATCTCTCTATTATCTTCTTGTTCTCTCTCTAACCTTCTATTTTCTCTCTCTAAAATGCTTTCCCTCTCATTCTACCTACTATTTTCCTCTAGTTTTCTCTCTCTAGATCTATCTCTCTCTCTAGGTGAAGAACATCACTTCTCTCTCTAGTTTTTTAGTTTCTTTCTTTATCTTAACCTCTCTTTTAAAAATGCTTTCTAGATAGTTTTTATGCATTCTTTAAGTTTTCTTTTAATGTAATAGAATTTATTGGGATTAATGAAAATTAGTGGATTCGATTATTCTTCTTTTGTAATTTCTCGACTTATTGTCTATTAGTTGATAGATTCTCTCTCTTGAAAAATCTTGTTTTAAATCTCGTGATCATCATTCTCACCACATCATTTTTATCAATTTTCAGTTATATTGTTTCGATAATGTGCTAACCCTAATCCCGAGTACGGATCGTCATCCGACATTGTCCACTATGCGAGAATCGTTTATTTTTTCAGATAAAAAGTATCAGAATTTATAAATAATGTTGATATTAGGATTTTTGATAATTGCCTAAAAGTGTATAATTATCATCTTTAATAGGTATTATCGAGTCCTAGAGACCTACATGCAGAGCCATTCTGATTAAGATTCTAATTAAGTGTATTTTCTCTTGTAGGATCACTTTTGGCCTAATTCTCGAGATTCGAAGGCCATCGGGAAGCCTATATCACATCCATCAACATTAATGATCATCATCATGATCAAGATCAAGTATCCCGAGGAGATCTAGATCAACGAGAATAAAGCTTGAGGAGGACAATCACCACATACGAGCCCAATTGAAGACAAAAGGCCAAAGTGCGGAACACATCAAGCCCACGATCACAAGAGATCAAACCCAATCAAAGTCATCATCAGCTTGATAAAGATCAAGGGTAGACATCGCGTAGGAGCTATTTAATTAAGACAATGGCATGGGAGTGTAACTAATCCAAAAGATAATGGCAAAGTATTAATGTTAGAGATCACATTTATGAGAGAATCTTTTCTCTCTCCTCCCAATTTTTCCTCCATAATTCTCATCGTATGTGGCACAATCTCCCCTTATTTTCTTTCATTAAATTTATCATTCTTCGTTTATTCTCTCTTTATTCTCTTTCCTTCTTTTCCTTTGTCATAAATCCCCTTCCTTTTTCTCATTTGTTTCATCCATATGCCATAATATCTTTTAGGAATCATTTTTATATTTCCTATTTTCTTCCCACCTCACTTGGCTTATAAAAAGGCACCCATATTCTCTCATTTGGAGTGCCTGGAGTTCTCTCTCACTCCATCTATTAATTTTTTATTTTATTTCTCTTTCTCTATAATTGGCCAAGAAGAATTGGGCTTCATTGATCAAAGGTGATAAGAAGAAGAAGTGGTGTAGCATTTAATAAATAAGATTTTCATTATATTCATTTCTTCTTGTCTTATTAAAATGGTTGGTTAATTCCTCTACTAGGATTGAGGATTTCACCTAGGTAAGTATTTAATTTTTAGATTACTTTACTAGTTTATTAATTCCTACAACGTGATTATAAAGTCTTTTTTTCATAATTTTTTATTACATGTTCTTCGAAGCATTGATACGCCATGCTTAGATTGTTATCTTTGATGGTGTGTGCTTGCGGTTGACATGTAATCATTAAACGTGATTTATTTTAGAAAAAAAATATTATTCTCAAAAGTTAGATCTTCTAAATCAAGAATATTAAATTATTCATGATTTGAGTTAAAAAAAGTGAAAAATAAATTAGAGATAGTAATTTATTAATTATATATATTTACTTTTGATAAAATTCAATATCCTACTTTTCTCTTTATTTGTTTATTCCACAATCTTTAATTGTTTTTCTTTATTTTAATTCAAGTTAGTAAATTAGTGCAAATTTCATCTTATCTCTATGGAGACTTTTTATCCTAGTTTATTTATTAATTTTTTATTAAGAATAGATTTTCAACAAGTCCTTATGGGTTCGACTCTTACTTGCCTTTGTACTAATCGTATTCTTATTGCAAGTATTATATAAAATTGTTAATCAATAGGGATTTAAACAATGACTACATCATTAAAATCCTAAAAATCACGTTCGTCAATTTTTGTAACCAACGACACGGAAAAACCTTAAATCACCAACTAACACATGTAGAATCAATTACAAAATGTTTTTATGTCACACAAAATTAAGCCAATATATTCTATACAATTTTGGTCTATACTTACTAGTTCACTAAGAGGCTAGGAATGGTTTTCAATCAAACCATGTTTGGGTTTATCTAGGTCCTTAGAGACCATAGCAGTTGTTGATGAATTAAGTTTGTTTGACTCTGTAAAACCCTAAAAACCCTTAGATGGGCATTTTAGTCCATTTTCAATTTCTGTAGACCCCTTTTCATGCATTTCCTTTCACGAAATGATATAATCTAATTGTTACAACATTTTTGTGAAATTTCGTTCGATTACAAGAAATTTAAATTTTAAGGTCTTCGGGCCATTTCATGAGGGCTCACGTGGACTTAGGTGGGACCTACGAAATTGTTGGACTATTCTAAGTCCATTGTGTACTTCTTAATATTTATTTATGACTAAAGTAGTTTTAATAAGATACATGAATTTTTAAACTATAGTACTTATCATCAATATGTATATGTTACATAACCTATTAATAATTGATTAATCTTGTTTTAGGCATTAAGATGCCATTACCTTAATATACTAGTAATGGGATTATCCCAACAATCAACTATATAGCCTAATAAGCCATACTTAGCATTTTTTTTTATTGCAATTAAACTTTCTTAGCATAGTACCCAACCATACCATATATCATCTATTGATTATTTTATTCATTTCCCATATCCCTTCCATTAAAAGAATTCTTTTATTGTTTCTCACACTGCCACAAGGACTCCACGTGCAAACAAAACCTAAAACTTATTGTCAACCTTTCCACAAGACCTAAGCCTACCATTAATGATTCTCCACATATCCTATTGAGATTGATCTCAATCGTCCAAAACTAACATATTAAACACTCTTCTTGCCTGACTCTATAACTCCTTTCAACCTAACAAACCTCACCGTCATTGTGTTTCATTGAAACACCACTTTCCCAAACCTTTAGAATCCTAGTTGCTAAATACGTGAACCACTTTGACCGAACCCATGTCACTAGCCATTCAAACCTTCTTCCACTCCAACATGCCTCCCACTTTGAGCCTATACCTAAAACTATATAAGATCGTTATGGGCGCCCCAGCTCCTATCAAGAGACTTGCTGCTGGCCATCCAAAACACCTTTGCTCATACATCACATCCATTAAGTGGTGAGTTGAGGAGCAGCCACCAAGGGGAAGTGCAACTCGTTTTCCCATCACCTTCTTGTGTAGGTAAGGAAACCCGATTCCTGTGCAGATCGAGAACTGCTCCTACCTTGAGAAAGTTGCTGCCGTTCCCTTGTAGATCCTCCCTTTCAGAACTTCACTACTTCAATCGGGCGATCTCTCCTTCGTTCGGGTACGTGTTCTTTATTTTCCTCTTGGACAGTTCACAAAACTGAATTCTTTAATTGTTTTTTTTATTGGTAGAACCTCATCTTTTCTTTATTTATCATTCTTTCATCAAGACCAGCTAATCATGGTTGGATTAGTCGGATGGCAGCATTACCCTGTAAGGAATATTTTCATAGTCGATTTGGCAAAAATTCGTTTGATATAAAAACATTCTTATAATCGTTCCTACGAGCACCAGTGTAGTGTGAAGATGTTGTGGTACGCATACTTCACCGACTACTTGAAGACTAGAAGATAGAGACAGCAAGAATCAGACGGTTGACGACAGGAGTCATCTGAGTAACTGCCCATCTGTTGGTTAAAGATCATGTATGCTCGATTAGGAAGGTAAGTGACTTAGTGGCCATAGGAATATGTTTAAAATGAATAAAATATAATGGTCAAACCTAGTCATTGGACAGACCCGAGTTTGAGTCAAAGATATTGACTTATGAGAGAGTCCGATCGATTGGAACTTGTCCAATCGATTGGACATAACTCTGTGAAATCGATTGGAGTCTGTGAGGCAGAACATGTTCAAAGCCAAATCGATTGGAGACTCTATGAAATTGATTGGAGTCTTCGGGACAGAAACTTATTTAAGGCCAATCGATTGGAGACCTCTGTGCAATCGACTGGAGCCTACGGAACATGAAATTTATTGAGGCCAATCGATTAGACACTTATACCCAATCGATTGGACCCAGAGTACAATCGATTGGACTTTGCACGAACTCAATTTTTTTCATATCGAATTTCTTGGTTCCACTATTCCACTTTCTACACGACTCAGGGTCACGAATTCTATAAATACAACCCTTCTATAACTTCTCTAAATACACACAGAGACACAGAGTGACTCAATCTTTCAAGAGAGAGGAGAAAATATTTATTCATTAGAGTTTCCATTCAAAGAGCAATAAGCTTGTTTCTCATTCACATCTTGTGAGCTTGTTCCTCTCTTGATCGAAGCCAAGTGCTTGATCTATTCTCAGCTTAGGTTCATCACTTATATATTCGACCTAGTAGCCTGAGTGTACCAATGTGACTCAACACCTTTGAGCAACTTAGGGTTCAGGTAGGGGTGTCAATTTTACCCGTTTAACCAGAACCGAATCGGAATCGGAACTGAAAACACAGGTTCCAGTTCCACATTTTTGGGAACCGATTAAAAAGGAACCAGAACCGGAATCGAACCGAATCGAAAATAATGGTTCCGGTTCTGGGTAATCTAATATGGAACCGAAACTGATAAGAACCGAAACCGAACCAATAAGAACCGGTACCAATGTATAAATATAGTGTAAAAATTCTCATATTCTCGAGATTTGGCCCATTATACCGGGAATCAGAATCGAATCGGAACCAACAGAAATGCATAATCGATTCCGGTTCTGGATCCATCACTTTGAGAACCAAAATCGTTAAGGAACCGAACCGATAAGAACCGAAACCGATTGTTCCGGTTCTGGCCACCGTAGGAACTGAACCGAAACTGACTCGTTGACACCCTTAGGTTCAGGGTGTACTGAATCCTTCACCTTCTACAAAGACAGGAGTGTTGAGAATTAAAATTGGAGCAGCCAATCGACGATAGGTTTCGGGTGTACCAAACTGAATAAGCAAATAAGGCTTCTTGGCTGAAGGGCGTGCGTAGATTCGTAGTGTTGATTCAGAGGACGTGGACGCATCAGCAGTAGGCCTTAGCTAAGGTTGGAAGCTATAGTTGCAACGGTGCTGCGTAGGTAACCTTTGTTTCATTTAACTTTTCAGTTAGTGATGCTTTCCTTCTGGACGTGGTCCCGTAGTTTTTCCTTGGCTAAGGTTTCTACGTAAAAATCTCTTGTCTTGTGTGATTGTTTGTTTATATTCCGCTATTTATCTTGATTAGACCAAACAACGAAAAGAGAATATACCACGGAGGTATATTCGATTTGAGTCGGTTGTGATAATCTTTTATCAAACAATTAAGGCACGCGATTTTGTTCCCCTACCATAGACCAGTAAAACTGTGTAGGTATAATTGATTTTTAAATACTTAATCAACCCCCCTTCTAGGTATATTGGATTAAAGAGAACAGACCAGTGTTATTTCATTTGGTATCAGAGTAGGTTATTCTATTTAAGGTTTAATCACCCAAATTTAGATTCTTGTGAAACCAGTCCATTTTCATTAATTTGTCAAAATGCAAAGAGAATGTGGAAACACATCCAGACCTTCATTGTTTGATGGAGAAAATTATGCCTATTGGAAGGCTAAGATGAGGGCTTTTCTAAAGTCTATTGATGAAAGAGTCTGGACGTCTGTAGTGATGGTTGGTCACCACCCACAATGGCTGTAGGAGATAAAACCATTCTTAAACCAAAAGTCGATTGGAGCAAAAAGGACATAGATTGTTGTTGTCTAAATAGCAAAGGGCTAAATGCTATTTTTAATGCGGTTGATAAGAATGAGTTTCGAAAAATCTCTACTTGTTCTTTGGCTAAAGAAGCATGGGACATTCTTAGAGTCACCCATGAAGGAACGTCAGTTGTTAAAATCTCTAAACTTCAAATGCTGACTACTAAGTTCGAATCCATGAGAATGGAGAAAAATGATACTTTCACTGAGTTCTATGCTCAACTTAGTGATATTGTGAACTCTGCACACAACTTAGGTGAAATCATTCCTGAATCTAAAGTTGTTCGAAAAATTTTGAGATCCTTACTTGATAGATTTCAGGCTAAAGTAACTGCTATTGAGGAGAGCAAGGATGTTGACTCTCTCAAAATTGATGAGCTGGTTGGGTCTCTACAAACTTATGAAATGAATTTGAGATAACCAAAGAAATCAAAAGGTATTACCCTTAAAGTTTCTGAAGCTTAAGATTCAGAGTCAGAGTCCAATGTTGACTCTGAAGTTGAAATGACATTATTTGTGAAAAAGTTCAAAAAGTTTTTCCGTTCTAAAAATGATAAAGTTAAGAACAATAAAACTTTTGATAAATCTAAGGAACATGCCAGACCTCATGAGAGGGGTAGCAGAAGTGAAAGGAACCCTAGGGAAAGCCGCTCAAGCGAACCCCAATGTTTCAAATGTAAGGGTTTTAGTCACTTTGCTAATGTTTGCCCAGACAAAGAAGAATATAAGGGCAAGGCAAAAGCTTTCAAGGCCACATGGGACGAAGAATCAAAAGAACATTCTGATGATTCTGTTAGCAATGAAAAGACTGATAAGTATACAGCTTTTGTTGCTCGGTTTGATAGTCCCTATGGATTTCATGGAGAATCCAAGAAAAGTGATGATGAGAGTTCGAAAACTCTTATAATGGGGACTCAGATGACTCGGCAGTTGGTGTGAAAGAACTGTACGAGGAATCTATAAAGTTCATTAAGGCTAATAAAGTTTTATCTGACAGAGTTAAATGTCTTGACTTTAAAAATGTGGCCTTATTGATTGACACTGAAAAATTAAAAGTGTTGATTTTAGAGCAAGAAAATGAATCTCTACTTAAAAGGAACAAGTCATTGAAAAGTGAATTCCAAACTTGTTTGACACATAAGGAATCATTGGAAAATGAGCTTCTTAAATTTAAGAGGGATGTGTCAGGATTCTCATCTAGCTCGGCAAAACTTGATGAGATTCTACGTATGAGAAAAGTCTATGGAGACAAACAAGGTTTGGGTTACAAATAAAATCAAGAAAATGGGTCTTCTTCCAAGACAATTATTGTTAAGGCTCAAACTATTCCCACTCAAATCAATGACCAAATCAAAGTTGTCAAAAGCAATCGTCATTGTACGTACTGCAAAAATATGGGTCATGTGATTAGAGACTGTCATAAATTGAGAAGAGGAGATCAAAATTCTCTAGAGAAAGAGGTAAACTCAACTCAGAATGTGAAGAGTCAAAGATTTCATATAAAGACACATTATGAGATAAACAATTTGGACCTTCTAGAAAGGTCTAGAGAATTAATCAAAGAGATTGAATCTCTTGAGAAATTCAAATGTCCTCAGAGTTTTGTAACTCAAAAGAGAAGAGATCTTAAGAGAACTAGTCTATCCACTAAAATCACATCTGTGTGGATCAGAAAAGATTCTCTGAAGGAGAACTGTCCTAAAAAATCCCATCTCTGAGCATTGTGCTCACTATCCCTTCGTGTTTTCCATTCTTATTATCTGTGGAGGGATTTTTTTTCTTTTTGATTTTGTTTTGTTTTAAAGAATAAAAATTGAAAATTTTTAAAAAAATCAAAAGATCACTTGTTCAGAAGAATGTTGAAATCAGTATATACGAGTTTGATGAACAATAATTCTTGAGAACATTTGAACTTAATTATATTGGTAAAATTTTGCTAATCTCAGTATTATATCTTTTAATTATTATGATTGGTCAATTTTACTAGTGTGTATTAGAAGATTATTGAAATAGTATATCTCATATTTTTCACATGCACACTGATTATTTATGTGGGAATGGATTTGATAGAGGTGTGAGATCTTGTATTATTGGAATTAGGAATAAACCTCTATTGACTATAACTTCAAATTAGTAGTGTTCTTGCCTTCAGTTAATTTCGAAACTGCACTATAATCGACTGTTGGCCTCCCTATGTGAGTTATTGTTCTAAGGAAAAAGCTACCTCCAAAAATTAGTGTGAAAGCCATCTGTATGGCCCTATTTGAAATTGAAATTTGATTCTCATTGCTGTAGAAAAGGGCTTCCTACATGGAGAATGAAAGCTACCTATATTCAAAGTGAAGAAAAATGGTGTAAAAGACAGCCAATTTGCTAGAAAAATTTTTTATCCATCAACAAATACCCGTTTACATGAGTGTATGTGAGAACCCTTAATAACTCTAATGATGATTTTATGATCGGATACAAGATACTTCTAGATTTTAATTTTTATTAAAAATTATTACTAAAATCTATCCGGTACCACAGATAAAATCAGATCACTTACACTTGATGATATTACTGTTGATATTTGAATCTATGATTACTAGTGATTTGTGACTTGCGCTTATGTCCAAAAGAGTTGATAGTTCTGATAAAGCAAAAGATTGAACTAATGTGTTAGTTATTTTTTCTTCAATAGACTCAGTGTTTAGTGCTTATCAAGATTGATTCATGAATTGAATTCTAACATTTTTTTGAATATTGTCTTACCTGTTCATGAGCCGTTTAAAAAAGATATTTGGTTTGAAAAGATTTTATTGGGGGGTCCTGGAGAATGAGCCTATTGGTTTAAAAATTAAAAAATATATTTTTTTCCGAGACACAGTCCAATCGATTGGACTATACATACCAATCGATCGGACATCTCCAATCGATTAGAAAGTACGGCCCAATCGATTGGCTTTGCTCCAATCAATTGGACAGTGCGGCGTTCATTTTTATAAAATCCAAAATGGGTCATTTTCAACCCCAATTGATCCAATCACCTCCCAAATTTCTCCAAATCAATCGCAGGTGCCCGATCTACTGTGCCCATACTGTTTTGTGGAGTGATTCTCGCGATTTCTCTAGTTTTCTACTTCATCTTCTTCGTTGGTTTTTGGGGATTTTTGGGTGAAAATGGAGTTGTTTTGGTATTTTCTTCCTTTTCTAGTTCTTATGGTGACAAATCCTCGTCGTAGAAGAGCGATTGTGGTCTCAGAAGAGGAGAGTGCCGATGATGAACCCCTTGTACCATGGACCCAATCTCGCTCAAAATGAGGTGGTCGACTCAGTGGTTCACATCATTCCGAATGGGGCGAATCATCTCGAGGCTCTACGAGAGCTCGTTCTCAGGGTCATTCTGGTCATGCAGAGACTTTTTCGGTTAGTGCTCCCATATCTCCTTTTATTTTTTATTCAGTTAGGGATCGTTTTGATCATTTCTCTATTCGTAAATTCACTATTGAGAGAGTAGTTGAATTTGGCACTATTTTGGGTTCTACGATTCATTCTATTTTCTTATCTTGTGAGTGGATCCCTATTACTCGTCTGAAATTATATATTATCCTGTTTTGCTGAAACTGTTTTATGCCAACATGCATTCCATTGCAGTACATTTATTCCTCTTACATCTCTTCTCCTTGAGTATCGGTTGTTGCACCTCATTTGTGGGTACAACATTGATCCACCTGGGCATGGGCACAGGTGAACATTGATCGTCTCCAGCTTCTATATCATCTAGGTACTGGGTTTATTATTGATCTTCCAAGGTTCATGTTTCAAGCCTTGGTTAGAGCGGGTAGCCAGTTGGCTAATCATCCGTGTCTTCCATTCCCTCTGCTGGTGAGCTCTATCCTTCTACACCTGGATGTACCAATTTTATCTTCCGAGGAGGTTTGCTCTCCCATGGGGCCCATTGGATCTTCCACTATCAGGAAGAGCATGTCTCAGGTTTGAAGAGTGACAGATGTTCATCCGCACTTCGATGATCTTTTTGATGAGGACTTGGGAGATGATATTGAGCCAGGCGTCTAGCAGATAGATACTGAGATGCATCCTCTAGAGCCACATCCATCTTTTGTCCAGCCTCCAGAGATGCCTGCACCTTAATTACTCATTTGAGTCTCTTCATCATCAGATGGTGGGATTCGACCAGCGACTTTCGTCTCATGAGGAGCGGACTTCTCAGAGCTTTAGACGCTTAGAGGAGGGTCAGGAGAGGATGACGGGCTCCCTTTCAGATATGCAGCGCTAATTGGAGTACTAGTTCACTATGATGGGTTTTGCATAGCATCCACAATTTCATGGTCCAGATCAGCAGGATGGTACTGGTCTATCGGCCTAGTCTCCCGGAGAGATATTTCTTGAGAGTTATCTGGTATTTTTTTTTAGATATGATTGTACATAAATAAACTCAGATTTTGTATGATTATACTCTGGTTGTGTTTATTTGCTTATATGTTACAGGATATAAACCAGTTTGTGTTATGGATTTATATATATGCACTTGTTCTTCGTGATGATATTCATTGCTTGCTTATTATCTGCTTATATTTTTGTACTTTTGTCAATCTGTGACAAAAATGGGGAGAAAAAATCATAGAGGTAAAAATAAGTAGATGCATGAGATTGGGGGAAAGAAATTAAGGGGGAGAAATTTTTTTTTTATTATTTTTCTAATTTCTCTACTTGTGATGTGCATAATTAACTTATTGCATTTTAATAATTTATTGATTGCCGATGATATTACATGGTATGTGTTGTTGTTAGATTGTGCAAGGAATAGATCAAAAGCTATTCATTTATCTGTTCGATTATCTTCGAGAGAGTGTGAGATAGTGAGTGAATCATGTAAGAGGGTGATATTGTATTTTTATTTTTTACCTTCTATATGATTAAATCTTTTTTGTCATGGGATTGTCAAAGAGGGAGATTGTAAGGAATATTTTCATATTCAATTTGGCAAAGATTCTGTTTGACATAAAAATATTCTTGTAACCATTCCTACGAGCACCAGTGTAGTGTGGAGATGTCGTGGTATGCATACTTCGCCAACTACTTGAAGACTAGAAGATAGAGACAACAAGAATCAAACGGTTGATGACAGGAGTCATCTAAGTAACTGCCCATATGTTAGTTAAAGATCGTGTATACTCGATTAGAAGGTAAATGACTTAGTGGCCATATGAATAGGTTTAAAATGAATAAAATATAATGGTCAAACCTAGTCATTGGACAGACCCGAGTCTGAGTCAAAGGTATTGACTTATGGGAGAGTCCGATCGATTGAAACTTGTCCAATCAATTGGACATAGCCCAATCGATTGGAGGACTCTGTGAAATCAATTAGAAGCTACGAGGCAGAACAATATATTAGCCCAATCGATTGGAGACTCTGTGAAATCGATTGGAGTCTGTGAGGCGGAACATGTTCAAAGCCAAATCGATTGGGGACTTTGTGAAATCGATTGGAGTCTTCGGGACAGAAACTTATTTGAGGCCAATCGATTGGAGACCTCTGTGTAATCGATTTGAGCCTACAGAACATGAAATTTATTGAGGCCAATCGATTGGACCCAGAGTACAATTGATTGGACTTTGCATGAACTCAGTCTTTCTCAGATCCGAATTTCTTGGTTCCACTATTCCATGTTCTACGCGACTCAGGGTCACGAATTCTATAAATACAACCCTTCTATAACTTCTCTAAATACACACAGAGAATAGAGTGACTCAATCTTTCAAGAGAGAGGAGAAAATATTTATTTATTAGAGTGTCCATTCGAAGAGCAATAAGCTTGTTTTTCATTCACATCTTGTGAGCTTGTTCCTCTTCTTGATCGAAACCAAGTGCTTGATCCATTCTCAACTTAGGTCCATCACTTATATATTCGACCTAGTAGCCTGAGTGTATTAGTGTGACTCAACACCTTTGAGCAACTTAGGGTTCAGAGTGTACTGAATCCTTCACCTTCTGCAAAGGCGGGAGTGTTGAGAATTAAGATCGGAGCAGCCGATCGACGGTAGGTTTGGGGTGTACCAAACTGAATAAGCAGACAAGGCTTCTTGGCTGGAAGGGCGCGTGTGGATTCGTAGCATTGATTCAGAGGACGTTGACGCATCGGCAGTAGGCCTTGGCTAAGGTTGGAAGTTGTATTTGCAACGGTGCTACGTAGGTAACCTTTTTTTCGTTTAACTTTTCAATTAGTGATACTTTTCGTCTGGACGTGGTCCCGTGGTTTTTCCTTGGCTAAGGTTTCCACATAAAAAGCTCTTATCTTGTGTGATTGTTTGTTTGTATTCCACTATCTATCTTGATTAGACCAAATGGCAAAAAGAAAATATACCACAAAAGTATATTCTATTTGAGTCAGTTGTAATAATCTTTTATCAAACAACTAAGACATGCAATTTTGTTCCCCTACCATAGACCAGTAAAACTGTGTAGGTATAATTAATTTTTAAATACCTAATCAACCCCCCTTCTAGGTATAATAGATTAAAGAGAACGGACTGGTGTTATTTCATTCCCCACCATGTAACCTAACATCTCTACAAGCCTAGGACCCCTTTTTTTGCCTTAGTCACTTTCCTTCCCTCCATTTTCCAACATGGAGGTGGGTTTTCTAGAAACCATGCATCTCTATCTTTAGACGGACGTACACTAGCTTTGAATTTTTAACCGATCGACCTTGCTAGGAGTGTTGTGACACCCCATAGCAACCAACCGATCTGCAACTTGCAGATCGTTCGTTGATCTAGCAAACCCAGTTGATTGACAATACCTCTTTATTCAGTTTTGATTAACTAATGTTACGAAGGAAAATACTCCTCCAACACCTTGAACCGTACGATCCCTTTTTTCACGAAATCCTTGATATCCCAAGTGACACCCTTTTATATTGGGTTATGAAAAACAAATTCTATGAAACCTTATTATTTATTAAAGTTTTCCACCCCTTTCATTCTATTTTTACTGTATAATTCATAAGATACGTGACTCTGTGTTAAGGTCCATTAGTTGGATTGTCTAGATTAACAATCCCACATTGTTTTGGCGCCAAATCCATAAAACATGGACTTAGTATTAACATCACAAATAATATTTTGGAAAAATAATAAAACAATATGAACGGTAAATTTTCGATCGTTTTCAACTCTATCGATCATGATGTTAACTCCTTTTACCTTGTAGAACAAATTTTAGGTTTTAGGATTTTATTTTACAAAGCATAAACTTAACTTATAAACGTGAAAATTGAAGGTTCCATAATCTTGGGTCGAAATTACAAGAAGATGGCCGATTTAAAAGAAATTATGGTGAAATCTGGGAAAGCAATCGAAGGTAGGTACCCCCATGATCCTTACAATGTAAATTAGAAGTATGCGAACATGTATTGGTTATTAACGGTACGTAGATCTTGTATCATAATAATTTTGCTTACTAGTATGATATCATGTTCAAAATTGAGATCCCCTACGTGGATATTTACATTTTTAGTAATTTATTATATAAATGAAATCACGCATTGTATTTCCGATTCAGAAGCGATAAAGCAAGTTGGGAGTGAGTTCTCCAGGGTGAAAGATCCGAAAACTCCGGGAAGACCCCCTATGTGGGTTGTGCATTACTTTTGATTAATTGTTTATAATTCATTATCTTTCCCTTCAGTTAAGATATATTACTTGTTTAGTTAATTTTCTGATTTCTCTATTAATTAATTAATCTATTACCTGACACTGTAAAGAAGAACTCCTACTCTAACAAAAATATCGTGGAGAACATGAGCCATTCTAGAAGATACGAGTGCTGATATTTATAGAAGTAAATATACAACATGATAGAACAATAAAAGGAGCCCACATTTAGATCCAATGGGCAACCCAACCTAAATAATATAATACATGGATTTCTACTTCTATGTTATTTTGCTTACAAGGTGTCTCTCAATGTTACAAAAGGGAGATAAGGGACTTGCAATACTCGAGCTGCTCCAATTGGTAGCATTGGTAGCATTCCTAATGACTCAAGCACAATCTAGTTTAGAAGCTACCCACAACCACTCGAGCTGCTCCAATTGGTGCCACCATCGTCCTTTAATTAGTACAACTTGGACTTGCTTGTCAAAAAAACACGGTGGCCTCACAACCACCGAAGTAACCTTTGGCATCATAAGCATCATCTCATCTATTCTACTTATTAACAAGCATGGGGGTTCTTGGGTTACTCATGCTATTAGTACCAAAACCCCATAATTCCCAAAAGTCCCTCTTAACCTGCGTTCATTTTTTAAAAATTACTTACATCTTTAATAGCTAGAATATATTAAATAAGGGTTTTTTAGTCTTTTTGCATTTTTCATTTTCTTCCAAAAATACCCTTCTTTTGATTCTTTCAATTTTTTATTTTTACGGGCCTTTTGGTTATTAGGCAACTTATACTTTTCAGCTCACTGAAACGCATTAAATGCGTTGATGTTAACTCTTTCATAAGAAAAGATTTGATGACAGACGCCCATCATCAACGTTGATGAGAAACTAGAGTATGAGCTCACGTAACATACTATTACAGGCTAATGACCGTATGGATGTTTGGTCCACCCTAGGTATACTTACGCAACAAAAATAAGCTTGATTAGTGATTTTTAACCTTTGGATCATAATGCTCGAAATCCACGGTCAAAATTAAACCATGAAAAAGACTCTATAATCCAACATATATAAATTATTAATCAAGATGACTTTTAGTATGTAGATCCATCTAGGGATGAGCCAAACATCCAAACGATTAGTGGTCTCCAAGCATGTGCCACATGGCATCATATATTATGGTACCAATTATTTGGTGTCAAAATTGAATGTTTGCAAAAAAATAAATATTACTCATTATGAAAAGAGTAATGATCACATGGTCCAAGGTCCATGGACGTGAATGTTAGTGTCGCTTTGTCATTGGTCAAAAACGTACCCCGAGTTGCATGCAAATAATAATGCCCAAATTCCACGGTTAAAAATCAACCTATAAAAAAGACTCCAAACGAATGCTTAGAAATCACTAATCAGGCGATTCTTTGCATGTAGGTCCACCTAGGGATGGGCCAAACATCCATACGGTCAGTGGTCTCTAATAGTGTGCCACTTCTACCAAATAATGCTAAAAAATCCACGGTTATAGGTCCAACTAGAGATGGGCCAAACATCTATATGGTCAGTGTACATGCATGCATCCCCCTAGTATTGAAAATGTCGCCCTGGACGACGATATGTTGTCACCCACCCATTCTTCCCGGCATTGCTTGTCTAATCTCATGTAGTCAGGGTCACTTCCAATCTTATTACAAGCAGCATTTTCATCATCTCACATGTCCATACATGTAAGCGTATACATAGATCACATACATGCATTAATACATCTATATAACAAAACAGGGAAGTTGTCTCCCCCTCTTATGGGCTTCATATATCCAAGGGCCCATATCAATCCTTACATAAAATAAAATTTAGACCCCTGAATTAATTTAACAGGGAAATTGTCTCCCCACTTATACCCCTCATATCGGCTTCACAAAGATGGTCGAGATCTTACCCCCCAAATGGACTATGGATCTCAACCACTCACACCCGATTTTGGGAAATGCTCTGTAGGGGAGTGCCGATGGCATGGACCACCCACTATACATCTATCTATATAACAAAACAGGATGGTTGTCTCCCCCTCTTATCCAGCTTCATAAAGGATGGCCGAGATCTTATTATACCATATGGACGGTGGACCTCAGCCACTCACACCCAATTTTGACAAACGCTTTGTCGATGAGTGTCGTGGGCACGGGTCACCTACTATCTATATAACAAGGGACGACTTTTGTCTCCCCCTCTTATCCCCTCATATAAAGAGTGGTCCAGATCTTCCCGTCCATCTAATTTGGACGGTTGGATCAGAGCAACTTAAAATTTCGCATCCCACGCATTTTGTGGTAAGACCCATCGGGTAGGGTCCACCATTAGGTGGCCATGTGAGTGGAGCCCTTTCCAAATCGTGGAGATGTCATGAGACGTCTCCATGTAAAAAGTCGTTTAAGAGTTTAAAAAGAAAATAATAATCTATATAACAAAACAGGACGGTTGTCTCCCCCTCTTATCTGGCTTCATAAAGGATGGCCGAGATCTTATCACACCAAATGAACGGTGGATCTCAGCCACTCACACCCAATTTTGACAAACACTTTGTCGACCGTGGGCACGGGTCACCTACTATCTCTATAACAAAACAGGACGGTTGTCTCCCTTATCCGGCTTCATAAAGGATGGCCGAGATCTTATCACACCAAATGGACGGTGGATCTCAGCCACTCACACCCAATTTTTACAATCGCTTTGTCGATGATTGCCATGGGCATGGGTCACCTACTATCTACCTACATATAAGGATTGAAATGGATTGGATTTACATATAGCCCAAGGGTCAGGCTCAGGAGCCCTACTTTTTATGCCTCGAGAGGGGTGTTATCATTAAAACGGCCATTAAGCCAGGGCAAAAATGAAAATGGATTTTAATGATTCTAACAGAAAAAAGTGGTGCTGAATTTTTTTTAAAAAAAGTAGAATTTAACGAAAATTTAATGGTTTTCTTATACCCCTCTTATCTTATATGGCTTCAATAATGAGTGTCTGAGATCCACTATGCTTCATATCAATGGCTGAGATTAACTCCCACCCGATTTTGACAAACACTTTGTCGAAAAGTACCGCGGGCACAGGCCACCCACACATATATCAAGACAACTCGGTTGTATTTTTCTTATCTTATCCATCCATCTAATGTGGACGGTTAGATAAAGAGTGGTTGAGATCAAATCCATCGATCTAATGTGGATTGTTAGATTTCAGCCACTCAATCCGCCTCATTTGACCTCAATTTATTCAAAATTAGAATTTCAACACCGTTATTTTTTGTTATTTATGTTATTTTTCCATTTCTCCCTTTGTGCGTTACAATCCGTTATAACAACCGTTATAATGGAAAAAACAGTAACGCCCCAGTCCGTTATACCGTTTGAGTGCCGAAGGCACCTAATTTTTGCAAATGCTTTGGTCAGAGAGTGCCGTGGGTATGGGCCATTTACCATTCTATATAACAAAACACATTGGTTGTCTCCCTACTTATACCTCCTCTTAAAAGCATCAACAAACAAAAGCTGAGATCTAATCCTCCCCCAAATGGACGGTGGATCTCCGCCACTCACCTGATTTTAGCAAATTCTTTGTTGAGAAGTGCCGATGGCACGGGGCACCCACTATACCTACATATAAGGAATCAAATGGGTTGGATTTACATATAGCCCAAGGGTCACCACTATACCTACATATAAGGAATGAAATGGGTTGATTTTACATATAGCCCAAGGGTTAGGCTCAGGAGCCCCACTTTTTAAGCCTCGAGAGGGGTGTTACCGTTAAAACGGATTGAAACGGCCAGGGGCAAAAATGAAAAAAATGGATTTTAACTGATTTTAATGATTTTAACGGAAAAAAGTGGCGCTGAAATTCAAATTTTAAATTGAATTTGAAAATTGAAAATTAAAAAAAAAAAAAAAAAGAATTTAACTGAAACTTAATAGTTTTCTTATACCCCTCTTATCTTATATGGCTTCAATAACGAGTGGCTGAGATCCAATGTGCTTCATATCGATGGCTGAGATTAACTCCCACCTGATTTTGACAAACACTTTGTCAGAAAGTGCCGCAGGCACGGGCCATCCACGCATATATCAAGACAACTCAGTTGTATTCTCTTATCTTATCCATCTATCTAATGTGGACGGTTAGATAAAGAGTGGTTGAGATCAAATCCATCAATCTAAAGTGGATGGTTAGATTTCAGCCACTCAATATACCTCCTCTTATAAGCATCAACAAAGAAGGGCCGAGATCTAATCCTCCCCCAAATGGACGCTGGATCTCCCCCACTCACCTGATTTTGGCAAATTCTTTGTCGAGGAGTGCCAATGGCACAGGGGCACCCACTAGTATAAAACAAAACAGAGAAGTCACTTATTCCCCCTCTTATCGGCTTCACAAAGGATGGCCGATATCTTATCACCCCAAATGGATGGTGGATCTAAGCCACTCAGACCTGATTTTGGCAAACACTTTTTTTTTTTTTTTAAATTACGAGGGCATGTAGTAAGAGGGAATCCATTATCCGTGGAATGGGTCTTAATTTGGACCACCTACTCTACAATTGGCAATATTTTTGTCATTGGAGATACCAACCAATCTGTCTAAACAAATAAAAGCTATGAGAGCATCTTGTAAGATGCAAGCAAGCAAAGCAGACAAAAGTTGCTAGATTTTTAAGCTAACTTTTCTCTCCCCAACAGAGACAGATAGAGAGAGAGAGATAAGGCTTGCACGTTGTTAACAAACCATCTTTTTTTTTCCCTTTAAAACGTGTTAGGCGGCAGAGTTGAGGAGCGATGCTCGCGAGCGCTTCACCGTTCACCCCTCGTTCTTACAAATTAGTTAAAAACTTTTTATAACAAAATTGCATGGAGTGTCGGAACAGACTTTGCTCCCTACGAATACCTTGCTTAGTGTTCTTGCACTTGAACGACTCATGTGGCGAATCCGACGGTTCGTCTTGTAGATGGTGCCTTGTCAACTTACCCCACCACGTGTATTTTGGCCAATTCCTATGTGGACCTACAAACCAAAAATCAGCTTGATTAGTGATTTCTAAGCGTTGGATTGGACTTATTTTCATGGGTTGATTCTTAACTGTGGGAATTTGAGCAGTATTTGAGGTACAAAGATCCAACGCGTAGAAATCACTAATCAGGCTGATTTTTGATTTGTAGGTCCACCTAGGGATTGGCCTAACATCCATATGGTCAGAGTCCTCTAAGAGTGTGCCACGTGACCCATATCTAAAAAGGGTATTTTAGTCATTGTATAATTTTAATGCTTGAAATGTTTTTCATTTTGATCTAGTTATTATTGAATTCCACTTTTGCTCACAGACATCCATATGAGCCACGTGGACAGTGGACACTTTGAGAGATCACTAACTGTATGGATGTTTGGCCCATCCCTATGTGGACCTACAAGCCAAAAATCAGCCTGATTGGTGATTCCTACCCATTGGATCTGAGAACCCCCCCAAATAATGCTCGAATTCCATGGTTAAAAATCAACCCATGAAAAAGACTCAATCCAACGGTTAGAATCACCAATAAGGCTATTTTTTTGGTCTTTGGGTCCATATGGGGATGGGCCTATCATCCATATTATCAGTGATCTTTAAGAGTGTGCCACCTGGCTTATACAGAGAGAACCATGACCTAGTGGATTCAAATACCCTGGGTTTTGTGCAAGTCACTAACTTTATTAAATAATTCAACGAAAACAAAAAAGTGGTTTGCATAGACCCATAAACACTTTAGACCAATGACAAAAGGACAAGACTTGGCACCATGGCTGATTTCATGATCCACGCCCCATGAGTGGCTTGCCTTAGAGCTCTAAGTATACTTTTGTCCAATTAGAAAGACACGAGAAGGCACCATTAGGACTATCAATGGATGAAGTCATTGACTGACAGCCTAGGCACCTCTTGGCTGAATTTATGGTCCCTGCACCATGAGATCACAACTCTTTCTCCATTCCCAAACAAATAGCAGCTATTCAATATTTCATATTTTAAAAAAAATGATAAACAAAGAAAGAATGCAAACTCTTTCTGCCATACGGCAAAGGACTATGGGGCAAGACTGGTGATCACATGGTCCGCGGTGCATGTGGTGCCCAACAGCTGGTACATTTTGATTGGTGTTGGACATCTCGGCTACTAGTAGTCACTTTAACTACAGTCTTTTAGCAGCCCCGAGACTCCGTGATCACCACTCATAGGACAATTCTTATTTATTTATTTGTAGGTGACGTTGTTGCCAATCAGGGCCCTACCATCTATACATTGTGGGGGTGGGTCCTAAAAATGCTTCTGGTGGTCCCTTTTCAACACGTGGAAAGCACCGCACCCTACCCCGATAAGTTAATGGCCTCGTCAATGGTTTGCCCATCCCTTAGTGGATCTACACACCAAAAAACAGCTTAGATCGATGATTTAATGCCGTTATATTCGAACATTTCACATTATGGACTCGGGATCCACGTATGGGCCAAATTTGTGAAGCCCATGAATAAAATGCTCGAATCAACGGTTAGAAATCACTAATCATGCAGATTTATGTTGCATAGGTCCACCAAGGGGTGGCCACCAAACACGCATGGGACCCGAAATAATGTGCTACTTGGCATTTTTGGGAGGAAGGAAAGGCAATTTCTTTCATCCTATCGTTTAAGCTGCGAAGTCAAAAATCCATGCCTTAGCAGGAACTGGAGCCTGTTTCGTCACTCCTGAGTAAAATAGGTGCTGTACCAGGAACTATTGTCTGTTTTGTCACTCCAGAGACCTCTTAAAATAAAATAAGCGAAAAAAAAAAAAAAAAAAATCTCCACCTGCTTTTGCTCTATCATTCCTTTCTTTCTTCTTCCTTTCTTCTCCTTCCTATCTCTCACCTTAATATTCCTTCTGTTAAAACCTCTCGAATTCTCGATTCGTCTCTAGATCCTAAGATAGTTTTCGAATTTTCCTTCTCTGGCCGTGAAATTCTCGGCATTTGATTGTTTCCACTGTTAAATTAAACATTTTTTTTTCTCGGAAGATCTTTGATTAAAGATCTTTCTTTTTGATCGGCTTTCAACCAAATTTGATCTCCTCGCGAGCAATGCATTTGGCGCTCTGAGAATTAGGCTTTCGATTCGCAGTCGGTAAGGGAATTTAGGGTTTTCTGTTCTCCTGCGATGTAGATTCGTTATTTCATGTAGTTGGTGGTAGATTGGGGTTTGGTTTATTTGGAGGGCGAGTTTAGGGGTATGATTTGGTGGTAAATAAAATTTCTAGGGCTGATTAATTGCTAATGTTGTTGTTTTGACATTAAAGGTTGAGAGAGAGAGAGAATTTTTGGTGGATTATAGAAGGAAATAGTGAGATTTGGTGAATCTGAGGGTTTGGCTATTTAAGGATTTGTAATCATTTGAAGATGGATCGGTGAGGAGTTGGTTATTATATTTTGGAAGGGTGGGCAGGAATCTGGGTAGGGAAAAGGTGAAGGTTTATTGAGGTTATTTAACTGGATTAGATCATGGAGCATGTGATCGGCGGAAAGTTCAAGCTTGGCCGGAAAATCGGGAGTGGATCTTTTGGTGAGCTTTATCTAGGTATGTCTTTCATTTTTCTTGTGACAGCATTCCTGTTTCTCTTTTGTTATTTTCAGTTCTGCATTTTGTTTTTTGTAATTTTTTTTTGTTATTAAAAGATATTGTCTTTTGGTGTTTTGATTTGATTCAGGTGTTAACATACAAAGTGGAGAGGAGGTTGCTATAAAGCTGGTATGTCATATTCTTCCTTTCTTGGAGAAATTTGGGTTTTAATGCTTTAGGTATTAAAATGTGTTTGCAATTTAGATATTGAAGTCATAGTTGCCAAAGAGGGAAATGGTGCAAGAGACAAAAAAGGAAACGACCCCTAAAAATATTTACCTGGTGTGGGAAACGGGAACGAATGGGAGTGTCAGAAGAAACAGCATAGGAAACAGTTGGGAAATGACATAGGAAATGGTAGGGGAAATGGGTGAGAATCGCTCATCGATCTTCATAACTAGATTATGATAGTTATAGTAATAACAATATGTAACATTACTTCTATGCATCTATATTTATTGTAATACCTCCAAGATGAAAAAGTATACTTATCAAAAAAAAGTAATAACAATATGTAACATTAGTTCTATGCATCTATATTTATTGTAATACCTCCAAGACGAATCAAGCTTTTTTCCTCACATGTGGTGCACAATCATCGATTTGGATCATTCTTAAGTTGAGTTGTTTTTAGATTGGGTACAAGGTAAGAACAAAAAATCACAGTGTTTGTTTAATCATAACCAATTAACCATCAAATAAGAGTTTTTGTAAGAAAATATACAAACAACAATCCAAAATCAAGGGAATTTAAGCGTATTCTGGATCACCAATGGGGCAATTTAAAATGATGGATCATCAAGTGTCCATGTAATTTTAAGTATTTAACTAATTGCATTAATTTAATAAGATCCTAACTGTTTAATTCAATTGTCAATATTTTGTATTGATCAAATGGTTAGGATACTTAAAACTTTGAAACGGTTGGCTTTTATAGATATACAGTATAAGTGTGATTCATATAAAAAAGATTGCATCAATATGTAAAGTATATAAGAAAAAAATGTCTCAACATTTCTAAAGCATTTCCACTTTCCTAACATGTTTAGTGCGTCCTTAAGTTCCCATGGTGTTTCGCTATACGTTTCATGGAGTGAAGTTTTCTTATGCACTTCGCAGACATTTTACACACATTTCCCTCTTGTGTTTCTTGGGCGTTTCCAATGTGTTTCTTGGACGTTTCCCATTGCAACAAATGTGGGGAAACTGAATCATATCTGTTTCCCAAACGCATTTCCTTCGGAAACACTTAATCTTGTACAAAATGCATGCCCGGGTAACTATAATTGATGTTCTTAGTTGCTATGAAACTTTTATCGAACCAAAGGGAATTCACAAACTCGCCTCCATTTTTATTACTACTGTACTTGTGGTCATGTGAGTCCATTAGAGTTGGCAACTATGTAACGACAGGGAACCTTTTAGGGTTTTGGCCTGTGTCGACATGTATCAACACGGATATGAATGTTGACAGGTCCCAACACACATCTTGACACATATAGCAATGTCACCATTCATTTCAATATTTTTTTTGTAAAAATATATTTCTACAAGAGGACTGGTGTGTTCTATCCTCCACTACTTTATATTAAATTGTTGAGTCGTGCTGTCCCACGTATAATTGGACAAAAATATATGCGGTTGAGGCCATTGACTGATTCACGCAGTTGTTGCCTCGTGCACTATAGATCTCTTGAATCCAATGGTCAATGGCCTCAATGCTATCCGTGGGATAGTATTTTCCTCAGTTGTTTAATATAACTATAGTTGGATTTTTTTTTTCCTTGTTATAAACCTACCTTGTTTATTAAGTTATTGGATAGCTCTATGGTGTATGGAAATTTTATCTTTTACCCTTTCATATATATTTTTTCTCTTATTAGTATATTAAAAAAAAAACTCTTATTTAGGGACATGTTTGCATTTCGGGCTTTTGAAAGGAACCATCTGTGTTAGACAGTGACACATGTCTCCATGTCATTGTTACATAGGTTGGCAATCTTTTCCATAAAAATGATATCACCTTAATCCGTCGTAATGTTTTCATTTTGCTGTTATGTCAAATAACTACTTTTTTATTCCCTCTTTTTTACCCATGTCCCTTCTCATTGTTTACCTTTGATTACCTCCATGAGATGTGTTCCATCCAGCTTCTTTTTAGCACTTTGAGCTCATTTCTGCACTTGCAAGAAATTTGGCTCCATCTGGTTTTTTTACTCATTATTGTTCATGATCCTTTTAGTACAATAATTTTTTTCTTTCAAAAATAGCTGTGTTAGTTCTTGAAACAGTATTACTATCATTTAAGCTATCATGAAATAACAAGAGATGGTAGTGTTCTTGAAAAAGTTTCGTTTGAGTTTATCATTGAAGCTATCTTGCAATTCTTGAAAAATTTAGAAAGCTTTTCTTCTTCTTTTTTCCATATTATTGTTTTTGTGTGCTAGAACTGGAAGAAAAGAACACACTCTGGATACAAATTTGTTTTGGTGGTTTCGGTATTGTCATACAAATTTACTGTCATGATATTAAATTTTCAAGTTCTCAAGTTTTCCTTGCAATCTCAGGAATCTGTGAAGACCAAGCACCCTCAGCTTCACTATGAATCAAAGTTGTATATGCTCCTTCAAGGAGGAAGTAAGCTTCTTTTCTGCTTTTCTTGTTCTCTTCCTTTGATGATTGCAGATTTTATTCTAAAAAGGGAAAGGAGGATGGGAATTTACATGTAAAAGTGATTGATTTGGTATTGTGAACTGTAAGAAAAACGACATGATTGGTTTGTTTGATGAATGAGACTTGGTGTTCAATATGATTTATTATGTTTAAATGAAGCGGGAATTCCCCAGCTGAAGTGGTTTGGAGTCGAGGGCGAGTACAATGTTATGGCTATTGATCTTCTTGGGCCAAGCCTGGAAGATTTATTCAACTACTGCAATCGAAAGTTGACATTAAAAACAGTTCTGATGCTTGCAGATCAGTTAGTAAGTATTCATTTTTTCTGTTGCTTTATTTTGTTTCCAGCAAAGTTGATAAATGCAAATGCTCTTGACTTGTATACAAGCATTCTGAAGCTAGTGATTTAGCTGCTGCAGTAATGCTTCTTTTCATTGTTTTTTTTTTTTTTTTTTGTAGATTAACAGAGTTGAGTACATGCATTCGAGGGGTTTTCTTCACCGTGATATCAAGCCTGACAACTTCTTAATGGGTTTGGGGCGCCGAGCAAATCAGGTAATTGTTTCTTACGTGCACATTTTTTTCTTACATGCACGTTTGATTCTTCCTTTAGTCCGTGTGGCCTTATGGTATACCCTTGCGATGGTTCATTTTATAATCCACAATATTATTGTCATAGTTTTGAGTGATTACATACAAGAGGAACAATTATTGGTTATATTTTATTTATAATTGTCCTTTGGGAATCTCCCATAGATTTGTAAAGAGTCCGTGGACCACTTTTACAGCAGGAGACTTAATCACCTATTTGAGTTTTGTTGGCGTCAATGTTGTCAAAGTTTAATCAAATCGGATAATCGAGATTCAAATCGTTAGATCATAAGTCTTGACGAGTCAAGGAAAAGATAAAAAAAATAATATGCCTAAATACTCCATAATCCATCACATAATGGAAAAGGTTTCTATAATTATTTGCAAATAATAACAAAACAGTTTACTTGGCAATCCTGATATGGAATGTGGAGACACTATTTCTAAATTCACTGTTATAGAAACAGAACGTCTCTTCGTAAAATGATAAATCAAGATGTTATCATTAACTTAAAATCAAATGAAATAGGTTTCCATTTGTCATCAACAAAGTCTCAATCTTCCGATTGCTTGCATGGACGTGCCTTTCTTTTCATTCATGTCAAGTGATGTCATGAGAAAAACATCACTATGTGAATGTTTGTTAAAATAATTGTATTGGAAGAGTTGCTTGTTTATGTAGAATATTAAGTTTATGCTTCGTACTGGATAGAAGGTAAAATCAACCTAATGCCTTGAAATGGAGCAAAGATATAGAAAATTGAATAGAGATGTTCCTCTTATTTGTATAATACTTGTACAAACAATCCCAGTTGATTTCATGTCCCTACCCTAACCATTTAGTTTTAGGGGCTCCTATTTAACTCTTTTTAATCATCAAGGGCAGTCTAACTTAAAATATAAAAGAAAAGAAATAAAAATGAATAAGCTAAAAACTGACTCATGGTTTACAGCAAAATATGTTTAAAGATCTTTTGTATGTTTAGAAACACATACCAAGAAACATGTTATAGATTTGTTTAATTAGAAAGAACATCCACATGTATTATTGTACTGTTCTAGGTATAAGAAAAACCAAAAGCACAAAAATAAGAGTAATTGTTTTCACATGAAAATGTGTTACATGTTTCTGTTCAAATGTGAATCTTACCTGAATTGTATCTACGCAAAATAATTGTAGATTTTTATCTAAAGGGATTCAAACCTATGATTTAAATGATTCGCGGGTTAAGCTGCAAATCGTAGGATTTCAAAAACATTGCTTAGCGAAATTTAAGCAACTTTTGGTAAATAAGGGGAAGCTATAAGACTTGTACTATTAATGAGCTATGTAACAAGGACACTAACACGGGTGTCGGTGTCCGACACGAATACGGGGTGTCTGACACGACAACCTAAAAAAATCTGATACGGAGACACGTCGGTACGTATATTTATTAAAATATCTTAATATATACGAATGCTTAAAATTATTAATAAAATAATAAAAAATAGAAAATAAAGCAGAAATTTTTTTTTTATTGTATGGAGGATGGAACATACCAACCCGCTTTTAGCAATCAAATTATATACGAAAAATTATTAAAACAAGGGGTGACACGGCCATAAGTGTCAAGATGTGTGTCGAGGAAGTGTCGACACACGTCCGGGTGTCGAGGTGTCCGACACGGCAAAACCCTAAAGGTGCAGTGTCCTTGTTACATAGTTAATGAGCATTTGATGCAATGAGTCCTCTGCATCAAATGCTCATTAATGCTACGTGTCTAATTATTTAAGTCAGGGTGCTTGTAATACCTTCCATTTGAGGTTCAATATTATGGGTTCTTTTAATACTTAAATTGCAATAGCACTATTCTATTCTTCATCTCTTAAATCACCCTCTTGATCGTCCTCAGGGATGTATCCATGACTTCCTTAACATTTTTCTATGACTCGAATGAATTACTTTCATCACAAGAATGTTACAGCTTACATTCCAATTCTCATATGTTATTCTTCAAATCTATTCTCAGCTTCTAATGATTTTAATCTGTGGCGCTCTTCATAGCTCAGCCTCTCAAATCCTCTTGTTCGGAATATGAAATTGTCAATTCATAACCTCCCTAGCGAGGGAGTGCAATCCTCAATTAAGTAATTTAGGGTTGTGAATGTCTTCATGCTCAAAAACCTTAAGTTGATGGTACCTAGGTTTTGTGTTCTGCATTTAAGGCCTTTTTCTAGAGCTTGGTAATCCATGTGAATCTACGCTCAATAGGGTAGAGACTAGTAGCAAAAGGAGCCTTGTTCTAGTAAGTGACATGATCTCTTTAAACTTTCGACGGACTACTACACATATACCAAATGGGTAGGGTGCAGAAGGAGCCTTGTTCTAGGTGTAATGTGTCCTTGCAATGAAAGTGGCAACAAAGGTCCTCCATCATCAAGGCGAGTAATGGGTCTACCCTTCTTTGTAGATCATTCTTATAATCCTTTTATCTTGTAACCATTACTAATTAGGGAGGTACACTTACAGATGTAACCGAGTATATTTGTTAAAATTTGGGCATTTACTTATTGAAAAAAAAATTGGGCACCTCTTCAGTTTTCAGTTAAAAGAATAATGAGAGCATTCAGCTATAGTAACGGTGGACAGTTCAACAAGCTTATAGTTGAGGGTGTAAACCAAGGGGACAGTTCAACAACCCTTACAAGTTGTTTTTTACTAAAAACCCTTAATAGAGTAGTCCGTTTTCACCAAGGAACCGAAAGCAAGAAATGTGGAAAAATGAGAATGAAAGTGTTTTAATTAGTCCTTGCAATGATCATCATCATCACCAAAAAAATTCCATTTTGACATTGTTAACTATATAAAAAAGTTGACCTAAAGTAACAATTTAATTGGATGGCCTGGATTTTTCAAATTTATGTCAATTTTTCACGAGGGTAGGAACATAGAAATGGACTGATTTTTTGTGAGGATGGTCTCCACAGTATGGATAACTCACAGTGCGGTTGGATTGTCCAACATGATCTCTATGTGGGGCACCGGATGTAAGAATGGGTGTAGCTAGACAAACTTTTATGTATATGCATGAATTGGAGGAAATACCCCCTCAATTTTTAATGTTCATACCTAATCTTTATTAAAAAAGAATTTCTATGATGTGTTGATAGGTAAATCACATCACTGTATGTACTTCTTGATGTGTTTATTACATTATAATGTGCGATTCTTATTTAAGTTATGCATCAAACTCAGCGTGGAGTAATATACTGAAGTTTATCGTGATTTTTTCCAGCATATCAGTAATCTTCAATGTGTATTTCAGCTTATCGATATGCACTATGATACTGGATTTTTAAAACTTGGGGTTGATTGGGGCTAATAAAAGTGTTCTATTGTATGATACCCGGATACCTGTACTAGTGCTTCGTACCAGTGTCGTGTCATGTCGACACGGATATGGACACCGGACACTCTACCGACACGTATCCTTCATAAAAAGTTAAAAAAATGAGAAAAAATAAAAATTATGAACTACAAAATAGGATACTTGTATTTGTATCCGTGTCTTTGATTTTGAAAAATGTCGAGTCGTATCCCCGCTTCCCGTATCGGTGTTCGTATCTGGGCATCATAGGTTCTATTAAGTCATTACCCACATATATGGAGAAAGTAAAGTTGTCTAACTGTATGGGAATGCATTTACTGCCTCATACACAAGGCACTGCTTTGGAGGATTTAGGCTGCTAGTAGGCCAATTGACCAGCTCTTTCTAGGCGGTTAATGCTGCAACAACATAGCTCACTAGAATGAGATTTTGACCTCACATGGATATGTTATTTTGCATTGTTTGTGGTTGAACCTTTAGTAGCAAGTGATTAGAGGGTTTCCAAGAGAGAAGAGAGAGAGAGATGAAAGAGAAGAGAGAGGGGAGAGAGAAGAGAGGCGAGAAAAGGAGAGCATGTGTGTACCGCACATCTCCAAACTTCTTATTTATATAAAAAACTCTACATGGACAAGCAGTGTTTTCAAACGCGTGTGAGGCATACGCCTCGAGGCGCACCTCAAGGCGAAACCAATTAAAAATGCACTGGGGCGTTGAGCTGAGGTGAAAATACCACTAAGGTGTAAGCCTCAGGCTATGAGGCGTTGCTGTGGCGTGCGCTTCTAGCTAAGGCGTACTCTTGAACAACGCAGCTAGCATCAAGGGTTCTTCTTCTTCATTTCGAATGGCAATGCATCGTGAACCCATATATATATCGTCTGCTAATACACGACCAAATCTGTTTTTTCTGTTTTCTAATTATTCAATTGACGTTTTCTTCTTCTTTGTGCTGTCCACATTAACTTCAAGCTTCAGCCCACGTTTTGTTCTTCTTCCTTATGCTACTGTCCACGTTTTCTTCTTGTTCTTCTTTATGTTGTTCACGATGTCTAGAAAGGTCCTTCAATGCCACTTTGATGAGTTGATCCAACATCAAATAGTTCGTTAGAGAGTGTTCAGATACTCAATAACTTGTTAATCAACTACTTGATTTGGTAGTGGTTAATGGGGCCCATTGCTATCCTGAATGATAATTTCCCTTCCAGTCAATAGACTCAATACTGAGATGAACTTAACTAAGCTATGGCAATCCCTACACATACTAATACTCAACCACAATTTCTTTCCTCTTCTTTTCCTTCTTCAGTTTCAGACTTCAGAGTTCAGAGTTGACCATTGCTAGGGCATGCCGGTATTGATAAAGGCAAGAGTGTTAATCTACAATTGATTGACGAGGAGGAGGATTTCGGCTTGGACTATTAAGAAGAGGATGTTGTTCTTCATATAATTGATGAAGATGCATTTAATTTAGTAGAAGATTGAATGTTTGATTGGTGTTGTGTTTTTTGTTGGATTTGTTGAAACTTGGAACTTGGAATTAGAAATATGAAACTTGGAAGTATGCTTTGTTTTTGAGTTTTTCCTACATATATTTAAAATTTTAAATACTTATCTACCTAAAAAATGTGTGCACGTGAGGCTTACGCCTTACGCCTTACGCCTCGAGGTTTTGACTAGTGAAGCACCTCGCCTCACGCCTTAGCGTTTAAAAACACTGGGGACAAGTATGCCCTTACAAACATAAAGGGTATACCCTGACAACACTCCCCCTCAAGTTGGTGCATAGATATCTATCATGCCTAACTTGTTGAGACACATGTGTAGCTGATTATTACGAACTCCCTTAGTGAATACATCCGCTACCTACTCTTCAATCTTCACAAAAAGAGTACAAACTTCTCTAGTAACATTCTTCTCTCATATGAAGTGTCTATCAACTTTAATGTGCTTTGCTTGATCATGCTAAGCTAGATTGTGAGCAATACTTATTGCTGCCTTGTTATCACATTACAAGCTCACTGAGCCAGTATTAGGGAATCTTAGTCAGCTACTAATATCTTCAACCACAACGTCTTGCACAAGCCACGAGCCGTAGCTCAAAACTCAACCTCTACATTGGATCTAGCAACCACATGTTGCTTTTGGTGTTGAGACTTGTCTAGTGGAAAAAAGAAAAAGAAAATGGTCAATACTTGATCAACCTTCTTTGTATTTGACATTTCTAAAGTTTATCCTCCAAATTGAGTACTTGTATAATAGATTTTGAAGTGTTTGCAACCTATTTAAGTTAAAAAAAATTGAATTAGTATTGCAATTTGATATTCAGGGACATTTTGATCTAAAATGTGATAGAGTTGCTTTATACATTTTTTACCCTAATCCACTATTATCAATTTGCTCTTTATCACAGGTATATATCATTGACTATGGCCTTGCAAAAAAGTATAGGGATCTTCAAACCCATAAGCACATACCATACAGGTACATTATTAGTTGTATTCTTGTATATATACCTCAAAAATCCCGGATCATGGTTTCTCGTTGTTTGCGCTATTTACTTTCTTTCTCTATTGCTAACGTCTACATGTGTGCATTCTTTATTTGAGCTAACCTTATTCTTTAGGTTTGAAATCTAACATGTATATGTCACAACAACATGGCACTTTTAGGTTTTTTGTGTCGAGATATATCGACCACTGTAGTCAAAAGCATTTGGTAACACCTAGAGACAAGGTTCCCTTGCGTGAGGCGATACGTAGGGAAAGCTTAGGAAATAACTTTATATTTATTTCATAAAAATTGAAGGAGTAAAAATAATATTGCAAATAAATATTTTTTTTGTTAATTGATTTATATGGTTTAGAATCTAAGGGTTTAGAATTTTTAAAAGAATGCTTTAGAATCTAAGGGTTTTAAAATAAGTCGAACCAAGATAGAGTATATAGAATGCAATTTAGTGAGGATGCGCAAAGATGATCCACCAATTAAATTGACAACCAGGAGATACCTCGAAGTGACCAATTTCATAACCTTGGTTCTATCAATCATAAGGGAGGAGAAATTGAGGAAGATCTTGCCTGTAGAATTAAAGCGGGGTGGCTAAAGTAGAGATGTGCTTTCGGAGTGCAATGTGATTGACGTATGCCAATCAGACTACAAGGAAAATTCTATAAGACGACAATAAGACCGGCAATGCTTTATGGTGCATGATGTTGGGCAATCAAGAAATAACATGTTCATAAAATGAATATAGCCGAGATAAGGATGTTGGGATGGATGTGTGGTAAGAAAAGGAAAGAAAATTAGAAATGAACGCTTTTGTGAAAATTTAGTTGTCTCAATAAGTGACAAAATGTGGAAAAGTCGATTGAGATGATTTGGTTAGGTATAATGAAGACCAATGACAACACTGGTGAGGAAGAATGTGCAAGTCTAAAAAAAGGTGAGGGGAAGGACAAAACGGACGTGGAGTAAAGTTTTGAAAGGAGATTTTAAGAAACTTGCTTTTACATTTTAGATGTACTGGCGCCTACCTAGGCCCTGTTTTAGATGCTAAGAGTCAATGCTAGGTAAAGCTTTTACTACAGTAGTTTTGACTATGCATGTCGACCGTCCTGACACGTACAACATTGTCATCTTTTACTTTAATGCATTTTCATAAAAATAATTTCTAAATGAGGGGTGGCATGCTTAAGTTGTTAAACACAAATAGAGTACTTAATAGTCTGTCCTCTTATAAATTTACTTATGTTTGTTCAGTTATTATATAGTTCTATAGTGTATGGAAATGTTTACTTTTATATTTCATATATTTCTTTCTTATTTTTTATCAGAACAATTTATTTATATAAATATGAATATGATATTAGATTATAATACATGTGTGGTGAACATGTTTGCATTTTTGAACCTCTTGAAGCATGGACCAAGTCATACTGTCTCGGGATGTCTTGCCCGAGACAGCCCATTGTTTTTATGATTTCACATTGTCTTAGCCAAGTTGGTCCCGAGCTTGACTGAGTCAACTTGGTCTTGGCACTGAACGATCCAATGGCCGAGACCGAGTTTTAAAACCATGTCTCGAAGGGGTTGTGTCAAACACCTCGTACATATGTCGGACATTGACACATGTCTGTGTCATTGTTACGTATACACATGTTGACTTGCAAGAGCCAGTTTTCGTCCATAGATGTATTTAGGAGGTGCTTCCTTTATGCTCAAGCACAAACACCTATCTATATCTGCTTTATCTTTTATGGTTAAGGTTTTTTGGTGGGAGGGGACAAGGAAGAGTTACTAAAAGTTCCTATATACATGCATTGCCTATTTACACAAAGTCGTTAGCACTTTTAATGGTTTCTTTATACATAATATTGAAACCTCCATTAATGTTAATAGTGTCTATGATGCTACATGATCTTTATGTTTCCTTTAACTTGTTGCTATATGCTACTACATCAAAGGAGTCACCTCAACATTTCCTTCAGAATAGCGTCTCAACTCACAAATTTGAGTTTGATGCCATGAAGTCACTTTCAGTGTCTTATTTTTTACTCTAAACTCCACAACAAATAACACAAGAGGGATCTTCCAAAATTTTTTACCTTCTCATCCATATAACAATGTCACGAGTACAAGGTGCCTTTGAGAAGCCTCAAAAGCAAACACGATCATACTCATATGATAAGATAATATTTTAGTTTTATTTGAATAAGAAGTTTTTATTAAAAAAAAAAGAAATATATGCAAAGTAAGAGAAAACATTTCTATCCAATAATTTAATAAATATAAGCAGATTTATAACATCAAACAACTATAGTTGTGTTTAACAACTTAATAAATTAGTGTATAAAGGATGGAACACGCCAGCCCTTTTTAGAAGCAACTTTTTTATAGAATTCATTAAAAGAAAAGGTGATGTTGCGTTGTGAGTTAGGATGTGTTTTAGGACATGTCCCACATCTATCCGTGCCGATACGTGTTTGACATGTAAAACAAAACCCTAGAAGTGTCGTGTCATTGTCAGACATCATTCTCATTGTATCATTGATTGCCCTTATGGAACAATTGGATAGTAGAGTTTTCTTTTTTTCTTTCTTTTTTAAATAAGTATAATTATCATAAAAAAGGCAAAAGCCAAAAAGACGATTACATAAGAGGCAGCTAAGAAGGTTGAGATGACCTATATTAGACTGCCTTAAAATAAATGAGCTCAACATGAACTAACAACAAACCATAAGCATTCAACTATCTCTCAAAACTAATACTTCCAACCAATAAACGAAATCCTCAAAGGAAAGCCCTCTGCACTCTAAGAATATCTTTAACCACAAGAACATTGATCCCTTTATAGATAGGATAATGGAGGCGAATCTACACACTTATCTTTACAAACTCTCTAATTTCTCTCCTTCCACATACCCCAACTAATCGTGAACGGGAGCATTCTCCACAATATGCGCCCTCTAGCCGAGAAAGCACTAGTATGCCAATTGAAAAGAAGATCCGAAAATGAGTCCGACATCACCCATCTCATCCCAAATTCCAAGAATAAGGACGACCATACCATGCTAGCCACTTCGCAATGTAACAAAAGATGATTAACTGATTCCCCTTGATGTTTGCACATTGAGCAATAATCAGTAATAATGATCCCTCTTGACTCTCTGGTGATCCACTGTCAAGATTTTCTCCAAAGCTGCCAACCATACGAAGAATGCAATCTTAGTCAGAACTTTGGAGCTCCACACCAAAGAGGCAAGAAATTTTACTCCAACTGAACACTAATTCCTTGTAAAAGGACCGCATCGTAAACGTGCCTCCTTTATTCCAAATCCAAATTTGCTTGTCTTGATTCAAAGATGACAATGTAACATCCTACAAGCAGGCAAACAAACTAGCTAGGGATTCAATCTCCCAAACATTTTGATATCGCCTAAAACCCAAATTCTATCCCATTGAGTCCCCTTCCCCATTTGAAACATTTTGAATAGACCACATTTTCCTCTAAGAAAGAGAATAAATAGTAGGATAATCTACTTAGAAGGATGCTTCACCGCACCAAATATCCTCCCAAAGTTCGATTCTATTCCCTGATCCCGCACCAAAACGAATTCGTCTGGAGAATATGTCCAAGGTCTTCTGGATACCCCTCCAAACACTGCAACCGTACGGTATATTGGTCGCTCCACTGATCCATCCATAAGTCAATATCCCATACTTTCCCACTATAACTCTTCTCCATAGACTTGAAGTCTCCTCCCCAAATCTCCATAACCACTTTCCTAAGAGGGCCTAGTTCATAACTGATATTCTTGATCCCCAATCCGCCTGTGGCCTTTTCTTTACAAACAGACTTCCAGTTTACCAGATGAAATTTGTGGGAATCAGCCCTATCGTGCCATAAAAAGTCCCTCATGAATTTTTCTAGAATAAGAGCCACACTACACGGGATCGAGAATAGAGACATAAAATAAATAGGCAGACTGGACAAAGTACTTTTGATCAGCGCTAACTTGCCCCCTTTAGATAGATATCTCGCTTTCCACAACGCTAGTCTTTTCTCAAATCGTTCAATCACAGGGTCCTAGATTGCCTTAGATCTGTAAGCAACTCCCAAGGGAAGACCGAGATAAGTAGTTGGAAACCGCTCTATGCTACATCCCAGAATATTAGCCAGATCTGATATATTATCCACTTTGCCCACCCCATACACCTTGCTCTTAGCTAGATTTACACACAGTCCTGACACGGCTTCAAAACAACACAATAGACCACTAAGGAATCTGAATTGATCAATTGAAGGGCCAAGAAAAACTAGAGTATCATATGCAAACTAGAGATGAGAAATATTCGGAGCTCCCGGTCTAGTCGCCCTCGCCAATACTCACAGCTCTGGAAATCATACGCCCCAATGCCTCTGCCACCACAATGAATAAAAAAGGAGATAATGGGCACCCTTGTCTCAATCCCCTAGAACTCTTGAAGTATCCCGTTGGGGATCCGTTTACTAATATGGAAAAAAAGGCAGATGATATACATTTCCTGATTCACAACCTCTATTTCGCACCAAAACCCATCATGTGCAACATATAGTCTAGAAACTTCTAGTCCTTATGATCATAAGCTTTCTCCATATCAATCTTACATACTATTCCTGGCTCTCCCGATTTTATTCTGGAATCAATACACTCGTTGGCAATAAGGATTCTGTCTAAAATTTGTCGCCCCCTAACGAAAGTCCCTTGATTTGATGAAATAACTACATCCAATACTGTATGAATCCTTGTGTCAAGCATTTTGGCAATGATTTTGTATACACTAACCAAACTGATAGTTCTGTATTCAATGATGTCTTTCGTCCCTTGTTTCTTAGGAATCATGGCTACAAAGCTGTTATTGGACGTATAATCCAAGTACCCCTCTTGGAATTTAGTCACCATTTTCATGAAGTCTGCCCTCAACGATCTCCCAACATTGCTTGAAGAACGCTAAAGTGAACCCGTCCGGTCCCAGAGCCTTGTCTCCAGCCAATTCTGCAATGGATCGCAGAACCTCTTCCTCTTCGAATCGTATGTGCTCCCTATCCTTTGCTATAATCTGATAAAAAAGAAGTCCATCCAAAATAGGTCTGTACGACGAGGGCTCAGAATAAAGGTCGGAATAAAACCCTACCACTCATTTCCTTATGCTTTCTTCATCTTCCATCCAGGTTCCCCGAATCTTAAGCAGAGTCAAATGATTGTGTCTTCTATGCGCTTTAGTTATCTTATGGAAAAATTTGGTGTTGTTATCTCCCTCCTTCAACCATCTGACCTTGGATTTTTGCTTCCAACTAATTTCATCCATCTTTACCACTTGTTGGTATTCCGCTTTCAAGAAGAAAGAGGATCTATCTCTTCCTTCCTATCTAATATAGAGATCTCTTCTAGCAGCAGCCCCTTCTTCTAATCAATTCTGCCAAATTCCTCCCGATTCCATAGATTGATTCTTTCTTTAAGAGCTTTTAGCTTGCATCTGAACACTTTCCATGCCCTACCGATGAATGAGAAAGACTTACACCCTTTCTTTAAACTAAGAATCGAGAAGCCACATGTTCTCAAAACGGAAAGGATAAGGCCGAGAACTAACACCTCCACAATCTAGCAACAAAGGGGTATGATCAAATGCAGGTCCTGGGATAGCCAACAGTGACACTCCTTGGAAATGGTCTTCCCAACTGGATGATATTAAAAAAATTTCCAGTTTGCATTGCGTAGGATTCTCTTGGTTGTTAGACCAAGTAAAAGTGCCGCCTCCCGTGGGAATGTCCATAAGACAATTCCTGTTTATAAACTTGCCAAACTCCTTCATACTTCTAGTTATTCTGCCCCCAACATTCTTCATATGAAGAAATCTGATAACGTTGAAGTCTCTGCCAATACACCATGGATCGTCCCATAACCCCGCAACATCATCCATTTCCTCCCAAAATGGATCCCGAAGATATCGAACTGTCGGCCCATATACCCCTGATAGAATCCAAACAAAATTCTCCCCCACACAACTACAACAAATGGAAATCGAGAACACCCCAACCAGAACGTCTTTCACTTCTAAAAACTTATGATCCCATATAATCACTAATCCTCCCGTAGTGCCATTTGCCGGTAGATCTTGCCATCCACAATCTGAAAAGCCGCATAACTCCCTTATGAGATTCAATTCCATCTTCTCCATTTTCATCTTCCGGATTACCACGACACTAGGGGGTAGGATACCCCACACAATTCAATTCCATTTACAGTCTTTGCACAAGTGTAGGGGGTAGGATCCACCATTTGATGGTTCCCATGAGAAGATCTATCATGCCAAAAATTCATCAAATTATGCAACCATTTGTTGTCATATTGTTTTGAATCACTCTATTTCTAGTTGTTCAAAAGAATGTGATGATCAAATGGTCATAGTCATTCAACACTTACAAACCTTACCAACTTAACAAGTATGTTAAGCTTTTCCTTATAAAAAAATGGACATTGTTATTCAACCAGACTATTTTTTTGCGTAAGAGAATTCCAAGTCAAACCATTGAATGGTGGGTCTCCTTGCTCCAAACGTGTGTCACGTGAAAGTATGAGGATTGTAGATGGTCTTTAGGGTCCATCCAATGGAACTTGAGGTTCTTTCAATAATAATTGAGAATTTATTAAGAAGGGGTAATAAATTAAATGACTAAATAACTTATTAATCACTATGTTTGGTAAAATTTAATTTCAGTACTGAAAGGTTAAAGTGCAAAATTTAAGTGTTGAAAGCGTAAGTGCTTAATTTTTATAAATTGAATTGTTTGGTAAAGGTCCTTAAGTCTGAAAATTAAGACACGGACATATTGGGTATTTTAAAATGTTTATTAGGACATTGTTTGTAAGTTTTTGTATAGAGAAAGCTTTGATACAAGTGCATATTGGGTATTTTTTAGCGAATCTTAGAATCTTTAAATCTATCACTTACCGCATTCAACAAAAATGTCTTACCGCATTAAGTGGAGGGGTGACTTAAAATCACTGAATTTCAGGTGGTTACCAAACGCTCTGAATATCTTATTAAGGTCCCAATGTCTCAGTTTCAGACTTAAGGTCTGAAATTAAGTTTTACCAAACACCAAGCAGACTGCTAGAGAGAAATATCAATTTTCAGGGAATTTTATAATTTTTTATAAAATGAAATATAAAATTTAATAAATGAACGAGAATAGTTAGTCCAGCTTGGTGTATTACACAGTGGAGGGGTGTATTACACAGTTAGTCCGGTTCTTATGAGACATAATTCACAAACTTTAAGATGGCATATAAACCAACTGCTGAAATTATTAGTATATTACACAGCTGACAATACTCACAAGTAGGTGATTGTTTCATGTCTGGATAGTTCAATGAAATATAACTCTCAAGTATTATTAGAGGAATGTGTTGTAGTTGATATCTTGGTGTCACATTATACGTTTTTCCTTTCTGGTGCATCTTTGCTATTTCCTGAGCTTGCTTACAGGACCGTAAACTTGATTTCTGATGTTCACATGTTTTAGCTTTTTGAGTACTTGTCCTGGAGACTCATTGGGTCTTTTCTTACAGGGAAAACAAGAATCTCACAGGAACAGCTCGCTATGCAAGTGTTAACACTCACCTTGGAGTTGGTGAGTGGAGTGCTATGTCAGTTATCTATTACTAATTAATAAGTGGAATTGATTTTCAGTCTTGGTGTCTTGAATTCGTACTTAGTCTAGTGTGCACTCTAATTGGAGTTTCCTTACCTCGCAGAACAAAGCAGGAGAGATGATCTGGAGTCTCTTGGTTACGTGCTTATGTATTTTTTAAGGGGAAGGTTGAATATATAACAGTTCCATCCTAACTATTCCAATTGTTTCGGGCTTCTTTCCATCTGATGCTCGATCATTCAGTTAATGGCATTCTATCATATTCTTTCACATTTTAACTCCAACTTTTATAATTGCTGTGTATCAGCCTTCCATGGCAGGGGTTGAAAGCTGGAACTAAAAAGCAGAAGTATGATAAAATCAGTGAAAAGAAGATGCTAACTCCCATAGAGGTATTGTCACTTGCTACCTGTGCTTTTCTTATGTTTAGCGAAACTCTGAGTGATAAATTTATAATTTTATACCATACAATGTTCCCCCAAGAGTAGGGGTCGAGCTGCTGGATCTTGAGTCTGGTGCCTTCGGCTCAGTCTCCTCTTCTCAATAATTGTTTATGTTGGCATTTTTAGTAGCTTGCAATAGAGCAAAGTGAATTTACTTGAAATGCTAAAATTTCAAACAGGTGCTTTGCAAATCATATCCATCAGAGTTTATATCATATTTCCATTATTGTCGATCGCTGCGCTTTGATGACAAACCAGATTACTCATATCTGAAAAGGCTTTTCCGTGACTTGTTTATTCGAGAAGGTAAAATCCCAAGACTAACTTTTTCTCTCTTTTTTTTTGTATGTTAAGTTGGGATTGAACCTGTAAATTCTATATCATGACTCTTTATGTCCAAATTTAAATGTTGTACTTTATAGTTGTGAGAGGATTAATTGTAAAGTTTTGTCCAAGAGTAAGGCTCTAAATTTGTAGTTTGAGAATTCTATATAAAATTGTAGCCATATCTGGATCTTGACATTGTCACTTGTGCAGGTTATCAATTTGACTATGTATTTGACTGGACTATATTGAAATACCCTCAGATTGGTGTTTCTAGAACAAGGGTGAGTGCTGTAAAAATTTATGGTGTGGATTCTTATCCTCCCATGCATGTTTCTTATAATTATTGTTATTATTATCATTATTATTTTGTCCATTTTCAGCTACCTAGTGGCAAGATAGGTGTAAATCCAGGACCAACTGCAGAAAGGACTTCAGGTCTGTTTACTTTCCCTATAGCATTTGCAGTTACAGTTACAAAGCAAGGTTTTGATAGCTCATTTAAAACTTGTTGGGGTGCCAAGTTTCAATTGACTTGAAACTCATTAAATATTAATTCTCATGTTTAGATCTCTTACAATATAATCTTTAGTTTGGACTTTCAATTACTTGATCAAGTTCTCTATGTATTGGACAGAGTTTCAACTACTAGGTTGAGGTTCTTGGTTTATAAGAAGTTTGTATTATCGCCCTAATCCAATACAATTCTTCATTCAATTGGTTCAATTTTCCAACTTTCCAGAGCACTTGCTTTGTTTTGTAAATGCTGTTACGGTGCATTCTCTATTCCATTTCACTCTGAATTCTTCAGTGCTTAATATTGTGATTTACTCATTTTTTCCAGTGGGACAAGAGATTCGTGATAGATTTTCTGGTGCAGTCGAAGCTTTTGCCAGAAGAAACAGTTCAGGTTCTGGTCTACAGGGTGATCACTCCAAGCACAAGAATTCGGAGGATGCACCATCATCCAAGGAGGTGGTAAGTAGTTTCAACAGAATACTTGTTACATTTGTTTATTGAGTTCTCCTCCCTTATTTCTCTGTCTGTTCCATTTGTGTATTTGGTTCTGATTCTTGAGGTGATTCAAATGCTCTCTTTTTTCCTGAATATCAAGAACTAATCAATGTTGAACAACTTAAATTTGGCATATTACGTCCGGTAATTTCTGAATTTTTTTTTTTAGTTTGTCCGAAACATATGTAACAAGGGCCCCACGAATCCAAAATTTCCACGTTGAAAACATTTTTCCATTATGTACCTTGTAATTTCAACTTTTGTTATTTATAGAGTTAAAAAGTTTTTCATTTCAATCGATGTTCGTTTTTATCTATACCCAACTGGAATGTTTCATTGTTTATGCAATAAAAGATCTTTCTGATTATGATACTCTGAATGAAATTGAATATGTTGGCAAGTCGGGGATGGAATACCATTGTGCCGTTGTCCATGCCTGACATCAGCAGATGTGTTTTGTACAAGTCACGTAGCATGAGAAGTGAGAGATGTGTTTTGGAAGGTCCTATGCTTGTGGTTTTACTACTCTAACACTTACTAATATCATTTCCTGTTTACTGTCAGATACCTGATTCCGAAAGAGGCCGCACCTCTTCCTCTAGGAATGGCAGCACTTCAAAGAGAGCTGTTGTCTCAAGCAGCCGGCCAAGCTCCTCTGGTGAGCCCAGTGAGAGTCGCTCAAGTCGGCTAGCCTCAGGCAGCGGCCGCCTGTCCACCACCCAAAGGGTACAACCCGGGTTCGAGTCCAAATCATCGTCCCTCTTACGTACCACAGGTGCAAGAGCTGCCCGTGATGATCCTATTCGGAGCTTTGAGCTCCTCTCAATCGGCACAGAGAAGAGGAAGTAAAGGATAGATCCTAATGGTAAGAAGATATTGCTTTTGTGCCAAGGGGAAATTCCCTTTTGCTGTTTCTATTGCATTCTGAGCATTTATTACCCTACCTTTGTATATGGAAATATCCAGTCATGGGTTCTCTTTACGATTGGAGTTCATTAGCATTCCATTTTAAATACATTTCCAGTCTCTTCTCTTCCGAGGCTTTGGCCATTGTAATGTGTGAGTTAGACCAATCCAAGAAAGAGAGAAGCCCTCACTCTAGGGAATTGTTAATACGTCTGAGACACTTATGTAATTGTAATAAAAATACTGATATTCATATTTCCAGATGCATTCCTTTGAGACCAATTGGCACTTTGGGTTCTCCCTTGTATTTGTAATGTTTCTAACTTCTTGGTGCAAGCAAATGTGTGGTCATAACTCATAACATGGTTTCAGATGTGGACCCCCCCAGTAATCCAACAAGCAAAGGTTGGTTTTAACCATTGATTTGAATTGAAATATAATATGATTTTGTTTATCAATGGTTTAAGCTTATTCTCCACCTAATAAGATATTGGAAGCAAAAGTTGAAGAATTAACGATATCCTTAATCCTTATAAACTCAGTCCCTCCCAACTCCCATGGATGACTAATGAAATTTTAGATCTGAGGATAAGTTTAGACGCAAAACAATATTAAAATTCGGGTCAGGATCGGGGGACAACCATTTTGCCGTACCCACATAGAAGATGATCTCCTCACCATATAGATCACCCCAACAAAAAATCAGCCCATTCTGAAATTTCTAACCCCATCAAATGTGGTTTTCAAGTTACACAGTAAAAATAGACGGTCCATAATTCTTGAACACTGGATTGGAGGCTTATCTTCCCTAAGACTTGGGTAAGATTTGACCACTATCACGCAGTAACCCTTATATCACTGAAGGGTTACGCAGTAACATTTGTCGCTTCACTCATGAAGACGTTGATTCCAATAACCCACCAAAAATTGTGCGATAAAAGGCCTTGCTTGGGTTACGTAGTACTACAAATGTTTGCGGCATTTGCTTGTGCTTGGTGGCACAGCATCCAACAAATATTTGCCTTAGCCCTAATCATTTTTTGCCAAATGTTGTCTAATGTTTGTAGCCAAAAAGTGGCTGCAAACAGCTACAAACAGTAGGCAAAATGACTATCTCATGCCCCTTGGCCTCCCTACCAGCTCTCCCCTCCCCAACCATTTGAATATTTTCCCAACAAATGTCTCATTGCAAACATTTGATTATCAAATATTTTCCTACAAACTATAGACAGGATACCAAGCAGGGCTAAAAGTAACAAAATAAAGCAAATCCAACCACACACAAGCATAATACAAGAATGTACGGTGGTTCGCTCAAAATGAAGCTACATCCACATGCAATCTGCAAGAAATAAATCCACTAATAAATTGAAGATTACAAGATACATGGGAATCAAAATTATCTCCCCGACTCTACTGAAATCCATTTCGATTCTACACTGCAATCTCACATTCACTAGTCCCAATTTGAACCGACCTCGTGATGACACTCTTAAGGTTACTTAAGAATTGATAAATCAAAAGAAGAAAAAAGCTAAGGAGAAGAAGAGGAGAAATCTAAGATCCACGTGCTCAACAGCTAGTCATTTTGGCTGGGCAGTTTGATTTGGAGCAAATATTGACTTGAGGAAAGCACCAAATGAGGGCCAAACATTTCAACAATAGATCAAAAAATGGATCACAGACCCAAACTTATCAAAGGAATCTACTAGTGAGATCATAACGAATTTGGGAAGTTCGTAATGAAGTAGTCTCAGTCCAAGGTGTTGGTAAATTATTAACATAGATTATGGTTTAATTTGATTTTAAGGAGAGTTTTAAATGAATTTAAGTAGAGTTAAATGAATTAAGTGGTCTATACAACCAAGAGAGGCTCTCAGTATCTCCCACGTGATTCTTATATTTCTCATGTGGGAGTTAAACAGAGATGTGAATGCAACTAAAAGCTAAACACTAACTTAAAGGTTTATTTAAAAGAGAATGTCTTTCATAAGCTACCAACAAGTGGGATATAAAATGCCACAAAGGATCTAAAACAAATCAACACTTAGAGCTCAAAGCAACAAGAGTGATTCCAACAAGATTTTCTCATCAAAGGAAGTTTATAGACTCCTAAAATTATGAGTAATATATTTCTTGTATTTACTTAGTTTTAGGTTAGTTATTTTATTTTTATTTTAAACAAAATTCTATTGATTTAAATGTGATTTTAATCGAATAGTTTAAACTTGTTGTTTTATTTCTTATGTTGGATAATCTGTAAAGGAGATCCATATATATATTGATCTCTGATGGGAATGCAACCCTGTTAAGATTTAGATTGAATCTGGCTAATTGACTTCTGGATAGTATGGCATGCAATCCCTTGCAAATTTGTGGGAGGCTCCAACTATCTTCAAACGATCACACGCCTCTAAGTTGGACTCAATAATATTTTATTTTATTATGTGTGTGTGTGTGTGTGTTGTGAATCTGATGATATTTTCATTGATCAACCCTTACATATATAGCTTTGATTAAGATGTTATAAAGCAAATACCGATATGTTACAAAGTAAATGCCGATAGTGTAACTGAAGCCACATGAACGGCGATCAGCCATTAGTTACAATCGTTACGTTTATAACACTCCCCCTTTGATGTCCACCGCTTTCTAAATACCTCGCTAAAACCTTGTCAGAAAAATCATGAGGGATAAAACCTGGTCGAAGGAAAAAAGAGTACAATGTATCAGCAAATCAAGGTGGTGGTGATGGACGCACTTAATACTGCCTCATTAAAACTGTGGGAAAAATCCTAAGTGAAGGAAGAAGAGTATAGTGCGGAAAAGTCCTTCTAGAATATGATCATCCTCTTTCATTAATGTTCTCCCTGATTTGAGCATATCAACTGAAAAAGTCTTGGAGCTGATGCATACTGATGCCGAAAATCAAGTTTATTGGACGTTGATCTAGGTAGCACATTAGTGAACAAATCTGCAAGATTGTCATTTTGAACTGATCTGCTTGATGTCAATATCATGACTCTACTGGAGCTCGCGAGTGTAAAAGAACTTCGGTGGAATATGCTTTGTTCTACCACCCGGATATATCCACCTTTAATATGTGCGATACAAGTACCTTTATCTTCATACGTCGTCGAGATGTCTGTAATCGAATGGAAACTATATATGTTATTCCGAATATGGTAGGCTACATATCTCAACCATATGTATTCGCAACTAGCTTCATGGAGTACAAGTTTTCCTGAGTGGTTTGAGGATATTACGACTATCTTGATGAATTGCCATGATATTGTTGTGTTGTCGTAAGTGAATACATATCTCTTTTATTAGGTATTCACTGAGGTGATGATACTACATGCTATGTGGATTCATGCCATTTGCTTCAGGCCGTTTGAGTCCTTCTAGGACCTAATTATAGAAATTCATCAATATATTGAACCACGTCTATAAGATGTATGTTAAGTCCTTCTAAGACTACTAGACTAATAAGAACTAAATTATAATCGTATCCATCACATTGGAATACATTTCTTTACCATCGGTATTGGGTCTCTGCTAGAATTCTTATGCTACGAGTCATTCCTTATAGTTGACGATCTCGACAATCTCGCCTTTTTCATTATGTTTTTGTATGAATACTCACTTATGTCATACAGGTTTTACAACTTCAGGTGTTAAGATTACAGGTTGCTTTACAACTTCAGGTGTTAGGACTACATGTCATTTTTATAACTTTGGGTGTTAGGACTATAGGTCCTTTTACAACTTTGGGTGTTAGGACTACAAGTCCTTTTACAACTTCGGGTTTTAGTAGCGAATCTATCTCAGTCTAGCTTTCTTCTTGACATTCTGGCCAATTATTTCACCATCGACATTCTTCGACTGTGCGTGATTCAGGATTCTAATAATTATTTATGATGGTAAAAGCAACTAGCAAATACATTATCAACAATAATTTTATCATGATCCTACTTTGCTCTCGTACAAACATAATTTATTGAAATCTCTTATTTACATGTACATGTGCCTCTTCGGGGGCTGTCTGTTCAGAGATAATTGATCGAACTATTACTTTTTTCTTTTTCCCTATTTTATAGGTGTGGCCTCTTCAAGAGCGCCGACTTCTGTAAGAGTCATATTTCTCATATTCTGTAGGTGTGGCCTCTTCAAGAGCGTCGACTTCTACTGGAGTCATACGGATTTGTTAATGTGTTCTTAGCGTCCTGAGAATCACATCTTTTGCACTCTTCGCCTTTTGGGAGTAATATCTTTTTCATTCTCATCTTCTTAAGAGTTTATCTTTTGCACTAATGAGTCGACCACGCTTCAAGCATACTGTTGATGGTTTATTTTATGTTTATTGATTGTCTTATAGGGATGTCAATCTTTGCTGGTTGTCTTACAGGGACGTCAATCCTTATTGGAGTATGTTCATTTCGTTTTACCAAGTGCTTTCCTCCCCTAACGACAGGAAGACCAATTCATCAAAATAACAATCCACAAAACGTGCGATAAAGATATCAACTGTCAACGGTTCAAGAGAGCTAATGATGGATGGTGAGTCGAATCTGCCCTCAAGGTGGAGTGATCGGTGTAATTCATTGCAACCTTTTTTTCCCTATGCTTTGATCAAGGCTTGTGGGACGACTATATGCTTTTGGTGGTCATACATCTTCTTAAAGTTTTTCTAAATGATAAATGGGTCTTCAGTGCCTGATTTTGGTCAGGTCTTTGTTGGGTTAATGTGGCTTTGTCCCTGTGCTTGGTCAGGTCTTATGTGCCTGTGGCTTTGTGCCTAAGGCTTCATGCCTATATATTTGTATCTGTGTGTACACGTGAAGCACAACAAAGGAGTATGTACACCAAGTATGGTGTACATATCTCACATTTTATCAAGGGCCTTATGTGACTTCTTCCTACGACATCTTCTCTGCTTCTTGGTCATCACCTGTCACGAGGCCGACCAAATTTGGTGCTTGTCAAATTTATCCATCGGGGACCACCTCCGTTGTTTTGCTTTCGATCTAGTCATCTCCAGCGTAGACCAAGCTTGCCATCTTATTAACTTGGATAATTGGAGCCTAAGTTTGGGTCTTTATCCCCTGTCTGAACATGTCTTCCTTGTGTGCTCAAGGAGCTTGGGTTCCATCACTTCTTGTGGATCTAACAAGCTCCCGAGTCTGATTTATGATCGAATACACCGCTTCTCTTTCTCTTCTTTTTTCACTTGGGAATGTAGCAGGATGAGGAAAGTTTGCAAACAAGTTGAGCCAATTCACTTTTCAATTTGTTGGATCTTTTCACAGAGAAGATTGTTACTACTCAGCTTCGTGCCTACCCAACCATTGGGAGAAGATGAGCAAATTCGTGCTAATAACGTATTGTGAATCTGATGATATTTTTATTTATCAACCCTTACATATATAGCTTTGATCAAGATGTTGCAAAGTAAATGTCGATACGTTACAAAGTAAATGCCGATAGTGTAATTGACGCCACATGAGCAGCGGTCAGCAATCGGTTACAACAGTTACGTTATAACAATAAGTGAATTTTGTAGTCAAATACTCGCATATAATTAACAATTCGAAGATAGTGTTTCTTATATGGTTGTATCATCTTCTACTAGTGTTGTTTTCTTTGGTTTTGACAATTTTGACACAAAGAAGAAATTGAAAATTTTCTTAGGCAAGTTAATATTGCTTGTCTCTTTGACATATGTCCTGAGAAGCCAATTTCAAGTATGATAATTGAAGAACAAAATCAGGCGATTAATGATAAAATCACTAAGTGAGAAGAAGATAAATGTGTCGTAATTGTAATGTCAATGGGCTATCTAATAAAAAATTTAGCCAATCTTCTAAAAATACCAAAACAACCAAAAAACTTTAGAAAATGCTCTCTAGCATTTATATAGATGAACAAGTAAGAACTAAAAAGTTTCTTCTAATCGATTATCTTGATATTATGTTGATTTCAAGATTTTCTTTATTCTTGATGAAATATATAATACTAACATGAAACTAGATGAGACTTTCTATAATCTTTAAGCTTCGTCTTTTGTGAAAAGAATATAAAAACTACAAGCGTTACAAGGACAATGAGAATAAATATAAACTTGCAGTGATTATTTCTAAATGGAACATTGGTGAACAACAAGGCTGAATGTTGGATCGACATAGGTGTTACTCATCACATCATAGATGACAAGAATGCATTCAAGACCAATCAACTAGTAGGGAGAAAATGTCGATATACATGGAAAAATCCTTTTATGTCAAAGAGTACAGGTAAAGCGAGTGTCAAACAAAAGTTCATTCAAAGAAGATGATAATGGTAAAGGATGTTCTCTAAGTATTGGACATAAAAAGAATCCAAGTCAACTACCTCATAGAATGTCACTCTAAGTAGTAGAGTGATTTGTGAAAATTTAAAAAGTAGACATGTATAATTTCTTCTATTATTGAACTTCAGTTTATTGAACCATCCTCCGCATAAGAAGATGTAAAGTAGTTATGAAACTTATTAGTAGTCAAACCAATTCAGTGTAAGCCAGTACTTACAGTCATAATATATTGTGACAATAAGGGTAATTGAGTGAAAGCATACGATGAGTGCCATAATGGCAAATTCAGAAAAAATTGTCTAAAGCACAATCACATGAGAGGGACCATAACTAATAGAATAATATTCATTCAGTGTGTAAAGTCGAAAGAAATTTAGTTGATCCACTTTCCAAAGTACTTAAAAGAGACTTGACATCTAAGACATCGAGAGAGATGAGATTTATGTCTATTTGAAAGGTTGTTAATTAACGGCAACCCAACTTAATGAATCTCCTAGGTTCAATGAGAAAAATAAGTCAATGAAACAAATATCATGAAAGCACTATTATTGTTAAAGTGCTTATTCTTATAAGTAAAGGTTGAGATTAAATCTCTTGATGAGTCTGTAGGCCATTATGGTTGAGGTGATATAGGATCACCGTTTATGGACTCACTGATCTTAGTGTGGAAGTGGTCCCGCATCCTGTGAGATATAAACAAATATCTAGAGCATTCAAAATATTAAGATCTAGGCGCATGGCCAGAAGACATCGCAGTAAAAAGTATAAAAAATATCTTAAAGGATTGTGTGTGTGACAAATCGGGTTTATCACATAAGTTTTTAGTTTAAGACATAATTCACTTAGTACCTTGATAAATTTTGACATGTTTATACTAAGTATTGGTTCTCATCCAAAAGACATCTATATTTATGCACAAGACTTTTCGGATTGCCTAATTTATTTACTTTTTCAATATTTGGAGCTCACACGGAGAAGCAACAAGAGTAATTCCAAAAAGGTTTTCTCATGAAAAGAAGCCCCAGAGACTCTCCCAAAAGTACGAGTAATATGTTTCTTGCATTTACTTAGTTTTAGATTAATTATTTTATTTTTATTTAATTTTTTTTTATCAATTTAAGCATGTTGTAATTGAACGATTTAAACTTCTTGTTTAATTTCTTATAGTGGACAATTTGTAAAGGAAATCCATACAACAAACTCTGATGGGAGTGCAACCCTGTTGAGATTCAGATTGAGTCTAACTTGTTGAATCTTAGAGATAGTGTTGCTTGTAATCCATTACATCTTTGTAGAAGGATCTAACTATCTTCAAGAAGTGATCAAGCGCCTTTAAGTTACACTCAATTATATTTTATTTCATTATATATAAGTGAATTTTATAGCCAAATACTCATATTTCTAACAATTTGAAGATAGTCTTACCTCTATGACTGCATCATCTTCTACTAGTGTTGTTCTCTTTGGTTTTGACACTTTTGATGTAAAGAATTTCAACGGTGGTAATAAAAAATAGAATTGTTCCTTAGGCAAGTTAAAATTGCATATGTTATCCTAAGGAGCCAATCTCAGGTACGATAATTGAATAACAAAATCAAATGATTAATAACAAAATCACTAAGTGAGAAGACAATAATTACATCCATCGTAATTGTAATCTCAATGGACTATCAGATAATTTTTTTAGTCAATCTTCTAAAAATACCAAAACAATCAGAAAACTATGGAAAATGCTCTATAGCTTTTATATGATGAACAAGCAAGGACTAAAAAGTTTCTTTTAATCGAATATCTTGATTTTATGTTGATTTCAAGACTTCATTTATTTTTTATGAAATATCTAATTGTTGCATGCACCTTGGTCCGTGGTGTTTGATGTGATCTCATGTCATTAAGTTGGGTGTCACCCTTGGTCTGGATGACTGATGCTGGTGTCGTATGAGAGTTCTACATTCTTTACATACATTATCATTCTTGTGCGAACCTGGGCACGGCTGTCATGTTCATTCGTGTGTGTGTGTGGGGGGGAGGGGGGTAGGGGTGTCAATTTTACCCGATTTAACCGGAACCGAAAACACCGGTTCCGGTACCACATTTTTGGGAACCGATTAAAAAGAACCAGAACCGGAACCGAACCGGAAACTAATGGTTACGGTTCCGGTACTCTAATATGGAACCGAAACTGATAAGAACCGGAACCGAACAGATAAGAACCGGAACTAATATATAAATATAATGTAAAAATTCTCGTATTACCAAGATTGGACCCGTTATACCCGAAACCGGAACTGGAACTGACAAAAACTACATAATCGGTTCCGATTTTGGTACCATCACTTTGAGAACCGGAACCGATAAGAACCAGAACCGTTTATTCCGGTTCTAGTCACCTTAGGAACTGACCCGTTGACACCCCTAGTGGGGGGGATTTATCTTTCATTTGGGGAAGTGTTACATGGTTACATGGCATATTATGATTACATTCTCTTCATTTTTACAAGATGCTTAGAATTGTTTTACAATCTAGTCTGATTGTTGATGTAACCATGTAACACCATTGATATAGTCAATATAACTATACTGTCGAGTAATTATTTAACAATCTAACCATTCATATTATTAACACAGCCTTGTTATTATGTAACCATGGGACTCCTAATAGATTAATGTAGTCTAAAAGCATTAGTTTTAATGTTGTTCTTCTATTTCATTCATTTTAGTTAGTTGTTGTCTTGATACTCGTTGTGCATGATTTAATATATTAAAGTCACATAGGTTAGTCTAATAAGTTGCCAAAGGATACACTAGAGTTTTGAGCCGTTTTCTTACCATGGGTGAACCTTCTAGAAAGACCCACCCACCCAAGGCAAGCTCACTCTTCATGTCATGTTAATTCCTCCCAATGCATCACATTAATTGGATAACTTATCGATGGTGCAACATGCTAATTTGGGTTAGAAAATAAATAAAAGAAAATGAAAAGGATCACATTCCAGTGCTACATTATCAAGTAATTTGGTTTTAATATGATTTCTTTTATTCGAGGATATTGGCAAAAGCCAAGAATGACTAAGTGTCCACTATCTCACAAATTTGGCAAAGTAAGGACCATTTCAAAGAAATAGGAGATTGATCACTTTTTCCCTCCCCAAGGACCTCTATTTATAAAAATTTTAAAGGGGATGGGTTACATTTATGAGAATTTATAAAAATACCCTTCTTTGTTGAAAATATGCCTATCACGCGGGATTTTCTGACTTGGTTGAACGAGGGTTATTTAAATTAAATGTAACTGTAAATTTATGAATAAGTTCTTTGCTTATAATGTTAAGTCCGTGGATGTTTAGCATAGTAGAATAGGAAATATTATTTTTTTCATTACAAAAAATGGACTTAGTTTTATTACCGAAAGTATCTTTAGATGATGAATAAATGTGAAATGTATGTAAAATCTATATTAGTTATAAAAAAAAATTAAAAGTATTAGAAGGACCACTAAACCCTTAGAATTAATGCATAATACTTTACAACTTTTATAGATGATTGCATTAGGATATGCTTTGTATACTTAGAAGCAATGATGAAGTCTTTGAAAAATCAAAAATTTTGAAAACCTAATAAGTAAAAAGAATAAAATACTTCGTTCAGATAGAAGAGAGAGTATAATTCTAAATTGTTAATAAAATTCTATGAACATCTTACTCGCTACAGCAAAATGGCGTGGTTGAAAAGAAAAATAAAACAAGGATATATGATCAATGTTAGGCTTAACCATGAACTTGTGGAGAAAGCTTTTCTCTCTGCATGATATGTACTAAATAAAATATCTTATAAAAAATCTAAGAGCTCTCCTTATGAATTGTAGAAAGGAGGGAAACATTCATACAAATACCATAAAGTGTGGGGTGTTTAGTTGAAGTGGGATTACTTAGTCTTAAAAGGACAATATTATGACTTAAAACTGTTGATTATGTGTTCATGGGATATGTCCAAAATAGTAGTGTTTACAAGGCTTTTGATGATGAGCCCATATTTGCACAACCTATCTCGGTGGACTCCTAGTCGGGGTACACCCCAAAAAGAGAGATCTCTCTCTAAAACTTGGCTGACCGGTGACCGTCACTGACCACCCACAAAGTGAGCCACATAGCACATTTTTAGAGGACACTGAGCTTATAGATGTTTGGCCAATCTCTAGGTGGACCTACAAACCAAAAATTAACCTGATTAGTGATTTTCAAGCGTTGGATTGGAGCCATTTTCATGAGTTGATTTAACCATGGGAATTTGGGCATTATCGACCATTATTTGGGGTACAAGATTGAAAGGTTTGAAATCACTGCTCAGGCTGATTTTTGGTTTGTAGGTCCACCTAAGGATTGGCCAAACATCCATACGGTCAGTGCCCTTAAAAATATGCCACGTGACTCGTGGGCGCTCAGTGATGGTCACCGGTCAGCTAAGGTTTAGAGAGCTCTCTCTTTTTGGGGTGTGCCCCGACTAGGAGTCCACCAGGATAGGAAATGGTGTGTGCAAATACTAGCTCCCTTAAATCTAATGTGGGTAGTACTAGATAAAAATACTATAAAGATGTTAAATTCTTTGAAAATATATTTTCATTAAAATCTAACTTGGTAGATAGAGTTCTAATTGTATGAATCCATAAAATCTAACTACATCGTCTACAACTAACATACATCAAGGGACCTCTCTTTGTGTACAAGCAATGAATCCATCCATAACCAGTGCAAAGAGGTACGAACTTAGGGCAGATTCTTGGTGTAAACCCATTGTAACTAGAAACTCAAATGAAAACCCCAATTATCCAAACCAATGCAATAGCTCATATCAAATAAAGACTCTGACCTACACCTAATGTTATCTGACCTGATCATTACCAGATCACATCGGATGATCAGGTCAACCCAATCCATTGAAAACCCATATCAAGTTTTTTCATCTTCTTTCTTTTACTAAATTTACTTTATTATTTTTATTTCGTCTATTCGTTTAAAATGTAGGCTCATGAAGCTTAAGTCCTACACCTCCATGTTTTAAAGCATTTGTATAAATGAAGAAATATTTGTTGCACCAGAGGTGAGAAGTCAATGTAGCTCCTTCCACCCATTACTTAATTCTGATAAAAAAAAAAATGCATGGAAGTGTCCCCAGTCAAGGAGCACCATCCATTGATGATAAGGTCGACCCACAACACTTTTTGAAATGTTCTTCTGCCAAATCATGTGAGTCCACCCTGCAATGTATAAATAGTGGTTCCTGATTGGTTACACATCCCCACAATGAAAAAACCCACCAAAAAAAAATTCACTGCCCACCCCCATCGACTTTTCTTCCAGTTGGGGTAACCATGACCCACCAGTGGTTAGGACCCACCTCTAGGATCTCTAGTGACAAACAGGATCTGGTTTTATGACCATACCTGCTTCATCGACTTGGTTGTCTTTAGGGGTGTAAATTTGGCCCACGTAGGGATGGGCGAAACATCTATACGGTCAGCAATCACTAAGTGTGCTCATAATGTTGTTCGTCAACAAAGTTCTACACCACAATCCCCAAGCCTGGCCCGAAGCCCGGCCACAGCTCAGGCTTCGGGCTGGGCATTGGGCCTCCCCTTCAGACTTCGGCCCGGCTCCAGCCTGATTTATACACCTAATTGTCTTCGCTGTTTGCAAGTGCTAAAAGCCAAAAGCAAGCATGGATGCAATTTGTAAACAAAACTACCCAGGCTTAGAGGCCTATTGTCTTCCCTGTAAGCTAGGGTTTACCTGTTGAAATAAGGGTTGGGCACAATACAAACTCTTCGGTTTTCCTTTCAATTATAATTCTATTTCTTTTTTGCATTCATTCTCCCCACAGCTTCTCCTTTTTCCTGCTCATACGACACTAAAGTGAGTAAATACATGACATAACATTGCAACTACACACCAGAACAAAATTGCAGATGTATTATTAATAAAACTAGATTTTCACATCAAATCGTGTGATTGCTCAATTAGCAGCATACCACTCGAATTATTAGTGCCCATCTATGACGTAGCACACAAAATGAACGCTCAGGATCGATCCATAGGTGGGCCATGTCTGTAGATTATAATGTCAGAAGAAAATAAATAAGTTCTCATCCTTCGGAAGACAAAAGTGTAACCTCTTATTGACATACACATGAGACCACTATATACAGTACACCTTTGTGGAAATCCAAAGACTAATGGAGATATGAATTTCTCAAATCGAGAAGAAGCCAAGTATCCTAATCCTCTTGTCATGGGTTTCTAAGGGCAGCCAACCTCTTCTCCAGCTTCTCCAGCTCATTCGCATCCGAACTGCAGACCAGTGTTGTGACATAAAACAAGATCAAAATGGGAGAGGCAAATGGGGGAAACTGATACTAACAAGTTGGACCAATGAACTATGGGACGATAATAAACAAGTTGAGAACTTTATCAGTTGAACAAACCAATGCAAAATGCTTATACACTTATAATTGGAATCAGGATAAGCAAATCAGCATACGATACTGATCCAAAGGCACTGGGAAGCAGGGGGAATCACCTTGTAATTAAACAATGATTACGCTCGTAGGAGGTGACTAGTGCCCATTTCCCGTCACCATATGATTAAGACAAGACCATGTGGACTTCACTCCTACCATGATCTGGTATAAGTGTTTTATGCCCACCTATAAAAGAATTGGACATTTTTGGATGTTGGATGCAGTCACTAATTCATGATCTGACATGTACAAAATGTGAACTCCATCTCGATTATACAAGAAATTTTTTGGAAGCCTTTTATTTGCTTCTCTTCTATGGAATTTTTTTCTTCTCAAAATGCATCTTAAATTTTGACCTAATTCTTAAGATGATTGATTCAATCTCTGATAAAAAATAGATTTGTTATATTTCATCTACTCAATAAATTTAGCAATGAGTATAACAACCCTATTGATCTGATGGAGAGAAGAACCTATGATTAATTTTTAGGAAACTTCCATACGAACAATTTCAATGAATTCTTTCAGTTTCTTATTTTATGTCCAACTGTGTATTCCTCCATACACAAGATACTAAATGTACAAAAATGGCTATAAAAGAGTTCTATAATTCATAATAGAAACTACTCCAGGAGGAATGTTTTTATGTGGTGCTAACGACTTTGTAACTATATTTGTAGCTCCCAAATGTAATAGTTTATGCTCCCATGTATTATGTGGATATACCAAGAGACCCATACAGTCTAATGAGACTAATACGAAATATTTACTCATGGGCAGAGCAAGCTCTTCTATTCTGGTTCTTTCTCTTGGCTATATGGTTCTTTATAGGAAAAGATCGATTTTCAAGAAATAATTAATGGTCTTATCAAAACACAAATGTATAACTCTCCAAGGATCAGCCCTGAATCCGTATCTTTTTGCATCTACTATGGATGAGTTAATTGCTCATATTCAAGGGGCGGTCCCTTCGCGTATGTTATTTGCAAACGATGTAGTATTGGTTAATGAAACTAAAGAAGTAATTATATACAAAGATTTTAAAATAAGTAGGACAAGACAAATATTATATACAGTGCAACTTTAGTAAGAACACTCAAACGGATGAGGCGCTACTTTAGATTGATGGGTAAAACTTGCCCTAAAGCAACCATTTTCATTATCTAGGTTAAATTATACATAAAGAGGGAGAGATTGAAGAGGATGTTGCCCATGGGATTACAGCTCATTGACTAAAGTGCAGATGCACTTTCGAAGGGTTACGTGACTGACATGTACCAATCAAACTAAAGGAAAATTTTCACAAGACAATAATAAGACTAAGACCAACTATGCTTTATGCTGAAAAATGTTGGGTAACCAAGAGCATCGAGTTGATAGAATGAGTGAATCAAAGATAAGGATGTTGAGATGGATGAGTAGAACAACTAAGAAATACAATACAAAAATAAGCACATCTGAGGGAATCTAGGAGTGGCCCCAATAAGAGATAAAATAAAAGAAAGCCAATTGAGATGGTTTTGGCATATACAATGAAGAACAATGAGAAAAAAAAACACTCCAGTGCAGGTTGAAGACCTTAAAAAGGGTGAAACAATGATTGAAAAGGACGTGGATGGAAGTTGTAAGAGAGGATATTAAGATACATGTGTTCACAGAAGATGTAACTCTAGATAGAGGTGAATGGCAAAATACGATTCATGCAGCCGGCCCCAAATAGTTGTGATAAAGCATAGATGATGAAAATGATGATGATAAGTGATATTGGTTATTATAGTAAAGCATTATGAGACATGGTAGGTAATAGAAGTTGATTCCCCCAAGCGGAAAATGTAGTTGACAGGTTAGGCACAGCATAATCAACTATAGGAAACATGAATATCCTAGTACCTTTAAACAAAATGAATCTCAATTGCCCTTTAACAGACATTTAATGTTTTCTTCCCAAAACATTAATCTCTTTCTCAAATCATGATTTAGAGCATAGTTTCTCAATCCAAATCAATGAAGAGGGGCAACCCAAAACCCTTGATTACAGGATCTTCTTGGTCGATATCCGCCAAAAAGGTCCCCTTTTTCTTGGAATACAATGGAATGCTTGCACGGGATGTGAAACGGCATTTTATATTTTGCTATCAATTTTGCATGGGATATCAAATTTGCTTTTTATTGATACAGGTTTGCATTTCCCTTTTTTTTTTTTTTGAATGAGTTTGTTTATTCTTAGGTCATGAGATGTGGATTGATTTGGGTTTTGCACAGTTTAGATTTTGCTTTTTGAAATATGGGCTTCCTACTTTTGAATGACCTTTGCTTTTGCAGTTGTTTCATGTACATTGATTAGTCGAATTTGCTTTTCAGTGGTCTTAGTTTTACACAACCTGAGATTGATTTCAGTTACCAGTTTTGTACTACTGATTTGGGTTTGTAGAATTTTGTGTGTTTTCAGTGATTCCTGGGTTTCACTCAAACTTGGATTCCTTTCATTTATAAGTTGTGTATTAATTTGTTTTCTAAAACTTGGGGTGTTCTTTTTGAGTTCTGTGTTTACTTTTTGTTATTGGGTTTCCAATTTGTATCGATCCAGACTCTTTTTCCAGGATTTGAAATCTTTCTTTTAGCATTTACCATAATAGTGTTGATTCTATAGACTCTGGTGAGTTTTTTTGCATCATTCGATTGAATTGAAATTTTAGGACATGACTTTTATTGCTGTTCTATTTGTTTTGGGGTGGCAAATTTGGATTTCTTATATGGGAATTGATGTTGGAAATGGCATTCTTGAGCATGCATCGTCCTCGAGTTCCTCCCACTAGAAGTATATACTTGGCTGCGTATCTGCCTCATAATCCACCCCCAACCATTGTTCTGACATAATCACAGAAATTCTCCAATTCCAAAACTCACTTCTATCCATCTTCGTTATTTAACCTAGCATAGATTTTTATACATATGAAAACTTGTCTTCTTTACTACAATATTTTAAATCAAATTGTAGTTTTCTTGGATGGTTTCAAGTGAATTTAACTTTAAGGAGGCACATGTTTGGTTTGGTCCTTTTATAAGGAGTTACATTGTCCAGCTGGAGTTAAATTCCTGTCTCTTTGGTGTGGAGCTCCAAAATCCCAACTAAGATCGCATTCTTTATACAGTCGGCAGCTTTGGAGAAGATCTTGACAGTGGATCATCTGAGAGCCCGATAGATCATTATTATAAATTATTGCTCAATGTGCAAACATCATGGGGAATCAGTTAACCATCTTTTGTTACATTGCGAAGTGGCTAGCGAGGTGTGGTCGTTCTTTTCCTCCGAGTTTGGGATGAGATGGTTGATGTAGGCTCTTTTTCGGATCTTCTCTTCAGTTGACATTCTCACGCTTTCTTGGCTAGAAGGCGCATTTTGTGGCGAATGCTCCCTTTCGCGATCAGTTGGGGTCTGTGCAAAGAGAGAAATCGGAGAGTTTTCGAAAATAAGTGTGAAGATTTGGCTTCCATCATCCTCTCCATAAAGGGATTGATATTCTTGTGGTCGAAGATATTCTCAGAGTGCCGAGGGCTTTTCTTCGAAGAATTTGTTTTCCGTTGGGACATCTTATGCTCTAGGTACCCGTACTCGAAGTTGTTTTTGTCTGTTTTGTTAGTTGTTCTCTTTGTTTTCTCCAGCCTTTAGTAGGTCGTCTCGACCACTTTAGCTGGTTAGATTGTTACGGTTCGCTTTTTGCCTTTTAATGAATTCTATACTTATAAAAAAAAAGATCAATAGAAGGCCCGATGATATTGCTCCTGTGCAAGTAGTTTGGTGCGAAGCCAAGAAAGTGATTCCCATCTATTTAAAGATTCAGATCGATTTTTCTTCTTGCCATCTGCATCCGAATTCGAGGTCGAATTCTTTTCAACCAAGAGGGTTTGATGCAAGAGCATTCTACTTGATAGTTTACTTGATATTTTTTATTACTTTTTAGACTTAGTTTTTATTGTTTAGTTATTTTGGGTGTCTAAGCAAAATAGTCAAAGTTATGGGGCTCATTGTACTTTTGTTTAGTTGGTTTAAGTTGCTGTATTTTTGGATGGCTTAGGTTAGATTAGGGTTATTTGAGTTAGTATTTAAACAATCTTTATATAATTTGCTTATTATGATGAATGAACTAAAAAATCTCCTTTGAGAAATCTCTTGTGGTGTGAAGCTCATGAAGTGATTCCATTGAGTCTCTTACGATCACAGATGGGGTTCCCCTTAACCTGCATCACAAAACTTTCATTTTGATTTAGTTGTTTTTGTGACTTCCCACGTAAATCCAGAACTCCTTTTGTCATCTAATGATATATATACAATTGACTCGATTTCTTTTTTATTGCATTTCTAGATTTTTCTCAGGAATTTGTGCTTTGTTGTTCATTTATGTTTGGATTTTTTATACTGGTTTTATGGTCTATTTGGGGAAGTTTTTCGTTTGGCAGAAGTCTGATCGTCTTTTAACTGAGAAATGGGTGATTTTCTTATTGCTATTGTTTGTTATACTGAATTCTAGCAAAGATAGGATTTTCACGCATGGCAGCTGAGTGACACCAAAGGGGTCCACCAATTGGACCACCTTGATCCATCTCCATGTGGCAAGTTTAAGCCCATTTGCCCTCTGCGACTTCACATAGAGGTCTCTTTAACCTTTTTGCTATTTGAAGCTGTCATTCATATTAGCACCCCATCAAGAATATGTATGGCTCATGTGTGTGCCAATGGAATATCAATTAGTAGCAAAAATAACAATAACATGTGCATGTAGGTGTTTTATGTTGTGTACACGATCTGTTTGTTGTGTACGTATGTTCAAAGGTAAATGAAATAAAATTTGAGATAAGTATGGAAGAAGCCTCTATCCTCAAGTGAGAAACAACCTGAGAATTTACGATAAAAGCCTCCCAACCTCTATTTGTGTAAGTCTTCCAATTATTACCAACTTACTGTAGTACAGTAGTACCTAATATTGATACACTAAGACTTTACGACTCCATCACATCTCTAGTATTTTTTTGTTGTTGTTGATAATAATATTTTCTATATTAATTTCGTGATATAACTGGTCATACATAATAACCAAATAAATTGCCAAGCAAGTACAATCTGGACTTGGAGAGAAAGAGTAAGAGAGAAGGTGAAAAAAGAGGCACAGGTCGACATACCTGCCAACATCCTCTGTCTTCTTCCCCGCAATTCTTCCTTTGGGAGCAGCCGATAACTATTAAGAATACCAGCACAACCCATATCAGCTTAACTGCTAAGGATATAATACGAACTGCCATAAAAGCTATAAAAACAGCCTGGAAAAAGATTACTACTAATACCAACCTGTGACGCGACATCAACACCAATTTCATCTAGCACCTGCAATAAACATAAACATTAAATTTCAGATAAGAAGTTTAAAGCATGTGAGATAATACACAAACAGATAATACATGAAGAATATTTTGACGTTCTCTCTGTAGCCTTTTTTTTTCAACTTTTTAACCGAATCATATTACACTCGCAGTTTTAGTGATCGGAATTTTGTCTTTCCATTGCCAACTATGGTTTGGATGTGTTTAAATTCCCTTACCAACCATTAACCCTGTCTTTTTCCAGCCATCCAAGTTAGAAGATTAAGATCTTATGGTCAGTCTAATTTTTTAACAGTCATCGAACTTAATGAGTTGATGGACCATGAGCATGGATTAAATATACCAACATATTTCCACAAAACATACAAAACTATTTGTATTTCCCGAAGGACCAAAACAGAACACTGCTGAAACATTTCTATTTCCACAAAATATTTTACATCGGTCAAAGTTTCATATGATTACCTTATCCTACGCGAATCGTTTACCTGTAACTCTCATTTCATAGAGAACCTCAAATTGGCTCTATTTCATTATATTTTTTATTTTATACTTAAAAATGTATAAAAGTTAATCATTAGTTATGAATGGTAGATGAAAATTAGTAAAATACGCATGCAATAAGAAACCCATTACATATGATTTTCAATAGCTAGTACATATGGACTCCAATGGGTACACTCTAACTTCACAATTGTAAATAAAAAATTCAAAAATAGAGAAAAAAAAAAAAGGAGATTCAGAAGTCGTAGATTCATGTGGTTATGACTTTAGGTTGTAGGGCAGATTTTTTTGTGTTTGTATTTAATTACATGATTATGAACATTTAAATTTAAAGTATCTAAGAGCAAGTGCAGATATTCAAGTGGAAGCTTAGAGATTCGTCGTTTTTGAGGTGAAATGCCGGAATATTGCCATTCCATGTCTCAAGGAGACCAACCATAGGAGTCGAACGGAGATGTTTTTGCAGGAAAAGGTTCTGGTTTGGTGTTGTGATGTTTTCTTGGAGATTCTTTCGGCCTCTAAGGAGATATTTTGGAGAAAGCTGATGAACCAGGGGAAAACGTATGTGGTAGATGTCCAGGCTAACGTTCAGGGGAGATTTGTTCGTATTATGGAGTTCTCAGATATTAAGCGTAACGCTTCGATCTTTGTCCCGGAAGGTCTCCGTAGTTCTGGTTAGAAGGTTTTTGCTGAAATGGTTGGAGGATTCCTGAAACATAAACACCGGCCTAAGGTTCCACCCCCCAGTTCAGCCCTCTCCACTTCCAAATACTCAGGTATCAAGTGCAGTGGTTTTAGCAGAGGGAGAACCGAAAATCATTTCTAGTTATCCAGCTTCCAAGGGTGGGGTGTTTGGGAAGTGGAGCAAAGCCCTCATTTGTGAATCAAATGAGATCAATACACCATTGGAAGAAGTTGGAAAGGTCATTTCCAATCTCGCTGGTTTTCGCCAACCCATAAAGCTCATCCCCCTGTGGTTGTAAGCAGGGTCTCTTTTTAGTCCATGATCATCGCAAGTTCTACACCCTCATCGGGGTGGGATCCCTCTCGGTGGGTTGCTCGGTGATCATGATCAGGCATTGGTGGTCGGCTTTTAATGTTGTCGAGAGTGATGGTGGTTTCGCTACGGGATGGATTAGAGTGTTGGGTCTCCATTTCCACTTGTGGAATGAGATCATCTTCAATTGCTTTGGCAAGCTTGCTGGGGCTTTGCTGGACATAGATGTTCAGTCTTTTAGGGGGGACGGATTTCAAGGAAGCCAGACTGCTAGTTGGAGGAAGGACAGTCGGAGTTCCCAAATCAGTAGAGATCATCAACAAGGGTTGCTCCTTCCATATAGTGCTGGAGATGGATCCCATGGTGTCTTCTTTGATGGATGAGGGCAACAATGCTTCTCAGTGCGATCATGGTTCACCAGCTCATTCTCTCGGGTCTTCGGTGTCTATAGTACCAGAGACGGTGATGAATAGCATTTTGACCCCCAAGATCCCCCTTCAGCCGATTGTTGATGCTTCGTCGCCGGCAAAGGTGGGTCCAGTGGGTCTTAGCTCCCTCCCATTCTACGACGTTTCAGGAAGCTTGCTGCCGGCAGAGGTGGTTCCAGTTGTCCTCAGAGTTTCTGATCTCGACAGCGATGGTGGTACAACGAAAAATCACTGGACAATAGTACGTAGAACGGGAGATGCGTCACCAGGACAGCCAGTGGAGGAGCACATCGTGGAGTCCCACATGCAATCTGAAGGGGTACATGGCAACGACAGTATGGGTAGAGGACTCAGTGGGGAGGCTCGTTCACGCCTTTGTTGCAGGTGGAGGAAGTTTTGAAAACCAGGAGGGAAACCAAACGTAGCCTACTCCGTAGAAGGATCTTGAATAACATGCTGGCCTGAGGCTATGTTGGGAGCGGGTCTCGGGTTATCGGAGCTATGCCCGGCGACTGATCCGATTCGCCACACCTATTGACCCATAGTGGCGCGGTTCCTCAAATCAAGGACGGGTTATGGAATGGGTCACTTTCCTACTGGGCATCTGGACTGACCCTTTATGTTTAAAGGTCTGGGCCGTTCGAGTGGGCTTAGGGCCTGCGAAACGATTGCAATTCAAAGATCATTGGGCTTTGGGCTCTCCATATCATGCATATCTAAAGCTAGCGGATCCCCAGCAAATCCCCCAACTGAAGCTACTAACCTCATCTAGACCCTGGAGAAACCCCAAGCTCAGCTCGCTGCGGAGAAGAGACACAAAGGTAAGGAGATCATCCCTGTTATTGATTCCTCTACCTCTCATTTTCTTTCTTCGCCGGTAATACCGGTTCTTGGGTTCTCCCGCACCCCTGTCTCCCCTTAGGGGGACGGAGATATTCCTCGTTCATGGTGTCACACAGCTAGGATCGGATTAATCCTTGAAGGTCGGCGATCAATTGCTTCCCCCAGCAAACAATGGGAAATGTTCTCCGAGATTTTAGCAATCTAGGGATGGGGAATGCTACTCAAAGACAGGAAAAGGGACAATCAAGGTGCCTCTGGTAAGGTGAGCAGGACATCTGAGAGGGAGATGGCTATAGTTCCAGTTCTAGACCCTACTACCTTGTGATCCTGAAGCTACCATTGTTGATTGGTTATTTGCCAATATTTGGGGAATGGGGAGTTGTTAGGCCTTACGTGCAAAGGTTACGAGGCCATTGTATTACAACTTCTTAAAGCAATTATACTCTAAACTCAGAACAGGTAGGAAAGTAGGAGTTTACAGATAACAGAATGGAGGAGCATGATGGGGGAGGAATACAATCAGTGGAAGAGACTCACCCACCCATTCGGAACAGATTATCTCTAACAGAGGTCATAGAATTCTCCAAGTATGGGGAGGAGGGACAAGACATATTGCATATCTCCACCAATTTGACGGAGAAATCTGATAGGCTTTCACGTGAACTGCAGTAGTTAGCTTGTAACTTGAATCTAGTACCGGAAGCGGAAAGTGGTGGTCGCAGGAAAGAGAGGAAACTTTATAGTTGTTAATGGAGGCTAAGATCATGTCATGGAATGTTCGAGGCTTGGGGAGTAAAGATAGAAGAGTTGTAGTCAAGAGTACCATCAGACGATTGGGGGGCAAAGGTTATCATCCTTCAAGAGACCAAGTTGGATAAGATGGAGGACTCTATTATTAAAAAAATTTGTGGCATTAGGGACGTAGGGTAGCATGATCTCCCGGCCATTGGGACGTCAGGCAGCATAGTTATTGTGGGATAGAAACCATTATGAGGTCAGAGATGTTCTTGTTGGGGCTTATTCGGTGTCTGTCATATGCAATTGGGTAGGGGAAAGTTTTGAATGGGTCATGTCTGGGTGTATGGTCCGTCTGATAGAAGATATAAGGATCATTTCTTTACCGAATTAGATGACATGGCAGGTCTCTGGGATATCCCTTGGTGTCTAGGGGGGACTTCAATATCATTCGGTATTGGTACAAGAAGAACAATGGGCATAGGACAACTATCGGGATGAGGAAGTTTGGAGCCTTCATCGACCGTAACCTTCTTATGGATCTCCCTTTGGAAGGGGGCATATACACTTGGTCTAATAACCAAGAGACCCCTACCCTTAGCCGGATTGATAGATTTCTAGTCTCTGCTGGATGGGAGGATCAAGTTCCAGGGGTATCTCAGGTGATGATTCCAAGACTAGCCTCTGATCATGCGCCACTTCTTTAAGTTTGCAGGGGTTTCAGATGTCAGCCTTTCCCTTTCGATTTGAGAACATATGGTTACTATGCCCTAACTTCAAGGATAAGGTGGTGGAATGGTCGAACAGTTTCACATTTACTGGTAAGGCAAGGGAGGTTTTGAGGAGGAAGTTCAAAGCCTTGAAAGAAGAGATAAAAAAAAAAAAAAAGTGGAACAAGGCAATGTTCGAAGGACTGACCAGCGTCGGGCAACCATTCTTGAGGAGATCTCTCTTCATGACAGGGAGGAAGAAGGCGGACCCTTGTCTCTGGAGGCCCGTAGTTGAAAAAATAATCTGAAGGCGGATTTTCAACACATTGTTAAGATGGAGAAAACCAATTGGAAACAGAAGTCTAGGATTCGGTGGTTGAAAGAGGGGGACAACAACACCAAATTTTTTCGTAAGATGGCCAATGTTCATAGAAGGAGTAATCATATAGCCCGCCTTGAAATTAACGGGACTATTCTGGAGGATGAGGAGAGCATCAAGAAGGGAGTGGTGGAGTTTTATTTCGGTTTGTACTCCGAATCTATGACGACGAGACCACTCCTAGAGGGACTCCCTTTCGACGGGATCAGTTCAGAAGATAGGGATTGGGTGGAAAAGCCATTTTCAGAAGAAGATATTCGGATGGCCATAGATGACCTTGCAGGAGACAGCTCCGGGGCCTGACGGCTTTACTATTGCTTTCTTTAAGGAGTGCTGGGAAACGGTGAGGGAAAATTTGATGAAGGTGATTCAGGAGTTTTTTAGGAAAGCTATTTAGATTATACGTCTAATAGCACTTTCATTGTTCTCATTACCAAGAAACAGGGGGCTGAGGATATTGCGGGGTTCAAACCCATTAGCTTGGTGGGAAGTGTGTACAAAATTTTGGCCAAGGCTCTAGCTTCCAAAATCCGTAGGGTGTTGGCTTCTGTAATTTCTCTGTTACAAGGGGCTTTTGTGAAAGGGAGGCAAATTTTGGATGAGGTACTTCTAGCCAACGAGTGTATTGACTCCATAAGAAAGGCAGGGATCCCGAGGCTTGTTTGCAAATTAGATATGGTTAAGGCTTATGACCATGTGAATTGGATATTTGTGGACTATATGCTGGAGAGGATGGGCTTCGAGCACAAATGGAGAAGATGGATAGGCAACTGTATTTCATCAGCATCATTCTCCATCCTTGTTAACGGGACGCCAGTTAGGTGCTTTCGGAGCTCAAGGGGTTTGAGACAAGGGCGCCCTTTATCTCCTTATTTATTCATCATAGTCGCAAAAGCTCTAGGGAGAATGATTACCAAATCAACGGAGACTGGGTTCTTAAAGGCTTTGAGGTGGGTGAAGAGACTGAGGCGATCTTCATCTTCAATTTGCAGACGATACCTTGATCTTCCTCGGGGATTCTCCCTCCCAGTTACGGCTATTGAGAGGTGTTCTCGTGCGCTTCAAAGCGGTGTCAAGCCTAAGGATTAACATGGCTAAGAGTACGATTTATGGGGTGGGGGAGGACGCCAATTTGGGGGTGCGGGTAGAAATTATGGGTTGTGGGGAAGGGATTTTACCTACGTCGTATCTTGGTCTTCCTTTGGGAGCGCATTACAGATCTAAAGCTATTTGGGATCCAGTCACGGAGAGGTTTAGCAGTAAGATAGCCCTTTGGAAATCCAAGTATTTATCCAAAGGAGGAAAGTCGGTTCTTCTAAAACATTGCCTATCCAGTTTGCCTTTGTACATTATGTCATTGTTCTCTATACCTAGAAGTATTGTGATGGCCCTAGAGAAAATTATGAGAAATTTTCTTTGGCACGATCGGGAAGGAAGGAGTAAGTATCATCTGGTGAATTGGAAAGTTGTGTGCTGCTCTAAGGAAGAGGGAGGCCTAGGGATCAGGAGTCTGTCAGAGATGAACATTGCGTTACTAGGCAAGTGGTTATGGAGGTTTGGGGAAGAAGTTGATAGCTTATGGAGAAAGGCACTAGTTGGCAAGTACAGGGTGATGGAGCATGATTCGAACAGGAGCATAATCCTCTCCTCTTATGGTTGTAGTGTGTGGAAGGGGATTATGAAGATCTTTCTCGGTGAAGGACAGAAGATTGTGGTCCTGGTCTAAAGGAGGATCTTTCTCGGTGAGATCCTTTTACGTAGAGCTTCAAAATTCGGAGGGAATGACCTTTCCTGTGTCCTCGGTTTGGAAATCAAAGACCCCCTCTAAAGTTACTTTCCTTGCTTGGGAAGCATCGTTGGACAAGATCCTAACTATAGATCACTTGATGGCGAGAGGATTTACACTGGTGCAATATTGTTGGATGTGCCAATCTAATGGGGAATCAGTGGATCATCTTCTGCTTCATTGCGAGAAGGCTACAAAGATTTGGAGTGTTTTTCTGTCCGACTTTGGGGTGAGTTGGGTTATGCCGGCTTCTCTTAAGAACCTCCTTCTCAGTTGGAAATCCAAGGCTTTTTCATCTAGAGGGAACGTGCTATGGAAAATGACCCCTCTGGCGATTATTTGGGGAATCTGGAAAGAGAGGAACCAGAGAGTCTTTGAAGATAAGCATTCAGATATGCACTCCATTATCCTGAATATCAAAGGGCTGATGTATATGTGGTCTAAGACGGTATTGGCGTGTAAAGGCTTGTTCTTTGAAGACTTCGTTTTCCAGTGGGAGCACATTTGTTCTAGGGAAGGAAGTTGAAGGGTGTTTTGTTTCCTTTGTCTTGTCCTTTTTGGGTTGTGTTTTGGTCAACTCGACCAACCTCCCTTGTGGTTGTATCTTTTGGCTTTTGCCTTTTTTTAATATATTTTTACTTATCAAAAAAAATTATGAAGATCTTTGAGAAGTTTGTCACAGGAGTTTCTTACAAGGTGGGGATTGGTAATAGAGTTTGCTTTTGGGAAGATCGATGGTGTGGTGATAGGCCCCTTAGGGAAGACCTCCCCGAGCTTTACACCATCTCAGATAAAAAGAATTGTGTTGTCTCTCAATGCTCAGTTCAAGATGGTGAGAATTCGGCTTGGGACTTTGGCTTCAAGAGACGCCTGAATGATTGGGAGATTGGTGCTGCATCCAGATTGCTTACCTGTCTTCATAATTATCAACTATCTCCTTCTGGGCCTAATAGACGTATTTGACGATGGTCAAAAGATGGCAAATTTTCGGTCTAATCCCTTTATAGCTCATTACTCCCCTATATTGAGGCTCGCTTCCCGGCCTCATTTGTGTGGGGTTCAAAGGTGCCTTCCAAGATTGCTTTTTTCTATTGGGTAGCATCTTTGATGCAACTTACCAAAAACTGGGTCGCTACTTCTTTCTCTACTACAGGTCATATATTATGGCACATGATCCTTTTCACCATATGCTGGGATCTCTGGAAGGAACGTAACTCTGGAGTTTTCGAGGACAGGGAGGCTTCAAAGGAGATTATCATCCTCAACATCAAAGGTTTATTGTTCTTCTGGTCCAAAGCTTTCAAAGAATGCCGGGGGCTGTTCTTGTAGGATTTTGTATTTCGGTGGGATTTGATTTGTAGTCGAGACACCGCTTAGTCTTAGTCTTTTTCCTCCTTTTCCTTTGCCTTTTCATTTTTCGTAGAGTTATGTATGCGTTTGTCTTTGGTAGGTCACCTCGACCTTCTAGATCTTTGTACTGTTTCGTTTTTGCTTTAATGACAGATGACACTTATCAAAAACAAAAAATTATAAGTTGCATCTGAAAGTTTAAGTCCCAGTAGCATCAACATTTAGCAAATGCTATTGATTTGCTTTTCTTACTCCAAATGTGTTTATCATAGTATGATGTGACTGTTTTCATGCTTATTTTATTATGTCCTAAAATTTCAATATACGTTTCATGTCTTTCCATGATTCTGTAATATTTCCATAATCTAGCACTTCCATAACAATTGAATATTTTCACAAAATATTTCCATTTCTAAGCTAACCAAAATATACACCAAAATAAAAATTTAAAACCTTGGCCACATTTATGGTATTCAATTGGGATCCAATGAGAATTATGGAGCTCAGGTCTATACAAGACCTCTAAACATTTTGCTCCATGGAATAATTCAGGAATTAAATGAAGGCAAACGGAGGAGACTTACCTGATTGGTCAGCTCTTCAGTTTCCTCTTCGGCCTCATCATTGTCCAAGGCATCATCTATGGTGTCGGACATCATCTCCGTCTGCAGGGAGGAATACTAGATCAGCTAACACAACTTTACAAGCCAATCAGCAAAATAAACTCTACTCCACAGCATCAATTAAAGCTAATGGAAAATACATTTTGTAAGAAAACGAAAGATCTTACTGTCATATCCATTTGTGCTGATTGCCTCTGAAATTCTTGTATCACCTTTGCCTGCTTTGCAGGTGCCATTTGCTGCATATGAGACTGACACAGTTACCAAAAGAATAGGATAAAAGAAGCAAGAGAAAGTGCAGGATTCACAACTTTAGATTACGTCGTAGATAAAAAAGTAACTCTCCCAACAAATTATTCACTGGGAATATCCACTGCTACAATCGTGTATTCTTTCAAGTTTAAAGCTTCGACAGGAAAACAAGCTTCTAATATAAGTTAATTTGCACATGTGCACGCCCGCACACACATATAAATATATAGAATATAAATATTTATGTAGGTAGGTTATTTTCAGACCTTATTCATAGCTGCCATCGCCTTACTTGCGCCTTCCATGCCAGAAGCAACCGAAGTGTTGGCACACATTGCCTGCAAAGGGGAATAAGAACCGCTATAGAACAAAACATACCCCAGAAAAACAAGTCGACCCAGAAAAAACCCGAGAGAGAGAGAGAGAGAGAGAGAGAGAGAGAGAGAGAGAGAGAGAGAGGGTTTTGTTGGTGCACCTGCGTGTGAGTTGCTATACCTCGCATTTGAGCTCGACTACCTTGTAAATTAGCAATTTGCTGTCTTAGCCTGACAAGCTGACGAGCTAGAATTTTTGTTGCAGCCTGCAAATGAAAAAATAAAGAAAGAAATAAAAATATAGCGGCTCAAAATTCAACTGAAAGATTTAGAAATAATACTACTATTGATAATGGTCAGCTGACACATATATTCTATCATCCAGGGATTGAGAACAATCAAGGAAATAATATTGAAGAACCTACCTCATTTCCTGTTTTTGCAGTCTTCTTTATCTCAACTACAAGCTTCTTTTCCTGTAATAGTGGTGGCTCTAGTTAAAATCTAACATTAATTTTCAAATCCTAGAGGTACATATTAATGGACTAGAAGCGAGAATAACATCTGAAGGTTCTTAACATACTTCTAATTGCAATGCTCCAATTTCCCTCTCAATCCCTGAAACAAGACAAATTTCCAGCAAAGACAATTTGGTGAGTATAAAATGTTTCTCAACCTTCAACTCCAATAACAGATACAGTGTTTAAAGAAAGGGATCTCCAGTTTGAGGAAAATTCTGTTAAGTCTCCAAATTCTTACTTCTTTGATGCAGAATAGCAATAGGATGAATTGAAACAGCATCAGCAACAAAAATGGTGTAGTCTTGTTTACCACGCAAAATTGATTATTAATTTTTAAGCAGACAAAAGTTGTGTTGTTAAAGAGTTTATACCTTTAACGAAGAATTACACAACCATACAATACAATAAAAAAGAAAAGGATTCAAAAAACGAAGACACACACTCAACAAATGATATATTTAGATCATTTTCAAGCCCAAGCTTAATCCAGTGACAGATATGAAATGTTGTACAAGACAAGTTATAAGATCTTAATATGGAAAGATAACTTACTGTCTTACCCATTTGAATAAGCTTGAAAATTTAATTGATACAGATCAATGCCCAGTAAAGAACTAAATGACACCCACTAAGCATAGGCTCTCTCATAAACATCCTAAGCTGAGTGCAAAATTTAATAACATGCGCAAAAGAAAGTCCCTCAATTGAGATAACCATAGTTGCTCCTTGAGAATTGAAACAAGATCAAGCTCTCCATTAAATTCTAACTCTCAATCGACCCAATATGATTTCTCCTTGCATATAATAAAATGGTTCATTGGAGTGACAAATTCCAAAACATAATTCATAAGCAAACGTCAATGAAATCCAAAATTCATAGTAAGCTTCCACTGAACCATTTTTGAAGAAACGGATCACGCACACCCTCAAAGCTTAGCATAAATGTAGCTGAAGATCTTCTCATAGATGAATCACAGAGATGTGACTCTGTCAGCATCTAAAACCCACACATCAAATGAAACTACTCTCCCGTGCCAAATCCCACAATCTGTGACACATGATATCGCAATAATGTCCCTAAAATTTGCTTCCATGTGAGACCTCTCAATAATTTGCGCCATCTGTGGCACCGACGGCACAAACACACACCGTTAACCTCATACTATCCCCAAAACTATCAACAGAAGCATTTTCACTCCAGATGAGGAGCTTACAACATTGCTCAGGTTTGTCCAAACAAATCTATCACATTGTTTGCACAGAAACATATTCTAAAGGAAACAATTTTATTCCAATTAATTGATAACCGATTCCCAACTCATTGGATGCAAAATTGACTCCAATTATTCACAGCATCAAAACTCAATCCTAATAAAGCGAACTAAATTATAGTTTTTTTTTTCCTGCTTTTAGATACTATAAGAACTCAATCGAGTGGAAGAAAACAATACCTCTAGTGGCATTCGTCATTTCTCTCTTACTCGCCCGAAGCGCCTCTGCACTCAAACAGTAGAGAAGATAATCAAATAAACAGACTAAATCAAAATATAATATTAATATATATATATATATCAATTATGTTAGTGAATTAAATCAAACAGAACACTAGAAACCAAAACAAGACAATTAAAAAAAAAATTTAATTTAATTAATGTGCACATCGATCGAATATATCAAATTGACCACGGAAAAAAAAAAAACCTTGGAAAATCAAGGAAACCAGAAACCAACTCAAGCTAGGAAAAAGGTAAAATGAAAAGAATGCGAACATCGAATATATCAAATAGCAAAAGAAAAAAAAAAAGGCTTGAAATTTCACGAAGAGCTATGATGTTGTTGAAATTATAGGGAAATTAGGGCACAAACCTTTCGCGGTGGGTTTTTTGGCGAATATGTTCATGTTCAATTGCACCAAAAACCAGGAATTCCACGAGAAAGAGCAGAAAGACAGGTCAAGTTTTGAAGAACTGAGGGAGGAAGAAGTGCAAGGAACTACGGAAGATGGATGGAAAGAAAGATGGGAGTATTAAGGAAACTACAGGGATGGGGGACCACAAACGACGCGCTTTATTATATCTTTGCCACTCCTCCTATGGCATTTTAATATGTATAGGAAAATGATAAGGGGTCAGTCACAGGATCGACCAAATCAATGGGTATACCATTTAACCGGGTTCGGATCCGGGTATGGATATCAGTTGTACATAGGGGTGTTAATGCACTGGGCTTGGACCGGGCCTAGGTATGTCCAGGCCCGTCCCATACTATTAGGACAGGCCTGGCCCTGGTCCTGGCCTAGGCCCAGACCGACCATGAATATATTTACAAGCCCGGCCCAGTCCAAGACTGTCGCCAACTAAAATAATACAATGTGGGGTTTATTATTTTATAACTCGTTTACCCTTATTAATGTGACAGCTCAATTTTGTAAAAAAAATCCTTATTCTAACCATTAAATATACAGTTTAGATTAAGAGATCTTATAAGTCATCTATAGTTATAAAGCCAAACTTAGGTTGGGGCATGCTGCTCACACAGCACATCACAGGTTGTTCGGCACGCTGACGTCCTTCATCAACGATGATGAGGGAGCACAATATGAGCCATGTAGCACACTCTTAAAAAGCCATTGACCGTATAGATGTTGGACCCACCGACCGGCCCTAGCCTATCAAACTCGAGCCCAGCCCAATTATTGTGCTCTAAATTAAAACTCTAGTCTGCCCCGCTGGGCCTGTAAATGCAGCCCGAGCCCACCCCATGGCGAACTGGACCTAAAAGCTCATCGGGTCATCCCAACCCATTAACATCCCTAGATCTACATACCCGGCGGGATTTTTAATCGGGCCAATAAGATGGAGTTTTGTTTGGGTCTACCATGTAATCAGGTCATTTGCACCCATTGAAGCCCATGTTCGTTTCACTAGATATGAGAGTAAATGTGTTAGGTTAAACCCACTCAACCACCCATTTTCATCAGTTTTAGTTTGGGTTTAAGTTCACCCATTAGAATACGAACCGAATGCAAAAAGAATGTTCAGAGAAATTGGAAGTGATGTAAAGAAATCACTTACCAAAAGAGAAAAGAAAATGAAAGAAAATATACATAAATATAAAATAAATAAGAGAAACAATAGAATGTCCTAAATGGTATCTCCAATGAAGAAAGGAAGGTGGGCTTTGAGTCATAGTATCGATGAATCCCTAAAGGGAGGTTAGCCCCATGTGTTAGCGCATTGATCAGCCCCAAAGTTAGCTTCTATCCATGTGCGAGTGAATAGGATCGAGTCAAATTGCTAAATGATAGAATTCCAAGTACTTCTCACTTTCAAAGAATATCGTTATCCTTGAAAATGCTAATGGCAGATTCAGAGTCCGACTCTATCCAAATGTGATGCCAACCATGAGACGATGCTAAGACTGCTCCCTCAACAATTGCGTGGCATTCGACATGGTAGTTAGAAACTACTCCAAGCACTCCAACTAGCACTCCCACTATATTGCTCTGGTCATCCCTAACAAGAATTTCGAAGCCTCCATTTTCGAGATTGCCATTTGTAGCTCTGTCACAATGAACTTTTATAATTCCCCTAGGAGGAGGCATCCACCAGTAAGGTTTAATCGTAGGGGCCTTCATAAGAGGAACATCTAGCCTGAACTTCTTAAATGCAGATCTGTCTATGTTGTTAGGGAACATTTTGCCTTTGATATGAATAGCAGCCGCTTTAACTGTAATGTAAATCCAAGCCATTGTAGAATCAATAGAGGGACTTCACCAAATATGGAGCCATTACGAATTTTCCAAATGGACACTAAAGTGGCCATCAAGACCAAGCACCATAAGTGTTTGGATGTTGCGCTACACGTGGAATGCATGCGGAATGAATTTTATGGAGATCTTGCCAAGTATCACTTGACAAAGGAATATTGAAGATCATCAATATTCTGGTCTATGGGGTCTAGGCGAATCTACATGTAAAGAAGAGATGAGGGACCGACTCTTCATTGCGATAGCATAAACACAACAACAAAAATGACTTTTTATGGCGTTTCAAAAATGCCATAAAAGTATTTAATGGTGTTCATCGAACACCATAATAAACACTGTAAAAGGCTATGCCATGCTTTTTGTTGTTCAACGATAGCGTTCTTTGCACGCTATCAATTAATGGTGTTTATTAAACGCCGTTAATTTACAGCGTTTATGAATGCCATAATATAGATTTGAAACTCCATAATATTAGATACTCTTAAGTTGTTATTGTATAAATTTATGGCGTTTATGGAACACCATCAATTAACATTTTTACTTAATAGCATTTGCTGAACCCCATCGTTTTATTTTTTATTTTTTTTAATAGAGAGTTTACCTCATATTAATGCAATAAAATTCTCTGTGAAAATAAGCATTCTAATTACATTGTCTATATACATGTTCAATCAAACAAACACCCCATTCACATTCAACAAACACGATACTAAAATATAAATTTAATAATTTGATTTAAGTGTTAAATATTACAAACTAGGCAAAAAATTTAAGTACATATTGAATACAAGAACTCCCCCACTATCCTCTCCCACGAAAATACATAAGATGACCCAACGATTCTTTCCCCCGCCCAAAAAAAGAAAATAAAAGTTAAAAAAGATGTCAACATTGGTCTCTGTTTCATAATATGTGATGTTAACTTTGCATAGATTCATTCATCTCCTTTTTCCCTCTACCCTTTGAAATTCTCTCCTCTAACTTTTTATCTGCAAAAGACCAAGAAAATACATGTAAGCTTTATTTAGAGTAAAAATGCAAGAGTCTATAAAATCTCAAATAACTGTAAGCTTGCTTGTGAACTAGAAAGCTCACTTTATTGAAAATTCAATCTCGTGAAACTTCTATAATCTTACTATGTATCTATTTGCTACAATCTAAACATAACTTCAATCAACCTCTAGCATGCTCAATAGGGGCATAAGAGTGAAAGCTACAGAAAAAAGTAAGTCATGTTTGTCACACATCAATAAGACACGACAATTGCTAGACTAAAGTTAATATTACATCAAAACCCATTAGGCTTTTATTGTTCCTGTGAAGAAGCTTAAGAGTGCCAAGGTAATTCTTATCTATACCGTGTTCTGAATCTTCATCCATCAAGTAATGTTAGAAAAATCTCAATAAGAGAAAAACTAGGTTATAAACACAGAAAGTTAACCTACTATATACCTGAAAAAATTCATAACCCATGCAGTATGTTAAAAAGTGATACACACCTTCAAGCTTTTGAGCTGCTCTTTGGAAGACACCTTCTAGAGATATGTTAAATATTATGGTTGAATTTGGCCATTTTAGCCTATATGACCATACCATCCGTCAACAAAATAATCTGTGGGATATAAGTAGAGAACTAGATATCTTTACTATATATGTAAATATTTTAAATGTTTTGGTCAGATTTAAATGGTTTGGTAGGAAAATTATGCAGATTTAAAATGGCTCTCTAACAATGGACAATTGTGTTTTCCCCAAGAAAATGCAATTTTCCCACTTGGTAATCAAATACGCCCTCATTTAGTTGTTAAGTTCATCTGTTATTAGTTAGTTCATTTTTTAATAATAATTTAAGATCTTAGCCAATATATGTTTGTTGACAAGATCCTCAAATTGTTTAGATACAATGCTATTTAGGGTTGTATTTTTTAATGATCATTATCAAGAAAATCATCTAATTTGTTAAGAGGAACGACCCCACTCTACAAAGTCATCATCCTTCACTCCCAACTTCATATTGCTTTTTGTTATAATTTACCACAAAATCTCATTGGACTTTGGGACTAAAAGAGAAAGAGAATAACAAAAATATGTATTTCGAAGTTCTACAAATGAAAAGTCTTACTTTTCATAACTCCTACAAATGAAAAACCTCAGTAAGAAACAAAAAACAAAACTTCGTGGGGGTCTCGACTTGTGGTGCAAATGTCACTTTCCACGGAAACCCTTGTGTTTCTTATTGGAAGAAGTAAACCCACGAAGTTCCCAAAAAAGAAACTATTTTTACAGATTCTTCATTAATAGGTTGACTCCTTTCATTAAATGTAACCACCACCCTTTTGTTGCTTTCTGTTGCGACTGTTTTACATTTAGAAGGTCATTTTTTCTTGGATTGTTGAAATGATCCACCTGTAGAGACATTTGGTAAGTTTTCTATGAAAGTTGTATTTAGGACATTTGTAGCATTTCTTGGGTCATTAGATCCTCTTTCTATTGTTGGCGAATTTTCTTGTAGCACATTGTTGTTGTAATCATCTTGTTCTTCAACTTCTTCAAAATAAAGTTCTTTAACAGCTTGTCGCGTTCTTCGTGCTATAAAAATTATCCAAAACATTTTGTTTTAATTTATTAACGATGATTGTTATTGGCATATACATATATATGTAGAAGGATACATACCTAGGGGTTGATGATTAGCTCATTGATCAGATATATTTATTCCACTATTAGGATTTTTAGTCAAAGCAGCATGAGTTGTATTTTTTATTTTTTCTACTCTCTTTCTACCTTGCTTTGAACTCTATAAATACGTATAAAATATAAAATCATATTACAAGATTGTTTATGTATTATAAATTTGTGGTTAAAATCAAATATATCAATTCTTACCTCTGCCCTATTGGGATCTGATATTGTGAATATTTACATTTAGAACATATACAATTATATAAACAATACCTTGAAAAGAAAAAATAATTTAGTTAGTACATTATATCAGTAGACATCTTAAATCATAAAATGTGAAAAGCATAATTTAAAAACATCTTGTAGAAAAGCAAGAGATATAGAATAATAGAATAATGTATGATTAAAACTTTACCAATTCGACATGGAGAAGGTTACCAGAAGTGCATTTATTAAAAGCAACTTGCATAACAGACACATTAATACGAACAATTGATGGGGTTCCCAAACTAGTTCTACATTAAGATCGTCCAGAACTCAAACATGTCCATAAAGCACAATCACCAAACAACTTCAAACCAATAGCTTCAGAAGATGACAATATAGTTTCTATAATCATATGCCATCATAATCCCTTCTTACATAATTATCATCTTCATCATCAATACTCATGTCAAGCCTTGATGTATCAAATGCTGTAGAAGACGTATCAGCATTCTCATCATACATCTCTAACTCATTGAAACATCTTGGTGAAGCCTTTAAGAGGACATACCAATTAAAAAAATCACTTTCTCTCAAATAAAACACTTGTTTAGCCTGTGATGCTAAAATAAATAGGTCTCTTTGTTGGTTTTGTCCTTGGTGGAGGTTAACCAATATGAATCAATCTTCAACTTTGACACAATTTCTAATGTTTGCCCAATAACAATTGATAACAGGAAATCGAAAAGTGTGATAGTCAAGTAAAATTATATCTTTTATGACCCCATAGTAAGTTACTGCCTCAACAATTTGGTTTGTGTCCTTTGAGCTGGCTCTACACATGGTCTTAGCTTCAATGGAGACACCACTATTTTGAGTAGACTTCTCTGCATCTTTTTAATGGAATTGTTGTCTATAGATAACATAACACGAATATGACATTGCTTCCTTTCTAAGGCCATACGCAAGCCATTTTAATGTTTTGGAGACACTTGTACTCCTCATCTTGACATCAATCTGTTGATAATTGAATGACAAATGTTAAGATTAATTGTATAAATATACATATCAATGCAATGCAAAATATATAGCATAGAACTTTTTGTTTTAACCATCCAGAGAATCTCTCTGCATGTCTTGTCCAAAGTAAGCTTTCATTTCTTTTGAGATGTGGCTCTAAAAACTTGAGTTCATCCAAGTGGATTCTAATAAGAAAAGAAAAGGTAAGATGCATGACTCAAATCAACAATTTAAATTGTGAATTTTTTTTAATACTTACTCTAAATATGATTCTACTTCGGCAACATTAAACAACACACAATGATGCACACTCTAATATTTCATTAGTCAGTGTAATTGGTGTTCCCTTTGAAATTGGGTATCCTTCAAGTATTGTTTCATTTTCATAATCTTGATTTCGACTTGGTTGATCATCCATTTCAGTCACTTGCTTCATATGCTCTCCACGAAACCTCATGCACTCATCTGCGAGATAGCATTCTGCTATGCAACCTTCAGGACGTGCCCGATTCCTAACATATCCTTTGAGTGTCTTCATATATCTAAAAATCAAAGAGGACATGAAGGCAATGTTTAGGTTAATTGCATTAGGTCATAAATTGTTATGAACATAACCAACTTAATAAAATAAGGTATGATCCACCTCTCAAATGGATACATTCAACGATATTGAGCTAGTCCACATAGTCATGCTTCTTGTCCCAAGTGAATCGTCAAGTTCACCATAATATCGAAGAAGAAATGAGGAAAAAACCTTTCCAACATGCACAAAGTCTCAAAAACTTCATCTTCAAGGGATTCTAATTTTTCTTTATGAATGACTCTTTGACATAATTGATTAAAAAATGCACAAAGTCGAATTATTGCATTCCTTGATCCTTTTGGAAGAAGATCTCGCAATGCTATAGACAATAGTTGCTACATTAAAATGTGACTATCATGAGATTTGAGGCCTACTATCTTCCATTGATATGCAATTTTCGATATTTGAGTCATAACCATCTGGTAGCTTTAAGTCAAGTAGCCTCTTGCAAAAGATTTGTTTTTCCTTCTTTAATAGTGTGTGCGGCGTTGCTAGAAGATAGGTTTTCTTCCCTCGATCCTCTGGATGCAACTCGTACCTGATTCCCATTTCTTGTAAATCTTTACGAGAATTAAGTTCATCTTTTGATTTTCCTTTCACATCCAAAAGTGTCACAAAAATGCTCTCGCACACGTTCTTCTCTATGTGCATTACGTCCAAATTATGATGTAAAAGTAGATGCTGAAAATAAAAATAAATTATATAAATTTTATGTTCGAACTATTATTAATTTTTCTAAGAAAAGTAAAAAAAATCAAAATGTTAATAGGAATTACCTCCCAATATGGTAAGTCAAAAGATATCGACTTCTTCCACATTTGGATGGGTTCTGACTTTCTCTTTTTTTTTTCGTATTTTCTCATTTTCCCCAATCATTCTCAAAATCCTTAATCTCATTGAAAATTTTGAACCAAACATTATTCTAGACTTCTCTCCGTATTCATGGTTTCCATCAAACCAACTTTCTTCGATTGAAAGGGATGATTGAGTGTAAGAAAACGCCTATGACTCATGTAAGAAAACTTCATACTAGATGTTAGCCATTTTCTGCATGTATTAATACCACATACAGGACATGTTGTTTTTCCCTTTGTGGTACAGTCAGCTACATTTCTATATGCCGAAAAATCATTTATCGTCCACATCAGAATTGCGTGCTTTCAAATTGAACATGGTCTTAGTGAATGCATCATAGACCTCCACTCCATTGTTCCACAACTCTTGCAAATCATCTATAAGTGGTTGCAAATATACATTTACGTTATTCCTTGGTTGCTTAGGCCCTGGAATTAATAGTGATAACATCAAATATTCTTTTTTCATGCATAACCATGGTGGAAGGTTGTATATAATTAACATCACTGGCCAACAAATGTATCTAGAGCTAAGATCGCGAAAGGGATTGAATCCATCAGTAGCAAAACTAAGTCTAAGATTACGTGAATCTATTGAGAAAGAAGGCCACTTCTTATCTATTGTATCACATGCCAAAGAATCCACTAGGTGTCGCATATTGCCATCTCCACTTTTATGAGTAGAATGCCACCTTAAATGTTCAGTAATTTTTGATAACCTAAACATCCTCTTAAACTTTGAAATTATTGGAAAATATCTCAACACCTTCGCAGAAACTCCCTTTTGAATCTTATTAGTGCGATGATCTATTTTTCATTGAAAGGAACCACATTTTGGACATGTCTCTATTTCCTCAAATTCTTTTTTATATAGGATACAATCATTCACACATGCATCTATTTTCTTATACTCAAGATCAAATGACTTCAATAGCTTCTTTGCTGAGTACATGGAATCAGAGATTGTGTTATTTTCTGGTAGCATATCATGTAATATCTCTAAAAGTCTATTAAAACTCTTATCAGACAAACCATTCATAGCTTTATGTTTGAATAAAACCACTGTTGCTGATAACTTCGTGTACTTTGTACAACCAGGATATAAAAGGGTTTCAACATCTTTCAAAAACTTTGTAAAGTCGGTGTCACTTCTCTCTTTTGCATATCCAGCTATACATAACTCATATGTTTCTGACATTCCAATATTATGGCATCATTCGGTTTCTCCCCATGCCAAACAAAAGTATTATATGTCAAATCCATCCCATTAATTATCAAGTTCTCGAACACAGTTTCACAACTCTTGCGTGTTAGGTTCTTACAATCTTTGCATGGGTATCTAACCCTTTCTGGGTCATCTGCATTTGCCTTAGCAAAAGATATAAACTTCCTAACTCCATCTTGATACTCACGTGTAAACCTACAAAATACAATTTGAAAAATATTAAATCAAGTGTATGATAAGTCTACTATGTAAATAGTAATTTAAGGTGTACATTTAAAAACCTGTTTTGATGCATCCAATCTTTTTCCATGATCTTTCAAGTAGGGATAAGCGCAGTAAGTGTTATCCAAGTGAATCGTTGTGACTCAAATTCTGTTGAAGGAGTAAACAACAGGTAAAATATTGTAGAAAAGTTGTTCCATATGTAACAAATCATCTCGTAAGGAACACCATCTTTAATCAAGCCCTACTTATAGACGATAAATCAGTTGTACAAAGATCTGGATTCAAATTCTTCCTCTCATTAGCTTGTAATTTAGTATCAAGAAAGAAAACATATGTAAAAATTCAATGGATGGGCCCCTTGTCCAAAGACCATATTAACCAAGCAATTCTAACCACTTTATTTTATGGATCTTTTCTTATTTGCTAACCTTCTTTTCTTTTAACCTTCCAATTTGAATAATAAGATAAGTTCCTGATGTAAGATCCTTAGTTCAAGACTTTAGCACCCAAATAAAATTTGACATGGTTTGACTAATAATAGTTCTAGATCATTTATACATTCAGAAAATCATGGTTTAACTAATTAAAGTTCTAGATCATTGACTAATAAAATCAAGCGATATACTGCACCACTAAATATGTTATACAAACATTTATACATTTATCAAACCATGTTATTATAGGTAACATGTAGGTCTCTTGAGATAGAGACATGAGCACGCATCTCAGGTACTGTAGGTAACATGTTTACATACTCAGCAAATCAACAAACATTTACACTAAATCTATAGGTAACAAAAGACAACATGTATACTTCAGCAAATCTGTCACATAGACATGAGCACGTATCTCATTCCGAAAAACAAAAGAGGAGTACAAAAGAAAAATATTCTTAAGTTAACATAAATGCCAAAATAATTGTGAGCCTAAAATATGAAAAAGAACTTACTCAACATATAAAGTTTTCCCCATGGTAAAAGAAAAAAAAATGTGGTTATAGAGGAATGTCTAAAACAAGTAAAAGAATGGTTGCCTACCAACATAACTTGAAGATCAAAAGACCTGCAAGACTGGCCTCTTCTCAACCCTCTTGATTTTTTTATCCATCTACCCAATAAACAAATTTAGCTCTAGACAGCAACTTGTTGATTGATAAGGCCTGCACACAAGCAACCACAATTATCCACACCATTTTGCACACATTCATGCACACACATGTTTTTTATTATTCGAAAACAACTAGCACATGAAGGTTTAGAAACAATGTGGCATAAACATTGTCTCTTTATTTTAGAGATGTGTTATCCAATAAAAAAACATAAGGTTAAAAATTATAATTAAGCACAAGAATTCTATTTCAAATAAGAAGAAGACACTTGTAAATAAAAATCTTAACAGAAAGTGTTTGGATACTTGATGTTGATAAGTTTTAATCAATGGAATAATGAAAAAAGAAAAAAAAGAGAAAAAATGTAGTTGGCATTCTCTTTTCTTATCTTCTATTATATTCATTAAAGAAAAAAAATTAAAGAAAGAAAAATACATGTTCTATTTATCTATGTTTGTTAGTTGATACATACCACGAGAGAGCTGCTTTTTGGTGTTCTCTTATCTTATCTTCTAGCAATAGAATGGGGTTGCATGATTTTTGGGTTCTTTGGGACAATTGTGGGGGTCAAAACAATGAGATTAATTTGATTGGGGTTACAATAATGGGGCTACAATAATGAAGTGTAGAAAGTGGATTTTTCATGAAGAAGAGATACACACCTTGAAGTCGTAGATGGAACAACAACGTGAAAGAACATCACGTATGGGTTCAAAAGTAGTTTTGGATAATTTAAGATTCCACGAGCAACATGACCCTAATATCATTTTAGCTTGAGGCATGGTATTTTTCATTATATGGGTGGTTCTTCTATGTTTTCAAGTTGTTAAAAAATTTCTAAAAGTACATAAAGAGTGCTAGAAAACAAAAAGAACATTATGACCATGCTGTCAATGTTAGAATATAGACATACACGGTAATAACAAAAGAAATGTGACAAGCAAAAACACTATTAACAAACTTTGAAATATGGGGTGACAGCACGCAACCCTTTTCCTAAAGCTTATCATCAATTTGTTGGTAATATCCTTCTCTCCAATGTAATGACACACACCCATGTACAGGTGGCAGTTCCTAAATGCACAGCTGGACTGCAAGCACACATAGTATCTCTCATAGCAACATGGGGAATAGATGAATGTTTGCGTTGGCATGATTCAAGGCATCATTTGGGTTGAGTTCACATCTCTTCTCTGTTCAAGAACAGGGTCAATAGCATCATCCTCTATCAAGAGTTTTAGCATAAAGATTGTCAAGACAAAAGCTAATTATTGTAATTTTGCTGGAGCAACCAAAATGTACTTGATTATTGTTATTACACAAGGGCAGCAAAGAGAAAATAAAAAACCCTAACCTAATTCCCCACTTCATACGACTTCAATTTCTTAAATATACCTACGGCCGACTCTTACATTTATAAAAGAAAAAAATTAACATCCCCTACTCAAATAAGTTGAACAAACAACTTCAAAACGCAATTCCTACTCAAATAAGGTAAACATCATCCTAATCCAGAGTCTTCAATCACAAGACTTCTTCATCCACCAAGACTCTTCCTAATATGTGAAAAGCAACATCGAGACTTCTACATGACAGTAGCACCGATACTTTTACACGGCTACGGTGAGGCAAGTAAAACTCTTATGTGGTCTTATAAACCTCAGTTTCAAGAGCGAGTTCACTAATTCTTTTTCTTTTACTGTTTGGAAATCACCTTTCTAAATTTAGAGGTTCATCATTGTTTTCTACTCTCTTTTATAGATTTAGATGTTTTAACCAAAAAAAAAAAATCATACCACGAGTAAGGCCTTAAGATGTGTCATGGTGTCTCCTTCCTCCTTGAGTTTCAACAAAATGAGTAAAAATAGACAAAAAAACTATGGTACCTATTGGGGTTCCTTACCTATAGTAGATAAAGCACCACTCCCTTCAGATTTTAGGGGTAAGCTAAACTTTAAACCACAACCCTACAATTGCAACCCATGGGCCATTCAATATTTGTCATTACAAAGACGTTCAAATGTATATAACCAAGAGTGTTTCTAACCCCTCAATCAAAGGCAATATTTTAAAGAGATTCTTATTGAGACTCTGTTCTGCAAGAATCTATACACTACCTAGAAGACAAAAAGGGTTTGTGAACTAACTAAAAATTGGTGAAAAAACCCCCAAGTAATATCTGGCATTACTACACACTAGTTATTTATTCCCACAATAACATATCAATGCATTGATCTTGATGACCTGCAAGGGTTCTTTGGATATATCACAACCGTATCCCACTACAACCTGCTCAATAATAGTAATGAATAAATAAAACTAAGCACGTATGCCTATAACAGATGTGAAATCAAACACTATATGAGCAGAATCAGCCATCAGATGATTGAAAGCTCCGAAACACCCATTCAATTGCATTCTTTTGGATAACTAAATATGGGTACACCTTCAACCATTGCATCATTTATTAGCATTTAAACTTCAATTTTTTTTTTATGATCCAAGTCATGTTTTCAAGTAAGGAAATCACTATAATTCATTACTGACATGAAAGTAGGATTTTTCCACGTCGCTGGTTACTGAAACCCTAACTTTAACACATTTTTAATTTATCCGAGACATTTAACCTGTAAAATGGGCAATTTTGCACAGTGGCTCGTGTCGGATGTCGATCCGCACTCGGGATTAGTCGGATTAGCGCAAATAAGAACATAAAATGACAGATAATATACAAGAGAAAAAGGAGAATGATGGAAGAGATGAGAAGGGCGAGTCGATTTAAAACACATCCAAATAAGATCCAGAAAAGACTAAAATCATCGAAATCAAATTGCATTAATTAAACTGTTGCTTACATGAAATAAATGACAGAAATAAATAAAGCGGTAAATCTATTCTAGAAAGCATGTAAAAAGAGATTTTAGAGAGAGGAGAAGAAGGTAGAGAGAGATTTTTTACACCTTGGTCTTTTACCGGCCGACAAGGTAGAGGTGAGAGAAAAACTCACCCTCTTGCATTCACCTAACGGAGTCGGCGGTGCAAAAAGGCGATCAGCCTGGGGATCTCTTGAGACTTATTAGAGGTGATCGGATCAGTCCGGTGAGTGGTTCGGCCTGGTTGATCGACCATAGTTTTGGCCAAGATAAAGAATATGTGGTCTGGCCAGTAGATGTGGGGTCCAGCCAAGTGTGAGGAACTCGGCGAATAACGAGTGGACGTGAAGTGCTTGCATCGTGAGAAGTTGCTGGCCTGATTCCGATGTGCAAGGGTGCACAATGATTATTGCAGGCCTAGGAGGGCAACCTGTGGAAGTAGATGGATTTGGCCAAGTGGTTGCTGGATTCAACCACGTGGTGGTGTTGATAGCAGTCTGGTATGGACAGGGCAGCAGGTCTTGACGATGTTGATGTTGCTGGCTTGCCTACAATCGTTGGTTGCAAATGTGTAGATGCAGTAGCCCCCGGAAGAGCATCCGGAGACCATGAGTTGCAGGTCCAGCGAGGTGCACAGATGGTGAGGACGGTGTTGTTTGCAGAGGAACACGCCTTGCTGGAAGATGAGATTTTGTAGGCACAGCCAAGGTGATCACGGCCTGCTCTCTTGCAATGGCCGTGAAACCGGTAGAGTATGGGTGCTGGAGGTGCATGTGCCTCCGTTTTGGAGTTGCAGCAGTGAGGTGTAGGCAGCAAGGTTGCAGCGGAGAAGTAGAGCAGCAGACTGCCTCTGAGAACACCTATTGGTGTTGCCGGTCGGAGCTTGGCCCACATCGTGGAAGGAGGCCTGAAGGTTTGCTGGTACGTCCAGCAAATGGTGCTGCAGTTAGGCAACAATGGAGATCTGTTAGTTCAGTTCTTGAGAGGGGGGGGTAGACGTGAAGGAGAGAGGGTCCAGCAGGTGGGGTACCTAACGGCTTGGCCGTTGGAGGATGCGGGCGATAATGGAGGAGAAGGATGGTGGTGCACCGTGGAGAACCAGCAGGTATGGGCGGTCTCCTTTTCTCTCCTTTTGCTTCTCTTCTCTTTTGTTTTCCCTTTTTTTTTTGGTTGCTGTTTGGAGCAAGTGAGAGAGAAAGAGAAGGCGAGATGGGAGAGTGAGAGAAGGCGTCGGAGGCCAGAGGTTGCAGCACGCACAGGCGGTGGTGGAGCGCGCAGGTGGTGGTGTTGCGTGCGCACAGCAGCAACGTGGAGAAGATAGGAGCAGCGGTGGTGCTTGTTGCTGTCGCAGGCGATGCTGCAGGCAGAGAAGAAGCAGAAGAGAAGAAGACGAGGGGCCAGAGTTGGCCGGAGTTGCAGACCTGCAACTCCGGTCAAAGATGGAGAAAACGAAGAAGAAGAAGAAGAAGAAGAAGAAAAAAAAAAGAATGGGGAAGATGGGGGGGCGATGATCGCTCAAAGGAGCGCCGTTTGCAGGCATTCATGGTGGTGGTGGACTGGTTACAGGCGGTGAAGAACGCCAGGAGGAGGATGACGGTAGTGGAGATGCATGCTTGGTGTGGTGGCAGCCCGTAAAGAAGACGATGGTGGTGGTTCATGCGGTGTGGTGGTGCTCCGGCCATGGAAGGGGGAGAAGGAAAGGGGGGAGGAGAGGAGGAGAGGGGTGAAGGAAAATTAGGGTTCGTCCCCCTCCTTCCCCCTTTATATAAGCTCCTAATTTCCATTAATGGAAATTAGGAATTTTAGGAAATAAAAAAAAAATATTAAATTTTTTTTTTTAAGTAAAACTCTACTTTTCTTTGGGGATTTTCCCATTTAGTGGACCCCCCCCCATTTTTTAAAATTTAATTAAAATTATTTTAAAATTCACGGGGTCCACTAACTGGTCGGACAGCGAGTCGATGATGATGGGCCCGGCTATTGGCCCACATGGATTGATGATGTCCATCGTCTCACAAGATGATGTGACAGACAATCTGATGGCGATCGGATGGATGGTGACTTGATTGGGACCCAGATTGGTAGATCGACGGATCCAGAGAGATCCAACGGTCCGGTGGAAGATCCAACGGTCAGAAAGCTAAGGGAGATGAGACAGAGCCAATGGGCAGGAGTTCTGGGGTTAGGTCAGTAGATTCGTGGAGTTTTCGGAGCTGGTGCTCAGCATTATAGCACATAGGGCTTCGGCCCCCCCGAAAGCTACAGAATTTTTCTTAAACAACTTGCTCAGGTGCTTGCTCAGCGAGGGCTTGGATGCCATAGAATTTCTTGCTCGGTTGACCGGGAAAACGGAGTAGTAGCAGGTTTGGCACAGGGACCTGCCGTTGTGTGATCCGGCGGATGCCTCCCTGTAGCTTTCGGGGGGGCCGAAGCCCTATGCGCTATAATGCTGAGAGAGAGAATAAGGAGAGATGAGAGAGAAAATATCAGAAAATGGAGATAAAAGTATTGGCAGAGGGTCTGGAACCTTGGTCTTCACTGTGACCATCCTCACGCTTCTCCAGTAGAGTAGACTATCATTCCTTGCTGACTCATGTGGCTTTAAACGTTTTGGTCCGTCTCTTGGTCATTGGCTCTCCTGCTCTCTTCGTTCTTTGGGCCGACTTTTTGGTCCTCTTATTCAGCCCATATATGGCCCATATCTTCTAGTCATAGCATGTGGGCTCTTTAAGCTTTGATAATGGGCTTTCTTGATCGATGTGGGCTCGCAAGTTTAGAGAATTGTCCCATCGGGGTTTCCTGCGACAGAAGAAGCGCGTAATGAGACTCTATCAGAATGACTTAATGTCTAGACTTCTGAAAATGTGTTTAATGCATGCAAATATACCATTTCGTCCAGAAAAGTGTGTTCTACGCAACAAAAGAGACTCTTACGTAGAAAAGTAGATAAATAGAGCATTTTAACGTAGGAGAGTGTGATAACGCTTAGAAGATAATAGTGGAAAATACGCACTTTTAAGCGAATATCATGATATCCAAAAAAAGAATGATACACAGACCTCATATGTTGTCTGCTTAGTTTGGGACACAACTTAGACGCTTCACTATGACAATTGTCCAAAGTTTCCTTAACTCTCACATTTCTTCATCCAAATTCTTCTCATAAATGCTCAACCCCACTGAACATAGTTTAAATAGAATAGAATACAAAACAATAAGAACACTATGTTGAAACTTGAAACTAGAAAACTATGATTCATATTAACATTTTTAGCAGGTTTCAAGGCATTTTAAAATTAAGTGCACGAAATACTATATCAACCAATTGAGTAAAAGACTTGAGCCCAACATATTAAATTCAACAAAGTCCAAATCACATACTTTTCGCAACCAAAGCAGCCCAACTTAACAAATTACTCCAAAGTCGAAACAAACCATCAACAGAGGGAACAAGGTGCCTTTTGGTATACTTGTTTGAGCTTAAAAATTAAATACAAAGTTAGGCAAAAAGGAACAAATTATGAGAGATTTGGATTCCTCAACAAATAAAGGTTGTAATTTTTGAGACGTAAATGTAACTAAAAAACAACAAAACAGAGATTTGAAACTAAAACCCCGATCAAAGATTCAAATGACACATCCCCACCACCTATATTCCATAATTAAAATATAAGTTTCGTAAGTCTAAAGATTCCAAACAAAATCATTACTTACATCCTTTATAAGAAACAAAACCATTACTTACATCCTTTATAAGACGCATCTCTAATGTGAGATCAGCGTACATGGCCATCATCTAACATGCATTCCTCACCTCTAGGATGGCCATTGATAAAAAATCATGCTGATCAAATGATCTTAAGTAGACATTTTTGTGGATTGTTCCCTATAGTTTTTGCTAATCATCCAGTCCACGAGCCAACGTATGACCATCTGATTTGTGAGATTATTAAGATATTAAGGAGAAGCAAGAAATTAAGGAGAACCTTTTAACAAAACTATGATCTTGTGGACAATTCATTAACAACAAACTGATCCCATGATAGTGCAATAGCCACATCATTGCAAAGAGCACATGGCACATCAACAAAGCAAATCAACAAAACAAAGATACAAAAAAAGAGGAAATGAGAGCAAAATCACTCATTAAGCAACTAATCATCCAAAATATTAATAGACAAAGCAAATGCGAGCAAAAAATCACCAAATAGAGTAAATGCAACAAAAAACTCACTAAATGCACCAAGAAGTAAACTAAAATTTCCTATTTCTCTACTCGATTTAAACAAAAACCACATCAAATGTAGCCAAAAAAACATACTCATCCGCAAATCCAGCAACTTTAACATTCACCAGTTAAATCCGACGATTAGGTTTTGTGATTGGTCAAAACCCCCAAAATAACGCTCTAATCTAATAGTTAAATGAACAAAAAATTAACCTAATGTAAAAAAGTGATGGTACCCTAAAGATCACTGAAACTTTAGAGGGGGAGAAAGGGAAAGATACCGTGAGAGTTACGATTTTATGCACAACGAGGAAGGAACGACAATAGTGCTTCCAAACTCTCTTGGTCTTCATCGTCCCCGAGAGAGAGAGAGAGAGAAAGAGAGGAGAGGTGGAAAGTGGGGTAGGTCTTCTTCCCTTTTCTTGCGGGCGAGGGAGAGAGAGGTAGAGGCAAAGGAAAGAGGGGCAAACGAATGAGAAGTGAGGGAATGTCTTATTTAGGGTTTAGGGCACGGGTTTATTTCCTAAAAATTAACGGGGTTCTCAAAATGAACGCCATGTAGGGAAAAATAATAATGTCCTGTCGCACCGAACCCACTTGCAAATCATATATTAATGGCGCTTAAAATAGAAATGCTAAGAAATTAATATATTTTATGGTTTTTTTTAGTGAACGCTGTAATATTAATGCCATTAAAAGTCTATTTTATTGTAGTGAAAGTACAACGAGAGGCAATTTTGAATCTTCTACAACGGATGTTGTCATCTGTGGAGATAGCCTTGTGAGTAATATTCCAAGCAAGGCCTGCGAATCTTGGGTGAATGCCACACTTCCAAATCCAACCAGACCATTCAAATTTGGGATGTTTCTTTTTAATTTCTTCAGGTGTTGATTGCTTCCAAATCCAACAAGACCATTCAAATTTGGGATGTTTCTTTCTAATTTCTTCATGTGTTGATTGTACTGAGAATAAACCATTAGCCGTTAGCTTCCAAACCCAAATATCTCCAGTCGTAGGTGCAGCACCTTGAAGAAGGGTAAGCCCCAATCTAAAAAAGACTTTTGCTACATTATGAGGAAAAGACCAGGTCCCATTGATAATCATATTGCTGAGTTTAGTGTTATAGTTATACCAAAATCGAGAATCAGGTGAAACATCTTTAACTGCAAATTCGTCAGCCCATGCATCTTTCCAAAAGGATATACTATTCCCATTGTCTATTACCCAAGAGGATTGAGACTTAACTTCAAGATGAGCTTGTTTAATACCAAGCCAAACCAATGAACTTTTATGGTATTTGATATATTCACCATTCCGCAATACCAAACGCCGCCTTAATACATCTACAAGATATCAAACTAGAACACGACTTCACTCCACACAACATGTAAAGAATAATTTCATATTCTAGTTTGACAAAGATTCTGTGTGATACAAAATATTCTTGTAACCATTCCCACGAGCACCAGTGTAGCGTTGACGATGTCGTAGTACGCATACTTCGCCGACTACGTGAAGACTAAAAGACAAAGACAGCAAGAATAAAAAAGTTAATGACATGAGTCATCTGAGTAACTGCCCATTTGTTCGTTAAAGATTGTGCGCGCTCGCATAGGAAGGTAAGTGATTTAGTGACCATAGGAATAGGTTTTAAATGAATAAAATATAATGGTCAAACCTAGTCAGAGGTTAGATCCGAGTATAGTCAAGAGTTTGACTATGGGGGTATGTCCAATCGATTGGATCTTCCTGATCAATCGTCTAGACCTTACGAAACAGAACCTATTTCAAGTCCAATGGATTGAACTTTCCTGATCAATAGATTGGATCTTTCTAGTCAATCGATTAGACACTACGGAACATAAACTTGAAATAACACTGGTCCGTTCTCTTTAATCCAATATACCTGGAAGGGGGGTTGATTAGGTATTTAAAATTAATTATACCTACATAATTTTACTGGTCAATGGTAGGGGAACAAAATCGCATGTCTTAGTTATTTGATAAAAGATTATCACAACCGACTCAAATCGAATATACATCCGTGGTATATTTTTTTTTCGTCGTTTGGTTTAATCAAGATAGATAGCGGAATACAAACAAACAATCACACAAGACAAGAGATTTTTACGTGGAAACCTTAGCCAAGGAAAAAACTAAGGAACCACGTCCAAACGGAAAGTATCACTAACTGAAAAGTTAAACGAAACAAAAGGTTACATACGCAGCACCGTTGCAAATACAGCTTCCAACCTTAGCCAAGGCCTACTGCCGATGCATCCACGTCTTCTGAATCAACGCTACGAATCCACGTGCCTCCTTCCAGCTAAGAAGCCTTGTCCGCTTGTGATATTCGCTCAAAAATGCTTATTTTAACCAATTATCCTTTTAGCGTTATCGCACTCTCCTACGTAAAATACTATATTTATCTACTTTTCTACGTAAGAGTCTATTTCATTGCGTAGAACATACTTTTCTGGACGAAATGGTATATTTGCATTCATTAAACGCATTTCTGGAAGTCTATGTATAAAGACGTTATGATCAACTCTCATTACGTGCTTTTCTTTTGCAGAAAACTCGATCGGGCTATTCTCGAGACTTGCGGGTAAAAATCAATCATGAAAGCCCATTATCAAAGCGTAAAGAGCCCACAGGCTATGACTAAAAGATATGGGCCAAATATGGGCTGAATAAGAGGACCAAAAAGCTGGCCGAAAGAACGAAGAGAGTAGGAGAGCCAATGACCAAGAAACGGACCAAAGCGTTTAAAGCCACATTAGTCAGCAAGGAAGGATGGTCTACGCTACTGGAGAAGTGTGAGATGGTCACAGTGAAGACCAGGGTTCCAGACCCTCTGCCAATACTTTTATCTTCATTTTCTGATATTTTCTCTCTCTCTTCATCTCTCGGCCAACTGTTGCAGCCGTTCAGCATCTCCTCCTCCTCACGGTTCATCACGAACCCAGCAACCAGCAGCTCTCTCACCATGTTCTCCCTTCTCTCCACGTTTTTCTTGTCAAGAAAACAAACCCCCAAACCGTCCTCATTTTCTTTACCAAAAACCAAAAAAAAGGGAAGAAAAGAAGATGAGAGAAGAAGGAGATCTGGGCGTCCTCCACCTGCCTTTCACTACTCCTCCTTGCTGCTCTACCTAGCTGCTGCAACACCTCCAGACTACCATCCTCTTCTTCCATCACCTACTGCACCATCCACCTCTCACAACTATTGGATCGCCTGCACCTCCGCCCAACACCTCCATTTCCAAGCACCACCGCCTAGCACCTCCATCAATTGTATGTTGTCATCTCCACCTTCATCGCCGATGGTATACCCATGCTTCTCACAGGGCAGCAACTTCTCCAAAAGGTCTAACGTGCTGGTTGCTGCACACCCTCATCACCGCCCTTCTTCTTGACTGTTGTGCGCACATCCAACGACCTACAACCTGCAACTAATCTTGCTGCCCTTCGCCTCCATAGTTCATGCCCCTTTCATGCACTCCATCTCACATCTCGCAACCACATGGACCGATTCATTGGCTGACACCTCTTCGGTAAGAATTTCAAGGTAAACCCGTCTCTCCTCTCTCATATCTCTACCATTTCTTTATATTTCTCTCTCTAAGTCATCTCTCATTTTCTCTCTCTACTTCTTCCTCTCTCTAGGATTTTTTTTTATCTTTATTTTTTTAGTGCTTTCTAGATTAGTCACTTTATTATTGTTTTCTTTTATTAGAAGTTGTATCTCAACATTTTATTTGAATAAGGCTTTGTTTAATTTTACCGTATTATGTCCAATTCTCCTTCTTGGTCTCTTTTTATTTTTGAATGTAGCGTAGTTGTCTAAAAATCACAAAAAAAATGTGTTTTTAACATCAATTTAATCACCACTCTCATCTCTCCATGCTTTTCTAGCAAAATTCCATCATTTTATGTTCAAAGTTGCGCTAATCCGACTAATCCCGAGTGCGGATCAACATCCGACACAAGCCACTATGCAAAATTTCTCATTTTACAGCTTAAATGTCTCGGATAATTAAAAATGTGTTGATTCTAGGGTTTCCGTAACCAACGACACGGAAAACCCACTTTCAAATGGCGCCGCTGTAGCTCGGGTGTACGGGAGTGCGAAAAAGGACGTAAAGACGAAATTAGAAAGTTGCTGAAGCGAAAAGCTGCTCAATTTGGACAGCCCGACCTTTTCGGGAAACTTTCTATTTTTTGTTTTTAGTGATTTTTAGCAGTCTTTTAAATTACTATTTTTAATGCCTCGGAAGGCTGAGTGCAAAGTTGTAATAATTTAGGAATTTTACTACTTTCCATATAACTGCTAGATCTTGTTCTAGGGCTTTTCAGAAACCCTAGATTAAGTGCAATATACCAAAAAAATCAAAAAATCAAAATTCAAAAAAAAATTAGGGTTTTATATTCTGCAGATTTTTAGAAATCACCAATCAAGGAGTTGTAATTTTTGGAAAGATTCTAAAATCTTGAAACTCTGCCTAATTAGGGTTTCCCCTCTTATAAGCTTCCTCTTTAGAAGAATTTCTATCTTTAGAAATCTTTTGAATTTGGAAAAGTCTGCAAAAGAAAACACCCCAAATCTAGCAGAATTTTAATTTTGGGAAATTTTCCAAAATTGTAAGGGATCTCGCAATCAAATCTTTCTTGGAAGATCTCCATAGTTCGGGAAACATTCCAATCTAGGTATTTTCCAATTTGGGAATTCCTAAATTTTATCCCATCTCGAATTTGGAAAATAATTCAAAAACTTGCCTAAATCCAGTGCTTGCTCTGTGAACCCTAAAAGGCAAGGATCTTCCAACTAGAATCCCGACTACCTAGACTGTGCGATCTAACTTTTCTGCAGGAACACGATCCAGTGTGGGTAGGGAGCGAAAGCTCAAAGAGGTGGAGTCGGGCCGAAGCCCATTAGGATACCCCTCCCTAACCCACGGAGGTGACCCCGTGGTGTGGCCCACGGGAGGTAAGTCCCTATCCTCGCCTTGAGTGCGATACGGTGTTATTGGGTGAATCATTGCCGCTTGTCTATTTACTTTCGCATACATATTATTCGACTTGTGTGGCGTGGCCGTTAATCAATCAACTTTAAGATAGCAGACCCAGCTCCGAAATTGAAACTAGTGGGATTTCATCACCCACCTCATCATTCCAACTGATTTGATCCCAAGGCTCCATTTAATTAAAAAGAATCAAGAAGTAGAGCCAATTAGCCCGGTGTTCGAAAAAAAATCCACACAAAGCGAACCCGCTTAACACCCAATCGAAATAAGACCACGAGCGCGGGTCCCTGTTGTCTAACACACCCATAAGTCCCTGCTACTCAAGTATACTGAGCTCGATGTGGCATCTTGGACTATTCGGCGGTTAGTTGCATGTGGACTAGGAACACGCACCAACCCTAGCTTAACCCGAGGGAACACTTTTCTTATATACTTGACCAATCTGGTTAGTCTGGGATGTACTTAAGACAGCCATTGTGCCGCACGTCTGTCTAGGCTTCGGATTGCCTTGTTGTTGATTAGAGTTAGTACTAAAGGATTCGCTCTGAAGAGTGTAGCCTGGTGAGAACCTCTGAGTGCAAACAGTTAGTCCAGCGGTTAAAAGGTAAACCAGTGGTCTGCCCACTGTCATAATCTACTTTAGCCCCAAAAACTAACAAGATAATGCCTAAAATATATCCTGATTGTTTAGAATAGGATTATCTGTGCTTGGTGTGCATCATTTATGATCACTACTCCAGTGTCTCCTTTTGGCAATTTTTTGCCAAATCTTGGGCTTGCTTTTTCAAGTAAAAGCCCGGTTGGACCTGTCCTAACCTTTGACTGACTCGATCTGAGAGTTAGTCCACCGCACCCATTTATCTCCTCTGATGGCAGATGAACGACCTCTGTATGAGACCTACTACAGTTTCTGTGAAAGTCTAGGTGATCACTCTCAACAATGGTATGACAATTCTACATATCATCATGATACTCCAGTCTCGCACACTTCTATAGGGTATGACAATTACAGAGATCCGGAGTACAACTCTGTACTCCAAGAGCTTAAAAACTCAGTCGCTACCCTTCGTGTTGCGGTCCAGCAACCTGTGCACAATTCTCAGTCTGTAGGATATTACCCTCTTATCCCGCAAGATGTATGTACATTTCCATCTCCAATGCAGACCTCCTATGACAACACTTATTATCCGGATAATAGGAGTCACCATAACTTTGGTTGGGAACAGTCTGCCCTCCCGCAGCAACTGCCGTAGGATAATTATCCTTCCGGGTTCCATCAACCCAATGGAGAGTATGATTGGCAATACTCGGAGTCACAGTACCCATCATATCCACAGAATGACTATTCTGATCAACAATGGGCCCCTCAGAATTTCCAAAGTCAGTAGCTAGTCCCAGACTCCACTTTGCCTTACAACTTTCATACCCAGTCGGACTACAATCAAGAGTTGGCACCTCAGCTCCCCTTGGCTGAACCGCCTCCGTTGGCTACTAAACCATGTCTAGAGGACCTTCTCTCTCAGTGCATTGCCCAGCAACAACAGTATTTTCAAGGTCTAGAGCACCAACAACAACAATCTATGGAGAGCTTGGAGCAACGTCTAGTTCAATTAGAAACTGAGAGAGAGGACGTCAACTTCACTAGCCCACCAATAGCATATCCTGAGGAGAATGACATGGCCACTGTCTATAATGAGGAGTCGCACAATTGGACCAAGTACCAGAATTGCCAGGATGAAATAGAAGTTGTTACCACCCCTAGATCACGCCCGATTATTGAGGAACCAGAATATCCTTATTCGGTGCCTTTAACAGCACCAATCTTGAACCTACCTCAGAGCAACCTAATTCTCACTCTACCTCTGCTGACCCTGATGTCAATCTTCATGACACTGAGCTGTGTCTCGATTGTAGGATCCCAACTGTCATAGATCTACCATTCCTCCCCACCTCCCTTGGATTGTGCAACATTAGTGATGAACCCGAGTCTCAATCTTTGATGCCCTTAACAACACCAACTTCTAGACCGAGCACAGAGATACCCATGTCCATCTCTATCTCTGATGATTCTACCTCTACACTAGATGTAGACATTCTTACCGTAGAACCATTGAAAGTAGGGTTTTTTCGCGTCGTCAATTCAAAAACCTTAACTTCAACAATATTTGTAATTCCGATTCACTTTAAATCCTGCAAAAATGCAGACTTGCACAGTGGCTTGTGTCGGATATCGATCCGCACTCGGTGTGAGTTAGCACAATAAGGAATTAAAACTGACAAATAATATACAGAGAGAAATGAAAAATGGTGGAAGAGATGAGAAGAGCGAGTCGATTTAAAAACAACATTCATTTGAGATTCAGAACACCAAAATATCAAAATCAAATTCATTAATCATCAAAGAGTGCGTACATTAATCAAAATAACAGAAATAAAGAAAGCATGTAAAGGCTTGAGAGATGAAGAGGTAAGGGAAAGAAACGTCCATTGAAATCTCGGAGCTAAGGGCGCTACCGATCAAGAAGAGGATCGTCCAAGACTTCGATGAATGCTTCAATCATGGAGAAGAGTTTTGACAGAGAAGCATCCCATGACCTTTGGAGCTAAGGGCGCTACTGATCAAGAAGAGGACCGTCCAAATTTCATGGAATGCTGTTCAATCGAGAGAAGGGGTAAGGGAAAGAAACGTCCATTGAAATCTCAGAGCTAAGGGCGCTATCGATCAAGAAGAGGATCGTCCAAGACTTCGATGAATGCTTCAATCAAGAGAAGGGTTTTGACAGAGAAGCATCCCATGACCTTTGGAGCTAAGGGCGCTACCGATCAAGAAGAGGACCATCCAAATTTCATGGAATGCTACTCAATCGTGGAATCCACATCGAATCTTACCGGCCGACAAGGTAGATGTGAATTGGCAAATGTACAATGATGTGCCCTAAGAAGCTCACATTTTCACTCGCCGAAAGGAGTAGGCCAAGTGAATAGGCGATCGGCCTGAGAAAGTAGGAAGAGGAAACATGAATTCTAGAGAGAGACATCTCACTCTAGAGAGAGAAAATAGAAGGTAGAGAGAGAATATGAATTAGGGATGTCGCTTCCCGTCCATGTCATTTAGAGAGAAAGGAGATCTAGAGAGAGAAAGGAGAATTCTAGAGAGAGAAACTTACCATAGCACTTACCGAAATGAAGATAGCATGGTGTCGGCCATTGATTAGGTCAAGTAAGTGCACTTGCATGGAAATGATGAGGCTAGTGGTTGCAAAGGGCAGCAATGAGACATTTGGCTTCCGACCATGGAGAGCCAATGATGGATCGGCCAAGTGATGGCCGTATAGCTGGAAATGGGCAGCAACACAAGAAGGAGAACGATGCTCTTGTTGTGAATGCTTGCTGGAGTTGCACGGTTCTTGCGAGGATGCATTGGTGTGCACATGCAATGGTAGAATCAGCAAGGCAGCAAGGTTGACTAGAGTCCGTGATGGTGGCTGGAGTACCCAGCGGTGTTGCACAGTGGGTGTGCGCACAAGGTGGCCCATCAGCAAGTGGAGAAGAACACCGGTGAATGTGGCTTGGAGAGGTGAACTTGCAGGTGAGCCCGTAAGAAGAATGTGGTGTGGTGGTGATTTCTGGCCGTCAAGCCAGTGGAAAGGAGATGGGAGAGGAAAGGTACGAGTGCTCATGGGCTGAGAATGATCTGGTGTTGTGTTGCAAGGAAGGGCAACACTTGAAGAGAGGAGGAACATGGTGGTCTTTGCTGGAGTTTCTGTCCGTGTGCACACAGGCCTAGGGAAGAAGTGGTAGAAGAGGACGGTGGTGCAGGCTATGTTGTGGTGTAACATTGCTGACCTGCACATGGGCAGGCAACAAGAGTATGGGTGTTACTGGAGTGTTCATCGGTGAAGAAGGAGAAACCGTTCTTGCTATTTCGCCTGCCATGGAGGAAGAACCGTGGGTTCTTCTAAGAGGGGGGGGCGATCAAGAGGATGAAGCAGAGGAAGGTTGCAGCCTTGGAGGGAACGGCCAACAGGGAAGGTGACTGGTTGGGAACAGTCCAGTGGTTGGTGCACCTATGAGAGGATGTGGCGGACATGGAGGCCAGCCGGAGTTGCAGGTTTTGCAACTCTGGTTATGGAGATGCAACACGGTGAGGAAGGAGAAGGTATGATCTCTTTGGAGATCATTGTTGGGATCAAGACCGACTAAAAGAGAACCGTGAGGAAGAAGTAGATGGAGATCACCTATTTTTGTGGTGAGTTGCTTGTAGGTGTGGATGTGGTGATTGGTGGTGCTCCGGCCATGGAAGGAGTCGGAGTTGCAGCAGCATGGAGGTGCTGTAGTTGCAGGCACTGTGAGGCTCGGGGATCTTGCAGGGATTGCAGATCAGAAGATGATCATGAAAGTGCTAGCAGGTTGTGGTGAAGACGTCCTCCTCAACACCTACCGAGTTGCAGGTGATGATTGGGCTGGTCGGTGCCTACTGCATAAGGAGTTGCAGGCGGTGGATATGGAGGTGCACAGCTGAAAGATGCACTAGCAAGTGGTTGATGCAGCGAAGGAGATCCTCTCTGAGGTGTTGGAGAGTGAGGTGCACCAGTGTGAGAAGGTGGAGATGATAATGGCAGGTGGAGACGGTGATGAACAGTGGATGAAGAGGTGACCGGTGGTGACCTTGCTGCTAAGCCTTTCAGACCTACAACTGAGTTGCAGGTCATGGAGACGGTGGTGTTCTCAGATCTGTTGAACCCGAATCAAGGAGGAGGCTGGAGCACCCGATGATGGAGGAGGAACCTGCAAGTTGCAGGTTGAACCATGGTAGGCACACCAGCAAGTGGCTCTAGGACATTCATGGAGAGAAGGAAACATTGATGGAAGGAGCTTGCTGTAGGGGTGGAGCAAAGGATGGGAGGCGTTAACAGTGGTGGTGCTGCCATGAGGAGGAGCTCAGTTTGGCCGCTAGATTGAGCCTCCGATTGCTCAAGGGATCTAAGAAGAAGAGAAATGGGAGGGGTTAAGAGTTCTTAAAATATCCTCAAAAGTTGAAAGAGAAAGGGTTGAGATAGGTTAGTTAGAGTACGTGGGAGAGATAGTTAAGAGATTAGAGGGATGAGATAGGGGATTCGTGGAATGAAGAGAGAGAAATGGTCAAGGAAGACCAATTCTCTCACATTCATGATGTGGGCTCAAGAGGTCATGGGCCGTACTAATTATGTTAGGCCTTGGCCCACTATATTCAAGTGAGGTCTTGGCCATTGGACAAGAAGGCTTTGGGCCTCTATGGGGTCACATGGGTTATTGAGAACCTGTGGATATTAAATGGGTGAAGGCCGTGGACCATGGGCCATGGACTTGAGTTTTGGAGGCTTGTCAGCCACTTGGCCATAGGCTTTGTGTGAGTGGGCTGTTTGGCCATTGGCATTGTGGGCCGCCATTGAAGGCCTTGGGGCCACATGATTAGATTAGTGAAGATAGAGGGATGATGATTGGGTCAAACTCGAGATTGGCGAACCATTAGATCTAGAAAGATCGAACGGTCTGAAGGATGATCTAAAGGTCCGATGGAAGATCTAACGGTGGAAAAACTATGTGAGATGGGATGGAGCTAGATGATAGAAGATTAGAGGTTAGATGATGGAGATCGGAGGGTTAGGATGATCGATCTGAAGATCGGATGGTGAGATATAGGCAATTCAATCATGGAGAGGGGGATCGGAAGGTAGATCTTGGGATCTAATGGTAGGATGAGATGATCTACGGATTAGATATCTAGAGAAATGGAGAGAGAAAATAATACAAAATAAAAGCAAAAGAGCTGGCGGGGGGTCTTGAACCCTGATCTTCAATGTAATCTTCCATCACCTTCACCAATTACATAAGCCGTCATTTTATGTCAGTTGGTACGGCTTTGAATCACTTTGGCCCGTCTCTTGGTCTTCAGCTTTGCCTCTCTTGATTCTTTATCTGACTCTACGATCCTCTGACTTGACCCGTATTTGGCCTGTATCTTCTAGTCATAGCCTATTGGTTCTTTAAGCTTTGATATTAGGCTCCTATTGTTGATCGTGGGCCCACAAGTCTCGAGAATAGCCCGATCGGGTTTCCTGCAATAATAAAAAGCGCGTAATAAGATTTAATCAAAACGGCTTCATATCTAGACTTCTAAAAATACGTTTAAAGCATGGAAATATACCATGTCGTCTAGAAAAGTATGTTCTACGCAATGAAAGAGACTCTTACGTAGAAAAGTAGATAAATAAGGAAGTTTTACGTAGGAGAGTGTGATAACACTAAAGGATAATGGCTTAAAATAAGCACTTTTAAGTGAATATCACAACCCCCAACCAGCATATTGCTAATCCTTGGCAATTAGTGCAAAATAAATGAGCTTAAAAGGGCTCTGCACATGCTGCACACTTTTTCATATTAGCTGAGGGAAAACACCGTTCGTCAAATTATCATATGAATGTAAAAATAGTTACAAGCTAGCAGATAGTCATGAAGTTTTGACAAGACTACAGACTGATAATCATGACCTAGAATAGTCAGACTCGACGTGTGTGTGTGGTCAACATTATCATCATCCGACAATAAAGAGTTCCAAATCACCTAAGAGATTGTATGCCTTGACCTCAAATCTCACTTGTAAAACACTCAGAAATGATCACTCGTCAGTGGTTTTATTTCTTTTTAGAAATCACCAATCAAGGATTTGCAATTTTTGGAAAGATTCCAAAATCTTGAAACTCTGCTTAATTAGGGTTTCCCCTCTTAGAAGTTTCCACTTCAGAGGAATTTTTATCTTTAAAAATCTTCCGAATTTGGAAAAGTCTGCAAAAGGAAATACCCCAAATCTAGCAGAATTTCAATTTTAGGAAATTTTCTAAAATTGTAAGGGATCTCGCAATCAAATCTTTCTTGGAAGATCTCCACAGTTCGGGAAACTTTCCAATTTAGGTATTTTCCAATCTGAGGATTCCTAAATTTTAACCCATCTCGAATTTGGAAACTAATTCAAACACTTGCCTAAATCCAGTGCTTGTTCAGTGAACTCTAATAAGGCAAGGATCTTCCACATAGAATTCCAAATACCTAGACCGTGTGATCTAACTTTTCTGCAGGAACACGATTTAGTGTGGGTAGGGAGCGAAAGCTCAAAGAGGTGGAGTCGAGCCTAAGCCCATTAGGATACCCCTCCCTAACCCACGGAGACGACCCTATGGCATGGCCCACGGGAGGTAAGTCCCTATCCTCGCCTTGAGTGCGATACAGTATTATTGGGTGCATCATTGCCGCTTGTCTATTTGCTTTCGCATACATATTATTCGACTTGCGTGGCGTGGCCGTTAATCAATTTACTTTAAGAGAGCAGACCCAGCTCCAAATTGAAACTGGTGGGATTTCATCACCCACCTCATCACTCCAGCTGAAATTGATCCTCAGGATCCATCTATAATAAAAAGAATCAAGAAGTAGAGCCAATTAGCCCGGTGTTCGAGGAAAAATCCACACAAAGTGAACCCGCTTAACATCTAATCGAAATAAGACCACGAGCGCGGGTCCTTGTTATCTAACACACCCATAAGTTCCTCTACTCAAGTACACTGAGCTCGATGTGGCATCTTGGACTATTCGGCGGTTAGTTGCGTGTGGACTAGGAACACGCACCAACCCTAGCTTAACCCGAGGGAACACTCTTCTTATACACTTGACTAATCCGGTTAGTCTGGGACGTACTTAAGACAGCCATTGTGCCGCACGTCTGTCTAGGCTTCGGATTGCCTTATTGTTGACTAGAGTTAGTACTAAAGGATTCGCTCTGAAGAGTGTAGCCTGGTGAGAACCTCTGAGTGCAAACAGTTAGTCCGGCGACTAAAAGATAAACCAGTGGTCCGCCCACTGTCATAATCTACTCTAGCCCCAAAAACTAACAAGATAATGCCTAAAATATATCCTAATTGTTTAGAATAGGATTATCTATGTTTGGTGTGCATCATTTAGAATCACTACTCCAGTGTCTCCTTTTGGCAACTTTTTGCCAAATCTTGGGCTTGTTTTTTCAAGTAGAAGCCTGGTTGGACCTATCCTAACCTTTGACTGACTCGATCTGAGAGTTAGTCCACCTCACCCTTCTATCTCCTCTGATGGCAGATGAACGGCCTCTGTATAAGACCTACTACAGTTTCTGTGAGAATCTATGTGATCACTCTCAACAAGGGTATGACAATTCTGCGTATCATCATGATACTCCAGTCTCGCACACTTCTACAGGGTATGATAATCACCAAGATCTGGAGTACAACTCTGTACTCCAAGAGCTTAAAACTCAGTCGCTGCCCTTAGTGTCGCAGTCCAGCAACCTGTGCACAATTCTCATTCTGTAGGATATTATCCTCATATTCAGCAAGATGTCTATACCTTTCCATCTCCAATGCAGACCTCCTATGACAACACTTATTATCCGGACACTAGGAGTCACCCTAACTTTGGTTGGGAAACGTCTGCTATGCCGCAGCAACTTCCGCAGGATAATTATTCTTCCGGATTCCATCAACCCAATGGAGAGTATGACTGGCAATACTCGCAATCCCAGTTCCTGTCCTATCCACAGAATGACTATTCTGATCAACAGTGGGCCCCTCAGGCTTTCCAGAGTCAGCAGCTAGTCTCAGACTCCACTCTGCCTTACAACTTTCATACCCAGTCGGACTACAATCAAGAGTTGGCACCTCAACTCCCCTTGGCTGAACCGCCTCCGTTGGCTCCTAAACCCTGTCTAGAAGACCTCTCTCTTAGTACATTGCCCAGCAACAACAGTATTTCCAAGGTCTAGAGCACCAACAACAGCAATCTATGGAGAGCTTGGAGCAACGTCTACTTCAATTAGAAAATGAGAGAGAGGCAGTCAACTGCACTGGCCCACCAATAGCCTATCCTGAGGAGAGTGATATGGCCACTGTTTATAATGAGGAGTCGCACAATTGGAACAAGTACCAGAACTGCCAGGATAAAGTAGAAGTTGTTATCACCCCTAGATCGAGCCAGACTATTGAGGAGCCAGTGTATCCATCTTCGGGGCCTTTAATAGCACCAAATCTTGAAACTACCTCAAAGCAACCTATTTCTCACTCTACCTCTGCTGACCCTGATGTCGATCTTCATGACACTGAGCTGTGTCTCGATCGTAGAATCCCAACTGGCCTAGACTTACCTGTCCCCACCAACCTTGGAGTGAGCCATAATAGTAATAAACCCGTGTCTTCATCTATGGTGCCCTTACAGATTGCCACTTCTAAACTGAGCACAGAGATACCCATGACCATTTCTATATATGATGATTCTACCTCTGCACTGGATGCAGACATTCCCACCGTAGAGCCGTGTCTAGGAAATGGGCCTCCCACTGTCCTGGACCTATCGATCCCCACTGAGGAGGAACATATTGAGTGTAGGGATTGGAACATCCCTATCACATTAGGAAACATCGAGGAAGAGGTCAACAGTTTTCACCCGTCACCCTACGTCGATGTTGTCGATGAACCGTATGTCATGGCGAGTCTAATTCAGGACTCTCACAAGGATAAATTATCCAAGTGTCAAGAACACTTTGCGTCTGACTTCATCTCGGAGTCTGACAATTCTGGTATTACTGATCTGCAGGAGTCTGCTCCGTTCAGATACATTCTCGCTAAACTCAATAAGTTTGCGGCTCTGCTAACCATGGTCAGCGAACCCACTACTACTCTCCTCTCAGTCTTTACTGAGAAGCTTCTATCCCTCCCCGCTGAACTAAATGTTTTTGCGGGTCTACTCGGAGAGCTTACTATCCTTCTCTCAGTTTACACTGAGAAAGACCTGTTCTACACAGGTATACCTAGACAAGGGATAGGATAGTAATTTTTGCTCCACCTTAGGTGTCTGGAAGACTGCAGATTCACTTAGTCTCCTTGAGTTTCAACCTGGTTGGGGGTACTTGATATACTCCCGTCATGTCTGACTGAAGACGTAAAACTTAGCGCTTTCGGAAAGGCAATTCCGATATTCCTAGAGTACATGAGTCTCATGCATTTGTTATTATTGTTATATCTTTGGAAATGCAGGTACATTCATTCTTCCGATCATCAGGTATCATACACTGTCGAGTTTCTGCTGACTCGGTAACATCCTCCCTGAACCTTTGCATCATCATCACCGATTTTTCATCATTTTATGTCCCGGTCATGAGCACCGAGGACGGTGCTGTATTTTGGTTGGGGGTGGGTATTTACCAAAACTCATGTCTTCATTTTGATAAAAAAAAAAAAAATTCTTGTTTTTGGGGTGATTTCGATGTTCTCCAAAAGTTTTTTAAAATTTCAAAAATGTGTCAAATACCCTAACTTTGATTAGCTGAAAATCTCCGTTAAGTCAGTATTGAGGATGTCAATTTTTGTTTAAAGTTAGCGTCGAGTCAAGTCAGGCGTGACTACAGCAGGTTCGAAAACTCAGAAAAACTCATATTCAGCACAATTGTACACTATCAATATCAGAGTCATCCTAAGTTTAGAAATTCTAGAGATCCTATAAGAATAATTGTGGAGCCTAACCAAGTGAGGTTTTGAGCCTTTAATCAATTCAGAGGATTATACAACAATTCTGAGTCACAAGATGACTCACTATTCTTCTTGCCCGCAATATTCGTTGAGAGATCTCATTACCTTTTTATTTGATCATGGAACTCGGAACGACATCAAAAATTGGATTACTACAACAGAACCTTCTCTGTATCCAGTCAAGACGGTATACATGATAGTGCAAACCCTAGAAAATGATTTAGGCCATTTTTCTGAACCGTTCAGCCTTTTTACTTACCTGAATTATACTTCACTAGAAACCCCTTGAGCCCTTCACAGTGAAGACCAGGGTTCCAAACCCTCTGCCAATACTTTTATCTCCATTTTTTGATATTTTCTCTCTCATCTCTCCTTATTCTCTCTCTCTTCATCTCTCGGTCCTCGAATCTACTAACCTAACCCCAGAACTCCTGCCCATCGGCTCTATCTCATCTCCCTTAGCTTTCTGACCATTGGATCTTCAATCGGACCGTTGGATCTTTCTAGATCCGTCGATCTACCAATCTGGGTCCCAATTAAGTCACTATCCATCCGATCGCCATCAGATTGTCTGTCACATCATCTTGTGAGACGATGGACATCATCAATCCATGTGGGCCAGTAGCTGAGCCCATCATCATCGACCCGCTGTCCGACCATTTAGTGGACCCCGTGAATTTCAAAATAATTTCAATTAAATTTTAAAAAATGGGGGGTCCACTAAATGGGGAAATTCCCCAAAGAAAAGTAGGGTTTTACTTAAAAAAAAAAATTTTTTTTTTATTTTGAAAATTCCCTAATTTCCATTAATGGAAACTAGGGAGCTTTAAAAGGGGAAGGAGAAGGGTTCATTTGAACCCTAATCCCCCTTCAATCCCTTTCCCCATCTCCCCCTATCAATCCCGCACGTTCTCCTTCTCTTCTTCCTTCCCTTCTTCTTCTTCTTCTTCTTTTCTTCTTCTCCTTCCATCTTCGCCGGAGTTGCAGGCAGCAACTCCGGCCATCGGGTCTTCTTCTCCTCTTTCTTCTTCTTTTTCTTCTCTTCTTCTTCATCTCTTCTGCTCGTCCTTCTCTAACAGCAGTGCCTGTAACGCCGCTGCACACCACCTGCGTGGACCATATCCCCCACCGTTTTCACCTTCTTTTTCTTTCTCCACCAGTGTTGCAACCTCTGCAACTCCGGCAGCTCTTCTCCTCTCCTATCGGTGGCCTCCATCCACAGCACCTCCACAAGCCGCCCAGCCACCACCGTTTTGACTTTCCACAACAGCTCGCCCCTCACCTCCACACCGTCCACCTCTCCATCTCTCCTTCCTCTTCACGTTGCTGGCCGTTTTTGGCCGGCAACCTGCAATTTTCTCCACCGACCTCCATCTTCCTCACACCCAGCGTGCTCTTGCCGTCCTCCACCACCTCTTGGACTGGTGTTGCAACCTGCAACACCAGCATCTCTCCGTCACCACCAACAGCAGCACCATCACGACCCTCTCTCATGGTTTTCTCTTCTCCTTCACGGACTGGATCTCCAACGCTCCTCAACAGTCTAAAGTTGCAGGCCTGCTAGCATCTCCACCGATCCGGCAGCCCGACAACCCTCATCCCTCTCAGTTGTTGGGCGATTTCTGTCACACCGTGGCTTCCATCTCGAGTTGCAGGCGTGCATGCAACCTCGTCATCGTCATCCATCCCCTCTTTAAGGCTGCCCTTCGTCTCCTTCAGCTGCCAATAGCAGCACAGTCAGCCACCGCCCTTCTCCACCCACAGCTCCACCATCTTCATCTCCTCTAGCAGCTGCAACTCCACCACGCACCAGCAGCTACCACAGAAAATCGCTCTCTTTTCCATCTAAAAAATAAATCAGAAAAAAAAGAAAAAAAGAAAAAGAAGATGTAGAAGAAAAGATGTGAGTAGATGAAGGGAGGGGCATTTTCTTACCTCCATTAGAGCAGCTCCCCAGGGTTGCAACCAACCATTCACGCACCACTCATCACCACCATTCTTGGCTGGAGAACCACCAAGCAACAACATGTCGGTCCTGCTCGTGCACATCCGGCAACTCTAGATCTACAAATCTTCATCTTTGTAGATCATGTTCTCTTGGCCGAACTCAAAATGATGTTGGCCATTCAATCGTGGCTGATCTCGCCAACCTCCAAGCAATCCATCATGGTAATATTCTCAACTTTCTCTCTCTAAAATGAGTTATTTTCTCTCTCTACAACCTATCTTTCTCTCTCTAAGATAAATTTGTTTATGGCTTTCTAGATTATTTTTTAATTTAATTTGATTTTGTAAGAACTCATTGAGGATGAATAAAATTGTTATTTTTACATTTGTTAGTTTACTTTTGTGTTTTGGTTGTTTGTGGGAGTTTCTCTCTCTAAAAATCACTAAGCATGTTTTAAATCGCTTCACCATTCTCACCCCACCACAATTTCTGAGATAAATCCGTCATTTCATGTTCATGAATCACGCGAACTAACCCCGAGTGCGGATCGGCATCCGACACGAATCCCTATACAAAAGTTCATATTTTGCAGGATTAAAAATTGGATCAAATTACAAATGTGTTGAAATCAGGGTTTCTGAATCCAACGACGCGGAAAAACCTTACTTTCAATATATTCCCGCAAAACTCAATGAGTTTGCGGCTCTGCTAACCACGGTCAGAGAACCCACTACTACTATCCTCTCAGTCTTTACTGAGAAGCTTCTATCCCTCCCCGCTGAACTAACTATTTTTTTGGGTCTGCTCAGAGAACTTATTGTCATTTTCTCAGTCTACACTGAGAAAGACCTGTTCTACACAGGTATACCTAGACAAGGGATATGATAGTTGTCTCCGTTCCACCTTAGGTGTTAGAAAGAGTACAGATTTACTCAGTCTCTGTGAGTTTTAACCTGGTTGGGGGTACTTGATATATCCCCGTCATGTCTGACTGAAGACGTAAAACTTAGCGCTTTCGGAAAGGCAATTCCGATATTCCTAGAGTACATGAGTCTCATGCATTTGTTATTACTGTTATATTTCTAAAAATGTAGGTACATTCATTCTTCCGATCATCAGGCACCACACACTGTCGAGTTTCTGCCGACTTGGTAACATCCTTCCTGAACCTTTGCATCATCATCACTGATTTTTTATCATTTTATGTCCCGGTCATGAGCACCGAAGACGGTGCTATATTTTGGTTGGGGGTGGGTATTTACCAAAACTCATGTCTTCATTTTGAATAAAAAAAAGATAAAAAAAAAAAAAAATCTTGTTTTTGGGGTGATTTCCGATGTTCTCCAAAAGTTTTCTAGAATTTCAAAAATGTGTCAAATACCCTGACTTTGATTAGCTGAAAACCTCCGTTAAGTCAGTATTGAGGATATCAATTTTTGTTTAAAGTTAGCTTGAGTCAAGTCAAGCGTGACTACAGCAGGTTTGAAAACTCAGAAAAACTCATATTCGGCACAATTGTACACTATCAATATCAGAGTCATCCTAAGTTTAGAAATTCTGGAGATCCTGTGAGAATAATTCTGGAGACCTAACCCAGTGAACTTTCGAGCCTTTAATCAATTCAGAGGGTTATACAATAATTCTGAGTCACAAGATTACTCACTATTCTTCTTGCTCGCAATATTCTTTGAGAAATCTCATTACCCTTTTATTTGATCATGGAACTCGGAACGACATCAAAAAAATTGGATTACTACAATAGAACCTTCTTTGTATCCAGTCAAGACAGTATACATGATAGTGCAAACCCCAGAAAATGATTTAGGCCATTTTTCTGAACTGTTCAACCTTTTTACTTACCTGAATTATACTTCACTAGAAACCCCTTGAGCCCTTCTATAAAAGCCTTTTCTTTGTAAACACATCAAACTAAAATTCAGTCCAGTTACGAAGCATGGCTGGCTATCTTTATTTTGAGATGGACAAAAGAATAACTGATGTGTGTATACCGTGAAAAGAAAAGTAAAGAAGAAAAATCAAAAGTGGTTCAAGCTGAAAACAAAATATGAAAAGAAAGTATGAAAAAGAGCTGAAAAGAAATTGAGCAATCTCAGAAATATCGAGAAAAAGAGAAGAATACGAAAAAAAAAAAAAAGGGAAAGAGAACCAGATAATGGTGCTACATCGCAGGAAAAATACTAGAAAATAGAGATATCCTCTCAAGATCTTTGAAATCCTGTATCCATTTATTTTTCTACACCGGACCTAAGCCTCATTATAACCCAGGAAAGTCTTATTTGATTATAGGATAGCATAATCATAAAATGTGGAAATTGGAGAAAGGGAAGCTATAGAGTTTGATCTGACGTTCCCGAGTGAAGTGGTATTCCAATCATAAGATATTTTTCTGTTAAAGATGTCCTTCCTTTAAATAATACATATGTGAGATCTTTGCTTTCATATATCAACACATCTCCTCGCATATAAATTGAGAGAAAAGAAGAAAACCCTTCTTGTGTGATTCTATTCTGAGTGCTAAACATGTGAGATTTGAGGTCGAGGCATAAAAACTTAGAGGTAATCTGGAAATCTTTACTGTCAGATGATGAGAATGTTGAGCACACACACATGCAGAGTCTGACTATTTTGGGTCATGATTATCAGTCTGTTGTCTTGCCAAAACTTTCCAACTCTTCGCTAGCAATGTAACTGTTTTTGCATCCATTCAATGATTTGACGAACGGCGTTTTCCCTGAGCTAATATGAAAAAGTGTGCAGCATGTGCCCTTTTAAGCTCATTTATTTAGCACTAATTGCCAATGATTGACAATATGCTGGTTGGGGGTTGTGATATTCGCTTAAAAGTGTTTATTTTAAGCAATTATCCTTTTAGCGTTATCGCACTCTCCTACGTAAAATACTCTATTTATCTACTTTTCTACGTAAGAGTCTATTTCATTGCGTAGAACACACTTTTCTTGACGAAATGGTATATTTGCATTCATTAAACGCATTTCTGGAAGTCTAGGTATAAAGACGTTATGATCAAGTCTCATTACGTGCTTTTCTTTTGCAGAAAACTCGATCGGGCTATTCTCGAGACTTGCGGGCAAAAATCGATCATGAAAGCCCATTATCAATGCTTAAAGAGCCCACAGGCTATGACTAGAAGATATGGGCCAAATATGGGCTGAATAAGAGGACCAAAAAGCTGGCCCAAAGAACGAAGAGAGTAGGAGAGCCAATGACCAAGAAATGGACCAAAGCGTTTAAAGCCACATGAGTCAGCGATGAATGATGGTCTACGCTACTAGAGAAGTGTGAGGATGGTCACAGTGAAGACCAGGGTTCCAGACCCTCTGCCAATACTTTTATCTTAATTTTCTGAAATTTTCTCTCTCATCTCTCCTTATTCTCTCTCTTCATCTCTTGATCCTCGGATCTACTGACCTAACCCCAGAACTCATGCCCATTGGCTCTGTCTCATCTCCCTTAGCTTTCTAACCGTTGGATCTTCAATTGGACCGTTGGATCTTCCACCGGACCATTGGATCTCTCTAAATCCGTCGAACTACCAATCTGAGTCCCAATAAAGTCACCATCCATCCGATCATTATCAAATTGTCTGTCACATCATCTTGTGAGACGATGGACATCATCAATCCTTGTGGACCAGTAGCCAGGCCCATCATCATCGACCCGTGGCCCGACCATTTAGTGGACCTCGTGATTTTCAAACGCTTTAAATTAATTATTTTTAAATATAAAAGGGGATCCACTAAATGGGGAAATTCCCCAAAGAAAAGTAAGGTTTTACTTAACAAAAAAAAAATAATAATAATAATAATATTTTTTTTTTTCAAAAATTCCTTAATTTCCATTAATGGAAACTAGGAAGCTTTAAAAGGGGAAGGAGAAGGGTTCGTTTGAACCCTAATCCCCCTCCCATCTTCACCTCTCCTTTCCCTTTAAACCCCCACGATTTCCTCTATTTTTTTGGGGCTTCTTCTTCTTCTTCTTTCACCTTCTCTCCTTCATCTTTTTCTCTTTTTCTTCTCGCCGGAGTTGCAGAACTCCGGCCGTCTGCAACTCCTCTTTCTTCCCCTTCTAAGCCATCTCCTCTGCCTTGCTGGACAGCCAGCCACCTGCTGCACGGCTCCCCCACAAGCTGTCGCCTCTCCTCTTCTAGCGTCCTCAATAGGAGAGCCACCATGATGTACTGCCCCTCAACGCTTCAACGGCTAGCAACAGTCACACCCAGCCGCCCCACACAACTAGCAACTCAAGGGACGGTCTCTCCTCCCATGTTCTTTCTCCACCACGATTCACTCTCCCCAATCCCTTTCTCCATTCTCTTCTCCATTGCCCTGCACCTCCACGACCACGGACAGCAACATCTTCTCCATTCAAAACCACTGTCGGAGTTGCAGGCTGCAACTCCGGCCAATTATTGCAGCCGTTCAGCATCTCCTCCTCCTCACGGTTCATCACGAACCCAGCAACCAGCAGCTCTCTCACCACGTTCTCCCTTCTCTCCACGTTTTTCTTGTCAAGAAAACAAACCCCCAAACCGTCCTCAATTTCTTCACCAAAAACCAAAAAAAAAAGGGAAGAAAAAAAGAAGAGAGAAGAAGGAAGAAGAAGGAGATCTGGGCGTCCTCCACCTGCCTTTCACCACTCCTCCTTGCTGTTCTACCTCGCTGCTGCAACACCTCCAGACTACCCTCCTCTTCTTCCATCACCTGTTGCACCATCCACCTCTCACAACTGTTGGATCGCCTGCACCTCCGCCCAACACCTCCATCTCCAAGCACCACCGCCTAGCACCTCCATCAATCGTATGCTATCATCTCCACCTTCATCGCCGATGGTACACCCATGCTTCTCACAGGGCAGCAACTTCTCCAAAAGGTCTAACGTGCTGGTTGCTGCACACCCTCATCATCGCCCTTCTTCTTGACTGTTGTGCGCACAGCCAACGGCCTACAACCTGCAACTAATCTTGCTGCCCTTCGCCTCCATACTTCATACCCCTTTCATGCACTCCATCTCACATCTCACAACCAAATGGACCAATTCATTGGCCGACACCTCTTCGGTAAGAATTTCAGGGTAAACCCATCTCTTATCTCTCATATCTCTACCATTTCTTTATATTTCTCTCTCTAAGTCATCTCTCATTTTCTCTCTCTACTTCTTCTTCTCTCTAAGATTTTTTTTTATCTTTATTTTTTTAGTGCTTTCTAGATTAGTCACTTTATTATTGTTTTCTTTTATTAGAAGTTGTATCTCAACATTTTATTTGAATAAGGCTTTGTTTAATTTCACCGTATTATGTCCAATTCTCCTTCTTGGTCTCTTTTAATTTTTGAATGTGGCGTAGTTGTCTAAAAATCACAAAAAAATATGTTTTTAACATCAATTTAATCACCACTCTCATCTCTCCGTGCTTTTCTAGCAAAATTCCATCATTTTATGTTCAAAGTTGCTCTAATCCAACTAATCCCGAGTGCGGATCGACATCCGACACGAGCCACTATGCAAAATTGCTCATTTTACAAGTTAAATGTCTCGGATAATTAAAAATGTGTTGATTCTAGGGTTTCGTAACCAACGACACGGAAAAACCCCACTTTCAGCTTGTTCAGTTTGGTACACCCCAAACCTACCGTATATCGGCTGCTCTAATCTTAATTCTCAACACTTCCGTCTTTGCAGAAGGTGAAGGATTCAGTACACCCTGAACCCTAGGTTGCTCAAAAGGTGCTGAGTCACACTGGTACACTCAGGCTACTAGGTCGAATATATGAGTGAAAGACCTAAGCTAAGAGATGGATTAAGCACTTGGCTTTGATAAAGAAGAGGAACAAGCTCACAAGATGTGAATGAGAAATAAGCTTATTGCTCTTCGAATGGACACTCTAATAAATAAATATTTTCTTCTCTATCTTGAAAGGTTGAGTCACTCTGTGTCTCTGTGTGTGTTTAGAGAAGGTATAGAAGGGTTGTATTTATAGAATTCATAACCCTGAGTCGTGTAGAACGTGGGATAGTGGAACCAAGAAATTTAGATATGAGAAAGACTGAGTTCATGCAAAGTCCAATCGATTGTACTCTGGGTCCAATCGATTGGCCTCAATAAGTTTCCTATTCCGTAGGCTCCAATCGATTTCAGAGTCTCCAATCAATTTGGCTTTAAACATGTTCTGCCTCACAAACTCCAATCGATTACACAGAGTCCTCCAATCGGTTGGGCTAATATATTGTTCTGCCTCGTAGCTTCCAATTGATTACACAGAGTCCTCCAATCAATTGGGCTATGTCCAATCGATTGGACGAGTTTCAATCGATCAGACTCCCCCATTAGTCAAAATCTTTGACTCTGACTCGAGTCTGTCTAATGACTAGGTTTAACCATTATATTTTATTCATTTTAAACCTATTCCTATGGCCGCTAAGTCACTTACCTTCCTAATCGAGCATACACAATCTTTAACTGACAAATGGGCAGTTACTCAGATGACTCATGTCATCAACTATCTGATTCTTGCTGTCTCTGTCTTCTATTCTTTAAGTAGTCGGCAAAGTATGCGTACCACGACATCTCCACACTACACTGGTTCTCATAGGAACAGTTACAAGAATGTTTTTATGTCAAACGGAATCTTTGCCAAATTGAATATGAAAATATTCCTTACAAAACTTTTTAGAGTCCGATCGATTAGACCCTTGCATAATCGATTAGATTCATGAAGGAAAATCCATCCGTATTGGCCCAATCGAGTGGACTAAGACTACAATCAATTGAACCTAGCCCAATCAATTGGACCAAAAGTACAATCGATTGGACTGTACGCGGATAGGTCTTTTCAGGTCCGAAATTCTAGGTTCCATATTCCCCGCCTCTCTGATGACTCAGGGCTACGAAACTCTATAAATATAACATTTTTCTGGACTTACATATTACACATTAACACACAGAAGAAAGAGTTTTATTTATTAAGAGTTGTCCATTTGAAGAAGAAAAGTTTAAAGCTTAATTCATTACTATTTCTTGAGAGCTTTTCTCTTCTCTTTGATCATATCTCAGTGCTTGATCTCCACTCAGTTTAGTTTTCCACTTACAATCTTAAACCTAGTAAGTCTGAGAGTACTAGTGCGTTTCAACACTATTTTAGCAACTTGGGGTTCAGGGTATGTTCAATCCTTCACCAGCAGTAGAGACTGGAGTGCGAAGAATTAAGATCGGGGAGTACTGATCAAATGTAGGTTTGGGGAGTACCAAACTGAACAAGCGGACAACGCTTCTTGATTGGGAGGGCGCGCGTGGAATTGAAGCGTTGATTCATAGGACGTAGATGCATCGGTAGTGGGCCTTGGCTAAGGTTGAAAGCTGCATTTGCAACGGTGCTGCGTAGGTAACTTCTCTTTCGTTTAACTTTCCAGTTAGTGATACTTTCTGTCTGGACGTGGTCCTATTGTTTTCCTTGGTTAAGGTTTCAATGTAAAAACTCTTTGTTTTGTGGATGTTTGATTGTTGTTCTACTAATTGTATTAATTAAATGAAACGACAAAAAGACAATTTACCACTGAGGTATATTTGATTTGAGTCGGTTGAGATAATCATTTTATGAATCAACTAAGGCACGCAAGTTTATCACGTTACCTTGACCAGTAAACTTGTGTTAGGTTAAATTAAGTTTTGAATACCTAATCACTAACCCCCCCCCCCCCCCCTTTCTAGGTATTTTTGAGTAAAAAAGAACGAACCGGTTAGTTCACAACAGACTTTAGAAATTAGCCAAGAACCCTAACGTTAGTCTTGCCATGTAAGCAGAGTTATGTGTAGGAAAATAATGCTAACACAAAATAAAGGGTAGAAATGAAGTAGAAGACAAATGGCTCCGTTCTTGGGGGTGGTCTAGTTCTAGTGTACATTGTCATATTTCTTCTTTGTAATTTGGTTTATGTTTGTGAGGTTTTATCTTTGGGTATTGTCATAATTAGTAGTCTGTTGCATGGTTTAAAAAATGGCCCTTATAACAAAAATTAATAACCGTCGTTATAACAGATTCTGACCTCCTCCAGTACATTATGTGCCGTTATAACACACAGGAAAAAAATGCCGGTTATTTCGGTTATAAATTTAATTAAAAATTTGAAAAATTAAATTTTGAATTTTATCGCCGTTATTTTCCCATTTTTTCCGTTTTGCCCCTGTGTATTACAATTACCATTATAACGGAAAAAAATGGTATCGCACCCAATCTGTTATATGCCCCTTTTAAACTTCGGTCTGTTCTATTTTTGTTTTATATTGAGTCCCAATCATTCTTCTGACTAGTCCTAGGTTTTTAATACAAATTCAATTAATTAAGAAAGAAAAAAAAAAGCCAAACCCATAAGTAATTAAGCATAAGCTTGGCCGGTCCATGGAGGGACTAAACCAATGGTGGGTCATGAGCTATCCAATTAGATGTTTAGTCGGGGCTCTCCTTTTTGGACATTATTGGACTCAAAATTTTAACACACAAAAAAAAAAAGCATTAATTAACTCCACAATAATGATGGCTGCTTTTCTCCACCTATCTTTGCAATAGATGGAGACACCCATTCAAATATTAAAAGGGAGAAGGGTATTACAAAAAAAGGAAGAAGGGGTCGTTTTAACATGACAAATAATTAACATTGACCCATTTAAGGAAGGATTCATTTAAGTTCGAAATAGATGATGGGGACCTCCTCCTTTCTACAAAGCACATATGCTATCGTAGGATGCGCTTGGGTAAGCTTAAAGTTTATTATAAGTGTTGGGTCAGACTCTAAGGCCCCCCTTTTTCTGACCCCTCGTGGGAGTCAGGGTGTCGGCCGTTGATGCCGATGCCGAGAATCCAACGGTGGTTGATAGTGCTGAGCTGACATTCATTTAATGAAAAAAGTGAATGCCATCTCAGCACTATTAACCACTGTTGGATTCTTAGAATCCACATCTGAGAGCCGAACCCCCGAGAGGGGGTCAGAAAAAAAAAGGGAGGGCTTCTGAGCCCGACCGTTTAAGTGTTTTTTTTTATTTACCCCTTAAAGTAGTTAATTGCACTTAATAACACTTTAAGAATTACAAAATCGTAGATTTGGTTCGGGGGGCTCAAGGGCAAAAACGGAAAAAATAGAAAATAATAGAAAAAAACGAAAAAATGGCACTGAAATTCAAATTTTGAATTTCAAAATAAATAACGGAAAAAACCCGAAATATAACAGAAAAATAACGGAAAAAAATCAAAAAAAAAAATGGCCGTTTTATTCATAATTTTTTTCCAGAAAATAACGGTCATTATTTTCGTTATAACGGAAAATAACTGCCTTTATTTTCTTATCGTTTTAACGGTACATAACGGGGTAGGTCCGAATCCGTTTTAACAGCCGTTATTTTCGTTATAACAGCCAACTTTTTAAACCTTGGTTTTGGTATTACAAATCAAATTTAAGAATAAACTTGTAAATATATTTTTTTTTAAGAATAGCTTCCCGCAAAAGCATTTAGCAGAAGCCTCTCAAAAACAACTTTTGCTTTTGGCGATTTAGAAACTTATTGGAATTTTAAAAAAGTACTTTTTAAGTTTTACCAAATGCATCTTTTTTGATAAATGCTTAACAATCACTAAAACCTAGTTTATTGCATTTTTTAAGCTTACCCAAACGCAGCCATACTCCTAAGTGAAACATTGCGTGAGGTTTGTGATTCAATCACAATGCTAATTCATTAATAATCATGATAACACAATAGTCTTCGCAATTTGGATTGTGGCAAAAAAAATACAGTACCGGAAATGTTCGAGTAGAATTCGGGTTTGTCATTAAAAAATATGGCAATATAATTAATAAATAAAAAAATAAAATATTCGTATGATTTGCGGAGAATTTACTAATTATTCTAGACAATAATTTGCATTTTTTTTCCTATTATCAATTTTTCAAAAGTGTCACTAACAAATCTTTTCCATGTGCTTATTGGGCTCCGTTGACAAATATAAACTGACATGTAATGACAAGGACACAATACAAGTCAGGTGGCATACTGTCACAGGACTCCGACCGTACGGATGTTTGTCCTATTCCATGATGGACATACAAACCAAAAATCAGCCTGATTAATGATTTATAAGTGTTGCATCTTTGTACCTCAAATACTGCTCAAATTCCCACAGTTGAGATCAGCCCATGAAAATAAGTCAAATCCAAAGCCTATAAATCACTAATCAGGCTGATTTTTGGTTTATAGGTCCACCATGGTACAGGACAAACATCCATACGATCAGAGTCCTGTAACATTGTGCCATGTGGCCTATATTGTGTCCCTGTCATTTTAGATCTGTCAACGGAGCCCAACCCTTAGTCAATACTTTCTTTCCCCCACATTGTCCAAGGGGTCCCATTCATCACTTTTTGATTGCTCGATTTCTGACTCATGATTCCAATTCTATAAAATGACTTAATGGAGCACAAGTCAATGTTAGTTCAGTGACGTGTCACTTTCATCTATAACTCTTATAATTCATGGGTCATGTCTCCCCATCATATCCGACATGAAATGGGTTGGATTTAGATAGATTCGGGTTTCTTTTCAATTTGGCACGTGTCAATCCAAATCAATATCCATACCTAACTCTGTTCCATGGCACATGTATATACATACCCAAAAGACTAAAACTTTGATGTCAACATGAGCCACGTGGTACTCTCTTAAAGGATTCTGACCTTATGGATGTATGACCAATCCCTAGGTGGACCTACAAACCAAAAATCAGTCCAGGCATTGGATTGGAATTATTCTCGTGGGTTGATTTTAACTGTGGGAATTTGAGCATTATTGACCATTATTTGTGGTACAAAGATCCAAAGGTTTTAAATCACTAATCAAGATGATTTTGGTTTGTAGATCCACCTAGGGATTGGCCAAACATACAGTCAGGGTCCTTTAAGAGTGTGCCACGTGGCTCATATTGCGCCTTGTCTCCATGACTGGGCCCTGTCATCAAAGTTTTACTCTACCCAACACATGATCAGATCATATCCTAAATGCTTATTATTTTTAATACTGATTATTTAATGTAATTAAAAAATAAAGTATTATATTTATTTTTAATACTTATTATTAAATTATTTAAAAATAAAATCTCCACTAAGACCATAAAGCAAAAGTCCGGTTTAATGGTTTTTTATTAAATAAAAAAATGGGCTGCTTTGACTTTGTCAATTTGAAAATTTTGCTTTTCTAATTTTTCCTTGAATTGTTACAATTTTTAGATTTGCCCCTCCAAACTAAATTTTCAAAACTTCCCTTATTTTAGTGGTGTTTCCAAATCTGTCCTTTTAGTTAAGGGTGCGTTTGGAACGCGTGCAAATTGGGTGTGTAAAGTGGGATACACATGCAATAATTTTCCATGCATGTTTGGAACGTGTGCATTTGCACATGCACACTGGCAAATGAATGCTTGCCCTCTTTAGTGATTAAAAACCTATCTCACCCCGAGCAATGGTTTACACATGTGCAAACGATTGCATTAGATACAAAAGTCAAAATTTTCTCAAATCAAGCCCTATTGTTCCCAAAATAACGGAAAAAGTGATGTTGAAATTCAACTTTGAATTTTAATATTTAAAAAAAAAAAACAAAAAAGGGAAAACAAATAAAAAAGTAATGAAAATAACGGCCTTTTTTCACAAAATTTTTAGAAATAAGGGACGTTATTTTTTTAGCATTTTAACGGTTCATAACGTAATGGGGGAGGTCTGAATCCGTTATAACAGTCGTTGTTTATACCATGGTATGAACCACACAGCATTCTCTTAGGCCATGCTTGGTTCGCTGCACTTGGGTGCATTTTGCACTTTAGTGCAAATACAATGAATTGTGTTGCAATCACTTGTGATGTAAGCCACTTACAACTGTTTGGTTCACGCCATGTAAATAGATGTGAATGAAGTAAAGCTGATTGGTTGGTAGTGCATTGCAAATGAATGCAATGGATTATTTTATTTCTTGATTTTACAAAAAATTGCACAATAAAATTATTATTGTTATCATTGTTGATTTCATTATTATTATTATTATTATTCGTAGTAGTAGTATTAGTATTATAATTATTGTTATTATAATCATGGTTTAAAAATGGCCGTTATAACGGATTCGGACCACCCCCCTTACGTTATGTATCGTTAAAACGCTTAAAAAAATGGCTGTTATTTTCGTTATAACAAATGTTATTTCCTGGAAAATTTTGTGAAAGAAAAACAACCATTATTTCAGTTATTTTCCTTGAAATTCAAATTTGAAATTCAGCGCCATTTTTTCTCCGTTATTTTCCATTTTTTTCCTTAGCGTTAAAATTCATTATAACGGAAAAAATGATAATGCCCCAAGTCCATTATAACAGCCCCTTTTAAACCTTGATTATAATTATTATTGTTATTATTATTATTGTTTTGGAGGGGAAAGCTTGGGGTTAGCGGACCCCGACCAGGTGATCTCAACCCCCCCCCCCCCCGCCCCACACACACACACGCGCGCGCGCGCTATATATATATATATATCAGCACATTCAGAAATTTTTAACCCCCTCAAACGTGGTTTTCAAGTTACACGGTAAAAATACACAGTCCATAATTCTTCAACTTCTAAACCAGTCTATGAATATCGGAATGATTTGAATTTTTGTGAGGATGATCTCCTCACCATAGAGATCATCCTCACCAAAAATCACCCAGTGATTCATCTTCTATGTGGGTATGCCAAATGGTTGTCCCCCGATCCTGACCCTATCAAAAAATAAAGAAATAAAAAATAAAATGATAATAATAATAAAAAAATAATCACGGTGGTTGTTATTATTATTGTTGTTGTTTATCGGAAAAAAAAATGTTGAGCTAACACAATGCACTTGCTTGCATTAGTTTTTGGGCTACACTTCCTTGCATCTATTTTGTTAAGGAGTTTGCGAGGGCTTGTCAACCACTTGCAAGTACGGCAATTCATTTGCACACCCCCAACCAATCACTTGCAATCCCAAAATTGTAGCAAGTGAGTGCATTGCACTCAATTTGCTGTGAACCAAGCAGGGCCTCATAGACGATTGACTATAGGGATGTTTAACCCATCACTAGTGGACTTACATTCCAAATATTAGCTTGACGGGTGATTTCTAACATTTGGATCTAATACCCCACATAATGTTGGAATCCCATGATTGAAATAAACTCATGAAAGTGACTCCAATCCAATGGTTAAAATCATTAAAGAGGCTGATTTTTTGGTCTGTACATCCTACTATGGCCAAACATTTATGCAGTCTATGCTCTTTTAGAGTGTGCCACATGGCTTATAGTGGTCCATCATCAATGTTGCTGAACTGAACAAAGAAAGAAAAAAGAAATAATGTCTCACCGGTAATTTAATTTGTTTGAAAAGAACGTGGGTCCCACACGTGTTTGGGAACTTTGTGGGACCTATTTTGTTATTTTAATACGTGGACCCCACATATTTTGTGCTTTCCTATGATCATGTCTTAATACATGTTCTTATACAATTTAATTTGAAAATGTGCGCGAACCAAATGGTGGTAAGTATGAACAGTGTGTAATGGTTTGCGTGCATACCAAAGAGACCGTAACTCTCCTATTTTGCATCATCTTTCAAGAACACTACAGACAATCACCTATGTGCAATGCATGTGCCGCCTATACAAATATAATTATACTACGAAAACCGTAGGATAGTAACACAAATAAAAGTATAATGGCTGGAATAACGAATAGGGAGTGCATATCCGCACAACCCATTTACTGTCGGGGCACACCCCAAAAAGAGAAATCTCTCTCTGTGCAAGAGTAAAACTTGGATGACCAGACACATTTTCATAGGACACGGACCGTATGGATGTTTGGCCAATCCTTAAGTGAACCTACAAACAAAAAATCAACCCATTAGTGACTTCTAAGCGGGTGCGGCTTCCATGTGCCCAAGCCACACAGACCAAACAAAACGGCCATGCTAATGTTGTGACGCGTCAGCAAAAAAGCAAAAAACTCTTGTAGTTATCAACACAACCACAACCCAGGTTAGTCAGTTACTCCGGGGGCTTGGTAAATTTTTGCTTTTTCGCTGATGTGCCACAACATGGGCACGGCCATTTTGTTTGGTCTATGCGGCCCGGCGCAGGGAAGTCGTCCCCTTCTAAGCATTGGTGGAGCAATATCGACCATTATGTGGGGTGCAAGATTGAAAGGTTTGAAATCATCAATCGGGTTGATTTTTGGTTTGTAGGTCCACTTAGGGATTTGGGGCCAAACATCCATACGGTTAGTGTACCTAAAAATGTGCCACTTGGCTCATCTCGTGGGCAGTCACCGGTCAGCTAAATTTTACTCGTCTTAGAAAGGGACTTTTCTTTTTGAGGTATGCCCCGAGTCCCGACCAAGAGTCCACCCCGACAGGTGCAAATATGTGCTCCCTAACGGGCATAACCTTAAAGAATGATTGAAATGGCGTTATAATGATCGTCATTAAATTCAGTCTCAAGAGCTTTCATGGTACGGGAATTAAGATCGAATAAAACTAGTATGCACACGTGGTCTATACTTGATGGAGTAAAACTTCTATCACACGAAATTGTAAATCACACAATCACAAGCCAATGAGTTCTCGGCACGTACACAAGTGCTTTTGCTTTTTAGGTGTACGTACCGAGAACTCATTGGCTGTGTTTGTGTGATTTGCAATCCCATTGTGACAGAAGTTTTACTCTACTTGATGTATGCAAATGTTGTTTGCACCGTTGGATGTTCCTTAAAAAGCGTGTTTTTAAATTTAAACTAAATATTTTTGAAAGAGTGAAATAACACGTTTTTCAAGGGACATCTACCATACTTCAAAGTCAGTACCACGTGTGCAGACTTTTCTCATTTAGTAAACCTTTCCATGACACTTGTAGTCAGTCAGTCAGAGCCACGTGGCACATTCTTAATAGGACCCTAACCGTATGGATGTTTGGCCAATCACTAGGTGGAGCTACATATAAAAAATCAGCTCGATTAGTGATTTAAAACCTTTGGATCTTTGTACCCTAATAATGCTCAAATTCCTACGGTTAAGATCAACCCATGAAAATAATTTCAATCCAGCGCTTAGAAATCACTGATTAGGTTTGTAGGTCCGCCTAGTGATTGGATGAACATCCATACGGTTATTCTCCTCTTAAGAATGTGCCACGTGGCTTATATTAGCTGCAGTCAGCGGCGTCGCTGACTGCTGTGTCATCGAAGGTTTATTCTCTCAATAGATCATGCCTTAGATTTGATTTTTCTCAAAGAAATTTCTATCCTACGGATAACAAACGAAAAAGTACACAGTTGAGGCTATTGACCATTAGATTCAAGAAATACATGGTCGACGAGGCAGCAACAAGAATAGAATAGTCGTTGCATCGTAACCGTGTGTCCTGTTGAATCCAATGGTCCATTTGCCTCAACTGCACATGTTTTTTGATCACATACACTCACTCACGTGTATAATGGGCCACATGGCACACTCTTAGAGACCATTGACCATATGGATGTTTGGTCCTTACAAATAAAAAATCAGCCTGATAGGTGATTTCTAAGAGTTGGATATTTTTCATGATTTGATTTTTAACTGTGGGGTTCGAGCCTCATTGGGGTACTCAGATCCAACGGTTACGAATCAACAATCGACCAAACATTCATACGGTGAGTGGTCTCTAAGATTGTGAGAAGTGGTCCATACTTCATCAAAGACCTCCGATTCATTCGATTTTTTCTCAAAACCAAAGAAAAAAGAAAAAGGAAAGAAGGAAAAAGCTAAATAAGGTGTGGTGGGTTGAAATTACCGTATAAATGTACGTTAACCGTACATAAATACGTAGGTGTGTGACTCGGCTCGGGCAGTTTCAGTTGATTTTATAATACTGTGTCCCCTGCTAGATGGGTATTTCTTTTGCTCTCCCCCCGCAAGGGTTTCGAAGTCTCGAATATCTGCAAAAAATGGCAAAAAGCCTGTGAAATCGCATCCGATCTCCGAGTAAAATTCGCAGAGTTTGTTCATCTATCCAGTTCTCTTTCCTTATCCTTCATCGGCTCTGGTGTTCGAGCCGAGGATTCAGAGCTCGATTTTGATCTATGAAGCCTCGAAGCAGAAGAACAGGAGCCGATTTCTGAATGATGTGAATATTAGGGTACTTTCTAGTTCTATAGCTGGAAATCTTAGGTTTCTGCGCAGGTTTTTTGTTTTTTGGTTGGAATTAGAGGTTACGGATGCTGAAGTTTTAATGGCTACGAAGAGATGTGGTTTGAATTATCAGAAAAGATGTTGATAACTAGTTTTTTCTTTTTTTGTGTGTTATAGTTGCTGAGTTGGAGAATTAGGTTTAGTTTACCTTGCAGGCTTGGTGATTGAAGAGGAGGTGTTGAGATCTAGGGTTTTCTGTATTGTTTTTTGGTGTGTATGAGATATAGAATTTGGTTGAGATGGATATGGAAGTTTTAGGGGATGTGGCGTCCCTGGACCCGGAATTGTTGCAGCTTGCGGAGGTATCTCCGTTGGCAATTAAATCGAACCCTCACGTTGCTGAAGAGCTGTTCTCACAGTGGCTTTCGCTTCCGGAAACCAATCGACTGGTATTTGTCTTTGCATCCTTTTATTTATTATTTTCCATACGTCGTCGTGGATTTCGATTTGCATTGGTTGGTCTGCTTGCATGCTTGGTTTCTGCTTCTGGATATTATATGCAATGTCCTTATGTCCTCACGCAAATCTGGTGGTCAAGGTTTAGATTTATTCTTGCTCTTATCTTGTGTTGATGGATTTATTCTTCATATGTTTATAATCAATGGCTTGAACTAATTTTAAAAGAGGAAGGGAAAAAAACAAAGAAACTTCAAAATGGACAACTTGGATAAAACTGGAGTTATATCAACGAATGTGGAAGTTGCGCGAAAGTTTGAATGAAGATACACTCTCAACGAATGGAATTTTTTTTGCAATTGCAAGCCATATTGCAACCAACTTAACAAATTGATGGATGTGAAAAGCTAGTCTACATACCCATTATGCTATCAAGTATCAACAAAACAAAGTTTGCCACAACTGCCAGGAGAGATGTGATAGCTGGCACTGTACACTGAAAAATTCTTATACTTTTTAAGATGAGAAAATGTCTTTGCCCACTTAATCCAAGGGTTTTAAAGTGCGAATGATGAGAAAGCACCTTCCCTGATCTCTTATCACTCCTGAAAAACAATGTATTCTCTCCGGGTCACCATCACAATATGCTGCTGAAGAACCGGCCCAAGGGGAGTCTTATCAGTTTATTGTAAATTAAGCCTTTAAAACCCGTGTGGTGGTGGTGTTCCACCACATGCCAATCAGAAGTCCATTGGAAAAAGAATCATAATACTATATTCTGTCACCAAATTCCTTCTCAAATGTGAAGTTGTTACCTATTGAGCATTTTTTTGCTCTGATTTATTTATTTCTGCCTCATAAGGCATCAACATTCATGGGGAATCAAAATTTTAATATTTTGATATTTATATGTGAATAAGGACCCTGGAGATGAATATGTTGTGTAGTCAACTTTTAAATCATGAAGGGCTGGCCATCAAAGATATAAACAGTGAGAGGAATGACGCTGAAGGTCTGAGAAGGGAGTCCTCACTACAGTGCACATTGCCTTGGATTTTAGTTTGGAAACTATTTTGGTAGTGGAAACTACGACATGAGCATATATTGCTGGATGTGGTGTTCACCTAAGTAGGCCTTTTTTGCCTATCACAAACAATGACAGGAGCATACATTGGTTCACGTGCGTCTTGTATTGGTCGTTGATGGGCATCCATGCAATTCTTAAGGGAAGAAAAGCCCTTCAATAAGATTCAGAGCAAGGCATGTCTTAGGTTAGTTTGAGTTCACTGTCACATTAGTGTCATTAGATGGATCTAGTAGAGATCTACGGCACTAAAGATTTTTTTTCAGACAAGTGACACCAAAGATCAATTATAATGTCTAGGTCAAGATTTTCATTGATCATTTCTTGTGTGTGTGTGTGTGTGTTTACATTATCAATAACCAAGATTTATTAAGAAAGGGTTAGTGAGGGTGCGTGCTCAAATGAAATGTTCAAACTATTTTTAATATCCTAGATCAACATGATCAATGCTGTTAGCCAAAGTGTAAGGACTTTCGTCCACTTTAGAATCCCATCAAATAACAATAAGAGAGTAGCCTCTAGAACGCAACGAGATAGTGCACCTGTTTTGGAAATTTTTAGACCCTCAAAGAGAAGGAAATGTCAATTTTTACAATAATCTTTGATAGATATAGGCCGATTAAGGTGTTCAATGATGGTGCTCAAAGATTCTCTTATACACCTCCTTTGTGCAGCCCTGTCCGGATCACCCATTTTGATAATATTATTGATGTCCAAGGTACTAATGTTTATATATAACAAGAATCCTTAATAATGATCCCCTCATTATTTACTACTAGATTAGGACTTGTTCTTGGAAGAGTTTTTTTTCTCTGTGGTTTAACAAGTATTCCATCTTTGAAAATCTTGTCCCTAGATTGAAGCAGACCAAATTTTGGCTAACGCTTAATCTTGACTCCAAAAACTAGTTCATATGTTAATCTCGAGGGTCCTTGTTTTTGTTGGATTTCAATAGCCTTGCTCTTGATCCCTTTCACTAATTCTTGTCTAGGAGGATGAAGGTTATATCTGTTGATATCTCTCCTCCCTCTCTTTTAATGCTAGATTGTTATGGTTGGTGACACATCATGGTGATGGGACAACTAGTTGGATCAATCTATCTAGCTTGAGGGTTTGATTATGATTATTTTGAGGCCAACATAGAGGTCTTTAACCTCACAAAGGCTAGCTGGGTCTTAGTTCACCTTGTATGAGACTATGAATTGATGACGTGCCTCTTGGTCTCCTTTTCTTTTTATGGGACTTTTGTGGACTCTCCCATCAAGATGAGGTATCTGATGCCTCTTTTCATGGTTTTTTTTGTGATTTCGGGCACTTATTGTATTTTTGTGAGGATAAATTTGTTATTTTGAGCGATGATGGACCTATTTGTAATTACGAAGAGTTGAGATGATTGTGTAATTCATGAGAATTGTGGAGAAATTTGCAATTTTTGTAAAGATAAGCTGATGATCTCACTTATAAATTGAGGTTATGTAGCAATAAGGAGATATTTTTTTTTATGTGGGAGAGCCTCTTACATATGGGCGAGGCGTGTGAAGAGTTTTTTTAAGAGGGCAGTTTCCTCTTTGGGGTTTTTGGGTGCTTGGAAGAAGCTTGAAGAAGGAGCGTGTAACCAGCAGTTCTCATAGTAGATTGGCCTATCGGCCCGTAGATGTGGTTGCCTGTAGATCAGGGATGTTTTTCCTGATGATTTACCATATGAGCTTCCTCCAATGAGGGACATTCAACACACTATCGATTTAGTCCCCGGAGCAACTCTACCTAATCTCTTGCACTACTGAATGAATCCCATAGAGCTTGCTGAGTTGAAGAAGCAAGTGGATGAGCTTCTTAGAAAGTGGTTTATTCGAAAGAGCATGAGCCCTTGTGCTGTGCTAGCGCTCCTCACTCCTAAGAAAGATGAATCTTGGAGAATATGCGTAGACAGTAGAGCCATCAACAAGTACGGTTAAGTATCGGTTCCTTATTTCGAGGCTTGGCGATATGTTGGACATGATGGTCGGTACCACGGTCTTTTCAAAGGTAGACCTTAAGAGTGATACCATCAAATTCACATCCGCCCAGGAGAAAACCTGCCTTCAAGACGAAGTATGGTTTATATGAGTGCTTAGTCATGCTCTTTGGAATGACCAATGCCCTGAGTACTTTATGAGGTTATGACACAGGTGTTGAGGCCTTTCATGGGTAAGTTTTTGGTTCTGTACTTCAATGATATCTTGATTTACAGTACCTCCAAGGAGCAGCTAGATCACTTGAGACAGGTTTGTCAGATCCTGAGAAAAGAAAACTTGTTCGCAAATCTTAAAAAGTTTACATTCATGTCCCATCAGGCTTTGTAGTCAAGGCGCGCGCCTCAGGCGCAAGGCACACCTAAAGTGTCTTAGAAGGGTCCAGGCAAGGCGCGTTTAGTAAGGCGTGCGCTTTATGCTCAAGGCGCGCGCCTCAAACCAGGCTCCAGGCGCATCAGGTGCGCGCCTTACTAAAATACATATTTTTTTATAAAATTTTTGTTCTTTGGCCTATTATATTAAACATCGGTATGATAGGAGAGATACAATTGAACCTATCTCATTGAAAGACGTTGATGAAAGCAATGAATGACTATTTGGGGAGATGGAAACAAAAGGTGGAGTAGTAGAAGATGAATTGGTGTTTGAGGATGATAGCTTGACATGGAGTGTTGTTGCGAGAGCTGTTGGAGTTGGTGAATCAACATCAAATACTAGATCACAATCAAGGTCAAGAGTAAGAGCAAGGACTTAAAGGGAGCCGGAAGAGGAAGATGTCAATTCGGAGGAGATAGAAGAAGAAGAATATATTGAGGCTAACACATCTGATGATGATGGGATGAAGCTAATGATTATATTTTAAATGATGACGATGTTAACTAGAACTAATTGTGGGCTATTTGAAATTTTGAACATTTGCTATCTTTTATGTTTTATGGCTTTTTGATTACTTGTTTTGTATTTAGATAATGACAATGTTAACTAGGACTGCTTTTGGGTTACTCGAGATTTTCAACATTTGCTATATTTTATGGCCTAATGATTACTTATTTTGTTATTTTATGATGTTATTTTTCTTTATTTTTTTATATTACTTATATTTATTATAATTTTTAATATTGCGCCTCTCTTCAATCAGGCGCGTGCCTCGCCTTGCCTTGCGCCTCAGGCACTAGAGGTCCTAGTGCCTTAAGTGCGCCTTGCGCCTTTAACTACCTTGGCATCAAGTTATTTTCTTAGGATTGTCTCTGCTGAAGGAATGTTCGCATATCTCGAAAAGGTCAAGGCTATTTTAAGTTGGCCCGAACAGAAGAACATCCTTGACATCCGTAGTTTTCACAGATTAGCTACTTTCTATCGACGGTTCATTTGTGGGTTTAGTTTCATCATGGATGGCCCCTATCACGGAGTGCATAAAAAAATGGGAATTTACATAGACCAAGTCAGCTGCGAAGGCATTTTAGACAATCAAGATCAGAAGGGTTGAAGCCTTAGTTATGAGCTGACCAGACTTTTCCAAAGTCTTTGAGGTTGCTTGTGATGCATCTGGAGTTTGTATAGGTGGAGTTTTGAGTCAAGAAAGGGCATCCCATTGCTTATTTTAGTGAGAAATTAAATTATGCCAAGAAAAATACTTTACTTATGACAAGTAATTTTACGCTGTAGTCCAGGCTTTACAGCATTGGAGACATTACCTACTGCCGCTAGAATTTGTCTTGTTCTCTGACTATGAGGCATTGAGATATCTTAACTACCAAAAGAAGTTAAACCCAAGACACGCGAAGTGGGTGGAATTTCTTCACGAGTACACTTTCGTGCTCAATCACAGAGCTGCAGTTGAGAACAAACCAACCGATGCCTTGAGTCGTAGGATCATAGTCTTGCACTCTATGAGTGTAGAGGTGACCGGATTTGAGCAATTGAAGGATGACTATCCTACCTGCCTAGACTTTGGAGAGTTGCATGCTTCTCTTTAGAGCGATCAGTTGAGGAATGACAAAGGGTTTTGCCCTACAAAACAGATTCATCTTTAAGGGCGATAAATACTGCATACCTCGAACGTCACTACGAGACTTTCTTGTTTGGGAGCTTCATGCTGGTGGAGTAGCCTGCCACTTTGGTCGTGAACTGGCAAAGCATCGAAAGCAAAATAACAGATTATGTATTCCGTTGCCAGTGCCACATTCTTCGTGGCAAGACATCAACATGGATTTCATGCTTGGGCTGCCAAATACTATTAGGTAGCATGATTCCATTTTCGTTGTGGTGGAACATTTATCTAAAGTGGCTCATTTCCTCTCGTGCTCGAAAACATCATATGCCTCTAGGATAGCGAAGATTTTCTTTGATGAGGTAGTTCGATTGTATGGGTTACTGAAAACCATAGTGTTTGATCGTGATGTCAAGTTTATGAGCTATTTTTAGAAGATGCCGTGGCATATGATGGGATCTAAGCTTCAATTTTCATTTGCTTACTACCCTTAGACGGATGGTGAGACCGAGGTGACAAATCGGAGCTTAGGTAATCTGTTGAGATGTCTAGTGGGTGATCATGTTAAGTCGTGTGATTCCATATTGTCTGTAGCCGAGTTTGCATACAACATCATATGCCTTTAGGATAGGGAAGATTTTCTTTGATGAGGTGGTTCGATTGCATGGGTTACCAAAAACCATAGTGTTTGATCGTGATGTCAAGTTTATGAGCTATTTTTAGAAGATGCCTTGGCATATGATGGGATCTAAGCTTCAATTTTCATTTGCTTACTACCCTTAGACGGATGGTTAGACTGAGGTGACAAATCGAGCTTAGGTAATCTGTTGAGATGTCTAGTGGGTGATCATGTTAAGTCGTGGGATTCCATATTGTCTGTAGCCGAGTTTGCATATAACAGTTTAGTCAATAGGATAACTGGCATGAGTCAATTTGAAATCGTCAATGGGTATAAACATAAGAAGCCTATAGATCTCATCCCCACGTCTGTCACACAGAGACCATCTGAGTCCGTCGATGCATTTGCACACCATATTCATGATTTGCATGCTGAGATCAAGAAAAGAATTACTGCGAATAATGAAAAGTATAAAATATTTGCTGACTCACACTGCTGGTATAAGGAATTTCTAGTAGGTGATTACGTTATCATTCGGATGAAGCCTTAGCAATTCCTATTGGGAGCCGTGAAGAAATTACAAGCTCGAAGTGCAGGACCCTTCAAGATATTGAAACGAGCGAGTTCTAATGCTTATGTTTTGGATCTACCATCTGGTATGGGTATCAGCTCAACATTTAATGTGGAGGATCTTGTTCCTGCCCAAGACCCAACAGCTTCAGCCGCCAACCGTACACCTTACCCAATATATTTGCCCAATCAGTCCCCTCAGCCTTTGCCTTCACCACTGCCTTTACCTAAGAGAAGGGAAGAGATTGAGGATATCTTGGACGAGCAAGTAGTTTCCACTAAGCAAGGAGGTTTTCTGAAATACTTTGTCAAATGGAAGAACATGCCGTCATCAGATATTTCATGGATGACACTGATAGATTTGCAGTAGCTCGACCCCGACATCTTGGAGCGTTATCGCAGTTTTATTTCGCTAGCGGCGAAATCTTTTCAGACGGGGAGAGTTGATGAGGACGTCACGTCCTTACCTAGAGTATAACAGCGAGGATGAAAACTGGGCCCATACCCATGTCATTGTATTTTGATGACTATGTGGGCCCCAGTTTTAGTTTTTCTTGATTTTTTGGAGCGGAAGACCCTGCATGCATGTGTATCATGAAGACTCCACATTGGAAAGATGCACGTGGGCTACGTAGGGAGTTTGTGGAGAGTTTTTATTAGTTTTTTAGTCTTATTTTTGATGTTTTTTAGAATTTTAGGTGCCTTTGCAATTAGCCCACAGTTAGGGGGCTCATTGTAATTTTGGTTAGTTATTTTAAGTTTCTGTATTTTTTTATAGCCATTTGATTAGATAGATGACTGAGATTAGATTAGAGTGTTTTGAGTTATTATATAAACTCTTTTGGTTGTAATCTTTCATTGATGATGAATTATATTGACTTTTGCTCTTTCGAAATCTCTTGTGGATTGTTCTCTTCTTCCTTGGTGCGAATCCAAGCTACACGGTGTGAATCTGAAATGTATTATCTCTATTTCCATTTCTTTTTTCTTATTCTCTTCTCTTTCTCCATCTTTATTTATTTATTTTTGGATCGAGTTGGACCCAGAAAATCCAACAATATCTCTTGATTCTTCCATCTCTAAACCCTAACCATTGAACAACACTGTGAATAATGATGCGTGAATAGTAACCCCCTACACTAGTTCTTCCTACGGCATTCTAAACCCTCCCAAAACCCTTACCACCACCCCCAAACACTCTTAGATTCCTGCGGTAACCATAGAAACCCATAACCTCTTCTCAAAATTTAATTTTCCATAGTTCTCATTTTTCTCCCGAAACTTGGCTAAAATCTAATACTTGTTAGAAAGTCCTGAAACTTGTTAGAAACCTTCCTGAACTTCAAATAACGTATAATCTTTTGGAAAAGGAAATTAAAGTGAACATACAAGTGTTGGTTGAACACTAGCTAGTGGAAGTCCTTACTTCCATCGGGTCGCTCAATAAATAATTGAGGGTTTTTCACTGTTTGGTTGTGAGATCTAGCCTTTAAAACAACTAAGTTAATTATTTTGTAGCATATCTACATGTTTGTGGTAATTGTTAGAGTAGTTTATATTTTCTTATTACTTGTGGTAATTTATTACTGATCTTTGCACCTCATATAGGCTAGCCCTCATTATCATCATCATTAGGTATCAGTAAACAATCAATCACTAAAATAGAGAATAAGAAAAGAATGGTTGCAATGTAATTACTAAATGAAATCAACCAATTAAGTAAAAGAGGTGTACTCAGACAATAATAGCAAAACACTCCAGCAGTTGATTCAAGATTAGAAATTGTAAATAGAGATCATATAACTTATTGGTGAAAAGATGGTCGAGGCACGCGTTGTACGCGTTATCCTAAAGCGATTCCGTCGCTACACTTTGTAGGTGTTGTTGTCAGTTGATCGGTGACTGCTCCCAGGATTCAACAACCTGCTTTAGGTAGGCAACACCCCAAACCTCCAGTAATACGAACCAATGCTTTTAAACGCCAAGGCGTGAGGTCAAGCCTTGAGGCTGGTGTAAGCCTCACGCGCACACATTTTTTAGGTAGATAAGTAATTAAAATATATTAATAAATGTAGTAAAAAAACATATTTTCAAGTTTCATATTTCCAATTTCAAGTTCCAAGTTCCAACCACTCTAACAAAAAAGCAATACACCAATCAAAGACTCAATCTTCTACTAAATTAAATGCATCTTCATCAATTATATGAAAAAACATCATCTTCTTGATAGTCCGAGCCGAAATTCCCCTCCTCATTAACCAATTGTAGATTAACACTTTTGCCTTTATGAGTTATGAATACAAAAAATTAAGGTATTTTTATTCTTATATTTTGTATAAATGGCACTTGTTTTTATTTCTGTTAATGCCTTAAAATTCTTTTTTATGCTAAAAAAAAGTAACACCTTTGAGGCGTATGCCCACTCCAAGAGGTGTTGAAGAGCTCATCAATGCCTCCTGGAGTGAGGCGTAAGCCTCAGTTGTATAAATGCCTCTTCCTTGCGCCTCGAGGCGTTTTTCAAGGGCTTTGCCGCAAGGCGTACGCCTCAGATGCCTTTAAAAAGATTGATACGAACTTCACAATGGTTTTTACCCTCAAAAGGAACAAAATATTTGAGAACAAAAGAAAAAGATGGAGAAAAGATAATTCACAAAACTTATGTCCAAGCCTCCTCTCTTCTTCTCTTTATATAGAGATGGAAGAGATCCGTTTGGGCCTTAATAAGAGTCCAACAGTTACGAAATTAAATGCCACAAGTGGTTACAAATGTTTTGAAAAACAAGCATAAAAAACATATGTTTTATGTGCGAGAAATCAATGGTCTAATTTTAAAACGTTTGGCTTTTAAATGTCCATGTCCAAGTCCAAAGACCAAAAACCAAAGTCGAAAGTCCCAAGACCAAAGTCCAAGGACCAAGGACCACGACCCGACCCGACCCAACGCGCGTATGTATTATTCAAAACATTTGGTTTGCATAGTTGTGCCCTTTGGGCACAAAATTTGGGATACGCAAGGGCTCCACCCTTAGGTTTCAAAACTCATATATATATTGGTAAGAATGAGAGTCTTCACAACTAATGTGAGATTTAAGATTTGTATGAAAAAGCAAAAAGCAACTAAAGATTTCCCTATAAAATTTTTGATTTAATATTTATAAAGTTTTGGCTCCAAAAAGCAAAAACATTTGAAACTTTTAAAACACACAAAGGTTTTGGGTTCAAAACCCACTAATCTCATATACCTCTCTATTAGACTAGTTAAGAAAAGTCTCCATGAGGTCCTGGGTTCAAAACCCATAGTCCTCAATTAAACTTTATAAGTGCTTGTACTTTCGCACGTGCATTCTGACAAGGTTGACTTGCCAGTCTTGGTATGAGGTTTGAGGATTTTGTATACACATGGGATGAGATTTTCCATGGTCCCAAATAGATTTTTAGTTTTGTATATTTTGTTTGTTAGCGAGGGCCTTGCTCTCTAACTCTTATTTTCTCTTGTAGCCGGGTTCGCCCATTTCTTTTTTTCTTCTTAATACAAATATTTAATTATCAAAAAAATAAAATAAAAATTGCCAGTCTTGGTAACACTATTAGGGTTCCTTCAAATAAAACCATCTTAATACAGTGTAAAAATTGACAAAGCTAAAGTTCTATTGATACAAAATTTTATGCACACATACCAAACACACAAATAATTGAAAGGGAAAGTGAATTAAATATTCCTTACAATGATACATCTATACTTTTAATAAAAAAAATGGGCTTCAAGCACGGGGCTTCAGTTACTATTAAAAACATCTCTCGATATTAAATTGCTGAACAGCCCCTTATATTAACTTTTGAAATTTTAAAGGTATTCACAGTTATTTTCTTCCCCTCCATTTCATTCAGCCATCACTAGTAATACGCGCATGGACGTGCACCAAACCTGGCACACCTCACACTCTATATCGTATAACCTATTTTAAAGTATTTTAGAAATATCTCTCAGCACATGGACTAAACCATACAGATGTGTCGGCCTATTGGATTTATGGGGGGTCAGTGTGTCTTTGCATCAGTATTGCAAACCAACAAACTTTTCAATGTCCTTGTCACATGGAATGGAGGTAAACTGAAAAGTCACACTCAATACTGTTCGTGGTATTCTAGTACTTGTTGGTTGTACTTTATATTTGTAACATACTCATGCTTTGTGCATTTAATCGATATATTTACTCTATATATTTTTGTCATTAGCTACTATCCGTAGCTTCGTGATCTTAGATGGAAATGCAATCTTTTCATGTCTTGTTAGTTATTGATATATCTTTCCTAATTAGAAAATTCGGCAAGTTTACTTTATTCTTGAACATTGGGAATTCCTCACTTCTCTTGTTCCTAAATTCAATTTTTTATTTTTACTAAAAGGTTTATGCTGTTTGCTGTTTCATGCCATTTTTTTTCTTCAATTTTTTTGTTACTTTTCTCTGTCATTGCTTGAAACATTTCTTATCTTATGAGTGTTTTTCACTGTTTCAACATGCATGCAGGTAAAATCTTTGCTTGACGATGCAAAGGCAGGTGCTCCCTTGAATGTCCTAGGGAATTCTTCTAGTGCAAATGCTGCCACGAGTAATTCGTTGCCTTCCATGTTTCCTGCTGCCAGTACGCCTCCACTTTCGCCAAGAAGTACTTCTGGTTCTCCACGAATTATGAAACGCCAAGGGGCTGGCCCTTCTTCCTTAGGTTCTCCTCTAAAATTAGTCAGTGAGCCAGTAAGAGAAGTCATACCTCAGGTACTGACTCAATTTTGATGATGTATTAATGTCTAGTGAGTACATAGTTTAAAGTTTCGGCCGAAACCGAAACGTTTCGCGGCGAAACGTTTCGGTTTCGGTACATGCCGATACAAGATACGGGTTTGTATCGGAAAACTCAAAGTTTCGGCTCAGTTTCGGTAGTTTTGGACCGAAACCACCGCAACTGTGACTGAAACTACCGAAACTCTTTCATTTGGTTTCACCAAGTTTCGGACCGAAACTTCCGAAACTACCACCGAAACTACCGAAACTCTTTCATTATGGTTTCACCAAGTTTCGGACCGAAACCACCGAAACTGCTGAAACGTTTCGGTTTCGCCCGCGACCGAAACCGAAACGAAACCAACGACTTTGAACCATGAGTGAGTAGGAGTTTCCTTATATAATTATTTTACCAATGCTTGCTTGTTTTGTGCTAATAGTCACAAGAATTGTATCATGACATTGAATTGAGATGGATAATGATAGAGCACTTGAAATGCTTGCAGTTCTATTTTCAAAATGGTCGTCCACCTCCAAATGAACTGAAAGAGCAATATTTGGCTAGAATTAATCAACTTTTCTTTGATCATTCGGATGGACTGCAAGTTCAGGGTGAGATACACAGTCATTTTTTTGTCTTTCCTGATGTTTTTGCTCAGTGCATTGTAAGGTTGGGCGGTTTTTCTACTTCTCCTCCTCCTTGCCTGATAAGTGCTAAATCTATAATTCCAGCATTTAAATCAGTTACAAAGGAAATCTGCAAGCTACCATCATTTTTCTCCAGCACTCTTTTCAGAAAGATTGATGTTGATTGCATTGGGATAGTGACAAGGTATGCACTTCTTTTTTTAATTAATGAAAGTTCTAAAATCCATGGGACCATCATGTATAAAAAATGTGATCATTAGTTGACACTTTCTTCAAAATTACCAATTTGACAAGTCTTCAAAATATCCAAGAATTTTGCCTATTTGTTTATTTCTTTTATTTGTTTTAACAGAAAGTAGCTCCTTTTGGAACTTTTTCTCGTCACTTCCATTGCTTGTCAAAGACACCTACTATTGCTTCCTTCTTTTGCCAATGATGTGTTACTATTGTTGATTAGCATCATGGAAGAGCCTTTTATACCTTAAATTGCTTCCCTTGTGCACATATTGGCTCAAATTCAAGTGCAGCGTCACAAGAGGATTTAGATATGCCTTAGTGCCTTTAACATTGTGCTTTTTTACTTTCATTTACAGCTAACCTGTTTCTAAGCTTGCTCTGTCCCTTCTGAACATAAAATGCTGAAAATTGGAGATATTCTGTTGTTCACATTAGTTATTAATCATTCACTGCAACAACTCTGATGACGTACACAAACTTAAGAGAACAAACTGTGGACTTAGGTTTGTTATTTTTTGCACTACATACGGTACTTTATTAAGTTATTAAACCACTTATAGTTGTTTGATAGTCTTCCCTCCCATAAATCTACTTATATTTATTATGTTATTGAATAGCTCTATGGTGTATAGAAATGTTTTCTTTTACTTTTCATATATTTATTCCCTTATTTTTATTTTAAAAAGTTTCTTTTTTTTATTTACTATAAGTTTATAACTAAAGTATCATATAATAATACATGTGTTTGGATGTCTCTGCATTTTGGGGATCTCAAAGGGGCCGTGTCAGACACCTTGTATCTGTGGCGGACACTAACACATGTTTGTGTCATTGTTAATAGGATGGGACACAAAAACAAAGCCCCATCATAGAGGGTAAGCACAATTTGAGAAGTAGAAAGCAACGAGGGACTTTTAATAAACACATGACACATGTGTCTATTTGCTGTGACTGATCCTAAAAAAAATCCTAACCTTTTCTATTTTCCATGTATTACCTGTTAGACATGTTCTTGACGGAACAATTCATATGAGCTGCAGTTGACGAGGATCAGATTTGTACTCACCATTGGTATTGGTGTGGGATGCACCGTTGGTCTCTGAAGGACTGCATTAGTTTGCATCCTTTGTGGGAAAATGTTGTTGTCATCATGTGGAGGATATCCTCCTAGGTCCACAATGTTGGATGGTCTTTGGGATCCTTGTGTGTGAATCTCGAGAACCACACATCCTAAGGAGAATGTTCTCCCTAGGGCCAACAACATTGGGTGGTCCTTGGAATTCATGTGGTGTGATTCGTGTGAATATCAAGGACCATCCAATGGTGTGAATTAGGGAGGACACTCTCCTGATGATGACACAACACAACTCTTAGTTGTAATCTGGATCTAGATAGTAACTGAGTACATGTGAGCTGAACATTGTGCCTGATATAGCTTCTTATAGTGCTTGATGTGGAAAGAACCATGTGCTTATTATTTCAATGTGAAATTCTCTCTATTGCATACAAAGAACTCTGGTGGTTGATATTCTATCGACCATTGAACATTTCTTGTTTGACTTCCTATCTACTCAATTCAACATCTTCCTTGGGTAGGGCAGCAATGGTTGTCATGCTTTTCATTTGCTGGCTTAGAGAAGATTCAGTTATCATATTATAGATGCTTTGCCTTCTCATTGAGCATGTGAAGTCTTGAACAAAAGGATGAAAATGAACCTCACAAAAGTACGTCTTTTCTTTTAGAAGGTGAAAAATTTATAATCATCGTCATCTAGCCATATCCTAACTATTTGGGATGGGCTACATGAGTCCTATTCTGCCATTCCACTCTACCAAGGGACATATCTTCTTCATATCTTTTATGGAAGCATGCGTCTTCAAATATTTTCTCTCTACCTTGATCCACGTCCTTTTCAGCCTTTCCGTGTCCTTTTAAAGCATTCAATTTGTATCAGAAACACTCCTCGCAGGTGCCTTCATCTTTGCACATGACTATACCATCACCAACTCTCCTCTATTTTTTCACCTATTGTGACTACAACTAGAGTCCCTTGATTGTGCACATTTTTTATATTATTTTTTCTAGTCTTTTTTTTTCCTCTCTCTTTTTTTCTTTTTGAGAGAAGCGGAATAGTAACTAGTAGGTGATGACAATGTTTTATACCATGGGTGATTCCACTTATTTGGTTGTCTCTAAATTATTCCAAAAAATGCTTGTCTATCCCTTGATTCCGCATGACCATACATTGCTGAGAGCTTCCATTTGAACTAATCAATACGATTCCTCAACAAGATCGAGATAGAGAAGGCTTCCACAAACATATCCACTTTTTCCAAGTCAACGTGTCTCAAAGGACCAAAGGCAAGCTCTTAGTTTGATCTTTCTTTAAGGAGTTGACGCAGGGAGGCCATCCTTCTTTTATGGTGAAGCTTGTTTGGAAAAGTCATATCCCCTCTAAAATCGCCTTGTTCATTTGTACGCAGTATTAGATAACCATATTGTGGACCATCTCATTAGTAGACACATGATGATTCCGTACATGTGCTTCCTTTGCAAAGCTAGTGGAGAGGTTGTTGACCATATTCTCATCCACTCACTTCACTAGGGCGGTGTGGTGCGGGTTTCTTCGGGATTTTGGCATGTAATGGGTGATGTTCAAAAAAGTGTATCGTATTTTTTGTGGATGGTCAGCTAAGGCGTTTAACTCTAGGTCGGGTGTTATGGAAGCTTCTCCCTTTTGCCATTTGCTGGAATGTTGGGCGTAGCAGTAGAATTTTTTAGGACAAATATGGTGCAGTTGGAAGTCGATCATTTGTAATTAATTTTGTAGAGGGCTTCCCTTGTTGTTGGCTCTTGGGCCTCTCTTGTGGATTATGATTTTATAGTGGGGTTTTTAATTCCATAACTCTTGTTCTCTAAATATACTGATACGTCCTTTCCTATCAAAAGAGAAGGATCAAGATGCCTTCTGTTGATCCCAAGATTTGGAGGTAGGGCAATCTGTTTGTCTGCAACCCCAAATATCATAAATAATTCTCCTATCAACGGGATAACTTCGATTTTTGAAGCAAAACCAAGTTCACCTTATTCTCGTCAAGCACCTTTTTCACCGCTGATTTCTGAGAAAAATTCCCGAGAGCTCGAACGTTCCCATGAGAATCTTCATGGTAGACTTCTAACAAAGCTTCCACTATCCCTCTCCACCCTACTACCACCCTTGCCCTCGACCCTTTCCAGACCCCTGCCATTTTCCCCTCCGATTGTAATCCAGAACATGTTTGGAATTCGAGCAAACACCACCCTTACCCCAAATTCGGACCTACTTACAGCAGCTCCTCCAAAGAAATTTTGCTTTAAATTTTCATTCAATAACTCAACATTACCTCCCAAAAACACAACCATCATCATGATGACCAATGGGTCCTCCCTCCATCAAAACGACAACGAACTCCATACTCTCCTCAACTGCAATAGGTGGAATCATTAAGGTATGCATCCGGCTACGGCTTTTACTCGGGAAATGTTCCCATCTTGATGTGGTATGGAAGAGAATCCATTGTGCAAAAGTGAGATAAGCACAATGGCACACCATTTGAAGGTCTACCTTTCTTATTACCCACAACTAGAAGATTATTTTCTAGAGAAATATCTTCTGAATCTACCCGGAAGCAACTGGACCAGTTTTGATTGATCGGTACATGACTTTCCCTAATTTCTCTTCTGCTATGTAACAAGGACACCGACACGGGTGTCAGTTTCCGACACGACAACCTAAAAAATTCGATAGGGAGACTCGTCCGTACATATATTTATTAAATATATATATATATATATATATATATATATATATATATATATATATATGAATGCTTAAAATTATTACTAAAATAATAAACAATAGAAAATAAATCACAAAATATTTATTAGTTTATTGTTGTATGGAGGATGGAACACACCAACCTGCTTTTAGAAATCAATTTTATATTAAAATTTATTAAAACAAGTGGTGACACGGTCATAAGTGTCCAGATGTGTGTCGGGAAGTGTCGACACGCATATCCGGGTGTCGAGGTGTCCAACTTGGCAAAAAACCCTAAAAGCGCAATGCCCTTGTTAGATAGCTCTTCCGTTTCTTTTGTTGAAGACCAAACATCTTTCATTTTTTCACAATTTCTTTTGGGGCCCTTGGGGTGAAAGTATTTTTTATGATACCCCAATCTCATACATTAATAGAGCTCCCCTTACTTATGGGATTCACTCACCTGATGTCTCTATTCATCTTCGATCTTGGCCTCCACCAATAACCCTTCTACAACATTGTGCCACTTGTCCTTCTCATTTCTTTGACCACCCCTTCAATCCACACCCTTTGGCTGAGTTTTTATGCATCAAGTCCAAAAAAGGTCTATGGTGTGATGATAGGCTATTAGAGTCTAAGTGGCTCCTTAAACATGACCATTGGATTTGGTATATTTTCCATGCATCTCTTTGTAGGAAGATCTCATACCATTAGATTTGTGGGTAAGACTCCGTTTCTGTTATGTGTTCCAAGCTTCCATCTAGCATCCTTTTATAATTGCGAATAGTTTCTTTCGGGCTTTTTTATCTTCCTTTGATCTGTGCATGGCATTTGAAAAACCAGACCAATCATGCAACTCCATGTGTGGAATCCTTATCCTTTTGTTTTTCTCTCCTCCCTTATAACTTTACCACCGCATATCCCCACCTACCACTATTATCTCGGGAATCAATAATTCTCTTACCACTTGTCAAGAAAAAGGATTCTCTTACCATCATCACCATAAATCGAATACGAGGATCACTTCTACCATCAGCACTGTTAAATCATGGCTAATTAAGTCCTTTTGAAGGATGTCAATATCGACGTCATCCTGATTACCTCTACTAGTCTTTGCCATTATTTTAAACTTGAATTTCAAAATGTCCAAATGCATCTCTCTCCTTCAAAACCTTTCTCCTATCGTCGATTTTAGTGTCTTCTGATCTGCAGATTTTTCCTCTCTTTCCTTCACTTCATTATCTTTCTCAATTGTCACCCTTCGCTTTTCTAAGAGGGATTTCTCCTCGTTTGTGTACTAGGCGTGGGAGCTCCTCCCCGTTGATCACAATCCTCAAGAAGAAAGAGGCTTTGTTGCTCTCCCCCAAGACCTCATGAGGAATCTTCCCATGATCCCTACCTCGGTTTAAGATACGTGTTACCAAATTTCACAAAGCCTCCACAAGCGTCACAAATAACTTGCAAAGTTGCTTCATTCCACACTTGCATAGTTAACCCAAAAACGTAGATCCACCGGAGGTCTTTACTCTCTCGCTACAGGTGTCAAACATCCAACGTATCTAATTTTTTTAAAGTCCTTCTGACTTTCTACGAGATGCGAATTGCTTACCTTGGACGGATAAATAAACAACAGCAAACCTCTGCCTAGTCTTCTGATTCTTATCTGGTAGGAATAGGATGCCCTCTGTCCTTTTGAGATTTATCAGGGATCTGGTCTACATCAGGCTGGGGTTGCCAGCCAGGGGCTGAGCACCAGTGGAGGACCAAGGTGAAGCAGCTCGATTGGCAAGCGATTTCTGAATTAGTCTTGACCATACTGGGTTTAGATTCCTTGTGGCAGACTGTAGTGGCACCAGAGAGTGTCTACACTATACTTACTTGCAAACACTTCAAAATAGTTTCCCTCTCCTTAACACCTGTGGAATCTATCTCTACCGTAGGGATTTTCCTCCTCCCCTCTGAAACCAGGCCATTTCCTTCACTCTTCCTCCTCCAAAAAGGATTTTTTAAGCTGTTTCCAAGAGGCAACCTTTATCTGTGGTTCGAAGCACCATCACAGATTTTACCAAAGAAGGGGGAATGAGAAAAAAACAGAAGGTTTGAAGTCCCTGGAAAACACACCTTGAAGGAGGGTTTATAAAAGATTGGATTGACATTATTTTTCTAGTTGGTGCATTTCCTTAGTGTTCTTTTGCCAGTTTTTATGGCTTCTGGCAAATTATGGATAGCTTTCCAATTGGGGAGTTCTTATTCTTAATTTCTTATTAATTGTTTTATATCTATTTGAAAGTGTTTTTTTTTTTCATAAAATATCTGCTTGAAAGTGTTGGTGTCCAGTTATAATTAGTGAGCCCTTGGTTTCTTTTTTGTCCATTGGACTTCTCTTTCATTACATTGTGAATCTTATTGGAGGTATTAGTTGTAGTAGAGTTGGATTGTCATTCTAACAGGCTAAAGAAGATCAGTTTTAGAGGTTTAACAATTGTGATTCAAGGCTTCAAAAATTGCTACCGAGTGAGATTGCTTTCTTAGGAGTATGAATAATGCTGGTTGTGCTTAGTTTTGCTTCTTACATGTTTGTAGGGATGCATTTGTTGATTATTGGGTCCATAGCAACATGTTGACAATGGATATAGCAACCCAAATATTTACAATTTTAAAGCAACCAGATCACAAATACCTTACTCAGGTCTGTTTTCTGCTTCTTCTTTAAAAGATGTGATGCATGTACTCCAAAAGATTTCCTTTTTTTTTTACATATGATCAACATGGACCTAAATCTGGGTCGCTGTTCAAATGAACTGTTGTATTTGCAAACATTGATTGTAGGTCTGTGGCTTGGTCCCTTGTGTATTCTTGTTTTCCTTTTTATATTTAAACCTGCTCAACTTGAATTCAGGATGACTTCAAACCTGTTCTTCGAGAACTTTTGGCAACTCACCCGGGGTTGGAATTCTTACAGAGCACACCTGAGTTTCAAGAAAGATATGGTATGTCTATCAGTTGGCACTTAGCAATCTCTTTTGATAAACTGGCAAGTAGATAAAATTTCAACTTCAATAGATCGTACTTTTGGGCTTATGTACTTCATGCTGATTTGTCTACATCCTGCCTCTCTCTCTCTCTCTCTCTCTCTCTCTCTCTCTCCTGCCCAAATCTGCTCATGTGAATGTTGACATACTTTCTTTATGTATATGTAAAGGAACCTCTTGTGGAGTAGTAGTACTTTGAGAATATGATCTAAAAATCTCCATACACTATGGAACAGTGATTTTCTTATTGGTTCATAACAATACATGTACAAATGAAAGGATAAGTAGATGTATCTATAAATAAAAATAGTTAAGTGCCGATCTAAGTCATGGTGGTTATTTCCACTTATGAAAGTAATAATAAAAGCTTCTCTACAGACCTTGGCACAAAAATAAAACATTTCAACATAATAGGTGGAAGAGGATGTTGTAATAGGTGAGGAAAACCTCTCCATTATGAGTTCGTTTTCTGCAACAAAGCTGATGAGGGTGTTCGTAATCTTTTCATCCGTTGCCCTTTGGTAGAAAAAATTGGACTAGATTCTTTTATTTGTGTCTTCTATTTTTCCTTGTTCCTTAGCAGATCTTATGGTTGGATGAGAACACTAAAAACTTTGGTAGCTAATGTAAATATTTTTGGGAAGTGTTACCATTTGCCCTTTGTTGGAGTATTTGGAAAGAGAGAATCTATGAAAATTTCAACAGAAAGTCCAAGTCAGGCCTTGATACCTTCCTTGGAATTAAGCTAAAGAGTCTTAGGTTGGTTTTCATTTTGTAGGACTTCAAGGACTACTATTTTTATGGATTTCGACATCAATTTGAGGGTGATTTGTGATTGCAGAGTATGTAAAGGAGAGATAAGGCTGATTTTCGGTGGTTGCTCCTTGGGAATGCTGGTTCGGTGGGGGTATTGAACGATCTTTTAGAAATGGGTGTGGATAATTCAAGAAATGGTCTAATGATGGTTTTTTTTTTATCACGGTGGACGGGAGGTTAGGTATCTTTACAGCCTTATGTCTTTATTGGGTGGAGAGACATTTTTGAAAGCTTGCTTGGTGGAGAGATTCAACAATGTATCTCAAGAAGTTAAGGAGGTTCAGGCTTGGGTCAATAGAGTGTGGAAGATGGCAGTTGGTGTGAAGGTTTGGAGAATTAGGAGCAATTTATTCTGTCCATTTCCCCTGGGGATTGAGGCTCTTAGAGTGCTGAAAGAGGGCAAGAGACTCTTGGATTTTTTTGTTTCTATTCCTCAACAAATGGAACCCCAGGGCTAGGCGCTATGTTGAAGATTCAACCAAAGGCGGTGGGGCAGAAAGTTTTGGGTTACCTCTTCATCTGTGGAGCCTTGCAGCTTTTCAAGCTATCGGTAATTTACGTGGAGGCTACTTAAATTCGTCTTTATAGGTTTGTTTTGATCATTCTTACTCATTTCAAATTACAACGACCAAGGTAATTGGGATCACCACAATCATTCCATGCTTCGCGCACATGATTTTTATACTAGGATGATTTGGAGTAGAAGACACATGAACAAAGGCTGTAGGTTCTGAGATTAAGATAACTTGGTACTGTGTAGCATTGATGGGCCTAGATAGTCATAGTCTTTTCTCGATGCTACTAGAAAGATTTTTGGTTCATATATGGGGCATGGCCAAATGACACATAGTCATATTACGGAGAAGATTCAGGAGCATAGAGTTGAGTGTAGTAGTGGTGCTTTTAGTGGGAGTAAGTATGAGGGTGTCAAAAGTTTTGATGTCAATAGTAAATTTAGTCACTTGACTTTGGTTAAGGACGTAAAGGGGTTTTGTGGGAAGGTATGGGTATTGCATCAACCTTTTTGATACAATCTATTCATTTCATCTGTTATAAAACATTCCCTATGGTCCTTAAAAGTGGGGATTTATTGGGTAGTCGTCTTTTAAGCATTGTTCTTTTTCTATGATTGAGGTGTGAGAAGTATTGATGACTGCTATTCTCAATATTGTTATAAAACATTCCCTATGGTCCTCACATGTTTCTTATTGGTTCATAACAATACATGTACAAAACCAACGAAATGTTTTGTTTTCCTTCATGGATGAAATCAAAACTAAAACTGGTACTTTGATCTAATAAGGGAATATGGAGGTGTTTGGTTGAGTGGATCGTAAGATGGGTGTTGTTCTCGAAAAGATTCTTTATAGAATTGAGGAACTCGAGCCTCTTTCTTTAGAAGTCAGTTTGAGGAAAGTAAAAGCGAAGGAAGAGTTTCTTAGTTTAGCATGGTTGGAGGAGATTGTTGGTGGCAAAGGTTGAGGGTTAGGTGGTTTTTAAGAGGGAGACAACAATACCAAGTTCTTTCTTCGTGTTGCTAATGCTAGGCAGAGGTGCAATTACATATTCCATCTTAGGTTGATGACTTTTTTCTGGAGAAGATTTGAGAGGCTGTGGTAGTTATACTCCAAATTATATTTGAAACCTTTGTGTGTTAAACCGATCCTAGATGGGCTTGACTTTGATCATATTAGTCTGGTCAAATCAATTGGTTGGAAAAACCTTCTGTATAAGAGAAAATTAATTTTATTGGAGAGTTGAGTGGTGATTGTGCTCTGGGTTTAGACGGTTTCACGTTTGTTATTTTCAAAAATTGTTGTGATAGGGACTTCGTGGGTGTGGTCAAGGAGTTGCAACATGAGGCTTATCTTGATTGGAGTTCCACTAGTACCTTTATCACTCTGATTTGTGATCATCTTGGTGGGGAGTGTGTACAAGATTATCTCATGGTTTAAAAGGAACTATTATAATGGCTTAGCAGCAAGTGACCATTATCGTTATTTTATGAGACATTATGGCGTTTTAATTGTAAAAAATAGGAAATAATGATAAAATAATGGTAATGGTATTTGAGTGATATCGTAGAATGTCGTTATAATGGCGCTGTCGTAACCCTTCTTTTATACCGTGAATTATCTCCAAAGTTGCAGCATCTAAAATCAAGGAGGTGGTGGGTTTTATCATATTTCCCTATCAAGGGGCACTTATTTTGGGCAAATCTTGTGTGGGGTGCTAATTGCCAATGAGTGTTTAGATTCTAGAATCCGCTTGGGGGATTTGGGTATTCAATTTGATATAGAGAAGCCTTATGAGCATGTGAATTGAATTTTTTTTTTTTTTTGAATTATTCAATTGGTAGAATGAATTTTGGGCCCAGATCGAGGAAATGGATTTGGGCATGTGTTTCCTTGGCTTATTCTCCATTTTGATTAATGGTTTGCTATTTGGTTACTTTAGAAGCTCTAGTGGTCTTAGACACGGTAACCCTTTGTCACAGACTCACAATGTTTATTTATTGTTTTTGAGGAGGCACTTAATATAATGACCAAGAAAGTGGAAGAGAGAGGGGTTTTGGAAGGATTCTGGGTGGGTGATATTGGGCTAGTCATCATTCATCTTCAGTTTGCAGAAGACATGATATTCTTCACTAAGGCTTTGCATAGTAGTTAGTTGAGATACTTAAGATGTCCTTGGGTGTTTTGATGTAGTCTTTGGTCTATCAATTAATTTTTCCAAGGGTGACTTATTTGGAGTAGATGTCAATTTAAGGAGTCAGAAGGCAATTTGGGTTGTAAGGTGGGCCCTTTGCTTACTTCATATCTAGGCCATCGTCATGGTGCTCGATACAAATTGAAGAATATTTGAGGGTATAGTTGAAGAATATTGGAGAGGTGAGTTAGGGATTTCCTTTAAGAGGGTATAGTTGACGTGTTCAAGTATCTTTTGGTGGATTGGATGACAATTTGTAAGTTGAAAGGGGGGAGGGGTTGGTGATTTTTCAGAGACACATTAAGGATGCAAAAAAAGTTTCATTGGGTTGGCTTTGGAGGTTTGGTGAGGAAGTTGATGTTTTGTGGAGTAGGATCATTGACAGTAAGTATGGTACTGAAAATCAACGGTGGGATAGCAACTTGATTGCTTCGTTGTGTGCTTTTGGAATTCACTAGGTTGGCGAGGGCAATAGAGAGATTTTGGGACAAATTTGGTGTCAAGACAATTCCCCTCAGACCGTGTTTCCGTCCTTATATGCCTTTTCAGATTTTGAGGGTGCTTTTGTTACTCATTCTATGAATATGCTGTTTCTTGATTACCTAACATTTGTACTCTTAAAGTATAACTGGTCTTATGCCATCTTATACAATTCTCCTTTTTTGCTTTGTCTATATTTATCGGTCACATAAGACTCCAAAAGCTAATCTCCTTTTTGTGTCTGATTACCGAAGTAGCACTTCATATGTAATATCTTGGTTCGGCTAATTTAGAACCCGTAGATTCCAAGGTATCCTTCCATAGTTGTAGTTTTGCATTTACCCCCTCTGTAGTCTCATTAACCAATATATAGGGAAAACGTTTCCTATTTGAGCAACATAGGATTTGCTTCGCCTGCGCACAATTGCCACCTGGTTATTGATCTAGATCATCCAGATTTTAAGCCAACTCATGGGATTAAACGTAGTCCGAATTCACATCTTTGGATGATCTTAATTGTCTGGGCAATAAATTTCAGCAACATTTATTCTGACTGTCAACGAGATATTTTGACTGTGAGGAGGCTCTTGGTTGATGGTTAGAATTTTAGAACAGTGCGAGTTTTGGGATGTGGTCAATTAAAGAGTGGTTTAATTTTTTGATGATCTGGATCAATGAGCCACATGGATGACATCTACACTGCTGCTCTTTGACCATAGAAATTGATTGGTATATGGATGGTTACAATTGCTCCAAATAATTTTAGTTTTGGTGCATGGGCAATCCAGATTTGGCCTATCACAGCTATGGTCCAGATCGACAGTCGTGTTGCCAAGTGTACATCCAAAAATAGGAAATCTTTCCCCATACACACGTGGAATTTAATTTAACTAGATAGTAGTATTATATATATAATATATATATGTATGTATTCTTTTTATATTTGTTGGCTAGCTTTTTGTGGTGCCTTTCGAATCTTAAGTGCCCAGCTACTCCCTAGCTATTCCATTTTTTCTGCATCGTTGCTTTTGTAAAAAATCCATCTTAGGTTGTGATGGGAAGGAAGTGTTCCTGTTCCTTGTTATGGTTTCACTGTAGGAATTATCTCACTAGAGCTCTTGGTATTTGGTATTTTCTACTACATATTTACTTTACCAAGTTGACTGAGTTCTTTATATGTTGAAGTCATAAAATATCTTCATCTCATCTGTTAGATATAGAAATTGTACCTCATTTGTTGTTGAATTTTTGTCTTGTTGGTATAGTAGTAAGATGTGACTTGTATTACCTTTGCCCTGTTTTATTGTTACATGCTTTACCAATGACACTAGCATGCAATACATATGGTTTTGCTGTCATTTTCCTTCTGATGGACCATTGAGTATTCTGTATGTATGTAATGCTCCGGACCTCTCTTAGCTTATTTCAATATGCTTGTTATATGGGCCTTAAATGTTGTTTAGTCTGGCAATATATTTAATGTCCAAATTCTATCAATTATTCCATGTACCATGCGATTTGCTTTCACTGATAATTATGACTTAATCTTCTGTTGCAATGGACCAGCGGAAACTGTCATATACAGAATATTTTACCACTTGAATAGGTCAGGTAATGGCCATCTTACCCTCAGGGAGCTGAAACGTGGAAATCTAATCGTTGCAATGCAACATGCTGACGAGGAAGAGGATATTAACAAAGTTTTGAGGTTGGTGTACTATTTAAAAACCCTCTAAATAACATCTATGGGTGTATATAACATATATCATTTGGTTATCCTTTTATATATCTCATACTAACATGTGTTCGATTATGTTAAGTGCTCATAAGAGTCACTTTGACTGGTGCTGTTGAGATTTTCCAATTTGTGGTACAAGTTAGCTCACAAATAGTGGACTTTCTTACATTTTCCTTGCTATTTGATCATATAGCCCCAGATCTTAGGTCCTCATTGAAGGGGGAATTTTAATAATGTTGCTGGAAACTTATTTCTCTTTCCATTGCTGGTTCCTGGATACTTGCTGTTGCAAATTGATTGTGCATTGCGTTTCATAGGTTTAGAGAGATTCATTGAAAACAGCTTTCCACAGGGAAGCATGTACCAATTGCTTCTTAAATCTTTAATACAATGGCAAGTATGGAAAAAAAGTAATGCACTTGCCACTGGTTTAGTTATGCATCCACCCATAACGACTTGTGCTTGCTGTTAGATTTAGTAGGACGTGAACCAGTTTCTCTTCTAAATTCCTTCTTTTCTGCAGGTACTTCTCGTATGAGCACTTCTATGTGATATACTGCAAATTTTGGGAACTGGATACCGATCACGATTTCTTGATTGATAAAGAAAACCTTATCAGATATGGTAATCATGCTCTAACCTACAGGATCGTGGATAGAATTTTTTCACAGGTATGTGTTTATCATATACTTTTCTTGCTCTTCAGACTAAAATCAACTTCTGCTTTGAAGTGAGAATTTTTTATATAAGCACTTCCTTTTTTTTCTTGGCCTTGTTTAAATTTTGATTCTCTCAGATCCCAAGAAAGTTTACTAGCAAGGTTGAAGGGAAGATGGGTTATGAAGATTTTGTTTACTTCATGCTGTCAGAGGAGGATAAATCATCTGAGCCTAGTCTAGAGTATTGGTATATATATGCACCTTTGTTATGAACTACAAGGATATTGTAGCAAATTCCATGCATTTACGACCATAATTTTTTTGCTATTGTTCTCATTATTCAACTTTTGCTATGGTGATCTTGAATTTCATTCATGTTGATACATTTAAGATCCTCATTTTAATAGTGCATTTGATTCTCAGAAGATATTGGAAAGAAACATCAAGCTTGTGAACTTGATATTGAACAACAAATTGAATAACAACTCTTCTTAGCCTTTTTTCTTTTTACGTGGGAGGTGATTTTCTAAATGAGACTGGTAGGTTAGTGATGAAGACTGAGTCATTGATTGGGAAGAGCAAAGCATCACATTTGGAGACCCAAAATGAAGCAGCAAGGAAGAAATGGGCTGCTGGAAAGTCCATATTCTGGCCATCTTGAGGCCCATTAATTGGACTCAACAGGCCCATTATTTAGGGGGCGTTTGGCAACACAAAAATAAGTTACTTATTGACTTTATAAGCCAAAAAGTTAAAAAGTTAGTTTGGATGTGTTTCATATTTTAACTTTTGAAAAGTTAAAAATTACTTAAAACTGAAGCTAAATTTTTTAGCTTTTAACTTCTAAGAGAATTATTTCTCAAAAATTAGAAGGCCTCTTAACGCTTTTAATTTCTGACTTTTTTGGAGGTAAAAAATCAACTAGTAACTTCTACTACAAGTTGAAGTACTTCTACTTCTCGTTCCCAAACACCCTCTTAGTCATTTTAGTTGCTATTTTGCCGGTTTCCCAAATTAGATTCCTAGAAGATCAGTTTTCTAATTTGAGATAGTTTCCAATTGTAGTAGGACTAGAATTTAAAAAGTCCTATGTGATAAGAATTAGAAAGTAGATGGAGTCTATTTTTGGGTTTTATTTAGTATAGTTTTAGTTTGTTTCTACTTTAGTCTTCTAGAAACTGTTTTCTTATTTGGCAAGTTTCGTAGATAACATATAACAGTACAAGTGTCTTATTTAGAAAGGATTTTATTTTGGTTTAGAAGTTTGACTTGTTAGGAAAGGAAGGAAGGTCTTATACCCTCTATAAATACATGTAACCTCTTTATGTTATGAGATATGAGAAAAAGGAATTGTTTGATTACTGCTGTTCTTTATTTATAAGTGTGACTCCTCTATTCCTTGGTGGTGTGATTCCATCTATAGCTCCTTGTGTGGTAATACTCCATACTAGTGGAACTTTCTCTTCTTTCTCTTTATTTTTCTGTAGAATTTCAGACCTAAATTTCTGTTTCTTCCAGTTCTTCCAGCACTCCCATAAAAAGTATCCCCTTCAATCAGTCCCTTAAAACCCTAACTTGTGGTAACGTATTCTATCCTCAAACCCTAATCATAGACCCTCAATCCCACCTATATAAAAACTCCAGAAATATTTCTCTCATTCCTAAACCCAGAATTTTGACCATATCAGTCCTTTATTTGTTCATAACCAGTATAAAAGTAAACTTTAGAAAATCCTTAACTCATATCCCTGTTCAATTTTGGTTGTTTGTTATCAGCTGGCATGAGACTTTGGCGTCTTCACAATGTTGGTATAATTCCAAAATGGGACTAGGTATCTTTCACTGCTAAAAGAAGTACTAATGCTTGCAAAAGCTGTGAATAAGAATAACTTGAAGAACCTAACATTTTAATGTGTCTCCAGTGTCTTTCTAAAGGCTTTTTGTTAGCTTAAAGAAGGTTTTTCATGTGTCCACTTGAATGTTTTCATTACATTGATGTAATCAAATATGTTTCTGGTAGAGCATTTTTTGGGCTTGATTGCATTAATTTTCCCTCTTAAAACTCATGCAGTCTACCCTTAGAGAATAGAACAAATGATCTTGATGTAGCCATAATTTTATCAGATATCATAAAGATAAGCGTGATATAGGAATCCAGAAGTGGAGCAGACGCATGGGTGAGGGAGGAGAGCGCATGGGGATCTTCCATATATTTTTGTTACTTAATATGATATAAAGAAAGAATTAAAAATAAAACTGCTTGTACAATCTATGCATTAAATCTGATATCATTATAAACCGATTAAAACATCCAGCATTATAAATTTCTAGTACATGACAGTTCTAGAATTACTCATGCCTGTTATATTTTAAGTTGTGCATGTTGTTCATGTAAATAATTACTATGATTGTTATCATTGTCGTCGTCATCATCTAAGCCTTGTCTCAAAGTTAGTTTGGATGTGCATCAAAGTGGTTTCAGAGTGGGAGGTCTCGTGTTCGAGACTTCTCACCGGGGGTGATTAATGCAGGGGCATTTTCACACCGGGCTCAAGTGGGGCATCCTGCGTAAATAGGGCGCACTCGGGGTGAGATGACCCGTGTGAAATGGGACCCACGAAGGAGGGTTCGTCCGAGGGCCTGGATTTGGGCTATGAGATAAAGGAATTTAATCTCACGCCCTCATCATCGCGGCTTTTGGGAATATTGGTTAAGTGTCCTGCGTCAAATATATTCTTGTTCAAGTTGTTACTATAAACATTAGTGGGTTGTTATATTCACGAAGTGCTTCATTTGTAATTTGTAAGCTGTAGCACTTACTATGATCATTGATAACTTGGTATAGTTGCTCATGTTGGAAAATGAATTTTGTATCCAATTCTAATTAAACTCAGATACATGGTTGTACAAATTCAAAATGGTTTCCACATCATTCATGTCTAACATATTTTATTACATGTACACACATACAAATTTTTAGCATTACAATCTTATTTCAAGGAACTTAATAAGATCACAACTATGTCTACATATATGTTCTTTTGTATCCAAATCATATTCGTTATAAAGTAAGACATAATGAACTTAGTCTTATATAAGTGCCACAATTCCTAGAGGATCCAAATAGTCATCTTGACTCTGAAGTGACGAGCCATGAATGACACTTGAAAAGTGGAACAATCATTTAAATTACCAAACATCAAATTCTTAATTTTGTTGAGATGTATTTGTGACTTTAGATATACTATTCATGAATTTGAAATCGATTACCATATAGTTAAGACTCAAAAGCATGTCATTCATATATTGAGATAGAAGCATGAAGCCGTAGAGGCTTGAACTTGATGGATATGGATATAGATCTTCCAATATAGAAGTTTGAATTTGTTGAGTACATTGAGATATGAGCATGAGTCGACCACGATCAAGCTCCCAAAGCATTGTATTTGTAAATCAGGGACTGAATGAACCTTAAGTAGAAAATTTGACTTCTTGGAGTGTGACACACGGAAATTGTGTAGGAAATTTGTGGCCGTGCAAGCAAGGTTTAAAGTCTTAGACATTGCCCCCGTCATATTATCAAAATCTTCTTGGACTTGTATAAGTGTGAGATGAGATTTGCATCTATAATATGGTAGTAGAAAAATTGTAGAGGATTGTTGGATACAATTGAGACGTGTGCATCATTTGATATGCACTCGATTGCCTGGAGTTGCATTTGGAACTTGAGATCCTCTCTCTTTTTTAAATTTACTTTATTGATTTTTCTTTTCTTTTGTTAGCTGAATCAACTTGACAATAAATTCGTAATGTACAAAACTCAATTGTGTTATGTCATATCGTCAAGTGTCCCAACACTCCGACAACTAGACGTCCCGATTGATTCTTAAACTGTTTTTCCCATTTTTTTTCCTTTTTAGGGGATATAATGTAAAGTATTGAAGATGAAGATTGATGAGTTAGAGAAGGGTTTGGAAACTCTAGATCATAAGAGAAGCTCGAAATCTTCTTACTCACTCTCCCTCTATGCTGATTTGATGACCATATTGTGTGCCTGTTGACTGCCAATGGTCATACTGGATAATGGTGATTAATATCTTTACACGTAGGTGATGGGGGCTATCTATTGCTTTGAACTGGCTAATGTAGAGCACCTCTTGTCTGGTGTAAGGTCACGTTCACGAAAGGCTTGACGTAGACAGTGCGAGCGAACAATGTGGAATTGGATAGTTTGGGGGTTAGATTAATAATATTTTAACATTTCTAAACCATTTCTACTTTTTGAATAATTCATTCTTATAATCTTAATCTCAAAGGTCCATAAATTGTTTTTTGATTGCTTATATAAAAAATTAATTTAATTTTTTTTAAAGTCGTCTTCTTTATATTAATTTTTTTGATTTTAAAAGGCCATAATGATCCATGAGTAATCTACTAGATCTATGAGTTGATGAATATTAGTGGATAGATTAGTATTTTATTTACAATACAATAGTTTTAGTACTTATTGCCGTGTTAGATTAAAATTCAAAAATAGTCCCTTCATGATCTAATTAGACTAGGGTTAAATTAGTAGTTTTTATTTCTGATCTTTAAAGGATGGTTTTATATATATATATATATATATATATATTAATTCTTGACTTTACTTTTGCTTTTCAAGCTTTCTCTGGTAACAGTTGATGGGTCTATCTATATGATAAAACGGCCATACAATGCTTGTTTTATGAGAATTTTCAGTTGATGAATCTGGGTTGGAATGAATTTTGTTTAGGATCCAAATGCTAAGAAGTCCTTAGAATGTCCATTACTTGAGAATCTTTGTAAACCAGGTCTTTATTGGTATAAGCAACTTATTATGAGAGTAAGGGGAAGCATAGACCTAGTATCGTGTTCATGAAGAAATGTGTGGATGTACAATCGTCAAGACAGGAAGCATGTTAAGACCCAAACCAATACACCAAAAGCACCTAGGTGAAAGAGGTGCGGAAAGTTTTAGTCTTAACCTTTAGGATCGTAACATTCCACCACGCTTCCAAGGCCAACATCCACGATAGCCCAATCTGAGGCGGCTTTCACTCCGGTACCCTTATTTTCTCACTTTTTTGTGAGCGAGCCCCTTGGGATTTTTTTCGGTACCCCTATTTTCTCTTTTTTGAGCGAGCCCCTAGGTAGTCCTTACCTCAGGTCGCCCCTCCCCGACTTGAACCCATGATGTGGGGTTGGCTCTGATACCAAATGTTAAGACCCAAACCAATACATCAAAAAGTTTAAGTCTTAACCTTTACGATCGTAACAAAGCACCTGTCATGAGAGTAAGAATCACGAGGATATTTAAAACAAAAGAGAGGCAATTTTGACCTGGGAGACACCCTTTCCAATAGTGAGGGTGGGGGTCGATGGTTTTTGATTGCTGGGTTCCGAACTTCCGAGTGGGGCAGACTATAATTCTCCTAAAACTTCTTTGCCCATTAGCAGATTTTTTTTGGCATGGTGAGATTAAGGAAGAACTCCTGGAATTACATTCTTTTTGTTTTTATTATTGTTGATTTTCCTAGAGGAATGATTCTAGGATTGTGGAACCACATGGAGATTTTATTCCAAAACCTTCTTGTTCTATGTTACATACAAACTTATTTGGTTCTAGGCTATACATCATTCATCTCATCAAATTGTATTTCTCAGGTTCAAGTGTATAGATTTGGATGGAAATGGTGTGCTTACACGCAATGAAATGCAGTTCTTTTACGAGGAGCAGTTGCATCGCATGGAATGCATGGCCCAAGAACCTGTGCTATTCGAGGATATTTTGTGCCAGATGGTTGACATGATTGGACCAGAGGTCATACCTTGTCATCTACTGGTTATCTTGTCAATTTTCCTTATGTTTTAGCTAGAGATGACTGCACTATCCGTGACACTTCAAGTTTGCTTGCAGAGAGAGAGCTATTTTACACTACAAGACTTAAAAGGCTGCAAACTTTCAGGAAATGTTTTCAATATCCTTTTCAATCTTAATAAGTTCATGGCTTTTGAAACTCGTGATCCATTCCTAATTCGTCAGGTATGTGCAACTATCTGATCTGCACCTCATAAGATGGGGTAATTGTGACATACTGCTATGACAGTGTTAATGACAGCCTCATTGTCGCTTTGGTGTGGGCAGGAACGTGAGGATCCAACTTTGACCGAGTGGGATCGCTTTGCGCATAGAGAATATATTAGACTTTCAATGGAAGAAGATGGCGAAGATGCCTCCAATGGAAGTGCAGACGTTTGGGACGAATCACTTGAGGCTCCCTTTTGAATTCAATGAGGTTAGTGGGGTTTTGTTATTGTGCCTCGATTTTTACTGGGGCTGCATTGTTACTCTTATTAACTGTTCACACTGTTTTATCCAAACTCTCAACATTACTCTCCATCTGTTCTTTGCAAATTTTTCTTGACTGTTGTAGCTGTCACATCACCTAGAACCCAGGTAACCCAGGTGTGGGTCATGGGTATGGGTGTCAACTGTCTATTTTTTGACTTGGGTATTGCTACTTTGACACTCCAACCTCACTATGTTATAGGCAGTATTTAATTTGCTTAAGAAGTTATATATGAATGTTCTTTTGAAAATGAAATGTAACATGAATACACTCGTTTTATTTACATATATAGAGTTTGTCTAGAGCTACATCCTAATCTTACACCTAATGGTGGGCCCACACGGAGATCATGTTGGAAAATCCAACTGCACAATGAGTTGTTCAGACCATGGAGACTATCCAGAAAATAATATTTCGATTGTCCTAATGTACTAAAAAATTGACCAGAATTTGAAAAATCCAGGCCATCCAAATAAATCTTTACTTTAGGTCACCTATTTAGATAGTTAATAATATCGGAATGGACTGATTTTTGGTGATGATGGGGACAGTTCAATCTTTGGTTAATGTCCAACATGATCTCCATGTGGGCCCCCCACCACCAGATGTAACGATAGGGTGTAAGAAATGGGTGTGTGTGTGTGTATATACCCACACCCATTTCTTACGCCCGATTCCTACACCCAGTGCGGGGCCCACATGGAGTCATGTTGGACAATCCAGACATTCATTGAGTTGTCTTCACCATGATGATAATCATTACAAAAATCAATTGATTCTGACTACTAACCATACGAAAAGTTGATCTAACAGTTTAGTTAGATGGCGTGGATTTTTCAAATTCAAGTCAACTTTTTGTGAGGTTAGGAATGTCAGAATGGCCTACTTTTTGTGAGGATGGTCTCCATGGTATGAACCAAGGTTTAAAGAGGACCGTTTATAACGGTATAACGGACTGGGGGCGTTACCGTTTTTTCCGTTATAACGAAAAAAACGCTCAGGAGCAAAAACGGAAAAAACAGAATATAACGGAAAAAATGGCGCTGAAATTCAAATTTTGAATTTCAAAATTTCAAAAATGGAAAATAACAGAAAAAAATGGAATATAATGGAAAATAACGAAAATAATGGCTGTTTTTTTTTTCACAAAAATTTCCAGAAAATAAATGTCGTTATTTTCGTTATAACGGCCGTTATTTTTTGGGCGTTTTAACGGTCCATAACTTAACGGGGTAGGTCCGAATCCGTTATAACGGCCGTTATTTTCGTTATCCCGGCCATTTTTTAAACCTCGGTATGAACAACTCAATGTGCAGTTGGATTGTCCAACATGATTTCCATGTGGGCCCAACTCAATGTGCGGATATATCCCAACTCATATATTTCTCTTATCTATACTAAAGCTTGATCCTTTGGGCCTAGCTTTCTCTCTCATGCACATCGTGCTGATGTGGCATTTTCTACATTTAGTTTGCCATGTCAGCATTCTCTCTCTCCCACTCTTTAAGCTCAAGTTTCCTAAATTAGATAGAACTTTCTACTACTTATATTGTTTCCTAGCCAAATCTTTCCTAATCAAATCAACTTATATTCTACATGTCTTCATCTTCTTCTCACTCTCCTCATCTCTAGCCCCTCCTCTCCCTCTCCTCCTATCATCCCTTGATCTCAAGGTTTTCCCTCGTAAAGAAGACAGTTTCCTCTTTTCCTCCCTTAAACTTCACTAAGACAATTTTCCTCTCTTCATGTACTGGTAAGCCAGTTGGTTTAATATTTATTATGCGGTTATTCTTAGTCTGTATATTTTTTTGTGAACTTTGCCATGGCATTAGACGTAGAATGCAAAGTAAAATGGATATTTGATTGTTCAATCATTTACACATGGAAATGTTTTCACCATCTCTTTTTTATTTTTCTGGCATCTTAAGCTTTTGAGTTATGATATTTGCCATGTGAAGGATAGTACACAAATAAGACTGGTTTTTGTAGAAGAAAACTAGAAGGATGGGTTTTATTTACTTTCAATGTAAAAACTGTTTAGGAAGAAAAATGAAGAACTTGGTATTGTATTCTCCTCTACAGATGCCTTAATCAATTGAAAACGTCTTCTAGCATTCTAGAAACAATTATTTCAAAGAAAATGAGCATCAAGAACCCACCATTCAATTCCTAGTTTTGTAGTCTTGATGGTATCAGGAAAGGACCATAAACAATTAACAGAACATTATAACAAGCATATTCTCATAGCAATTTTAAAAGATATTGCACCCCTTTGTACTATAGAGCATGAACTAGGGGGTTGAGCCTAGCGACAGTATGATTAGGACACGAGCTAGAATATTGAAACCATGGGTCGGACTCAAATTCATACAATATTTACTATTTAATAATAATTTTAAGTTTTCTCCAAGCAGAAAAGCAAACCCTGCTGGAGCCTTCTATTCAGTGGTTATAGCCCTTCACTGAGCTGCCTATTCTTAAGACATCGATCTATCAGAGACAACTGTGCAACTAGATCTTGGGAGAAACCCTTTCTAAGAGACTCATCATAAACGTATTTAGCTTTCGGAACTTTTCCTTCTCTACTGATACAAATAAAGATGTTTGTATGGGCTTAGCTGCCCATGCAATCTATGCTCACGCCCATGGATTTAAGCCAGCCAATTTATGGAACTAAACTCAGTTGAGTCAAAGCCGAGATTCTGACCCATTGGATGATCCCAACCGTCCATCCTTAGAGCTTTTTTATTCTATTTTTTGACCATCACCATAGTATTTAAAACACCCGATGTAGGTAGGCATATATGGAGCTGTCCAATCCAAGATCTGACTAGCTCCAGATTTTTGTTTTGTGGGTTTGGATCCTTAAAATGAGATCCAAATAAAAATAAGTCGGATGTATATCTCAGGAATCTGGGCTGAGTCAGATCTAATTCGGGGTTTGGATCCTATGTTTAGGTGCACATATCCTTGCTATTAAGTGACATTTTTATAAATTTCATTTTTAAATAATGCGGATTGCTCGTGCTCACATAGGCATAAAACAGTATAAGATCAATGTTTGAAGATCTGCCATGAAATTGGTAAGAAAATAAACAGCTGGTGAATGCAAGTTGGTTTATTTAGTTCCAAAGCTGACGTTTAAGCACTTTGGAATGTTCAAGCAACCAAGAACAGGTGCTAGTGTTCACCTGGTTTCTAAACCATGATTTAGGCGGGAATATTGTAAATAAGGAAATATTTACTAGAGTTATGATTTAAATAATCGAAATTGAAACATATCTTAATGTAGTTTTTTTTACTTAGTCTTGATCGAGTTTTCTAAAAGACTTGAGCATGTACCTCAAAACTTGGACTACTTGAAAATTCATCCTGAACAGAACCTACTTACTAAAATGTGTTTCTAGTGATCTGAAGTTTTAAAACATTGCCCTGGGTGTAGGTCGATTCATATTTCTTTGGAGGACCAACAATGACTTTGATTTTCTATAAATTCATCTTGGGAGGATTTTACAATTATGTTATTGTGTTCATGTCCTGAAATGACATATGACCAAAATACAGAAGAATATTGAAGTGATTGTGCATAGTGCAGACACAATTTACATTCTATGTAACAATGAAACGGATACTTGTTGGTCTGTCACAAACTGGGGTCTCGACATGGTGCCTTCGAGAAGCCTGAAATGCTGACACGGCCATACACAATCCTGAAATTCAGACACGGACGTACACATGTATTGTTATAGAATGTACTAATTACATATGAATAAAACATTAAAAAAAGGAAATATATGAAGAGTAAAAGAAAATATTTCCATACACCATAGTGCTATCCAATAATATAGGAAATATAAGTAGATTTATAACATCAAACAACTATTGTTGTGTTTAACAACTTAATAAATTAGTTTATGAAGGATGGAACATACCAGTTCCACTTTGAAATTATTATTTTTTATAGAAGTCATTAAAATAAAGGTTACATTGCATCATATGTCATGAAGTGTCAACATGCTTATCTGTATCGATACGTGTCCGACAGGGCAAGAAACCCTAAAAGTGCTGTGTCGTTGTTACTTAGGTTATATTTGATCCTTTGGTATTTTGTCATTCAGGAAGTTTTTTTTTTTTTTTTTTTCTGTTTCTATCTGGTGCAGGTGCCTATTAGAAAGCTTTTTTTTTTCTTTCTTTCTGTGGATGCTTACTTGAACCTGTGCATTGAATGAAGAAATGATTGTCGCATGGAAATACTCTTTCAACTTAGCAGCAACGTTGAACCTTGTCGGTGATAAATTTCGGACTTGGCCGTGTGAAATGCTCTCAGATATGCGGATTTTTCCAGCGGGCAATATTATATAGCCTTTGTGCAAGTAAAGTGAGCGGGCACACTGGATTGCTACAGTGAAAGCCTTTAGTTGGAAATGCCAGATGCCTCCTTGGCTAAGGAGTTGCAGTTGCTGACCAGTGATTAATCATTATTGTCCAGGTAACAATAGTTTCAGAATATTATTAATCAATTTATTTCTTTTGTAAGGAAATCAGTTCCATGTCTGGTTGCTTTTTTCTCTTTCCTTTGTGGCGATTTGTTGGAGTGCGGGCAGGCGCGTCTCTTAGTACGGGCACGCGTTTTCCGGCTTGGATGGTTTGTCTTGGTCTTATCTGTCAGTTTCTCGGAGTTATACTTTTTTTGTTTTCTTTATTGGATTCACGAAGAAAAGGAATTCAAGCACTTGTATTTTGTTCATAAGTTCTTGAAATGGCATTTCTGTGTCGTTTAATAAAAGCAAGCAGAACTATTTTCATAATCTGGACTTCTACTAAAACAAGATTAAATCATTTAAATATTGGATGACCCAATGGTGCTGTCTTGAATGGAATCAGATACTTCTCAATTGTGTACATTAGCAGATTCCCTGTAATTCCAATTACTAGAATTAATGTTCCGGGGCTTGATCATTGTTTTGAGTTGAGCTACCATGTACTGTTTCAGTAGCTATATGTGTTGAAATACTCAGAGAAATTGAAATACAAGTGCCAATGCCATTAGCAATGAATTTTCCATATGAAAGAAACACCACGGGCGTCTGGTCTGGTCTTCGTCCACATTGCACCGCTACAAGTTCGACAGTGCAACCCTCTGAAGCTGTACAAGTCGAATTGGTCAATGAGACAGCATTGAAAGTTGTGCAGTTCGCACGAAATGAGAAAAAAAAAATGGGGTGTCCGAAAATAATCGATATCTGGAGTCTTGCATGGCCAAGCCTCATTCCGACAGAACCGGGTAGATCAAGACTAGGAGATATGGTCCCCAATTCGATCATATGAGCCTTGCTAGTCATCTGCCAATATTCAAATACTTTCGTATCTTTTCAAATTGTGAATTTAAATTCAGTTCAATTGATCCGAACATTGGGACACCACATATGATGATAGCATCTCGCACTATCAGAAGAATTTACCTACCTAAAAAAGTGCATGGCAGTAAAGTTCCATCCGAAGGTCTGGCTGGACAAAATTTCGACCGAGTTGGCCCCGAAGCTCTGTTGGAATCGTTGGCTAGAATCACTCCATGAGAAATGCTCAAATCAAACGACTGGAAATCACCAATCACTATCATCTTTGGTGTGTAGCTAAAACAGGTAAAATATTCAAATCCAATGGCTTCAAAAATTTGATAAAGTTAGTTTAGGAATTATAGCATGTGATGGAGATATCATTTCTCTTATTATTTACTAATGGTGCACATATTACAGGAAAAATAATAATTAGTTGACAATTATAAATTCAAAATAGTTATAAAAAATTGAAAGACTAAACTATCCTCCAAAACTTAAAATAATTAATCTATTGTGAGGAATTTTTTTGGAAATTTCACAAACCCACAAGTTCGTTTTATTATATATATTTATATTTAACGGGTATAGTTATAATTTTACCTATTTTTAAGTTAGATGGAAAAAATTATTTAGAGGGATCGTAGTCAATTATAATGTTTACTGGCGCTTTACTGGCAGGTGTCAGCCTGCTCAGTTGGTAAAGTTTGTGGGTGATGATAACATAGACCTCGGTTCAAAACCTACCTTCTTGAATCACGTCGATTTGGATGGTGATGATACCATAGATGTATGTGGATTATGTTAGAGCAAAAGTCCTTTCTCTCTTCTTCTTTTTTCTCGCACGACACGAAAGAGAGGGCCATGTGGCATATTCTTAGAAATGCATTATGTTAGGCCTTGGTATAAAAGCCGGTCATTGTAAGAATAGAGGGGTTTTTGGGGTTGAAGTTGAGCTCCCCAACCCTCCATAAGAGGTCACCTAAACCGCCAGTGGCGGCAGAGCCAAAAATTTGTTCAAGGGAGGCACAATCAATTGAGTAAAATCGCCTACAATATGAGCCATGTGGCATATTCTTAGAGATTTCTGACTGTATATAGGGATATTTGGCCCACCCCTAGATGGACATGCAGACCAAAAATTAGCCTGGTTAATGATTTCTAAGCGTTGGATTGGAGTTGTTTTCATGGTTTGATTTTTAACCGTGGAATTTGAGCATTATTGGGTTTATGAAGGTTTGAAATCACTAATCAGGCTGATATTTTGTCTGTAGGTCCACCTAGGGACTGCCCAACATCCATACGGTCAGCGTCTCTCTCTCTCTCTCTCTCTCTCTCTCTCTCTATAGATGTATGTGGATCATGTAAGAACAAAAGTCCTTTCTCTCTTCTTCTTTTTCCTCGCGTGACACGAAAGAGAGAGCCATGTGGCATATTCTTAGACATGCATTATGTTAGGACTTGGTATAAAAGCCTTCATTGTAAGAAGAGAGGTATTTTTGAGATTGGAAGAAGAATTGAAGAGTAAAGAGAATATAGCTCCTCCTTATCAGGGTTTTTGGGTTGAAGTTGAGCTCCCCAACCCTCCATAAGAGGTCACCTAAACTACCAGTGGCGGAGCCAAAAATTTGTTCAACGGAGGCACAATCAATCGAGTAAAATCACCCATAATATGAGCTATACAGACCAAAAATTAGCCTGATTAATGGTTTTTAAGCGTTGGATTGGAGTTGTTTTCATGATTTGATTTTTAACCGTGGAATTTGAGCATTATTGGCCATTATTAGGGGTAACAAAGTTCTGAAGGGTTTGAAATCACTAATCAGGCTGATTTTTGGTCTGTAGGTCCACCTAGGGACTGCCCAAACATCCATACGGTCAGCGTCTCTCTCTCTCTCTCTCTCTCTATATATATATATATATATATATATAGCAAAACAGGACGGTTGTCTCCTCCTCTTATCCGGCTTCATAAAGGATGGCCGAGATCTTATCACACCAAATGGACGGTGGATCTCAGCCACTCACACCCAATTTTGACAAACGCTTTGTCGATGAGTGCCGTGGGCATGGGTCACCTACTATTTACCTACATATAAGGAATGAAATGGGTTGGATTTACATATAGCCCAAGGGTCAGGCTCAGGAGCCCCACCTTTTATGCCTCGATAGGGGTGTTACCGTTAAAACAGCTGTTAAAACGGATTGAAACGGCCAGGGGCAAAAATGGAAAAAATAAATTTTAATGGATTTTAATGATGGGAAATTTTAGTTGCACCCCACAAAATGTGAGGGCACCCGAAACACTTGATTTTTTGAACTTTTTTTAATTCTGGTAATGCCCTATTATGCCAAGGCATTTTTTAGAATTTTTTTTAGGCACTCTCTCTCTCTCTCTCTCTATGAGTAAAACTTCTGTCAACTGAGCCGGTCACAACCCACAATAGGAGCCACATTGCACACTCTTCTTGGACGCTGACCGTATGGATGTTTGGCTAGTCCCTGGTGGACCTGCAAACCAATAATCAGCCTGATCAGTGAATTCTAAGCGTTGGATTGAAGTAATTTTCATGGCTTGATTTTAACCGTAGGAATTTGAGCATTATTTGGGTGCAAAGAGCCAAAGGCTGTAAATCACTGATCAGGCTGATTTTTGGTTTGCAGGTCCACCGAGGAACTGGCCAAACATCCATACGGTCAGCGCCCTTCAATAGTGTGCCACGTGGCTTGTATTGTGGGTTCCTGTTGTGATTTAAGTTTTACTCGTTTGCTAGAGTGCCTGTGTGGTGCATTCAAAAGGTCGGGTGCCCTCAGCAATTTTAAAATAAAAGATGGGGTGCATTCAACAGGTTGGGTGCCCTCACATTTGCGACTAATTTTTTATTTTAACGGAAAAAAGTGGTGTTGAAATTCAAACTTTAAAATTTGAAATTTAAAAAAAAAAAAAAAATTAACGGCAATTTAATGGTTTTCTTATACCCCTCTTATCATATATGGCTTCAATAATGAGTGGCTGAGATCCACTATGCTTCATATTGATGGCTGAGATTAACTCCCACCTGATTTTGACAAACACTTTGTCGGAAAGTGCCGCGGGCACGGGCCACCCACACATATAACAAGACAACTCAGTTGTATTCTCTTATCTTATCCATCTATCTAATGTGGACGGTTAGATAAAGAGTGGTTGAGATCAAATCCATCGATCTAATATGGATGGTTAGATTTCAACCACTCAATCCGCCTCATTTGACCTCAATTTATTCAAAATTTAAATTTCGACACAGCTATTTTTTGTTATTTCTGTTATTTTCCTATTTCTTCCTCTGTGCATTACAATCCATTATAACAGTCGTTATAATGGAAAAAACGGTAACGCCCCAGTCTGTTATACCGTTTGAGTGCCCAAGGTACCCAACTTTTGCAAACGCTTTTGTTGGAGAGTGCCATGAGCATGGGCCATTTACTATTCTTTATAACAAAACACATTGGTTGTCTCCCTACTTATACCTCCTCTAATCCTCCCCCAAATGGACAGGGCACCTACTAGTATATATATATATATATATATATATATATATATATATATATATATATATATATATATATAGAGAGAGAGAGAGAGAGAGAGAGAGAGAGAGAGAGAGAGAGAGAGAGAGATCAACAAAAAAAGAAGCTAAAATCTAAGTGAAAATAGATAATATATACGACGAGAAGTGATCTATATGATGAGGACATCATCCTCTTCAAAAATCAGCCATTGATTCATCTTCCATGGGGTACGCCAAAATTACAACAAATTTGACAACAAGAACTTGGTGCTGCCCAATATATAAATTAGTAGTTTTGGAATGGGTTGATTTTTGGCAAAGATGGTCTCTATGGTGAGGAAATTATCCTCACAAAAATTCGAATCCTTCCGATATTCGTAGACCGGTTTACGAGTTGAAGAATTATGGACTGTCAATTTTTATTGTTAACTTGAAAACCACATTTGATGGGGTTAGAAATTTCAGAATGTGCTGATTTTTTGTAGAGGTGATCTATATGGTGAGGAGATCATCCTCACCAAAAATCAGCTATTGATTCATCTTGCATGTCGATATGCCAAAATAGTTGTCAAAAATGTTTTCCCCTGATCCTGAAACAACTATTTTACTCTTTGCAGTTGTTGCCCCCATGGATCTCTTGAATCCAATGGTCCATGGCCTCAAACAGACATATTTATTCGTGGGGGCTATCATTTTCCTTTGTTTATTTTTTGGTAGGCCCCGACCAGCTATATTAAAAGAAGGAAAGATTACATCCTTTGGTATGTACATCCAGCAGCTTCCTCACTGACAAATCGATAGAGGTACACAGACTAGCCAAAAGATCGGCAGCCCTGTTCGTTTCCCTATAAACATGTATCATATTGAAAGAGTTCAGGAGAGAAATCGCCTTGAGGATCGACCAGAGGAGAGTCCTACAAGTCAAAGGAGCAGTGGATCAATGCGCTGTTGATATATGGGCTCCATACATTAAATATCAATGTGAGTCCCACATGCATCAAGGTGGGCGCCACAATTCCTATGTGTATCCCACACATATATATAGAGGTGAGCATCTCAATTCATGTATGACTATTAATGCTTTCCAATCCAAGTTTTGTGACACCCACCTCTATAAGGTGGGACCACATATGAGTCGTAAGGACCATCTTGATGCGTGTGAGACCTGCTTGGTGCGTGTCTAATTGTACTTTGATATGTTTTTGTGTGAGAGTATAACAACACACATACATGTGCGATACACCTGAATTTCTCTATTTAATTTGATTGTCTAAAAGTGTGAACCAAAAGCATAAAAATTAACTTGCACGCATGTTTATTTGTGCGAACCAAACATACCCTTATTAAAAACTATGGGTCCTCATGGGGAATGAGTCTAGGGTTTGCAGGTTACATAATGCTGGAGATGGACTATAAAAAATACGAGTGCCAAATCCAAAGGACAAACCTTGTTAATCCCCAAATCAAACCTTGTTCTCCATGCGGGCCCCACATAGGCGTGTCAAAAATGACGTGCCAATCAAATGCGCTTAACCTTATAACTATAGGTTGCCAAAACCTTTTATGTTCCACTTCCACTAAATGACATAGGAGCATGGGTCTGCATGGAGTTAAGTCAAGGGTAAGGAGATCATCCTCACAAGGTTAAGGGATATTACAAGTTTAATTTTTCTGGTACATCCATTTCACCATTAATTTTTATATGGTTGGAAGTTTCAGAATGATCAGAAGCTCACGGCGGATTTTGCCAAACATCAATACTAGTTTCTACATACAAAACAACAGTACTTCTCCCGCAAGATTTGCCAAACACTATTCTAAATAAAAAAAAATGTTTCTCGATAGTTGTTTCCAGGACTTCTGTAGAAACACTTTTCCGCAGTGTTTCTACAGAAGCATTCCCAAACAGGCGAGGATGGAAATCATCCTCACTATAACTCAACACTTGTTGAAACTTCAAGCCCTATCAAATGAACAGTTAAAGTTAATGATAAAATGTACAGTTCAAGAATTTTTCAACATGTAATCCACTTTTTATAAGGCGAGAAATGCAGAATAACCAACTTTTTCGAGTTGACATCCATGACGAGGAGAATATCCTCAGCAAAATATCCCTTAACTCATCTTCAGGTGGGCCCAATGATCGTGTCTCATTATAGGTGTCAACCTATTCCAATCCACATATGCACACACACACATATAGGGTCAGGATAGGTTAACACATGCTTTTTAACACACTAAATGACATACGATCATGGGGCCATGTGGTGGAATGTCAGGATCCTAAAGGTTGAGACTTAAGCTCTCCGGACCTCTCTCTCCTAGGTGCTTTTGGTATATTAGTTTGGGTCTTAACAATTGGTATCAGAGCCAACCCCATTTCATTGGTTCAAGTCACGGGAGGGGCGACATGGGGGCTCGTTCACAAAAAGTGCGAAAATAGAGGTACCGAAGCGAAAGCCACCTTAGAGTTGGCCAATGTGGATGTCGGCCTTGAAAGCGTGGTGGAATGTTAGGATCCTATAGGTTAAGACTTAAGCCTTCCACACCTCTATCACCTAGGTGCTTTTGGACCCTTGGTTTGGGTCTCCTATTCATGACCAAGATTGATGGTTTGTGCTCGTACATGCGTACAATGTAAATTGCGGTTTCATTGATCTCTATTACGTATTGGGATCTTTATTATGTATCGGTGGGAAGAAGGGGGTTAGGGTTGCAGGAGAGGGAAGAAGAAGATGGAGAAAGAAGGAGGAAACAAGGGTGTTCTCACCTGATTAGGGAACGGCTCGGAGAAGGAGGAATAAGGGGTACGGTTTAGGGTTGAGGAAAGGGGAAGAAGAAGATAGAGGAGTAAAATTGAAAAAATGAGTTATCCTTGATTAAAAAAGAAAAAGAAAAGCAAAGAATTAACCTGGGATCCAGAATATTTTTCTAATCCAAATCACCAGAATGCCCCTGCTTTGTATCGGTAACCAATTTTTTAAAAGGGGCCGTTATAACAGACTAGGCTTGTTCACCTAAATTGGAAGGGGGCTTAGGTGTTAGGAAGATTGGCACTATGAATTTGGGGGTATCCAGAAGATCAAAGATAAGGTGATGTCATGTGCTAGATTTTTTCTAGGTAATGGAGCTAGGACCAGGTTTTGGGAGGATACTTGGGTAGGGGATCTTTGCCTCAAGGAGTCATTTCCTAGGGTATTCTCTCTCTTGCAAAGGAAAGGACAAACGATTGATCGTTTCTGGAATGGTTTTTCTTTGATAAGGAGCACACTGGGATTTAGACCTCAGGAGGAATCCTTTCGAGTGGGAGAAAGAACAGATAGATCTGTTACTAGATTATTTGAATCTTTACCTTGTCACAAACTTGGAGGAGGACCACTTGCTTTCGACCCAGTCGAAATCCGAGAATTTCTCGGTTCAATCCTTTTACGAAACATTGGAATCTTCTTCTCTTCCTTCTTCACCACCATTCCCTTGCTTTAACATTTGGAAATCTAAAGTTCTTTTGAAAATTCATTTTTTTACATGGGTTGCTCTTAACAAGATCCTTATTGTTGAAAACTTAATTATTAGGAAATTGATTTTGGTGGACTTCTGCGTCATGTGTAAGACAAGTAGGGAAAACTCTAATCATCTTTTTGTCCATTGTGAGTTTGTCAGGCATGTTTGGTGGCTATTTCTAGCTCACACGAATGTGAGTTGGGTTTTCCCGGATTACTTAGGGTCAGTTTTGGCAGGATGGCCACAAATCCCTTTGTCGGTGAGAAGAGAGTTGCTTTGGAAGATGTTGCCATTTGCAATTATATGGGGTGTTTGGACCGAAAGGAACCATTGGCTTATCAAAAAATAAACGGACTGGAGGCGTTATGGTTTCTTCCGTTATAACGGATTGTAACGCACAAGGGCAAAAACAGAAAAAGGGGAAAAATGGAAAATAACATAAAAAAAATGGGAAAAAAGCAACACCAAAATTTAAAAATTTGAATTTCAAATTTTCAATAAAATTTATAACGGAAAATGAAAATAATGGGCGTTTTTTTAATAATTTTTTTCAAAAAATAACGATCATTATTTTCGTTATAACAGCCATTATTTTCTGAGCATTAAAATGGTACATAACATAACGGGTGGGGTCCGACGGCCGTTATTTTTGTTATAACGGCCGTTTTTTAAAACCATGCTGGTAATAGTTTCAAGATAATCAGATGATTGAAGTACTAAACTTGTTCATAAAAAAATAATTTCACCCAAAAAAAGGGGTCGCTGATCTTGCCTTTCATTTCTCAAAATTTGACATTTGGCTCCTATAAAATCATCAATCTCTTCATTTTTTTGTACATGAAATAATGCATATTTCTAGGGTTTATTTCATCTATCAGCAAAATTCTCGTTATGTTTTCTCTCTTTGAATTGGTCGCCCTTCTGATTCTGACCGAAAACCATGGCTAGCCATTTTATTCTGTGTTTATTGTCTCATGGTTTCCATGTTCTCTGAACCAAAATTCAGGTTTTTGACCTGTTTGAGGATTTGGGTTTCGTATGATTCAGTTGAGAATTTGGTTTGCTAAGAGCTTGGAGTGTGAGAAATCAGGGTTTCAAATTTTGGGTTTTATGAATTTTGAGGAAAATTAGGGCTTTTAGTTAGGTTGGGGATTTGGGTTTTTCTTGGTCTGGTTCTTTTTTTTTTTTTTCTCTTTTGATCAGTAAAAAAATGGGGACCATATTTCTAAGTGAGATGAAGAAGAAGACGTCTTGCTTCCTTGAAGAGAAGTACAGAACTGCTAGGCTGGCCTTGACTGATGTTACTCAAGCACAGTTGTAAGTAAATTATTTATTTTATTTTATTTTTCTGATTTTTTAAATATAATATAATTAAAAAAAATTGGGCTTTTTAACGGAAATAACGGTATAGTGGTAACGCACTGGCAAAAATGAGAAAATAACGGAAAAATGCACTAAAATTATTCAAGTGTTGAATTTCCAAATTTCAATAAAATTTATAACGGAAATAACGGGCTTTTTTAACAATTTTTTTCAGAAAAATAACCGCCGTTATTTTCTGAGTGTTAAAATGGTACTTAACGTAACGGGAAGGTCCGAATCCGTTATAACGGCTGTTATTTAGTATGAAATTTATATGGCATTGCTGGCTCTATAGAGGTGGTGCCATAGATCATACAAGTGGTTGCATAATAATCAATCAGAACCCTGGTCGGAATGGTTTTCGGGCCTTGGAAAAATCTAAGAATTGACCCATCGAACGATCTTGATCGATGTGTTTATAAGAACTTTAAGCTCTTATTACTTTTAGATGAAAAAAAAAATAACAATTTTATAATTTAAATAAGCTTTTGATGAAGAATTAGTATTTTTCTCTTTGTTGCAATTAATTTTTGATAATTTTCTGATTTTCCTTTTGTTTTACTTAATCAAGGTTGGCTGAGGAAGCAACAAACAATGATCCAAGGGGTCCTGATGCTAGAACAATGACTAGAATAGCTGATGCATCCTTTGATGTGGATGATTATTGGAGAATTGTTGATGTTCTTCACAGAAGGTATTTTTTAATTTGCATTAATTAATATATTCAATAATTTGCTGGACCATATTATCAAGGGGTCCTGATATTGCATGTTGTAATTAGAGATGTCGATGGATAGTCGAAAATTCGAATAATCGGATATTATTAAAAAAATTGGATTTCAGATTCAGATTCAGATAATTTTTTATATTCAAATTGTTTTTGGATACTGATTCAGATATTGATATATCTGATTCGATAATATCTGATCTGATATATTATATAAATATAATTATGTAAGGAATAATTAATTAACTTATCAGATAAGTTAATCAGATCCAAATTCGAATATTGAGTCCGAATTATATCCGTTTGATATTGAATTGAATTTAATTTGGAAATCGGATATTCTGATATTCAATTTGAAAAAATCTGTTGACAGCCCTAGTAACGTTATCGTTAATTTTCGCACTATAACGGGTCAAATCAAAGTAAAATAATGTCACACCCAACATGGCAGCTCAAATGGTTGGTGTGTATCCACCTCTTTCAGGAGGTCGTGGGGTTAAACCCACATAGGTAGATTTCCTCCTTTGATCAGTGTGCCAGGAGTAGAAATCCCCTTTACCGGCTTCATGACCGGGTTCAGGTTTCACCTGACTTCATCCGTGGGGCCCTCCCACGATGGTAACTACAAAAAAAAAAAAAAAAAAAGTAAAATAATGTCAAAATATTATTATTTTATTAGTTTTTTAATTCATTTTTCAAAATAAGATAGATATAAATAGCAGATAAAGGAAAATAATGGACGTTGTAATTTTTAAGTCTATTTTTTTGGTTTTTGACATTTTTTAGCAAATAACATAATGGTGTTATAACGTCCGTGTTATAATTAACGCCCATTATAGGGGACATTGTAGTGTTTTTTTTAACTATGGATATAATGATCGTAATCGTCCGTTACGCTGACTTTTCTTGCAAAAAAGTTCAATAAATTTTCTTTTTCTTTTTTTGTGCAATGGAACCATTATATAAAATAAAAATAAAAATTACAAGGTCCTATAAGGGATAAAGAGAAATTTTTTCCATAAAAAAAAAATTATGGAAGTATACATTGAAAAATCGGCACGTACATAATAAAAGTTTCTTCCATCAAAATTTTTATCCGGGATAGGTCCGGCATCATAAGTTTTTTGTGAGAATGCTATAATCGGCATGTCAAATTTCCTATGCAACAATTTGTGACTTTCCGACACGAATTCCCCATACTCGACCATCGCAGTAGAGGCATGGCCTATGCATTCAAGATCCTCGCGATATGTATTTCAGATCCTCGAATCACTTGTGAAGCTTCCCAACGTCCCAACAGCTCCTAGGACGACTTAGGCATCTTGTCTATTATGTCCTGGCCATGCGTATACATTCCAGTACATAGCCCAGCATGGCCGAATCATGTCCATACTCGATCATCTCCGAGGCACTCATGTACGTAGTAGCCCGAATGAACTAATTAACCTCTAGGATTCATTTTTGTGCATTGTCCAACCAATCAATTTAGTCCGGCGTTGGCATTTTATGGCTGATTTGGTGAATATCATTGAATTTCAATTTTAAGGGGATGGATCGATGGAAAGCAAGATGAAAAACGCCATTGTTAAATCGGGATCGAGATCGGGAAGTCGGTGATTATCATTTTTAAAACACAATTTTATCAAAGCTGAAGCATATAATAATTTCTTGAAACATCTGATTTTCATTGCAGGTTGTATAACAATGATTGGAAGCAATGGAGGCAATCTTACAAGGCCTTGGTACTGCTTGATTTCTTACTAACTCATGGTCCTGAAGACTTTGCTGAAGATTTCAAATGCAATACTCAAATAATCCAAGAGCTTGGAACATTTAAGCATGTCGATGAAAATGGGTAATTTTTATTTTAGTTTATTTTACTTATATTTTAACAGAATTGATGAACAGCCGCATGATCAAAATCTAACGGTGATCGTCATGATCAAAACCCTTTTTTTTTTTTGCATCAACAAACCAAACCCATTTGAGTAATCCACAAGTGTTCCATTCCTTTTAGGTCGGATTCCAAGCCCCCCTTCCATCAAACCAAAATATTCTCATTAAGATTAGAGTTATAGCTCTTATATGAGTTCGTCTAGTGCTACACCCATTTCTTAGATCCGGTGGTGGAGCCCACATGGAGATCATCGTTACCAAAAATCAATCAATTTTGACATCACTTACCTTATGATGAAAAGTTGTAAATTTGGATGGTCAAGATCTTCTAAATTCAAGTCACCTTTTCACGAGGTTAGGAATATCAAAATGGACTGAATTTTTTTGTAAGGATGGTCTCCACAATATCGACAACTCACCCTTCAGTCGGATTCTCTGACATGATCACTAGGTGGTAAGAAATAGGTGTAGCTCTAGACTGAATCATTATTATCATTATTATTATTGTAAACTTTTAATCATTTCCTTAGCACCCAGGTTCAATTGGGGTGTCAACATGCAAAAGAAAGCGGAGAGAATACTAAAACTCCTAATGGGAGGAGAAATATTGAAAGAAGCACGCCTCAAAGCTCTCAAAATCAGCAAGGAGATCCAAGGATTTGGGAACTTAATGGCTTCTCCTTCCTCCTCATCCTCTGGAACTTCAAGAACTTCATCTTTTGGCTCATATTCAACCAACAGTCCTACATGGAATGAATCAGATGAACTAAACAAACATAAACAACATCAACACAATAAGGATCTCAAAGAGAACTATTCCCATGGTGAATCACCAGAAGAGAACCCTACAACTTTCGCGGCGACTAATCGGAAAGTTGAAGGATCACATCTCTGGGATTATCCTATTCAGGAGACGGGGTCACTCCTCAATCATAATAAAGAAGAAGGGGAAGTTGATGGCTCTTTTGGCAGGATTTGTTCGAAACTCGTTAGTGCAAGTAGTCCATCATGGTCGGATAAAGGGAAAATTGCATTTAGGAGCTTCTCAGATCTTGGGAAGGCGATGAAGAAGAAGATCGACCGCCAATTTTCCATGGGACCTTAATAGATTTAGACGATGATGATCTATCTAAAGTATACTTGATGTTGTTCAGTAACTTCTAAAATAAACGTGCATGTAATTTGTGATGTACATATCAAGGTTTAAAAGGGGCCGTTATAATGGTATAACGGACTGCGGACGTTATGATTAATAACAAATTGTAACGATCAGGGGCAAAAAATAACGGGAAAATAAAAGAAAATAACGGCACCAAATGGAATAAAACTGAAAATAACGAGTGTTTTTTTTTTCATTAATTTTTCCAAAAAACAATGTTATTTTCGTTATTATAACGGAAAAATAACAGCTGTTATAACGAAAATAACTGTACATGGGGGAGGTACGAATCCGTTACAACCATGATGTGATCATGTAATGAACACAAACTGCATAATTATTAAGCTTCTACTATTTGATAATATTTTGGGTATTTTAGTAACACCCCCCTGAAATTTGAAAGTAATTTGTAATATCACCTTATACTTTCAAAGTTTAGTACCCCCTTGACCTACTTTAACCATCATTTGACTAACATTAAAATGTGACATGCATCATGCGCCTGTTAATGCACCTATGAAAGGACCATAATATTGCAATTACAATGGTAACGACGTGTGATTCAAGTCCGTTATAACTCAAGTCAACCATTGTTAAACTGGGTCAATTAGGGGGGAAACCTAATATTTGAAAGTATAAGGGGGTATTACAAATTACTTTCAAATTTCAAGGGGTAGTACTAAAATACCCTAATATTTTTTTCATCCAATGAGTACACGTAATAGATGGGTTCTGCACACAACTATGTGACCAGGGCCTGCTTGGTTTGCTGCACTGGGTTGCATTTTGCACTCCAGTGCAAATGCGGTGAGTTGCATTGCAGTCACTTACCACAGTTTTTGGGCTACACATGCTTGCATCCATTTTCTTAAAGAGTTTGCAAGGGCTTAGCAACTAGTTGCACACCCCGAACCAATCGTGTGTAATCCCAAAACTGTGGCAAGTGGGTGAATTGCATCCAATTGGCCTTGAACCAATTGCAGGGCCCAAAATAACAACCAGATGTCTCCTCATATATCTTTCATTTTTGGTAGATCGATGCCAGTTGTAGCAATTAGCTATATCAGATAATATAGGGTTAATTAATTAGCTAATAATAAAAGAGGTGTTTGGAGCCGGGTTTGTTCCCGGATCCAGATCGCCCCCTTTAGATGCAACGCGAAAGAAAGGACTTTTGTAATTAACAAGTATCAAAGACTGGAATCTGGATCGAGATCGAGGACCAAGCTACTTATGGATGTAACCACAATTAAGATCACCACGGTCGGGCTATCGAACACGGGGTTAGAAGTGTTTATGGGCTGCAAAGTTATATTTACAAGTGCAAATAAGAGAGAAATATAAGTAGTAAGGCCCGTTGGTTAATGAAGGCCCCCAGCCCAGGTCCCACTAACAACATGGATTTTTAGCCCACCCCTTATTGGATATACAAACTAAAAATCAACTTGATTGATAATCTCTAGCCATAGATTTTAGTACTTTTTAGAACATGATTCTAACCGTTAGATTCAAGCATATTTTTTGGGTAGTAAATCCAATGGCTAGAAATCCTCAGTCAAGCTGATTTTTTAGTGTTTTTATCCACCAATAGGTGGGCTGAACATCCACGCCGTCATTGTGCCCCAAAAAAGATCTATGTAGGGCCACGAGTCCTCTGCACCGGGAGTCGTCTGCATTTGAATTTTTTCTATAGTTTTTGATTATCAAGAATAGTTTTTATATAAAGATTTCCACTAACATGGAGAATTTAATTTTTTAATTAATACGATATATATTAATATATTAAATATAACAAAAAAGGCCTTATATAGAGTTTTCGCCTTAGTCTTCAACTTGTATCGAGACGGCCTTGTTGAAATGTTGGTGTGGAGATGCATATTGTTGCATCAGGTGGTGCCAGAGGCACTGAAATCTCATGATTTCATAATATACAGAAAGAATTTTCATTCCATCCCGTCATAGGTTTTGGACATGTCGAGTTTTATCGCCATTAAGCCTATTTTCTTTTTTTCATAGAATGTAGAATTTCGTGTGCAATAATCACATTATCCGCTATTTGGCACCCTAGGGATTGAAATGGGGAGGGATTGGATGGGTGTTTGATTTTGGGAATACAAATTATATTTGTTTGACTAATTATTTTTTTTTAAAGTTTGGTTTGCCTCACTCATTTGGTTGAGGGGATGCCTCAACCCCCTGTCATGTTGTGACATGTGGAGGGGAAGGCAAGGGCTACCTAAAGAGTAAGTTACATCCTTACTTCAATATTTATATATATTCTCTCTCCTCTATATTAAAGTCAACCAACATACTTTTCTTTGTTTACTCTTTAACAAAATAATTGCACACATTGTTTCAACTTGAACCACGTCATCTCAAATTAATCACACAAGCCCATCAATCCAGACCATCCAAACAGTAGGCACGTGATAGGATGATCTTGACCGACCATTTAATCACACTGATCGGATGGTCTGGAAACCTACATGCAAAGATCCATAAAAATCACGTTATTAGTGGTGGGATATAGGAGAGAAGGCTGCCTCGATGCAGAAACCTCTTCCATGAAAGTAAACGAGAAGGGAAAGCTTTCGAGGTGCGTCAATGATCTTGAGCAGACAGAGATGTGTAGATAAAACCCATTTCGGGTTCGATGATGATGACATCTTTGGATGAAACACCAATTCGGAAATCGATTAATGGAGGAACAGGATTGATAAAGAGAGAGAAAGAGGGAAAAGAAAAGTAATATAAAAAAAGAGAAAGAGATTACAGAAGAGAGAGAAAATAAAAGCATTAAATAAGGAAGGAAATCATGTACTAAAAATATAATATCTTTAACTAAAACCAATTCTCCTCGATCGCCTGGACCTCCCCTTCACATGTCAAGTCATGAGAAGGGGTTGAGGCGTCTCAACCAAATGGGTGAGGAAAGGTTTTTTGTTTTTTTAAGGATGTATTCACCTTTAAAAACTTTTTGACCATTTAAGAAATGAGTCCGGATCCTGTATGCCTCTTTGCTTGCCACGTGGCCCCTTAGGAGAAGGTAATGGAAGAGACATTTTTTTTTTTAAAATAGAAACTTAAAAAGAAAAAAAAAACCCAAAATAAATTAGAAAATCATTTGTTTTAAGATTTTTATCGCATAAAAAAAATGAATAAAATTAATTTCTGAAGCTAGCTACAGGTTTTTTAGATTATTGCAACTCGACTTACGACCCTTTTTTAGGACTCTTTCTATAATTATCTATCTGTTCTATCCATCAGAATCGAAGTGTTTTCTCTCCATCTCCAGCCTCTCTCTGCTACCTCATTTGAGGGCGTCTTTGATCTCCATTAATTGTGAAAGACCCAGTTCGTGTTCTAGTTACAGTAGCAGTAGGTTTGGTTTAAAAAAAATCATTACACTTCTTTACAGACCTAGCTAAGGAAAGATAATTCATGAAAAACTTATTTTGCCGGGAAGAATAAAGGTTTAGGATTTTACTTTCTTTTTTTTTTTTTTTTTTTTTTTTTTTCTGTTCGTAGAAAAAGGTTTAGAACCTCAAAGGAATACAAATACATAATTGGATTTTATTTTTGTTTCTATTTATATATAATTTCTCTCTCTTTCCTTAAAAATAAAAAATCTCACACAAAAGCTTGTCCACTGTTACCTGTTGATATGGCCATGTCCACCCTGACTTGTTGACACGAGCAAGAAATTTTTTTTTTTAAAGAGAGAGACAGAGAGAAACAGTGGTAGGGTAGAAGAAGACAGTTGTTGTGCAGTGGTTGTGGCAGCGGTGGTGGAAGAAGGCGATGGTGGAGGCGCGGTTGTTGTGGTGGTGGTGGTGTGGTAGTAGTGAAGAAGAGGACGGTGGTGGTGGGTTCCTCTTCTTCGTTTGGTTTTTTTTTTCCCTTCAACTTCGGGTGTGTGTAGGTAAGTTGTGGGTATCACTACAAAAAAGGTGTGTGCAAATAACGCAACCCATTAATAAACGACAAATGCATAAATATAACCAGTGGGCATCCACATAAGTATCAAAAGTCTAAAAGAAGCACATGTATATGACTGCTCAATAGCCTCTCAAACACCTAAGCTGGAAGAAAATTCCAAAATAAAATAAAAATTAAGAAAGAAAGCATAATGATGATTTGCAGTGTTGATACTAATAACTCATAATTTGCAGTGTTGCAACTAGTAACTCATGATAATTTATCTGCTCCAAAGTTTTGCAAGTCAATGCTACAGCTTGCAGGAAATAAAGCATGGAAGAAAGCAAGATCTGGTTATTGGGGGAGACTGTCCTCATCAGGAAGCTTTCAGTTCGTCCAAGCCCACACTAGCCTGCAGCAAAAGTAAAATAAAAAAAAATGATAAATGAATAAATCATAGTGTGAAATATTGTTTGACTAGTGGGTGGCCCGTGCCATCGGCACTCCCCTACAAAGCATTTGCCAAAATCGGGTGTGAGTGGCTGAGATCCACCGTCTATTTGGGGGATAAGATCTCGGCCCTTCTTTGTTGAAGCCTATAAGAGGGGGTATAAGTGGGGAGACAACCACTGTGTTTTGTTATATAGATGGGTAATGGATTTACTGAATATAGCCTTGGTGTACTGACACAAATTCAGTGCTTAGTATCTATATCCATCAATAATACCAAAATCATAGTCATAGTCTTAATTCAATCATTAACAGAATAATGTATGCTTTCCTTCAGTTCTTTTCTTCAAATTTTCATTATGAAAATGGATGTTGCTCACAATTTGAATGATAGCATAAGTTAATCACTAATATGCACTCAACCAATGTTTAAACATTTGGAATAGTCAGCCCCTCTAGGGCATGAAATATATATAGGAGATGATCTGGTTCGGGTTCAGGTTGGCTTTGGATCTTGAAGTTAGACATCCAGATCGGTTCAGATCTAGTCTTTGGTATTGGATCCTTACCATAAAATAGCATTTTGTAGTGAATCAGACCCGTATATCTCTATGTGGGACAGATATTGATCCCTTATAAGGATTTTGTTCCGAGTCGGATCAAGGGATATGGATCCAAATCAGATCCGGATTCGGATCCGGACAGATTGTTCAAAGTCGAATTAGAATATGGATAATCTTGATCCGAATCGGATCCGACCCATTTATGCCCTAAGCGGCTAAGCCCCTGTATGATGAGAGATCTTACCAAGAACTTGTGGTTCTCTTCAAGGAATGGAGCAAAGGTTGTGCAGAATTTCTCAATGTCAGCATTGAGATCACCCGTTCCCCCTATCACCTCCATGAACTTCTTCCTATCCGGAGCAAGTTTCATTGCAACCTGTAATTTTAGCATGTAAGATGACAGGAGAAATTTCAAGAATGTACAAGTATTGCATTAACAGTAGAAGAGTGAAGGGAAAGGGACTTTTTGTCACTGCATTGAAGTATCCATGGAATCATGGTAATTTTTTGAAACATAATTACACAATTTTGTCTAGAGCTATATCTTCTATAAGGTCTGCGTCTTCAAATATTTTCTTATTACCTCAATTCTCGTGAGCCTTACTCTCACCCTTTTTAAATCTTCTACTTTATTATTTTCTCATTTCTTGTTGTCTTGTTCTTTTCTTAACTCCGAACAAATTCCTTGTTTGTTTTGTCAACAAAACCATATAAATAATATGTTGTAACAAATCTTACTGTAGAAAAAAAAATTTGCAATACTTTAAGTTTCATTCTAATGTATGACTTAAATACAAAGAAAGATACTTAAAAAAGCAAAAAACTTTAGCATGGTATCAACACATTGGATGGGATAAGCATACCTGTATCCGTGTCTTGAATTTTGGGAAATGCTGAATTGTATCCCCGTTTCTCACACTAGTGTCAGTACCGATAATCGTATCTAGGAATCTTAGATTGGACAGAGGACTACTGGAAGGAGATTATTGAAGTACAAAGACGTGGCAACTCCCATGGTATCTGGGAGGTGAATTTAACGTCATAACTTCGCTTTTAAGAGAGGACTGGTACCAAGATCACCCCAACAATGAAGGGTTTTTAAGATTTTTATGGAGACACATTTTAATCGACGTTCCTATGGGTGGTGCTTGTTACTTGCTCTAATAAACCCCTTCCAATTTCTATTGACTCTGACTTCAATATATGGTCGAACAACCCCAAATACAATATAGAAATACACCAAACTATGAATATAAGCACAAAACTCTCGATCTACGTCCCGCAGAACTGAAAAACAATAGAGATGATAGTAAAAGGAAAGATAAGATGACTCAATGGATTGGAATGTTAAATCCCTAGTATCATGCAAATGAGAATAGAGATGAAATGGATGAACAAACTCTCCACAATCGAACGAGAATTCAGATGGTTGGGGGGTGGATCCACGCGCAACAATAGTGGACAAGGATAAAGGTGGCCTTCGTGCATTTAACAGCTGAGTGGCAAAATGCTTCAACATATCAATATAACCAATGGAGGAAACCCTAAAATAGGAGGGCCTAAGCTCATATCCCTTAGAGAATTTCTTCCAAAGACCCATGTCCCCTTTAATCAATGTTACCCGGACACTTCATTTTCAAGAGTAAATGTCATGTGCATGATGTATCCTAGTCCCGTCTCAGCCGTACTGGGGTAACATAGCCTTTAATTGAGCCTTCACTTTCCCTAGTAATATGGTCTCCAATTATTATGGTAGTGAATTATTATTGCCAAAAATACCCTTACTTGAAACATGTTGAGGCAAAAAAGGAAGCACTCAAAAATAGGAATCTCGTGAGAATTCATCACCTGCCGCAAAGGAGTCATGTGAGAATACGCAGTTCAGAAGGGTCATGTGAGACTACATGGTTTTGCCGCTCCAATAGAATAAAGTGACAATACACACCAAAGGAGTCATGTGAGCTTATGTTCTACGAAGGAACTAGGGTCAACCAGCAAAAGAATATCTTACAAAGGTTATTTGACGAAACTTACCAATGAAGACAGGCGGAGACTAACAACTGATGGTGAAGAATACCGAAGGTCAGCTAAGGTTGGCAGAAGGCCGGCAAAGGCAGATCGGAGCAACAATCAGACTTTGCGAAGATGGACAGGATCTTGGATTGACTTCCTCAAATTGTTAGGGGGTTGATGAACTCGTACTATTGTACTTGGCTAGGGCTAGTTCATCCTCCTCTTTTCTTTAATCTTATCATCCCCTACAAAGATTCTTTGGTCATCACCTTTAGTGCATTGAACTTAATTTAGGTCTCTAGTTTTCCTCTTTCTCATTCTTGAAATTTGTTGATATCTTTATTGCCCTCTCTCTAACCAACCTATTGTACAAGTCATTATACATCATATGTTTTGCCCATAGTTTCTTTGCTTCTAGTAGTTTTAAATTATTCAAATTTTTCCTTGCTTCCAGTTCATTGTCAAGTCTTGTACTAGGACCACTCTTTTTAATGGCCTTATTGACCACACACCACATTGTTTTGTCACTTTTAGATTTCACCACCTATTTCTTGGGCACCTTTTATTTTAAATTCTTCCCTTTTATCTATTTATAGAAACATCCAAACCACTAACATGTTTACCCTACAGTCTTTGCATGTTGAATGTTCAATGCTCTCATGTAATCCAACTTGAGGTGCATAAGCGTTAATTACATTAACTATCTCCTCTCCTAAGACTAGTTTTGACAAAGCCTATTGCATACTCCCTCAAAACTTACGAAACTATCTATCAAATCTTTATCAACAACTATACCTACACCATTCCTAGTATTTTTATCTCCTTTGGGCAAAGCTTATAGCCGTCTCCAGTGCCTCTCCTACATATTTTATTTCTTATAAACATGTTAACTCCCCTTTCTTCCAACCAACTCCCTCTCCTTACCTTTCAAAGTCCCTAAACTCTAAGTGGCAAAAAGAATCCTATTTTTGTACTAACCTCTCACCTGCACTTGTCCAGATTGGTGCAGGAACCCTGCCTATTATTCACCACAACTGGGTGCCAATACTTGCATCACTTCTAGGGGATGTCCTAACCAACCCTTGTCAAGATAACATTGCACTCGGGTTTGCGATGCCATGGGTCCATTCGAGGTAAAGTCCAAGCATGAGCTAAAAACAATTATTGGAATTCAAGTGAAGTATACGGCACAAGTTTTACGCTGCCTGCCAACCTGATGCAACCCTCCATTCAGAATTGGGAATGGCAATTCAAGCCTAAAGAGGATTAGATGACGGAATAAGAATTAAAAAATGGACGATATTTCAATTGATGGAAATTAATAAATACATGAAAAAGTGTTAGATCCATTGCAGTGGAGATTGATAAAGAAAAAGAGAAAACGCAGAAGGGTGTGAATGGGAATTTCCAAAGAGGAATTTTTATCGATGATTTTTTAAAAAGATTTGCTCAAGAGAATTACAGATTTATGGTTAATGACTGATTCCACAGTACTCATAAAAAATAAGCAGTTGAAATTTGGCATATGTTATGCAAGGCCAATATAGAATAACTGTATTCTATTAAACAAGATTAATTGTTTATATTTTTTTTCTGCATTTTATTAAAGAAATCAAAAATCAATTTCATGGGCATAAGAGGTATTACAGTGAAACTTGAACTGGCAAGCCAGCCATGCCACTTTTTCAGGGTCTTGTTGTAAGAATTGGTACAAGCTTGTGACATGGTCCAATCTTGATGCTCCAGTAAGTTGCGAAATAGTTCCACCAAGAAATCCATGGCCCTGAAGTTATCAATGTGATATAATTATACATATGAACCATGATCCTTTTCAGAAAGTAAATAAGTAAATATGTCAACATGCACACAGACATCTGGAATTCCAAACAAATAAAAATGGTACAGAAACAGTTCACATGTGGGTCCACACACAAGCACATGTAAAAAAAGATGATGTACCTTGTTAACCAGAGAAGACCATTTGTGCAGCTGGATGAACCTTTTGCTGATTTAGCCTCAATCTCTACTCGTACCATGCTGTATAAGTGGTTGAATTCTGAAGGAGCAGAAGAATATTTGGTCTCCAACCTCTGCACAGGAAAAGTAAATTGAAAATATGTACTTAAGAGCAGTTACTGAAATTCATCACCAAGACGTGGAGTAGTTTGAGTCAAGGAAACATGAAGCACCAAATAGAGATCAGAAACAGATTAACCAATTGATTCACTTGAAACTTTCCCTTGGTAGAAAGATGAATAAAGTGCATATCATTATTCCAAAAACTTAGCTTGACATGGCAAATAAACAAAGAACAAGACTAGTTTTCATGAAAGAATCATAATTTCAGAGTTCCAACTTGATACTTGAAACCCAACAAACAAGTCATTGGTGATCTAGTAACATTCTGTAGAGGTATATATTACTATATATGCATGCTTAACAAAGAATTGTAAGGTAACCTACCAAAAGGAAATCTTATGAAAATCGGTACTAAAACCTGGAGCGATCCATAAATGAAAAAACACTAGAAACCCTACCTAACTAGAGTGACAAACATTCTCAAAATCAATTAATTTGACTTGAAACGTGAAACAAGGCCTTCTTATTGGTACTAAGAAAAATTCATTTACAGTAGAATAGGTCAGAATATTTCATTTCTAACTACAACATGAAAGGAATAAAAATAGACCAATTAAGCACATGCTGAAGTTTGCAATTCGAGAGCAGATGGTGAAGTTTCAAATTTCAAGAAGCCTGTGCAACTATCAGACTAAATACAATTACAATCGCAGAAACAAAACATGACTTCTACAAACTATGTTAAAGAAATCATTCTTCAGAATACATCCCAATTATGTCACTGTTCCAGTACAAATTAAATATCATTTTTCGAACAGCATTATAAGTTTTTAACTAAAACCGAGAGGAGTAATAGGGAAAAAAAAAGACAAGCGCACATGTCAGAAATATATATGACATTAAACCCATAAAACCAGAAAGAAAAGCAAAATGAATATCTTACCGATATATTACCCCCGACATCAGATTTTACGAGTACCATGGCAGCTCCAAACTTATCTGGCATAATCAATTAAAATAAATCAATTCATCATATGACCACAACAAGAACTTCTCATATGGTGTTTCTGAAGAGAAGTGTGGAAATACACTGCTTCCATGATATGCCATGTCTCAAGGAGCGGTAAGTAGCATGCTGTATGCAAAGTAATATCCAAAAAATCAAACATGTCATCAAAATTTCAAGGTTGAAACAGGTTTCAAATAAGCAAGAGTAGAAGCTTTGTAGGAAGTAGAGAAGGAAAAGAAAAGGCCATTGAATAATTGGAAGAGAATTGATTCTGAAAGAGGCAATGTGTCTTGAGAAAAGCAGATTCACAAGTACTTGTTAGAATGAAAGAGGCCATTTTGCAATGCATGACAAAAATTGCACTTAGCAATTGAGAAATGGCAATGTTGCCAAGATTACATTGTCCATCAAATTAATACATGCAAGGTGGTATGCTACTTCAAGTTATGAAATCTCTTCATTTATCTGGTGTGTATATCATTACAGGCTCACAAACAAGCCTCAAATTTAATTTTTCCAAGATGCGGCAAGGAAAATTAAGGAGTCTACTTTCTTCATTGAGGTTCTCTTGACAGGATCTTGACAACAAAAGATCGACTGGCTGAGACCATAGATTGGAGATGCCCTTTCATATATTATTTTAACTTCAGATCCCCACCATTGTGTGTTGACTGTACTGTTTGCAGCCATGTGACAGAAGCCTAGGACATCCTCATAAATAAGGGATGGAAGAACTCTCATTATAGACTCACACAAAAATGCCAATTGCCAAGCAGAAAGGATTATTGATGAGCCAACTTTCCACATGGAGGTTCTCTTGACAGGATCTCGACAACAAAAGATTGACTGGGTGAGACCATAGATTCAGTTTTGTCATTTTGCATTTTTATTCTAACTTCAGATCCCCACTGATGCATGTTGACTGTACTTTTTGCAGTCATGAGACAGAAGCCTGGGCTATCCTCATATAGAACCTGAAAAAGGATGGAAGATATTTCCTATTCTTGTAATGAGACCTCACTTCTTACCAAAAAAAGACCTTTCTATTTGTTTTCCTGAAACTATTGTAATGTGCACATGAACAACCTCTTGATATTGTGCCATTTACACCATCTGATTTTCATACCTGGGATGTCCAAGGGATTTTTCCGGTCCCATCAAAAGTATGCCAGTTTGTATTAACGGTTGCTTGTTGAGTGATACCAAAGTTTACTTTTGGGTCTTCAGTCCAAAGAGTTTTACATCTATCTTTCTGTCGCACCCTCATGCCACAATATCTTCCATATTCACTCATGCTGACCACTCGTGCTTTACATCTATCTTTCTGTCGCATCCTCATGCCACAATATCTTTCATATTCATTCATGCTGACCACTCGTGCTAAAATATCATTCAACTAGGTGATTTTGGAGTTGAGATAAAAGGATGAATACTCTCCTAGTTTCAACAGTGGATTTCCAGCTGCAGGACATGTGAGTCAGGTTGACATTGCTCAGGTAATGCAGTCCAATATCGCCACATTATCCACAATCATATTTTATGTGTCAAAAAGTGTAAAGATGCAATAAATTTTTTACCAGCTTTCCAACAAGAGACATATTACACAATTCGGACAAAATTTAATGAGTTATGGCCAAAATACAAACAAAGTATAGGTCCATGGCATGGCAGGATTACTAGTGGGGTTTATTTATAATCTTTAGGATTGCTAGGATGTCTAAGGTTTTTAGGGAAGTTTAGGGAAGTATGTTTTTTTGTTTCTTAATGTTATTAGAATTGATCTATCAGGTTTTGATGTTTCAGTAATAGTCTTAATTGTAATAGGATCATTATTATGTGTGTTGAGTTTGAAGAACCAGTGATCAAAGAGTATTATAAGAGTTTCTAATTTGTTCTAGCCTTCTAGGTTTTAGCAAGTAGAGTTGTTATGAGAGAAGGAAAGAGATGCTGCCCCCTTCAACATTATATACCCACATACCCCTTTCCTTATACAGAATCAAATGAAGAGATTAAGAAGCTTTTTGCTGTCCAATTGGCCTTGAACCAATTGCAGGGCCCAAAATAACAACCAGATGTCTCCTCATATATCTTTCATTTTTGGTAGATCGATGCCAGTTGTAGCAACTAGCTATATCAGATAATATAGGGTTAATTAATTAGCTAATAATAAAAGAGGTGTTTGGAGCCGGGTTTGTTCCCGGATCCAGATCGCCCCCTTTAGATGCAACGCGAAAGAAAGGACTTTTGTAATTAACAAGTATCAAAGACTGGAATCTGGATCGAGATCGAGGACCAAGCTACTTATGGATGTAATCACAATTAAGATCACCACGGTCGTTCTATCGAACACGGGGTCAGAAGTGTTTATGGGCTGCAAAGTTATATTTACAAGTGCAAATAAGAGAGAAATATAAGTAGTAAGGCCCCTTGGTTAATGAAGGCCCAGCCCAGGTCCCACTAACAACGTGGATTTTTAGCCCACCCCTTATTGGATATACAAACTAAAAATCAACTTGATCTAGCCATAGATTTTAGTACTTTTTAGAACATGATTCTAACCGTTAGATTCAAGCATATTTTTTGGGTAGTAAATCCAATGGTTAGAAATCCTCAGTCAAGCTGATTTTTTAGTGTTTTTATCCACCAATAGGTGGGCTGAACATCCACGCAGTCATTGTGCCCCAAAAAAGATCTATGTAGGGCCACGAGTCCTCTGCACTGGGAGTCGTCTGCATTTGAATTTTTTCTATAGTTTTTGATTATCAAGAATAGTTTTTATATAAAGATTTCCACTAACATGGAGAATTTAATTTTTTAATTAATACGATATATATTAATATATTAAATATAACAAAAAAGGCCTTATATAGAGTTTTCGCCTTAGTCTTCAACTTGTATCGAGACGGCCTTGTTGAAATGTTGGTGTGGAGATGCATATTGTTGCATCAGGTGGTGCCAGAGGCACTGAAATCTCATGATTTCATAATATACAGAAAGAATTTTCATTCCATCCCGTCATAGGTTTTGGACATGTCGAGTTTTATCGCCATTAAGCCTATTTTCTTTCTTTCTTTTTTTTTCATAGAAAGTAGAATTTCAAGCCTATTTTTTTTTTTTTTTTTATTCATAGAATGTAGAATTTCGTGTGCAATAATCACATTATCTGCTATTTGGCACCCTAGGGATTGAAATGGGGAGGGATTGGATGGGATAAGCGTACCTGATCTTGACCGACCATTTAATCACACTGATCGGATGGTCTGGAAACCTATATGCAAAGATCCATAAAAATCACGTTATTAGTGGTGGGATATAGGAGAGAAGGCTGCCTCGATGCAGAAACCTCTTCCATGAAAGTAAATGAGAAGGAAAAGCTTTCGAGGTGCGTCAATGATCTTGAGCAGATAGAGATGTGTAGATAAAACCCATTTCGGGTTCGATGATGATGACATCTTTGGATGAAACACCAATTCGGAAATCGATTAATGGAGGAACAGGATTGATAAAGAGAGAGAGTGAGCGAAAATAAAAGTAATAAAAAAAAGAGAAAGAGACTACAGAAGAGAGAGAAAATAAAAGCATTAAATAAGGAAAGGAAATCATGTACTAAAAATATATCTTTAACTAAAACCTATTCTCCTCGATCCACTTGACCTCCCCTTCACATGTCAAATCATGAGTGAGGAAAGGTTTTTCGTTTTTTTAAGGATGTATTCACCTTTAAAAACTTTTTGACCATTTAAGAAATGAGTCCGGATCCTGTATGCCTCTTTGCTTGCCACGTGGCCCCTTAGGAGAAGGTAATGGAAGAGACATTTTTTTTTTAAAATAGAAACTTAAAAAGAAAAAAAAAACCCAAAATAAAATTAGAAAATCATTTGTTTTAAGATTTTTATCGCATAAAAAAAATGAATAAAATTAATTTCTGAAGCTAGCTACAGGTTTTTTAGATTATTGCAACTCGACTTATAACCTTTTTTTAGGACTCTTTCTATAATTATCTATCTGTTCTATCCATCAGAGTCGAAGTGTTTTCTCTCCATCTCCAGCCTCTCTCTGCTACCTCATTTGAGGGCGTCTTTGATCTCCATTAATTGTGAAAGACCCAGTTCGTGTTCTAGTTACAGTAGCAGTAATTTGGTTTAAAAAAAATCATTACACTTCTTTACAGACCTAGCTAAGGTAAGATAATTCATGAAAAACTTATTTTGCCGGGAAGAATAAAGGTTTAGGATTTTTCTTTCTTTTTTTTTTTTTTTTTTTTTCTGTTAGTAGAAAAAGGTTTAGAACCTCAAAGGAATACAAATACATAATTGGATTTTATTTTTGTTTCTATTTATATATAATTTCTCTCTTTCCTTAAAAATAAAAAATCTCACACAAAAGCTTCTCCACTGTTACCTGCTGATATGGCCATGTCCACCCTGACTTGTTGATACGAGCAAGAAATTTTTTTTTTAAGAGAGAGAGAGAGAGAGAAACAGTGGTAGGATAGAAGAAGACAGTGGTTGTGGCAGCGGTGGTGGAAGAAGGCGATGGTGGAGGTGCGGTTGTTGTGGTGGTGGTGGTGTGGTAGTAGTGAAGAAGAGGATGGTGGTGGTGGGTTCCTCTTCTTCGTTTGGTTTTTTTCTCTTCAAACATTGGGTGTGTGTAGGTAAATTGTGGGTGTCACTACAAAAAAGGTGTGTGCAAATAACGCAACCCATTAATAAACGACAAATGCATAAATATAACCAGTGGGCATCCACATAAGTATCAAAAGTCTAAAAGAAGCACATGTATATGACTGCTCATAAGCCTCTCAAACACCTAAGCTGGAAGAAAATTTCATAATAAAATAAAAATAAAGAAAGAAAGCATAATGATGATTTGCAGTGTTGATACTAATAACTCATAATTTGCAGTGTTGCAACTAGTAACTCATGATAATTTATCTGCTCCGAAGTTTTGCAAGTCAATGCTACAGCTTGCAGGAAATAAAGCATGGAAGAAAGCAAGATCTGATTATTGGGGGAGACTGTCCTCATCAGGAAGCTTTCAGTTCGTCCAAGCCAACACTAGCCTGCAGCAAAAGTAAAATAAAAAAAAATGATAAATGAATAAATCATAGTGTGAAATATTGTTTGACTAGTGGGTGGCCCGTGCCATCGGCACTCCCCTACAAAGCATTTGCCAAAATCGGGTGTGAGTGGCTGAGATCCACCGTCCATTTGGGGGATAAGATCTCGGCCCTTCTTTGTTGAAGCCTATAAGAGGGGGTATAAGTGGGGAGACAACCACTGTGTTGTGTTTTGTTATATAGATGGGTAATAGATTTACTGAATATAGCATTGGTGTACTGACACAAATTTAGTGCTTAGTATCTATATCCATCAATAATACCAAAATCATAGTCATAGTCTTAATTCAATCATTAACAGAATAATGTATGCTTTCCTTCAGTTCTTTTCTTCAAATTTTCATTATGAAAATGGATGTTGCTCACAATTTGAATGATAGCATAAGTTAATCACTAATATGCACTCAACCAATGTTTAAACATTTGGAATAGTCAGCCCCTCTAGGGCATGAAATATATATAGGAGATGATCTGGTTCGGGTTCAGGTTGGCTTTGGATCTTGAAGTTAGACATCCAGATCGGTTCAGATCTAGTCTTTGGTATTGGATCCTTACCATAAAATAGCATTTTGTAGTGAATCAGACCCGTATATCTCTATGTGGGACAGATATTGATCCCTTATAAGAATTTTGTTCGGAGTCGGATCAAGGGATATGGATCCAAATCAGATCCGGATTCGGATCCGGACAGATTGTTCAAAGTCAAATTAGAATATGGATAATCTTGATCCAAATCGGATCCGACCCATTTATGCCCTAAGCGGCTAAGCCCCTGCATGATGAGAGATCTTACCAAGAACTTGTGGTTCTCTTCAAGGAATGGAGCAAAGGTTGTGCAGAATTTCTCAATGTCAGCATTGAGATCACCCGTTCCCCCTATCACCTCCATGAACTTCTTCCTATCCGGAGCAAGTTTCATAGCAACCTGTAATTTTAGCATGTAAGATGACAGGAGAAATTTCAAGAATGTACAAGTATTGCATTAACAGTAGAAGAGTGAAGGGAAAGGGACTTTTTGTCACTGCATTGAAGTATCCATGGAATCATGGTAATTTTTTGAAACATAATTACACAATTTTGTCTAGAGCTATATCTTCTATAAGGTCTGCGTCTTCAAATATTTTCTTATTACCTCAATTCTCGTGAGCCTTACTCTCACCCTTTTTAAATCTTCTACTTTATTATTTTCTCATTTCTTGTTGTCTTGTTCTTTTCTTAACTCCGAACAAATTCCTTGTTTGTTTTGTCAACAAAACCATATAAATAAGATGTTGTAACAAATCTTACTGTAGAAAAAAAAATTTGCAATACTTTAAGTTTCATTCTAATGTATGACTTAAATACAAAGAAAGATACTTAAAAAAGCAAAAAACTTTAGCATGGTATCAACACATTGGATGGGATAAGCGTACCTGTATCCGTGTCTTGAATTTTGGGAAATGCTGAATTGTATCCCCGTTTCTCACACTAGTGTCAGTACCGATAATCGTATCTAGGAATCTTAGATTGGACAGAGGACTACTGGAAGGAGATTATTGAAGTACAAAGACGTGGCAACTCCCATGGTATCTGGGAGGTGAATTTAACGTCATAACTTCGCTTTTAAGAGAGGACTGGTACCAAGATCACCCCAACAATGAAGGGTTTTTAAGATTTTTATGGAGACACGCATTTTAATCGACGTTCCTATGGGTGGTGATTGTTACTTGCTCTAATAAACCCCTTCCAATTTCTATTGACTCCGACTTCAATATATGGTCGAACAACCCCAAATACAATATAGAAATACACCAAACTACGAATATAAGCACAAAACTCTCTATCTACGTCCCACAGAACTGAAAAAAATAGAGACGATAGTAAAAGGAAAGATAAGATGACTCAATGGATTGGAATGTTAAATCCCTAGTATCATGCAAATGAGAATAGAGATGAAATGGATGAACAAACTCTCCACAATCGAACAAGAATTCAGATGGTTGGGGGGTGGATCCACGCGCAACAATAGTGGACAAGGATAAAGGTGGCCTTTGTGCAATTAACAGCTGAGTGGCAAAATGCTTCAACATATTAATATAACCAATGGAGGAAACCCTAAAATAGGAGGGCCTAAGCTCGTCTCCCTTAGAGAATTTCTTCCAAAGACCCATGTCCCCTTTAATCAATGTTACCCGGACACTTCATTTTCAAGAGTAAATGTCATGTGCATGATGTATCCTAGCCCCGTCTCAGCCGTAATGGGGTAACATAGCCTTTAATTGAGCCTTCACTTTCCCTAGTAATATGGATCCCAATTATTATTGCCAAAAATACCCTTACTTGAAACATGTTGAGACAAAAAAGGAAGCACTCAAAAATAGGAATCTCATGAGAATTCATCACCTGCCGCAAAGGAGTCATGTGAGAATACGCAGTTCAGAAGGGTCATGTGAGACTACATGGTTTTGCCGCTCCAATAGAATTAAGTGACAATAGACACCAAAGGAGTCATGTGAGCTTATGCTCTACGAAGGAACTAGGGTCAACCAGCAAAAGAATTATCTTACAAAGGTTATTTGACGAAACTTACCAATGAAGACAGGCGGAGACTAACAACTGATGGTGAAGAATACCGAAGGTCAGCTAAGGTTGGCAGAAGGCCGGCAAAGGCAGATCGGAGCAACAATCACACTTTGCGAAGATGGACAGGATCTTGGATTGACTTCCTCAAATTGTTAGGGGGTTGATGAACTCGTACTATTGTACTTGGCTAGGGCTAGTTCATCCTCCTCTTTTCCTTAATCATATCATCCCCTACAAAGATTCTTTGGTCATCACCTTTAGTGCATTGAGCTTAATTTAGGCCTCTAGTTTTCCTCTTTCTCATTCTTGAAATTTGTTGATATCTTTATTGCCCTCTCTCTAACCAACCTATTGTACAAGTCATTATACATCATATGTTTTGCCCATAGTTTCTTTGCTTCTAGTAGTTTTAAATTATTCAAAGTTTTCCTTGCTTCCAGTTCATTGTCAAGTCTTGTACTAGGACCACTCTTTTTAATGGCCTTATTGACCACACACCACATTGTTTTGTCACTTTTAGATTTCACCACTTATTTCTTGGGCACCTTTTATTTTAAATTCTTCTCTTTTATCTATTAATAGAAACATTCAAACCACTAACATATGTTCCATAGTCTAAATCTCGTGGGATAACCCTACAGTCTTTGCATGTTGAATGTTCAATGCTCTCATGTAATCCTACTTGAGGTGCATAAGCGCTAATTACATTAACTATCTCCTCTCCTAAGACTAGTATTGACAAAGCCTATTGCTTACTCCCTCAAAACTTACGAAACTATCTATCAAATCTTTATCAACTACTATACCTACACCATTCCTAGTATTTTTATCTCCTTTGGGCAAAGCTTATAGCCGTCTCCAGTGCCTCTCCTACATATTTTATTTCTTATAAACATGTTAACTCCCCTTTCTTCCAACCAACTCCCTCTCCTTACCTTTCAAAGTCCCTAAACTCTAAGTGGCAAAAAGAATCCTATTTTTGTACTAACCTCTCACCTGCACTTGTCCAGATTGGTGCAGGAACCCTGCCTATTATTCGCCACAACTGGGTGCCAATACTTGCATCACTTCTAGGGGATGTCCTAACCAACCCTTGTCAAGATAACATTGCACTCGGGTTTGCGATGCCATGGGTCCATTCGAGGGAAAGTCCAAGCATGAGCTAAAAACAATTATTGGAATTCAAGTGAAGTATATGGCACAAGTTTTACGCTGCCTGCCAACCTAATGCAACCCTCCATTCGGGATTGGGAATGGCAATTCAAGCCTAAAGAGGATTAGATGAAGGAATAAGAATTATAAAATGGACGATATTTCAATTAATGGAAATTAATAAATACATGAAAAAGTGTTAGATCCATTGCAGTGGAGATTGATAAAGAAAAAGAGAAAATGCAGAAGGGTGTGAATGGGAATTTCCAAAGAGGAATTTTTATCGATGATTTTTTAAAAAGATTTGCTCAAGAGAATTACAGATTTATGGTTAATGACAGATTCCGCAGTACTCATAAAAAATAAGCAGTTGAAATTTGGCATGTTAAAATTAGTATGTTATGCAAGGCCAATATAGAATAACTGTATTCTATTAAACAAGGTTAATTGTTTATATTTTTTTCTGCATTTTATTAAAGAAATCAAAAATCAATTTCATGGGTATAAGAGGTATTACAGTGAAACTTGAACTGGCAAGCCAGCCATGCCACTTTTTCAGGGTCTTGTTGTAAGAATTGGTACAAGCTTGTGACATGGTCCAATCTTGATGCTCCAGTAAGTTGCGAAATAGTTCCACCAAGAAATCCATGGCCCTGAATAAGTTATCAATGTGATATAATTATACATATGAACCATGATCCTTTTCAGAAAGTAAATAAGTAAATATGTCCACATGCACACAGACATCTGGAATTCCAAACAAATAAAAATGGTACAGAAACAGTTCACATGTGGGTCCACACACAAGCACATGTAAAAAAAGATGTACCTTGTTAACCAGAGAAGACCATTTGTGCAGCTGGATGAACCTTTTGCTGATTTAGCCTCAATCTCTACTCGTACCATGCTGTATAAGTGGTTGAATTCTGAAGGAGCAGAAGAATATTTGGTCTCCAACCTCTGCACAGGAAAAGTAAATTGAAAATATGTACTTAAGAGCAGTTACTGAAATTCATCACCAAGACGTGGAGTAGTTCGAGTCAAGGAAACATGAAGCACCAAATAGAGATCAGAAACGGATTAACCAATTGATTCACTTGAAACTTTCTCTCGGTAGAAAGATGAATAAAGTGCATATCATTATTCCAAAAACTTAGCTTGACATGGCAAATAAACAAAGAACAAGACTAGTTTTCATGAAAGAATCACCCAAGTGGATAAATCTTTCATAATTTCAGAGTTCCAACTTGATACTTGAAACCCAACAAACAAGTCATTGGTGGTCTAGTAACATTCTGTAGAGGTATATATTACTATATATGTATGCTTAACAAAGAATTGTAAGGTAACCTACCAAAAGGAAATCTTATGAAAATCGGTACTAAAACCTGGAGCGATCCATAAATGAAAAAACACTAGAAACCCTACCTAAGTAGAGTGGCAAACATTCTCAAAATCAATTAATTTGACTTGAAACATGAAACAAGGCCTTCTTATTGGTAATAAGAAAAATTCATTTACAGTAGAATAGGTCAGAATATTTCATTTCTAACTACAACATGAAAGGAATAAAAATAGACCAATTAAGCACATGCTGAAGTTTGCGATCAAGAGCAGATGGTGAAGTTTCAAATTTCAAGAAGCCTGTGCAACTATCAGACTAAATACAATTACAATCGCAGAAACAAAACATGACTTCTACAAACTATGTTAAAGAAATCATTCTTCAGAATACATCCCAATTATGTCACTGTTCCTGTACAAATTAAATATCATTTTTCGAACAGCATTTTAAGTTTTTAACTAAAACCTAGAGGAGTAGGAGGAAAAAAAAAGGACAAGCGCACATGTCAGAAATATATATGACATTAAACCCATAAAACCAGAAAGAAAAGCAAAATGAATATCTTACCGATATATTACCCCCGACATCAGATTTTACGAGTACCATGGCAGCTCCAAACTTATCTGGCATAATTAATTATAAAATAAATCAATTCATCATATGACCACAACAAGAACTTCTCATATTGTGCTTCTGAAGAAAAGTGTGGGAATACACTGCTTCCATGATATGCCATGTCTCAAGGAGCGGTAAGTAGCATGCTTTATGCAAAGTAATACCCAAAAAATCAAACATGTCATCAAAATTTTAAGGTTTAAACAGGTTTCAAATAAGCAAGAGTAGAAGCTTTGTAGGAAGTAGAGAAGGAAAAGAAAAGGCCATTGAATAATTGGAAGAGAATTGATTCTGAAAGAGGCAATGTGTCTTGAGAAAAGCAGATTCACAAGTACTTGTTAGAATGAAAGAGGCCATTTTGCAATGCATGGCAAAAATTGCACTTAGCAATTGAGAAATGGCAATGTTGCCAAGATTGCATTGTCCATCAAACTAATACATGCAAGGTGGTATGCTACTTCAAGTTATGAAATCTCTTCATTTATCTGGTGTGTATATCATTACAGGCTCACAAACAAGCCTCAAATTAATTTTTCCAAGATGCGGCAAGGAAAATTAAGGAGTCTACTTTCTTCATTGAGGTTCTCTTGACAGGATCTTGACAACAAAAGATCGACTGGCTGAGACCATAGATTGGAGATGCCCTTTCATATATTATTTTAACTTCAGATCCCCACCATTGTGTGTTGACTGTACTGTTTGCAGCCATGTGACAGAAGCCTAGGACATCCTCATAAATAAGGGATGGAAGATATTTCCAACTCTCATTATAGACTCACACACAAACGCCAATTGCCAAGCAGAAAGGATTATTGAGGAGCCAACTTTCTACATGGAGGTTCTCTTGACAGGATCTCGACAACAAAAGATTGACTGGGTGAGACCATAGATTCTGTGTTGTCATTTCGCATTTTTATTTTAACTTCAGATCCCCACTGATGCATGTTGACTGTACTTTTTACAGTCATGAGACAGAAGCCTGGGCTATCCTCATATAGAACCTAAAAAAGGATGGAAGATATTTCCTATTCTTGTAATAAGACCTCACTTCTTACCAAAAAAAGACCTTTCTATTCGTTTTCGTGAAACTATTGTAATGTGCACATGAACAATCTCTTGATATTGTGCCATTTACACCATCTGATTTTCATACCTGGGATGTCCAAGGGATTTTTCCGGTCCCATCAAAAGTATGCCAGTTTGTATTAACGGTTGCTTGTTGAGTGATACCAAAGTTTACTTTTGGGTCTTCAGTCCAAAGAGTTTTACATCTATCTTTCTGTCGCACCCTCATGCCACAATATCTTCCATATTCACTCATGCTGACCACTCGTGCTTTACATCTATCTTTCTGTCGCACCCTCATGCCACAATATCTTCCATATTCATTCATGCTGACCACTCGTGCTAAAATATCATTCAACTAGGTGATTTTGGAGTTGAGATAAAAGGATGAATACTCTCCTAGTTTCAACAGTGGATTTCCAGCTGCAGGACATGTGAGTCAGGTTGACATTGCTCAGGTAATGCAGTCCAATATCGCCACATTATCCACAATCATATTTTATGTGTCAAAAAGTGTAAAGATGCAATAAATTTTTTACCAGCTTTCCAACAAGAGACATATTACACAATTCGGACAAAAATTTAATGAGTTATGGCCAAAATACAAAGAAACTATAGGTCCATGGCATGGCAGGATTACTAGTGGGGTTTATTTATAATCTTTAGGATTGCTAGGATGTCTAAGGTTTTTAGGGAAGTTTAGGGAAGTATGTTTTTTTGTTTCTTAATGTTATTAGAATTAATCTATCAGGTTTTGATGTTTCAGTAATAGTCTTAATTGTAATAGGATCATTATTATGTGTGTTGAGTTTGAAGAACCAGTGATCAAAGAGTATTAAAAGAGTTTCTAATTTGTTCTAGCCTTCTAGGTTTTAGCAAGTAGAGTTGTTATGAGAGAAGGAAAGAGATGCTGCCCCATTCAACATTATATACCCACATACCCCTTTCCTTATACAGAATCAAATGAAGAGATTAAGAAGCTTTTTGCTTTCTTTACAGTGTGACTCCACTTGATGGTGCAAATCCAAAATAGAAATTATTAGAATAGTGCCACTCCTATCTATTATCTCCTGTTTGAAGTGAAGTGATCCTACTTCAATAGAAGAACGTTTCTCTTGTGTGCTGACTCATTGATAAAGCTCTTTCAAACTTGCAAAATGCCACACTATAGTGACTACACCACAGTTCAAACTTCGAAAAAAAAATGATACAAGCATTCCCTAAGAGAGTGAGTAGATTTACTACATCTAGAGAAGCATTGATGTTGAGATAGTAGTTTAGCATTTTCACAGAATTTAATCAATAATATAAGCATCATATAGATCTTTCATTCCAAATATTAACAGATTAAAATCCATGCATAGGGTTATCTACCAAGACATCCAAAAGCCCCAACCAAACCCACATTCTCTAGTAAACAGTGTAGCAGCTTATAATACATGCATAGGATTATCTACGAAGGGTTCAATAAAAAAATTAGTTCAACTAGACTAGCAGAAATTGTTTAAGAGTTCACTCCCAATTTTAAGGATTCACACCGTCAGGCTTCCTCATAGATAACTTCATATAAGAAAATATGCAGAATAACAAAGCACGTTCCAGTAATTCTGGTTCGGTCCTGTTCTTATCTTGTTGTGGGGTTGGGGGGGAATAATATATGTTTACCTATAAAAAAAAATGAAAAACTAAAACAGATTCATATCACAATATAATGTAGAGATTCCTTCTCGAGCACTAAACACCAGCTTGCAAAGTTAGTAGTCTATGGGTGATGACATCAAACCTGGATTCATAACCCATCTTCACCCTCTAACCCACTAACCACTACCTTGCTTGCCTTCCTTCCCTTCACCCCAGGAAAAAAAATATACTACGAAACAAATGTATATATTTTAAGTACCAATAAAACACTACACAGTTCTGAAGTATAAATTATGGCCGGATTTCCGAGTCTTTGAAGTATGTGAAATCACACGAGTCAAAATAAATAAATAAAAATAAATTGAAATGCCTTAGCTTTAGGTAGATCTCAAAGTTACAAATGAGAAATCATACCTATAACGGGCAGTATGAGCTTGCACACCTCTAAGAAAGGCTTGGTTAGCATTTCCCCTTCTTCCGATTTGACATGCTTCATTCCTTCCAAACAGGGGGTGAACACAGTCCCCTCCATTCTTACACTTTACTGCGTAACCAGGATCAGAAACCAACTTCAGCACTCTGTCGCAATTTTCTAATACACGGGAACATGGAAGCAAATGCAAAACAAAAATATGCCAAAAAACATAATTGTGCACATGTTTGTGTGCGTGTATGATTTAAAAATGGAGAAGAGAACACTTTTACAGTAAATTATTGAGTAATTGAGAATCAAAATGCAAAATAGTGAAAAACAATACCAATAGCACCATGTAAACTATCAAAAATACTAAATCTGTACCGATTCAATCAGATCTAGAGATTTTCAGCTCTCAAACATCGTCAAACACAAAACTTCCACTCAAACAAGGGGAAACAAAAGAATGCTGAACGATCATATAAAGATGTCTAGAAGATCTGAAAGAGAACAAATCTACACCAATTCGGTCAGATCTATCCATTTTCTGTACTTTTTGTATATCTTCAAACCAGAACCATTTAACACGCAAACAATTCCTTCGCACACACGTAAACTCAGGATTAAAAAAAAACGCATAAAGATCATTAATTGATGTCAAATATCTCGTTTTTTTTTTAAATTTTCGCAACGGATACAACATCACATAGGAAATTAAAGACAAAAAAAGGGATTTCTCAAAAATAAAATAAAAAAAAACAGTATTTGAACCCTAGAAAGGTTAGAGATCTGTTCGTGCACCTACGACTACCGTCCACTGATCGTCCAAAAAAACCGAAAGTGAGGTGCCCCGATTCAGTAAGATTTTAGTGTTTCACGAATACAAAGGACTTATCCTGAGGTGTGCGATTTGAGAGAGACTTTCGAGAAAACTGAAGAAGATTAGAATCAAATGCCACAAAAAATGGTCGTTGGATTGGGTTCTATCCCTCTGTCCGTGAAGAAATAGAAAGGGGAATCAATTCAGATCGAGGAATGGAGAGAAGGTGATGTGCGTGGAGTATCCGATTCAAATAATCAAGATTGAGAAAGGACCTTTAATGGCGGAAGGAATTATGAACCAGAGAGAGAGAATTGGGTGCTCTTCCCACGTTGATCAAATCAAAACTGATCAACCGTTGTCAGCACGTAAGTGGGCCCATTGTTAGCATCAGCGCAACATAAACAGGAACCGAGTAAAACATCTGTCACAACGGATTACAAATCACATAATCACAAGCCAATGACTTCTCGGCACGTACCCAAGTACTTTGCAACGTACAATGTGCTTTTGCTTTGAGGTGTACGTGCCGAGAACTCATTGGCTTGTGATTGTGTGATTTGCCACTGTGACAGAAGTTTTAGAGCAAGACTTGCCTGACCACCCATAATATATGCTACGAGGAAATTTATTAGACGATAGTGACCGTATAGATGTTTGGCCAATCCCTAGGTGGACCTTCAAACCCGAAATCAACCTAAACAGTGTTTTCTAAGCGTTAGTTGAAGTCATTTTTTTTGGTTGATATTAACCGTGGGAATTTGAGCATTATTTACCATTATTTCCGTATAAAGATCCAATGGTTTGAAATCACTAATCAGGCTAATTTTTGGTTTGTAGGTCCACTTACAGATTGGTCAAACATCTATACGGTCAGTGTCCTCTAATAAATTGCCACGTGGCATATATTGTGGATGGTCAGGCAAGTCTTGCCCGAAGTTTTACTCCAAGGAACCTTCTAAAAAAGAGCGGGGAAGTAACAAAGGCGGGGCCAGAATTGAGAATTGCTCCGCCACCGTGTGTCCTCTTGTCTGCTCCAGTGGTGTTCCCCTCTTCTTGGTCCTCCTCCGTACAGTGTACTGTTCCCTCCTATGCTACCCTCGCTCCTTTGCTTTTCATTTAATACTTCCATCTGCGAATCCGAGTAAGATGTTGTGACGGAAGCCGGTCACAGCACTCAAGCAGAGCCACGTGGCATACGTTCAGAGGGCGCTGACCGTATGGATGTTTGGCCAGTCCCTCGGTGGACCTACAAACCAAAAATCAGCCTGATTAGTGATTTCAAACCTTTGGATTTTTGCACCCAAATAATGCTCAATAATGCTCAGATTCTTACGTTAAAATCAACCCACGAAAATAACTTCAATCGAATCAGTTATAAATCACTAATCAAGCTGATTTTTTGTGTACCGGTCCACTGAGGGACTGGCCAAACATCCATTTGGTCATCGTGGCACGTATTGAATGCTGTGACCGGCTTCCCTTCCAGCTAGTTACCCAATGCCGATTTGACCCCCACATTTATGTAAACGCCCACACCCACGTCCCCATGCCCCAAAACCACTTTCTACCCATCCTTCGTCCACGTAACCCATCCGCTTACAATTTGTGTCTCATCACTTGGTCTTCTCTGACGGTGATTATTATCCCTCCTGTTTTTCACATGACTGCCGATGGTACTCAATCTCCCGTCCTCCCTAAATTCGACCATCCACCCTTCCAAAAACCTTCTATTCTATCTCCCTGCAACCAGCCCACCCTCCCCGCCACCACTCTTGCTACAACCCCCTCTGGTCTCTCACTCTCTGCTAACATGCAACCGTCCATGAGTGGTGACAAGTCAGCAACGATGGATGTTCTAAGTGCAGAACTACAACAAAAAATGTCAGTCCGATGCCGAGAAGGCCCCATCGTTCGCCCTCGACCAGAGGTTGAACGAAAAGGGCTTCAAGAATGGCGCTATGCAGTTGTGGGTAAGCTTATCTTTGACAAATTTATCTCCCCATCCAAAGTAAAACAGAGTGTCACGATATCCTGGGGTCCATTTTGCCTCTTCACGTTTGTGGACCTTGGCGGTAATATCTTTGCTTTTTTATTCCTCAATGAACACGATCAAATGTGGGTCCTAGAGGAGGGACCGTGGACTGTTCACAATCACCTTCTTGTTCTTCAAAAACGAATCTCTTTAGTCTCTCCAGTCGACATGCCATTCTGGAACTGTCCGTTTTGGGTCCAAGCCCATGGAGCTCCAGCTGAGCTATTCAGCCTAGAAATGGCTGGTGATCTTGCAAAACTAGTAGGCGAAGTTATTCACGCGAAGTGTAGTTCTGACGCAGATTTTCGTCGTTGCAAATTCATGCGCTTTCGAGTTATTGTTGATCTTTGCAACGAACTAATGCCTGGAGGTTGGATCCCCTTCCAAGAATATTGTTATTGGATAGACTTTAAATACGAAAGGCTCCAATTCTTTTGCCACAAATGTGGTCGTGTGGGTCATACAAACACTAAATGCAGAGACGGGATTCCAGGAAAAACTGTTTCGATGAACGATGAATTTTGGCAAGATCCTAACGAACAAAAGTTTGGCATCTGGATACGAGTAGAGTCCAAAGCCGAAGAAGCAAATCGTTTACGGTTGGAACTCTCAGGCCTACCCTCTCACCTAGACCAGCAAGCGCATGGCCCACGGGACCACTCAAGGATCACAAATTGTTGGAAACACTGCCACCCCGACGCCATCGCTATCCCTTGACTGCTGCAGGACCTTGTACCTTCACCAACATTAGCCATTCTTCCATGGCTGGCTCATCTCTCAATGTTATAACGGAAAAACCGACCACCAACACTACCCCTCATCCAAAATCCTTTACTCCTACCCCGTCTTCACCTGCAAATCAAATTAGAACCCCGTCACTCCCCATGGTATTTATCATTGATCTATGGCGACCCACGTACTGCGTATCGTAGCACTCTATGGAGAGATATCCACTCACATGTAAATTCTCACTCGGGCCCCTGGATTATTATCAGAGATTTCAATGAAATATCGGCAACCTAGGAAAAGAGAAGTAGCACCTCTCGTCATCTTAAACGCAATCAAGCATCTCTGGACTTTATGCATCAAAAGGACTTCACTGACCTGGGCTTTATCGAACGGCATATACATGGTCTAATAAGCGGGGAGGTATAGCTAATGTGCGGGAACGTATGTCTCGATAAGGTGATAGCTAATACACGGTGGAGGACGCTCTTTCCGGATGCAAATGTCACCCATTTATCCATCTTCGCTTCTGATCATTGCCTTATTCTATTGAACACCACACCATCTTTTGAAAAAATACATCGGCCATTCCACTTCCTTTCTATGTGGGCTAACGAACCGGAATGCTCTCACATAATAGAATCATCATGGCAGACTCAACAATCAGGCCCTCCTCCTATCCAAGTGCACAGAAAACTCTGCCATACCAAACATAAAATCATCCAGTGGAACCGAAGGAAAAGGCTCCCCATCCAAGCTCATATCAATTATTTGCAGAATCGTTTAGCCATGGTACAAGGCCAACCTCCAACCCATGCCAATATATCAGTCAAAACGGAATTGGCCCAATCCCTTGATAAGGCGTTCATGCGAGAGGAAAAGATATGGCGAGATAAATCGCGAGAAGTGTGGCTACGAGAAGGTGACCGCAATTCTCGATTCTTTCATCTCTCCACTATTGTCAAAAGGAGAAGGAATAGAATTGACTGGATTAGAGATAAGCTAGGTCAGCCCCTCTCTACTAGAGATGGTATTGGACAAACCTTTGTGCAGTACTTCCAGGAGCTCTTCTCTTCTACAGCCCCCAATGATTTTTCCCCACTCTCTCACCTTTCCCTGCCTCAAATATCTAGAGAAGCAAATGAAAAATTGATGCGACCTGTCACCCTTGAAGAAGTCAAGATGGCATTGTTTAGCGTCGGACCTTATAAAGCTCCTAGACCTGATGGGTTTACTGTCTTCTTCTATCAAAAATATTGGACCACTATTAAAGATGATATTGTTCGGATGATCCAGCATATCATGACATCGGACTGCTCTCTTCAGGCGATCAATCATACCACCATCGCTCTTATACCTAAAGCCCACGGCCCTGAAAACCCCCATCAATTTCGCCCCATTAGCTTGTGTAATGTCAACTATAAAATTCTCTCCAAACTTCTCACTATCCGAATGCGTGAAGCTCTTCCTTCTCTCATTGCAGAAAACCAAGGCGTTTTTATTCCGGGCAGGCAAATTTCGAATAATACAATCCTTGCCCAAGAACTTATGCAAACTATGAAGCGAAAGAAAGTGCAACACGGCCTCATGGCTATCAAATTGGATATGTCGAAGGCCTATGATCGTGTTGAATGACAATTCCTTCTCCATACACTTCAAGCCATGGCATTCAGCGAACAATGGATTAACTTGATATCCAAGTGCATTTCTTCGTCAACTTATTCCATTAAACTCAATGGCTCTCCATTCGGCTTCTTCACTCCGTCTCGAGGTCTGCGCCAGGGTCCCCCTCTTGCCTTTCTTCTTTGTTATTTGCATGAATGTTCTTTCTAAGCTCTTACAACGAGTCGAGTAACATCACCAACTTCAAGGAATTAAAATTGCCCGCACTTTCCCCCCAATATCGCACCTACTTTTTGCGGACGATTGCATTCTATTTAGTAGGGCAAATCTGTTAGAAGCAAGACAACTGAAAGATCTTCTCGACTCTTTCTGTCATCTTTCGGGCCAAGAGGTCAACTTCGACAAGTCAGGGGTTATGTATAGCCACAACTTGCATCGGCACCACAAAAAAGCTATATCCCAGATCTTACACATCAAGAATCTTCGTATTTCTGAAAAATACCTCGAAACACTGTTGTTCCTTGGACGATCGAAATCGCAAGTCTTCCAAAATTGTGTGGACAAAATTCAATCCCTAACTATAGGTGGGTAAAATTACAATGATTCAAGCAGTTGCCTCATCTATCCCAGTCTATCAAATGCAATCATTTCTTTTCCCCAAAAAATATGCAACAAGATGGATCAACCGATCAATCAATTTTGGTGGGGGGGATCGCCAACCAAACGAGTCTTGAGGTTAACCAACTGGGCATCTATTTGTCGCTCAATCTTTGCTGGAGGCTTGGGATTTCGTAAATTTCATCAGATGAATATAGCCCTCCTTAACAAGAATGTATGGCATCTACAATAGCAACCCTCGTCGATTATGGCCTCCCAATTATCCCAAAAATACTACACAGATCATACTGTTCTCTCCGTTTCAGCCAAAGCGTCAGCTTCTTGGTGTTGGAAGAGCATTATCACAGCAAAGGATCATTGTAAAAAAGACTGGACATGGTTGATTGGTACTGGAGAAAAGATTAACATCTGGACCGATCCTTGGATACTAGGTCTGTAGGGACCACCCACTCAATCCCACAATTGTACCATCCAGTGGGTTAAGGAACTTATTGATCCTCAACGAAAGTAGAAGGCAGATCTAATTCACTCCATCTTTCCCCCAGAGGTGGCATTCAAAATTCTTGACATTCCATTAAGCTCAACCATCAATCCTAATCGTATATTTTGGCTTACCCATCCCCATGGTAAATTCGCATCTCGGCTAGCCTACCAATCGTTGGTCCAACCGTCCCAAGAGAGCTCTCATTTTCCAATACCCCCCACCATTTGGAAACATATTTGGCACCTACAGGTTCCTCGGAGAGTTCAATTCTTCTTATGGAAGCTTTTCTGTGATATGCTCCCCACTAAGGCCAAATTACACTCTAGACTCCGCCACATTGATCCGTCATGGGCACGATGTGGTTTCCTCTCGGAAACCAGTATACATGCTTTTTTCCAATGCCCGATCAGCTCTAAAATTTTGTTTGCCTCACCCCTGACAATCAGATGAGAACACCAATCCATGAAAGACATTGGAAATTGGTTTTTGGACATCATGCAAATCAATGAGTCGGCCGATACTGCAGATACATATACTAAAAATTTCACTTGTATTCTCATGTGGCAGATCTAGACATGGCGCAAGAATTTCACCCACGGTGCCAAATGCAGCCATCCCCTACAAATCTGACAGTACACCAATGCCTATCTCTTCTCCATTGTCAACACTACTGTCCACATCAACCAACCCGTTTCTAACGTGAATTCCCGATGGAGTCCCCCTCCAGCAGGGTTCCTTAAACTTAATATTGATTCTTCATGGATTGCATCGTCGGAACGAACGGGTCTGGGCTTTGTCCTTAGGGATGAAACTAATGCGTACATTCTGGCAGTTGGTGCTTCCGAAGGAGCTGCAAATGTTGAAGAAGCCGAGGCTCGAGCAATTCGATGGGACCTCCACCTTGTGGCTAGATTTGGCGCAATGAATCTTATTGTGGAATCAGATGCACAGGCCTTAGTAGCTAGGAGCATTGAAGGATGACTCTTTCCTTCTTGATAGGACTTCATCTTATATTGTTGTGGATATTTTATCTTTGAAAACCTCTTTCTCTTTCCTTTTGTTTGTATATATCCCCCGTTCAGCTAATGGTGTGGCACACTCTATTGCCTCTAAGGAAGTTCTTTTTGATAGACCTTGTATTTGGGAGATGAATCCTCCTATGTGGCTTTCTAAAGCTCTCGAGGTAGATGGATCCGTGGGTCCCTTGTAACATCTTTTGTTGGAATGAAAGTGTTGATTGCACCCATGATTTCGCTCCCTAAACCCATTCACTCATTAAACCCACCTAAAATTGACCCCTAACTCTTCACAGTTCACACCCACCTACAAAAAAAAAATCAATGAATAAATAAAGAGAATAAGAATAACAAGAAGAAGAGGAGGAGGAGGAGGCCGCCGCCGTTCTAAAAGCGCCCAAAAGGCCCAATTGTCATTTCTCATACGCACGCACGTGCTCGACCGCACCACACACAATTATCCATCTTCACATGTAAGTTAGTTATACAAGTGTAGGTGAGCATAAGGCCTTATAAAGAGAAAAAAAAATATTTCTTCTTCTATCCAATGTGGGACTAAAATTTGCAAAGTGTGTTTCATACTTCTTAAGCCAAAAAACAAAAAACAAAAATGTTTTATTAAAAATATCCAACACACTCCCTTCAAAGACTCAAATCATTGCCAATGGAGTCAAAGCCCAAAGCATTTTACCTAGACCACTGAAACCCTTGTACTCCCACAAGAGAAGAAAGTCCTTCATGGAACTTGGCGATACCCAGGCAACTCCAAAACTCCTCCAAAAACTAATCACATCTTCTAAGCCCATTTACAAATAAGAAAGATATAGTCGTTGGATTCACCGTGCTCCAAACAAAGAGGACAATTATCAACGACATTGATACCTCTACTCCACAAAAGGTCCACAGTCTGAACTCTTCTTCGAACCGCATACCAAACCAAGAAGCTACTTTTGAAGGTGCCTTACTCCCCCACACTTGATTCATCGAAAGCTCTTCTGCCATAGAATCTGCAAGCACCTTGTAGAATGATCGGACTGAGAATATCCCTTTGCTAAAAAAAAAAAAAAAAAAAAGAATCCACATTTAAGCTTCAATACTACCCCTAAATGAACTCCTAATTACTTCCCATGCCATTCAGTGATCTTAAACCTCTGGATCTTTGTACCCAAAATAATGCTCAAAATCTACAGTTAAAAATCAACCCATGAAAATGACCCAAATGAATGCTTAGAAATCATTAATCAAGCTAATTTTTTTGCATGTGGGTCCATCTAGTGATAGGCCAAACATCCATACGGTCAATGATCTCTAAGAGCGTGGCATGTGTAAGGTGCACGTGCATCACATGTGGTGCCCCTAGTTTTTAAAAACATTACCCACCCTCAATAATTTAGTGTACACTGCATCACATACCATACCCATATACCACGTGAAACTTTAGTATATTTACATGTGACACATGGGGGACTTACCTGACATATAGGGCCCAGTTAATATGTCGATGACATGACACACTGGACAGTCTAGACTCATTTGGTATATACTGACATGTGACACATGTAAGGCTCACAAATCTTGAACCACTAGATGTGTTATGCCCTGATATGTTGACATGTGAAAGGGGGCACCTAGCATGTAGGGCCCACCTAATGTGTCGATTACATCATATGCTGGCATTTGGGACCTACATAATATACTCACATGATATTTGAACCACGTAACATGTGGGACCCACGTGACTTGTGGAACCTTGATACATTGACATGTGGCACGGCTCACCTAACATGTGTGATCCATCTGATACAAAAATGGCCCCCTTTAAGTTGGGCCCCCACCCCTTCTCCTGCGTCTTCTCTCTCTCTCTCTCTCTCTCTCTCTCTATATATATATATATATATATATATATATATATATATATATATATCTTTCTCTCTCACTCTCTCCTCTCTCCTTCTCGGTTTTGGGCTGCATGCCTCGGCAGCCCACGAGGCCGAATATGGCATGCCAAACTCGACCTCATGGCTTGTTAAGGCAGGCAACCCAAAAACGAGAGGGAGGGAGAGAGAGAGAGCAAGAGAGGAAGCGAGAGAGATAGTGAGAGGTACCTGCGATAGCAGCAGCAGCCTCCTCTTCCTCCCCCTCTTCTTCTTTTTCTTTTTCTATTTTTTGGGGTGGGTGGTCTGAGTGAGAAAAATATGATCATTTTTATAAATAAAAAAATTTGTTATGTGGGTTTCCTGAGCAAAATCGCGAGTGTGAATATCTCGTCCCTAAGAAAAGTAGAGTAAGGCCGTGTTTGTTTACCCCGAAAAGGACGTGCGATGACGGTTAATTATTGTGTTTGTTTCGCGAGGTCACGCGAACAAGTTTAGGAGTTGAACTTTGCTGATAATTATGAGCCGCGTGGAAAGCGTTTAGAGACCACTGACCCTATGGATTTTGGTCCCAATATCCCTAAATTGAATTACATACCAAAAGTCAGCTTGATTAGTGATTTCAAACCTTTGGATCTTTGTACCCCAAATAATGCTCAAATCCCACCATTGAAAATCAACCCATGAAAACGACTAACCCATATAACCCATATTTTTTGTTGCTTGGGAATGTTCAATGCAAATATTTTCATTGTGGTCAACGATTTTTTTTTCTTTTTTACTTGCATAAGTAGCATTGGTATTCATTTTCAACAATTTCTACCATAACAACACTCAAATTTTGGTCTTCTGATAGGATTGACAAAATAGTTTCATCAAATCAAATATGGTAACAAAAAAAAAATGTTTAATCAAATCAAACATGATAACAAAAAAGAGATTCGTCAAACAAATGTATTATGAAATAGTTTCACATAACAAACATTTTTAAAATGAACCCATGACATCTCATTTGAATTATTTTCTATATATTACCTATCTTCTCACGCATTTATTCAACATCTCCCTTTTGTATTCAACATCTATAACAAAGAAATTTCTACCTCCAAGCATCTTTCCTCAGAATTGCAAATGCACAATTTAAGTAACATAGATTAAATCTTTTTACCTTTATAACCACCGTATGCAATCTTTTTACCTTCCTATTTCTTCAATCCTTGCATTAATCCCATCAAACATATCTTTCACAACTTCCACTACACGTGGTTTCTTACTATGTTTCTCTTTTGTGTCAAAGACGGAGGCCTCTTACCAGTGCATGCACTTGACTGAACCCCCTGCTTTAAGTTCATCCAGGTTAATATTCTCAAAAGTCTGCTGAAACTCACCATCGCCACCTCCATCATCAGTCATGTCAACATCAATTGTTTGTTTACTCTTTCAGTAATAAGGGTCCACCTAAATTGTTTGCCCTTTCCCTTGCTTTCAATTTCTTCCACTGAATCACCTGATTCCATTGCTATAACAATTACAACTGTTAAATCAATAGAGTCACAATAAATAAGTATATAATTAAGATGTCATAATAGATAGCAAATATTTCACAAAAACAATTGAAAAACAACTATAAGAGCTTGTGGAAAAACATAAGTGTTGCAACCTTCTTTTTTCGTTCCTCATCATGTATTATTACCATCTACAATGCACATAAAATAACAAAGTAAGTTCTACTCGTAGTCACCCCCTTAAATATTCTATTTGAAAAAAGAGATGATATTGGTAGGTGCATTTGATGATTTCAATTAAAACCTTAGTAATTTCTCAGACAATTATATCAACTATGCGAGTACAAGATATACCGAAAAATGTAATACATAAGTTCATGATTTGGGTTAGATAGTTAATACAAATATCTACTATGGTTTATAAATTCATAGTAAATACTAGAAAAGAAGCCAGTCAAGAAACACATCGGTTATTGTAAGGAGCTTATCACTCTCCTGAAAAGCCAAATAGTAATGCCTCCATCAACAAGGGGCTTATATTGTTGTGGCCATCATATATCATCCCACTTATAAGACATACTCTCCATTAACACTGAACTTTAAAAACTTGTCTAAACAATTAGATGGCATCACAAATTTAATTAATCATGTTATATTTGTCAGTTTAATTCATGAAAAGTGGCAGTTATTTCAATACTAAAAGTTGACAATATGACTATTAAACCATCTACACCTGAGCCCATGACGTACTTTTGGATTCTCTTCACCTTACTGAAAGTGTCATGAGAAAAGTTGCTTATTTAACAAAATTATGAAAAGAATGGTTCCAAATACTAAGTTCTTAATGTCAAAATTTTCAAGCATGTAAAAATAGTCATTGATACCTTATTTGTATTTTTGTATTTAGTGGTTTGTGGTGGTCTTGGTTGTTTCATGCTCTTTAGGAGTAGTTGTGGGTGTTGTTATTTATGCTAAGAGATTCTTCGAGAAAAAAGAAACAATGGCTCCAAATTTCTGGCAACTATCTCAAATGCAAACACATGGCTTCTTGGATGACGATGAGGATGATTTATTTATTTCTAAAATCGTTCACAATGAAGCTGCACACCTTTAGATTGCATCTTCTTATGTACCCTTAGGATTGTACTAGTTCTTGTTAAGGACAAAAGCCTTTTAGTTAAAGTTTCTAATTAATAATACTTAGAGATGTTTGTTGCTTTTATGTTTATGGAGTTGGAGATGGTAGAGTTCTTTGTGTTGATGGTTTATGAAAAAGAAAATCAAGAGGTTCATGTTTATAACTTAAAAAGTCCTTTAATCTATACTTTTGAATGTTTCAGCAACCCTTTTCCCACAAAAAAAATGTTTCTTGCCTTCTTGTGATTCTCTTTTTTAGTGGTGCCAAAATGGCATGAGCTGTGATTCCGGGTTTGAACGTCAAGGCCTTGCAATTGTTGGGCAAGCAGGACCCAAATTCATAAACATCAATAGCCTCAGATCAAGCTCAGAAAACTTAATACATAACTCATAACAATCAATTTCTTTCATTTATCTATGAAAGAAACTTCAAAGAGTAAATTATAAAAATTAGAACAACCACATAAATTTTAAATTAAAACAACTACTGTCTCATTCTTGGTGGACCAGAGATCTATTTTAAAGGATTTTTATCAATCCAAAGTGGTAGATTTCAAGCAATATCAAGTGGTCATCTTGGATGGTGTAGGAACAAAGGAAAAAATATTCAGCCTTGTTGAGTAAGCTCCATTGGGATGGGTCAAGTTCAATGAGGTCGAACTAATGGATCCCATTCTACGATTGATGATGAAGGTAGTAAATCCCTCCACCAGTCATGAAATCAACTAAACAAAAATTTCGGTTGGGTTCAAATTGGTTCAAGTAAGCTACATGGTTTAGGTCGACTTTAAACAAATAGTTAATGGGCGGATAAATGATGATATCAATTTTACACAAAAACTATATAGATAAACCATAAATCAAACATCAAGAGAGATAAATCAATATCTGAAGCACACAAAGATGAAATGAACTACGAATCAGAGGTGAAATGAATTACAAATCAGAGATGGAATGAATTTGATTGAGTTCAAATGCTTGAAAAATTCAAACATTAACCCATGCATCCATGATCCAAACCCTAACTGTGCAATAGAAAGAAGGGGAGGAGGAGATTACCTATGCAAGTTGATCTTGAGGAGAAGAAAGGAGAAAAGAGGTGATGATAGAGCTCTCACGACTTCCCATCATTTTTCTCTATCGAACCTACTCGACTTAGTTAACAACAAAAAGTGAATGTTTGCAGCAACTTTTGGCTGAAAACATTAGCAGCAGAAATGAAAAAAATAGGCGCCTACAGTAAATATTTACCCAGATAAATAATGGTGAGATGTAACCAAGCACCTAGAAATGCAAAAATTATGTTTCAAACGTTTGCAAGCAAATATTTGTGACGATATCAAGCAGGGCCTTAGTATTATTGGCCAATTATCAACATGGGAACCATTTTAATGAATTAAAAAAATATACTAAAAATTAAAAGGATAATAAAAAAAAAGAGTTAAAGTAGAATAACTTAAAATTAGTCCCCATATATTTAATATAAATTATCATCTTATCTTATCACATGAACCATTAATACTCATATATTTAAAATAAATTATAATATATGTTAATATAAATCATAACTCTATAAAAGTATTATAATTGAATTTGATGTAACATTTATTTTAACATATTAATTGATCTATTACAATTTATATGAGGATCAATTAGATTACGAAATTTTAATCAAATGGGTAATAAATATTCATATTAACTTAAGACTGTCCTATTATAAGTATATTAATTTCAAATGTGATAATGAGATTATAATTATATTAATCAGACAATTAGAGTCGTTTTATTGGTATAATTTTGAAAGATGTGTGACAATATTAATTAAGTCAAAAAAATATAAAGATATGTCCTATTGGATTTGGGGATTGATCTAACTTAACAAATAAACCTATATTATGAATATTTAGACATGTCTTTGTACATGGTTTTTATTTTTGTCATTAGTATTATATTATTAATTAAACATAATCTAATTGAGTAAATAGTAATAAATTATATACATATGTTTTTTCTATGCCATGGGTATTAAATTATTAGTAAAAAATTCTTATGGAGATAAAATGAACGGAAAATTTCTAAAAAGAAAAAAAAACTTAATCTATTTACAAAAACAAAAATAAAATTGTGATAATCCCAAAAGAAAGTAACTAAATGTCCTTTTAAAGGGCGTTTCTCCCTGACAGAAATAAATCCCCCGACACAAGTGACACAAGTAGCAAAAAGCTGAAAAGGCTGCCAAACTCCCTTTTAAAGGGCGTCTGTACCTGATAGACGCCATTTAAAAGGGCATTTCCAATAGAGAGTAAAACTTTTGTCCCAATACGAGCCATGTGGCACACTCTTAGTGGATGCTGACCGTATGGATGTTTGATCAGTCCATTGATGGACCTACAGTCCAAAAATCAGCCTGATTAGTAATTTAAAACCTTTGGATCTTCGCACTCAAATAATGCTCAAATTCCTACGATTAAAATCAACGCATGAAAATAACTTCGATCCAATGCTTATAAACCACTAATCATGTTTCTTTTTTGGTGTGTAGATCCACCTAGTGATTTGCCAAATATCCATACGGTCATCGTCTGATAACAGTGTGCCATGTGGCTTGTATCGGGACAAAAGTTTTACTCCTCTATGGGCAAACGCCCTTTTAAAGGGCGTCTGTCAGGTACAGACACCCTTTAAAAGGGCGTTTGTCAGCTTTTTCAGCTTTGATGTCCAGAGAAACAGTCGTCTCTTTTCACATCTGTCAGGGAGAAACGCCCTTTGAAAGGGCGTTTGGTTACTTTTTTTGGGAATATCAGAAATTTATTTTTGTTTTTGTAAATATATTAAAATTTGTTTTCTTTTTTGAAATTTTCCGTAAAATGAATTAAAAAAAACCTAACTATAAAAATGTTTACTCGAGACTAAAGATAAACTAGCGTTATTTCTAACTATAATACATATTTTAATAAGGTCGTAACTAAAAAAATACATCACACTCATAAAATAACTAAAAATGTTTTATTTATTAATTTGAAAAAAATCTTCTTTTAACTACATTAACATTATTTTATAAAATCATAGCTAAAAATTCAAAAAAATTATAAACAAAGATTGAACCCTAAATAAACTTTTATATGGAAAAATTACATTCTTTTGATTGAAGAGAATGGAGTGATTTAGTAAGACGTGGTTGCATAGTGAGTAATTAATTAGATCTTAACAATGAAAGACATTTTGGGTGAAAACATGGAGTGTGTGTACTAAAAAATAGCTTGCACCCTCGCTATCCACGTTTTCCCTCGATATCCAAACAATAGGGCATTTTTTCGTCTTTAGACTACAGTTGGCCGAGCTATAGCACTTGGAGCACCTCATGATAATCCTCATACCCAAACCACTTCGCTGACCTATTGACCAAACACAAAGATCGGTTTGGTGGAGGAGAGATCCGACACTCGAAGTAGGTCTTCTCGGGCGAATGAGTTGGCCTATTAGCTATTCGGCATGGTTTTGAAGGTAACTATTGCCCTGACTTGAGCTAGTGACATCTCCCACCTACTACTAATGGGACTGCTCCTACACGCATGAAATGGGCTACATAGTTACCTAATCGGAATGATGAGAAAATGGAATTGACTATAGCTTCCTACACACACTACACACACTACAGACACCATGATACCTCCACGTATGCAACCGTGCTTTGACCATCTTGGGCAGGTGGGGACAACGAAGTCTCACCTAGCCCTGGGTCCTTATAAATAGGGACTTTCCCTCCTGTAGAAGGGGGTCGAATAATTAAACTCTTTCGTTGAAGCTCTACCCTTTGTCTCTCTCACTCTCTTATCTCACCCAACTTAAATAGCTAACTTTTATGGTCATGCTATAAAATTTGTATTCAACCCTTCAAGTCAAGACATTTGAAGTGTTCAGTCAGATTTGTCCCTATTGTCTGAAATTTGACCGAAGATGCTCAAGCGTCGTCTATGGAAACGACACAACTAAGTTGTTCCCCTTCTCCCATCATGGAGCTACGGTGGGAAGAACGAAGAGTCAGTCACTCTAGAATAGAGCTTCCCTACTCCCATGATCCCATTTTCATGATGGCCTTCTATGGACTAGGAGGACCTTGGGTTCCAGCCTACTGAGATATTCAAGCTCCAGTAAAACAGATAAAGAGAATAGAGATCTCTAGAGAAACAAAAGTGAGCTTAGGAGAGAGCTTGCTACTGTGATGGGTCAAGAAGACCCTCTAGGTGGCCAACCTTTATAGAGAGATGGATCATTGGAGAATCCAACTGTTCAGACCTCCCCTAGACTAGGAGGATTGGCTCAGCCATTAGCCATAGCGATAGGAGACGTGCTAAGGTGCAGGAGATCAACCACCTTGGCAAGGTCCACAAAGTTGGGCATCATTGGTGGGGGGATGGGTGGGGGGGTGGGGGTCTGCTTGGTGCCACAATTTCAAAGTTGGAGAGGATGAGGGTAGAGATCCAAGCCATGGCCTAGAGGGGCAAGGAAGAACTAGTTGCTCTCCTCTCCAACCCTCGGATTAGTTGAAGAACGCTTATCTCACCAATCTTCAGGATATGCATAGCTCCCCTCAGCGACAGAGCCAAGAAGGGGGGGGGCACGTACACCCCCCCTCCCCCAAACTTTGAAGTCTCCCCACCTAAAATGTCAGACACGTACTTCAATCCCTTAACTCAACCCGAGTTAAGTCCCTAGTTAGTGATTAACAAGGTGTACTTGTCAGACATTTTGGGAGGGGGCTGGACATCAAAGTTTGAAGTCCCCCGGGGCCAGCGAATTTTTTCTCAACAAATAAGGCCCTTTTGGTAGGCTATAGCCTGTAGCATACTTTTTGGTAGACTATAGCCCATAGCATACAGGAAAAAAAAAGCGATTGGAGGGCCTGATGCCTGTGGAAAGGTTGGGGCCTTTTCAAACTTTTTTTTAATAAAAATATGTACAAGATTTCTGAAATTTGGGGGCCTTCCATATGGGGGGCCTTAGGCAACTGCCTCACTTGCCTAGCAGTCGAGTCGGGCCTGATTTGGGGGGGGGGGGGGGGGGGGGGGGGAGATGGGGGGTAGGGGTCTGCTTGGTGCCACAATTTCAAAGTTGGAGAGGATGAGGGTAGAGATCCAAGCCATGGCCTAGAGGGGCAAGGAAGAACTAGTTGCTCTCCTCTCCAACCCTAAGGGGCCAGAGGGCACGTACACCCCCCCCCCCAACTTTCGAAATCCTTTTGAAAAATAAATAATTTTCAAAAGTACCTTAGTGCCCCCTCATATTTTAATCGATTAAAGTGCCATCCCCTCACCTAGCCTATTAACAATTGTTTTTTTAATTATTTATACTAAGAGGGGCATTTTACATTTTACTATTTACACATCTATTGGGATGTGAACGCAATGCGTTAAAATCTACCTTGCATTAAAAAATTTGTACTCTCCGATGAAAAATTTGATCCTAACACTTTTTATAGAGACGTCCAGCTTACATTTATAAATGCCACGTGGAAGATTGTTCCATGACCATACGGATGTTTGAAATCTACTTAGATGGCTAAAACTAGAACTTTTTCGGTCGATGGACGGAATCCCTAAAATCAACACATTTTTAATTTATCCGGTTTAATTCCTGCAAAATACGAATTTCTTGCACAGTGGGAAGTGTCGGATATCGTATCCGCACTCAAGGTTAGGGCATGCATAATAAAGAACGATTATAATGAAGAATTGCCAGAAAATAATGGAGGGATGAGAATGATGGAGTAGGTTTTTAAAAGATGATTTTGTTCGAGATCCATTAAAACTACTAATAAAATTCAAACAAAACTGATAAACCCAATAGTAGAAATTGAACTCAAATATGCAAAACTAAATCAACCCTTATTAAATCAAATTTTATTACAAAAGTGTGCTTGCACACATCACTACGAAACAAGCTAGAGAGCATAAAATAAACAACAATGATAAAGAGAAAGTGGCATGAGATTTAGAGAGAGAGAAGTGACCTAGAGAGAGAAACTTGGAAATAGAGAGAGAAAATGAAAAAGAAGAGAACTAAATCAAGGAATCTAGAGAGAGAGTTTTGAGACTTACCGAAAGTGTGTGGTGTGACTAGAGTAAATCGGCCTTGAAAGATTGGATCGGCCATGTGGGACGTGCAAGTGAGGATGGTACAACACCTTGTAGCATGTCGGGATGAACTCGGAGGTGGAAGCATGCCAGAGAAGAGGGGTGCACACTTGAGAGGAGGAGAAGACTAAACCGTGATGGAGCTTAGAGGTGTGGAGAACTACCAAAAGAGGACGGCCTGCAAGTGTTACTGGCCATGATGGATAGGGTGAGGCGTAGCAGGTGGTGCCACCATAGATGGGAAGCCGTGGAAGACAACAACAATTGTAGGTTGCTGGTGTGCAAGGCGTTGCACTTGGTGGTGGTGGTTCAGCCAAAGCAAGGTGGAGCGTGATGGAAGGGAGCAGCGTGTCACGGACTTAGTCTTTGACCCTTGCTATAGACCGTGCGGCACTCGAGTTAGCGCTCCTTGCTTAGCTCAAGTCAGCCTTTCCCCCTTGATCCACTTAGGACTTTGCCTTGCCTAAGTACTCAACCCACTCAAGAAGCACACAAGAACACAAAGGGCACAAGAGAGCTTGAAGAATGAGAAAGCTTATATTGCTACTCAATTCTGGATGGATACAAATGAGGGGGCTTGCCCCTTTACATAGGCTTCAAGCCTTGTTCTAGAATCTTCTATACAATTCTACCAAGGTGTCTCTAGATGTTTCTCCTAGGAACTATCTAGAATACTTACATATGATACATGTGTGGCTCTCCCCTAGAATTCTCATGAGTGTTCTAGATCCTTCCATCTTCTAGGGTTCTCCACTATACTCTAGAGTCCTCTAGAAGCTTCCAGGGCACTCTAGACTCCTTGAGCCATAACCTGGACTTGGATATGGGCTCAAAAAGGGGCTTGATTGGCGGGCTCGTGACACTCTCCCCCACCTAATCTCGCGACGTCCTCGGCGCGTCATCGTCATGGAACTTGGCGATCTTGTCCTCGAACTGCCACAATGTTTCTGCATGCTCCCAACTTGCTTCGTTCTCAGGCAATCCCTTCCATTTTACCAAGTACTCAGTGTATGGTTGCACTCCGCGCCTAGTCACGCGGCGATCAGCTAGTATATATTCCACCTCCTTGTCAAAGGAAGTAGTCATGGTCATGGGCGCTCTTTTGCTGATGCCTCTTGACGGGTCTTCCATGTCTGCATGGTATGGCTTAAGACAACTTGCATGGAAGACTGGATGTATCTTCAGCTTGGAAGGTAGCTGAAGTCGGTAGGAAACTTTGCCTACCTTCTTTAAAATGGGGAAGGGACCTTCATACCGACGTATCAACCCCTTGTGCACCTTCCGAAACACTTTGAATTGTTGGGGCTGTAACTTGACCATCACTAGGTCGCCTTCCTTGTACTCCACGTGCCTCCTCTTCGAATCCGCCCATTTCTTCATTTTTCTTGCAGCCTTCTCAAGGTAGGCTTTGGCAATATCGGCCTGCTCTCCCCAATCCTTAGCAAACCGGTATGCAGCTGGGCTCTTCCCTCTATACCCACTAACGACACTGTGAGGTGTGAGGGGTTGTTGGCCCGTTGCCAACTCAAATGGACTATGGCCCGATGACTCGCTCTTTTGTAAGTTGTAACAAAATTGGGCCACAGCCAAGAGCTTTACCCAATCCTTTTGGTTGGCACTTACAAAGTGCCGTAGATACTCCTCCAATAGCGCATTCACCCGTTCTGTTTGTCCATCTGTCTGTGGGTGAAAGCTGGTTGAGAAGTGTAGTTCCGATCCAAGAAGCTTGAATACTTCTCCCCAAAACTTCCCCGTGAACCTTGGATCGCGATCGCTTATAATGGTTTCTGGAATACCCCAGTATTTCACCACGTTCTTCACAAAGAGCTTTGCTGCTTGCTCAGCCGTGCAGTCAGTTGGGGCAGCAATGAACGTAGCGTACTTGGAAAATCTATCAACCACCACCATGATTGATCCTTGTCCTTCAACCTTGGGCAACGCCGAGATGAAGTCCATCGAAATGCTAGCCCATGGCCTTTCCGCTACGGGTAAGGGCTCCAGAAGACCTCCCTGTTTCTTGTGCTCAACCTTGTCCTGTTGGCATACAAGACAAGTTCGGACGTAGTCATCGACGTCCTTGTCCATCTTGGGCCAATAGTAACTTGTTTCTAATAGGGCTAGAGTGCGTCGTTGGCCCGGATGTCCTGCCCATCGAGTGTCATGGCACTCGCACAGCAACTCCTTGCGTAGGTTGTCCCATTTTGGCACGAAGAGTCGTTCGCCTTTGGTGAAGAGTAGCTCGTCCTTCACCCAAAATCTCCGAGTCTTCCCCTCTTGTGCTGCCACCATGAGACTCTTCCCCAAGGGATCTTTGTTCAGCCCTTCCTTGACACGATCAAGAACCGTCCCTTTTACTTGGCTCAGAGTAGCCAACCCCTCTATCTTAAGAGCAGCGAGCTCGGCCTTTCTACTTAATGCGTCTGCAACTTGATTAGTGCGGCCTGGCTTGTACTCCAAGATCATATCAAACTCAGCCAGGAAGTCTTGCCACCTAGCTTGCTTGGGACTTAACTTCTTCTGTGTCTGGAAGTAACTTGTAGCCACGTTGTCCGTCCGAACGACGAACCTTGATCCCAGTAAGTAGTGCCTCCAAGTCCTTAGACAATGTACCACAGCGGTCATCTCCTTTTCTTGCACGGTGTACCGCCGTTCCGTGTCATTGAGCTTTCGACTCTCGTAGGCAATGGGGTGACCATCTTGCATGAGTACGCCTCCAATTGCGAAGTCTGAAGCATCCGTATGCACTTCGAATGGTTGGGCGTAGTCGGGCAAACGTAAGACCGGTTCCTCGGTCACAGCTTGCTTGAGGTCTTCAAAGGCCTCTTGGCACTTGTCCGTCCAATCCCATGGACGGTTCTTCTTGAGAAGATCCGTGAGTGGAGCAGCCCTTCTTGAATACCCCTGGATGAATCGCCGGTAGTAGTTGACTAGCCCCAAGAATGATCTAAGCTCAGTCACCTTGGTAGGGATTTCCCAATCCCTTATGGCCTTTACTTTGCTCCCATCCATCCAAATTTTTCCTCCCCCGATCCAATGCCCTAGAAATGATACTTCTTGTAGGGCAAAGGAACATTTTTCCCTTTTCACATATAGGGTGTTGTCCCGTAAGGCTTTAAACACCGTCCGCAAGTGCTTGACATGCTCTTCCAAAGTCTTGCTATAGATGACTATGTCATCAAGATATACCACCACAAATTGGTCTAGGTAGGGATGGAAGATCTTGTTCATGAGGGTACAAAAAGTGGCAGGAGCATTAGTGAGTCCAAAAGGCATGACTAAGAATTCAAAAGCTCCATACCTAGTGACACAAGTTGTCTTCGGCTCGTCTCCCTCCGCAATACGAACTTGATAATACCCTGACCGTAGATCCAGCTTGGTGAAGAAACGAGCATCTCCCAACTGATCGAACAAGTCTTCCACTCGAGGGATGGGGTACTTGTTCTTGACGGTGACTTTGTTCAAGGCCCGGTAGTCTATGCACATACGCAGGCTTCCATCGTGCTTCCTTTGGAACAACACCGGTGCTCCATAAGGTGCTTTGGATGGTTGGATGTATCCGGCATCTAACAACTCCTTGAGTTGTCTCCTCAATTCCTCCAATTCAGGGGGTGCCATCCTGTAAGGTGCTAGTGCGGGCGGCTTAGCACCAGGCTCCAACTCAATTTGATGGTCCACCTCTCTTCTGGGTGGTAGTGTCTTGGGCAGCTCGGGCGGCATCACGTCCTTAAACTCCTTAAGGACTTTCTCCACTTCCATGGGTAGTTCCCCATCTACCCCATTCTCACGCTCTTCGACCATTGAAGCTATATAAGTAGCTTCACCCTTCTTGAATCCTTTAGAGAGCTGCAGGGCCGAGAGCATCTTCGTCACTGACTTGGTTCCTTGGACAGCAGGAACCATGCAAGGAGCTCCCTCCTCCATGATGCAAACCGAGTTCACAAACGGCAGAGGAATGGCTTTAACCTTCCGTAGGAACTCCATGCCTAGTACAACTTGGAAGTCATCCATAGGAACTACGGACAAATCGGTTGTTCCCTTCCATGCTCCGATGCGCAACTCTACCCCTCGAGCTGTGCCATGGATGGGTTTGGCTTGTGAGTTCACAGCCTTGAGCCAACCTTCCTCCTTGGATGCCTTCAACCCCAATCTCTTTGCCTCTTCTACCGAGACAAAGTTATGGGTTGCCCCAGTGTCTACCATGACTCGAGTGGGCTTCCCATTGATGTGGGCTTCTATATACATGAGACCCTTGCTGGCTGCCTTGGATGACTCGGGCTGTTTCTTTACGGCATTGAGAAGTCGTAGCGATCCCATTCTCGGTTCCTCGTCGCTATCCTCTTCCCGATCATCTATCTTGGCTGCCAAGGCATTCAATGCCTTCCTCTGTGGGCAATCCCTTGCCCAATGATCTCCATCACAAAGAAAACAGTTAGTTCTCTTTGGTTTAGAGTGATCCTTACCTTCCTTGCCACCCTTCCCAGTCTTGTTATACTTGGAGTTGAATGGCTTGGATGACCCCTCCTTGTGACTTGATGGCCTATCTCCCCCACCTTTAGCATGGCTACCCTTGGAAGATTTTGCCTTGGAAGAGTCTCCCTTCTTGAACTCGACTAGTTGCTCGGCCGCGGCCATAGCACTAGCGAGGTCTTGCACCCCTCGACGACGTAACTCTTGTTCTGCCCATGGTTGGAGACCATCCATGAAATTGAAGAACAACTCCTTGTCTGGCATGTCAGGGATCTCCAACATAAGGGTTGAGAACTCCTTCACATAGTCTCGGATAAAGCCAGTGTGCCTCAATCGTTTGAGACTCTTCCTTGCTTGATGCTCCGCATCCTCAGGGTAGAACTGCCTTTTGATCTCCTTCTTGAAGTCCTCCCATGTATCGATCGTGCATGTGCCTCGTTCCATATCTGCGTGACGTCTACGCCACCATAGGGTAGCGGTGTCGGTGAGGTACATGGTGACCGTCCGAATCTTGGTCTTCTCATCGCGTAGGGAGATGGCCTCAAAGTACTGCTCCATGCTCCACAAGAAGTTATCTAACTCCTTGGCATCCCTTGACCCACCATAGGTCTTGGGCTCTGGGGTCCTGATCTTGGGTGTCCCATGTGTGACCATGCCTTCATTGGCCATGGCCTTCTTCCATAGGACCCAGTCACCTCGCATTTCTTCAACTTGATCCTTTAGAGTTTCCACCATCCCAATTACTTGGGCTTGGAAGGCATCCCTTTCTTGCTGCTGATCATGCACTAGCTCATTGACGGTGGCCAGCATACCCCCCTTGAGTTCCTCAAATCCCGTCTTGAGGTCCTCCATGCCCGTGCCTAACTCGTCGAACCTGTCACGTGCATCTGCCATGGCAAGCTCCACCTTAGCAAGCCTGGCTTCCCAAGCAGCAAAGATATCTTGGGACTTATCCCTTTTCCTTCCTCCCCTAGAGGTAGGGATGGCGGGATTTTGCTCATCACTTCCCCGTGCCTCTTCAGTGACCATTGACATGGTGTCTTCTTGAAGTTAGCTCTGATACCACTTGTCACGGACTTAGTCTTTGACCCTTGCTATAGACCGTGCGGCACTCGAGTTAGCGCTCCTTGCTTAGCTCAAGTCAGCCTTTCCCCCTTGATCCACTTAGGACTTTGCCTTGCCTAAGTACTCAACCCACTCAAGAAGCACACAAGAACACAAAGGGCACAAGAGAGCTTGAAGAATGAGAAAGCTTATATTGCTACTCAATTCTGGATGGATACAAATGAGGGGGCTTGCCCCTTTACATAGGCTTCAAGCCTTGTTCTAGAATCTTCTATACAATTCTACCAAGGTGTCTCTAGATGTTTCTCCTAGGAACTATCTAGAATACTTACATATGATACATGTGTGGCTCTCCCCTAGAATTCTCATGAGTGTTCTAGATCCTTCCATCTTCTAGGGTTCTCCACTATACTCTAGAGTCCTCTAGAAGCTTCCAGGGCACTCTAGACTCCTTGAGCCATAACCTGGACTTGGATATGGGCTCAAAAAGGGGCTTGATTGGCGGGCTCGTGACAAGCGGCTCAAAAGTGTTGCAGGTGCAACATTTTGCTCAGGTGCAGGCAATGGAGGAGAGCGTGGAGGTGCAGTGGCAGGGAGAGCTCATTTCCGGCGTGGATTGTAGGACGTCCAACAACAACTTGCTCGAGATGGTGGTGCTTACCGGTGGATCAGCCTGCAAATGAGGTGTTGTGTGTGTGGATTCGAGTTGCAGGCGTGCAACTCGCAAGCGTTAATGGAGAGGAGAAGATGGGGAGTTATGTGAGTGGAAGACGTGCTGAAGGGGCAAAGGAAGAAGGTGAACGGTGGCAGGAGTAGTCGGTGAGAAAGAGATGAGCCATCGAGTATGTTGACGGCTTGAGAAATATGTTCAGTCGAAAGAGAGGAGAGAATCCATCCAAGAGAGCAGCCAAAAAATATTTAGGGCGCCCCTTTTGAAGGTAATCAATGTTCCTCCATGTGTCAAAAGGTGGGCTCCACTTCTATACCAAAAGTTACTTCTCTCAGACAACTGTCCATAATTCTCTTATCCTATGTCCAGCAAACTTTCCAAAGGTACAAGAGATCTCCTTATTTAATTCCAAAACTATTCACCATCCATGAAAGTCTTCACCATTTCAAATTTCCAGACACATGTCTTTCCTAAAACCACCCTCCATTATCATGATGGGAAACTATCTCATGTAGCACATTGAGTGGGAGTCCATACCTTTGTCACCCAATTTTTTAGACCGTCTCCCATGCTTCTTTTGGTGTAAAATTCTTCTTCTTTTGTTAACCATCCATCCATTAATAACATTCAGCACTTGCTTGTCCTTCTGTGCCACACAAGCTAGCCATTTAGCTAGCCAAAGACTTTCCAATGACACCCGTCCATGTTGGTAAAACCATGGAAACAAACATTTTTGTAAATTGCTTTTGTCTTCTTACTTTGAGAACTTCACATGTCCCATTTCACATATGACTTATAAGCAGACCTATGTGGTTCACCTTCACGATTCCCATTTTGCCCAATCATTTATATCTTGCTGAAATGATCTCTACTCAAAAATCTCATGCCATCTTATTCATTTCTCATTTGTTGGCTCAATGCCTTGGCTCACATTGTCGTTGTGTTATCATATTGCCGGCCCACTATGCTGCCTCATCACACATGTTGGCCCACATTTGTTTCCCGATAGCTCAATTTGGATTACTATAGGTCTACTGGCCCATCGATTGGCGTTCCATCATTTTGTGGCACGATCATGGTCCTTCAATTATGCTTACCATGTCATCACACCATTTCCTTGGTCTAGCACTTGTACTACTTCAGACAAGTCTTTGCATGTGGTCCATGACTTTGATCTCTTTTGATTTGACTTATGCTTTGTAGCAATTCTTAGTAATTTACATGCTTTTTTCATCAATTCAACGGCTCATGTTCACGGTACCATTTAGGTTCAGTGGCTTTTTTAAGCTTGTTACTCGTCTTTGGTGTTTGATCATGGGCTCTTAGTTCTCGAGAATCGTCCGATCGAGTTTCCTACGAGAGAAAATGTGCGTAATGAGACTTCTACAAAACGACTTCGTATATAGGTCAAATAAATGCATATGAATGCATGTGGATATACTATTTTGACCAGAAAAATATGTTCTACGCAATGAAAGAAGCTCTTACGTAGAAAATTTTATAAAAATAGAAGTTCTACGTGGGAGAGTATGATAACGCTAAAAGGATAATGACTTAAAATAAACACTTTTGAGCGAATATCAATGGCCCTGCAGACTAAAATTACCTGGAGTCGTAGTTTCAAACCATTGGATTTGAATGTTTTACATGAGTTGAATTTTAGCCGTGGATTTAAAAATTATTTTGGGTACTAAGATTCAATGCCTAAAAAATACAAAATAGATGGGATTTTGATCTATAAGTCCACCTAAGGATGTTTCAAACATCTGCGTGATCATAAATCTCTGAGAGTGTGCAACGTGATGGTTTTAGGTGCGGCCTGATGCCTGTATAAAGTATTGCTAAATATATAACAAGTTTTCTTCCACTCAACCATAGCTTTCAACATTATTACAAGGGGCAAAACTTTAATGATAGACGTCCATTGTCAATGCTGATGACAGACCACGTTGTGAGCTATGTGGCATGTTAATAGAGGACAATTATGACCCTATGGATGTTTGACCATCACTAGGTAGACATACATTACAAATATCAGCATGATTAGTGATTAATAACCATTGGAACTAAGTACCCAAGATAATTCTTAAAATCCACGGTTGAAAACAATACATGAAAAAGACTCTAATCCAACAAACAGGAATTACTAATCATGATACATTTTGGTATATGCAGGTTCACATGGGGATGGGTCAAACATCCATACGGTCAGTGATCTCTAAGAGCATGCCACGTGCATGACCATTTTGGACGCAGATGAGGCCACTACGGTCGTGGTGTTCAACAATGGTCTCATATCAAGGACTAAGTTATACGAGTCCCTAGTAAAGAAAAACATGCTGACTACCATGTCCGACCTCGGCCACCACGTGGAGTAATCCAAGCTCGAGGAGAATACCCTACTTACTTTTGAGTCCATGAAAGGGAAGAAGAAGGGAGAGTCTTGGAAGAACTCCTATGGCAACAAAAGAGGGTAGAGTTTCTTCAAGGAGCAAGAGAACTACCGGGACACCTGGTCCAAGAGACATTTTTCCACCTTGATTTTATCGATGGATGAAATCTTGACCAAGATACAAAACGAGCCATTATTTGTCTGGCCCAAGCTGACCAAGCAGCCAGAGGATGGAAAATTTGTGGACTTGAGTTAGTTTTGTGCCTACCAGAGGTACCAAGGACATGAGACTCGGTGTTGTAGGACATTGAAGCACGCCATTTAGAATTACATCGATCATGGCTACCTGAAAGCGTTTATCATTTCGGCTAAGCAGCTTGAGCACAGCCTAACCCGACCATCTTGAGGACTCACCTCCCCAACCCTTTCTAGATGCTATCGTCGTCCGACCATAGGGTACCCCATTAATGTTATTCATGATGGTCCCTTTCTTGGACTTGAGTGAACCCCAACATACACCAAACGAGAGCGCCCTATCATTGCCTTTTGGGACTAAGATCTCGGACGTATCCACCATGTGCACTATGATGCTCTAGTCATCACACTCAACATCAGGGGCTAGGATGTCCATTGAGTCCTGATCGACTGTGGAAATGCATCAGACATTTTGTTCTTTCTTACCTTCAAGAAGATGGGGCTGAGGAGAGACAAGTTAAACCCCTCTGCTTCACCATTGGTCGACTTCAATGGATCTACTACCTAGCCTCTCGGAGTGATTTTCTATCCATTTTAGTGGGCCTAGTTACTATTCAGACCACCCATGTTATCTTGAACACCCTGTCGCCTTACAATCCATCCTTGCAAGGTTTAGATTTTAGTGTTAACTAATTTCGTATGACAAAAACATTGTGCTTGTAACCATCCTAGTATGTTGGTAGTTAGGTTAAAGAGTGTGTTTTTGTGATTGCATCACTCAAGAACTGCCTAAAGACTACCAGAATATATAAAGCTTATCTGAAAAATGAAAGTTTCAACCTATCACACATTTAGGCTGGTAAGTGACTTAGAGACCTTAGATTTGAGTGATTAATTTGATATTATATTTCTTTAAGGCCCAATTTGAGAATGCTTCTGTAGAAGCACTATAGAAAAGCGCTTTTGTAAAAGCCTTAGAAACAGTTGCTGAGAAGCACTTTTTTTCTAAAATAGCATTTGGCAAACCATGTCGGAGAAGTGTTGTTCTGTGTAAAAGCTAGTATTATTGTTTGGGAAAACCAATTGTGAGCTTTTGGATTTTGTTAAAATGTCAAGAATACCCTTAAAGGTTATACGGGTTTAACGGTTTTAAAAGTTATTTTGTAATATAAAGAAAGAGTGGGGACAAAAGGTCAAACTATGAGACCCGTTTTGACTGTGATTCCCGCAAATATGTGGAAGCGCTTTTTAGGAAACACCCTCCGAGGTGTTTCTATAAAAAAGAAAAAACGCTTCTAGCTTCTTTTAGTTGGTCAAACAAATTAGTCGTTTGACCGCCCACGTAGAAAATAAATAAATAAACAAAGCAAAATTCATCAAATACTTCTAAGAAATTGGAACATCCTGATGCTTTTTTCTTTTACTTTTTTTGGGTGGGCTGGAACATCCTGATGTTGGACTGGTCATTGATGGGTCATGTCCAATCTTGATAGGCCATGTGTACAACACATGGATCCAAGGAAGGATGTGAGGGATCTTCCCAGAATGCATCAATCAAATCTATTATTATTCAATTAAAATCAAGATTATAATTTAGATTTTTTTAGAAGAATCAGCCCAGCCAGGGATCTGGCATCAATCCGGGCATGGGCTTCTATTGTTTTCAACTAGGCCTGGCCTAACAGTTCTTGGCCCGGCCCAGCCCACGCTTGTCCCAGCGGGAAACATCGCCGAACTTTGCTAATAAATTTTGTAGATCTAATGACTCTAGAATGCTCAACTGGTGCTGGTTCATTCGCAGTCAGTGAATGCAAGCAAAATAGCAAACCCAGTTCTTCCTTATGTATGAGTTTCCCAATGCCATGGCTACTTACTAGTTTCAACAGTCCATATCTTAAACCCATCAACACCTACACCTTCCCTTTTAAGTGAAAACTCCATGGCTAATTTGCCTCCATTTGCCACCATAACTTCAAATCAGTCCTCTGAATCAATTTGACAGCCAAGGCTCTTGGGTAGGACAGGTTCAATGAAACTGTGCCTACTACCAGAGTCTATGTGAACCTAAGTTCCATGGATACGGACAGTGTGTCGGAATTGAACACGGATACGAGGTGTCAGACTCGGCAAACCCCAAATAATATGATTCGGGAACTTGGCTGAATATTTTAATTATTAATTTATTTTTATTTTACAACGACGAGCCCGTGGTGAAATATTGGGATTTTCTTGGTAGACATCTAATGATTTGAATCATCTATACAACAAGTGACAGTGGTTGTCTCCCCACTTATACCCCCTCTTATAGGCTTCAATAAAGAAGGGCCGAGATCTTATCCTCCAACTGGACGGTGAATCTCAGCCACTCACACCCAATTTTGGCAAATGCTTTGTCGCGGAGTGCCGTGGGCACAGGCTACCTACTAGTATACTAATAAACAAGAGAATGCGTTTATATAATGTTATATTTGTTGGATACAAAACTTCAATTGTGAAAGATAGAACTCGAAACGTATAAGAATCAACGCTGAACACATTTCTGACTAAACTCAGCACAAATTAAATCAAACAATAAGTTGTTTTCATTATTACCACTTGTATGGTGACGGTCTCGCTTCCGGTACAACTTAGTACAATGCGGCCTTTGTATTGCCAATCAAAAAGGATAATCTGGGTAATAACTATAGTACATTGGATCATAAGTTAAAAAGTGAAATTCATGGAATTTGTGGGTAAATTCAGTCTCCTCAATGAAGAATGACGAAATAGTGTGAGCCCTCATTATCTACAGCACTTCCAAAAATTACAAATCCATTACAAGTATTCTATCATTTCAAAAACTTCATTCTGTGAGCCCTCTCTTAATCCCTTCAATTTTACAGAGATTCTACATTTGAATCATTAGAAACAAGAAAATCTTGCTTACGTGGTCATGTTGCCGGTGATGCTCCCACCAATTGGGGTATGAAAATTGGGTTGACAACAGATTGATGATTCTAAGCCTGTACCTGTGATGTCTTGGTCTGCATACGATATGAAGTTAACAATTCTCATAAAAACAATTCTTAAAATTTTGAGACCTCTCTGAGTAAGAACGGAGGATGATTCAACTTAATGGCATTTAACGTAAAAAAAAGAACTAAGAAAGATGAAACTTGCCTTGCTCAGGTACTTTTTGTGAAGCTTCAATGCTTCGTTACACGCTTTTTTAGCATTTAAATTTCCAGTTATGTCATTCAAGATCTGAGGCCAAAGTTCCACTGTAAGATAGATGTGGATACATACCGAAGATAGAAAGATAAATAGATGCGAAAGAAAGAGAGAGAGACCATGACAACATCATCCAGACCCTTAGCTTCCCTCAGCAGCCGCTTATTCTTGGCCTCAAGAACACTTGCAACAAGAAAAACGGATAGAGCAGTCTGTTGATCCTTACATCCAGTCTTGACATTGTTCCTCTCGAATTTCCCATACATCTTTAACTGCTTACCATTTCCCTCGGGTGGTATCCCCTTACTGGTAGCTGTACCCGACTCCTCATACAACGAGAAGATGTTTGGGTTGTATTCCATGGCCCACATCAACTGAAATCAAATCTATATTACTGTCTCAGAGAATTTTCCAATTATGAATTATTTGAATATCTAAACCCTTCATCCATTAATGATTGATATGGGTAGCTATAGCTAAAACGAGAACCAAAAAGAATAGAGTGAGCTGCATCACGAATAGAAATTAGAGAACAGAAAAATTGAAATAACGAAAGCTTCAAACTTCAGAAAGACTCAAGGACAGAAAACAATGGTTATTCATATTTTGAAGAGAATTTATTTCCTTGAATGACAATTTAAATGACTGATGGCTCTTGCTTACCTCCCAAAGGTACATACCATCCACAAATGAGAATTCTCTGCGGAAAAGTACCATTAACATGCGAAATGCAAACAGATACTCCCCTCCATCTAGATCCTCTGTCATTGACAACTCTCCATCAGGAATTCGTTTTTATTTTCTTCCATTAATGAGGAGGTGTTATTTAATAAATGAGAATTTAGCTATAATATGTTACAAAGAAAACAATATCAAGAACTGAAATATTTCATTTGGGTGTGAAATCTAGATGCTAGACGCATGTCGAAGCAGCTATTACCATGACTCTTTTTTTGACAAGTAATGTGCGTAATAGGTTTTTCAACATACATTTCGTAGGATTTTTCAACGGACATACGACATTATATATTTTACTAATAATACTAGATCGGGTCATTATCAGATCAGATCAAGGTTAATCGAAAACCGATCCGATAGCTTCTCGAATGGATATTCAGGGTTGACCCAATCAAGGATTTAAATTTTGGTTTCGGTAACAATTTCGGTGAGGTCAAAAACCGAAATTTCGGGCGATATTTCCAAATTTCTGTGGATTTCGTTATAGAAAGCTATATTTCGGGAATTTCGGTAACCACCGAAACTGGCCGAAATTTCGGTGTTTCAGCCGAAATTTAAAACCTTGGACCCAATCCATTGACAACCCTAGTATCAATCCCACTGTCTAAATAAAAAATTTTAAAAACAGAAGTGAAAAAGAGAAGGTTCAAAAGGCTAGATAGACCCACAAACAATCTCATCCCATCTAAAGATGAAGTGATAAAATCTCAAGCCCCTGAACTCTTTAAAAATAGAAGACTAAATGGTAGATAAATGTTGTAACATTCTCAATTATCACTTCAAGCATCCTGACCTTGTCCTCGAAAATGTGGTTGTTCCTTTCTTCCCAAATAACCCAACACAACAACTAAAAGATTTTCCAAAGAATACAACCAGGGACACACAACATTTCAAAAGATCTATGAACTCGCCACTCGCTTTACATAGGAAGTACATATTAGGAATGAATTCACATACTACTCAAGTAGTCCACCATAAGTATTTTTTCAAGCGCCACAGTCCAAAGGAAAAAATGCTACTTCAGAGGGAATGGGACGCTATATACCAAGAAAACGACCCCTGAACTCTTTAAAAATAGAAGGCTAATGGTAGATAAATGTTGTAACATTCTCAATTACTACTTCAAGCATCCTGACCTTGTCCTCGAAAATGTGGCTGTTCCTTTCTTCCCAAATAACCCAACACAACAACTAAAAGATTCTCGAAAGAATACAACCATGGACACTAAACACTTCAAAAGATCCATGACTTCCCCACTTGCTTTATATAGGAAGTACATATTAGGAATGAATATTCACATACTAATCATGTGGTCCACCATAAGTATTTTTTCAAGCGCCACAGTCCAAAGGAAAAACGCTACTTCAGAGGGAATTGGGGTGCTATATATCAAGAAAACGACCCCCCTCGCCCCGAAAAATTTATGTCTCAAGTCCCACTTCCAAATTATTTTGTCCACCTCAATCCCGGGCACGTGCTCTTCGCCTAGACAAGAAAAGAGTCTTGCAACGTCTTCCATTTCCAAATCATTAGCATTTCTTCTAAAACCCGGATTTTGTAATACATTGCGCCCACTCTTGCGTAACAATCTCTAAGAAGAGTTCCTTTTCTATCCAAAATATCATAATGTGGCAGGAAGGAAGAGTGAAAAAAAAAACATCACAATACCACAAATCCCCTCCCGAAACCTCACCTTCTCCTACGCCCACCTTAAACCGAATGCCTTTTTTTAAAATCTTCAAAATAAAATTTAAGATATGTTTCCACGCAACAAAACTGTAAATAGGGACAACCATACTGATATCCCAACTGTAATTCCTGCAAGGAAACTTACTGATAACTCTCCTACAAAGGCTCTCGAGCTCTTCCATGAACCTCCGAAGCTACTTACCCAATAAGGGTTAATTCATATCCTTTAAGAGTCTTAGACCAAAGCTTTCAGCCACCTTAGGTTTATAAACCATCTTTCTATGAACTAGATGGTATTTGTGAAAGTCCTCCCAACTGTTTCATAAATAGTCATTTTCTATTTTCTCTAGTCAGCACAATAGAAAAGAAACAAAAAATAAGTAGGCCAACTATAGAGTGTACTTGGAATGAAATTAAACTTCGCATCCTGTGAGAGCAACCCTTCTGTCAATAAACAAGTCTTCTTTCAGATCTCTCTAATACCAGCTCCCATATACCCTTTGACCTATAACTAGCATGGAAAGGAAGGCCAGAAAAGTGGTAGTCATATGAATCAGAACTGAGCTGATCACAATGGTGAAGCGGGAGTAAACTCAACCGCGGTGAAAAGGGTGGGACAAGCTCAATTGCCAGAAAAGGAGGGGGCATTCTCAAAGATCGTATCTTCTTCAATCTATCAAACTCCAGCCAAGGCCATGTGAAATCCCATGCCCCTTGACAATACACAATGCCACCTCAGCATCTTTAGGAGGCGACTCGTAGAAGGCTACCTGAGCCTGCCTCTAAAAGAGGACCACTAAAGGTCTCCCCTAGAAGGCAACCCTAGAAAGCTACCTCAAAAGACTATTGTAGAAGGCAACCCTTAGAAGGCACTAAATTCAAATATGATGTAAGAAGGTGCCACCTTGAGCCTAAATATAGCTAATCAAATTGACCTCAAAACATTAGACCTCTGTATTCCCCGCATTGATTGTGTTTGACACCTCACTAATGGAAAGTCCACGTGGCATACAAGTTGACCCAAACAATTTACACCATCTACATCATAATCATTGTCCTATCCTAGCCATCAATCGCTCAAATAGATCTAAGCCCTCCATTTATCAAACATGGCCAAAATAGCACTTTTGGACCAAAATAGCACTTTTGGACCAAAATGACTAATACACCATCTCTTACTAATTGATTGTCCTTGATGTTCTCATTATAGTATTAAAATTAGCCAAATTTTAGGTGAATTTTGTCAAATTCTGTTGATTTATGACCTAACAAAGTGAAGTTTACTGTAATACTTCAAGAAATTTTACTGTAATACTTCAACAAAGTTTAACATCTCTCATACCTTTTGTAGTTTTACTGTCTCCTCGCTTCTCATATGAGACCATTATTACATTGAAGTCCCCATTAATGCAACACAGAACACACCATAAAAGAATAACGGTAAACATTCTCTAACTCTTCCCAAAAGTCAGCATCCATCTTCTTATGCCTGTTGCAACCATACGATATGGTCTTTGACGTTACTGCAGGGAACAGAGATAGTAACAGGCCAAACTAAGTAATTCTCCACTTTCACCATCTTCTTACCCAAAGTACAAGAATGCCAACTGCACACCATAGCCGAAAAAAGCTTCCCAGCCCCACTCTCTTCTCCCTAAAACCACCCCAGTATGCTATCTCCGATAGTTCTAACTTCGTTTCTTTGAGAACCACAATATTAAACTTAATTTTACTTTTCACACAATTCTTCTAACTTTGCTTCCCAAACCGATGTTTCGGGACATGATTATCAAATAAATTGTTTAATGGATTTATCCCCAGTCCCTTTACTTCAGCTACTATTCTCCCAACTTGCCATCAGGTTTAATGGGCAAGTAAGATTGTGTACTTCTTTTGACATCTTAGGTTTCTAGATCTCCATCAGTCCTACGTCCCTCAGAATGCCTTGAACAATAGGATCCATCTCCATTCCCTTGACCCCACTTCTTAAGCCCGATTTTACAATTTCTGCTATCGTATTCCCATCATCCTTGATTTTGTCCTTCCTAACCCTCATCCTTATGCTAAGTACTAACATGGTTTTGTTCAAAAGCCTTCAACAAATTATTGACATGTTCTTCCTGACCTGTGTAGGAAACGCCAAAAAGCTACTAAATCGATTATTTTCCCCGAAACCCCCTTTGGGACCTCCTCTTCAATCTGCTTTCAACTAATCCATTGTGTGTCTTCATCCTCGTCGCTTTATCATTCCCACCTTTTTATAGTATCAAACACATCAATAGAGCATAGCAGATGCCTTCCTCTTCTGGTGGAGCAGTGCAGAATCTCAGCGATGATTTTGACCAAAACTAAACCAAAACAACATAGAATGCACCACAAGATACACAAAACTTGAAGACTAAAAGTTAGCATGGTATCAACATACTAGATAGGATCATGTATCTATATGTGTCCTCGATTTCTAGAAGTGAAGAGTTGTATCTTCACTTCCCATACCAGTTTCCATATCCATATCTATCTGGACATCTTAGTCTGAAACTTCACCATCAAAGCTACCAACCAAACACGAATTGAGGAATACAAGTTTCTTCCACACCTTTCAAATCGAAACCACCATCCTTCTTGAGCTCTGATGACTATACATCCTCTACCCTCAAGCCAACAGTTGAATTTAGCAACTTATAATTCCTATCAGGCCTCTCAAGTTAAATGGGATTAGCCTCTGTGTGGGACTTTACTCTATTATCTGTTTTGGAGCTTAAGTGATTAACGAATGAATATCTCTCCTAGTTTCAAGTAGGCCTCACCCTCTGAATATTGAACTCTCCTCATGGAGATCCCTCTCATTTTCTCCTACAAATCAGAATTAAAAGATGGTTATTTCGTATCCTCCCATTAAAGAGTACTCAATATACCATCTCCTTCTATTTACTGGCCTGCCATGGTTTGGATGAGAACCTCCCCAAAGTCTAATCCAAGGGAATAGAAACTACAATTTAATTTTTAGATTTTTTATTATTCTTATTTCCTAATACTTTGTTCTACATCTTGTGCTTCATAAACTAATAGTTCAATTTTTTTTGGTTCTATCAAGTGAATAGATGTGTCAGAGTGTTGACGTGTCTAACACCATGTATGTAATTGTTTGAGTCATAAGGTTATGTTGTCAATACTAATACAAACTAAAATGACAACAAATAAGGACCATTTATATTTTCACTAATGAGTGCACCCTTTTGGGTAGCTTTGTCTATCGATTAAGCTTGTTCAGTGTGAAGCCCAACCTAAACAACTGTGATGTGACGATCAGAAACTAAGTAAAGGCACAACTGATCTAACTAAAACTATAAAAAATTAACAAAATTAATATCCCATACCTAGATGTTGATGAAGCTTTGGATCAACAGCTTTAATTATTGCTGAAAGTGTACTCAGTTGTGATTGAACCCCAATAGAACTCGTCGTGCACTTAAAGTTTCCTCGCTTTTCAAACAACAAAGTACTTACTATATGAGCCATGGAATTCAAGAAGCCTCAAAAAGGCAAAATATAAGCCAACTAGAGAAGTTCTAAGCTCAAATGAATACTTTCCTCTAGTTCTATAATTTTTTGTTGTAAAATTCAAAATTGAAGTATATTAAGGGCCAACAAACGATAATATAAATTTTTGTTGTAAAATTTGAGAAGAACGGAAATATTACATTTAACCTATGTAACAAGGACACTTCACTTTTAGGGCTTTTTGCTGTGTCGGACACCTCGACACTTGGACACGCGTGTCGACACTTCCCGACACACATTTGGACACTTATGGCCGTGTCACCCCTTATTTTAATTATAAAATTGATTCCTAAAAGTGGATTGGTGTGTTCCATCCTCCATACAATAATAAACTAATATATATTGCCTACTTTATTTTCTATTCTTTTGTTATTTTATTAATAATTAAGCATTCATATGTATTAATGTATTATAATTAATATATGTACGGACGTGTCTACGTATCGTATTTTTTTATGTTGTCGTGTCGGACACCTCGTATCCGTGTCAGACACCGACACCCGTATCAATGTCCTTGTTACATAGCATTTAACTAATAAAAAAACATTTTAGAAGATCACCAACCCTAAGGTTTATCACATAAAATCAAGAAATATGCAACAACTAATGATATTCGAGCATGGATAAAGGTTGAGTATATTATATCCATCTTGAAGTATGACTTAAAAACAAAAACGCTAATCTGGAAGAACATAGTTAAATGCAATCCTCTAAGAAATCAATCAAGAATATGGACTTGGAAGTTGGAAGGCTGGCAATCCATGGGTTGCACTGGATCAACCAATAAGTCAGATTGTTATTTGATCGGAAATTGAACTGCAAATCAGTATTCACATATATTTATATGAATGACATGCTTTTTGACACATGTAATGAGAATCGGTCGTGGGGCCTGTGGTGAAAAAATCGTGAATCTTACCCACACAATCCTCGAGGAATCAATTGTTATATCAAGCCTGGTGAATGTGAAGCGAAATTTTCCAATGCGGCTTTATTTTTCTATTCTGATCGTTGGTCTTTGTCCAAAATCCCGATCACCGCACCAGGAGGGATGTACCTGCCAATTATACTTCGACGCTCAAGTCAATCATCTGCTATAATGGATACTAGCCCAATTCACGAGAGTAGAGTGTTTTCTGAACCCAATTTCCAAAAAGGAAGATTATCTTTCTTGGATCATCTAGATCCAGTCGAATTGGACAAAAGACTAGAGAAGGTTCTGTCTAATTAAGTTCTCTAAATTCTGGTTGCCAACCCTTGCCTCCAAGATTTCAATCTCTTTTTATAACCCTTTTACATCATCTTCAAATCTCCCCCAAGTGCTTTATTCGTTCTGTTAGAATTGCAGACGTGAGTTCAGTTATTCTGTTAGAAACGAGCACCTGGGCTCATCCATTCTGTTTGGATTAAGCCCACATGTTTATTTTCTATTGGACTAGTCTTTGGGACCCTTTGATGTAAATCAATCGACTGTTTTGCCAGTTGTCACTCATTTGAATTTGCGTATATCTATTAGTTGGCATTCAGGATGCTTCTGGTCATGTAGCGTCCCTGGCTCATATGAAGGTTTCAACATTGCGAGCTGATCATTGACTTTTCTCAGGAATGAATTGGATAGACTATCCTATCGAACTGATGGATCCTATTGAGTAGAGGACCTCATCTGACTGATAGGTGGATGATCTTCAGTTGAGTGGTTCTACCTGTCGGTCTGATAGATCCTGTTGAGTAGAGGATCTCATCTGACTGGATCATCCGACTGATAGGTGGATGATCTTCATTTGAGAGATTTCTACCTGTCGAGCAGATAGATCATGCTTAGTAAAGGATCTCATCTGACAGGATCATCCGATTGATAGGTGGAGGATCTTCAGTTGAGTGGTTCTACAAGTCGGACTGATAGATCCTACTGAGTAGAGGACTTCATCTGACTGGATCATCAGACTGATAAGTGGATGATCTTCAGTTGAGAGGTTTCTACCTGTCGAACCGATAGTATAGATCCAACTAAGTAAAGGATTTCATCTGATTGGATCATCCGATTGATAGGTGGATGATTTTCAGTGAAGTGATTGTCGGACTAATAAATCATGCTGAGTAAAGGACTCGGTCTGTCTAGGTCATCCGACTGATAACCGAATGATCTTCAAGATCTTTCACCCGGAATTGCTACCGGGCTCCACCTACTATTCGGCAGATGGGAACCTAAGACCATGATTGCCAGCTGTCAATTTTTTGATTTATATCGTACACTTGCTCCTGATAACCCCTAAGTACGGACGGACACTATTTCCATGCGTCAATCATCCCGTAGCCTGAAATATCTGGCACCCACAAGGCCCACATGTATATGAGTTATGGGCTGAATTTTAGTGAGGATGACCATCTCCTCACCACACAGGACTTAAATGTGTACATAAAAAAGTTTTAACAGTGATCCAGAATTTTTCAACTTGTAATCTATTTTTCATAAGGCTACAAATGTCGGAATGAGCTCAAAATTTTTCAACTTGTAATCTATTTTTCATAAGGCTACAAATGTCAGAATGAGCTCATTTTCAGTGAGGATAATATCCATGGTGAGATCATCCTCACAAAAAATCGGCCCTTAACTCATCTCCATGTGAGCCTTATGACTGTGTCATTTTATCCTGCCCCCCTCTCTATCTTTGATGCAACGAGTGGTTTCAACTTCAACAGCTACCTTTGTTCTGATACCACCACCATTACCACTCTCCCTCTCTCTCTCTCTCTCTCTCATTAATGACTTGGCAAAGTTAATTTTACCTCTCTGTCTCGTTAAGTCAAGTAATTTTTTTAAATAATTACATCCTCATTTTTTCCACATTTCCTAGATTTTGAGAGGTTCCTAATTGAAAACAACCACTCCATCAAGGGTTTAACCGTTTAAGTCAAAAACTTGCAAGAATATGAAATCAAGATCAACTCCTCAGGTTGTGTATTTTGAAGTTGTTCTTTAGTAAAAACCCTTTTTCTTTACTAGTGTTACAAAAATGTAAATGCACCATATCTCCAAACTTCTCTAAGTTGGCAAACTCTTACAGAACTTCTCCATTTCAAATTAAACTTCCTCGAATCAATACAATCTATTTTTTGGACTTAGAATGTTTAGAATGAAGTCACAGTTTATGTACCTTGGAATCAAGTCCTCCAGATTTTCTTTAAGTCACACTTTTCAAATGGTTCATCATTTATAATCAATGACAGAATGTTGAAAAAATTATGGTTTGTACTCAACCATTCCATATGGTCTTTTCAGGAATGTCTTTGAAGTGCTGGGAATCAATGAGAAGAACAATTAAGGCAGGTGTTTAAAGTAGATGCTCTACCCCTTTGGCCATCACTGCAAATATTTTTATGTGTAAGAATGAAAAGGACCCCAAAAGGCACTGGGCTCTCAAATTAATCCAAAAATAATATTTTTTCCATGGCTTTTCTTCCTGGCTACATTTTAGATGCTTTAGAAAGTAAACCAAATTAAAATAACTGTCTATTAGTAAAACAGAATCATTCCATAGACAAGGAATACTAAGTAACAGATTTCAACTTCATTTGACTTCATTTGTTATATCGATAATAAACACAAATAGGGTAAAGGATAAGAGATGCATACTAGTCTACGCATTAGACGTTCAAAGCACCAAAAGGCATCGGCTTCATTTTCTAAAAGAATTACCATGGGAGAGCAAAGATCACTCATTCCTGCTCAAGAAAGAAAACATTTTGGAACCTCAGAATAACACATCCAAACCGAAAACATTCAGTTTGACAATCAAGGAGTAGAAGAATATCAGCAGCCTACTCACCTTGACAGTAACCAATGTCCTTGTCAACCCACGCATAAACTGCAAGAGCATCCCAGAGCTTCGCCAGATTAGCTTCACTCTCATAAAAGACAAGTGCTCTATCTGTGCGAACAACGTCCAAACCTATTGTCCAATTTATTATAAATCATGTCAAGCTTATTAGCAAGTTGCTAAAACAACAACAATCACAAGAAAATCTTGAATGCAATAGAACAAGAAAGATTTATGGCATCTTCACATTTGAATGACAATATATAAATTCAAAACCATTACATGACAAATACGATAGTCATAAACATTAAAAGAAATATGTTGAAGTATGAGCTACTTTTTCTAGGCACAGAGTTAAGTTGCACCACATATATACCAATTTGATGCAAAGTAAGTTTCCACTTAATCACTTTCTTTTCTGGAGAAGCTTCATCTACACGCTCCACAAGCTTTGGAGAGGCATTGGGAGTGGAAGCTGCCACAGCACCATTGTGTTCTTGTAAATCGTCCGTGTTGCTTGAACGACCTTGGATCGGTTGGCCATCTTCAGTGATGACAGGTGTCATAATATACCTTCCACTACCAATGGTTGGTTCCATCTTTTGGCACTCGGCCTTCCACATCCCATATTGTTCCCTGATATTCAATAAATATGAAGGCTCATCTTAATTTGCCTACAACAATTTTCCAGAAAGACAGATTAAAATTGAGGAAGAATATTGTGAACGGTGTGGCATGCCACTGCCACCTTTTTATGTGGTGGCCAAGAGGAGAACAAAGATCCTGGCCGCATTGATTGGAAGACTAAAGTACCCTTAGCTGTGTTTTGAACTGAAATTGAAAGAAATTGCTACCTCCTGCGTTGTCTCAGCTGACTCCGTTCATCGAAGGTGCTGTTGGGGTCATAGCAACCCAACAAAAACTCCCAAACTACTCCTTTGATTGATGGATGAACACCCTGGTATGAATAAAAATAAATAAATCACACTGCAAAGTTCAAACTCTAGTACATGAAATGTATGGTGTTGATACATGATATGAGCAACCCATATATTTGATGATATACCAACAGAAAATCCTTTCATCACGGTTACCATTAGCTAGCTTCTTTGAGAACCAAGTATTATGTTCATCTGTTCCATATCTGTAATTTTTATTTTTGAAAAAATATTTCCCGTACTGATGAGAGTTGAAGTTGCCATTTAAGACTGATTGTGTTAAAGGATGATAGTCAGCAGAAACTTATTCAAAATCATACGCATTAAGTTTTCGTGGAGAAACAGAAACTACGTGAATGACTGAATCTCCTTAATTTCCAATCCACAGATTTATATCCCTTCACCAAATCAAAATGAAGAGATGGAACAGTCAATAGTGAAAAATTAAATGATAATCATTGTGCTGCAACACTTCTCTAACCTTTATTATCCAATGCACAAAAAATAAAATCACAAGAATTACCAGCATTTGGACTCTGTTACACAGGTCTAAGGGTGTCAAGTAACACCTTAGCACTGATATTGACAAACCAGGGCTCCTACACTTCTCTACTCTGTAAACCTTTTAACTGATGCACCAAAAACAATCTGAAGAATCAACGGCATTTGTACTGTTACCCAGGTGAGTGCAAGTTTGCGGCCCCCCAGGGACTTCAAAGTTTGAAGTCACCCCTCTCAAAATGCCACATGGCACACTCTTTGGGCCCACTGACACATGAATGTTTGACCAACAAATTTTTTATCTATTCAGGTATGAGGGTGTCAACTAAGACACTAACTCTCATATGATTATTCTTTTTCCATTTTTATATTTTGGAAAGTTAAAAACTTATTTTCCTTTCCAATTTTAATTTAGCAACTTTAAAACAATAAAATGAACCTAATATATATAAAAAAGTCCGTCTAGAGCTGCACCCATTTCTTAAACCCGATGATGTGGCTCACGTAGAGATCATGTTAGACAATCCAACCGCAGGGTAAAATTATCCATATTGTAGAGAACATCCATTTTGATATTCCTAACCTCATGAAAAGTTGACTAGAATTTAGAAGATTTTAACCATCCAAATTTACCATTAAGTTAGGTCAACTTTTCATAAGGTTAGTGATGTCAGAATTGATTTTTGGTGATGATGATCAACATGACAAGAACAATGCACTGAGCGGTTAGATTCTCCAACATGATCACCATGGGGCTCCACCACCGGATGTAAGAAATGGGTGTAGCTCTAGACAACTCATATAAAATTCTTAGACTTAATTGATGAAGTTATAGAAGTACCATTTTAATTTTAAAGTATAAACTTGTTGCATGGATTCTTCTAAATAAGCTAAGTACCCGTGTTAGACGTGTTGGATTACGACACTCCATGGGTTTTGTTGTGACTTGTGACACTTCCACATTTCTTCTTGTTTTTCTTTCATTACTTGTAAGATGCTAATTATCATTTACCATAGGTTACGAGTTCTACTTTTTCCAATTGAAGTTTTCTGTACAGCAAATATAACATTACATATATGTCCTCTTTTCTGTAGGTCTATGATACAAATCATAAAATATCCCAGCACATTATCTATTATTCTCCTTATTATTATATAAAAAATAATTACTTCATTTTACATTATTTAAAGTATATTGCCAATTCCATCAATCCTATTTTTCAGGTTTGCCAAATTTGGCACTTGTATGTGTGTCGGACTCTGAAATTTATACCCATATCAATGCAATATGGAGTCAAAACCATTCATTTAACTGCACGAGTTGAACACAAAAATAGGTGAATAAGAAAAAAATTAAAAATCATAGTCATATCTTATTAGCATGACTGCCTGAAATTAAATATAACTTGCTAGTCAGAAAAAGGAAGTAAAACCATTCACCAAAAGTGGCATGGTAGCTTCTCTTTGTGAAATATAACAAGAGCACAAAGCCAACAAGGAATTCTTTCAAGATACATAACCTACAGTTTTATGAAGGTTGCGATTGAATTGTTATGCAGTTGAAAAGACTGAATATGTATTTTTCGGATCTAGTATGGCATGGACTTGGTATCCAAGAGCTAACAGTATTCAATAAGTGTTGGACAGGACTGCAATACAAATATTGGGTTTGAAAGTTTAGTTATCACAAAAAATATATACATATAAATACCAATGTTGAGCAGTAAAAATGGTACTGTTAAAAAGTTCTCAACAAGATCTTTCCAATGATATCCACTTACTAAATGTTTTTATTTAATTTAATTTTATATTTTTATTAAGTTAAGATTCCTATAATACCCACATAAATTAGTTTTTATGATTAATAATGAAGTGCAAAAGAGTAATTACGTTTTTAAATTACACGCTTAACATTTTAATTCCACTAAAGCTACTCTTTATTATCGGGGTTCTGCCATTTCCGAGCTTAAACAATTCAGATTTGAAGATTTTGTTTTCCAGTGGGATCAATTGGTACCTTAATTGTGTTCTTATCTTCGGGGTCTTGGATTTTGGGTGTAACTGTTCTCTGTTTTCTTTCAGTTTCCTTTTTTGCTCGGTTGTATAGCTTTCTTTGGGCTTCCTCAGCCCTCCTATACATATCATTTTACCGATCAAAAAAATATACTTTAATTCCATTACTTAAGCAGCACATGCATCTCGCGTGCCACTCCACTAATACTACAAAATGGAAAGAGCTTCTAGATAATCTTAAAATAAAAAAAAACTAAGAGAAATCATTAAAGAACATTAGCGAATGATTCAAAAATTACTACTTATTGTAGAAAGAATTAGCTTCCACTTATGTTTTTCTATATTACATATGGATCATTTGATAATTTGTTATCTAGAGTAATAAAAAAGGTACAAGGCTCGCAAACTAACCAAAGACAGCCAAAAATGGACATGACCAATAATGGTATGGTTCATAGGCTGCACCAAGTATGATCAGAAAAACGTCCAAGAATTCCATCTCAAAAAAAATAATCATTGAAAAAAGATGAGATGTTTGGACAAGTTATCTGGTCATAAACCCAATGCAAGTGGACTTCAGACAAAGGAGACATTTCTTCAAGGGCAGGTTTAGAGGTGGTGCGTCTCGATTTCATTTCCACGTTGATGACTTGAGGACCATCCCAAACCTGCCTCGGAGAAGACCTCTTGCGCCCTCAAAGAAGTTTGGAGAAAGAATATTTCAAAAGAGTAGAGAATCAGAGCACAAAATTGAACCCTAGAGGAGGAGCTACAGAGAGGTGGCTGGCCCTCAGGCTTGGCCGTCTAGCAGGGAATATACAGTTTTGGGGAGGAACTTCGGAATTTTATGTTGCACGGGATGCTAAAGGGGTGGACAATAGAATTATTTCACTTATCAAAAAAAAAAAATAGAATTAGTTTCTTGGAGAACTACTTAGTTAGGAAGTTTGATGAAGATCCATGGTACTTGAAAAACGTCCAAGCTTGGGTGGATCATTCTTCGCGTGTTCCAACAGATGTCTAAGTGCGAGTCCCTATTTCATTTCCCCTTCAAAGTTGAAGTGCGTCGTACTCTGGAGAATGGCAAGAGGTCTTTGGGTTCAACTTTTCTCATGTTGGATGTGTGCAGTTACAGAGCTGGCATTCAGTTTCCAGGTAAACCCATAAACCACAGGTGGATAAGGGTTTATGGTCTTCCTTAGCATCTATGAGGCACGACAATGTTACGGACCATAGGTTTTTTATGGTCCTCCTTAGCATCTTCCTTATGAAAGATGGGATAACTTCCATTCTTTAGGTAAGATCTTAGTTGCAAGAAGATTCTAACAAAAATGCCGTTCCATTCCACTCTTACTCTAAGACCTTGAAATCACCCACCCAAATAGTTATGCCAAAGAAAGATATAAACAGCATAGTAGCATCAGAACATGAATAGTGGTAAAAGATCATCATTTTCTCCTAGTAGTTATGTCATTGATTATCTAGAGACGTGTTCAATGGCGATTTTTACAATAAGTGTTTGTTTTTCATAGGATGGCACAAATTTATAGTCTACAACTGCTTGGCTTTCCAAAATTATGGTGTTCTAAAAACTAGTGAGGATAATGCTAATAAGATTCGAGGCCACCGATAGCACTTTCAACTTGCAGCCCCTAGTAGTAAATCTTCATGTATATAAGTCATTCTATGTTTCACATTATTACATGCTTCAACACGTATGTAGCTCAACCTCGTTCACAAATTTGAAAAAGTTTTTAAATGAATTCATGCCTGACTTTATGTAGTGAGTAGCAGTCTTTAGTGTTTTGCCTGACACCAAGAATTCTTGTTTAGGGAGTTTCATATCATCCATCCGTTCACTGTAAGTCTCTATCTAGATCCATAGTTCTTGTTAGGAAGTTTCATATCCATCCCTTCACTGTAAGTCTGTATCTAGATCCAAGATCTCAATTCTTTCATGTTTCAAAACAAAGGTATATTAAAGCAGAAGCATATGGAGAAAGTACTCACCCCGCGTTGGATTCGCCTAAGCACTTTTGCTATATCCAAATGACCTTCTTGAGAGAATGCAGAATCCCACTTTCTTGCACTAAGTGTTTTTCCAGGCTGTGACAAACCAACAATTATAAAATATGTCAAAAAATACCTTCAAATAATAGAAGTGAACATGGGCATAAAAGCATAGTAAGATGGTTCCGCTAAAACGTTTTAGATGCATTGGGTGGACCACAAATTTAGATGTATTAAGAGATGAATACCCTAGAGAAATCAATATCAATTACATAAAACTCCACTTGTGTACTGTCTTTGCTTACACTACATTGCCAGTCCCAAGCCCGGATAAGGGAGAGGGTTACGTCAAGTTGACAGCCTTTGTAAAATCATGTCAAATTTCTTCACATGAATTCGATTTCATTGACTTTGACTCATGCTAGGGCGTTCTCCCAAAATGACGTGTTACATCGTAGCCCGGGTGCAGCAACTGATAAGTATGCAAGGATTAGCTAGGGCATGTGCTGCAGCAACATCCGGTGGTTGGTGAAAAGTAAGCAAGATTCCTCACACCAAATAGGTGAGTGCAGATAAAGAAGTTGGTCCAGGATCATAGAATTCATTTTTGCCACTTGAAATTTTTAGACCTTAAAGGTGAGTAGTAGTAGGATGATACACTGAGAAAGAGAATTAACATAGAATGCTTACAAGAGATTAAATATGTAGGCGAAGCCATTCCAATTTAGGGCGGGTGGACAAGGGATAAAGCCCAAGGCCTTGGGGTTGGTTATAAGCTTTTCTACACGGGAGATAAAAATACTAGATTTGGGGTGGGTATGGTAGAGAAAGATATTATAAATAATGGCACAAGTGTTGAAAGAGTAAGTAGATAAGCTTATGTCAATTAAATTAGTCTTAAGAGAGAAAATAGTTAATGTTATTAGAGCTTATGCATCCCAAGTAAGACTAGCTAAGAGAATTAAGAGAGAATTCTGGAAAAGATGGATGAATACAAGGAAATCCCGATACAGAGAGGATATTTTTAGGATGGAACTTAAATTAGCATGTAGGGAAAGATAGTAGAGGATATGAGAGAGGGCATAGAGGACAAGGGTTAGGAGAAAGATATAAGATGGGGGTTATAATCCTTAAGTTTGCCATGGCATATAATCTAATATTAGAAAATAAGTACTTTAAGAAGAGAAACGAACAACTTGTAACTATCAAGAGTGGATCGAGTAGAGGTCATATAGACTTTTTCTTCTTAAGAGGAGGAATCGTGAGGTATGCAAAAACTGTAAGGTCATCCCACAAGAGTTGGACTACACAGCATAGGTTAATGGTTACTAAGAAATGGAAGAAAAGGAGGTATACAAAAATTAAATGGTGGAACCTAAAAGGAGATAAAGCAACGTCCTTTAGAGAGAAACTAAATGACGGAAAATGGACTTTAAACACAGAACCTAAAAGAAGTTCTTAGAGAATCTAATACAAGGAAATGTTACGAACATAAAGAAACTTTTTTTTTTTTGTAGAGGAGGTCCAAAAGGCGATCAAAGAAAAAAGGTCATGTTACAAGAATTAGCAACAAAACACAAAGTAGTAAGAGAGGCAAATCTTGTAAAAATATAAGTGCTAAAAAGAAGCAAAGAAGTAGAACGAGGCAAAATATAAAGTGTATGATGACTTATACAATAAGTTAAGAATAAAAGAGGGTAAGAAAGATATCTACGAACTTGTAAAAATGAGAAAGAAAAAGTAGGGACATAGATCGTGTTAGATGCATTAAGAGCGAAGACCAGAAAGTCTTGGTAAGGGGCAAGGAGATATAGGAAAGATGAATTGATCATGTCCAAAATTACTAAATGAGGAACACACAAAGATCTTTAGATTAGAAGGAGACATCATTCCTAGAAAGACTAGAGAGCATATACACTATTGTAAGATTAGGATTACAAAAGTGAAAGAAGCTTTAGCTAAGATGAAGGTAAGATACGTTCTAGGTCCATATGGTATTCCAATAGAAGTTAAGTGCATGAAAGTGACTGGAAAATGTTGGTTAACTAAGTTGTTTAACAAGATTTTAGACTAAAAAAATGTCAAATGGATGGAGAAGTACTTAAGTACCCTATTTATAAGAATAAGGGAAATGTACAAAATTGTACTAACTATCGTGGGATAAAACTTATGAGTCACGCCATGAAATTATGGGAGAGAGTCATTGAGAAAAGATTAAGACATGAAACAATGATATCAGAAAACCAGTTTGGTTTCATGCCAGGGAAGTCAACCATTGAGGCTACCTTCTTAGACAATTAATGAAAAAGTTTCGAGAAACAAGAATTTAAACATGATTTTTATTGAGTCATAAAAAGCATATGATAGAGTTCCCGAGGAGTTAATTTGGTGGCGGGTTCAGAAAAAAAATATTCCCGAATAATAATATTGACATTATTAAGGACATGTGTGATGTAGCAGCAGCTAGTGTGAGAATAGTTGGTGGGGTTACAAGTTAATTTCCAATTACAATGGGTTTACGCCAAGTATCAGCTCTAAATACGTACCGTTTTGCAGTATTTATGGATGTATTAACCGCTCATATCAAAAGAGGAGTCCCTTGGTGATTGCTATTTGCAGATGATGTAACATTATAAAGGAAGTAAACGCAAAGTTAGAGCTATAGAGAGATAAAAATAAGTAGAACCAAAATAGAATACATGGAGTGCAACTTTAGTAAGGACTCATAGGGATGAGATAAGAATTAAGATCGACAGCCAAGAACTACCCCAAAATGACCACTTTCATTAGTGCTGGGTGGTTAAAGTGGAGACACACTTCTAGAATATTATGTGATCGGCGTGTACCTATCAAACTAAAGGGATTTAACAACAAGACTAACTATTCTTTGTCAAGATTAATGTTGAGCAAGAAACAACATGTCCATAGAATGAGTGTAGTAGAGATGGATGAGTGAATAACTAGGAAAAACAAAATAAAACGAGCATGTTCAGTTAAATCTAGCAATAACCCCAATTGGAGATAAAATAAAGGAAAGTAAATTGAGGTAGTTTGGACATGTAAAATGGCACCAATGAAAAGGAGAGCTGTGGTCAAGTTGAAGGCCATAAAAGAGAGCGAGGAAGACCGAAATGACATGGAGTGAGGTAGTAAAAAAGGATTTGTAACCATATACCTTGACAAAAGATATAGCTCTTGATAAAGTCAAATGGCAAACTAGGATTCATGTTGCCAACCCAGATGGATAGATGCTGATGATGATGAATATCAATTACATTCATTAGAAAGAAAACATTGCACATATCTACTTGTCATTCCAATCAAAATAATTTTCCTTTAAGGCCCTGAACGGTGATCAACATAGAGTTTTCTAGCAAAGGACTTGTATGTCAAAAAGTTTTGATCAAGAAAAAATTATAATCATTTCTAGAAAACTTATTCAGGGCAAACATATAGAGCCTTATTTTTTCTTTTTTGATTTGTTGATCAAATAAGTAAAGCTATATGCTTCACAGAACTACAGAAAATACTCCAAATGTGAAACACGTCAACCCCATACACATACAAAAAAAGGAAAAAAAATGAAGAGATGAAAGTAAACGTACCCTGAGCCTGAATTGGGTCTTTGGGACATCATCTATACATTCCGGTCTTATCGCATAGAAAGCATCCGAATCCCCTGATGATGACTTCTTCATATGAATCCCTGTCACCCCTTCAAAACAACCACCACCACCACCCATCTTAACTACTCGTCCAAAATCAATTCAATCACTCACTAATTAATTCATTCCAAGAAAACCAATCAAATCAACGCGATCAAAGACCGTCTGAATCACTCAAACCACGATTGTCATCATCTCATACGCCTTACACACCCACAAATTTTTTGAATATTTAATAATCAACACTTTTTCAAAGAACCCAAATCTTCAATTTTCAATTCTCAAATCGACAGTCGCTCCAAGAATCCCAAATGTTCAGATTTCAATCTAATCACAATTTCTCAAAGAACCCATGAACCTTAAGCAAATGCGGGACTCCAACGCCCACATTTTTTTTCTTCCGATTCTTACTGCATTTTTATCATAAAAAGGGAAGAACCATTGGATGTTCTGTGCCCTGGTCTTTGAGATTCGAGTGATGGGCATCTCGATGACCATCTGTGGACTGGACCTTGGGACGACGATGCTAAAGTGTCATCTTAAGGACGACGCTAACACTCCTCATCTCGTTATAACTAAAATCCTTAAAATAAAAAAAAAAGGTGGAGAACAATCCGTACCTTTAACTGAGCTCGGCGCCTTTAAAAAAAAAAAAAAAAAAAACCTGAGGTCGGCGAAATCCAGGTAAGAGCCGGTATCAGATGCCTCACAGTCACAGAGGAAATTTCAAGAAAGCGAGGAAAAGAATAAGAAGTAGAAGAGAAAGTAGTTAGGGTTTTGTTCTGGACCGGAGGAGAGCAGAAGCGACTGTACAAAATTAAGGAATTATTTAACGGCTTGTGTTGGAATTTGGAGGCAGTTGATAGTTGATAAACTTGATACGTCTTTTTCTCTATTTTTATTATTTTTGGGTATTTTAGCAATACCCCCCTGAAACTTGAAAGTAATTTGTAGTACCCACTTGTACTTTCAGACTTTAGGATCACCCCCTTGACCGACTAAAACTTGTGTGACAAGATGTTGTGACGAAAGCCGGTCACAGCACTCAATACGAGCCACGTGGTACATGATCAGAGGGCGCTGACCGTATGGATGTTTGGCCAGTCCCTTGGTGGACCTATAAACCAAAAATCAGCCTGATTAGTTATTTACAACCTTTGGATTTTTGCACCCAAATAATGCTCAATAATGCTCAAATTCCTACCGTTAAAATCAACCCATGAAAATAACTTCAATCAAATCTGTTAGAAATCACTAATCAAGCTGATTGTTTGTATACCAGTTCATCGAAGGACTGGCCAAACATCCATTCAGTCATCATCCTTTAATAATATGCCACGTGGCTCGTATTGAGTGTTGTGACCGGCTTCCATCACAACATCTTTTGACACAAAGGATGTCGTTGGCAACTATACGTGGAGTTTGGATAGAGAGGAATAAGAGTCTTTGATGATAAAGAGAGTGCTTTGCATGAAGTCGTTTTAAGCATTAAGGCTCTTTTATTCCACTGGGGCAGCATCTATCATGAGATGAGGGGATCTTTTTTCAGTGACTTGATTTTTAGGTTTGATCAGTTATTGTTTTGATTTTATTTTTTTCCTTGTTGTTTCTTGAGATCTTCTCGATCTCCTTTCTTTAATATATTTTTAGAATTATCAAAAAAAAAAATCTTGTGACGCATTAAAATGTGACGAACGTTGATGCACCCACAAAGAATCATAATATCGCAAGTACACTCCTAATTGATTCAAGTCCGTTTTAACATAAGTCAACCACAGTTAAACTAGGTCAAGGGGGTAATCCTAAATTTTGAAAGTATAAGGGGTATTACAAATTACTTTCAAATTTCAAGGGGTGTTGCTAAAATATCCTTTATTTTATGAGTAAAACTTGTGTCACGAGATGTTGTGACGGAAGCCGGTCACAGCACTCAATACGAACCACGTGGCACACTATAAGAGGATACTGACCGTATGGATGTTTGTCCAGTCCCTCGGTGGACCTACAAACCAAAAATCAGCCTGATTAGTGATTTACAACCTTTGGAGTTTTGCACCCAAATAACGCTCAATAATGCTCAAATTCCTACCATTAAAATCAACCTATGAAAATAACTTCAATCGAATCGGTTAGAAATCACTAATCAAGCTGATTTTTTGTGTACCAGTCCACCGAGGGACTGGCCAAACATCCACACGGTCATCGTCTTCTAATAGTACTCCACGTGGCTCGTATTGAATGCTGTGACTGGCTTCCGTCACAACATCTTGTGACACAAGTTTTACTCTTATTTTATTACTTAAACATTCATCCATGATACAGAATTCTGTTGCAGAAATCCCTCGAATGCCACGTAGGAGACTCTTTCCGGGAAAAAATTTAGATGCAGGGAACTTTGGATGCAGTCGATGCAGAGGGCTCTTGTCTTGTGGCCCTACATAGATCGCTGACTTGGACCCACCAACCGCATGGACGTTTAGTCCACCCCTTTTTTGGATATACATGGAAAAAATAAGTCTGATTGGTTTTCTCTAGCCATATATTTGAGCACATTTTTAAGATTGACTCTACCCGTTATATCGAAGCATGTTTTTTAATTTGAATATTTTTTGGGTACTTAATCCAACAGAGAAATTATTAATCAAGCTGATTATTGCTGTGTATATCCACCAAGGGGTGAGCTAAACATCCATGCGGTTGGTGGGCCCAAAACAGTGATCTATGTAGGGCCACGAGAGTCCTCTGCATCAACTGCATCCAAAGTCCTGTTCATCTAAATTTTTTCCCTCTTTCCGCCCCATTGACCCATGAAGGCTTAGTAACACTTCGCTGGCTACCGAGGTCCATGTGGCACATTTTTAGAGGACACTGGACTTATGGATGTTTGGTGAATCCCTAAGTGGACCTACAAACCAAAAATCAACCTGATTAGTGTTTTCTAAGCGTTGAATTGGAGTCATTTTCATGGTTGATTTTAACCGTGGGAATTTCAGATTTATTGACCATTATTTGGGGTACAAGGATCCAAAGGTTTGAAATCACTAATCAGGCTTATTTTTGGTCTGTAGGTCCACCTAGGGATTGGCCAAACATCCATGGGGTCAGCGTCCTCTAAGAGTGTTCCACGTGGTTACCATCGAGGGTGGGTCAGCAAAGTTTTACTCATGAATGCTGGTATAGAGTGGAACTTTGCTGACCGGTGCCTGGCAGCAACTTTTTTGACCGACCACAACATGGGCTATGTGAGTCGTGACACGTTCTTAGAGGATGCTGACCGTATGGATGTTTGGCCAATCCCTATGTGGACCTACAGACCAAAAATAAACCTGATTAGTGATTTCAAACCTTTGGATCTTTGTATCTCAAATAATATATGGTCAATAATGCTTAAGTTCCACGGTTAAAAAATAACCCATAAAAACAACTCAATCCAACTCTTAAAAATCACTAATCAGGCCAATTTTTGGGCTGAATGTCCATGTTAGGGTTGAGCCAAACATCATATGGTCAAAAATCTCTAAGAATATGCCATGTGGCTCATATTGTGGTCGGTCAGCAACTTTGTTGCTCAACATCCGTCAGCAAAGTTCTACTAGCAAAATTCTTATGTTTTATTCGAATCCAACACCTCGAATTACCAATCAAGCTAATTTTTTTGTGTGTGGTCCACCGAGGTGTGGGCCAAACATTCATGCATCTTGGGTTCAAAAGAGCATGCATGTGGCATTTTGAAGGATTTCTATACCAAACTTTCGATAGTGTTCTTTATTATAGTTTGGCTCTAAAGTGCCATAGAACTCCAAACCTTTTCCTGAGAATGATTATTTGGGAGCACATTTTACTTCTTCAAGAGCACCAATTCTTTCTACACTCATTTTTCTTCAAATTTTCTCAATAAAAAGTTGTGTCGTAGGGGAAGCAAAACTCAAGAAATAGTAATTTTTTTAAAGTAAAATTAGTGGGGCGCATTTGCGTTGCTGCACGTGTTTGATTGTAGGGGCCTATTTGGAAGATTAGTTTGGAGGGGCAAGTTTATAAATTTTGTCAACTCAAAAACACAAGTATAAAATCAAAATTTAAAGTTGTCCATGTAGAATAGATACATGTCAATGGGTTGTTTTGAAAATATGGTAGAAATGGTATAGATGTAAGGTCTATGTTTTTGTATGTTAGCTAATTCCATATGAAATATGAGTTCATAGCCTTTCCTAGCGCGTCTGGTAGGTTATCTGAGTGCTCGGTGTCAATATCATTCAAGCTAACCAGAAGATTCAGAAGCAGTGTAAATTTGACTTAAGAAATGAAGTTTCACTTTATCACACTTAGGATGCTAAGTGACTTAGAGACCCTAGAAACTATGATTACAAAAAAAAGACCTTAAAAATTAGGTGATAAAATGATATACCTTAAAATCTAAGTAACCCTAGATTATTGGTTTTTGTGCCCAGACGAAGTCTTAATCATTCGAAAAAATCATAGAATTTTGGTAAATATTATGTATTCTTTTTTGTCTTGGATCGATTGGGGGTTCCGTCCAATCGATCAGAAAACTAAGTGATAAAAATCACGTTGTCTGAATTTTCTAAGATGGTTACATCCGATCGATCGAAGAACAAAATGTTGTTATGTTTTCATATTCAATTTTAGCCTCTGATCAGTCGACCTGTTTCATCCGATTGATTGGACTTTGTCATAGAACTTCTAATTCTATTAGAACCCCTTTTTACACAACATCCTAAACATCAGTCCCCATGATGGGACAAGACTCACGAGAATGTGCACCAAAATAAACCAAGAAGGCCAAGGCATGACGAGCACCGAGAAGGAGAATTACGAGGTACAACCAGGGGCAAGTGAAGGAGGTGGTATATCTAGACTTGATATCCACTGCAAGCTATGATTAAGAGATGCACATCGTTGATCATGAGAAGGACCCAGTACCTAAGCCAAAGCTAGAGTACACCCCAAGGGAATCGGATGAAGACATTGCCAACAACTTCACCAGGGTGCCATCACCCAATTATTCCCGAGTTAGCAGACTAAGAAACTATTAGGACTTGGTTTAGACATTTATTTTAATTTTCTTTTAAATTGCTCCTGCATTGATTTTAGACTTAGAAATGATTACGTCGTAAATATTTTTGAACTATTAAATGAATTGTGTTTAATTATTTATTAGATTTAATGTTTTAGTTGAGTGTACTATTGATTTATCAAACATGTCAAGGATACGGGTATGTGTCGACCCACGGAGATGCATGTCAGGTTCGGGTACCCAAATTCGGGGCATGCCATGTTGTGCCTAACCTCTGGTTACCTAATTGTCCATCCCTACCCTTTGGTCTCCTCATTTCTTCATTACTTATGCACTTCGAGGTCAACATAACGATGGACGAGCCAAAGGACAAGATCGTGTCCGACATCTCCAACACGTTGTTGAAGAGGAACGCATCTCAATAGAAACGACATCCAACTTTCGCACCTATTTTTGTTGCGGAAGATGAGATTCTAGAGGACATTATAAAACTTCCAAAAGATCAGCCTCTTGGCCCTAGCCAACGGATGATATTCGAACTCCGCCTTCTATGACCCTCAAGTCACTTTTAACATCTTAGGACGCCATTTGCTAGGATCTCACTAGTTTGTAGAGGACTATGGACTACGAGTTCTAATAGATTCATGATTCTATTGTCGATCTTCACCGACCAATCGATTTCTCACCATTTTGCGCAGATGAGCCATGAGCTACCACAGAATTTCCAACTCCTAATCGTACGCCTCCAATCCCAATTGTAGATTATGATTTTTTTGCTTATGCTTCATGTATATTCCCATCTCTTTAAAAGAAATATGTTTTTTTGTTATATCTTGTTATAGATTCTTCCTTTACCCATACTTAGACATTTTGATATATATAGAAAATCTTTTCGTCTATTTACTTGTACTCATTCTTATTTTGCATATTTGCATTGCTCCATGCTTTATTGTTTTATATCTCAATGAGTTTTACACTTCACCCTTTATCATTCTATGACAAAAAAAGGGGATAAGGAGTTTTCTTCCTAAAAAGGGAGAGGAATTTCCCTGTATATTGTAAGGGGGAGATGTTTAAAGTATGTACTTTGATGAGAATTACTTTGATTGTAAGCATACGGCATAATCAAGCAGAGTTTTACTTGTCACACTCACAATTTCACATTTACATTCATGATGATTGCATTATATATTGGACTTTACTACACTAATTGTGTTACATGTGCAAGAACAGATTGCTATAAGATTCAGAGCTTCGCATGTTTGTGTCTAATTTGAGTGACTCATGTAAGAGGGTATTCTATATATAGTTAGTAGTTAGTACATTATTTTCCTCAGTGTGTGATTTTATCACGGAATGGACAAAGGGAATATTATAAGGTATATATTTTTGTATGTTGGCTAATTCTATATGATGAAATGAGATCATAGTCTTTCATAGTGTTTCTAGTAGGTTATGTGAGTGCTCAGTGTCTATATCACTCAAGCCAACTAGAAGATTCAAAAACAATGCAGATTTGATTGAATAAATGAAGCTTCGCTTGATCATACTTAAGATGGTAAGTTATTTAGAGATCCTAAAAACTAGGTGATAGAATGATATACTTTAAGCTCTAAGTAACCATAGACTATTGGTTTTTGTGCCCAAATGGAGTCCTGAACATTCGAGAAAAATCAGAGAAATTTTATGAAAAATCTATATTTTTGGTGTTTGATTGATCAGGGGTTACATCCGATCGATTGGAAAGCAAAAATGTTGCTTTATTTCTGGATTCAATTTTAGCTTCCAATCGATCCACCATCGGACCTCACACGGACAAAAATTTTAATTTTGTTAGAATTATTCCTTTTTGCACCCAATTTTCTTCTATTTTGGATGCTTGTTTATCCATATTGAAATTCCATTGGTACTAATATAAAAAGACCTAGAGGGGGTGAATATGTCTAATTTAAAATTATTCTAAAGTGATTACTAATATGCAAGGATAATTTGAACAAAGTAATAGAGAGATAGAGACAAACAATCCATAATACAGAGATAAATAGTAGTTTGGTGTAAGAACACTTACATATACTCTCAAAGAGCTCCAACGTGCTATCATCTTTTAATTCAACCACTTAAGCAACCTTGCAATGAAAGAATATGGTAAAGGACCCAAGTTCGAACGCAATCGAGATTAATACAATTTAGTCGCAACTAAACTTTCATGAGTCAAGAGCCTAATTGACTTAAATAAAGTGAATAATGACAATATCTTAATCAATGAACTCTTCTAGAAATGATCACAGCTAACAAACAAAGTTACCTCTCAATATCAAGATGAGAGAGAAATGAAGTTTCGATGTAGAAGTCGAACGTCTAACATTATACCAATCAGCAAGGCTCGTACTACTTGCAAATGATGTTCAAATTAGATTAGGACAAGGCACAAAAGATCTTCTCCAAAGGCTTGAGAACACAAGGGACTGGAGGTGATTTTCTCACAAAAAGCTGTTCTCAAACTGGCTCAAAGCAATACTAAATATGGGATGAGAGTTGGTGTGAAATGAGGTATTGGTAGGGGTCTATTTATAAGTTTTCTAACAACAAAGTGATTGGGTCCGCATTTTTTCACTCGGATTGCGCTAGTTGATCGGTCCAAAGATTGGTCAACCGGTCTGACGACTCGTTGCCCAGTCAAGGCAACCAACATAAATCCAAATGAAAAATGCGGTCCAATCAAAATGTCAAAGCTAGGGTTTGACTTATAAGCGTAGGCCAAATAAAGAACAACAAGACAGTCAACCAAACCCCATACCCAAGTACCAAGATCTTCTATGTTGAGTTGAGGAAACACGATCATGATCAAAAGTAGATCAAGATAGAGGGCTGAAACAATAGAAACCCAAGACATAAAATCTCCAAGGCCAAAGAACCAGATCTCCAAAGTTACAAAAGATCAAGAAATAAATAAATTGAAAAATCCAAAAGAACTTGTAATTGATAACACAAGGAATATAACTTCACACATATTATATATATGGATGCATAGTACGAAAACTTAACACCCAAAAACAACTAAGAGCTCTAAGGGATTGCGTTCAAACCCTCGCCTAACTCCATAGCTTTAGGTTTTTGTAACTCTAATTCTACATTATCTAAGTGTTAGATCACTCTCAAAATACTACATTCTGTCATTGTTATTAGATAGAGAGTTCGTAACCACCCCACAAGCTTTATACTTTGATATTTGCTCGTGTGATTCGAGTGGTAGGATTCGAGGTTAAACCAAATCGTTGTGTGATCGTAATCGTATGAAAAAGCGCTCGTGGGACTCGAAGCATGGCGAGTGGACAAAAAAACGTGGATGTAGCGACAATTGGCTTGAGTGATTCCAATAAGAAAGACTGTGGTAACATTATTGTGTGGTAACTTCCCATACTCTGGTAACTTCTCGTAGTGAATTCTTTTACATCTCGACGTGGTTCCAAAGTTTTTTGCCGTGAGGGGTTTCCTTATGAAAAATCGGATAAGTTATTTATTTTTCGCATAGTACTCTATGTAGATTAAACTGAATAAATCAGAATTAGTGTACCTTTGATATATTTAATTTGAATTTGTTAGGTTAATCATCTTTATATTAATCTGTTAGGATTGTATTTGCATGTGATTAAATCCCTAGACTACGATCTTATTGATTACATTAATCCAGTTAATTAGGTTAAATTTTTAAATAACCTATTCATCCCCTTTTAGGTTTGCATCGTACGAGTACTGGAATTTTTTAATAAAAAGTAATTAATTTAATTTTAAGGATGGCAAGGGGCTGCATTAAAAATAAGAATGATAGCTTGGAAAAATAGTATTCGTCAAGAGGCTGTATTGAAAATAAGAATGATGGCGTAGAAAATTAATTATGTATTTATCAATGGTCTGTATTGAAAATGTAATTAGTGGTCGTTCTTCTATTGTGCAACAGTAGCAAACGGTCAAAAAAAATTCGAAAAATGGTCGAGGATGCAACGTGAAAACACCCTTTTAAATGGCATATGTCAAGTCAAAACACCCTTTCAAAGGACTTCTGAACCTCACGGGTGTCCCTTTCAGCTTCAGACACCCTTTCAAATGGCGTTTCGACTTGACAGATGCCCCTTGTAAACATAATTTCTTATCGAAGAGGGCGCTTAGTTACTTTTTTTTTTATAAATTTCAAAAAGTTCTCTATTTTTATAAATATATATATTTATTTATTTTGTTTAAATTTTTTTCCATATGGGAGATATCACGTAATGTACAATTTGTTCACACTAGTTAAATTAAAAATATCATTTATTAAATTTCCTAAACCTTACGATTGTGCAACTCCCTCTTTGTCCTTCCTAGATTGCCTCATGAGTTGTAACTCATTTGGGCCCACTGACCACGTATATGTTTGGCCCACCCCTTTGGATTTTCAGACCAAAAATCAGCATGATTGGTGATTTCTAATCGTTGATTTGAGTACCGCACACAGAACTTTTGTATAGTTGGAACACACAAGTATAGCCCTGGATATTGAAACTTTGACTCCTTTGACCTAGATCCTACGGTTGAGAAGAGCGTCTAAATGTTGGTCTAACGCAAACCTCACTTAAAAAGGAGAGTAGAAACCTACTTTCGTCTCTGGTAGAAACCCTAACCTCCCACACTCTCATCCTCTTCTCTAACCCGTCCTTCTCCCAGATCTAAAAAATGGTGAATCTCTGCAACTTCTCGTCTACTACGCTGTTGATTCTTCTTCGCTTCTTCATTTGTTTGAGTTTTTTAATTTTTATTTGTTTTTGTGTTTGATTTACAGCCTTTCAAGCGATACGTGGAGATCGGGAGGGTCGCTCTCGTGAATTATGGGAAAGATTATGGAAGGCTCGTCGTGATCGTCGACGTTATCGATCAAAATCGGGTACGTATTTGATCAGATGGTGCGTGTTGTTCAGATTTCCCTTTCCTATAATCTACGTTAGCATTTGCAGATTATAGTATGCACGTTAGCATATATATGTGTGTCGCTTTGGGTATTTTGCAATATAGGGATTTTGGGTAATCTGGTTTGTGGGGTTTTTGAAGAGTTTTTGACTGTTGAAAGTTTAAGCTGTAACGCCCCTTTAGATCGCCATTTTAGCGTCAAATAAGCAGAATTTTTCCCTAAAAAAGCTCTTAAATTATTATTTTTTGGCGCAAAAGTGGCCTTCTAGACAGGTCCTTAGTTTAGGTCAAAGTAGGAGCTTTGGTGTTGATTATCATTTAGTATTGCTCAGACAGGTCCTTAACTGCAAATGCATATCTATGGATCGCCATTTCTGCATAAAAAAGAGAATATTTTTGGTGCTAAAATGGCGATATAAACAGGTCCTTAGCTTATTTCAATTTGAGCTTAGGTGTTTAGTTTTGCTTAGGTCAAACTTGAGGTTTTATGTGAAATATAGTTGTTTTGGGGATATGGTTTATACGTCATGCAAGTGTCAGAGTTGTTTCTATATATCTGAGTTATCTTGTGTTGGTTTTTAGTTGTTTCTATATATCTGAGTTATCTTGTGTCGGTTTTTTGTGGAAGAATTTTGTGACGAGTTTGTTTATTTTCTTCGATATTGTGCAAATAATTATCACACCATGTAGAATGCACATGTTTCATTCTGATATCTGGCATGGCGCTCTTATAGCGCTTCAGTGTTGCTGTCTAGTTGAAACTGCTGAACACTTGGTTTGTTCTGGCAATCTGCTATGGGCTGTATAATGACTACTTAAAAAATTCCTCGTCGGATTCCTGTTATGGGTATGCGTCTTGGACATTTGACATCAGATGTAATAGTAATACTACCAATACATTGCCAAAGTATTCAGATGACTTTGGGTGTTATGGACTGTCCTGCTTTCTCTCGATTCTTGACACCTAGTGTCCATGTTTGATTCATACATATCATCATCATCATCATCATCATCATCATCATCATGATTTTAAGAAAGGGAGAGGGGAATCCCAAAATCAACATGTAGTGAGGTTTTGAGAGGAGATTTTAAGAAACTTTCCGTAAAGGAATAATGGCTTCAGAGAAGATTGAATGGAGGAACAGGATTTATGCAGCTGACCCCATACCGTAGGTGAACTGGATTTAGCATTGTCTACCTTACTAGTGCTATTTTCTCTATACTATGTATATTTATTCAACTCTTAGTACTGTTTAATCAGAATGTTCTCTCTGTGGATTTATGGTATTTAAAATTATAGACTGTTGCTTTCTTTGGAAAGAGCCCTTCCTCTGTCTTACAGTGCTATCTTGATGTACAAATTTTGGCAGGCTCTTGTTGATGCCCCTGATATGGTGAGAAGCCAAATGAATTTCAAGAGACTCTCACTTACGGACATCAAGATTGACATCAAAAGGATCCCGAAAAAGAAGTCTTTGATTGAGGCCATGGAGGCTGCAGGTAAGGAGTGCTGCATTCTTCCTGCCGTGCAAAGACATGTAAAATTTTCCCTCCCCTACTGTTTTTAACGTGCTTCACTTAAAATTGAACTGTTATATGATGGTAGATGTCAAGAACAAATGGGAGAACAGCTCCTGGGGCAGGAAGCTGATCGTGCAGAAAAGAAGGGCTTCTCTCACTGATTTTGATAGGTTCAAGCTCATGTTGGCAAAGATCAAGGTTTGTAACAATTCCATTCATATATGTTTCTTTCCAGCAAAATCTGGTAGTGCTTGATGTTTTAGTGCTTCAAAAATGCTCGGTCACATTTGTTCAATCAAGACCCGGTCCAAGTTGAGGCAGGAGCTCTGTTTTATTGAAACCTGAAAAGGCTTCATTAAATGCTTTGTTAGCCAATAAACTAAATGGAAATACTTAATTGAGTACTCAGATAAACCAATTCACTAGGTGTAAGGCATGAGAAATGCAGTTCTCCAATCTCATGTAGTTCTTAGAATTAGATACACAATATCAAGCGTTCAAAAATCAGTCATAGTCTGAGGCTCTGAGCTATGAGTTAAACTAAGTACTCTATTGCGTGTGTCACGTGGATTTTGTGTTGACATGAACTTGGTTTAGTCAGTCTGAGCTGAGTTTCCTAAACCTTTAGAAATAGGGAGCATTCAATTTTTTCATTATCTAGCTAATGGTTCTGTGTCTGCATCTGCAGAGAGGTGGAGTGATCAGGCAAGAGCTTGCGAAGCTGAAGAAGCAGACTGCCGCTTGAGATTTGATTATTTTTGGAAATCTCAATTTTGTTATAGGTTTTTGCAAGTTGTGGTTTGAGTACTTATTACTTTCCATTTGTTTTTATTAATTTAGAGATTAAAAGCAGATGATCAAAACCTTACATTGGTCATCTTTGAGACCGGCTCCTTCAGAGATAATTAGTTTTAGTGTGACTTGCTTTTCAGGAAATTCATGGGTATTTAATTCTTTTTCCTTTTTTTTTTCCTCTTGCGTACAAAGTGTGGTTGATGTTATGATCGGTGAATGGTCCATCTGCTGTTTATGGCTCACTCGGAAGGTGGCCAGCCAACTAGGGCTGCAACTTGGGTTGGGCTTGGCACAACCCTGACTCAATCCAAACCCGACATACGAAATACATATATTTATTAGTATACTGACAAACATCAACACTGTATTTTGGCAAATGCAGCAATCAATGGATGCTTGTCTTTTGCAAACTACAACCTTGTGTACAAAATGGCAGGATATCGACTTTGAAGATTGTTTTTAGTTATTTCTTTAGCTACTTTAATCATGCATTAGAGTTAATGAATTTTACTCTTTTTTTTATGAAACCATCATGTTTTTTTCATGAGGTGTTAGTATATTGACCAAAAAATTATTTAGTATGAAATTTTTTAGCAATCTTTCCAACCAATAAAAAATTTAAGAAATTGTCGAACTCTATAGGGTTGGAAAATCTTGGCCCAATGAATCTACGGGGTCAGTGAACTGGTAAACCTAGTGAGGGAACTTTGGCATGAATTGATTGAGCTGAACACAGCAAGGCTTGCATTTTTGTAGTACTTAGTATGGATGTAATTTAAGTATTGGTGGAGATACCATTAACTTAGTGAGCTACTTAGATGCGAGTACTGTAGAGGAAGGGGAATGGTGATGATTGGGACTTGGGATCATTGAAGTTCCAACAAAATTTGGGCTGTGAACCAAATTTAAGTAGCCAGATAGGTGACCAAGAAGACGGCGCAGGAACTGCAATGTAATGGATCCTTACGAGTCCGACTTTGTCACGGATGATCAACCAGAGGACGGGATTTTGCATGAATTGCCCCTAAACCAGCCCTAATCCAATTAAAGATTAACCCTAGTTACTTTTTAACATGGGTTGGGGTAGGTTTAGAAACAAATGTTTGTGTAATTACCTGAGGGAGAGGGTGCCCTTTTATAGTTCTTATCATTCCCTTCTTTTCTCGACTAGTATCAATTCCTTTGCACGTCTGTACACAGAGAAGCCTTGATTGGTCGATGCGTGCCGGTGTAAATGATCTCCATAACCTTGCGTTAGTTAACCTAATTTGAGGGTGTAAAGTGATTATTATTAGTCTTGCATCTGGCAGCATGTGTTTTGGTTCTCTGCTACGTCCTGTGAACGAATTTGCGTGCTTGGATTAGTGACAGATTGTGTTTTTTTTTATTAGAGGTGTCGCTCTGCTCTGAAGCATTGGTCTGACAGTTTGGGTATTGATCCTTCTATGAACCAATCTCCCAAAATATTAGAATCCCACGCCATTTATTTTGTTAATTACTCTTTTCTTTCTCTTGATAGTTCACATAAAATGAGGCCCTGTAGTAAGAAACGATTACACTGAAATATTGATGATTATTACAACTATGGTGTAAAAATGCAATAATACTGGCAAAATCTAAAATGTTAGAAGTTTCAGATTTTGGATGAGAAAATTTCTTTCCCGGCAAGATGAATGAGAATTTGTGGTGCCTGGTTTCCCAATTTGATTGGGCTAATCTAAGTAAACCCCGTGAGCAGAAGATTTCTACTGAGGTGATATTGGATCATTACCAACTTGGTCTAATTTGGAAGGAAAATACACTAGTATTTGAGAATAAAGCGTGATAGAGAACATCTTGCTACATTTCTTAAGATAGGTGTCAACTATGGTGATCCACACTACTGTACACAGATATGTACATTGGTAGTCATCCTGACCATGCAAGTGAACTGTCCCGACTAATCCCTAGTCATGAGCATTCTAGGTCAAAACCAATCTGGAGAATCAGTTATCCCAATGGAACAACCATGGCTACCTACTTGTTCTCCTAAGGAGGAATCATGAGGACTTGCTCTCCAAAGAAAGCCCACTTCACCCATTAAATAGTGACCATCCATTCATATGCAAGAAATCAAGCATGCAATAAATGACAAAGTAAATATACATTACCAAAAGGATAGCAAGTGAACACAAAACTAACATACTATATTTAGAGATGTGAAGCATGAATATTAATACCTTGATCTTTCAAAATTGTTTGGAATTTGATATGCAAGAAATCCACAAATCCAATCACCAATAACTTAATACACTATTTTGATACAATAAGAAAATTGGATTGATCACGTTGGAGATTGATTCACTCCAATTGAAACTCAACATTTTGAATTAGCCCACATACCAAACCTTAACTGTGATAGAAACCACCTCTTAAAAATGGGTTTCTCATCAGTATTTTAGATCCACACGATGATATCAAAATAACATCCATTCTACACTTCCTCCTCATAGTATTTGGTTGCAAGACCTTTTACTAAACTTGTGGAATTCTCTTCAAGTTTACACCACAGATACTGAATTACAGATCGCACATGCCTTCTTCCATCCGGTTGATTCCATAGGGATTGTAGGATTTCCACTGGGATGACGGTTGCGGGCTGAGCGATCCACTGGTATCCATTTACTACTTGTCCATTTAAACTGGTATATAGAGAAAAGATTAGCATTAACAAGAACAACGAAAGAAAATAAAAATAAAAATGAAATTCTTACAATTATTGTTATTACCTATTGAGAATGTTCACCATGTTTGGCCATTCGGCGAGTTTGAAGTGCACGTCAATGGTATCATCAGTTCTACGAACAAATCTCTTGATTTGCCCATGCAAGCTACAAATTTCGCGAAGGTTTGTCTCTGTAATTCCTGAGTGCATTTTCGAAATCCTTACGACCGTCGTTCTTGGTGCATCAATTCGAAAGATTGATAGCTGCCTCCCTGATATAGATACAGATGCTGATGCAATTGCCTTCTCTTTGGCATCTTCTGTCTGTTAAGTGACAAATGAGTGTGAATAGAAGAAGTCAATAAGTTCAACAATGCCCAAATCTGTAATAGAGTTCTACAATTTAACTTAATATAACCCCAAAAGAATGCTTTATAAGAATGCTTTATGGCCGTCAACGAGTAAATGCAAAGGCACAAGGCATCACCTCAAACTCAACGTAAGCAACCGAACTTGATAAGCCCATAAAGAAGCCAGATATGTGCCCGCAGAAGGAGAACGCCTCTTTAAGACGATGTGTTGTTAGATCTTGAGGCAACCCTTTGACCATAACTGTTCGGGTTGGACTCTCCAGAAGAGCTATAGGGACATCAGGGTCTCCAACCAGGTCGGGGGCAAGGATTCTATTAGACATGTTTGTCAAATGAGATGTTGCTTCCATGATGACATCTGTACCACCCACGACCACATCAGTTTTAGCAAGAGCTCTTTGCAACCCTTCCTTTGTCTGCACTAAAACTAAAATCGTCAATAAAGAATTGCGAAGCTAACAATTGTGGTATTATTAACAGCAATGTCATGCCAACAAGTGCTAACCTTGAAATTAATATAAGCATCTTTGAACCTGCTCTCTTTCCTAGAGGGGATCATGTGGATTTCAGCAATGGGCCCACAATCTGCAAAAGTGGCCCCAATGTCTTTTGCATTTGCTGATTTCCGCAAGAACCTCACCAAGAGGTTGGTCTGGTTTCTGCCCTTCAATGTAAACAGTAATGGGTTGGGATCTTTCTTTGGTGGTGCTTTGATGGTTGGAAGTGGAATATGTGGACTTGCTTTGGACTCTATGTAATCTAAAGCTGCATCTTCGGAATTGCTTTCACTCTCATCCACACATTCAGAATTGAATATCTCAAAGGGTACCTTTTTTGTTGGGTCGTCCCCATTCTCATTGAGTTGGTTAGTTCCATCACAAGCAATACAGTCATCTGTCTTGTTCAGTCTGCTCTTGTCCATATCTTGCAATACCAAATCAAAAAGATTTGTTTCTTTTGGTTCCTTCGTCTGCCTTTTCTCTAGCACATGTTTCTTAAGCTTGTCATGCATATAGGGTTGATCGAGTGATTTTTGTTGTTCATCTAGATCGGAAAGATTTAAGGTTCCAAGTGTAACCGCCACTAGGCCTCCACTATTGAGTTGATTCATCTTATTACAAATAATTTGGTCATGAGATCTGGTCTGCGAAGTGTCTTTAGGGAGTTCCTTGATTCGGTCGAGCAAACCCTTTATATCTTGTCTTCTCATGGAATCTTCTCCCGATGCTTCATTTGAGTGACCAAAATATGTCTCATGTGTCAAGGTATCATCATCTGCTGCTTTGCTATCCATTTTCCTTCTCAGAAAGATATCAGCTAACTTTTTGATCCTTTGGGCACTACCAGATGATGATGGCATTTCTTTTGCTTTAGAACCCCCATTTGGGGCCACACAAGAAGTTGAAACCTTTTCGTTTGTTTGGCAGTCTCCATTTTCAGCTCCCCCAAATGCTATAGTATCTTTTTCTTCTTCATTTACTAACTGGCTTAAGCAAGATGCAAGCTTACATGCTGCCTTATGGTCTCTGTCAGGAGCAACAAGTGTACTTGAATTTGTCTTGAGTTGTTGATATCCATCCCAAGGCTCAACTAGCTTTACACCGTCTGAAAAATCTTCTGATCTGACTACAGCCCCAGAAGATTTCTCCACTGTGACATAGGATGGTGGATGTGTTGCAATACCTTTCTCATGACTGTGAGGATCTGTCACACCACCTGATGGTTGACCTCTACTTTTGGGCTCGCCATGTTCACCAGTGTCCAGATTTTCACGTGTCTTTATTGCCTCGGAAGGTACTTTACCTACTGTAACATCTGATGTTTCAGTTGTGATTTGTTTTTGAATCTGAGGATTGCTCAACATCTTTTCTTTCAGTTCTGTAAGGATATCTTTCAGAAGGTACCATGATCCCCCCAATTCAGTTTTGACATGCGTTGCTTTTGGGAATACCCCTGGATTCATTTGCATATACCTATATATGGAAGGACATTGATGGAAATAGCTTCAGAAAGCAGGTGGTTAATGGAAGGCCAACTGATTGCAGAAAATGAAATTGTTAATCCACTTATGAATACCATAGAACAAAAATATGCACAGAATGTTGAGAAACGATTTCGTTTTCCCTGGTGGTTAGTCAAAATAATACCACCTCAATGTTAATCTGTTGGATATGAGAACAAGGACGTCATGATCCCCATATCCTACAGTTTATGATGTCATTACTCCCCCAACTAACTGCTGACATTGAGGTGGAATTGTGTTAACTTACCACCAAGGCTATGCTATCAGTGTCTGTGTAGAATTATACTGTTCCTACCCAAAATAAAAAAGAATCCTTCTGAGTAGCTTCTGTAAAGGAAAATTTACAGACTGGCTTGGCTTTGGATACACATTGTCTCTCTAATTCTGCTAGAATGTGGATCATCTACTCTACATTTTTTAGCTGCCTCTAAGACTTCGGGATGATGCATTTATGAGAACTGCATCTGATTCTTACATACAACTATGGTTGTATTGGAATAAATACCTTATTCAGAACTCACTAAACATATACAAACTCAGCTGAGTCAAATTGGACTCCAATAATTTATAGAGATGAAGAGATTTACATTGACACAGTCAAGTCGAACGTGGAAAATAGAAGATTTTGATTTCCAAATCTAGTACATTGTTCTTTTCCAATTTCGTCCAAGTGGCTTTGACCAGGTTACACCCTGTAACCTGTCTTCTCATCTGGAAAGGAAAATCAAATGTTTCTTCCCCCTCTCCCTCCCACAAGTACGTAAGTATTTAAGTTACATCAAGTATGAATGAAAAATGCATAATATCGGTTGGCAGTTAATATATAGACGTTTCATTTTCCCCATGTCAGTTACGTAATTCTTTTCTTTTCCCCTTTTTAATAATGTTTTCTTCCTTTGGCATTTCCACTAGTTAGGCAAGTGAGAAAAGGAATACCTTATGCATATGGTTATTTAAAACTAATTTTTTTACTCATACAGCTTATATGATAAATGTTCTGCATTCTCTATGTTTTCCTTTACAGACAAATTATAGAATATGATGCTCCAAAAAAAGGTTTTTATTTGTTTCCGCTTATCTATCCACTTACCTAATCCATCTGCAATAGGATAAGAGGCACTGTCACCTCTTTCTTTGTTGTCCACATGCTTAGGCAATTTGGAGCCTATTCCATAAATCCCAGAGATGGTAATCAGATGCATTTATACCTACACTTATCCAGATATTATTTAGTCTATTTGGCTCCAAAGAAGCTGAAGATGCTTTTGGATCCTAATATCTGAGCTGGATTAAGTTATAAGATACGCTTCGCTATGTTGATGTGAACAAACCATTAATACTTTAAGAAAAAGACTATTTCCAAACTTCTTGGTATGATTTGCTTCCTTTTGACATATAGTTTAATATAATGCTACTTATCTGGACATTTTTTTTATAAGTTATCTAGACAATTTTCTCCATCTGATGCTTGTACCAACCACAGTTTATGTCAAATATCTTTAAATTTTATTAAACAACTTATGTATGTGTTATTTTTTCAACATCTTGTCTGTTTCTACTTTCTACTGTTGTATTGAGGAGATTTGATTTGGGCGAATTCATTTGGAAAAAACAAACCTTAAATTTTCTATCATCTACTCTGTTTTGACTTCCAGTAAACAATTTGAAGAGGTGTGGGTCTGAGATGTTGGTTTGAATTGGCCCAACGATAATTTAGGCAGCTGATATAGATGACTGAGGAGGATTGTTCGTTGTGGTTAGGAGGATTTTGCAAGAGCTAGAGAAAGGCAGTGATTGGCATTCAACTTCCGGTATGTCATAATTTCTTGTTTTTCTTTAGAAAATGTTGTTTACACCTCGTAGGCCCCTGAAATGAATCAAATTTCTGATCGGAACCAACATGTGTTGCTACATTATATTTCTTTTCTTTTCTTTCTCTCTCTTTTTTTTTTCGTTAGTTGTTGATTTAAAGTAAGTTGCCTGGATACCTCATTACGATTATCTTTGAAGATTTCATTTTTATTTCCTGTTTTCTGCGATGCAAAATGGTGTGATTTGTTTCTTCCTAGTGTGGGATATGGTGGAACTAGTTTATTTCTCCTCATAATTTGTTTTTTTTCCTTTGATTTTGAAACTGTCAAGCTCATAGGGTTTGAGACAGAAATTTTATAAAGCAGAAGCAGTACTATTGCATATCTAAGAGTACCAGATGTCTTGATTTACAATAATTGGGAATCGAATTTATCAAGTTATAAGATACGCTTCACTATTTTGATGTGTATACGACTATTAAGAATTAGAGGAAAAGACCTTCTCCATACTTCTTGGGGTGATAGGTTTGTTTTTTAAAATTACGTTTTAATGTAATGCTACTTTTCTGGACAGTTTTCTCCATCAGATGCTTATACCAACCACTGTTTGCCAAAAAATATCTTCAAATAATATTAAACTGCTAAACAAACTTATGGATGTGTTATCGCTTTAAGTTTTCCCCTGTACCCATGTTTGACACCATGTGTCCATGTCTGACACCAATACCTTCATCAATAACTAATTAGATGGGCACTTTCCAGTATCAGCATCCGCATCGTAATGCTCTAACATGAGCCAATTGATGAAAATCACCATCTGTTGGTCCTGCAATACCATCCCAACTTTCAAGATTAAGGCACCAGATGTGATTAAGCTTGACACCAGAGAAGTTATAGGCACTGTCTTAGCTTCATTTTTTTTTTTTTTCAAGACACCTCTCGTTGCAGTTACTGTTATCACTATTTTGAATCACTTCAATGTGGAATCTATTCAGCAACAACGTAAGGTTGTTGAACCAAAAGCTAAGGCATGATGAACCTAATAGCTAAGCGATAGTTGCCGCACGTGTCTAACACTTGGGGCACTGTTTTACCTTCCAAATCTCACAAGACCAAGCCCATTTGAGTTATAAAATAAATACCACGCTCTTTCATCTCACCCCTTACTGCCAGAGTGCAGTGCCACTTATGGTTACTGAGGATCAACCCAGTTCATTTTATCTCATCAAATATAGTTTGCCTGTTAAGTCATCAAAATGCCAACACCATAGAATCCCAAAACATTTCTTCCATAATTTTGCTGAAGGTGAACCCCTAATGATTATGAAAGTACACTATAAACAAAACACGAAATAAAAAACATCAAATTATCTTTGTTCCTGCCGAACCCTTTTTACTTTCTAGGTTGTTTAGGGTCACCTGTTTTTAAAGTCCTGATTAACCTGCATAAGTTTTCTAGAAATGATTTTTGTGTATAAATGTCAAAACTTTTTCTGTATCAACACTTTCTAACATACAAATCCTTTTTTCTGTAAAACTTTTTGTTGATCACCATAATTTCCAGAAAATTTAACACTTAATAAACTAACTCAGAATTTGCGAACACAATAATGGAGATATTAGCATTAATATAAGCATTATGAAAATAGAAACTTCGAAATTTCTTCAACTGTGGATTCACAATTTGAAATACCCATTAATGATTTCTGCAAGTTATTCATGAAATTCGTTTTGAGTGATCAAACTTCGTAAAAAATAACCACAACCCACAAAACGAAAACGAAAATAGAATAAGTTTATGAATTTGAAATTTAGAGTTAATGGGTTTCTGAAAGACCTCACTTCTTCACAAAAGATTCCACGGCTACTGCCTTCTGCTCCTTCGCCACTTCAGCTTTCTTCGACTGAGATGCTTTCGCAGTCTTACCAGAAGAAGAGGAAAACCTTCTTGTTGCACCTTCACGAAAGAGACGAGAAAGCGCCATTTGCATTTTCTCTTCCTCTTCGCGGGTGCGTGTTGTGTGTCCGACTGAGAGTGGGTTTTAGGGAGGTTTATAACTTTGTAACGTCTCCAAGCCAAAGTCAATCCAAGATCAGGCCTGACGAGCTCAGCCTGAGCCCAACTCGATCGGGTTGGTGCTGAGAGATAGAGTAGCTTGGGTCGGGTTGGGTTTCCCGAGGCCTTAGCTCAAGACAACCCGAGTTTTGATCCGGTTCTATAATCAGGCCCAAGCCCGAGAGTCTGAGTACTATAAAATCCAACCCAAAGAATCATTGGGCTTCAATCATTTGTTGAGTTGTGACTTCAATCAAAAAATGATCATTTATTAATTAAAAAATTAAACTCTATATTATTGGAAATATTTATATAAAAACTATTCTTGATAACAAAAACTACGGAGAAAAATTTAGATGCAGAGGACCCCCTTGCCCTACATAGATCATTTTTTTGGGAATAGATCATTTTTTGGGCCCAATGACTGCGTGGATGTTCAGCCCACCTATTGGTGGATAAATACACTAAAAATCGGCTTGATTGATGATTTGTAGCCATCGGATTTACTACCCAAAAAACATGCTGGAATCCAATGGCTAGAATCATGTCCTAAAAACTATTAAAATCTATTGCTATAGATAATGAGTCCGTCTAGAGCTACACCCATTTCTTGCATCCAGTTCTTACACCCAGGGGTGGGGCCCACATGGATATCACGTTGGACAATCCAACCGCACAATGAGGTTTTCATGCTATGGTTACCCTCCTCACAAAAAATCAGTTCATTTCGACATTGCCAACCATATAAAAAACTGACCCAAAATAATGGTTTAATTTGATGGTCTGGATTTTTCAAATTAAAGTCCATTTTTCATGAGGTTGGGAATGTTGAATTTTCCTGATTTTTTGTGAGAGGGTAACCATAGCATGAAAACCTCATTGTGCGGTTGGATTGTCCAACGTGATATCCATGTGGGCCCCACCCCTGGGTGTAAGAACTGGATGTAAGAAATGGGTGTAGCTCTAGACGGACTCATAGATAATTACTCAGGTTAATTTTTGGTTTGTATATCCAATAAGGGGTAGGCTAAAAATCCATGTAGTTAGTGGGACCTGGGCTGGAGGCCTTCTCTCACCAAGGGGCCTTAGGTGACCGCCTTAATGGCCTTAAGGTAGACCCGGCCATGTGTCTCAAGATTGACCTTGGCTGATCTTTACCCCCAAACAAACAATGAAAGATACATGGTGAGCTGTTTGGGGGTTTGCTTGTTTGCATGATTTTGAGGCAATATTTGAGCCTCTATCACCATCTAATTTATCATTGGGAACAGTGGGGACGCATAATATACTTGGAAAAGTACGAAATTCTGATATTTTCATGTAATGGGATTGACTTGTATGAACCAGACAATGGTGTGGCAAACCTTAACACTGAGTCCTAACATAAACTTTGTACTAGGACAAAGCACAATTGTAGTTTGTCAATTTGAGGAACGTGGGGTATTTTTAATTTCTCACCGGAATGGTAGTCGGCCGGGCCATGAGATTCTGGTGGGTCGATCGCCGGTGATGGGCGGCCAACTTACCGGAGCCTCATGGCTAGCCGTCCACATGTGTTTGATTTGGGGTTAGGGTTTTGACCGAAACCCATTTGTTCTAAGGTTGAAGAAAGGGGCATTTTTGTTCTTTCAAAAGATAACTATTAGTCAATTTGGGTCAATAGCTGTCAGTGTACAGTGGACCGGGTCAGGGAGGGGTATGTCAACTTTTTCAAATTGTGTGACGTGAATGATTGTAGGGGCCTCAGCAACGTTGATGATGGGCCATAGTATGAGCCACATGGCACACTCTTAGAAACCAGTGACCATGTGGATGTTTTGCCCATCCCAAGATGGACTTGCATTCAAAATTCAACCTGATTAGTAATTTCTATCCATTGGACTAGAGTCTTTTCCATGGTTTATTTTAAACCGTGGATTTCGAGCATTATTTGGGGTACTTAGATCCAAAGGTATGAAATCACTAGGTCCATCTAAGGATGAGCCAAACATTTATACTGCCAGTAGTCTCTAAGAGTGTGCCACATGGCTCATACTGTGGTCCTGCTCCCGCTGTGTTGAACAACCAGTAAAGATGAGCGTCTTGTGTAGCCCACCTCATTGCTAACCCCGGTTTTGGCTTTATAATAGTGTAAATGGATATTCGCAGAAAAAGATGTTGGTACCTTCACATCTTGTAATAAGATAGTAGCTGACTAGGCCGAGGAAATTTTTGAAGTGGCGATCATGCGCTAATGATCGCGCATCACATATATCCATAGTTAATTTTAAAAAAAATTAAAATCAAATCCTAAACCCAGGTATATGTGGCGCTCAATCATTGGGCACATGATTGTCGCTTCAAAAATCTTGCTGCTTCAAAAATTCTCAACTAGGCCAATGTATCATTTCTCTAAAAAAGGATAAATTTTTTGAAGCGGCGATCATGTGCCAATGGTCACAAGCCACATATACCCATGGTTACTTTTTAAAAAGTTTTTTAAAACTAAAAAGTAACCATGGGTATATGTGGCGTATGATCATTGGGTACAATGCCATAAATCTGGACCATCCGATCGCAATAGGCCATGACATGGATTTGGATCAAAGTTAAATCAAACTAACAGGATGACTCTAATCATGTTCTTGGTTCCTCCCTTCCATCCATTCTTTTACCTTTCAAAGCGGTTTTTTGAACCCTCATCATCTTTTCAACCACTCAAGAAGATTTTTGTGGACATGCCAAGATGAATTATAGTTTGGTCTATATATCACAGGTACTGTGCATATCCCGAACAAGGTGGTCTTACTCATGGTTTAAAATAACGCCGTTTTAATGAAAATAACAGCCGTTAAAACGATAATGCCCAAAGCTTGTTACGTTACGAACCATTTTTGACGCAGTTGAAATTGATTTGGATGACTTGTGTACTCGCTTTGCGGGTAAATAGATAAGAACGTCACCCAGGGATACAAATGAAATGTATATCTTGATGTTCTATGCCGATCGTCTTTGTACCTTTTAATGAAGTTCAGTCCTAGATTGTCGACAAAGTATTCAAATCTTTCTCCAATACTTCACTCCCAGGTTTAAAGGGGACCGTTATAACGATATAACGGACTGGGGGCGTTACCGTTTTTTCCTGTATAACGGCCGTTTTTTAAACCTTGCTTCACTCTACCCAATAATGTAATAAAGAACTGCAAAAGAACTTTCATGGGCCCATATTTGATATGCTTGGTCACAGCACACAGTACGAGCCACGTGGCACACTCTTAGTTGGTGCTGACCGTATGGATGTTTGGCCAATCACGAGTTGGACCTACAAATAAAAAATAAACCTTATCAGTGATTTCTAAGCGTTGGATTGAAGTTGGTTATTTTCATGGGTTGATTTTAACCATAGGAATTTGTGCATTATTGAGCGTTATTTGGGTGCAAAATCCAAAGGTTGTAATAAATCGTTAATCAGACTGGTTTTTGGTTTGCGGGTCCACTGAGGGACTGGCCAAACATCCATACAGTCAGCTCCCTCTAAGAGTGTGCCACGTGGCTTATATTGCGTGCTGTGATCGGCTTCGCTCACTGCATACTTAGTGTGAGCGAAGGTTTTCTCCGTATCATATGTGGTGCTTGTGATCGATGTGTATTTTCGGGTGCAGAATCGCGTGATTCATGTTCTCTTCTTCACTTCGCTTCATCTGCTCCCCGCGTTTCTACGCTTCTGCCAATGTAGTCGATGCTTCTCTCCATCTCCTTCAACTCCTGCAATTCTCCATCGACCAGAAATGTCTAATACTTGCCCAACAATCCCACGCCCGAATCTGTTCTCTTGGGTTCGCTCAAGACGCTTTTCTTGCAACCAAACTCATCTCCGCCTACTCAATTAGCGGAGTTCCCAGTGATTCTTACCTCGTGTTTGACTCGATTCTCCACAAGAATGTGTTCCTCTGGAATTCATTGATCAGTGGGTACGCTAAAAACCGAATATATGAAGAGGCATTCTATCTGTTCAATCGAATGTGCAGTGAGGAGGAAGCTCCCGATAATTACACCTTAGCTACCCTTTTGAAAATATCCGGTGAGCTTGGAGATTTGAAAAATGGAGAAGTGGTCCACTGTCGGAGTATACGAACTGGGTTTGTTTCGGATACCGTTCTTGCGAATTCCCTCATGTCACTGTACTTTAAATGTGAGAGTTTCGGCAATCTTCGCAAGGTGTTTGATGAAATGTCACACAGAAATTCTGCTTCTTGGAATGTTTTAATATCTGGTAACGCAGTCTTGGGGAATTTTATGTTTAATGAGGATATATGGAAGCTTGTTAAACAGATGCAGATTGAAGGAGTAAAGCTGGATGCGTTTACTGTTTCTAGTCTTCTTCCCCTGTGTGGCACCACCACTGGGAAGTGGGACTATGGAAGAGAGATTCATTGTTTTATTGTAAAAAACGAGCTGGGTTTGGGTTCGGATGTTCACGTGGGGTGTTGTTTGATCGATATGTATTCGAAGAGAAAAAATGTAATCATGGGTAGAAAGGTTTTTGATCGGATGAATTGTAGAAACATTATTTCTTGGACTGCAATGATCACTGGTTACGTACAAAATGGAGGTTCAGAGGAAGCTCTGATGTTTTTTCGTGAAATGCAGATGAGAGATGGAACAGAACCCAATAGAGTCTCTCTTGTAAGCATCCTCCCTGCTTGTGGCTCTCTCGCTGGTTTAATGGAAGGGAAACAAATTCATGGATATGCAATTAGGAAGGAATTCAATCGTGAAGTTTCTCTGATCAATGCTTTAATCGATATGTATTCCAAGAGTGGGAGCTTGGATTGTGCTAGGCGTGTTTTCTATGGTTGTCAGCATAAAGACGCAATCTCTTGGAGTTCAATGATTGCTGGATTCGGATTACATGGGAAGGGTGATGAAGCCATTTCTCTGTTTAACGAGATGCTTCAGCTGGAGATTAAGCCAGACAATATTGCATTAGTGGGAGTACTTTCTGCTTGTGCTAGGGCAGGATTGGTAACCGAAGGATTGAACATTTATAATTCTGCGACGAACAATTATGGGGTTTCACCAACAGTGGAGATTTGTGCTTGTGTGGTTGATATGTTAGGCCGGTCAGGCCAGCTTGATCGAGCTATGGAATTTATTAACTCGATGCCTATGAAACCTGGTCCTAGTGTTTGGGGGGCTCTTTTTTGTGCCTCTGTAGTGCATGAAAACTCAAAGATGCGAGATTTAGCCTACAAGTTTCTTATTCAACTAGAACCGGAGAACCCATCAAACTATGTATCACTCTCTAATGTATATGCATCTTTTGGGAGATGGGATGTCGTAGCGGAATTAAGAACAAAAATTAAAAACAGAGGTTTGAGGAAGTTGCCTGGATGCAGTTGGATTAGTATCAATAGTGAGATGCATTCTTTTTATGTTGCAGATAAAACACACCCTTGTTCAACTCCAATTTACAAGATGTTAGATGACCTCATAATAATGATGAAGGGAGCTGGTTATGTTCCTGATTTTGAAATTTTGAGGTAGATTTCTAGGTATTGTCGAGTTTATCTGGTTGAAAATGTGATCAATCACCAAGAAGATTGCTAGAGATGGAAGAATGCCTTGTTATCTGAACTCAAAAGGATATAGCAAGAGGGTTAGTCCCCCAAGAAACTGTAGATTGTAATCTAATTTGTGAGATAATTCCTATTTTTGAGATGATCTGTGCACAAGTATTTACTTCATTTTGTTGGCTGTTAGTAAGAATGAAATTGGTTTCAGTTGGCATTTGATAGTGAAGCTCTTTAAGATGGATCTTAAAGTACTTTCCAATCCAGTTTAGCTACCTTATGTGGAAAAATTAAATTGCATGATTTTGGCTTCATGTTTTGGTTTCTTCTTGATTTGCCTTAATGATCCTTACATGTAAAATACCACTTATTCTCTTCTTTTATTTTTGTTGTTTCTTAGTTGTCAAGCTCCAAGGGAGAAAACCTGAACCTTGTATTATTGGAGTGTCCTGGTTTTTGTACACTCCAGACCTCTTTATGCAGCTGGGTTTTCTTACTTGTGGCAGGTCCAAAGGGTTCCATGAATTTTGCCACCTTAGCATCTCCCCATGTGAAAAGTTTCAGCCCAGTAGCTCTTTGCCGCTGGGCTAAAGGAAGTATGTTACTTTTGCCTTTTCTTTTCTATTTAAAAAAATAGGAAAAATTCAATGGCTGCAACTTGTAGGGGGAAATACAATATGTTGTAGTAAGGTAAAGGCATGTCATGTGGCTAATTCAAAGGTCCTTTATCAAATGGACAGTCTGGATTATACACATCAGCCATCTTAATGATGGCGTGTTGCACATTTGTTTTTTATTTATTTCTAGTGTATTCTTTGAAACGTTTAGTTTTTTTATGATTGTTGTATGTTTTTCTTAGACATGGTTTCGTTATGATAATGGCAAAGAATATACTTCTAAACAGTTTTAGGATTATTTTGCTTCGCATGGTATGTTACATCAAACCACTTGTGCTAGTACACCTCAACAAAATTAGGTAGCCGAAAGGAAACATTGACATGTATAAGAAGTTGTTCGTTCCTTGCTTTTCCAGATGAAAGTAACATGCTTTTCCAAATGAAAGTAACATGAACTCCTGGTTGCCAACTGTTGATTACTGAGTATATATATCATATATTGTCTGCCTGATGCATTCTTCGTACGAACGCACGCTAATGCCACGTGTCGATCATTGTGTGGCCTGAAAAATTTGACACCCACAAGGTGTAAGCTTATGAGACAAGGCATTAAATAAGGTGTAAAAGGCGTGATGCGTAAGCCTTTTTAAAGCCTCGGTAGACGAGGCGTAAACTGTTGTAAATAAGGTAGTAACCAATAGATGAAGGTTGTAGAGAGAGAAGAGGGAAAAAGTGTAATGGAGGCGGAAGGTGGAGAAGGAGATTAGGGTTAGAGAGAGAAGTTGTGGGAAGATGAGAGAATGACTACAAAAGAGTAGCACTATTCACGTGACACTATTCACGTGGTACTATTCACATGACACTATTCACGTGAATAGTGAAAACCCAAAAAGAACCCCACGTGGGAAGTGGGACGCAGCCCACTTGAGACGTCCACGTGGGTGTATTACATAAACTCCAACACTCCCCCTCAAGCTAGTGCGAAGATATCCATCATGCCCAACTTGCCAGTCAAGGTATGAAGAATAGACTTGTTCACCCCCTTTGTGAGTATGTCGGCAACATACTCATGTGTTTTTCACATACGGAGTACAAATCAATCCTTGTTGAAATGACTATCAACTTCAATATGCTTAGTCCTATCACGCTGGATTGGGTTGTGAGCAATGCTAATGGCAGCTTTGTTGTCACAGTAGAGGCTCATCGGCTCTAGGCCCTTGGCCTTCGTGGGTCCCATTTCACACGGGCCATCCCACCCTGAGTATGCCCCATTTATGCAGGCGGCCCCACTAGGAGTCTCGAACATGAGACCTCCCGCTCTGATACCACTTTGATGCAGGACATTTAACCAATACTCCCCAAAAGCCACGACTGTTGGTAGCGTGAGATTAAATCCCTTTATCTCATAACCCAAATCTAGGCCCTCGGTCGAACCCTCCTTCGTGGGTCCCATTTCACACGGGCCATCCCACCCCGAGTGTGCCCCATTTACTCAGGCTGCCCCACTCGAGCCCAGTGTGAAAATGCCCCTGCATTGCATTGTCTCAGTACCTTACCAAAACAAGTTGTCTCGCCAAAGACGAAATGAGATTTTTGAACTACGGGTGTACTGGTGTAAAGCTAATAGAAATATCTCGATGAAACATTTACTAGACTTGAGAACAGAATAAAATGAGAAATGTTAGGAGATAATCAGAAAACTTCAACTGAGAATAAAGTTGGCCTACGGAATTGCACAAGCGATTGCAACTTGGGCACAATTCAATTGTATTGGTCTCTACAGTTGTAGAACTCCTTAAGGTGATTTCGACATGTGCCGTTGTAATAGTAGTGAACTAGGACGATGGTGGCTCTTGTGCAAATAATGCCAGCGGAAGGATGTAGATTGTGTCCAAAGCTTCATGCTCAAATGGAATCATCACAAGCAACTGAGGAGAACACTTGAGAGGGGAGCATTGTGGCTGCTTCCATACTTAGGAAATTTTCCCGCAAAGGGATGAGAGTTAGGCAAGTTTCCAAAAATAATATTTCTGGTACATGCTTTCATGAGAAGATTGACTGTGCTCCTATTTCAAAACAGCTCAAGTTTATGAAATGCTGTCCAGGCTAATTATGACCACAGATTGGGTTCTGAGGGTTGCAATGGCCCAAAGATGGTTGGATTTGGAAGAGAAGTCCTTGGAGAGCATGTGAGAAAAGATTGGCTCCAATGGATTGCATTTGGTCGAATTCGTTGAGAGCTTATTGCAAGTTGGCTGTGTCCACTGCAGAATGGATGGCCCGGAATGAGGCTCCAACAGGTTGGACTTCCAAACATCAACATTCACCCAAATTTTGGTGGAAGGATCTTGAGTGTTTTTCCTTTTCTAATGTATAAGTAAAGTTAGAAGCTGAGCTATCTTTCCCCAATTTGTTGTGGCAAGTTTGCAGCTTGGTACAATGCATTAAAGAATTGGGAGTTTCGCGAATGGCTCACTCAACAAATTGGACTTTTGGGTATCTAATAGAGATCATATTTGAAAAAAAGATTTTAAGAAAGTTAACATTTCTTAGGGTATAAATATATCTAGAAGTAGATTGGGATTTATCCAATCCATTAGTAGATTGTGGTGTACTTGTGATAGACTGATGAACTTACAAATAGCCCTCGACAGATTGGTCTTAGTGAACTTAATATGGATGAAAATTTGAATGGGGGGCCTCAAGAGTAGTGCTTTCCTTGTTCTTGAGAAAAGCCAAAAAGTGTGATCTGTGGCAGGCTCTTCGTTGCACTGTTGTCTGCTGAGACTTCCCATCATTTCTATGAAATTGTATCATTTTCCCGCTAGTCAACATACATCCATTTTACTCTGGTTGAAATATACATAGAAAATGAAATTTAATACCTTGATCCTACCAGAGCTCTTGAAATGTCTCCACAGTGACAAACTCTCGTTGCCTGCTTTACGATCACACAAACCAAGAGCATCCATTGGATCTGGTCTAGATCTAATTAGATCTGCTACAAACCCAGACAGATCTAGCCTCAGAAGGCAGCGAAACTCATTGAAATCCCAGCAAAGGAACTTGCTTTGATACCAAGTTAGTCTAGCCTTGAAACAACCACAAATCTAACAACAAAGTAAGAAACAAAGAAAGAACACCACCACGGAGGTCTAAACCTTATTCCAATATGAACTATATTCAGATTGAGAATACAATTGGAAATATCTCAATGGAATAGTAACTAGAACTGAGAACAGTAAGGAATGAGAAAACATGAGATAGTCAAAGTACTCCAATCAGGAATGAAATTTGACAATGGGCTTGCACATGGGATTTGTAATGTAGGAAATAGCTGGTTGGACTGGTCTCTACAGTCATAGAACAACTCCTTGAGGTGAGGGGACATGCGCGCAACAACGGCTGAAAACAAGGACAATGGTGTCCCTAACACAAACAATGGTGGTGGAAGGGTGTCAATCATTGGCAATTGCCAAAGCTCTGGGCTCAAAGGAATCATCACGTGCAACTGTGGAGAACCCTTGAGAGGGATACACTGTGGCTGTTTTGGTACTATTCAAAGTGACCTTGCATGAGCTCATCTATAACTATATATAGGCAAAGCCTAACTGTCAAGCGATGAGAGTAAGTTGCAAAAATAAACTTCTGGCATGTGCTTGCTTTGAGAGGATTGACTGTGCTCCTATTATCAAACAGACTGGCCAGGCTAATTATGATCTCAGATTGGTCCCAACGTGCGTGAATGGCCCAAAGATGGTTAGATTTGTAAACTAACACCTTGGAGAGCTTGTGGGACAAACATGGGCCCAAATGGCATTTGGTTGAATCCGTTGAGAGCTTGTTTCCAGCTGGTTGCGTTCGCTGCAGAATGGCTTGCCAGGAAGGTGCTCCAACAGATTGGACCTCCATGCATCAAAATAAACCCAAATTTGGTGGATGGTTCCTTAGTTATCTCCTCTCACAAAGCATAAGCAAAGAATCTGAGCTATCTTTCCCCAATCCATTGTGGCAAGTTTGCAGCTTGTTGTAATGTATGACAGAACCGGGGTTTGGGAGAATGGTTCAACTGATTGAAACTTTGGGCATCTGATGAAGCTCAACTTTAGACGGAACATTCTAGTAAAGATGACCTTTCCGAGGGTATAAATAAAACTGGAACCAGATTGGAATTGTTCCAATATGTCGTGGTGGATCTGCCTGAACAGATTGAAGCACAGAGAGGTTTGAACTGATTTGAACCATGAATGGATCCAAATTCGAATGGGAGCATTGGAATCTGTCCTTTCATTCAGTGTTGACAGAAGTGAAATCCAAGGTCAAAATGTATGATCCTTGGTAGCTCTTCACTGTACTGTTGCCTGCTGGTGGTTCTACCAATCTAAAATAAGCTGCAATGGATTGGTGTTGCCCCCCACCGCACCATAAGTTGGTGCTGGATGATAGATGAGAGTCTCCAATTATCAGAAATAGAGGTAGGTTGGGCCTTGGTTGCTCCTCTGCTGGGAAAGTTGGGCCGGTTAAAAATACCGAGTGAATGGGCCAGTCCAGCAGACACCCTCCAATGGTTGCTTCCAAGCCTATTCTAGCCTCTGTTAATAATGGTTAGGCCCAGTCTACAACAAAATCATATGCATATTGCATGCCCAACTGAGCTGGATAAATTTAGGAAGAAATGAACAATTGGATGGGGAAATTAAATATTGGATGGAATTCTATAGCCATTCTTTTTAATTCATATTTCTTCTGGATGCACACCTGCATACATGCATACAAATATATTACCTGCAGCTAACAAAATTTTTTGTATATTGTGTATGGTTGGATGCTTGAAGCCACCTGGAATTGTGAATGTCTTATGGTAGTTATAACTGAACAATTGGATTTAACTCTGGAACTTTGTGCAGAGTTGTAAACATGATGGTTGGATCAGTACTGCCAAGCATTCAATGGATGATGTACCCATCTTTCTGAGGTCGGAGGATATAAATGATATTCAGATAGTTCTCTCTGTTGTATTTGCATCACTTCCCACCAATTTTGGTGAGTTCATCAAGTGGGTTATAGAAGTTTCTAGAGAAGAGGATGGTGCTTCAAGTTTAAACACAGAGGAGAAAGGAAGGCTTATTGTCAAGGTCTTGCGCAGATTCTAAGCTTTTTTTTATTTTTATTTTTCTCTTGATGAACCTTAAATCCCCCTTCTCTAGTTTCTTGCACTTTCTTTTGATCTTTGAAATACCAATCGTTATGGTTTCAGGAAGAGGTATTGAAACAAGTTCAGGAGACTAGACTTCTTAAACATGTGACGGAATGGTCATCTTCTTCAAATTCCTGCTACAGAAACATCCCATCTTTGGGCGACAAAGACAGTTTGCATGACACTGTGGCCAACAATTGTTGCCAAGGAGCAAAGCTTTTGACAGAAAACCATGGCTCCTTAGACAAGTTTTTCCGTAGGTCAACATGTGTGAAATGCTTAAAGGCTAATGGTCACACGCCTGTTGCAGTGGCATCTGGAACAGTGGTGATGGGTAGCAGCAAGCCAGGGGTGGATATGCTGGTCTCTTTATCCAAAACATTGAGTTGTTCTGGTTCTGCTCCAGTTAATTGCATTGGGACCCACTCAGGAAGCAACGATGTTCTAACAGCATTATTACTCGCTCTGCCTCCACAGACATGGTCTGGTATCAAAGAAGAGAAACCGTTCCAGGAAATTTGTAGCCTTGTGTCAACTGAAAGTCTTTCCCCTTGAAGAGGTAATTTGTTTTTCCTTGGTTTATTTCCTTTCTTCTTGTGATTCTCTCTTCTTTCACTTCAGATTTGCGATTTCCTTTGCACCATTGGGAATTACCCACCCAGAGAAGACGTCAAATGTCCCAAACTAAGCATTTCGAGGTAAAAATCCACTTTCCTTCCTGCCTTTTTCTGCTTCTCTTCAAGATATTCTGAACATATTAGAATTAATCGACTGGTTCTATGTGAGGGACCTGCATACCAATTTCTTTTCCTTATTACAAGAAACTTAACTGAACAATGATAGAGAAATTCACATGGTATAATTTTCTTGTTTTACAGTAATGAATTCTCATAGATCAGAGTTACCAGAATTCACAACTGGTTTCTTATACTTCCCTTCTGGTGATTACTTGACGATTCATTCTCCTCATTGTCACTATGAGCATACACCTCAAATTCATTCTTGCAATACAACAAACCCTCTAATAGCAACTCCCATCTTCCCACTGTTTGCTCTCTTACAGGGCATTCCTATGAAATATTCAGGTGTTGCCTATCATATGCAACTGTTCTGAGTGTGGACTGAATAGTGCAATCAGACTTGAGTAAAAGTATTGCAGGGCTAAGATTGATTTATGGAGATTGAGTAGTCCTTTGTCCCTGGGAATTCACCTAGAGGAGCCGTCAAATATTTAAAAGAAAACATTTCAGGACCTTGTCTTCTTGATAAGCCAACATCAATTTTTCTCCTTCCTTTTTCCGCTTCTCTTCAAAGTTTTTTGAACATTATAGAGTTACTCAACTGGTTACAAGTGTAGGATTTGATTACCAACTGCTTTTCGCTATTTACTACAAACTTAACTAAATAATTGTGTGAAATTCATATATGTAATGTAATTATCTGTTTATGGTGTATATTCTCAAATATTAGAGTTGCTAGATTAAAGCTGGAATATAATCTTCTGGCGAGGACTCAAAATCTTTAAAAAAAATGTCATTGTCAAATGGAACCAAAAATTATGTACCCATTCAAGATAAAATCTCTATTTTCATTTTCCCTTATCAACATTTTATCTTCAAAGTGGCACCTTGTTACAGAGTATTTCTGGAAATGCTTATTACCTTCCTAAATATCACATTCAGGTTCATTGAAATATTGCATTTGTGAAATATTGATAATCATGCTGGACCACCTACTGCTACATTGCCCTTTTACTTTCTCCATTTGGCAAGTTTGGTTCTCCCTCTGCGGCATCGATTTTGTTGTGCCGGACCAAGTGGAATCTTTTATCCAAGCCATATCTATGAGGGTATTCAGAGGCAGAGGCAGTCTACTCTAGCGGTTACTTCCTTTTGCGGTGATGTGGACCATTTGGAAAGAGACGAACCGGCGCATTTTCGAAGGAAAAGAAGAAGACGTCCCCAAGATAATTCTAAGAATTAAAGCCTACTTGTTTTTTTGGTGATCTATTTCGCCGGACTTCAGAGGTGATTTTTTTTATGGTTTCGTTTTTAGATGGGAGGACCTCCTTAAGGGGCCCGACCCTGTTTGATGGGCCTCCGGATGTTTTTGGGGTATCTCATCTTGAGATCCCTTTGTAAGCTCGTTTTCGGGGTGTTTTTGCCCCTTTCTAATGCATCATCCCCTCTTTATCAAAAAAAAAATATAGATAATCATGCCATTCACTAGTATTGGAAATCTTGGATTTGTGATGAACAGAATTCTTGTTTCCTTTTAATGATTTTTCTTTTTAAGAAATGTGACAACTTTCTTTTCAATATTTCATGAATATATTTCAGAGGTTTCGATGGAGCAGTGTTTGCACATATTGCTACTGGGAAATGCCAATGATTACTGTTGTTGAACTGTAGTTGTTATCATCTAAGATTCTATTGCTCTGTTGCTGTCTCTTTCGTAGAGAAGCCAATTTGCAAATGCATTGATCTCTAATTGTCATATGTTGCCATGGCAGATGCTGCACTTGCGACGACAGCTCCATTTCTTGAGGAAATATCTAGATGATGACTTGGTGCATCATCTCTCTCTTGATACTTTTTTTTCTAATATTTTCATCTTGCTAACATACATTTTGATAATTCATGATCTTGTACAATTTTATTGCCCTATCGATGACTCGGGACCATTGATCTCCAGAGAAGTCAAAAGGAAGCATAGTTCGAAGTCCCGTTCTGGATCGGGCGATCCAAAAATGGATTGTCTCGCCCCGAGATTACTGTTTCCCAATGAAGTTTCACTTTTTCTTGGGCGAGATGTGCCGATCTGGTTCTGGATAGGAGTCCACCGATCCAGCCTCTGATCCCGAGATTTCGAACCATGAAAGGAATTCGTCGTAAGGAGAAGAGTGGACCCCTTTTGAATACCATAATACACAAGGGTCTTGTTGTCTTTAAGGTCTTTTCCTCCAAAAACGAGCTTCTGGTAGTTTGGATGGATCCCATGCACGCCATGAATCTTGGCCTTGACACTGTACACAGTCGTATCCATCTTCTATTTCCACGAAGATCTCCATGGGATGGAGTACAAGGTAGAGTGTTGACCCCTCCACAATGTTATGACCTTCTACAGTAATAGTACTCGTGGTCCTGTCAAGGTTGCAACCTTTGTAGTAGTAGAGCTCGTAATTTTCTGCAAGTAACACTTCCATGTCTTGAACCTTAGCTTTGACGTCTTCTATGGTGTCAGAGGTGTCTACTTCCAGGGTGAAAACTTTTACAATCTCCGCATTTCCATCCATTATCTGCATGAAGCACACTGTTCATCAAGGAAAGCCAGTGATCATGGAAATGTTAAGGTTTAAAGTGTTCAAGAAGAAGAAAAAAAAAAAAATAATAAGAAGAAGAAGACATACCATTTCTAACTTGTAGAAAGAGAATTGAGTATGTAGAACACTGAAGAAATGGATATTTATAGAAGTCTGAAGCAGATTAGGGGTGAAGATGAGGGGTCATACGAACACGATGAAGAGAGTCTTTTCCTTTCCTAGACCCATTAATGCAATCTGTTTGGTGATTATAGTGAGTGGGCTGTAATTGTGTACCATTTTTCTAGAAAAACACAATTTTTGTGTACCCACATGGAAGATAAATCAATGGATGATTTTTGGTGAGGATGATCTCCTCAGCCCATTCTAAAATTTCTAACACCATCAAATGTGGGTTTCAAGTTAACGGTAAAAAATAGACAGGCCATAATTCTTCAACTTGTAAACCATGCTATGAATATCAGAATGATTTGAATTTTTGTGAGGGTGAGCTCCTCACCATAGAGACTATCCTCACCAAAAATCATCCCAGTCCAAAATTTCAATTTATATATTAGCCCTCGACGATTTTTTTTGTGTGAAAATATGTCCGCTGTGAGCCTGACCCATTTGGTTAAACCAACAAATAAAAAAAATAAAAAATGCTTAACATGTCCTCTAAATATGCCCCTTTCGTTTGTTTTTCTTCTTCCTCTCAAAATTGAACCAACACACCACCATGCCACCATCACCACCACCCCACGGTCCTCTCCTATCCACCAACCATCACCTCAACCCCCTGCCATCTCTCTCTCTCTCTCTCTTTCTCATCATAGTGTTGGATGCGGAATAAAATGGAGAACAAAATTTTAAAAAAAAATTCTCAGACTATCCATGTTGACATGGCCTTCATCGTCATGTCGGTTCTGAACTGCCAACATAGTCAGGGTCATCTTAGGAGGGTCTGCCAACACTACCTAGACCATGTCGGCAGGGTGGCCCTACCGACACCAATTAGTCCATGGCAGGTTAGGACCAACAAGGAAGTTTTTTTAGAAAACACCTTTTCATTTTTTTACTCTCCTCAAAAAAATACTTCCCCCAATTCCAAAAGCCATCTTTCATATTCTAGGCCCTCCCTCCTTCACACAAACCAGTAGTCACGCTGGGTACAATTAGGGGTGTTAATCCAGCCCTCTTATAAGGGGGCTCAGCCCTAAAACAGCTCTTTTTATAAATTTCAGAGGCCAAATATGTAACGTCCTTCTATAAAAGGGCTGGGCCATGGTCACATTCAGTAGAGTAGAGCCCGACCGTCACCAAATTATCTCTGTTTTTTTTTTTCCCAAAATATATTCAATAAAATGATGCACCTAGCACATTGTGTTTCCAAAAACGACACACCAGATGTGTTGTACCATGGTTTAAAATAATTAAAACGGTAACGCCCCAAGCCGTTACGTTAAGAACTGTTTTGACGCTTAGAAAATAACGGCCGTTATTTTTCTAAAGAATTTGTGAAAAAATACGATCGTGATTTCCGTTATTTTTGGTCTTTTCATTTTTGAAATTTTGCAACTTGAATTTCAGCGCCATTTTTTCCTGTTATTTCTGTTAAATTCCATTTTTTTTCCTTTTTCCGTTTTTGCCCTTGACCGTTCGTTTTAACGGTAACGCCCCCAATTACGTTATACTGTTAAAACGGCCTCTTTTAAACCTTGCGTTGTATATTCAGAACTAAATTAAGATGTATTTTTTTAAAACAAAAAATATACGACTTTGGATGAGTTTTGGGCCATTCCCAAATGGTTGAGCCATTCCAAAATTAGGAACAACCCAAATTCATTCTTACTTGAAAATTAAGAACGATTCAAAATCGTTTCTAAATGGCTTTTTGTAGTATAAATTTATAATATATCATTTTATCATGCTTTTATTGAGGTTTTTAAAAAGACTAAAAAGTTTCATTTTTAAATCTTAACGGTGACCCTGTGACGAAAAAATTATGATCATTTATTGAAAAATCTACATAGAATAAATCGAGGAAACATGTTCACCAAGACAAGTGCTTTATTCGAGCATTCATTTTCTTACTTAAAACAATTATATATCTTTATGCTGTTCTTCTAGGCCCTGGCCATACCTTGACCTGGCCTTGGCCCTGGCCCAGCCCTTGGGTACCTTAACAACGGTTCCAATCTGGGATGAAGTTGACGCAAGAGAAACAGATTTGCGGTTCATAACTGTTGCTAAAGATAGAACCGATTCATAACAGTTTCAACTGTTTGCCACAGTTTTGTTTTGGAGCGGTTCTTCCAATATTTACAACGGTTTCAGACCGCTGCAAACTTGAAAAAAATAAAAAATAACGGGCGTCCGAATATAACAACGTGCAATTAGGACCCCTTCTTTTACTTTCTGTATCAAATATGACCACCTGAAATAACAAAAAAATGTAAAAAGTCATAGTATCAAACTACAGAATTCACCAACTCTAACTCTATAAGTGCAGATCTTAACGAGATCAATAAATCTTAAGGTGCAGATGGAAATTGAACCCAAGACCTGATATTGTTCCACTACTTAGACTACTATTAAGAATGGTAAAAGTAGCATTATCTAATCCACGTACGGGAATCCAACAACACCCTTCTTCAAGTGCCTTCTTCATGTTCTTTGACTTGAAATCGAGGTGTTGTGTTCATTCATGTTGATTGTCAGGCAAAAGCTTGAATCAATAAGATTCGCGGAACACTCTTTCGAACATATGTCTTCTGCTAATGTAAGTTGATGATGTCGTTGATGGCTCCAACAGGTCTCTTTTTGGGTTTACATCAAATCCAATGTATGAATCCAAACATATATCCAAGCATACCAAGCTACGTACAGAATGTCACAAGACTGAGATGGGTTTTAATTGCCATTACACAACCTTGTGCATAGTTGGATCTTACTTGAATTTTTAACGAAACAAATCTCAATTTCTCTAGCAAATGGGCTGTCTTAAAATAGAAAAACCTACCTCGAATATCACTGAAGCCAGCGAGTCTCTCCTTACTGTAGAGAATTACAATAAGACCATATAAATTTTGCTCTCACCAGAATAAAATGCATGATTGGCCCCTGAATCATTTTCTTCTAATAAAACCCTAGAAGCAGATATGTCTGAGTAGGTTGAACGTGAATTTGCATGCAGCTGTGATTCACCATACATCAAATAAAACATTACATCTCGTTATTTTGAACTCTGGGAATGAACAGAAAACACAATGCCATATTTACAAACCACTTACCTTAGGAATTACTAAGTGCCCTAGTATATGTTAAAGTAACATCACAAATTTTATCTTATTTCATCAGGCAACAAATGAGTTTCTCGCTATGGACCTAAGGTAGCTTTGTCATTAGTTCTCACTCTGAAGCATTTTGATCTGAAACTGATGCTCTGTGGCATAGGATTGATTGTGCTCATGCTGATTAAGTACTACAAATTATGTCAGGAATCTCAGGATATACCATAAAGGTCTCAGACCAAGAGCTCTAATCATTCTGTTGACTAGAGAGTTGTAGGTGCAGAAATGTGGTCAGAGCATCAGAACCATATATGTGGCAGGAACACTGAGCCTTAAAACTATCCACATGAGTCTGGGAACTCAACTGAAAGTGACGTAGAGGTCCTATCAATACGACATCCAAGACCCAAGACATTCCAAGATTACATTCCCGATAAGACATAACTATAACTGCTATCCTCACAGTTACTCCCAAAAGGTAACTGAATCTTTCCAAGCACAACCACAAAATTGACCGTTTATGGCGATCAGAAAACGCCACAGGAGGTCTTTTATGGTGTTCTTAGAACCCTATAATAAACGCTGTAAAGCCTATACCATGCTTTTCGATGTTCAATGATGGCATTCAATGAAAGCCATTAATTTATAGCGCTTGTGAACGCCATACATATACATTTTAAACACCATCATTTACGACACGATTGTGTAAAAGTATGACATTTATTGAATGCTATCGTTTTAGTTTTTACTTTTAAAAACATTGCATTTTCTAAACCCTGTCGTTTTATTTTTATTTTCTTTTAAATAAAGTGTACCCCATATTAATGCAACAAAATTCCCTGTGAAAATTCATAGACATTCTAATCACATTGCCTACACATGTTTCATAAAAAAAAAACACCACAATTACATTCCATACAATATAAAAAGAGTTTTATTATCTGAAAACAAATACAATACTAAAATATATATTTAACAATTAATTTGATTCAAATGCTAAATATTACAAGCTACATAAAATTCTAAGTATACAATGAATACAAGAACTCCCCCTATCCTCTCCCATGAAAATACTTCCTATCTTCTCCCATGAAAACACATAAGAAGACTCAATGACTCTTTTCTCAGCCCAAAAAAGAAAAGAAAAGTTAAAAAAGATGTCCATCTTGGTCTCTATTTCATAATATGTGATGTGTAACTTTGCATAGATTCCTTTATTGAAGAAGACATGTACCTGTTAAGAAAAGTTTAACCAAACAGTGATATAAGTGATTGAGGGATAACCTAAACAAAATCTGCATTCTGGGTGATATAAGTCATTGAGGGATTATTACCTAAACAATAGCAACACCATCTGAGAGTTTTGCAATTCTTTTTGACTTTTCTTTTTCATAGTCCTGTCCCGCAACCTGTATAACAAAATATACATCATTATTATATCCAGATCAATAAGGATACACGATAAACACTAAGGCTGCATTTGGGTAAGCTTATTGTTCATCTTAAGTGCTTACACAATAGCACTTATATGAACGTGCTTAAGTTGCTTTGGCCATTTTATACACCATATAAAAAGGCTTCTTCTTAAAAAGAAAGTATTTGTAAAAAAGTGCATTTTTTGGTGGAAAATGCTTATTACCCTTAAATTGCATAAAAACACTGATCAACCCTAGTAACTTTATAACGAGAAGTAAAAAATGCCATGGATACACATCAACCCTCCAAATAGTTATAAGAAAATAATGATATAGATAATTATCGGGTATAGAAGTAAAATATATATATTGAAGAACATCTCTAGATCATCATCATAGCCTTGTCCAAGATAGATGTTAGTCTTATCCCAAGATACACGGGACATATCATCAGAACATAAATAATACCAACAAACAAAAGGAAAAATAAGTAAAGGTTCGTCTTAATAACCATGTCAACAAATGTTTGACGTGTGTGACTTAGTGTTTAACATGAGCATTCAATGTTCAACATTTGGAAAGAAAATGAATGCCATTGTTATCGAGGACAACCAATGTTTACCAAAACACCACTATGTAAGGTTAGTGAAAACAAGCAAAATTGATGGTGCAATACGTTTGCCATCAATAAGTAGTTGTGAAAAATAATTCTTCAACAAATTATATAGGAAGAACTTAAGAACTAACTTTTGCAAACTTGGCATGTAAAGTTAAATGATAAGATAATTATCTCACGTCTAATAAGATAAGTGTTGACTGAATCAAAGAAAGAGACAGGAAGAGTAGACCAAATTACCAGAACTCTGAACAAATTAAGACATGTCAGACAGAACAACCATCACTACAAACTCCTGCTCCAACCCTTGCTTCACATTTGACTACTTCATCAACCCAATTATGATGCGACTCCCCTCTTTAAACATCATCTTCAAGATGTGTCTCTAGCTCATAGTCATCCAATGTCACATGCACAATCTGCAAAAAGGAAAACAATCTGCAAGATATTATTTATTGCTAAGTAAATAATGATAAAAGGAAATCATGTAAGTTCTTCACAATCAATGATTACTTCAGTAATCTCGTTTGAAGTGAGTTTACAAAAGAATCGCAGTTTAGATATTCAAATGCTCCAAAACTATTTCAGGTCTGAAATATGATGGATCAACATACCTAGATACTATGGTGTTTGTGTAGCTGATTAGCAGTAGAAACTAATTGATATATTAGAAAATGTATAGGGTATCATAGGTCTGGCCGTTCAAAACAGAACTGAGCCAGTGCCTTCTCTTGATTGGGAAACAATGGGTTGAGAATAAGGTTAGCAAGTAGAGCCACAATTGACTCACTTATATCACCTTTTGCATCATTTTTTGGCTCAACTCTGAATTTCTATATTCGAAGGACATCAGTAGAACCCAAAGATGGACTATCAAAGCCTTTAGGAAGCCACCCCATTTTCTCAACTAAAACCTGAAAAGAGAGAAAAAAAACAGTATACAGAAGCTGACTCATTCGAGCCAACTGACCCCTGAATTTTCGCCCACCCCTTGTGAACCTACAGACCAAAAATCAGTCTGATTGATGATTTCTACACATTCGATTTGAGCATTTTTTCATGACGGGCTTAAAACCCAGTCAAGGGCCCCTTTATGAAGCTTATGATGAAAAGACCCTCATATCCAATGTCTAGAAATCACTAATCTGGCTGATTTTTTTGTGCGTAGGTTCACAATGGTGATGGCTAAACATTCATACAGCTAGTGGGCCTAAAAGAGTGTGTCACGTGGCATTTTTAGGGAGTGGCCAGGCTTCAATGGATCCTTGTAAATTTCTGCCAAATAGTACTACAAGTGTAGCACTAAATGTGATATCATTCCTTGGTAAGATCTGAGTAACTTACAGCCGTCAAGAAATTGCTTGCAGGTTGCACCAACATTGCTTCAAAAATGAGGAAATTCACTGAAAATCAATTACGTTGTAAAACTACTGTGTGGCTTGATCCCAAAACACCGCTGGCCCTGTTTGGACAACCTCACTTTGTTCCTATATATATATGCCGGCAATTGCACCCCACACACCGCCTTGTCATCTATGCCACCTGCAAAATGACCACAAAATGTAGTTGAAACAAACTTAGGGTGGAGGTTTTTTTCCTCTAACATCTTCTACTTATTTTAATTTGCTCTATTTCAGTATTGTGCTCGACCAAACTTTGACTACACCAATAGAAGGGAGCATGCCTATGTTTACCTGAGAAATTACCAGGATAGAACTATTATCAATTTCATTAGCAACCAACAATGTTCACTAACCATATCAGCATTCTTTAGAGGTCATTCAGCATTCAACCTAGGATACATATAGTCCGGTGTTTTTGTGCCAAGTAGGTTCACAATGGTGATGGCTAAACATTCATACAGTTAGTGGGCCTTAAAGAGTGTGTCACATGGCATTTTGAGGGAGTGGCCAGTTCAAACTTTGCTCCTCCAGCAAAAAAATTTGCTCAAGATATTTAGAGGATGGCTAAACATTCATATGTTATAACGTGGACCTGTAAAATGGGTTGTTCTAACCATTTGGAGTATATCAAATGGGTTGTTCTTTAAAAGAGAGAATCACCTAATAATAATTGCATTTACGTGGCCCCAAAAATTCTTTTTCCACAAAAGCAAAATGAATCTAAAATCCAACAGTTAAAACTCAAAATCAAGCTGATTTTTGCTTTATAGGTTCACCTAGGATTCCACTAAAAGGCTAGTGATCTCTAAGAGTGTGCCACATGACTCAAATGGACATGAAAAAAACTCACCAATCAGGCTGAATTTTGGTCTGTGTCCACATTGTTCTCTCCCCCGATCGAGATATCCTCTGTTTCGCCCAAGAAAGATTGATTGAACCATCAATAATTTGGAGCGTGAAGTGCAATTAGATCAATTTATTTGGGGGATCAATATTAATATTATCAATTAGAATAATTTATGGTTGGCTTGGTTGGACCAATAAAATGAAGTATCCAGGCTCCAGGGATGGGTCAAAAATCAGCCTCACTGGTGGCTTGTAGGTATTGGATCTGAGCACCCCAAAATAATGCTCAAAGCCCACCCCAAATCAACCGCTTATAGAACTCACCAATCAGGTTGAATTTTGGTCATAGGACCACATAGGGATGAGCGAATTCACTTATTGTTTCTCCAACGACTGAAATCCAATAGTTAAAGTAGATCGCAATACATAATCTCTATCAAACACACCTCTATAAATGTGCGAAAACCTCCATTCCACTCCATGCATGTCTTTGGCATTGAGCTCTTGAGAGGGCTTTTGCTATTTATAATCCCGCATTAAATGAAAAATCATCAAGCCTAATGAGAACTCTACCTAAAGATCATCAACTAACTTATCAAAAAAAAAAAGATCATAAACTAACCTTTTTGGAAATAGGAGAATATAAAGAAATGAAACAAACATACTAGCCTCCAAGATTCTTCTCCTCCCTATACATACTAGCCTGAAAAAATAAAACATTTGGCATCTACAAGAGAATACCAAGACATAAATGCATGTAACTTAAAAAAATTCCTAGAAGCAACCCATGTTTCAAAAAGATACTTCAAAACATTGACAAGTTCATTTTCTGTTGAAACTAAGGTTATGAGTTTCCATATATAATGAATACGAAAAGGAACGCACCAAATTTTGGTTTGAATAAAAGTTATCCCCACTTTTAGAATTAGTTTCACTTCCATCATGCATGTTGCTAGAAGCAAGGAGAACCTTGTTTCTGCAAATGCAATATAATTTTTATGTCTAAGGAATGCCATTTTTTGACATTTATAGGATCCAAATCATTTAACACCCCTACATAAGGTGATGAAATATAGTTAAAACAGAGGTGAAACTGTTAAAGTCTGCTGAGCCCATTTTTCTAACTTGGATCTGAAAAAAGAAAAGAGACTAGTTTTTTCCCAAGTCTCATTATTACCAAACAACAAGGTTTCAGAAAAAATACATCCTTGTGTTTTCTAAGAGGTCCTAAATGTCAATTTGGAACAGCAATGGTTATACTATCAATTTGTATGCAGGTTTTTTCCCAAGTCTCATTAAAGGGGACCGTTATAACGGTATAACGGACTGGGGGCGTTACTGTTTTTTCTGTTATAATGAAAAAAAAAGCTCAGGGGCAAAAACGGAAAAAAATGGGAAAATAATGGAAAATAACAGAAATAACGGAAAAAATGGCGCTGAAATTCAAATTTTGAATTTCAAAATTTCAAAAATGGAAAAAACGGAAAAGAAAAAAAACGGAATATAACGGAAAAAACGAAAATAACAGCCTTTTTTTTCACAAAATTTTCCAGAAAATAACGGTCGATATTTTCGTTATGACGGCCATTATTTTCTGGGCGTTTTAACGGTCCATAATGTAATGGGGTAGGTCCGAATCCGTTATAACAGCCGTTATTTTCGTTATAACGGCCGTTTTTTAAACCTTGGTAGTCAGTTCTTGATCTGGGCTCCATGCTGGTTATGTAAATTACTCTTCAAGGGGTCTTCTACTTTTCCCTTTTTTTTTCTTTAATATAATATCCTGTTTAGAAGGCAAAATAAAGACCAAAAAGAAAAATTGTGAAGCTACCTCTCCAACGCACCTTCCAGCAACTACATCCCATATCCTTTCTTTCCACAACAGAAACACTTAAACTTGGCATACTTGCATATCTAGAACTGCAAACAGACACTTGGACACAAGCTGTGTCATTTATGCCAAAATTTAGTAAAAGAAAAAAAGGTAAGAATGGCTAGCGTACCTGTTGGTTTGAACAAAGATCACCACAAGGGCATGTCCCTTGAATGCATTCTATATTAAGTATCCGGTTCAGACATTCATCTCCATAACCCAAACTGCCATCTACAGGTAGCTTTCAGTATCAAACCATTATCTGGCGATAATTAATAAAATCTAGATATTAGGAAAAACACAAATTACTTCATTAGGAACACAGTATAACCTATTAAAGCTTATTGAACAGGTCTTAATGGAGTGTGGGCATTTGGAATCATATTCTATGCTCTGTCAATCAATATGAAGGAAACACAATCCATATAACATAGCACATAGTTGGAAATGGGGATCTCATTCACATGCTGTCCTTCCATATTTAATGTACATGTTATATCATGGACCTTTAAGAACATTCACTAAGTTGACAATGGGGGTAGCAATATAGAATACCTTCCGGGTAATGAGGGTTCATAATTTTTGCATCAACATTGATGAATAGATGATGAGGAAACATCTTCATTGCAAGTTAATAACCTGGAAGAAATGGACACTGTTGTCAGTACGAGGGAGAATATAATATAAGATATATGGTGGGTGGAGATATTAATGTGGGTGTAATTGTTTTGACCTAGTAATATAAATAATATTGTGGGACATTGGTAGATTTAACTCTCCAACGCTTTCCCTTCCTCTTTCTCTCTCTTCTTCTCCTCTCTTCCTGAAACCCTAAAATTCTACTTGGTATCAGAGCATAGCGAATCGAATCCGCACAAAAACTTCAGGGGTGAATCTCCTCACGCCTCAGACCTTCAAGGGGTGATCAACATTGCTGACGTCATGGAGCCGTACGGCTGACGTCATCAGCTATATGGACAGGGTGCTCAAGATTTCCAAAACCTTCACCTTCCAGTAGATGACATTTTTCTAGGAATTTTGGTGATTTTTTGGGAATTTTTTGGACCTTTTTTGAACATGTTATGGCTGATATTCGAAAATATTGAAAAACAGGCTCGTTTCAGTTCGTGGTGATTTGCGACCTCTTTCAAAGCTTCTTGGCTTTGATTGCTGCTTCGTTTTGGTCCCTCCCATTATTACCTACAAGCCTATGCCATTTATTTCAAGTTTGGTGGAGTATTGAGGCTGGGGGATCAATTTCTACCCCCTATTATTACCGCTGGCGACTTTTTTGCCCTTATTGGGCATCACGAACACCCTCAATCCCTGTTGGTTGGCTCCCCTATGCCTTTAATCCTTTCTTGGATGCTTGTTGGAACTTTGGGATGATCCCATCACTCCGTGATCTCTTGGTTAGCGTGGCTTGAGTCGTTTGACTCGTTTCGATCTCCGTTGTGCCTCCGGTTTGTCTCAGATCGTGGTAGCTGTTTATTGGGTGGTCTTTTTCTATTATTTGCTTGTTATTTGTTGTTTGTGACGCAGCTATGCCGACGTCAGATGCATCCGGAGCCTCAGATGTGGTCTCCAGGCCTACCGGCCCCCCAGTTTCAGCCCCTACTCCATATGAAAACCCTGTGTTGTAGATCACCACTATCAAGTTGGCTGGAAAAAATTATTTGGAATGGTCTAGGGCTGCCAAGATGTTTATTGGTGGCCTTGGAAAACAAGGATATCTTACTGGCCGTCTAGTGGCCCCTAAAGAAGATGACCCCGAGTTTGAGAAATGGGAATCAGGCAATTTGACTGTTATGTCGTGGCTTCTTAACTCTATGGAGCCCCACATCAGTCGAGGATTCCTATTTCATACTACTGCAAAGGAGATCTGGGACTCTGCATCTCAAACCTATTCCCAGCAAAAGAATGTTGCTCGTGTGTATCAGTTGCGCCAGAGCATTGCCACTCTTCGTCAAGGAGACTTGCCTTTGGCCGAGTATTTTGCTAAGCTTCGTAGCATGTGGGAGGAACTTGATTGTTATCAAGTTTTTACCCCTGCCTGTACCACGGATGGTAAGGCGTATCGCACGTTGGTGGATCAGAACAGGATATATGAGTTCCTTGCTGGCTTAAATGCTAATTTCGAGTTAGCCCGTGTCCAGTTGCTCAGTAAAGATGATTTACCCTCGCTTAACCAAGTATACGCCTATGTTCAAAGTGAAGAAAGTCGCAGAGATGTCATGTCTCCTCTTCCCAAACATGAAAAGTCTGCCCTGGCTGTAGTTTCATCATCACAGAAACCACCACAGCATCGCCCTAAAGGTCCTCCACCTACTTGTGCTCATTGTGGCAAGAAAGGCCACAGTCAAGATAAATGCTGGAGTCTTCATATGTGTGAGGGGTGTGGCAAGAAGGGCCATAGTAAAGAAAAATGTTGGAATATTGTTGGACGACCCTCGCAGTCGTCCCTGCCGTCGTCACGCGCACCTCCCACTGCCCACAGCATTGCTATGGATACTCCTACAGATCCATCCCCTTCCTCGGACACACCATCAGTTACTATTTCTCGAGAAAAGCTCGAGAATATACGGCGTTTTATGGCCCACTTGGATGGACCTTCAGCCACTTCTGCATTTGCCCAGTCAGGTACCATCAGTTCTGCCCATCATGTTTCCGCCTCTACTTCTTCCTCACCCTGGATTATTGATTCGGGGGCTTCAGAGCATATGACGGGTATGTCTACCTTATTTTCTTCCTATTCTGTGGGTTCTAGGGCTGATAAAGTCCGCATCGCAGATGGCACCCTTTCCTCTGTCTCTGGGAAAGGTTGTGTCATAGCCACATCTGAGATTTCTTTATCCTCTGTCCTTCATGTTCCCAAGTTTGATACTAACCTGCTTTCTGTTAGCTCTCTCACAAAAACCCTGAATTGTTGTGTCACTTTCTTTCCTTCTCATTGTGTGTTTCAGGACTTGGTCACGAGGAGGATGATTGGTACTGGACGTGAAGTGAATGGTCTCTATCTCCTGGATGCGTCTCCCACAGTTCCAACAGCGTTGCAGTCTCGTAGTCATAAGAATAGTTTCAATAAGGAGCAGCTACTGTCTTGGCATGCTCGTCTTGGTCATGTGTCTTTTCCATATTTACGTCTCTTATTTCTTGCATTGTTTCAGTCTGTATCGCTGTCTGAATTTCATTGTGAAGTGTGTGCTCTGTCCAAGCGCACTCGTTCTGTTTTCCCACCACGGGGTAATAAAAGTAATGCTATTTTTGATTTGATTCATTCTGATGTTTGGGGCCCGTCCCCGGTTACTTCCATTTTTGGTTATCGCTACTTTGTCTCGTTTGTGGATGATTTCTCTAGGTGCACATGGATATTTGTTATGAAATCTAAAGATGAAGTGTTTTCTATCTTCCAGAACTTCCACAAACTAATCCTTACCCAGTTTGGAAAGTGTATAAAAGTTCTCCGATCTGATCAAGGGGGGGAGTACATGTATGGGGGGTTGAAGTTGTACTTGGCAGAGCATGGTATTGAGCATCAAAATTCATGTGTTCACCCCACAACAAAATGGGGTGGCCGAAAGAAAAAATCGACATCTACTGGAAGTGGTTCGTTCTCTCCTTTTGTGGTACAATGTTCCCAAAACTTATTGGTCTGATGCCGTGCTTCTTGCCGCCTTCCTCATCAACCGTATGCCGTCTCGGTCTCTTCAGTTCCACACTCCTTTTCAGTTCCTTCGTCCCTCTAGTCCTCCATTTGCGGTTCCTCCAAAAATCTTTGCCTGTGTTTGTTACGTCCATATCCTTGGCCCTCATCGGACAAAGTTGGACCCTAAAGCACTTAAATGTGTGTTCCTAGGGTACTCCTCAAGCTTGAAGGGGTATAAATGCTATCATCCTCCCACACGAAGGAGGTTTGTTACTATGGATGTCACTTTTCTAGAATCGGCTCCTTTTTTTTCCGCTGCTAGCCCTGCGTATCCTCAGGGGGAGAGTAGTTGGTGTAAGGAACGGCATGTGACCCCTGCTTTGCCCGTGACATTAAATGATCCAGTTATTGATACTATTATGCATGACAGAGACACTAGCAAGTAGGGGGAGCTGCAAGTTTATACTCGTCGTAGAGTAAGGGAGACAAAGACCATTCCTGAATGTCAAGGTCAAGACTCCTCCTCACTGGATCCAGGTAATTCCTCATTTGGTTCCCCTTTGGTTTCTCCTTCTTTATGTGATAGTAGTTCTGATCTTCCTATTGCTCTTCGGAAAGGGAAGAGATCCTGTACTCAACACCCTATTGCTAATTTTGTTTCCTATGATAACTTATCACCATCCTACAAATCTTTTGTTACCTCCCTATCCTCTGTTACTCTTCCTTCTTCTGTCACAGAGGCTCTAGCACAACCCAGACGAAGGAGGCGATGGTTGAGGAAATGAACGCACTGGAAAAAAATAACACATGGGAACTGGTTCGGTTACCACAGGGCAAGAAGCCAGTTGGATGTAAGTGGGTCTATACAGTGAAATGCAAACCGGATGGATCTGTGGATAGATACAAGGCACGGCTGGTGGCTAAGGGCTATTCTCAGACATATGGTATTGACTACAAAGAGACATTCGCTCCTGTAGCCAAACTAAACTCTATTCGGGTTATTCACTCACTCGCAGCAAGTCAGTCCTGGCCACTACTACAGCTCGATGTTAAGAATGCATTCCTCCACGGTGACTTGAAGGAAGAAGTTTACATGCTCCCCCCTCCGGGGTTCCGGGTGTCTGATGACATGCAGAGAGTGTGTAAGTTGAAGAAAACTCTGTATGGTTTGAAACAGTCACCAAGAGCATGGTTTGAAAGATTCAGTGGAGCAGTTAAACAATTGGGATACAACCAGGGTCAGGCAGACCACACACTCTTTATCAAACGAGTAGGGGGGACTACGACTATCCTAATTGTGTATGTGGACAACATTATTGTCACAGGGAACTGTGCAACAGAAATTTCCAGACTTAAGAGCTTCTTGGCAGCTGAATTTGAAATTAAGGATCTAGGCACCTTAAAGTACTTCTTGGGCATTGAGGTTGCAAGATCGAATGAGGGGATATACATATACCAGAGGAAATATGTATTGGATTTACTTCAGGATACAGGCATGTTGCGGGCATGACCTGTTGATACCCCGATTGAAGCAAACCATCGGCTAGATGGTCAATCAGGAGAACTCCTTGAGGATGTGGGTAGCTTTCAGAGACTCGTGGGACGCCTCATCTACCTAGCTCACACACGACCGGATATTGCATATGCCGTGAGTGTGGTGAGCTAGTACATGCACGCACCTCGCACACCGCACTTGGAAGTTACTAACCGTATCTCGAGATACTTGAAGTCATCCCCAAGGAAGGGATTGTTATTTCGTCGTCATGGGCATACAAGGGTTGAAGGCTTTACTGATGCAGATTGGGCTGGTGCCCAAGATGATAGATGGTCTACTTCAGGCTATTGCACATTTGTGGGAGGCAATCTAGTAACCTGGAGGAGCAAGAAGCAGCAAGTGGTAGCTCGGTCAAGTGCGGAAGCCGAATTCCGATCTATGGCCCATGGTCTGTGTGAGCTACTATGGCTCAAAATTTTACTTAGGGAGCTAGGTTTCCCGATTGAAGGATCTATGTCGTTATATTGTGAATACAAGGCGGCCATAAGCATTGCACATAATCCCGTGCAACATGATAGAACAACGCACATCGAAGTGGATAGACATTTCATTCGCGAGAAAGTTACTTCGGGAATAATCTGTACACTATTCGTGCCTACGTCAAAACAAGTGGCTGATGTTCTCACCAAAGGTATTGCAGTTGCTCAATTTCGGGCTTGTTTGGACAAGTTAGGCATAATCGATATTCTTGCCATCTTTAACCATGCATTCATTCTTGGAACAATTTGTTAATTCCAATTTCGAATTGATCATTCTTGGAATTAATCTTTAACTATGCATTCATTCATTCTTGGATTTATTCCAATTTCTTAGTGCATTAGTTGTGTTATTCTGTTTTCGGATGTTTCTATTAATGGGCATATTTTGAAAGGGGAAATGAGAAAATCTTTCTGAATTGTGTTTCATGATAGAGACTTTACGGGCCTTGCTTGTCGATTTGAGCCCATGTGGCTGCCATTTTCCCAATTCAGGATGTATGGTTCTTTTGTGTTTTAGAAAGAAAGGAAAAGAGCAGAAAAAATTATCGGTGTTGTCTCAGTGATCAAAACCCAACGAAGCTGGTTCCTGATAGGGGATTTGTTATTTAACTGGTAGTTTTGGAAAGAGAGCTAATTGGTAATTTTTTCCCTGTTTTGACAAGCATTCGGTTTGTTTTTGCCTTTTTGGTATTGGGTTTGTTTAATATCATCTTTTCTTCCTTCAGGTGGCAGCACCTTTGGAGACTTTGGGCTGGTTGCAGATGAGTTGCAAATAAGGAAGGCAACAAGACCGAGTCAGTTGTAACTTAAGGTTGAGTTCAGGTGGGTACTGGAGGAGTCCTTGCTCAAGAGGTTTGAATCTGAAGGCATTGTTAGACAAGTTTATCCTTTGCACGGTAAGTTGACTATCTTATTTCAACTAACCCTTGATATCGGTGGCACCTAAAGCATGACAAGGTTTTATTTATAGATGAAAATAAGAGGAAGCAGCTCCTGAACAATCCCCAAGGAGACTAGCCAATCTGATTGATCATAGTAGGGAGTTGATTAGATGATGGGCACTTTTCTTTTTGTCATACTATCAATGGATACTAAAGATATCGCAGATTTCTTACCAAAGAATGATGCATATAATAACTATATTTATGTGGGGAATTCACGTCCCTAACCTTGTAACCAATAACCATATTTCTTGTTGCAGTTTAGTCACTTGTAAGAAAAAAGTTTAGTGATACATCTTTGAGGTTTCCTGAGATTAGAAAGAGAAAAAAAAATCTGAAACTATGCAAAAAGGAGAAAGGAAAAAGTTTAAAATATTTAAATATTGTTAACCTAGCTAATAAGCTTATCCATTCATTTAAGAACCATTGATCTGGTCAATTCCCATGGATGTCTGATATTTTTAATTTGAGCATGAAAATAGAGTTCGTTACAAACCTTTGGGAAGAAAAATCCCCCAAACTAATCCAAATAATTAGATTCATCAATTGAAGCTTGTTTATATTTTTCATTTTTAAAGAAATGCTAACAATTGCTGTGCTCTTGGGACACATCTCAAAACATAATGAGTTGAGTGACTTCACTTTCTGTTTCCACCCATGAAGAGAATCCTGCATTACATGTGCTAATTGGGCAAAATGTGTGTGCATACTAGACAATGCACAAATAATTTACTTCAAATGATATGTTTTGGCTCAGAAGATACTAACTCAAGCATATATTCATCGACTCCGTCCATGAGTCTCTGATTTCTTGGTGTTTCCCAAGATCTTTAACCTAAGCATATAGAGAGACAGGCACTGTGGATGATTCATCTAAATATAACAGATTTTGGTGATTTGAAAACTTATTGAAAATTGGAGAAAATAATGTAAATGCATAACTCTATTTCATGCGTCAACATCTAGATTGATATTTCACTTTTTCTCAGTTACATTCCTAGTATACTAGTACTACTTTTGAGTCGCTTCATTAAAATTTCTTTTGTTCTTGGTCTAACTTTGCAGTTATGATGAATTGCTGATAGCTATTCTGGAACTGCTTATACCTCTCATCAGCTTCATCTCCCCAGGCAAACTAAATTGATTGTGACGTCCTGAAATCCCAGTTTCTTTGAAGTGAACAGCATGCAAACTGAAAAGATATAGCCTAGATGAAATCAATTAAATCCAACCACATTTGCTGTCTCCATTGTCACTGCCCCTGCTGTTGCTTTTCTTGGCAAAGACATCGAACGCGGAGATGCAGAGTTTAACACAAAACCCATAATACCAAGATTCATCTATAACTACAGAATTTAGCAGCCATCTTTGCTTTAAGTGGGCTGGCATATATCTAAACCAGAAACCACACTTTTCAAAACTTAAAGAGAAAAAAGAGTTTGGTTTGGTTACCATAGAGATGCTATGTCTTGCAGCCTTACCATCCATCATCAATGATTATGGAGGGTGTAAGTTACAGTGATTTCCATACTCGTACAGGAAATATTTCTTCATCGTTTATAATGAGAAACTCTTGTTTGGGTTCCATACTGTGTGAGTCTTCTTGTGGGGTGTTTATGAATTTTATCTCACTGTTATGATGCAAATTACAGTGATATGTTCTCTCCAATTTTTGGTTTCCCTGAATTAAAAGCAAGTTAGAATGAAAGTTTTTATAATGAAAGTTGTTTGTTCATTTGTTGGGAATAAACATATGCATGTCTGAATCATAGGTTGGATATGTCTTGTCTCATCTTTTAGTAGGCATGGTTTTTGTTGCTCTTCACTTTTATTTCTCCCCTGACTAGACCAGTGGGGCCCTTGTATTATTCTTGTTGTCTATCCTTTTAAGCATTTTGTCTTGACTTGGTCTTGTCTTGGGCTCCAAGTGAGGATGAACTTTAGAGGCTTTCTTTGATAATGGGACAACCTGAAGAGGCTTTCCATAATTTTACAATGGCTGTCAACCTGATATAACTCTCCTCCTTTATCTTGGATTTGGTTAGCAAATATGTTTAGAACTAGGTGGTCTCAAGAAAGTAGGGTGGCTTGTAAAAAAATAAAGAAAACAAAACAAAAAGGTATTTCGGTGGTAGTTGTCATTGGACTAATTCAGTTACTGATTAAAATAATATCGAGTTTAAAAAAGTTTTGATTTGCTGGGAATTCCTGGTAGTACCAACTGCCATCAAGTAAAGGTTACTTCAGTAGTTCCAGGAGGATGTGATCTCTCATAGGTACGCATGAAGAAAACAGTTAAAAATCTTTATTGTTGATGTTACATGGACCCTATAGCATTGAGTTTGCTATCAACATTAAGTATGCGCATAATTTTAGTTTGCTATCAACATTGAGTTTGGTTCAACTCTCTAAGCTTCTAAATTTTTGTTTTATGTTTGTGAATGAGTATATTGGCAACTAGTTGTTGTTTTAATTTTTCCTTTTCACACAAGCTAGACACAGCTATGGAAGTTTGTAGTCTTATCTATTTTTTGGCCGAAATTTTTGGCATGACTTGGTTTCATGACATTTTTCTTAAAAGGGTTAAATAGGACTTATGTGCTCGTTTTTTGTCAAAACAATACATGGTTGTACACAAGAACTACATGGCAACCGTGTGCAAACACAATTCCATAATACATGTAATGCGTTGACATTCTTATTGCTAAATGACATTTTTATCTGATGAAGAAAGAAGATTGCATAATTTCACATGGGAAATGAGAGATTATTTTCTTGAATAACGGTTAATGAGGCTTGTCATATTGATGCACGATATATGTGAAGGTCTCTTGAATGTAGTTAGGAAGATCTTACGTTCAGTCAAAGCTCGTTTGCCATGGTTTATTTATGTTGAAGGTTCCAATTTCGAATTGGTTAGCTTTCAAATGCATATTGGCTATTGCCTTTAACATGGGGTCATCATTGGTTTCATGTTGTAGCAATAGACAACAATCTTCACTCCCATCCACTGAAGAGAGATATCAGACATTAAACCTCGCGACTCCAGAATGTTTATAGTTGGTTAGATTGCTTTGAGACTTAAGAATTAAAAATCTTAAATGTAATAAGAATCGTGATGAACTTAGTGTCTTTAGTGTCCCACGTGTTCTATGCATGAGCCATGCGGTTGAAGAATAGTGTCTTACCTGGTCAAGTCGTCTTTAGTATCCACATAAAGTTTGTATGTGGATTAATACTTCACCAAATTTCTACTTGTGTTGCTATGTTGAGACATTGTAACAATATTTATATGTCCTACAATTGGCAACCATAATTTACTTATCTTACCTGAATATCTCATCCTCGCAACCATAATTTACTTATCTTACCTGAATATGTAATAAGCATATTATGGTCGGTGTCAACCAAGTGTTAGATTTAGCAGAGTCATCCAAAATGCTAGTTGGTAATGTTGACCTCTTGTCAATGTCATCTCATTTTTATTTTTATTCTTTAATTTGCTTTGTGGAAATTTATGTATTGAATTTTATGTCAAATGCTTCTGGAGATCTTGATGGATACATCTCCTTGTTAGATCTTCTTACAGTAGAAATCCAAAATTTAAGAAAGTAGATATGATGAGGGATTGACTGTGCAATTGGTTGACAGGACTATATAGAAACTCTTCAACACCTCCCCAAATCCTATATGCTCGATTTGTTTCAGAGAAGATACTTGCTTTCTCTCATTATGTATTTTGCTAACTCTAGATTGACGTAATAACACGACCCTTATTAATATTTACAATCACGCATAACCAATTCCTTTTATCTTCTATTCTTTATTTTATTTTAATTGCTAATCTTTGATGATCAGATTGGAGTTGGATTGATGGTGCTTCAATAATTTGAAGGAATCAATGGAATCTATAATTTACGTGACCCAAATTTTTGAGTCTGTAGGTATAGATACCTTGCATAAGTTCATTTTTCTAGATCTTTGTAGACGGAGTATATGCTATTGTCATTGACTCCAAAATTTTACTTTATTCCAAAGTTTCTATAGATGATGTTGTTTTCTGTAAGTTCTGATAAAAGGGTTGGGTGCGATCTTAATGGATAGAGCTGGAAGAAGACTTCTTCTATATGTAAGCACTAGTTTTCGTAAAGACTTGGGTTAAAAATAATCAAAATTTTCATACTACCACTCCCTAATGGATATAACACATTAATTTGTCATTTCAGATTTGGGTTTTTGTAGTTTTCTTAATGAGTTAAGAAATGAGTTCATGAATTGTCACTTGAGTTGGTCCCATTGGTTTCTGGTCTTGCCTTGATATCATAGTTTATTTATGTGCAATGTTTCATGCATTCGTTTAAATTCTTAAATGATTTATATTATCTTGACATGATATAGTTTGAAGGCACACTTCCTTTTTCCAGGTCTGTGACCATGTTTGCTTTTTGTCTTACAGAAAGACGGGGCCTCCATGCAACATCAAATTCTCACTCCAAAAAGTTCTTTGGAATTCTTATTTGAATTGATACAGATGCATGAGATCCTTCTACTAATACCTTTCTCGGAGTATGGTACAATGCTGATGATCTTCAAGGGAAAGCGGAAAATAAAGAAACTCCCTCTAAGACTCCACTTCTTTTTGTGTTAAGCACTTAATGTTGTCCTCGAGGCATGGCGAAGGACTTGTCAATCCCACCATATGTTGAAAAATTCATGGATGAGATCTTCATAGTTTCCTTGATGTTGTTCATACATGTTTTCTTTTTTATTTTGTATGCTACACTTGAGCTTTGTAAAATGATATATTTTATGATATATTGCCCCTTATTGATATTCAGCGTTTTGTATAGGGATCAATTCAACAGTGAAATAGAGATAAATGTATCCATTGAGTAATTTTTTTTAAAAAGAAAACAACACAATGGAGTTCATCAGTAAAACGCCATGCATTTACCAACATGAATAATGGCACTAAATTTTTCACGCTCGTTGAATGTCATACATTTATGGCATGCAGTGAACACCATTACGTAATTTATATATAGTCATGTGTTGTTGTGCCAAGTAGGTTCGCAATGGTGATGGCTAAACATTCATACAGTTAGTGGGCCTTAAAGAGTGTGTCACATGGCATTTTGAGGGAGTGGCCAGTTCAAACTTTGCTCCTCCAGCAAAAAAATTTGCTCAAGATATTTAGAGGATGGCTAAACATTCATATGTTATAACGTGGACCCGTAAAATGGGTTGTTCTAATGGTTTATAACGTCACTTAATAAATGACATGGTAAATGAATAACGTCATTTTTCAAATCAACGTGACGCTGTGGAATGACGTCCTTTTACAAAAGACAAGTTGACAACATTTAACTGATTGACGATATTTAATTACAACAAATTAAGTAGCTCTATAGTATTTTCCATAAAAGTTAATGGCATACTTATGACAACATGATTCACACAGTACAAGAAGGCAGCAGCCTTAAGAAATGAATAAACTAACCTTATCAATTATGATGCAAACTTTGCCAAACAAAGTTTTTGGTATAGAGTAACATCAAAGTACTTTCTTCTAAAACCTATAAAGAAGAAGAGAAAACAGATCAGAATAGCAAAAGGTAAATTTCAATAAAATTGCATCCAGTATACATACAATGTTTTTCGAGTTGGGTGTGAAGCAACAATTAAAAATGCCGCAAAGAGCATCCCACTTAAAATAGTAGATCTTGGGTGCATAATCAGCTACATCCTAATGGGAACCAAGGTAGATGCATGAAACACACTTTTTAACCCACATAGATCAGATTTCGTGCCAAAATTCAGGATTCTCATAATATTGTTTGCTGACTCACTGGAGCTAGACAACACTATGGTGATTCATGCGAACTTCCACTATCACTTTCGCACGTGCACCTTTTCTGGATTGGAAGGGATCACTCTATGTCCAGCATCCTAAGTATAAGGACAAGTGTCAAAGGTAATAACACAGAGAAAATACAGGATGCAAAACATAAGAGATAAAAAATTAGTCTAGGATAAAGTACTTATAAGCAAATCATTAACCGTGTATGTGCAGATCTTTGCTGGTACTTGCAATTCACTCACATCAGTATACACAACATCAATTGTGAATGTCCCTAATCTATAGAATGTCAAATCCTTGACACTGGAACCGAATAAAAAAACTACGCTTTTTTTATCTTATTGTAAAAGAAGACATCTATTTTATATATATATATATATATATATATATATAATTTTATAAAACAAAGACACCTGTTTTTAGGATTTTTTTTATTATTTTCTTTTTAGTTTTCAGTTAAAACACGTCCAGGCAAACAATTGAACATTAGAGGTGCACACCTCAACCAGAAGGCGTTGAAGAGGTGTACGCCTCTTGAGCTGTGGCGTGCGCCTCTAATGTATATATGCTTTTTTAGTACGCCTTGAGGCATTTTTCGTAAGCCTCGCCCCCGAGGCAAGCCTCGAGGCATACTCCTCGCACGCCTTTAAAAACAGTGTGCTAAACCCCATAGAAACAGAAAAAACAACCAGCCATTAAAATCACAAACAACTTACATTCCAACCATACTTGTGTATATATGAATGCTGTGTCAGTGGTAGTGACATTCACATGACAAAAAAAAAGTAAAACTCCCTTAAGACTTGTAAGTCTTGTTTGTTGCTTGGTGAACATTAAGCATCTCAGCAGAGTGTCTATGAGACCAAAGTTTGATGTATCCATTCAGCACATCCAATTGATGGACAGCAACATCTAAACCTTCTTGTAAGGATTTTGCTGCTTCATGGAGCGCACGAGGCAACGAATTTTGAAGAACATACTGTAAGTCCCAAAATAATGTTGGATCTAGGTATACATTGAGGATGTTGTATCACTTACATATCAAACTTATCATATTCTTAGTATAGTAAACCATACCTCATCAGTGATGCTGAATTGCCAATTAAGTTGCCGAATTTGCCACCGCTGCCCAAGAATTGCAAGCCCCATCAAGGCTGCTGCAACAAAAACAGACCAAAATGCATTTAATGTTGAGTGTTGAACAAATAGAAAGAAAAAAACAAAGAACTAAGTTTTCTTCTCCACACATTTTTCAGTTTGATTTTCCAACATGATCTTCAAGTGGGTGAATGTAAGAAATAGATGTAAGTTTTTGCCAACTCATTGTTTTTAGAATTTAGTGCAAGCAAACAGAGCAACAACCATTTAAAGCAATAATATTGTTTCAGATTAAGTGGGTTGGAATAAAAAAAGAGTAACACAAACAATCTAGTTTCTTCCATGTGGGTAAGCTGTGAATTAAAAGATAAGAATATTTTATCTTGGAACTCCATGATATCCGGGTATGTCGAATGTGTGAATTTTAGTGAAGCTTTGAGGCTCTACAGTTTGATTCAAATGGAGAAGCTGAAACCGGAGAAACCAATTTGTTTGTCATTTTCTTCAGAAAACTACCAACATGGTCTGCCAGAGGAGGGGAAAGTAAGGAAAAAAATGTATAATGACTCTTTAACTGAGACACTGCTGCCTCACCACCATCTGCTACATCCAGCAATTTGAAATAGATAATTTTCTTCAGATTCATTTCAAAAGGCGAATTACTTCACTGCCAACCTAATCTATATTTTCCAGGTGAATCATTTAAACACTACCATTCTTCATGATGCCGAAAAAGATGAACTCAATTATTTCATTGAATACACGACAATGAATGGTAGATTTTAACTTAAATGGGTTCTCACTTCTCACTCAAACACCATCAAGAAATGCTGCCAACATAAAAACAAGTAGAAATTTTTCATAAAAAACGATTATAACTAACAGCCATTAAAATCACAAAGAACTTACATTCCAACCATACTTGATCTCTCAGTTGATACATCCCATGCCAGAAGTATACCTCTTTTATCACCAACAAAAACCCACTCCAAGATTGGGTGAAAAGCAAATGCTCCAGCACCAATGAGCTTAATGGTATTATCAACTGCATTAAGGAGCATGGGAAATGATAGGGCAGATTATCCTCAATTAAAAACAGCTTCCGATATTAAACTAACAAAGAAAGTACAAGTAATAATAACAGTAATTAACAATGTTGCTACCATCTTCCCTTAAGGGAGAGAAGCATTGGACATTTTATATCTTTAATTATACACAATCAGTGACCAATAGAAAAAAAAAATGATTCAAGTCACACTAAGTATGTTACCACAACAAGGAGGCGAGGATGGCTAGCAAGGTTGACAATAGGTTTTTTCAGATCTGTCTTTATCTTCGTTTGTGCCCTTCCTCCATCCAATATAGGTGACATTGCTTACATGCTGGTTCGCGTCCAAATCAGCTAGTGCTAGGCTGTAAATTAGAAGGAAGATTGATAAGTTAAAGAGAGCTTTAATAGAATCTAGAACCAAAATCAAAGCTAACTAATACATCATAAGATGTGATGTAACATAACACCTCACCTTCTCCCTCCTCCTTTACCCGGGCTTGGGACCGGCAATGCAAAGCTAGATATAGCTTTGCATAGGCGGAGTTAAAAAGGGTTTAGTCTAAAAGAAATAAAATAGCAATTAGTAGTCAAATAACTGCAAAGCACAAACTAATATAATAACAATACAAACAGACAGAAAGAACAAGGGAACTACAAGACAAAGCAAACGTAAAACAAGAACAAACGAATACAAACAACCAGCCACACCACACCCTCCCACTAATCCTATTTCTACTACTCAAGTCTGACCATTTAGATGAAAAAGGTTGAGTAGAACTAAGCTTGAAGGTTGGAATAAGCCACACCCAACTCCTTTCACCCACCCCATAATTGAAAAGGTGAAAGTAAGAAGCAAATTTTTTAATTAGAAACTAAATGTGAGGTGCATAACACATAAACGAAAGTAACCATTTTTTCTATTGGTTCTGTTGGGTAGGGTTTGACCATGGAAGTAACTAAAATAGCTTTCCAAAATATGATGGACATGCAGGATTGCATAAGGGCAGCAATCTGGCACATCTATATAAAGAATAAACCTTTGCTACTTTATTTTTCAGTAGTTGAACTGAAGAAAAAGAAAATGTAGGAATTATAATGTGTATCTTGCCCCTCTCTTGCTTCTGAAATAGGCAGATAAGTATACCAAAAAGAACATAAGAACTTCAAATCCATCAAGGACTTGATATCCTGTTTCTAGTGCACCTTTACTTATCAACTCCCCACCATTAAATTTTCATCAACAAATATGTTTGCTTTAAGATTAATTTGATTGTGGCTTGAGGTTGAGATATAATTTTACCACAAAAAAGAAGCTAGCATGCACTATTAAGTGTATGTAGGGAAAAAGCAAAGGATGAAACTCAAACCCCATGGATGTTGTTGGGGTTGTGAAATTGTGCGAAAATGGGGTGTTTACAGGAAGGCCAACATTGGTTATCATCCTTTCCTAAAAGAAGCTCACGAATTTGGAGTAATATGACAAAGGAAGGTCACAAGAAGAACCAACCTTGTGAAGGTCTACACCTACCAACGATAGGACACATGGGTGGTTGCGTTAAGGCAGAAAAATGGTGGCGTGAAGGAGCCTTAAACATGGGATTCGGCAAAGAGCTAGGAGCTAGGAAGATGGATGATGGTTACCTGAAGGAGACTAAATGAAGTGACCCTGATCCAAGTAAAGAAACCAGTGGAGGGAGTAAGATCCTTGAGGCTGGTCCTTTCTAAAAGCACAGGTTTTGCAATAAATGTTAAATAACCACAGTATTATTTTTCTTTCTCCCTTAAATTGCTGCATTATTTGTGAAATAGCAGTCTTAATAAAACAACCATCATTAAGTGTTGCATCCCGTTGTATTGGTCGTAACTAAAACTGTTATTAGTTTCTCCACACATGCCTGTGAATAGAGGTCTAAACTGGTCGACCCTTGCTTTTCTACCTAGACTACACCAATTAAGGTTAATCTTAATTGTAGCCTCCATCAATTAGAGGTATAAGGGGGACCTCTGCTGGACCTTCACCAATTAAGTATTAAAGCTTCCACACTTAAAAGATTTTTATGAAGTTCACAGAAATACAAAAAGGTTAGCAAAGAAAAAATAAAGAACAATAACAGAAAACATGCTAATTTGGAACTTATGAACTATTTTCAATTTGTAATCGTATGTATGTATGTATGATAATATGATCGTGTACAAAAAAATTTTGCTACATTGGCCTACATCAATCAAATTCAAGCCCAAAAAGAACCCCTGCAACTTTCGTGCGATCAACAAAAAATCGTTCACACGTCTCATGGAATACATGCCATGTGAGAAGGCTGTCTGAACCAGCACAGTGAGATTTGCCAACCGCACGTTCCACCTGAAGCGATTTGGCGACCCGTTCCAACCCACCAAACAACCCATCACAGTACCTCATCATGTGCTTGACGTCATAGAATACCGGCCCAAAATAAAAATGCAAGAGATGGATAAAGTCTGTCAACTGCCCGGGCAATGGTCTTCGAGTAAGAAGCTTCAGCATGTAGGCAAAATCATATGCCCCATGGAATGTAACCCATCTCACCACTGAGTTAGTTTGATCGACAAGCCCTGACATGAACATCAATTCGGCGAATCGCATGGAGTTAATCCCTTCGTTTTTGTTCTTCTCGAAATCAATGCCCTGTTTTTTGAGAAGGTCGATGGAGTCGGGGGAATGCAGGTCATGAGAGACATCAAATTCCCGAAAATTAAATTCCCAAATAAAACAACGGGCGGTACCAAAATCGGGGAGATTTCCATTGTTGTCGCTGAAGGTAAGTCCGAGTTGAATTAGATTCATGGAATCCACGTTCGACTTGAGAAGCTTGTAGTGCTCGGAGGATCGGTGCGACTGCGGAGGGCGATTCAAAGATTCTGTGGCGGTCGGACGGAAGACTACCCCTGGGAACTCAGTGTCCATTGAGATGTACGGGTAGTAATGAGCGATCGTTCGGATTAAATAGAACTCATCTTCCAAATTATTCGCCCATACTTCTCTAATGGAGATTGGTTTTTGATGCAGGTGGGAGATCGGCATGCTTGCTTGCTTGGACGAGGTTGTCTGTGCGTGCTGCTCTGCTCTGTGCTTGCTGCTCTGTTCAACAGTTCAAGTGAAGTGAAGTGAACAGAACAGAGAAAGGTTTATTATATAATTTAAGAAAGAAAGAAAGAGAGATACGGTTTTAGAAGGTACACGTGATTTAGAAAGTATCGCCGCACCATTTTCGTTACTCACCGCTGCCACCTGGCCCCATGGACCGCATCGATGATAGACACATCAAAAATCACCAGGATTACTAATCGCTAGCCGTTAGATTTCAATTCATGGTTTTTAAAATCGCCGTATAAACAGTTTTAACGGCCCTTGAATTTAGGATCAGTAATCGCTGGCCGTGTCAAATCCGATAGAATCTGTTTTTTTCGTTTTTTTTTAATTTTGAATTTCAGCGCCTTTTGTTCGTTTTTTTCGTTAAAATTCGATTTTTCCCTTTTTCCAATTTTGCCCCCGTGTGGCCTAGACAGAGTAAAACTCTGTCAAAAGTTTCAGCATTTTCAGCCACGTGGCTCGTAATTTGCGTTATGATAGAAGCTCAAAAGTTTTACTCGCTTAAACATCCATGCGGTCAGTGGGTCAGTGGGCCCAGATGGCAATGCTTAGAGTGGGCTGTTCTTTGATACCGACTTCGGTATCAAATTTATTGGTGCCAAAGTCCCTCAATTTGCCACGTAGTAGACTCTTTCGGGCCCACTGACTCCATGAATATTTGGCCCACATCTTGGTGGATCCACACACCAAAAATCAGCGTGATAGGTGATTTCTAGCCATAGGATTTGAGCACTTTTCATCAGGGGCTTTATGAACAGGCCTATGAGTTGATTCCAAGCCCATGATGAAAAAGTACTCAAATCCAATGGCTAGGAATCACTAATCATACTGATTTTTGGTGTGTGGGTCCACCGAGATGTGGGCCAAATATTCATGGGTCAGTGGGCCCTAAAAAAGTCTAGTACGTGGCAAATCGAGGGACTTCGGTATCATAGATTTTTCCGCTGAGGGCCACGGGTGCAATTTAGATGTCCGAGTTTGGAGTCCCACGTGGCGCATTCTTTTGGGCCTACTGATGCATGGATTGTTTTTTATTGGACCTACACAATCAGCTTGGTTGCTGATTTCTAGCCGTTCGATTTGAGCTTATATTTTCAGTGCTCAAATCTAACAGCTAGAAACGACCAAAAATCACCATGATTGGTAATCGCTAGCCGTTAAATTTTAGCATTTTTTAAGGCATGCAATTGAATTCAACCATGTTTTAGGTTTTTGTATGAATGTCCACCTAGGGTGGCCTAAACTTCCATGTGGTCAGTGGGCCTAGATGGCAGTGCTGAGAGAACTTTTTGGATTACCAATACCAAGGTTTTAAAAACGGCCGTTATAACGGATTCAGACCTATCCCGTTACGTTATGGACAGTTAAAACGCCCCAAAAACCTAACGGCCGTTATTTTCTGTTATTTTTTCATTATAACGAAAATAACAACCGTTGTATTCTGGGAAATTTTGTGAAAATAAATGGCTGTTATTTTCCATTATTTTCCTTTATTTTTAAAAAAAAGGTAACGCCCCCAGTCCGTTATGCTGCTATAACGGTCCCCTTTAAACCTTGACCAATACTTTACAGGGAGTTGGGTGCAATTTAACTGTCCGAGATTGAAGTCCTATGTGGTGCACTCTTTCGGGCCCACTGATGCATGGATTTTTATACACCTTTTATTAGACCTACACAATCAGCTTGGTTGTTGATTTCTAGTCGTTGGATTTGAGCTTTCTTTTAAGTGATCAAATCTAACAGCTAGAAACCACCAATCAAGCTGATTTTTGGTACGTAGGTCACCAAGGAGCTGTTTAAGCAAATATACATGAGTTTTATGATTTAAAAAAAAATTATACAGTCAAACTTTTCAAGAAATTTGGTAAAATTATTTCAATAAATTTGGTCAAATTGTGTATATTCAATACGGATGTATGTATTATATACTAGTAAATGGTCCGTGCCCACGGCAGTGCCGCAAAAAAAGTGTTTGCAAAAATTGGGTAGCAGCGGCACTCAAACGGTACAACGGACGGGTGACGTTACTGTTTTTCCGTTATAACGGATTGTAACGCATGGGCAAAAATGAAAAATAACGGAAATAAGGACGCTAAAATTCAAAATCTCAATTTCAATTTTTCAATAAAATTTGTAACAGAAAATAACTGAAAAATAACGGAAATAACAAATGTTATTTTACAAAAAAAAAATTCAAAACATAAGGGTCAATTTTTTGTTATAATGGAAAAAAAACGGAAAATAACAGCCATTAAGCATTAAAATGGTACATAACGGTCCGAATCCGCGCTACAGTATCATCCAAATGTCACCATCTGCCATGCTTTTGGGCCAATTGACACCCTTTATTGGTGGCACATATTTGGTGGACGTACACCAAATCCTTTCCTATGTAGTGAAGTTTCATATTTCCACAAAAATCATAGCCTGAGATGAATAAATGAGGGGATTGAGTGGCTGAAATCTAACCGTCCACATTAGATTGATGGATTTGATCTCAACCACTCTTTATCTTATGAAGTAGGATGAGATAGGAGAATATAACTGAGTTATTTTGTTATATGTGTGGGTGGCCCGTGCCCGCGATACTCTCCGACAAAGTGTTTGTCAAAATCGGGTGGGAGTTAATATCAGCCATTGATATGAAGCATAGTGGATCTCAGCCACTCATTATTGAAGCCATATAAGATAAGAGGGGGTATAAGACAACCACTCTCACTAGTTATATTGATAGTGGGTGGCCGGGGCCCTCGGCACTCCCCGTAGAAGCATTTGACAAAATCAGGTGTGAGTGGTTGAGATCCACCGTCTATTTGGGGGATAAGATCTCAGCCCTTCTTTGTTGAAATAGATAAGAGTGGGGAGACAACTTCCCTGTTTTGTTATATAGACTAGTGGGTGCCCCGTGCCGTTCGGCACTCCTCAACAAAGAATTTGCCAAAATCAGGTGAGTGGCGGAGATCCACCGTCCATTTGGTGGAGGATTAGATCTAGGCCCTTCTTTGTTGATGCTTATAAGAGGAGGTATAAGTAGGGAGACAACCAATGTGTTTTGTTATATAGAATAGTAAATGGCTTGTGCCGACGGCACTCTCCGACAAAAGCGTTTGCAAAAATTAGGTGCCTTCGGTACTCAAACGGTATAACGGACTGGGGCGTTACCGTTTTTCCATTATAATGGCTATGATAACGGATTGTAACGCAGAGAGGGAGAAATGGGAAAATAACAAAAAATAACGGTGTTGAAATTAAATTTTTGAATAAATTGAGGTCAAATGAGGTGAATTGAGTGGCTGAAATCTAACCGTCCACATTAGATCAACGGATTTGATCTCAACCATTGTTTATCTAACCTTCCACATTAGATGGATGCATAAGATAAGAGAATACAACTGAGTTGTCTAATAAAAAAACGTACGAGATCTGATGTTGGCAGTCCTATATGAATTAAGTAAAGTTTTTAACTAAGGGTCAAGATCAGGGGACACAAATTTTGACACAAAATTACAAACCAATTCTGGTTTACTCACATTGAAGATAAATCAATGGCTGATTTTTTTTATCTCCTCACCATATAGATCACCCCTACAAAAAAGCAGCCAATTCTGAAATTTTTAACCCCATCAAATGTGGGTTTCAAGTTAACAGTAAAAAATAGATGGTCCATAAACTTCAACTTGTAAACCAGGCTGCGAATATGAGAATGATTTGAATTTTTGTGTGGGTGATCTTATCACCATAGAGACCATTGAAAGTAGGATTTTTCCGTGTCGTTGGTTATGGAAACCCTAATTTCAACACATTTGTAATTAATCCGATTTAATTCCTGCAAAAATACTAATTCTCGCACAGTGGGAAGTGTCGGATGTCGATCCGCAATAGGGATTAGTCAAGTTGGCACAAAAGCGAACATAAAATAACGGAAATAGGTCAAGAAAATCGTGGTCGGGTGAGAAGGCTGGTGATGATTTTAAACATTGCTTTTGAAGATATTATTATCAACTGCAAACATTTGAAATTAAGGAAGTAGAACCACCAAAGATGGAAAAAAAAAAACCACAACTACTCTTTCATTAAATTGTCGATTACAATGCTCATAACAAAAATTGACAAAGCTAATAATTAACTAAAGAATGACCTATGTAGAGAGAGGGATCCAAAGAGAAGATAGAGAAAATTGGTAGAAGAAGAGAGAAAGTTCTAGAGAGGGAAAATCGAGGGCTTACCTTTAGCACACTTACCCAGAATGATTGGCCATGAGGTTAGTGCATGCGATCGCATGTTTGCACTTGCTGATTTGGGTAGCAAGGGAAGGTGGCAAAGGTGTCACGCGTGCAAGTGAGATCAGTGGTGGAGCTCGTGAGGGATGCGCACACTAGTCCATGGTTGGAGTCGTCGTTGCTATACCGTCCAAAAGAGAAGATTCACCGATCGATTTGAAGGTGAGACCGCTGGATATTGCTCCCTGACCATAGTAGCAGATGGGCTTTTAAGAGGGACAGCACGTGTTGTGCATGCTGACGAGAGTTGCAAGTTCGCCGGAGTGCAGGTGGTGGCTCAAGGAGGACCCCGAACCAGTATGGGAGGCGCTTGGATGGACTGGAGTAAACGGTGTAGTGGCTGGGCAGTACACCTGCAGAGGACGGTGGCCTGAGGCGTGGTGCAGAAGATGGAGACGTTGGTTTCGACCGGGATGCACAGCACGTGCAGCAGTTTGTGGAGGTGATTCGTCCCAGCGATGGTGAGGACACAATCCTCTCTTCCTTCCTTCTTTCCTCTTTCTTCTCTTTTTTTTTATATTTTTCCTTTGATTTGTGGGGATGAGAACGGCTTGGGCTTTTGGAGAGGGAAGGAGGGGGCTGGAATAGGTGGTAATGGATGGAGCGAGCTGGGGGTTGTGAGAAGAAGAAGAGAATGGGGGAGAGGTGTGGTGAAAGAGGAGAAACAAACCAGGGGTGGCTTGGTGGAGGCGCACCAGTCAGCGTGGAGGCGAGGTAGACGGACATGGGTGACGGAGGAGCAGCGGCAACAACAGTGGGTTGCAGATCTTGCAACCAGCAAGGATCTGTGTTGCTGCCCGTGGGATGCACTGCGTGTAGGCGGAGGGAAGAGGCGGTCGTGCAGGTGGGAGAAAAGAAGAAGAAGAGGAAAAAGAAAGGAAGATGGCCGGAGTTGCAGACCAGCAACTCCGGCAAGAAACGCTACGAAGAAGAAGAAAAAGAAGAGGAGGAAGTGCACCACCTCCTTACCGGCGTAGATCGTCGAGAAGAGAAAAAAATAAAGAAGATGAAGGAGGTAGGTGAAAATAGAAGGAAGAGAGGGGGGAAACGTGAGGGGAGTTTTGGGGGAAAGAGAGGAGAAGAAAAGGAAGAAATTAAGGTTCAAACGAACCCTTCTCTTCTCCTTTTTAAAAGCTCCCACTTTCCTTTAATGGAAAATGGAATTTTTGAAATAAAAAAAATATTTTTTTTTAAAGAAAACATTTTTTTCTTCGGGGAATTTCCCCATTTAGTGGACCCCCCTTTTTTATTTTAAAAAAATTAATTTAAAGCATTTGAAAATCGCGAGGTCCACTAAGTGGTTGGGCCGCGAGTCGATGATGATGGACCCGGCTGCTGGCCCACATGGACTGATGATGGTCGTCATCTCATAAGATGGTGTGACGAATGATTTGCTAAAAAGAATCAATCAGACGGATGATGACTAAATTGGGATCCAGATTGGTAGACCGATGGATCTAGAGAAATCCAACGGTCCGATGGACGATCCAACGGTCAGAAAGCTCAGGGATATGGGCTAAGGCCAACTGGCAGGAGTTCTGAGGTTAGGTCAGTAGATCTGAGGACCGAGAGATAAAGAGAGAGAGAATAAAGAGAGATGAGAGACAAAATTAGGGGGAGGAGAGAGAAAATAGAGATAAAAGTATTGGCAGAGGGTCTGGAACCCTAGTCTTCACTATGACCATCCTCACGCTTCTCCAGTAGAGTAGACCATCATTCCTTACTGATTCATGTGGCTTTAAATGCTTTGGTCTGTCTTTCGGTGATTGGCTCTTATGTTCTCTTCGTTCTTTGGGCCGGCTCTTTGGTCATCTTATTCAGCCCATATTTGACCCATATCTTCTAGTCCTAGCATGTTGGCTCTTTAAGCTTTGATAATGGGCTTTCATGATCGATTTTGGCCCGCAAGTCTCGAGAATCATCCACTCAGGGTTTCCTACGATAGAAAAAGCACGTAATGAGACTTAATCAAATGACTTTATATCTAGACTTTTGAAAATGTGTTTAATGCATGCAAATATATCATTTCGTCCAGAAAAGTGTGTTCTATGCAACAGAAGAGACGCTTACGTAGAAAAGTAGATAAATAGAGCATTTTACGTAAGAGAGTGCGATAACGCTAAAAGGATAATAGTGGAAAATATAAACTTTTAAGCGAATATCACAACTCCCAACCAGCATATTGCTTATTCTTGGCAATTAGTGCGAAATAAAGAGCTTAAAAGGGCTCGGCACATGCTGCACACTTTTGCATATGAGCTTAGGGAAAACACCGTTCGTCAAATCATCGAATGGATGCAGAAACAATTACAGGCCAGCGAAGAGTTTGGAAGTTTTGGCGAGACTACAGACTGATAATCAAAATCCAGAATAGTCAGACTCTGCGTGTGTGTGTGCTCAACATTCTCATCATCCGACAGTAAAGATTTTCATATCACCTTTAAGTTTTTTTTATGCCTCGACCTCAAATCTCACTTGTAAACCTCTCAGAAATGAATCACTGAGGAATGATTTTTTTCTTTTCTCTCAATTTATATGTGAGGAGATGTGTTGATATATGAAGCAAAGATCTCACATATGTATTATTTGAAGGAATGACATCTTTAACAGAAGAAGATCTCATGATTGGAATATCACTTCACTCAGGAACGTCAGATCAAACTCTATAGCTTATCATTCTCCAATCTCCACATTTTATGATCATGCTATCCTAGAATTAAGTAGGACTTTCCTGGGTTGTAATGAGGCTTAGGTCAAGTGTAGAAAAATAAAGGATACCGGATTTCAAAGATCTTGAGAGGATATCTCTATTTTCTTGTATTTTTCCTGTTAGTGTAAAACAAGTTTCTGTTTCTTTTCTTCCTTTTGTATTGTACTCTTTTCTGATATTTTTGTGACTGCTCATTTTATTTTTCAGCTCTTTTTTATACTTTCTTTCATATTTTTTTTCAGCTTGAACCACTTTCTTTTTTTCTTTCGATTTTTCTTCTTTTCACAGTACACCCATATCAGTTATTCTTTTATCCATCTCAAAAGTAGGGTAGCTAGTCATACTTCATAGCTGGACTGGGTTTTAGTTTGATGGGCTTAATAAGAAAAGGCTTTTATAGAAGGGTTCAAAGGGTTTCTAGTGAAGTATAATTCAGATGAGTAAAAAGGTTGAACGGTTCAGAAAAATGGCCTAAATCATTTTCTAAGGTTTGCACTCTCATGTATACTGTCTCGACTGGATACAAAAAAGGTTATGTCGTAGTAATTCAATGTTGATGTCGTTATGAGTTTTTATGATCGAAGCAAAGGATAATGAGATCTCTCAAGGAATATTGCGAGCATGAAGAACAGCGAGTTATCTTGTGACTCAGAATTGTTGTATAACCCTCTAAAATGATTAAAAGCTCGAAAGCTCACTAGGTTAGGTCTCCACAATTATTCTCACAGGCTTTCTAGAGTTTCTAAACTTAGATGACTCTGATGTTGATAGTGTACAATTGTGTTGAATCTGAGTTTTTTTAAGTTTTCAAACATGCTGTAGTCATGCTTGACTTGACTCAAAGCTAACCTTAAACAAAAATTGTCATCCTCAATACTGACTTAACGGAGATTTTCAGCTAATCAAAGTCAGGGTATTTGACACATTTTTGAAATTCTAGAAAACTTTGGAAAACATCGGAAATCACCCAAAAACAAGGATTTTTTTTTTATCAAAATAAAGACATGAGTTTTTGGTAAATACCCACCCCCTACCAAAATACAGCACCGTCCTCAGTGCTCATGACCGAGACATAAAATGATGAAAAATCAGTGATGATGATGCAAAGGTTCAGAGAGGATGTTACCAAGTTGGCAGAAACTCGACAGTGTGTGGTACCTGATGATCGGAAGAATGAATGTACCTACATTTTCAATGATATAATAGTTAATAACAAATGCATGAGACTCATGTACTCTAGGAATACTGGAATTGCCTTTCCGAAAGTGCTAAGTTTTACGTCTTCAGCCAGACATGAGGGGGGTATATCAAGTACCCCTAACTAGGTTGAAACTCATGGAAACTGAGTGAATCTGCAGTCTTCCTGACACCTAAGGTAGAACGGAAATAACTATCATATCCCTTGTTTAAGTATACCTGTGTAGAACAGGTCTTTCTCAGTTTAGACTGAGAGAAGGACAGTAAGCCTTCTAATCAGGCCCACAAAAACATTTAGTTCAGCGGGGAGGGACTGAAGCTTTTCAGTAAAAACTGAGAGAAGAGTAGTAGAGGATTCTCTGACCATAGTTAGCAGAGCCGCAAACTCATTGAGTTTAGTGGGAAGGTATCTAAATGGAGCAGACTCTACAGATCAGTAAAAGCATAATTGTCTGACTCCAAGATGAAGTCAGGCGTAAAGTGTTCTTGACACTGGGAGAGTTTTTCCTCGGGATAGTTCTGAATTAGACTCTCTAAGGTACACGGGTCATTGACAACATTGTCGTAGGGTGATGGGTGAAAACTGTTGACCTCTTCCTTAAGGTTTCCTAATGTGAGAGGGATGTTCCAATCCCTGTACTCAATGTGTTCATCCTCTGTGGGGAACGGTAGGTTTAGGACAGTTAGAGGCCCATTTTCTAGACACGGCTCAACGGAAGGAATGTCTGCATCCAGTGCAGAGGTATAATCAGCATAGATAGATGATTTCTCGAAGCTAGGCTCAGATGCCTGTGCTTTTAAGGGCACCAGAAATGGAGACTCGGGTTCATCACTCTAGGACAGTTGGGATCCTATGATCGAGACAAAGCTCAGTGGTAGGAAGATCTACTTCATGGTCTGGGTTAGAAGCAACAGGGGTATAGTGAAGAATAGGCTTCTTTGGGAGAGGTTCAAGATTTGGTGCTTCTGAGGGCACCGAAAATGAAAAACACTGGCTCCTCAATAGTCTGGCTTGATCCAGGGGTGGTAACAACTTCTATTTCATCTTGCCAATTCTGGTATAGGGTCCAAGGTAGCGAATCCTCCTCATAGATGGTGGTCATGTCATCCCCCTCGGGATAAGCAATCGGTTGACTGGAGCAGTTGACTTTCATACTCTCAGACTCTAACTGATCTAGACGGTGGTCCAACCTCTCCATGGAATGTTGTTGCTGGATGATATACTGAGGGAGAATGTCTTCTAGGGCAGGTTTACCAGTGAACTAAGGCGGTTCAGCTAAGGGGAGCTGTTGTGCTAACTCTTGATAGTAGTCTAAAGGATTATGACAATAGTAGGCCGATAGTGAGTCTGAGACTATCTGCTGACTCTGAGAATCTTGATGGGTCCATCGTTGACCAAAATATTCAGTCTATGGATCTGGCTGGTACTACGATTATGAGTATTGCCAGTCATACTCTTCATTGGGTTGATGAAACCCAGAAGGATAATTATCCTACGGAAGTGGCTGCTGGAGAAGAGACTATTCCCAATCAAAGCTATGGTGACTCCTATTGTCCAGATAATAAGTGTGATTATAGGAAGTCCATATTGGAGATTGAAATGTGCTGAAAGTACAGACATCTTACTGAACAGGAGGGTAATATCCTAGAGACTGAGAATGGTGCACAGGTTGCTGGACAGAGACAGCAAGGGCGGAGATCAATTTGGTAAGTTCCTGAATTAGGGAATGTAGCTCGGGGTCACCCGTTGCCTTACATCCCATAGAAGTGGTACTACTGCACACAGAATTGGTATTCCAGTGCTGGGAGTTCTCTCCTAGTTCTCCTAAGAAAATGTAAGCTTCTGTGGGAGTCTTGTGCATGAATTTGCCCTGGCACATCAACTCAAGCAGAGTTCTGGACTCATCAGTGAGTCCTTTATAGAATATGTGGACTAGACTCCTCTTGTCAAAATTGTGATGGGGACACTTGATTAGAGAATCTTGAAACCTATCCCACGCGTCATGGAATTTTTCATTTGACTTCTGTCGAAAGTCTTGGATGATCTGCTTCATCTCGTTTGTCCTTAATATGGGGTAAAATTTATAGACAAACTTCTGAGCGAGCTCGTCCCATGTGGTAATCGAATTCTCGGGCAAAGAATAAATCCAATCAGCGGCTCTATCTTTTAGAGAGAAAGAAAAAACTCTTAATTTGATACTCTTGTCGTCAAGGTGTTGAAGTTTGAAGAGAGTGCAGATGTTTAGAAAATGCCTCAGATGAGTATGCGGGTCATCTTTTGGAAGACCATGAAAGGTAGGCAGCATTTGTACTATTTGCGGTTGGATTTCGAACTGAACCGTCGTCGTGGGTGGAAGTACAATACATGTGGGTGGGTTAGCAGAGATAGGCGCATACATCTCAATGAGAGGTCGTTCAGCTGCCAGTTCTACCAAGGTAGTTTCTCTGGGAGGGGAGGGGAGGGTAGGAGATAGAGTAGTTGAAGATGCCGGTGAAGAATCTAGAATGTTAGACCGACTCTCAGATCGAATTAATCTACGGTTGGATCGGGTCCAGACGGACATATGCTTGAAAAAGTAAGCCGTAAACTGGGCAAAAAGTTGCCAGAGGAGAACACTAACCTGAAGTACACTATCTGATGCACAAAGAGCAAACATGATAATCCTATTTCTAAAACAATCAGGATATATATTTTAAGGGATTTATCTTGTTAGTTGGTGGGCTGAGGTATATTATGACAGTAGGCAGACCACTAGTTTATCTTGCTACTCGCCGGACTAACTTTGCACTCATGGGTTCTCACCAGGCTACACTCTTCAGAGCGAATCCTTTAATACTAACTCTAGTCAACAACAAGGCAATCCGAAGCCTAAACAAACGTGCGGCACAATGGTTGTCTTAAGTACATCCCAGACTAACCGGATTGATCAAGTGGTTAATAAGAGTGTTCCCTCGGGTTAAGCTAGGGTTGGTGCGTGTTCCTAGTCCACACGCAACTAACCGTTGAATAGTCCAAGATGCCACGTCGAGCTCAGTGTACTTAAGTAGCAGGGACTTATGGGTGTGTTAGACAACAGGGACCCGCGCTCGTGGTCTTACTTCGATTGGATGTTAAGCGGCTTCGCTATGTGTGGATTTTTTCTTGAACACCGAGCTCATTGGCTCTACTTCTTGATTCTTTTTAATTAAATAGAGCCTTGGGATCAAATCAGTTGGAATGATGAGGTGGGTGATGAAATTTCCACCAGTTTCAATTTTGGAGCTGGGTCTTCTCTCTTAGAGTTGATTGATTAACGGCAACGCCATGCAAGTCGTATAAGTTGATGCTAAAAAATAAATAGACATGCGGCACAATAAGCACCCAATTGCGCAATATCGCACTCAAGGTGAGGATAGAGACTTACCTCATGTGGGCCACGCCACGGAGTTGCCTCTGTGGGTTAGGGAGGGGTATCCTCATGGGCTTGGGCCTGACTCCACCTCTTTGAGCTTTCGCTCCCTACCTACACTGGATCATGTTCCTGTAAATGAGATCTAAGGGTCTAGGTTTGGGATTGGATATGGAAGGTTCTTGTCTTTCTTTAGGGTGCACAGGACAAATAATTTATTAAGGCAAGTATGAATTAGTATCCTAATTCGAGTCAGAATTTTAATTTAGAAATTTCCAAATTAGAAGATTTCTAAATTTGAATCGTTTCCCGAATTTTGAAAACCTTCCAAGAAAGTTAAGATATGTAAATCCCGTTCAATTTTAGAATGTTTCCAATATTAGAATCCTGCTAAAATCAGATGTTTCTTTTTTCATATGTTTCCAAGTTTAGAGTTCTATAGATAGAAACTCTCTCAAATTGGAATGTTTCAAGTATGGAAACCCTAATTTAGTCGGATTTCACAATTGTAAAAACTCTCCAAAAAGTGAAACTCACCGTGTGTGATCTTCTATAAATCCGCAGAGAATGGAAATCCTAAATTTTTTTAAATTTTTTTGAAATTTATCACTTAATCTAGGGTTTCTAAAAAACCCTAGAACAAGATCTAGCAGATAAATCCTAAAATAGAATAAAAGAAATTCCTAAACTATTAAAACTTTGCACCCGGCTGTCCGGGGTATTAAAAATAGTAATAAAAATAACTTCTAAAAGTAGCTAAAAAGCAAAAATGAAAGTTTCCACAAATGGTAGTCTTCTCGCTTTAGCAGCTTCCAATTCCGTCGTCTTTCGTCCCTTTTCGCACTTTCCGGTTACCCGAGCGGCAACGGTGCCATTTGAAAGTAGAATTTTTCCGCGTCGTTGATACGGAAACCCTAATTTCAACACATTTATAATTAATCCGATTTAATTCCTGCAAAAATACTAATTCTTGTACAGTGGGAAGTGTCGGATGTTGATCCGCACAAGGGATTAGTCAGGTTGGCACAAAAGCGAACATAAAATAACGGAAATAGGTCAAGAGAATCGTGGTGGGGTGAGAAGGCTGGTGATGATTTTAAACATTACTTTTGAAGATATTATTATCAATCGCAAACATTTGAAATTAAGGAAGCAGAACCAACAAAGATGGAAAAAAAAAAAAACACAACTTCTCTTTCATTAAAATTGTCAATTACAATGCTCATAACAAAAATTGACAAAGCTAATAATTAACTAAAGAATGACCTATGTAGAGAGAGGGATCCAGAGAGAAGATAGAGAAAATCGGTAGAAGAAGAGAGAAAGTTCTAGAGAGGGAAAATCGAGGGCTTACCTTTAGCACACTTACCCGGAATGATTGGCCATGAGATTAGTGCATGCGATCGCATGTATGCACTTGCTGATTTGGGCAGCAAGGGAAGGCGGCAAAGGTGTCACGCCTGCAAGTGAGATCGGTGGTGGAGCTCGTGAGGGAGGAGCACACTAGTCCATGGTTGGAGTCGTCGTTGCTATACCGTCCAAAAGAGAAGATTCACCGATCGATTTGAAGGTGAGACCGCTGGATATTGCTCCCTGGCCATGGTAGCAGATGGGCTTTTAAGAGAGACATCACGTGTTGTGCATGCTGACGAGAGTTGCAAGTTTGTCGGAGTGCAGGTGGTGACTCAAGGAGGACCCCGAACCAGTATGGGAGGCGCTTGGACGGACTGGAGTAAACGGTGTAGTGGCTGGGCTGTACACCTGCAGAAGACGGTGGCCTGAGGCATGGTGAAGAAGATGGAGATGCTGGTTTTGACCGGGTTGCACAGCACGTGTAGCAGTTTGTGGAGGTGATTCGGCCCAGCAATGGTGAGGACACAATCCTCTCTTCCTTCCTTCTTTCCTCTTTTTTCTCTTTTTTTTATATTTTTCCTTTGATTTGTGGGGATGAGAACGGCTTGGGCTTTTGGAGAGGGAAGGAGGGGGCTGGAATAGGCAGTAATGGATGGAGCGAGCTGGGGGTTGTGAGAAGAAGAAGAGAATGGGGGAGAGGTGTGGTGAAAGAGGAGAAACAAACCAGGGGTGGCTTGGTGGAGGCGCACCAGTCAGCGTGGAGGCGAGGTAGACAGACGTGGGTGACGGAGGAGCAGCGGCAACAACAGTGGGTTGCAGATCTTGCAACCAGCAAGGATCTGTGTTGTTGCCTGTGGATGCACAACGTGTAGGCGGAGGAAAGAGGCGGTCGTGCAGGTGGGAGAAAAGAAGAGAAGAGGAAAAAGAAAGGAAGATGGCCGGAGTTGTAGACCTGCAACTCCGGCGAGAAACACTACGAAGAAGAAGAAGAAAAAGAAAAACCAGAGAAGAAGAAGAAAGAAGAGGAGGAGGAGGAAGTGCACCACCTCCTTGCCAGCGTAGATCGCCAGAGAAGAAGAGAAAAAAATAAAGAAGATGAAGGAGGTGGATGAAAATAGAAGGAAGATAGGGGGAAAATGTGAGGGGAGTTTTAGGGGAAAGAGATGAGAAGAAAATGGAGAAATTAGGGTTCAAACAAACCCTTCTCTTCTCCTTTTTAAAAGCTCCCACTTTCCTTTAATGGAAAATGGGAATTTTTGAAAATATATATATTTAAAGAAAACATTTTTTTCTTTGGGGAATTTACTCATTTAGTGGACCCCCCCATTTTTATTTAAAAAAAATTAATTTAAAGCATTTGAAAATCGCGAGGTCCACTAAATTGTCAGGCTGCGGGTCGATGATGATGGACCCGACTGCTGGCCCACATGGACTGATGATGGCCGTCATCTCATAAGATAGTGTGACGAATGATTTGCTAAAAAGAATCGATCAGACGGATGATGACTGGATTGGGATCCAGATTGGTAGACGGATCTAGAGAAATCCAACGGTCCAATGGACGATCCAACGGTCAGAAAGCTCAGGGATATGGGCCAGGACCAACTAGCAGGAGTTCTGAGGTTAGGTCAGTAAATCTGAGGACCGAGAGATGAAGAGAGGAGAATAAGGAGAGATGAGAGAAAATTAGGGGGAGGAGAGAGAAAATATCAGAAAATGGAGATAAAAGTATTGGCAGAGGGTCTGGAACCCTGGTCTTCACTATGACCATCATCACGCTTCTCCAGTAGAGTAGACCATCATTCCTTGCTGATTCATGTGGCTTTAAACGTTTTGGTCCGTCTCTTGGTCATTGACTCTCCTACTCTCTTCATTCTTTGGGCCGGCTCTTTGGTCATCTTATTCAGCCCATATCTTCTAGTCATAACATGTTGGCTCTTTAAGCTTTGATAATGGGCTTTCATGATCGATTTTGGCCCGCAAGTCTTGAGAATCATCCAATCAGGGTTTCCTATAATCGAAAAAGTGCGTAATGAGACTTAATCAGAATGACTTTATATCTAGACTTTCGAAAATGTGTTTAATGCATGCAAATATACCATTTCGTCCAGAAAAGTGTTCTATGAAACAGAAGAGACTCTTACGTAAAAAAATAGATAAATAGAGTATTTTACATAGGAGAGTGCGATAACGCTAAAAGGATAATAGTGTAAAATATGAACTTTTAAGCGAATATCAACCATCCTCACCAAAAATCATCCCATTCCATAACTTCTAATATATATATTGGTCCTCGCCAATTTTTTGGTGTGAAATTTTGTGTCAAAATTTGTGTTCCCTGATCTTGACCCTTTAACTAAACATAGTAGTCTTCTTGATTGTTTTGAGGTGACTTTCTATAGAGTGTTCACGTGACACTTTTTTTTGCTAAATGATGACATTAAAAGGAGAAGAAATATAAAGAGGGAAGGATCAACATAAGCAAATATCATATTTTATGATTTTTATAATCAAAATTTATAAGACTTGGTCGAGTTAGAGTTCGGATCAACTCATAATTCGATTAAATTTATATAAATCGAGTTTATGTCGAGTCAACTCGAACTTCAGCATAGTCGAGTGAACTCAACCGAGTTTTGAGTTGACTCAACAAGTTTTGAACATTGCTCTAAATCCCAACTAGAAGCTCTAACATGGTTTTGGCTCATAGTCATAGTGGGGACAAACCGACCCCAAACGTCAGCCTGAATAGAAGCTTAGAACACATGTTGGAGGTAAACCGTTTTAAATTTGAAATGATTTTAGACCGTTTCAAACCTTTGAAACGGTTAACAACCGTTGTAAAGTGTTGGTAAAAAAATAAAAACTTTTGAAGCATGCACAGTTCCAAAGGGCGCGAACACAAGAATTATAATCGTGCCCAAAGACAAAACTTCTATTCGCACCTAACCCATTCTCTCTTTATCTTTCTTTAATCTCTTTGAAAACCTAAACCCTCTCTCGAAGGAGAATTGTAGACATCGGTTGAACCTTAACGTGAGGGGAAGATTGAAGAAGGTGAGCGAGCTAAATCCTGCGATCGCATGATGTTCGTTCCCCGTCTCCATGAGATGAGAAACAAGGGTTTCAAAGGGGGTCAGATCAGGGTTGAGAATCGCAACAAATTGGGTTTGCTGGAGCTGAGCTCACTTGAAATCCATGAGAGAGATTTAGGGTTTGGGATTGAGAGAATCGATGGATGCGCTCTTTCTCTTCCTCTTTTTCTCACTTGCTTTGTGGAAAAAATGCCTCTAAATGATGCATCATGGTTACACGAGCCATGGGTTTGTCTCATCTTCCTCTTTCACTCGTTTGCTTTGTCGAAAAAAAATGCCCCCATAAGATTGTTTGTCTCATTTAATTGTTTCTTCAATGGGTTTTTTCATAAGAGCAAGAGTTGCTAAGAGCGAAGTTTTTAATGTGTTTATAGGGTTTTAGGAAGCTTAAACTTTGAATGGAAGCTATGTGGAAATGAAAACTCTGATTTTAGTTTTGCCTCTATGCCTCATTCTGGATTTTTGAGCTATCCTTTAGCTTTTTTTACTTCAGTTAGCCCAATTTGTTTGATAAAGAACATCATTGACTGTGATTATAGTCTATTTTAGAGAAGATTGTTACTGAATCAACTTTTTTCTGATTGGCTTTTGATGCATATTTGCAGGAGGTAAGGATGTCAACTCCTGCTAGGAAGAGGCTGATGAGGGATTTCAAGAGGTTGCAACAAGATCTTCTTGCAAGCATCAGTGGCGCACCCCAAGACAATTATATAATGCTTTTGAATGTTGTTATATTTGGGTAAGTTAGGAAGGAACATGCTTTGTGTGTGCTTGTGTTATTTTTCTTTTTCTAGTATGCTTTTGGATGTGTTGGTTTTGGACACTTGGGTTTGAATCTGCCTTACTGATACCTTTTTTAGGTTTGGATTGCAGTCCTAATGACACTCCTTGGGCAATAGTAGAAAACTAGTACACCTATGTATGTGATGGCTGTTGGTTGCATGACAACAATGGTTAGTTCCAATTTCTAGCAAATTCCAATTGATTGTAGAAACACTTGTTGCTTGCCTTGAGGGTAGCCCAGTAATTATCAAGAGGTTGCAGCAAATTGATCCATGAATGCGGCCTTCAATGTGTTTATATTAATGACAATGATCTTCTCATAGTTGTATGATTGTAGCCTATTCTCTTTCTTGTTTGAGCATTAACACTCTTGATCACACCATATGAATGTGCTTGTAATGGTTGTTAATGGTACAAATTGGATCAAAGTCGATGTTTTCATTTCGGTTTCGGTCTCGGGCGAAACCGAAACGTTTCAGTAGTTTTAGTCATAGTTTCGGTAGTTTCAGGAGTAGTTTCGGTAATTTCGCTGATTTCGATCTGAAACTTAGCGAAATCATATTAAGAAGTTCAAAAAATGCTAAAAAAATAATGAAAAAAATAAAATAAGAAATATATAAATATGATAAAATTTAATTAAGAACTACCTTGTGTTACTGATTTAAATTAAAAAAAAAAGTGACTTATTGTACTTTTGGTTAAACCAGAGCATGTCTTGTAAAAGTAAAATTGTATACCAAGTAGTCAACATACACATTTGTAATTGAATACATTTCAATTAACATAGTTCAACATACAAGACTATAAGCACATAATACACAGTCTTACATCTTATGAAAAGAGCAATTTATTCATATTGCCCATAATACTGGTGAGCATGTGGATCTTGGAAGAAGAAACCATATTGTCCTGTGGAGGAGTCATCTGTACGAGTTTGACTCTGACTAGAGTTGGACTCTTCCTAATCAAGAGAATAATCATATGGTTGAGGCTGACCATAACTATATGGAGTAGGCTAACCATAATGATATGAAGGAGGCTGAGCATAACTATACGGAGGAGGCTGACCATAAGGAGGAGGCTGACCATAACTATAACCATAACCATAACCATAACCATAAGGAGGAGGCTGACCATAATTGTAAGTAGGCCAACTTGGATGGTCACCAAATGACGTACGTTCCATTTGCTCATCTATGTTGGTGCCTTCATGCCTAGGCATATATTGGCTATCAGACTCATCATCACTTGGATATATAATCAATTCTGCCAATCTCCTACGACGTTCTCTAATGCCGTGATTAGTATCTTGTGTGATGATGACATCATCAACGGATATGTGTCCCCCAGACGACCCTCCTACTCAGTAGTCGTAGTCCCTCCAACTCTCTATGGCTAGCTCCAGCACTTCCACTTCTACTAGCAACAGCACCACCACCACCACCACCACCACCATCATCGCTACCATCATCATCACTACCAGCATGAGCACTATCATCATCAGAAGCACCTCTAGTGAGTGGCTCATCTAACCATGACAAGTCTTCGTTGTCTAATATAGATGTATCCTTTTCGCATATCCAAGGGCCCAAGACGTCATCTACATCAAATATATAATCCAAATCGATAGGACTATAATACTCGTCATCTTCCTTCTTGTCCATCAAATTACGTACTCGCAACCTCATGTTGTAATGTACAAAAGCTAACTGCTCCAATCTCTTCATTGATAATCGATTGCAAGTCCTTGTGTGGATAAGAGAAAACGTACTCCAATTCTTCTCACGACCTGAAGAGAGCACGTTTGACTCAAAATCTTGATTGCAATACGTCTCAAATTAGGTGCATCCCGACCATAGTTATACCACCACTCGACTACAAAATTAAGAGTAAGACGTATTAGTAACTAATAAAATTATAATAACTATATATTTAGATGTACACATACCAGGCATATCAGACTTGCATTGATTTATTGTAAGAGTTTCTCTAAATTTACCCCTTGCCTCCACAAATAATTTAACCTACATATAAGTTGATAAAGTTAAAAGTGCATTATCACCTAAACTTTTAAAATATTATATACCAATAACAGTCTTGACAGATACACTATACATACTTCATTTATTGTTTTCCCTTGTATGTCCAATGATGGCTCTAACTTTTTAATGACCTCATCCAGGCCTTCTCTTATCTCTCGTGTCTTGACATATTGTCATATTGAAATGCAGGGTTCAATAAATGCGATGATTTATATCATGCAAAAAATATAATACCAATTAGAAAAAATAATAAAATCTTAACTTGCTTACACATAATCTAAATAAGCAACAATTTACCTACTGCATGTAGAAGATGATGTAGCTGGACATTCCATCTTCTATCAATGATATCCCAATATCTCTTATAATGTTTGCATGCAACTTGAATAGACATCTTTGCTCTATCCATTGCCTCATATATAAAGGCTATAGTTGGTTTTTTGTCTTGATCAACCAACTTCAACACCTTCACAAGAGGCTCGAATACAAAGCATGTCTCTTTTGCCTTTGTCCAAAACTTATTTGTCAATACGTAATTAGACACTGTATCTGCAACTTCTCTCTTCTTCCTATCTCTTCAAAATCCCGCCATCAACAACTTCCATTCATCTGATAGAAAAAGTTTGCTCAAAGCGTGTCTATGGCGCAAGAGACTTTGTATGGCGATGTATTCAGTAGCAAACCGTGTAATTCCAGGTCTCAACAAATCCTTACCTTCAATGAACTGTCTCATCAGGTTGACGACCTTCTCACTGTTATAAATGAAGCCCGTGATCTTCTTTGCCTTTTCAATTGTCGAAGATATTGATTTTGTCTTTCCAATCTCCTCTAGAATGAGATCGATGCAGTGTGCAGCACATGGGGCCCAAAACAAGTATTTTCTCCTAGCTATCAAAAACTTCCCTGTAAACTTGAATGATGCTTCACTATCAGTGACAATTTGCACCACATTCTGCTCACCAACCTCCTCCACTACCTCATCCATCAACTCCAATAGGTACTCAGAAGTCTTTTCCTTTCCAGACGTGTCGATCGACTTGTGGAAAATCATATCTCGGTCGCGGTACACCATGAAATTAACAATAGACTTCCTCATCTTTGATGTCCACCCATTGCACATAATGGTATAGCCATAGTCAATCCACTTTTTCTTTAATGTGTCGATGTAATCTTGCAACTCAGCTATTTCTATGTTTAAGTTTTGGTACCTGATCTTGACCCTTTAACTAAACATAGTAGTCTTCTTGATTGTTTGAGGTAACTTTCTATAGAGTGTTCACGTGACACTTTTTTTTTGCTAAATGATGATGACATTAAAAGGAGAAGAAATATAAAGAGGGAAGCATCAGCAGAAGCAAGTATCATATTTTATGATTTTTATAATCAAAATTTATAAGACTTTGTCAAGTTAGAGTTCGACTCAACATGCCTATGAGTTCGGTCCAAGCCCATGATGAAAAAGTGCTCAAATCCAATGGCTAAGAAACACTAATCACTGCTTTTTGGTGTGTGGGTCCACCAAGATGTGGGCCACACATTAAGGGAAGCAGTGGGTGCGAAAGAGTCTTCTACGTGGTAAAATTGAGGGACTTCTGCATCAAAATTTTAATACAGAAGTTGGTATCATAGATTTTTTCCTCCCAAAAGTGTCACCTCCGTGGTAAATTGAGGAACTTCTGCATCAGAAGTTGGTATCATAGATTTTTCCATTCAATTTTTTTGGGCCCACTGATATGACCCACCACATGATGGACGTACACACCAAAAATCAGATTGATTAGTGATTTCTAGCCATTGGATTGGAATGATTTTCATGAGTTGATTTCCAGCCATTGGATTTGAATATTTTTTGGATACTCAGATTCAATGGCTGGAGATCACGAATCAGCATGATTTTTTGTGTGTACGTCCAACAATGGATGGGCCAAAAATTCATAAGATCAGTGGCCCCAAAGGAGTGCCAAGTGGATTTTTCTGTAGTTAGTACTTTAGCCATTTTTGTTAAAAGTCGGGTTCCGGTGAACAATATTTTTGACCAACACCTTGGTGTACCCTCATAGAGGATGAATCAATGGCTAACTTTTGGTGAGGATGATCTCCTCACTATATAGATAACCCCAACAAAAAATCAGCCCATTCTGAAATTTCGAACCCCATTAAATGTGGTTTTCAAGTTACACCGTAAAAATCGTTCCATAATTCTTCAACTCCTAAACCGGTCTATGAATATCAGAATGATTTGAATTTTGGTGAGATGATCTCCTCACCGTATAGATCATCTTCACCAAAATCAGCCATTGATTCATCTTCTATGAGGGTACACCAAGGTGTTGGTAAAAAATGTTGGTCACCGAAACCCGACCCTTTTGTTAATCACCGCTGCCCTATGGGCCCATTGACCGCATGGATGTTTAGTCGCCCCCTTGCTGGATACACCCCCCAAAATCACCTTAAATAGTAATCTCTGGCCATTAGATTTACAACTTTTTTTAGTGTGATAATAGTCGTTGGATTTAACTATTTTTTGGTTTAATCAAATGGCTAGAAATCATAAAAAATAGCTGATTTTTTGTATGAATGTCTACCAACTGGTGGGCTAAACATCCGTGCAATCAGTGGGGCTAGATGGCAGCGTCGAGTAACAAAAATCGTGTTTGTGCACGTATTCAGGTATATACTGCTTTACATCAGAACTTCTCTCGAAGTTCAAAAAAAACAAGCTCATTCGATTACCCTCTTATTTCTTTAGGGTTTTAAACCCTTTACTCTCGGTTCTCCACGCTCTCAAGTCTCAAAAGCTGAAACTGAGAGTTCAAAAACAACTCACCGGCGACGGCGAGGAGCACGGCGGCAAGGGGATTGCAACTTGCAAGGCGAGTCGGAAGGCGCACAGGTACTCCTTCTCCTCCCTCTCTCTCTCTCTCTCTCTCTCTCTGTTTGTTGTCGACTCTTCCTCCCTCTCCCCTCTTTTTATGATTTTTTTTTTTGTTATGTTAATAATTGAGCTGCAAAGCCAGAAAAGGCTGAAAATGGCCTGATTTTGCGCGATTTCACGCGAGTACTGTTTAGATCTACAAGTTTCGGTGGTTTCGACACGTTTCGGCCGATACAAACGAAACTACCGAAACTGAGGCGAAACTACCGAAACTAAGCCGAAACTTGGTGGTTTCTGGTACAAACCAGTATCTTGTCTCGGCCTGTAGCGAAACCGAAACGTTTCGGTTTCGGCCGAAACTTTAAGCCATCTCTCCCTTCCTTTTGTATCAGATTTTTTGCTGGAGTTTTTTCTCTACTGCGCATTTAAAGATCCATGACTCAACTGCGCATCTGTTTTTTACAGTTAAGTGTGTGATAGCATTTTCCAAATAAAAAATAAAATTACTAAACAAGATGGAGTTCCATTTTTAATAAGTATTCGAAAAAGCTATAAAATAGACCCGTTATAATAGTCCTGAATTAGTTGGTTATATGTTTTTCCCGGACTCTTTACACTAACCGTATTAAGTATGAATTATTCTCAAATTCTTTATGTATATATATAGTACTTAAATACTTTAGCAACCTGATCTCTCCCCCTTCTCTAACTTTACACACCGCCGTCATTCTCACTGTCGTCCTTCATCGTCATATCACCAACACTGGCCTCAACTCTTTTAGTAAGTTCCTCCTGTCTTGTCTCTTTTATGGTTCTCTAATTCTCTTCTTACCAAGAAATAATTTTAATATAAAAAAATTGACCAATAAAAAAAAAAAACTTGAGCAACCCAACTAACCCGACCGAACCCAAACGGGTTGAGAAACTTAGGGCCAATATTGTGTTGGGCTTGGGCTCAGAGCCTTGAAGGTCAGGTTGATCTCCAACCCAACCCAACCCAACCCAACTGCCCGAGTTGCAGCCCTAATGTTGTGTGTGCTTGGCGCAACATCCAACAATCATTTTTTGCCAAAAAGCGGTCTATGGATATTTTTCCCAACATATGTTTGTCTTTGAAAACATTTGCTTATCAAATGTTTGCCTACAAACATTGTCCCGGAAACTACGAACATGATACCAAGCAAGGCCTTACTCGCAATTATTTGTACAATTATTCACGAATTATATGCAAATCGTACGAATTATTCGAAAAACGAACCGAACAACCTCTTATTCAAAGGTTTTGAAAAAATTGCACATTTTTTAACATGATCGAATTATTCTTGAATAAATCTCGAACTTTACCGAATTATTTCCAGATTCTTTAGTTTTGAACATGAAAGACAATTTAATTAGACAAAAAATTGTCAATATATCTCTTTATTGTTTTATTTTATTTTTAAATTATTTTTGCCAAAATTTTAATGCATTTTTAAATAACAAATCCGAATTGTACTCAAACATTATTTTTCCCACACTTTGAATTGCTAACTATGGTCATATTTACAACCCATTATCTTTAGCGGAAATTTCTTTCCAATAGTTATTCTTTTGGGAATTTTTGATATAGACCCATGTTATATTTGAAACTTGACATACCCTCCACAATTTTGAAAAAGGTTGAATTACCCCACATGATCTGGTCCATTGTCCATGACAATTGTTGACCTATATTGACTAATAATTTTTTTAAAGGACAAAATTGGCCCTTTTTTCAACCTTAGAACAAGCAAGATCCTGTAGGTTTGAGCCAAAACCCTAAACCCAAATCAATCAGATGTTGTGGACTGCCGTGAGATTCTAGTGGGTTGGCCACCCATCGTCGTGGCCAACCTATCAGAATCTTGTGGCTGACCAACCACCACTTCAGTGATCAATTTAAAAACTTACATTCTTAAAAAAAAAAACTATAAAAAAATCAGATTTTGAATTAAAATTGCTTGTTGGAGTGGTAATTAACCAGCCACGAGATTCCAGTAGGTTGGTCGTCGGTGATGGGCAGTCAGCATACCAGAGTCTTATGGCTGGCCGAACGCCACTTTAGCGAGCAATTTAAAAACTCATGTTCTTAAAAAATTAAAAATATTAGATTGTAGAATTAAAATTGCTCGTCAGAGTTGTAGTCGGCTGACCACGAGGCTTCGATAGGTTGGTCTCCGGTGATGGGCAGCCTACCCATTGGAATCTCATGATCGACCGTCCACCACAGCCATTTGATTTGGAATTAGGGTTTTGGCCTAAACCCTTGTGTTCTTGTTTGTTCTAATTTTGAAGAAATGGACATTATTATTATTATTTTTAGGTAAGTCAGCTTTTTCAAATTGTGGGGGTATGTCAAATTTCAAAGATAGCATGGGGGTATGTCAAAAATTCCCTCTTCTTTTTAGCAATTTTTCCAAAAAGCATTTTTCTCGCTTTATAAGAAGTGTTACCCTATCGCCCTCGCCTCCTGTCCTTCCCATCTTCCCACTTTTGGACTCCTCTGCTGTCGGCTAGCTGGACTACTTGGTACTCGTTACAAGTCTCTCTCTCTCTCTCTCTCTCTCTATAGCTATGTGTGTATCTCTTTGAGAAATGTGGAGATGTTGATCGAATTACAGTTAGGATTTTAGATTGAATTACATTTAGGGTTATTGTTTTAGTTATAGCCATTTGTCTGTCGTTTCATCTTCAGATGTATATCTCTACATAGTCAAACCCTCTTCTTTTTCAGCAAGGTAGGAATATATCAACTAATATACAAACTACAGTTGCTGATAACCAAAAATCAGACGATTGGTTCAGTTTATCCTAGTTAGCTTTGAGGAATCCTTGAATTTGAAAATTCTTAACTGCTACCCATTTGAAAACTCATTTGAGGATGACCCATTTTGCCAATTTTTGAATTTGCGTTAGTACAATTCAGGTTTTAGTCATTCAAAGAAATTGTTTCCATCAGTTGGTAGGTGTAGATTGCGGTGTTCATATTCACCCCTATTTCCAAATACTAGAACTGCCTCGTTATTTTTTCTGTTCTAGAAAATCATCTTCAATTCTTGTATTGACAAGTATGCACCTTTTCAAGCATCTGGTACTCGTTACAGGTCTCTCTCTGTCTATGTGTGTGTCTATTTCAGAAATGTGGAGATAGTGATCGAATTACATTTAGGGTTAGGGTTTTAGATTGAATTACATTAAGGGTTATTGTTTTTGTTATAGCCAGTTGTCTGTCATTTCATCTCCACATCTTTGAATCTCTCTCTCTCCCTTTTTTTTTTTTCGAAAGGTAAAAGGTGAAAATTTATTAAGGCACTTAGAGGCTGAGAAAGCCTACCAAGGCAAAGCGGTACATCTCTGTATCTCTATACACAGTCAAACCCCTTCCTTTTCAGCAAGGTAGTAATGTATCAACCTCTGTAGTCAAGGCGCGCGCCTCAGGCTCCAGGCACACCTAAAGCGCTTTAGAAGGGTTAAGGCGAGACGCGTTTAGTAAGGCGCGCACCTCAAACCAGGCTCCAAGCGCATCAGGCGCGCGCCTCACTAAAATACATGTTTTTTTGTAAAATTTTTGTTCTTTGGCCTATTATATTAAACATCGGTTTGATAGGAGAGATACAATTGACCCTATCTCATTGAAAGACATTGATGAAAGCAATGGATGACTATTTGGGGAGATGGAAACAGAAGGTGGAGTAGCAGAAAATGAATTGGTGTTTGAGGATAATAACTTGACATGGAGTGTTGTTGCGAGAGCTGCTAGAGTTAGTGAACCAACATCCAATACTAGATCTCGATCAAGGTTAAGAGTAAGAGCAAGGGCTTTAATAAGGGAGCCGGAAGATGAAGAGGCCAATTCAGAGGAGACAGAAGAAGAATATATTGAGGATGCTAACACATCTGATGATGATGGGATGAAGCTAATGATTATATTTTAAATGATGGTGATGTTAACTAGAACTAATTGTGGGCTATTTGAAATTTTGAACATTTGCTATCTTTTATGTTTTATGATTTTTTGATTACTTGTTTTGTATTAGATAATGACAATGTTAACTAGAACTGCTTTTGGGTTACTCGAGATTTTCGATATTTGCTATCTTTTATGTTTTATGGCCTAATGATTACTTATTTTGTTATTTTATGATTTTAGTTTTCTTTATTTTTTATATTTCTTATAACTTTTAATATTGCGCCTCGCTTCAATCAAGCGCGTGCCTTGCCTTGCGCCTCAGGTGCTAGAGGTCTTAGCGCCTTTAACTACCTTGGTATCAACTACTATACAAATTACAACTGTTGATAAGCAAAAATCAGACGATCGGTTCAGTTTATCCGAGTTAGCTGTGGGGAATGCTTCCGGGTACATATGCCTGATTTGAAGATCTTACCACAAGTCCTAACTGCTACTCATTTGAAAAACCTCATTTGAGGATGACCCATTTTGCCAATTTTTGAATTTGAGTTAGTACAGTTCAGGTTTTAGTCATAAAAGAAAATGTTTCCATCAATTGGTATAGTTCAGTTCGGGTTTTGGTCAGGCCCATACTGCCTTGTTATTTTTTCTGTTCCAATATTGACAAGTATACACGATTTCAAGCATATGTTATTGTAAGCCTATCACAAAGAAAAAGGTGGGTATATACAGATAATGAGAATTCAAGAATTTCATGGTAGTTTGCATGAATATATTTCATTTAAAGAGCACTTTGGAGCACTTGCCAAAGCTAAAAGTTACTTAGAATTAAAAGTTCTTGATGGTTGTATTGAATATCTATTTGACATGGTTTGTGATTTGGTTGAATGGATTACTACTTGATTGGGATTATGATTATTTTCTGTTGCACCCTTAATCTTTTTCGTTTATTATAATGGATTTGATCTTTTTCTAGATTTCAATTGTGGAGGAGGAAATCTTTAGTTTGCATTTGCAAATTGCAGGTTGTCGCTCTACGGGCGCCCACCTCTTTAAGCTGGGCACCAACATTTGAGGCACCCACGCCGATTGGAGGGCCCATGTTTGGGCACCACATTTTGCTGGGCACCCACATTAAACCCCAAAAATATCTTTCTGACTTGGGTTCCTGGCGGTGGCTACCAGGGCACCCACGGTCGAGCTGGCTGTGGGTGACCTGGTGGCCACGGCTGGCTTGGTCGTGGGTGCCATGGTGGCCACGGTAGTTTAGGGCCGTGGAGGCAAAAAAAAAAAAAAAAAATTGCCAGCAGTCCCGCATATTGTCCATCCATCAGTGGGAGTATGTGGTGCTCCAAACCACCATCCTTACACCACCTTTGCACTATTCATAAACTCCACCACCACCGCCATTAACTCCACAACCACCACCCTACCACCACTAACTCCACCATTACCATCAACTCCACCATCAACACCACCACCACTATCACCACTTTACCATCAACTCTACCACCACCACTCCAACACCACCACCAACTCCACCATGACCACCACCTCCACCATGACCACCACCACCACCACCACCACCACCACCACCAAGAAGAGGAAGAGAAAATGAGAAGGTAGAGAAAATGAAAAAATCCATGAGAAATGGAGAGAGAGAAGAGGGGAGTGCAGCTTCGTCATTTAATGGAGAGTAAACGGAGGTAATGTGTGTGGGTGCCCAAACAAAAATGTAAAGGGATGGGAAAGGGCAATTTTGTCATCAAAATTTGTTTTCTTTTGTGGTACCCGGCTTAAAGAGGTGGGTGCCCGTAGAGCGACCCTTTTGTATAAGGTAACAAAGCTGAGTAGATTTTCTTGTTATGCTGGTGAAATGCTTTTTTTTTTGCTTGCTTCATTTTTTCTAAAGGGATTCCATGAATTGGGTATTTAGTATTGGTCGTTTGCTTTATTTACATAATTAAGTTTCTTGTGTTTGTCTAGGTCTTATATATTGGTTAGCCCTTGGAAGTTTTGAAGAGAATGGATATGGTTTAATAACACATCACATGTTTTGTATTGAAAGGGTGAAGAGAAGTCCCTTTCAATGTTTATATCAGATAAACTGTTACGGCAGTTTCTCATGCATGAGGTTGTTACTTGGCCAAACTTTGGCCTCATACACGGCCTCAGTAAACCACTGTTGGGCTATCAGAGCAGGAACCATCACAGACACTTATACTGCCAACAACATCTTAAGCGGATACACAAAATGCAAAGAGGTAAACCAAGCTCACAAATTGTTTGACGACATTCCCCAAAGAGATACAGTTTCTTGGAATTCAATGATCACTGGATATGTAAATCTTGGAAACTACGAGACAGCTTGGGAGCTTCTGAAAACCATGAAAAGAAATGGGTTCACTTTCGATCAGTACACCTTTGGAAGCATTCTGAAGGGAATTGCTTGCATGAGTCGCATTGATCTTGGGAAGCAAGTGCATTCAATCATTGTTAAGACAGGTTACGAGAGGAATGTTTTCTCTGGTAGTGCACTGTTGGACATGTATGCAAAGTGCAAGAAAATCCAAGATGCCTATACAGTGTTTGAGTGCATACCAGAGCGTAACTTTGTTTCGTGGAATGCGTTAATCGCGGGGTATGCCCAAATGGGTGATCGTGGGATTGCTTTCTGGCTCTTTGATTGTATGGAAAGAGCGGGTGCAGGGCCTGATGATGCCACATTTGCCAGCCTTCTGACGTTGCTCGATGACCCTGAGTTCTATAAATTAACGATGCAAATATATGCCAAGATCATAAAATACGGTCTGGCATCTGACACAACTGCATGTAATGCCACCATCACGTCATATTCTGAATGTGGGTCCATTGAAGATTCTCGAATGGTATTTGATGGCGCAGATGGCACCCGAGATTTGGTGACATGGAATTCCATGCTAGCGGCTTACGTGATGCATGATCATGGGGCCTTTGCAATTGAGCTCTTCATTGAAATGCAAAGGCTTGGGATTGAACAAGACATGTACACATATACTAGTGTCATAAGTGCTTGTTTTGGACCAAAACATCAAAACCAAGGGAAATCCTTGCATGGGTTGGTAATCAAGAGGGGATTAGACCAAGCAACACCAGTTTGCAATTCATTGATTGTCATGTATCTCAAATCCAACAACAACTCAATGGAAGATGCATTAAAACACTTTGATTATATGGAGTTCAAGGATAGTGTCTCTTGGAACTCGATTCTGACTGGATTCTCACAGAATGGGTTGAGCGAAGATGCCTTGAAGTTCTTTGGGCATATGCGATCTACGCCTCTTGTGATCGATCACTATGCTTTCTCTGCAGTCCTCCGATCTTGCTCTGATTTGGCGACCTATCAATTGGGCCAACAAGTTCATGTCTTAGTACTTAAATCAGGCTTCGAGGCAAGTGACTTTGTAGCTAGTTCATTAATATTCATGTACACCAAGTGTGGGGTCATTGAAGATGCAAGAAAATCCTTTGAAGCCACTCCCAAAAACAGCTCTATCACATGGAACTCAATCATTTTTGGTTACGCGCAACATGGGCAAGGTAAAATCGCACTTGATCTCTTCTCGCAAATGCAAGAAAGAGAGGTGAAACCAGATCACATAACCTTCGTTGCAGTTCTCACTGCATGTAGTCACATTGGATTGGTGGAACAAGGATCATACTTTCTAAAATCTATGGAAGCTAATTATGGGATTCCGCCGCGGATGGAGCATTATGCATGTGGGGTCGACCTCTTCGGACGGGCTGGGTATCTCAACGAAGCAAAAGCCTTGATCAAATCGATGCCATTTGAACCTGATGCAATGATATGGAAGACTCTACTGGGCGCGTGTAGGATACATGGTGACATAGAATTGGCTAATGAGGTAGCGAGACTTTTGCTAGTGTTAGAGCCTGAAGAGCATTGCACATATGTTCTTCTCTCTAACTTGTATGGGCATCTTGGAAGGTGGGACGAAAGGGCTACTGTGAAGAAGGTGATGAGGGAGAGAGGGGTGAGAAAGGTCCCTGGTTGGAGTTGGATTGAGGTGAAGAACAAGGTGTACGCTTTCAACGCCGAAGATCGATCACACCCTCAATGCAAAGAAATCTATCAGACATTGGGGGAGCTGATGGAGGAGATTAGGCGGCTGGATTGTATTGCACATATGGATTCTGATGCGCTTGATTTCTGCCATGTGGAGGGAGATTGCGATTAAAGATTTTTAATGGTTTTACCTCAAACATGTGTTCTAAGCTTCTATTCAGGCTGACGTTTGGGGTTGGTTTGTCTCCACTATGACTATGAGCCAAAACCATATTAGAGCTTCTAGTTGGGGATTTAGAGCAGTGTTCAAAACTTGTTGAGTCAACTCGAAACTCGGTTGAGTTGACTCGACTTGGCTGAATTTCGAGTTGACTCGACATGAACTCGATTTATATAAACTTAATCGAATTATGAGTTGACTCGAACTCAAACTCGACCAATTCTTATAAATTTTGATTATAAAAATTATAAAATATGATATTTGCTTCTGCTGATCCTCCCCTCTTTGTATTTCTTCTCTTTTAATATCATCATATAGCAAAAAAAAGTGTCATGTGAACACTCCATAGAAAGTCACCTCAAACAATCAAGAAGACTTCTATGTTTAGCTAAAGGGTCAAGATCAGGGGACACAAATTTTGACACAAAATTTCACACCAAAAAATTGGCGGGGACCAATATATAAATTAGAAGTTATGGAATGGGATGATTTTTGGTGAGGATGGTCTCTATGGTGAGAAGATCACCCACACAAAAATTCAAATCATTCTGATATTTGTTGCCTGTTTATAAGTTGAAGTTTATGGACCGTCTATTTTTTACCGTTAACTTGAAACCCACATTTGATGGGGTTAAAAATTTCAGAATGGGCTGCTTTTTTGTAGGGGTGATCTATATGGTGAGGAGATAAAAAATCAGCCATTGATTTATCTTCAATGTGGGTAAACCAAAATTGGTTTGTAATTTTGTGTCAAAATTTGTGTCCCCTGATCATGACCCTTAGTTAAAACCTTTACTTAATTTAAACAGGACCGCCAACATCAGATCTCGTACGTGGAGTACCACTTAATCGATACAAAAGTCATTCCATGGTCACAATACTAGTACCACTAATCTCTCTATGTAATCGTTATTTGGCATAATTTGTGCCATTGAAAAAAAAATTTAAATAACTTAGGATGAAAATTCAAATTCTCATAAAAACACTTAATTCTATCCACTGATTGACACTTATTGCATGTTATTTCCCTTAATTTGAATAGTACCACTAGTGCCGCCGGATCTCATTAAGTCAAGGGCATTGTGAGTATTTTAGAATGTTTATTAGGATACTTTTGCAAGTTTTTAAAAGAGAAAGCTTTAAGAAAATGACGTTGGCATTAAAAAAGAAACTGGGAATCTTTTTTAAAGATTCATTCACTTACCGCAATAAGTGAAGGTTGGGTCACTTTTTACTTTTCACTTTATTTCAGTGAGTTGGTGATAAGTGCTGAAATTAAGTCGTTTACCAACACTACCTAATGATCAAAATCACTTAATTTCAGTTCAATCAGACTTAAGGTCTGAGAAAAAAGTTTTACCAAACGCCACCTAAGAGCCATACTTATTATTTGTAGGTTACTAGGGTCCTTAGTGGGTCCTACCACCATAATTTATTTTATGTGATTAGTCCCGTCAAATGGTGTCTAGATCGATACCCTATCAAATAATGTTCGTTTGAATAAATTCTAAAGTGTTTCTGTATGTACAATTACCAAAATCCCTCTCAAGGTCAACTTTTCAGAATTAACCTTAAGGTTCAAGTTTTAATCTAATGTTTGTAGGTACATATAATTTATCTCAAATTGTCGCATAGAGAAAGAATTAGAGAAAATCCAAGCATTCACCGTATTCAAGCAAAAGACCAAAATGTCTAAAAGAATTTCCTGGTATTACAACGAGACTCGTATAGGTTGGTCGTTGGTGATGGTCGGCCAACCTACAGGAGTCTCATGGCTAGCCGACCACCACTGTAAGTGGGGGCTGAATGGTAATTGTTGAGTCTTATGAGGCCAGGCAGTAGCACTTTTCAACCTTTATGCATTGTTCAGAAGTTCCACTTAAGCAAGTCTTTTTGGCCAAATATAACGGGAGTGCTTGGTTTCTAAGATTCATCCAAAGGTGTACTGCCAAAATTTCTTAGAACTCATTTATGGAGTTGGTTAGCAATTTAAAACAGTAGAGGTATCCATTTTTATTGCATAGAGCATGAGCACACTAGAATTTACAGTACACAACAAGTTCAGTATGCTGTACCATCCAAAATGATGTATCATGGTTACACGAGCCTGAAAAGTTTTCTAGAAAACAATTCATATGTCAAAAGTGTTGATTTTGAAAAAAATTATATACATTTATGGGCAAGAATTGTCTCTAGAAAACTTTACTAAGAGCAACCATACAGGGTCTTAGTTGAAAGATTTATAGCTTGTGATTCTCATTTCCCTGCATTGTATTTGTTTATTTTTCTGGGTTTCATTTGAGAACCTAGATGTTTCATATTTTGCTGCACATCCATGCTTTCTTTCCAAAACTGAAACACATATTGGTAACATTCTAATTTATCATAATGCATATACAGTCTTATTGTTGTCATAACATTTTTCTTTAAATCTGATCTGTATGTACTGGTCACATAGCACTAGGCTCATAGCCTATTAACATAATTCTAATTGTGATCGCAGGTACGAGTTCAATGGTGGCTGCTATTTGCTATGCGTGGTTGTTGGAGAATAGGGTTAGGGATAATAAGGAGGAAGATGATGGAGATAGGGCCATAGTGGTGCCTGTAATAAATATGAGGGGAAGGATGTGGAAGCGATGGTAGGCTGCTTGGCTCTTCCACCATGTAGGCATTCATGCTACTGCTCTACTCTTCTAGTCTTCTCCAATGAGGTAATTTTTTTACTATTTATTATGTTTTTAATCTTTATTTCTTGTCGCATTTTTCTAACTCTCTCGCCCTCCCTCCATCAAAAATATATAACGAGTGTTGAAATACCTAATATATGGGGCTAATTGGACTAATCATACCACTCACTTTTCAATTCTGTCATAAATAATCGTAACTTCAGGACATATTGAATTAGGAATTTTAGTACTCAAGCAATGAAATGGTTCCGCCATGGATTAGATATAGAAATGAAATTATTGGGTGGAAGGACAAGAAGATTAGTGAATGTTAAAGGCTTTAGTCAAAGTAGAAATGGAGGGACTTTATCAACTTAAAGGGATAAGAAGATAAAGTGAAGTTAAATATCGAAAATTCAAAAAACAGTGATTGCTTCTATTATGAGGGTACACTAAACATTTTGTAGAAAATATTATGATGGTCCTATTTAAGGAACAGTTTGAGATGGTCAAGCCGAGGCGATCTTGGAAATATGGGGACATTCAGCAAATTGTTAAGAAAATTTACTATGATCACGCCAGTTTATTAGTTTTTGATATTGTTTTTCAATTTCTAAAATTTGTATAGTTGTTATCTCAAAATTTAAGGAGGTTACTGCTATTTTGTTCTGGAAATTTCTACACAATTCTTTTGCTATCATGCCTCTCTATTCCAATTTTCACTTAATCCAGACCCATTTCATGAATTTTGTTCCCTTTTTTATCTTGATATTGCATCTGTGCAGACTTTTTACATGGGTGATGATTTGTTGAGTTAAGACTTAAAAATTTGAACGACATTAACGTAGGCTGCTTGGTCAATTCATGCAGTTGTTTTTCCATTTTCAAATTTCTCGTGGCAGTGTATATAATTTTGAACGGATTGTTGACTTTGTTAATGCCATTTGGAATCAGGTGGATATGGAGAGTTTAATAATGGCAAGGCAATTAAGTATCCTGGTGGTTGGGCAAGATGTTCTTAAATCAAATGTCGAGGGTCTGTATTTATTTATTAGACTGCTTTGAAATGAATAAGACAGGGACACATATATCTTTTATAGGCAATGAACTAGTAAACACAGAAACTGACTCATCCTATTGCTTCTATATCTTCTCATTAGATATTCTTTTATTGTATGTCTAGGTTGGGATCTCAGTGCACTGCTCTTACAGATAATTACTGTGAAGATGCCTATGACATGCTTCAAATCCACATCTTGAAAAAAATTCTGGTGAACTACTAAAAATTGCTGCTTTTTCATTGATTTTCTTTTTTATGTTCTTGAATATATAATTATTATAACCGATCAAAATATATATATATATAATTATTATAAAACCTCCCTAAACTAATAGCCAAGGAAATAAATTTCGGTTTCGAGGTTTATTTCGACCAGTCTAAAAATGGAAATGTTTCGTGGAAATATTTCGACCAGTGTGGAAATAATACATTTTTCGTGGAAATGATGGAAATATTGTAGAAATGTTTGTGGAAAGTTTGGGAAATGATGAAACAAGCATAAAAACACTCATAAGCTTTCAAACTGTAATATACAACCATTTGTAGTGTGGAAATGAATGACCATAATGGTCTATAATATGTCGCGGGAAGCATCTTTAATTTGTCAAGGTTTAATTTAATTATATAACTATTATTTAATTGCTAATTATAAAAAAGTCATAAAGTAATATATTAACAAATCCTTTTTCACTTACATTAATTTCTTAACATTATATGTAATTTTAGAAAACCTATTTACTATTAACTTATAATATTTATTTAATTTTTTGAACGTTTAATTTTTTATTGGAAAAAAAAATTTAGGGTTAATTTTTTTTAACCCAACCAACTTGTAGAACAGGCTAAGTTATGCAACATATAATCAATTTATGCACAACCATGGATGTTTAGGGTAAAAACCAATGAAATTGGAGTTTTTCCCAAATTCCAAATTTTCACCCTAGTACACAAATCTAGTATAAATGCATCATAGATTCATAAATTTAATGAATTTACACCTAACCTATTTATTTGTAGCAAGAAATTGTATTATTATGTATATTTTGAATTTGAAAAAACTCCCAATGTTTTCATGAACTAAAAAATCCACAAAGAAGACCTTGTTAACTTACTAATGAGCTTGATCAGGAAGCTTTTTGTATACCCAATATGATCCATCAAGATGTTCCCATAGGAAGAAAATAGTGTTTAGCACTGAGACAAATGGTAGTTGAGTTCTAATGTTTTTCAATATTGACGTATCGGCCAATTACAAGGTTCCTGCTCATGATTCTGCTGTAAGCTCTATTCTGTTTGGATGAATATGACACTGACAGGAGGACATTAAGGCATTACGATTTTTTTCTTTTTTCTTTTGACAAGTTTTAAGGCGTTCAGACTTGCTGGACACATCCTGTGTTCAAAACCATTTGAAGGGCCTAGGTTCCATAGATCCTTACTGTTTCGACTAGCCTCAACTTTTCTTTCTTGCCATCTTTAACCATGCATTCATTCTTGGAACAATTTGTTAATTCCAATTTTGAATTGATCATTCTTGGAATTAATCTTTAACTATGCATTCATTCATTCTTGGATTTATTCCAATTTCTTAGTGCATTAGTTGTGTTATTGTTCTGTTTTCGGATGTTTCTATTAACTGGCATATTTTGAAAAGGGAAATGAGAAAATCTTTCTGAATTGTGTTTCATGATAGAGACTTTATGGGCATTGCTTGTCGATTTGAGCCCATGTGGCTGCCATTTTCCCAATTCAGGATGTATGGTTCTTTTGTGTCTTAGAAAGAAAGGAAAAGAGAAAAAAAAATTATCGGTGTTGTCTCTGTGATCAGAACCCAATGAAGTTGGTTCCTGATAGGGGATTTGTTATTTAACTGGTAGTTTTGGAAAGAGAGCTAATCGGTAATTTTTTCCCTGTTTCGACAAGCATTCGGTTTGTTTTTGCCTTTTTGGTATTGGGTTTGTTTAATATCATCTTTGCTTCCTTCAGGTGGCAGCACCTTTAGAGACTTTGGGCTGGTTGCAGATGAGTTGCAAATAAGGAAGGCAACAAGACCGAGTCAGTTGTAATTCTTAAGGTGAGTTCAAGTGGGGACTGGAGGAGTCCTTGCTCAAGAGGTTGGAATCTGAAGGCATTGTTAGACAAGTTTTTCCTTTGCATAGTAAGTTGACTATCTTATTTCAACTAACCCTTGATATCGGTGGCACCTAAAGCATGACAAGGTTTTATTTATGGATGAAAATAAGAGGAAGCCGCTCTTGAACAATCCCCAAGGAGACTAGCCAATCTGATTGATCATAGTAGGGAGTTGATTAGATGATGGGCACTTTTCTTTTTGTCATACTATTAAGGGATACTAAAGATATCGCAGATTTCTTACCAAAGAATGATGCATATAATAACTATATTTTTGTCGGGAATTCATGTCCCTAACCTTGTAACCAATAACCATATTTCTTGTGACAGTTTAGTCACTTGTAAGAAAAAAGTTTAGTGATATTTGAGGTTTTCTGAGATTAGAAAGAGAAAAAAAAATCTGAAACTATGCAAAAAGCAGAAAGGAAAAAGTTTAAAATATTTAAATATTGTTAACCTAGCTAAAGCTTATCCATTCATTTAAGAACCATTGATCTGGTCAATTCCCATGGATGTCTGATATTTTTAATTTGAGCATGAAAATAGAGTTTGTTACAAACCTTTGGGAAGAAAAATCCCCCAAACTAATCCAAATCTTTAGATTCATCAATTGAAGCTTCTTATATTTTTCATTTTTAAAGGAATGCTAACAATTTCTGTGCTCTTGGGACACATCTCAAAACATAATGAGTTGAGTGACTTCACTTTCTGTTTCCACCCATGAATAGAATCCTGCATTACATGTGCTAATTTGGCAAAATGTTTGTGCACACTAGACAATGCACAAATAATTCTACTTCAAATGATATCTTTTGGCTCAGAAGATACTAACTCAAGCATATATTCATTGGCTTCGTCCATGAGTCTCAGATTTCTTGGTGTTTCCCAAGATCTTTAACCTAAGCATACAGAGACAGACACTGTGGATGATTCATCTAAATATAACAGATTTTGGTGATTTGAAAACTTATTGAAAATTGGAGAAAATAATGTAAATGCATAACTCTATTTCATGCTTCAAGATCTAGATTGATATTTCACTTTTTCTCAGTTACATTCCTAGTATGCTAGTACTACTTTTCGGTCCCTTCATTAAAATTTCTTTTGTTCTTGGTCTAACTTTGCAGTTATGATGAATTGCTGATAGCTATTCTGGAACTGCTTATACCTCTCATCAGCTTCATCTCCCCAGGCAAACTAAAGTGATTGTGACGCCCTGAAATCCCAGTTTCTTTGAAGTGAACAGCATGCAAACTGAAAAGATATAGCCTAGATGAAATCAATTAAATCCAACCACATTTGCTGTCTCCATTGTCACTGCCCCTGTTGCTTTTCTTGGCAAAGACATCGAACGCGGAGATGCAGAGTTTAACGCAACACCCATAATACCAAGATTCATCTAATTACAGAACTTAGCAGCCATCTTTGTTTTAAGTGGGCTGGCATATAACTAAACCAGAAGCCACACTCTTCAAAACTCAAAGAAAAAAAGTAGAGTTTGGTTTAGTTACGATAGAGATGCTATGTCTTGCAGCCTTACCATCCATCATCAATGATTATGGAGGGTGTAAGTTACATCGATTTCCATACTCGTACAGGAAATATTGCTTCATCATTTATAATGAGAAACTCTTGTTTGGGTTCCATACTGTGTGAGTCTTCGTGTAGGGTGTTTATGAATTTTATCTCACTGTTATGATGCAAATTACAGTGATATTCTCTCTCCAATTTTTGGTTTCCCTGAATTAAAAGCAAGTTAGAATGAAAGTTGTTTGTTCATTTGTTGGGAGTAAACATATGCATGTCTGAATCATAGGTTGGATATGTCTTGTCTCATCTTTTAGTAGGCATGGTTTTTGTTGGTCGTCACTTTTAATTCTCCCCTGACTAGAGCAGTGGAGCCCTTGTATTATTCTTGTTGTCTATCCTTCTAAGCATTGTCTTGACTTGGTCTTGTCTTGGGCTCCAAGTGAGGATGAAATTTAGAGGTTTTCTTTGATAATGGGACAACATGAAGAAGCTTTCCATAATTTTACAATGGCTGTCAACTTGATATAACTCTCCTCCTTTATCTTGGCTTTGGTTAGCAACTATGTTTAGAACTAGGTGGTCTCAAGAAAGTAGGGTGGCTTATAAAAAAAAGAAAGAAAACAAAACAAAAAAGTATTTCGTGGGTAGTTGTCATTGGACTAATTCAGTTACTGATTAAAATAATATCGAGTTATAAAAAAGTTTTGATTTGCTGGGAATTCCTGGTAGTACCAACTGCCATCAAGTAAAGGTTACTTCAGTAGTTCCATGAGGATGTGATCTCTCATAGGTACGCATGAAGAAAACAGTTAAAAATCTTTATTGTTGATGTTACATGGACCCTATAGCATTGAGTTTGCTATCAACATTAAGTATGTGCATAATTTTAGAAAGCTCATTATTAAATGCTTGGTTTGGTTCAACTCTCTAAGCTTCTAAATTTTTGTTTTATGTTTGTGAATGAGTATATTGGCAACTAGTTGTCGTTTTAATTTTTCCCTTTCACACAAGCTAGACACAGCTATGGAAGTTTGTAGTCTTATCTATTTTTGGGCTGAAATTTTTGGCATGACTTGGTTTCATGACATTTTTGTTAAAAGGGTTAAATAGGACTTATGTGCTCGTTTTTTGTCAAAACAATACATGGTTGTACACAAGAACTACATGGCAACCGTGTGCAAAAACAATTCCGTAATATATGTAATGCGTTCACATTCTTATTGCTGAATGACATTTTTATCCGATGAAGAAAGAATATTGCATAATTTCACATGGGGAATGAGAGATTATTTTCTTGAATAACGCTTAATGAGGCTTGTCATATTGATGCATGATATATGTGAAGGTCTCTTGAATGTAGTTAGGAAGATCTTATGTTCAGTGTAAGCTCAGTTGCCATGGTTTATTTATGTTGAAGGTGCCAATTTCGAATTGGTTAGCTTTCACAATGCATATTGGCTATTGCCTTTAACATGGGGTCATCATTGGTTTCAACTGTTAGCAATAGACAACAATCTTCACTCCCATCCACTGAAGAGAGATATCAGACATTAAACCTCGCGACTCCAGATTGTTTATAGTTGGTTAGACTGCTTTGAGACTTAAGAATTAAAAATCTTAAATGTAATAAGAATCGTGATGAACTTAGTGTCTTTAGTGACCCACATGTTCTATGCATGAGCCATGCGGTTGAAGAATAGTGTCTTACCTAGTCAAGTCATCATTTTTAAAGTTTGTATGTGGATTAATACTTCACCAAATTTCTACTTGTGTTGCTATGTTGAGACATTGCAACAATATTTATGTCCTACAATTGGCGACCATAATTTACTTATTTTACCTGAATTTGTAATAAGCATATTATGGTTGGTGTCAACCAAGTGTTAGATTTAGCAGTCATCCAAAATGCTAGTTGGTAATGTTGACCTCTCGTCAGTGTCATCTCATTTTTATTTTTTTTCTTTAATTTGGTTTGTGGAAATTTATGTATCGAATTTGATGTCAAATGCTTCTGGAGATCTTGATGGATACATCTCCTTGTTAGATCTTCTTACCATAGAAATCCAAAATTTAAGAAAGTAGATATGATGAGGGATTGACTGTGCCATTGCTTTTACAGGACTATATAGAAACTCTTCAACACCTCCCCAAATCCAATATGCTCGATTTGTTTCAGAGAAGATACTTGCTTTCTCTCATTATGTATTTTGCTAACTCTAGATTAACGTAATAACACGACTCTTATTAATATTTACAATCACGCATAACCAAACTTTGATGTTCTGGTGTCTTCCTTTTATCTTCTCTTCTTTATTTTATTTTAAATGCTAATCTTTGATGATCAAATTGGAGTTGGATTGATGGTGCTTCAATAATTTGGAGGAATCAATGGAATCTATAATTTACGTGACCCAAATTTTTGAGTCTGTAGGTATAGATACCTTGCATAAGTTCATTTTTCTAGATCTTTGTAGATGGAGTATATGCTAATGTCATTGCCTCCAAAATTTTACTTTATTCCAAAGTTTCTATAGATGATGTTTTTGTTTTCTGTAAGTTCTAATAAAAGGATTGGGTGCGATCTTAAGGGATAGAGCTGGAAGAAGACTTCTTCTATATGTAAGCACTAGTTTTCGTAAAGACTTGGATTAAAAAAAATCAAAATTTTCATACTACCACTCCCTAATGGATATAACACATTAATTTGTCATTTCAGATTTGGGTTTTTGTAGTTTTCTTAATGAGTTAAGAAATAAGTTAATGAATTGTCACTTGAGTGGGTCCCATTGGTTTTTGGTCTTGCCTTGATATCATAGTTTATTTATGTGCAATGTTTCATGCATTCGTTTGAATTCTTAAATGATTTATATTATCTTGACATGATATAGTTTGAAGGCACACTTCCTTTTTCTAGGTTTGTGACCATGTCTTCTTTTTGTCTTACAGGAAAGACAGGGCCTCCATGCAACATTAAATTCTCACTCCAAAAAGTTCTTTGGAATTCATAATTGAATTGATACATATGCATGAGATCCTTCTACTGATACTTTTCTCGGAGTATCGTACAATGCTGATGATCTTCAAGGGAAAGTGGAAAATAAAGAAACTCCCTCTAAGACTCCACTTCTTTTTGTGTTAAGCACTTAATGTTGTCCTCATGGCATGGCGAAGGACTTGTCAATCCCCACCATATGTTGGAAAATTCATGGATGAGATCTTCATAGTTTCTTTGATGTTGTTCATACATGTTTTCTTTTTTATTTTGTATGCTACACTTGAGCTTTGTGAAATGATATATATTATGATATATTGTCCCTTATTGATATTCAGCGTTTTGTATAGGGATCAATTCGACAGTGAAATAGAGATAAATGTATCCATTGAGTAATTTTTATTAAAAAGAAAACAACACAATGGAGTTCATCAGTAAAACGCCATGCATTTACCAACATTAATAATGGCACTAAATTTATGGCGTTCGTTGAATGCCATACATTTATGGCGTGCAGCGAACGCCATTACGTAATTTATATAAAGATGGCATAGCCTTTAAAAGCGTTTCTTATGGCGTGCGATGAACGCCATAAAAGGTCTATTTTGTTGTAGTATGTTCAGTCCCTACAGAATCAAATAGAAGTAATTATAATTCCTGATATAGAACTTCAGTTTGACTTGTTTATCTTTGTCAAAGTTTTAACTGAAACCATATGTGTTTTTTTTTTGTCTCCCATTTTATTTGCTTTCTATGAAGCTTGCTTTTGTGAACTCAATGTTCTATGACTTTGGGGTAGACTCGGACGCATTCCTTGTTAAATCAGAGGTATAAAAACGTCGAACTTTTTTTATTCTTTCTCTTTCTAATAGTTCTTTGCTCCTCTTCTTTGTGGGTCATATTCTCTGGCTCTCAATCTACTTAAAACTCTCTCTAGCTCTCTCTCTCTCTTGCATCTTAAGGATTTTTGGGTTATTATTTATTTTCTCATTATTTCAAAGTTTTCTTCACTAACTAGTTAATTTGTCGTTCATTTTTATGCGAAAAAGCAAAGTCTCTGAAATTAAGAAACTCGTGTTGTGCCTTTTAGTAGTGGATTGGACTGAAATTCGATTTTGTGACAAGAAATTGCTCAGTGGGACCAAATTTTAGTCTTGAGTCTAATTTTGTTAATTTACTCATCGAATGAGATCGCAAAACTCTTATCTTTTAAGTAGCTTTCTCTGTTAATGTTAGAATTTTTATTCTGGATTAGGGATCTCGAAGTACAGGATATAATTCAGAAGAAAGATACACGACCTTGTGATGATTGTGCCTTAAGCTTACCATTTAAAACTACAAAGAAAATGAAGGGTTCAACTCCTAAAGGCCAGCTTTTATGCGAACTTTCTGTTAGGGTTCGTATGACATGCCATATCTTGGGGTACTTTTAATAGAATTTGTACGTGCTAACATAATCATTTAAGTCTTACATGTGCTAGAGCTTGTCTATTGACCATGGCTGCATAATGCATTGATATTGCAGTTACTAAAATTGAAACAATATTGTGGCATATGCAATAAAATATGGCTCCATTCAGATGGTGGAAGTTTGGTGAGATAATATACAATCTGAATGAAATTTCTCTTGCGATTATTGGAAATCAATATGCACACACACCCTCAAATCCATCTGTTTATATCATATTGAATGACACATTACCCACAAATTATACACTCAAAAACTTTACTTGTCTATATGACAACAACTTTAATTTCTAGACTGACTTGCCCAATTCATCCATTTGTTCTTGATAGTGTATTATACGACAACTTTATTTTGTAGACTTCAAAAAATTCTTTAGAATTGAGTTAATTTTTATAAATCAGCTAAATTGAGGAATCTATGTTATCTTTGGACTTTGTTTCATCAGATACTTGTTTCGAACCAGTTAGAATGTCTTTGGAACCCAAGCTAAAGAATAACTATGCCAAACATTAGCCTCTTCAGGTTATTGATTCCGTTTCTACAAGGAGAGGACAACACCATTTCTTAATTTTATTTGCCCGCACACCCTCTTTATATTGGATTATGAGAATTTTTTGAATGGATACCTTTAAACCATGCTGATGTTTTGTCGTGTAGTTATTGTTGAATGATGCGCTTGCTATTTATTTATTTGTTATGTCTTTATTTCTTATTTTCTTATTTTATGTAAGGGCCCACAATAACTAATATAAAAGTTTTTCTTTGGAGTGTGTAGGGTTAACACTCTCCAGCAACTCTTCTCTTCTCTTCTCTCTCTTCTCTCTCCTCTTCTTCTCTAGGGTTTCTCCATTAACCCTAGAATATTTCAACTGTTATTGTCATTTGGTCTTCTTTTTTTATAATGTCTTGAGAATTGAAGTCCAAATCTGTGTCCAATTGCTTATCTGTCCCCATGCCTACCAAATTAATTCTTTAGGGACTGTCATATGCTTTTTCTAAGACACTAAAGACCATGTGGAGATATATTCTCTAGGTGTATACATAAATTCAACACCTCACGTCCTTGAAAGTTGAAACATGGACATTTTTACTTGGTCATAAATTCATTGCTTCATGTCTATTTTTTTTATAGTAAGTATGTTGGGATTTAAATTGACAACCTTGCAGATGCAACATAGCACTATCGATGAACCTATGAGGTTGACCCCGTTAGTTGAGCCATAAATTATGGTATTACTATGAAGGAAAATGTTTGGGCTATTGTCATTTTCATCCTGCATTTATTTGCTTGTTTAATTCATTTGTTCTGTTAGATGTTTTATTGTTTATGTACTCGAATGACAACATCTGCCATCTCTTATCTTTTGTCCATAGAACGTTGCTTTTTACTAAGTTTAGTAACGAGATTTTGTAAATCAAAATTTCATCTGTATAATGGTATTGCTCTGAAAGATTTGGCGTATCTTGTATGAAGTCAGAGTTATTTTCAATTTTTTAATTTCTTTTTTCTTTTCCTCATTCATATTATTCTTGATACTGTCTTTGGCTTAAAAATTATTTAAGAAACAGTGTCTGCCTGAAAGTTGCCTTTAGTGCATGTTTTGGACTTCTTCTCTATTAAGTGTGTTCTGCAAAAAAATGATGTTTTGACTAATGTTGAACACTTTATCCCTTTTTATTGAGATATTTATGTTCATATGACTGTCTGATAGTGGTTTATTCACTTTCAATTCAGAGCGTCATTTACATTTATATAACTCATTCTTCCCCTTCATTATTTGATGCTTCAGTTTGCTACAAAATCAAAGTGTGCTTAGACTAGAAAACTAAATGGTAGATTCACACTAACATGGATTATGAGGCATCCATGCCAAAATATATTGAGATCAGAGAGCACTCACTTAAAAAACAATAAATCTAGTCACTTCATGCCAACATGTTAATACTCTTTCTAAAGGTAAGCAATCATTAAAAAAAAAAAAAACAGTTTTAGCGTATGACCCTTTGTATATTGTGTAATTTTCCATGAAGAACTCTTGTGACCTTCCACCAACACCTCGATTGAAAGTTTCCAAGATCGCCCCAGCTTGACTATCTCAGACTACTACTTAAATACCCTGAAAAACCGTGTCTGAATGGACTATCCAACGCTTAAGTCAGAAGAGAGTGTGCAAGAAATTCAGAGATGAATAAAACTGAAATTGCATGATCATACTTCAATGGGGAGGGGTCTATTTATAGGCAGGAGACCTACCCCCTTAAAATAGCGATTTTCCACTTTTACTAGGAGTTTGAGAGTAATGAAAAATCCCGTGATTCTTGGGTTCTTGGATTCTTTGTTGTAATGACTGGCTTCTTCCTCTTTGGGGGCATGCCTCTTTTGATTCTGGAAGCGTTTCTAACACTTTCCAAGTGCGGACCTTGGAAAGATTCAGTTACCTTTTGGGAATCTAACTGTGAGGATAGCAGTTATAGTTATGTCTTATCGGGAACGTAATCTTGGAATGTATTGGGTCTTGGATGTCGTATGGATAGGACCTCTACGTCACTTTCATTTGAGTTCCCGGACTCATGTCGATAGTTTTAAGGCTCAGTGTTCCTGCCACATATATGGTTCTGATGCTCTGACCACATTTATGCACCTACAACTTTCTGGTCAATAAAATGATTAGAAGCTCTTGGTCTGAGACCTTTATGGTATATCCTGACATAATCTGTAGTACTTAATCAGCATGAGCACAATCAATCCTACGCCACAGCGCATCAGTTTTCAGATCAAAATGCCTCTAGAGTGAGCTAGAACTAATGATAAAGCTACCCTAGGTGCATAGCGAGAAACTCATTTGTTGCTTGATGAAATAAGATAAAATTTGGGTGATCAGTTACTTTAGCATATAGAAGGGCACTTAGTAATTCCTAAGGTAAGTGGTTTGTAAATATGGCTTGTGTTTTCTGTTCATTCTCAGAGTTCAAAATAACGAGATGTAATGTTTTATTTGATGTATGGTGAATCACAGCTGCATGGTTCCCTGGTCACACCTGTTAATTCAAATTCACGTTCAACCTACTCAAGACATATCTGCTTCTAGGGTTTTATTAGAAGAAAATGATTCAGGGGCCAATCATGTATTTTATTCTGGTGAGAGCAAAATTTTTATGGGCTTATTGTAATTCTCTACAGTAAGGAGAGACTCGCTGGCTTCAGTGACATTAGTCTTGTGGCATTCTGTGGCTTGGAATGCTTGGATATATGTTTGGATTCATACATTGGATTTGATGTAAACCCAAAAAGAGACCTGTTGGAGCCATCAGCGACATCAACTTACATTAGCATAAGTTGATTCAAGCTCTTGCCTGACAATCAACATGAATGAACACAACACCTCGATTTCAAGTAAAAAAACATGAAGAAGGCACTTGAAGAAGGGTGTTGGTGGATTCCTGTACGTGGATTAGATAATGCAACTTTTACCATTCTTAATAGTAGTCTGAGGAATATCAGATCTTGGGTTCAAATTCCATCTGCACCTTAATTTTTGTGAATTATATAGTTTGATACTATGACTTTTTATATATTTTTTGTTATTTTCAGGTGGTCAGATTTGGAACCGCTAAGGTATTTTGAAACGGTTTTGAACCGTTGTAAAAAAATTTGAAATGCCACTTTTTGCAATGGTTTTGAACATTTGCAAAACTCGTTTTGTGTACCTATCAAAGGGCCGGGCTAGGGGCAAAAGCTGGGTCAAGGGGCCGGGCCAATGGCCAATGGCCAATGGCCAAGGCTGGGTCAAGGTATGGCCAGGGCCTAGAAGAACAACATAAAGATATATAATTATTTTTAAGTAAAAAAATGAATGCTTGAATAAAGCACTTGTCTTGGTGAATATGTTTTCTCGATTTAATTTATGTAGATTTTTCAATAAATGATCATAATTTTTTCATCACGGTGTTCATCGTTAAGATTTAAAAATGAAACTTTTTAGTCTTTTTAAAAACCTCATTAAAAGCATGATAAAATGATATATTATAAATTTATACTACAAAAAGCCATTTAGAAACGATTTTGAATCGTTCTGTTCCTAATTTTGGAATGGCTCAACCATTTGGGAACGTCCCAAAACTCATCGAAAATTGTATATTTTTTGTTTTAAAAGAATACATCTTAATTTAGTTTTGAATATACAACGCAAGGTTTAAAAGAGGCCGTTTTAACAGTATAACGTAATTGGGGGCGTTACCGTTAAACCGAATTGTAATGGTAAAGGGCAAAAATGAAAAAAAAAAAAAAAGAAAAAAAAATGGAATTTAACAGAAATAACAGGAAAAAATGGCGCTGAAATTCAAGTTGCAAAATTCAAAATTTTAATTTCAAAATTTCAAAAATGAAAATACGAAAAATAACGGAAATCACAATTGTATTTTTCAAAAAAATTTCAGAAAAATAAAGGCCATTATATTCTAAGCGTCAAAACAGTTCTTAACATAACGGCTTGGGGCGTTACTGTTTTAATTATTTTAAACCATGGTACAACACACCTGGTGTGTCGTTTTTGGAAAAACAATGTGCTAGCTGCATCGTTTAATTGAATATATTTTGCAAAAAAAAAAAACATGTAGACGAGGGTTCAAGTACTAAAACATGTAGACTCGATTGCTTCTAAAAGTTCTTTTTGTTAAGTTTGAGCGAACTTCGTCGATAAATATTTGTTGTGATTTCTCGTTTTGTTATATGCTTTTTATTTCGTTGTTTTAAAACTCCGAACTCGGAACTCGACTCGGAAATCCATCAGGTCAAGTCACCTCGATTACTTGGGAGTTGACTCGACGGGCGGGTCATTAAATTGATTATTAAATATTTAAATTATTAAAAATAATATTTATTAAAAAATTCAAAAAATCATAAAAGGAAGAAGCATTGCTTGTAGCATTAATCATGAAAAAGTCTAGTTGGTGTACCAAATAAGGAAGAAGACTGGAAGAGGTAATTTTTCACGAAGGGCGTGTTTGATTGCCATTTGAGAAAATTGCATTTTCCTTGGAAAAACACAACTGTCCCTTATCAAATAGAAAATTTAAATCAGTATAATTTTCCCTACTAAGCCATTTAAATCTGGATAATTTTTCCAACTAAGCCCGGACTTCATTTCCCATCTAGATGAGTGAGAATTCATTTCCCATCTAGATGATTGAAATATGTGTTCTCAGTTGCAATCAATCAGCCATTTAAGGCATTTCCCAGATGTATTTTCTCTAGAAAATTTTCGGTGCAATCAAACACACCCTAATGTTTTTAATTAGAAACATTATTCTATCTTCCGACGGCATTTCCATTACTGTTTACATATCATTACATGAAAATTTTAGGGAGCATTTTCCATTTCCGTTTCTGGTTTTCCTTTCTGGCAACTTTAATTTGATCGTGCATCATCGTTGATGAGCCATGTGTCACACTTAGATACCAACTGATCATTTGGATGCTTGGCCATCCCTAGGTGGACTTACAGACAAAAATTATCATGATATATTTCCTAGATTGGAGTGTTTTTTATTACAATATATTCTCTAATACTAATCCAACCGGATCTATTTTCTCATAGGTTTATTTTTACCGTGGGATTCGAGTGTTATTTGGGGTACTCATATCCAAATGGTTAGTAATCACTAATCAAGCTGATTTTTGGTATAGGGGTCCACCTAGGGATGGGCCATACATCCGTACGATCGATCAATGGTCTCTAAGAATGCGACGTCGCTTATACAGCAGTCTGTCATCAACGCCCCACATCGAAGATTTCTTCCTTCCAAACATACGGTAATTGCTCTATTTGGTTAGATGTCACCCACATCTTATCATCGAGTGTGGCGATGAATACATCTTTCCTACTCTCATTGTTATATGTCGGGTCGAATACTTCCAACTGCAGATGCGTCAACTCAACTTAGTCTCGGCCCCCAAGACCAAGTTTAAAAACCATGGTTGTTAAAATGTCACCACTGGCCATTACTCCGCAAACTTGAAGGCCACCCTGCCGGGATTTATCCTAGAAGTGCCTGGTGCGTGTCCCAGGGTAGGACACAGACCTGAGGGATTAGTCGGGTCTCTAAGAGATCCGGACACCCTCGTTACAAAAAAAAAATGTCACCACTGGCCATTACTCCGCGAACGTGCTGTGGAATTCTTCTGTGCACATGCAAGTAAGCGTGGCAATTTGGCCTACCGGGCCGCCACTCGGCCTTCCTAAAAATTGCAAGCCCAGGCCCAGTCTATGTTTCGGTCCAAAGTCGGGACGACAGGCTTGGTCACGGGCCGGCCACGGGTTTATTAATGGGCTGGGTTGTGGGCTATGTAACAGGCTGGGTTTAAACACCCCAAACATCCATATGGTTTAGAGAACACTTACCGTATGGATGTTTGGCCAATCCCTAGATGGACTTAGAAACTGAAAATCAATCTGATTAGTGGTTTCCAAAGATCTAGCTAGGGATTGGCCAAACTTGAGCAAACTTAGGTTTTGCTCAATCCAGCCTAAAGTCGAAGAACTCCGAAACCAGATAACGAAGCCTCATCAAATAGGAGATGTTGAACTATTTGAGCCCAATAGTGACTCAAGGGCGAAGGGGATAATTTTGACATGTTAGGCTTATAATCTTCTTTTTATTCTTATTGTAATTTCTTATTTAACCTGACACTCAGACCTTGAGTCATGGGTCGACCCAATGGGTAATGGTCGAGTTCCGGGCCCTAAGATCAGGGCATCACAATTTTGGTCAAACCCACTTGTTCTAAGGTCAAAGAAAGGGACAGTTTCATCTTTTTAAAAATGTTGTTAGTGAATTTAAGTCAACAACGGTCATAGACGGTGGACCAGATATTGGAGGTTGGTTAAGACAGCTTTTTCAAATTGTGGAGGTATGTCTAAGGGTGGCAATTTGGCCCGTCGGGTCGGGTTTCCCTAGGGTCAGGCTCCAAAAAAAAACCCAGGCCCAGCTCGTGGCCCGGTCTAGGGTTGGGCCAAAGGGCTTGGTCACGGACTGGGCCGGGGGCTATTTTTAATGGGTTTTAGCTTGTGTATCGGACTTGGGCTTCGGGGTTCGGTTTCTAACTTGAGTTGGACTTATTGTTATAATTTAGTATACTTATAATATATAGACAAATATATTATATATATAGTTATAATATATGAACAAATACATCATACATATAGTTATAAGTTATAACTTAATATAACTTATAGTTATAAAGTACATACTATATACAAATATATAATGTTCTAAGTTATAGTTAGATTGTATAATCTATAGGTATATAATATAAGGGTCGGGTTCGGGGGACAACCATTTTGGTGTACCAACATACAAGATGAATCAATGGCTGATTTTTGGTGAGGAGATCACCCCCAACAAAAAATCAGCCCATTCTGAAATTTCTAACCCCATCAAATGTGGTTTTCAAGTTATACGGTAAATGTAATGAGTCAATTTGAATGAGCAATTGGATCATTCATTTGTGTGTAACGTTCATGGATCAATGGAGCATCATATGTTTTATATTTTGAATAATCAGCAAGGTCACAACAAACAGGTTGAATACGCCGTCCCGTTCCCACGATTGGCCGATTGGATTAAGCCCTCTTCTCTCTCACTCGAACACACCGGAAGTACAGATTTTTATAAGGGAATTTAAGAAGAGAATTGTATCTAGACTTTCCCTTATGCTATGGTTCACGAATGGCCTACTTATATTTGTAGGTACCAGTTAGAGTCCCATTGGTGGCACTTTAATCAGATGTTTTCATATGACGTTTCTATTATTGATAACAATGCAATTCTTCAGTTTTATTTTTTATGTACATATCTTCAGGAAAATATTATGGTAGTGTTTGGGAACGCTTCTGCAGGAGTGCTTCTCCAGCTTTTGCCGTTGAGAAGCGCTTCCTTCTCATAAATTTGTGTTTGGCTTCTATAGAAGCATTCCCAAACATGGCCATATATTCTTGCATTCGTATTAGTAGATTTCATTTTTTTAATTAAAAGTTGTTCACAACATATTGGACATCATCATCGCCATTTCTCATATTTATTTTTATTAATATTTTTCTTTTTCTTATTCTTTTGCCTAAAGCACAGGCTAACAACATTGGTCTATCTATGTATGTATCTATACGAAAGCTAATGCAGAGAGAAAATTTCTCTCTCATCCACGTGGCACATTCTCTATCTTTTTGTCTTTTTCCAAAATAACCTTGACATCTTTAATTAAAACGTCTCTCCTTCTCCTAACCCGTCTCTTCAACATGTCCCTCCATCACCCAAAACGTTTAACCCATCCTCCAACACGTCCCTCCATCTCCTGAAACGTCTCTCCCGTTCCTCCCAATTCAATAAATGGGTTCTTTATAAAGAAGTTTCCTAATTGCTTTGTCGTTAATCTCTGTTTAGAAATTCCTTATTTTTCTCCTTAAATATTTCTTTAGCCTAAGGCATCTATTTTCCATCCTGCAAATTCTTAGAGCATGGGGTTAGTTCTCTCTCCTTTTTATAAAGTAACTTTTATTGACACCCCAATAATTTTCAAGGGCACCCCGTATTTTTCCCTTAAATATGATGAGCCTTTGATAGCCCCCTTACTAAAACACATTATGAGAGCACCCTTGCCTTGCTCATACTACAACTGCTCATCTCCTCCTTCACCCTATCCCTCCTTCACCCCATCCTTACACCTGAAGGGCAGTAACGCCGTCGTCGACCTTAGAATCGTCGGAGATTGTCGGAGAAACGCCGGAGAATCATCGTATTTTGGTACAATGCAAAAGAAATGATTGAAAGAGTAGAAAATCCAGAAAATAAAATGAATAGCTCACTTAAATCGACTAGATGTGTGAAAAAATCAACTCAAGTGAAAAGAGAACATTCCACAAACATCTTCTTCATCGGTAATAGAGCTAACTTTACAATTATCGGCATCTTTGCCCCATTTTTTTTCCATATTGTATAAGTGTCTGCAACTTATCATGTCGGTTTCTCGACACTGACATGGCTCATCCATGTCGGTTGGATTCCACTGAAATGGATGAAGCAATTTCAGTTAAACATAACCGAATATGCTAAAATTTTAAATATTTGTCCTTACTGTCCTATGTTTTTGGCATTAGAAACCTAATATTGATGATGTGGAATATGCTAAAGACATTCAACTCCCAATGATCCATGTACAACAAGAAGTAAGTAGGTGTTTAATTTGTTTTGGTTTCTTAGTTTATTTATACATTAAATGATATTGATGTTAACTCTTTTTACTGTAGAACTCCATAAGTAATGATAATGACCCTGGATCAGAATGTCTTACTAGCTATGTGACATGTCACTTTACAACTGATATGGTATATTATTCATCGATTCTATTTTTTTAATTTTCTTTCATTTAAACCGTTATGTACGTGTTCGGCTTACAAGTTTGTTACATGAATGTAGGTCTTTAACACCCGTGATGAATTTGTTAAATGGTGTCGAGATGTTGGAAAAACTATTGGGACAGTTGTTGTAATTAAAAAATCAGATAGTGGTGATTTGGGTAGGACCCCGAGAATCACATTTGCTTGTGAGAGGGGTGGAAAGTTTAGGGATCATAAAAGTAAGGGAAATTTCATGAAGAAGCTTGAAATTCGACGAACTGGTACAAAACAATGTGGGTGCCCTTTTGCATTAATTAAAATGAATTAAACTTCTGGTAAGTGATGAGTGAAAAGTTCAAGTTCAGTGTGGCCTTCACAACCATCTACTAGCGAAAAATTTGAAAGGTCACTCCTACGTCGGAAGGCTCACACATGAAGAAGAACATATTTTAAAAAAAATGTGCAAGGCTAGTGTTAAGCCAAGGGAAATCCTCAATACATTGAAGTAGAGAGACAGATTGAATGCGTCTACGATTAGGACAATATATAATGCCCAAGTGAAGATGAAAGTTTCTGAAATGGCTGGAAGGACGCAAATGTAGCAGCTAATGAAACAACATCTACCAACTTAACATTTAGTGTTGCTTTTGTTTACCTGGAGGCAGAGAAAGAAGATAATTATACGTGGGCATTGAAATGTTTAAAGTCTATTTTTGACATGAAAGCGTTCCCAACGATATCTGTGATAGATAAGGAGTTATCTCTAATGAATGCCATCAAGAAAGTATTTCCAGATTCAAGAAATCTTCTATGTCATTTTCACATCTCCCGGAATGTAATGACTAATTGCAAAGGTTATTTTGAAACCAACAAAGAATGGAAAATATTTTTCTCTCGATGGAATGATTTGGTATATTCTTCGACAGAGAAAGAGTATGTGGATCGACTATCAGCATTTGAGGAGGATTTTGCTCAATACTCTCATGCGCTTTCATATGTGAGAGATGGTTGGTTGTCGAAGTATAAAGAGCACTTTGTAGCCACATGGACTGATACAAGCACTCACCGTGGCAATACCACAACCAATAGAGTAGAAGGTTCTCATTCTAAATTGAAGAGGCATCTCGGGTCATCTCAAGGTAACTTCACAACCAATTGGAGAACAATACATAATTTAATATTATGGCAGATTACTAAGATTAAAGCTACATTTGAGAGAAGTTTAAATACAGTGAAACATGAATACAGACGAAAATCCTTCAAAGAGTTGACAGGGTTTATTTACATAGTTGCACTTGACTTAATATTCATCGAGATGCAGCGATGCGATGATGTTGGTTTAGATGTATCGGCATGTGGGTGTGTCATTCGACACACACATGGGTTACCTTGTGCCCATGAGTTGGTCCAGTTCAATCGTGAAGGTCGGCCTATTCTGAGGTCTTGTATCCATCCTTTATGGATGAAACTCTCCACTGTACCGACATTTACCATAGACAATGATTTATCCCATAGGCTGGAGTTTCGCATGCTTATTCAACATTTTAAAGCAGCGAATCAAGACCAACAGGTTCACCTTTTGAAAAAGATCAGAGAAATTTCTATTCATGCTACTACTTCATTAGTTGAACCTTCCCAAAAGAAGGCTACAAAGGGTAGGCCAAAATCAAGTGCAGCTAAAAAAGCCAAGCAAGCTGAGTCGAGTACAAAACGGAACCCATCTACCTTTGAGTATGCTCAAGTTGTAGAAGATAGGCTTTCACAATCTAAGCCAAAGTCAATAAGTCCATCAACAAAGAAACAAAAAGCACAGAAAACATGGTTCACTCAATCCGATAAGTTAATTGAAGCAATTCCAGAAGCAGTTCAAGCTTATATTGATCGATTCAGAGCTATTGCTGAGTTCTTGGGGAAGAATGAAGAAGATGGATGGAAGGAAGTGAGAGCCAACTAGATTCTAGAACTGGATATCCACAAAAATGAATATTGTACAATATATGGTGGCCAAGAGAGTGTTGATGAACTTCTCCACATACTCAATTGTTTCGATAGTCCTGCGAACACTGAGTTTTGGATGATGATGCCTGAAATGGGTATTCTTATTGCATTAGTCTATAAGGTTGTCTTAGTTCATATCTCGATGCAGGCCTGCTTGACATTTTTTCCCTTAAAAATGCCACCAGGTCATGTGCTATTACATCGGATTATAGCAATTGGATACGTTAACAAGATCCACTTCATCAAAGTTTTTTTAAAACCGAAAGCTCCGATCCCTCATGCCGCTTCTTTATGGAGAAAGCATCACCATGTACGTGCAAAGAATGGAAAACTCCTTACATAGCAAGGACGCGTGAGTTTAAAGAAATGACTGGTGGGAATGTTGTTCTGAAAGATGTCATTCTAGTGGATGATGATTGAACCATTTGTTGTCGTGGAGGCCTACATGCCCTTTTTGGTTGTCGAGGCTTATGAGCCCTTTTTGGTTGTATAGGTGCCCTTTTTTTGTGAAGGCACTCGACATAAGTGCATTTTTTGTTGTGAGGGCCTACGACCCCTTTTTTGTTGTGGTTTGTGGTCTTCAAACCTTGTAATTATTTCAAAGTCACTTAAAATGAAAGTAATATAAATTAAATAAGTAAAAAAAGAAGTGTAGATATTGTACCAATATAACTATCTCTGTTGGTGTCAAACAACCTTAGAACATGCTCTATCGGTCTCATCCAACCAACATATTGGAGACAAAGTCAGTTGGATCTATCTGACATTTGTTTGTTCATATTGGTGGCATGCAACTGACACTAAGAAAAACTCATGCTCTAGGAGAGGGACAGAGAAATGTTGTCAGTTATATACTACTGACACTCTCTATCGGTCTCATCCAACCAACATATGTGAGACAAAGTCAGTTGGATCCAACTGACATTTGTTTGTTCATATCGGTGGCATGCAACCGACACTAAGAAAAACTCAGGCTCTTGGAGAGGGATAGAAAAATGCTGACAGTTATATACTACCGACACTCTCTATCGGTCTCATCCAACCAACATATGTGAGACAAAGTCAGTTGGATCCAACTGACATTTGTTTGTTCATATCAGTGGCATGCAACTGACACTAAGAAAAACTCAGGCTCTAGGAGAGGGACAGAGAAATGTTGCCAGTTATATACTACCGACACTCTCTATCAGTCTCATCCAACTAACATATGTGAGACAAAGTCAGTTGGATCCAACTGACATTTGTTTGTTGATATCGGTGGTGTTTAACTGACACTAAAAAAAACTCAATGAATCTGTTTGTTGGTTTTTCATTCGTAATCTCTTACCTAATTGATCAAACATTTAACATTTAACAAAAAGTGATTATGATCACCATACATGGAACAATTAACAAAAAAAAGGTTCACAAGCCTCAATGAGTTTATGGCATGTATGTCTAAAAAATGGGTCACAAGCCTCAATAAGTTTATAGCATGTATGTCTCAAAAAAGACTCACAAACTGTTAAAAAACAAAAATTCTCTTCTAATTTTTCTTTTTTTCTTTCTTTCTCTTTTCCTTTTCCGTGCCTTTTCCTTTTCCTTGCGCTACACCTTTTCTTTGCCTTTCTCATTTTCCTTGGTTGTTGTCTTCTCTTGTCCCCTTCCCTGTTTTCTTGAATAGTACCTTCCTCCAGATTGTGGGTACTGTGGAGGTGTTGGATCTACTGGGTGAGCCGTTGGATCTGCTGGGTTAGCTACTGGATCTGTTGGCTGAGTTTCAGACCGCAAGATGTTATAGATTTGTCTCTCTCTAATCAACATCTCATCGATGTCTTGATCTTTGCCTTTTGCAAATGATTCCTCGATGTCTTGATCTTTGCCTTTTGCAAATGTTATAACATTATATAAATACTACAAAAGTTAAAAGGTTGACTTAAAAGTTAATGCGTTTGAGTTGTATACCTCGAACAAAGTTAAATAACCTGCAGTTGTTTCACCTTCATCCTTGAAGCTTGACCCAACTGACGGTATAAAAATACAAGTCCTCCTGCACCCCATGCATATACATGCACCTCTTCAAGATTCATCAAATTCTGTAAGTACAAAATAGGTACTCGAATCCCGATCTTATCAGCGAAAAGAGTGCATCCTAACAAGTATAGTAAATATCCCATCACAGCACAATCAATTTTTCTCTCCAGGGCATCTGTAGGTACACCACTCAATTTGCCGCGCAACCACTCCATCCTAACAGTAAAACACCGATTTCTATCTATCTCGTCATTTGCATCATCATCAGTCACTCCCAAGCCCCTTTTTAACAAATCCACAGCATCCGTATATTCAATGGCATCCCCTGTCACCACCTTCCCTAGAATCGGGATATGAAGAAGTTGTTTGACATCATCGATGGTAACCGTCATCTCCCCGAATGGGAGGTGAAATGTGTTGGTCTCCGGATGCCATCTCTCAACGAATGCCGAAACTAGGACCCGTTGATATATTTATATGAATACCCAGCCAAGAGAGACAATCATAACGAGTGACCTTCTCCTTAAACCTATCACATTCTTTATCTAATTTACAATCCACCAACTTTTGAGCGTGATAAATGCATTTGAGGGACCTCGTTCCTACAAATATTAAAAAATAAATTAATTAGATTATATATATAAATTCAACTTGAATTCAACTATCGTTATATACCTGCTTTTGCCATATTGCAAATGCAACATGGGTCTTGAAACTTTTTAGTATTGACGGGTCTTCAGGACCTCCAATAGCTCCTTCCACAATTAACTCTTCTTCAAGATAAATTCATCTCCCCAATGGGAGGTTCACTCTCTTGTGGTGCAGAGGTTGAAGCAGGTTGATCTAATGAAGGAGGTGTAGAAATCAAGGCAGGATCATCTCGATCCCATTACTAGGACCTCTCGGGTCTCGGATTGACTTTCTTGCAATGTAGATATCAAAGGCTCTTCGACAACCTAAACATAATACAAAACAGTTTAAAATTAAATCAAAAGGCAACATTGGAGAAAAATATAAATGAAACAATCTCCACAACTCTAAAAAAAATCTCACATCTCTTGTTGACGACTTCTCTTGGGCCTCACTAAGACGCTTTCTATGCGATACTGTGGGAGCGTGTCATTTTTTTGGTGCATCAAGAGCGAGTGACTTGGTAGGATTTCTTCCCATTATCGTCACCTAATAAGAAGAACAACCTTGTCATGTTAGAAATAGAAAAAAAGAACTAAATCAAATTTTATTAACAGAAGACGGTTGGATCCAACTAAAGCTGTCATCAAAATTTCGATTGGATCCAAGTAATAATAATTAGTTTAGTTTTTCTTAATGTCGGTTGGATCTTACCAAAGTTGTCATCATAATTTCGGTTGGATCCAACCAATACTAAGGAATTATAACATTTTCTTAATGTTGATTAGATCCAACCAAACTTGTAATAGTAATGTCGGTCAATTCCAACAAAACCCTTTGAGGCATTTTATCAAACACCATCACTTCACTTCCATTTTAACTTCCCTTCCTCAGCGTGGATTCAGAGAATCCAACGGTGGTTTTGCTTTGGCTAAAAGTACATGACATCTCAGCGCTATCATCATCGTTGGATTCTTCGAATCCACGCCGAAGAAGAGAAGTGAAAATGGTTGTAAAAAAGAATAAAAAATACCGAAATAAGAGAATGGTTAGAAAAACATTCACAAAAAACTCAATAAATATGTAGTTTTGAAGTTTTAGATGATAAAACTCAAGAAAACTAAAAAACAAATGGAAGAAAATGAGGAATGGTTAGATGGAATAGAGAAATCAAACTTCAAAAAGAAAAGAAAATAACTAAAACTCACCGGAATGTCAACCGGACGGCATAGTATTGCTGGAAGGTTTTGCCGAATGTTGTAATTTAGTCGGAGAACGTTGCCGGTGCCGACGACGGAGAAGAAGGGGTAGGAGAAGAGTTGGGAGGAAGAAAAACCAAACCCTAAGCTTTTTACCAAGATGGGTGGGGTGCCTTTAAGCAATGGGGTGCCCACTCAAGTTTTTTAAAATGGGTTGGGGGCCCTTATAACTTGGGTGCCCTTGTAAGATTTGGGGGTGTCAATAAAATTTACCTTTTTATAATTATGACCTAATTTTCCTATTTTTTTGTATTAGACAACGGCTACCATTGTGGTAGTTTCATCATCTTCAACGCCGCATCTTTGCCTTCCAACGAGTATTGCACTCACATGGCTACTGATTTTCCCGCATTGATCGTCTCCGTTGACTACCGTCTTGCTCGCAAGAACCGACTCCCCTCTGCCTATGAAGACGTTGCTGATGCCATGCTTTAGGTCCAAAAACAAGCTTTGAATGGTGAGCGTTAGTTGTGTGATTCCATCTATTTTACTATGTGTTTCCTCATGGGCAATAGCTCAGCTGCCAACATAGCCTATGACATTGTTTTGTGGGCCTTGAGTATAGATCTTGAGCCAATAAAAATTACTGGGATTATCTTAAACCATCTTTGATGGGGGTCCAGAGAACTTGGTCAGATCTGAGATTTATCAATGATGGGATGTGATTCAGGAAAACGTTCAAGATATGCATGGCAATACCCAGATCAAGATTGTTGCAAACTTATCCCCGTCACCACCACCATAGTCGCTGCCGCCTCTTAGCGAGCCAGATTCGTGACCTCCGGAACCGCACATCCCAAACACGATTTAGGTTTCCTTTGGGCTTTTCCTTCTTCTGTTCTTTCGTTCTCTACATCCTTGAGAGAGTTGGAGGTGCTTAGGGCATAATATAGCCAACGCACGTTCCGTGAGGAGACTTCTTTGACTATATTTACAGGGTTTAGAGACAATAGATGTAAAATAAAATTTACTAAACATTTTGTGTTTAGTGCCAAAAAATTTACATATTGCTTTGACTGACCATAGACCCAAAATAACCATCATTGGATGATTTAAAACGTTCAATGACTACTAGATGGTCTATTCACTGTTCGTTCTTTTTATGATTTCCTCTCTCGTTCAACCTCTATCTATTCCCCAATATTTGGAAAGTCATAGTTCCTTCCAAAATTCGCTTTTTTGCCTGGACGTCCTCTTTGAACAAATTCTTACTATTGACAATTTGATTGCTAGGAAATGGATTATGGTTAATTTTTGTGCTTTGTGCAAGTCTAGTGGGGAAAGCACCAATCATCTTCTCTTACATTGCAAGGTGGCCACCGAGATTTGGTCTTACTTTATTACTCAGGTAGGACTTCATTGGGTGCTACCAGGATCGGTAGATGTGTTGTTGCGCGGGTGGCCCAAGATTGATCTCTCACCCAGGGGCAGCATCATTTGGAAAATGATCCCGTTTGCGGTCATTTGGGGTATATGGTGGGAAAGGAACAACGGGATCTTTAGAGTAGTTGAAGGCTCTTTCCGAGACATTATGATTAACATTAAGGCCTTCCTCTATAGTTGGGGTAACATTTCCTCTGAGTTGAGAGGCACTTTTTTCAGTGATTGGGTTTTCAGGTTTGATTCCCTTTTGTTGAGGTAGGGGGTTTGCCGGTTCTGGTTCCCCTGTTGGGGCTGTTCTCTTTGTTTCTTCTGAGATCTGCTCGATCTCCTTTAATATATTTTGACTTTTCAAAAAAAAAAAGACTACCAGATGGTGGATCATCTTGGTCTAATATCTTCACTCTAGGAAAAGAATATATGCAGCAATACCCAGATCAAGATTCTTTTTTATTTTTATTTTTTTGTAATCAAGGATTCAAATCAGATCAAGATTGTTAAGGTACCATTCACATAGAAAAAATAATTTTTTTTTCTCTTTATACATTTTCTGAAATTTCTTCAGATTTTTAATAATTTGGATTAGTTTTTGCTAGATGGTCTAACTTGGCTCTTCAAAAACAAAAAAAATCAATGGAGAATAAAACATTGAAAATAATTATTTTCTTTCTTATAAAAAGAGAATAACAAAAGATGGGAATAAACAAGTGATGAGAAGATTAATTAAATAGAAAACACAAAAGAGAGTACAGGAAACTTTGTTTTAGAGGACTCCATTTTTTTTTTTTTTGCACCTTCATTAAACCAGTTGGAGTTCCATATAACTACACCCGATCCAACTTTTGGGCTCAAACCTAAAAAAGTGCGGCCCTAAAACTTGGATGGCTAATGGTTCAACAACAACACATCATGGGCTAAAAACATGAAAGTGGGTATGTTTTCAATTTTTCTAAGTCTCTCTACAAAAAAATTTACTCAAAAATTGCATAAATGCAAAGTCTAGAGATAATCATTCATAATGATATTTAGTCAATATATCCACAGACGTGTCATCCGGCATACTTTTGGGTCCAGTAACTGATTTTTTTGTTATCTTTGTGTACCTACAAGTAAAAAACAGCCCCATGTGTCACTCTAAGTCGTTTAGTGTACACATTTATTATAATGTATGCGTCTTAATAAAATGGTGGATAATCTTTAGGTCATCCTTCCAAAGAAAAAATTTGTTATACCCCTTCTTCAGTACTGATGTGTTTTTTGAAAGATCTTTTTTAAAACTGAATATCCGTGCTAACACAAACACTAGTTATCTATACTAAAGCTCGGAACTGCTGAGGTGGCGTTCTCTCAATCTTTTTTTCATCTTTTTTTTCAAAGATACCCATACATAAAAGGTTAGCAACTTAACCTTCTATCTCTCACGTTTTGTCTCTGTCTCTTCCTCATTATCCAGCAACATGCGCCTATCCAACCCAATGCATTTTTCCAACACGTATCTTCCTCTCCCATTCTCTTTCCACTATATAATCTCACCGTTAACAGAACCCATAACATCGGCAGAAATAGTGACGCACCTAATTCTACATCGGCGACAAACAATTTGGGCTGCAATACCGTCAGCACGGAGATGCAGCGATCTAGATCGAGAGGTGAAGCGGTGGACAGGAGTGCAACCTTTGAGGAGAGGTTTGGAGGATGTAATTAATTGCTTGGTGGGTGAAGGCGATGAGGATGTAGATCGAGTTGGAGGTATTTGAGACGTGGGAGTTGAGAGTACGATTTCAGTAGTAGCAACAGCCTCGCTTTCCCCCACCACGACATGAGCAAGCGTGATCACATCTACACGTACACCCATAGGCTATAATTACAACCACAGCACCAACGACGAAGTTAGAGAAACAAGGCAATTCTATTCTCGACTATCGTTGGATAACTACAACCACAACACCACCTAGTGGTATTTTTGGCCCATGACCCATGAATTTTGGCCCACCACTTGATAATCATACACACCAAAAATCAGCCTGATTGAAATCAACTGATGAAAAACGTTAGAATCAGTTGCCATGCACCCTCTAGTAGACAAGAAAGATTTTTAAGGCTTTAAATTTTTTTCCTTTTCACTAGTGTCGTTGGTTCTTTTTATTGAGAACTTGAGATATTTAGTGTTGAATTGTATATGCAACAGAATTCCCAACTTGAAGAGGCCAGGTATTGCTGTCGAAATTCAAAAGCTGGTAAGAAAGTGGCCTTTGGAGGTAATAAAGTGTAAAAAAGAAGATAAGTATATTTTTTAATAGATTATATGTAGTTTTAGGACGAGAAAGCATACGATTTATTGTTAGTTCTTTACTGCAATTAAATTATGTCCATGGCATCATTATTTCATCCCGAGTGGGTATTGCAGGGAGCACTCTACAGCTAGTGTACATGGTATGATGAGGCAATTGGTGATCATACTTGTGCTACTTTGCATCGCATGGTGGATCAAGATCTTGTGATATATACTTGTGCTAGTGTCCATGACAGTTTCTGGCTGTTAGGACCTCCTTAGTGTATATGATCCTAGGTATGGAGACTTTATATCTTGATGCCATTATTATGGCCTCATTATGTCCTTTTTTTCCCTCATTTTATGTCATAGTTTTCATTCTTCTGCAGTTTTTATTGGTGAATCTGAATTTTATTTTGCTTGATGTATCTACTATCAACCGGATCGTGCATTTCAATTTGAATTTTAGAAAACAAACATCAACTTAATAGCTCTGAACACTTTGTAGAAAATTGGGGAGAAAAAATGGCTAGCGAAGTGTTTAAAAGCTATCTATTAATGTCTGTTTTGAGGTTTCTTTATATATGAATGCCTATCTCTAAACTTTTGTTAGATATTTATGCATGAATCTTGTTAATTGAGTGCAAGTTGAATTGTGTCCTTTGATGTCCTTATATTTCTTTGTAGTCTTGGTATACATTACAAATTGAAAGTAGTTCATAAGATCCAAATTAGCATGCTTTCTGTTATTGTTCTTTATTTTTTCTTTGCTAATCTTTTTCTTTTTGTGTTTCTGTGAACTTCATAAAAGGCTTTTAGGTGTGGAAGCTTTAATACTTAATTGATGAAGGTCCAGCAAAGGTCCCCCTTATACCTCTAATTGATGGAGGCTACAATTAAGATCAACCTCAATTGGTGTAGTCTAGGTAGAAGAGCAAGGGTCGACCAAGGTTAAGGTTTGATTGTAGGGCTGAAATAGAGGTAACCAGTCCTAAAGAAGGTGTTGGTTGAATTTTTTGGTAGTAGGGTATTTTTTAGATGTATATTGATCTAACAGGTATTAGACAAATCTGACTACTTGGATGTTCTAAAGCCATAAAAGTTAAATCATATCTACCAAGAGGAGTAACAGTGTTAACCCTAGCATTAAGTCCGTATCCAGTTACATACCATACTTAATGCTTTGCACCTAGCATTAAGTCCATAGCCAACAAACAAAAAAAAATTGAACCAGCCAAAACATATATGCAGAACTTTCTATTGACATCAACCCATACTGCTAACAGTATTGGTATTTCCTATGAAACTCTTAGCACCTTTGATAGAATGATGGTAGGTTGTTTTGTTTGGACTACTATATTGTCTGTCCAAGTCTTTTAGTTGTTAGTTGTAGCTTGCTTCTAAGCTTTGATGTTCCAATATATCATCGCATACATTTTGGTGGTGCAGAAAAACAAAGAAAAAAATGTTGTTACTATGTTTTAGTTGTCTTGTTTGTATTCTCCTTGTTTGCATAATCTTTTGTTGCCTTTCCAACTAATCGTGTTACTCTGTTTTATGAAATCCACCTAATGGAATTACTTCTGTATGTAATCTCCACCCACAAGTTCAGCACCTCCTACTTCAACACATCAAGCTCCTATAGCCAGCTTGGTTTCGTGAGGAAGTGATGTTACTATATGGTTACAAGTCCAGTTAGAGTTTCTAGCCACATTTTTTCTTTCACTTGCATTTGTTACAATATCTTTTAAAACTTTAAAACCCTGTTGTACCCTAATGTTTATATATGATGTCATTTTTGTTCTATCTGGAGTTTATACATAATTTTCAGTATTCTCATATGAAGTTTACACAATTTTCACTATTCTCATCTGGCACATGCAGGGATTCTTTCGGTACTGAACTCCACAAATTAAGAAGTTATTGGGAGATCTTTCACAAGCCGAAGCTGAAAAGGAATCTTAATTGAAAAGCATTTTACAGTGGTTGATTGGACGTTTCTATGAGCGTGGTTGTCTAAATTCGGGAAAGCTGGTTTTGGTTTTCTTTTACTTGATTTCCATGGTCACTGTATTCTCGCAGGTGGAACAGCAACCCGAGCCCTCTCAGCTGAAGAAGCTGACATTCGAGCCTTAAAGTGGAGTCTTCAAGTTGTGGCTCAATTCTATCAAAAGGATGCTCAAAGGGTCGTTGGAATTTTGCAATCCAAATCTCTTCTCTTCCATAGCTCTTCTTTTGCTCATGACATCGATGTTTTTTATATGAAAGATACTTTTTCTTCTTTATCTTTTGGTTTTGTGCCTCTCTCAACAAACACTGCTGCACATACGAGCTTTATGACTTTCCTCAATGGCTATCCCCAATCCTAGAAAACGACATGCATTTTCACTATGGGTGACAGCCTCGGGTTTCTATATTTGGATCTCTTTTCATGTATCTTCTGGGTTTGTTTTAAGTAATGAATGGTATCTTGATTACAAAAAAACAAAAAAAGACATTTTTTTCACAAAATTTTTCAAAGAGAAAAAACGGAAAATAATGGGAAATAACAGACGTTTTTTCACGGAAATTTTCCAAAAAATCGTGCTCGTTATTTTCATTATAACGGAAACTAACGGCCGTTATTTTTTTAGCCTTTTAACAGTACATAATGTAACGGGGGCGGTCCAAATCCAGTATAACGGCCATTATTTTCGTTGTAATGGCAGATTTTTAAACCATGGTTCACAGAACTCATAAGAAATAGTGATGTCCCTAGATTGAGTTCGAGGATTCTGTGTGCCGTCATATGCTGAGTAGTGAGTACTATCAGATCTAAAGATCTACAGTGAAATATCAGAATTAAATCCATTTTTTATAAGAATTTTTGACAAACCCCATGTAATCTTTGAAATTTGGCATACCCCGACAATTTGAAAATGCAGACTTACCCCTCCCCCGTGATGGGTTGCATTGTCATTTGACTGTTGTTGGCCTTGTTTGACTAACAGAGTTTGTTTGAAAGGACGAAAATGTCTCTTTCTTCAACCTTGGATCATAACATGTAGAGTATTTTGGACAAAACCCTAACTCTAAAATCGGACGTCTTTGGCGGTCGGCCAGCTACGAGACTCCGATATGTTGGTCACTGAAAAATCCTTTTTTTAAAGCATTTTCCCAAACGTATTTTTTCAGAAAATATTTTAATCGAAAAAGAGAATTTCTCGAGAAAAAATTTAAATATATTGGTTTCCAAAGAAAATGAGCGATATTTCTGATCTTTCAAAGTAAAAGAGCTAGAATCTTTTCCATGGAAGAAGATAACATATGGATCATTAGAAAAAGAAATACATAAAAAGAAGTAGACAATGAAGAGAGATTGGGAAGAATTAGGTCAACCCCTGTTCTTTCTCTCTCCAAAAACAGATAAAGAAGAGATGTTTTTGAGTCCAGTTTTGCTCACCGACAACTCACAGGGTCCATTAAACACTCTTTGGGACTACTGACCATATGGATGTTCGGTCCATCTCTAGGTGGACCTACAGACCAAAAACAAACCTGATTGATGATCTCTAACCACTGGATTATAGTATTGCTTGATTTCACAATTAAAAACCAACCCATGAAAGACTCAAATCCAATGGTTACAAATCATCAACCAAGCTGATTTTTGATCTGTAGGTCCACCTAGAAATGGGCCAAACATCCATAGAGTCAATACTGCTAAAGAGTGTACCACGTGGCTCATATGGAGTTTTGTATTTGATGTGAAGTAAAGGGTATTTTTATTATTTAACAAAATTTTCAAATGGTAGTTGCAACGGGCATTAGAAAAGGGATTCGATAATCTATTATGTATAAAAAAGCTCAGTCTCCGAGTACCCCCTTACTCTGACCACTCTTGGTGCTCATGCGCTCGCCGTGGATTCCCCGAATCCAACGGTTGTTGTCAAAGCCCCCAAAAGTGAATAAAGTAATGCCAGCTCAGCTCTGGCAACCACCATTGGATTCTTGAAATCCACGGCTGAGCACACGAACAGCGAGAGGGGTCAGAAAAAGGAGGTCCCCTGAACCCGACCCAAAAAGAAATCTAATCCATCCAAAAGAAACACACCTACACCTTTTTTTCCATCTCAAAATTCTTTTTTTTTTTATAAATCAGAGATCGAGATAATGTCCTAATAATGGCTATAAGAACGCCTTAAAAAGTGCTAAAATCTAATGGTTATAGAATACCAATCACAGTGATTTTTTGTTGGTATATCCACCAAGGGGTGGGACAAACATCCATGCGGTCAGTGGGTCCATATGACAGCGGTCTTCCGCATTTGAAACAGTTTTAGGCATACCTTGTTACATCTTTTTCCTAATTATAATAGGCTTAGGCTATGAGGACCTTCTTTTTCTGACCCCGACTCGGAGATATGGATTTCGAAAATTCAACGTGATTTAGAGCGCTGAAAAAGTGAATGCCAGCTCAGCACGATCCACCACCGTTGGATTCTTGAAATCCATGTGGGTTTCAAGTTAACAGTAAAAAATAGACGGTCCATAATTCTTTAACTTGTAAACCATGCTATGAATATAAGAATGATTTGAATTTTTGTGAGGGTGATCTCCTCGCCATAAAGACCATCCTCGCAAAAAATCATCCCATTCCAAAACTTCTAAAAATCATCCCATCCCATTCCAAGAGGAGTGCCAAACATCCATAAGGTCAGTGGGCCGGAAGGGGTCAGAGCCAAAAAAAAAAAATACATATCTAGCATTTTAGTTGACTGACCCTACCTTTCCTACATTTGCCAATGACTATCCAATCAGATCAGGTTACGACCTGGCCTTCGACCGGTAATAATGTTGCTTGTGCTTTACAAAATAGAAAATCCAAAACTATACACTTAAACCATATTTCATCTTCTCCTCTCTCAATCTGCCCCCTTTTCCCACATGATATCTTTGAAATATTACATACCTCCACAATTTGAAAAAGCTGTCTTGGCCCACCTCCAATATCTGGTCCACCGTCTACTGTTGTTGACTTAAATTCACTAACAATATTTTTTAAAAAGACGAAACTGTCCTTTTCTTTGACCTTAGAACAAGTGGGTTTGACCAAAATTGTGATACCCTGATCTTAGGGCCCGGAACTCAACCCATTACCCATTGGGTCAACCCACGACTCAAGGTCTGAGTGTCAGGTTAAATAAGAAATTAACAATAAGAATAAAAAGAAGATAATAAGCCTAACATGTCAAAATTATCCCCTACCCCCTTACTTGAGTCACTATTGGGCTCAAATAGTTTAACATCTCCTATTCGATGAGGCTTCGTTATCTGGTTTCGCGGTTCTTTGACTTTAGGCTGGATTGAGCAAAACCTGAGTTTGCTCAAGTTTGGCCAATCCCTAGCTAGATGTTTGGAAACCACTAATCAGATTGATTTTTGGTTTCTCAGTCCATCTAGGGATTCGCCAAACATCCATACGGTTAGTGTTCTCTAAACCGTATGGATGTTTGGGATGTTTTAACCCAGCCCGTTACATAGCCCACAACCCAGCCCATTAATAAACCCGCGGCCGGCCCGTGACCATGCCTGTCGTCCCGACTTTGGACCGAATCATGTACTGGGCCTGGGTTTGAATTTTTAGGAAGGCCCAGGCCGAGTTAGCCTGTCGCCCTCGACAGACGGGTCCAATTTATGCTAGGCCCGGTAGGCCAAATTGCCACGCTTACTTGGTTGTGCACAGAAGAATTCCAAAGCAAGTTCGCGGAGTAATGGCCAGTGGTGACATTTTGATCCAGTCGATCAGTGTAACTACCTATATCGTTTTTCTGGGCCCAACGACTCTGGATATTTAGTCCACACCTTGGTAGACAAATAGACTCCAAAAGTCAGATTGGTTGATGGGATCTAGTCGTTGGATATAGTATCCAAAACACATGCTTGAATCTGACTACTAGAATCACTCTTAACAAAATTCTAACCCATGGTTTAAAAAACAGCCGTTATTTAATTTTTGAAAAGTTGAATTTCAGCTCCATTTTCAATTTCATGTTGCAGCCCTACAACCTTGTGCATAGTTGGATCTTGAATTTTTAACGAAACAAATCTCAATTTCTCTAGCAAATGGGCTGTCTTTAAATAGAAAAAACCTACCTCGAATGTCACTGAAGCCAGCGAGTCTCTCCTTACAGTAAAGAATCACAATGAGACCATATAAATTTTGCTCTCACCAGAATAAAATACATGATTGGCCCCTGAATCATTTTCTTCTAATAAAGCCCTAGAAGCAAATATGTCTGAGTAGGTTGAACGTGAATTTGAATTAACAGGTGTGACCAGGGAACCATGCAGCTGTGATTCACCGTACATCAAATAAAACATTACATCTCATTATTTTGAACTCTGAGAATGAACAGAAAACACAATGCCATATTTACAAACCACTTACCTTAGGAATTAGTAAATGCCCTTCTATATGCTAAAGTAATTGATCACCCAAATTTTATCTTATTTCATCAAGCAACAAATGAGTTTCTCGCAATGGACCTAGGGTAGCTTTATCATTAGTTCTAGCTCACTCTAGAGGCATTTTGATCTGAAAACTGATGCGCTGTGGCGTAGGATTGATTGTGCTCATGCTGATTAAGTACTACAGATTATGTCAGGATATACCACAAAGGTCTCAAACCAAGAGCTTCTAATCATTTTTTTGACTGGAGAGTTGTAGGTGCTGAAATGTGGTCAGTGCATCAGAACCATATATGTGGCAGGGACACTGAGCCTTAAAACTATCGACATGAGTCTGGGAACTCAACTGAAAGTGACGTAGAGGTCCTATCAATACAACATTCAAGACCCAAGACATACCAAGATTACGTTCCTGATAAGACAACTATAACTGCTATCCTCACAGTTAGATTCCCAAAAGGTAACTGAATCCTTCCAAGGTCCGCACTTGGAAAGAGTTAGAAACAGTTCCAGAACCAAAAGAGGCATGCCCCCAAAGAGGAAGAAGCCAGTCATTACAACAAAGAATCCAAGAACCCGAGAATCACAGGATTTTGCATTACTCTCAAACTCCTAGTAAAAGTGGAAAATCGCTATATTAAGGGGGTAGGTCTCCTGCCTATAAATAGACCCCTCCCCATTGAAGTATGATCATGCAATTTCAGTTTTATTCATCTCTGAATTTCTTGCACACTCTTCTGACTTAAGCATTGGATAGTCCATTCAGACAAGGTTTTTCAGGGTATTTAAGTAGTAGTCTGAGATAGTCAAGCCGAGGTGATCTTGGAAACTTTCAATCGAGGTGTTGGTGGAAGGTGACAAGAGTTCTTCATGGAAAATTACACAATATACAAAGGGGCATACGCTAAAACTGTTTTTTTTTTTTTTATGATTGCTTCCCTTTAGAAAGAGTATTAACATGTTGGCATGAAGTGACTAGATTTATTGTTTTTTAAGTGAGTGCTCTGTGATCTCAATATATTTTGGCAGGGGTGCCTCAAGATCCATGTTAGTGTGAATCTACCATTTAGTTTTCTAGTCTAAGCATACTTTGATTTTGTAGCAAACTGAAGCATCTGAAAATGAAGGGGAAGAATGAGTTATATAAATGTAAATGACGCTCTGAATTGAAAGTGAATAAACCACTATCAGACAGTCATATGAACATAAATATCTCAATAAAAAGGGATAAAGTGTTCAACATTAGTCAAAACATCCTTTTCTTGCAGGACACACTTAATAAAGAAGAAGTCCAAAACATGCATTAAAGGCAACTTTCAGGCAGACACTGTTTCTTAAATAATTTGTAAGTCAAAGACAATCAAGAATAATATGAATGAGGAAAAGAAAAAAGAAATTAAAAAATTGAAAATAACTCTGACTTCATACAAGATACGCCAAATCTTTCAGAGCAATACCATTATACAGATGAAATTTTGATTTACAAAATCTCGTTACTAAACTTAGTAAAAAGCAATGTTCTATAAACAAAAGATAAGAGATGGCAGATATTGTCATTCGGGTACATAAACAATAAAACATCTAACAGAACAAATGAATTAAACGAGCAAATAAATGCAGGATGAAAATGACAATAGCCCAAACATTTTCCTTCATAGTAATACCATAATTTATGGCTCAACTAATGGGGTCAACCTCGTAGGTTCATTGATAGTGCAACATTGCATCTGTAAGGTTGTCAATTTAAATCCCAACATACTTACTATAAAAAAAATAGGCAGGAAGCAATGAATTTATGACCAAGTAAAAATGTCCATGTTTCAACTTTCAAGGACATGAGGTGTTGAATTTATGTATACTCAGTCGTAACATAAGTCTCTAGAGAATGTATCTCCACATGGTCTTTAGTGTCTTAGAAAAAGCATATGACAGTCCCTAAACAATTAATTTGGTAGGCATGGTGACAGATAAGCAATTGGACACAGATTTGGAGTTCAATTCTCAAGACATTATAAAAAAAGAAGACCAAATGACAATAACTACATGACAAAACATCAGCATGGTTTAAAGGTATACATTCAAAAAATTCTCATAATCCAATATAAAGAGGGTGTGCAGGCAAACGAAATTAAGAAATGGTGTTGTCCTCTCCTTGTAGAAACAGAATTAAGAACCTGAAGAGGCTAATGTTTGGTATAGTTATTGTGTAGCTTGGGTTCCAAAAACATTCTAACTGGTTCAAAACAAGTTTCTGATGAAACAAAGTCCAAAGATAACATAGATTCCTCAATTTAGCTGATTTATAAAAATTAACTCAATTCTAATGAATTTTTTGAATTCTACAAAATATAGTTGTCGTATAATACACTACTATCAAGAACAAATGGATGAATTGGGCAAGTCAGTCTAGAAAATAAAATTGTTGTCATATAGACAAGTAAAGTTTTTGAGTGTATAATTTGTGGGTCCTTATCATTCAATATGATATAAACAGATGGATTTGAGGGTGTGTGTGCATATTGATTTCCATTAATCTCAAGAGCAAGATTTCATTCAGATTGTATATTATCTCACCAAACTCCCACCATCTGAATGGAGCCATATTTTATTGCATATGCCACAATATTGTTTCAATTTTAGTAACTGCAATTTCAATGCATTATGCAGGCATGGTCAATAGACAAGCTCTAGCACACGTAAGACTTAAATGATTATGTTAGCACGTACAAATTTTATTAAAAGTACCCTAGCAGAAAGTTCGCATAAAAGCTGGCCTTTGGGAGTTGAACCCTTCATTTTCTTTGTAGTTTTAAATGGTAAGCTTAAGCCACAACGGTCACAAGGTCGTGTATCTTTCTTCTGAATTATGTCCTGTACTTCGAGATCCCTAATCTAGAATAAAAATTCTAACATTAACAGAGAAAGCTACTTAAAATATAAGAGTTTTGCGATCTCATTCAATGAGTAAATTAACAAAATAAAACTCAAGACTTAAATTTGGTCCCACTGAGCAATTTCTTGTCACAAAATCGAATTTCAGTCCAATCCACTACTAAAAGGCACAACACTAGTTTCTAAATTTCAGAGACTTTGCTTTTTCATATAAAAATGAACGACAAATTAACTAGTTAGTGAAGAAAACTTTGAAATAATGAGAAAATAAATAATAACCCAAAAATCCTTAAGATGCAAGAGAGAGATAGCTAGAGAGAGTTTTAAGTAGATTGAGAGCCAGAGAATATGACCCACAAAGAAGAGGAGCAAAGAACTATTAAACAGAGAAAAAAAAAGTTGACGTTTTTATAACTCTGATTTAACAAGGAATGCGTCCGAGTCTACCCCAAAGTCATAGAATGTTGAGTTCACAGAAGCAAACTTCGTAGAGAGCAACTGAAAATGGGAGACAAAAAAAAACACATATGGTTTCAGTTAAAATTTCGACAAAGATAAACAAGTCAAACTGAAGTCCTCTATCAAGAATTATTATTACCTCTATTTGATTCTGTAGGGACTGAACATACTACAACAAAATAGAGCTTTTATGGCGTTCATTGCACGCCATAAGAAACGCTGTTAAAGGCTATGCCATCTTTATATAAATTACGTAATGGCGTTCGCTCCACGCCAATTATGTATGACATTCAACGAACGCCATAAATTTAGTGCCATTATTCAGGTTGGTAAATGCATGACGTTTTACTGATGAACTCCATCGTGTTGTTTTCATTTTAAAAAAAATTACTCAATGGATACATTTATCTCTATCTCACTGTCGAATTGATCCCTATACAAAACGCTGAATATCAATAAGGGACAATATATCATAAAATATATCATTTTACAAAGCTCAAGTGTAGCATACAAAATAAAAAAGAAAACATGTATGAACAACATGAAGGAAACTATGAAGATCTCATCCATGAATTTTCCAACATATGGTGGGGATTGACAAGTCCTTCGCCATGCCATGAGGACAACATTAAGTGCTTAACACAAAAAGAAGTGGAGTCTTAGAAACTTCCTTGGAGTTTCTTTATTTTCCGCTCTCCCTTGAAGATCATCAGCATTGTACTATACTCCGAGAAAAGTATTAGTAGAAGGATCTCATGCATCTGTATCAATTCAATTAAGAATTCCAAAGAACTTTTTGGAGTGAGAATTTAATGTTCATGGAGACCCCGTCTTTCCTGTAAGACAAAAAGAAGACATGGTCACAGACCTGGAAAAAGGAAGTGCGCCTTCAAACTATATCATGTCAAGATAATATAAATCATTTTAGAATTTAAACGAATGCATGAAACATTGCACATAAATAAACTATGATATCAAGGCATGACCAGAAACCAATGAGACCCACTTAAGTGACAATTCATGAACTTATTTCTTAACTCATCAAGAAAACTACAAAAACCCAAATCTGAAATGACAAATTAATGTGTTATATCCATTAGGGAGTGGTAATATGAAAATTTTGTTTTTTTTTAACCCAAGTCTTTATGAAAACTTGTGCTTACATATAGAAGAAGTCTTCTTCCAGCTCTATCCATTAAGATCGCACCCAATCCTTTTATCAGAACCTACAGAAAACAACTTCATCTATAGAAACTTTGGAATAAAGTAAAATTTTGGAGGCAATGACATTAGCATATACTCCATCTACAAAGATCTAGAAAAATGAACTTATGCGAGGTATCTATACCTACAGACTCAAAAATTTGGGTCACGTAAATTATAGATTCCATTGATTCCTCCAAATTATTGAAGCACCATCAATCCAACTCCAATCTGATCATCAAAGATTAGCAATTAAAATAAAATAAAGAAGAGAAGATAAAAGGAAGACACCAGAACATCAAAGTTTGGTTATGCGTGATTGTAAATATTAATAAGAATCGTGTTATTACGTCAATCTAGAGTTAGCAAAATACATAATGAGAGAAAGCAAGTATCTTCTCTGAAACAAATTGAGCATATTGGATTTGGGGAGGTGTTGAAGAGTTTCTATTTAGTCCTGTCAAGCAATTGCACAGTCAATCCCTCATCATATCTACTTTCTTAAATTTTGGACTTCTACTGTAAGAAGATCTAACAAGGAGATGTATCCATCAAGATCTCCAGAAGCATTTGTATCAAATTCGATACATAGATTTCCACAAACCAAATTAAAGAAAAAAAATAAAAATGAGATGACATTGAAAAGAGGAATTCAACATTACCAACTAGCATTTTGGATGACTCTGCTAAATCTAACACTTGGTTGACACTAGGGGTGTCAATTTTACCCGATTTAACCGGAACCGAATAGGAACCGGAACCGAAAACACCGGTTCTGGTACCACATTTTTGGGAACCGATTAAAAAGAACCGGAACCGGAACCGAACCGAAAACTAATGGTTACGGTTCCGGTACTCTAATATGGAACCGAAACCGATAAGAACCGGAACCGAACCGATAAGAACCGGAACCGATATATAAATATAGTGTAAAAATTCTCATATTACCAAGATTGGACCCGTTATACCCGAAACTGGAACCGGAACCGCAAAAATTACATAAACGGTTCCGGTTCTGGTACCATCACTTTGAGAACCGGAACCGATAAGTACCCGAACCGATAAGAACCGGAACCGTTTGTTCCGGTTCTGGTCACCTTAGGAACCGAACCGGAACCGACCCGTTGACACCCCTAGTTGACACCAACCATAATATGCTTATTACATATTCAGGTAAGATAAGTAAATTATGGTTGCCAATTGTAGGACATATAAATATTGTTGCAATGTCTCAACATAGCAACACAAGTAGAAATTTGGTGAAGTATTAATCCACAAACAAACTTTAAAAATGATGACTTGACCGGGCGTGCCCATGGGACTAGTCGGATACCCGGATAACCATGTATCAAAAAAAAAAATGATGACTTGACCAGGTAAGACACTATTCTTCAACCGCATGGCTCATGCATAGAACATGTGGGACACTAAAGACACTATGTTCATCACGATTCTTATTACATTTAAGATTTTTAATTCTTAAGTCTCAAAGCAGTCTAACCAACTATAAACATTCTGGAGTCGCGAGGTTTAATGTCTGATATCTCTCTTCAGTGGATGGGAATGAAGATTGTTGTCTATTGCTACAACATGAAACCAATGATGACCCCATGTTAAAGGCAACAGCCAATATGCATTGTGAAAGCTAACCAATTCGAAATTGGCACCTTCAACATAAATAAACCATGGCAACTAAGCTTAGACTGAACGTAAGATCTTCCTAACTACATTCAAGAGACCTTCACATATATCATGCATCAATATGACAAGCCTCATTAAGCGTTATTCAAGAAAATAATCTCTCATTTCCCATGTGAAATTTTTTATTTGATCGGTAAAAGATATACATTTATATATAAAAAAAGAGGGCTGAGAAGGCCCTAATCTGTACAACCGATACAAAACGAAAAGAAACTGCAAGAGCAAAAAACCCCGAAGCCCCAAAAGCACAAAACACCACAAAAAGAACCCACTAGGAGACTAAACGGTCCCACCGGAATATAACTCTTCAAATCTGAAAGGCTTTAGCTCCGGATTTGCTGCCCCCCAATAATAAAGCGTAGCTTTAATGTTCATGGTAATCTCTTCGCTATTAGCCTCCTTGTCTTGAAATTATTATGCAATATTCTTTCTTCATCGGATAAAAATGTCATTTAGCAGTAAGAATGTGAACGCATTACATGTATTATGGAATTGTTTTTGCACACAATTGCCATGTAGTTCTTGTGTACAACCATGTATTGTTTTGACAAAAAACGAGCACATAAGTCCTATTTAACCCTTTTAACAAAAATGTCATGAAACCAAGTCATGCCAAAAATTTCAGCCCAAAAATAGATAAGACTACAAACTTCCATAGCTGTGTCTAGCTTGTGTGAAAGGGAAAAATTAAAACGACAACTAGTTGCCAATATACTCATTCACAAACATATAACAAAAATTTAGAAGCTTAGAGAGTTGAACCAAACCAAGCATTTAATAATGAGCTTTCTAAAATTATGCACATACTTAATGTTGATAGCAAACTCAATGCTATAGGGTCCATGTAACATCAACAATAAAGATTTTTAACTGTTTTCTTCATGCGTACCTATGAGAGATCACATCCTCATGGAACTACTGAAGTAACCTTTACTTGATGGCTGTTGGTACTATCAGGAATTCCCAGCAAATCAAAACTTTTTTATAACTCGATATTATTTTAATCAGTAACTGAATTAGTCCAATGACAACTACCCACGAAATACTTTTTGTTTTGTTTTCTTTCTTTTTTTTATAAGCCACCCTACTTTCTTGAGACCACCTAGTTCTAAACATATTTGCTAACCAAAGCCAAGACAAAGGAGGAGAGTTATATCAAGTTGACAACCATTGTAAAATTATGGAAAGCCTCTTCAGGTTGTCCCATTATCAAAGAAAACCTCTAAGATTCATCCTCACTTGGAGCCCAAGACAAGACCAAGTCAAGACAAAATGCTTAAAAGGACAGACAACAAGAATAATACAAGGGCCCCACTGGTCTAGTCAGGGGAGAAATAAAAGTGAAGAGCAACAAAAACCATGCCTACTAAAAGATGAGACAAGACATATCCAACCTATGATTCAGACATGCATATGTTTACTCCCAACAAATGAACAAACAACTTTCATTATCAAAACTTTCATTCTAACTTGCTTTTAATTCAGGGAAACCAAAAATTGGAGAGAACATATCACTGTAAAACAGTGAGATAAAATTCATAAATACCCTACAAGAAGAGTCACACAATATGGAACCCAAACAGAAGTTTCTTATTATAAACGATGAAGAAATATTTCCTGTACGAGCATGGAAATCGCTGTAACTTACAACCTCCATAATCATTGATGATGGATGGTAAGGCTGCAAGACATAGCATCTCTATGGTAACCAAACCAAACTCTTTATTTTTTACTCTTTAAGTTTTGAAAAGTGTGGTTTCTGGTTTAGTTATATGCCAGCCCACTTAAAACAAAGATGGCTGCTAAGTTCTGTAGTTATACCCCTACAATGAAACAATTTGATTTAACTACTAAATATTACAAGCTATACAAAATTCTAAGTACACAATGAATACAAGAACTCCCCTACTATCCTCTCCCATGAAAATAAATAGATGACCCAATGACTCTTTTCCCAGCCCAAAAAAAGAAAATAAAAGTTAAAAAAGATGTCCACCATGGTCACTATTTCATATTAATATGTAATGTGTAACTTTGCATTGATTCCTTTATATTGAAGAAGACATGAACCTGTTAGGAAAAATTTAACCAAACGGTGATATAAGTGATTGGGGGATTACTTAAAAGAAATTTGCATATAAACATAATCATGCCATACCATACATAGAGCAGAGTAAGAAAAATTATAAAAGAAGAGATCAAATCAATTAATATAAGCTCTTAACAACAGTTATACTAGTTCCTCAAATCCTTCATCTCCTTCTTCCTCTACCATTTGAAATTCTCTCCTCCAACTTTCCATCTGCAAAGAGCAAGAAAATACCAACATGACTCAAACCTGTAAATTTTAAATATTTTGGTCAGATTGGCAATTGAGCCTACATGAGTGAGAGATAGATCAGGGCTTAACTTTTTCAAATTAATAAATTAAACTCTCCTTGTGAGGGTCTTGCCTTGTGGTGCAAATGTCCACAAGTCATGATTAGATCACTTACTAGTCTAAGGCTTAGGAAGGGCCTTTGCAATAACATTAGTGAGACCTCAAGTGTCATTATAATACTTCACAACATAAGCGTCTGCTTATCATTATGTGTACCATGATCACTACAGTATGCTTTTATTCTATAAACTCAGTGCCTATTGTACAAACAAAGACTCATCAACATGATCTCTCTTCTCACTAACCATAAGTCTAACTCACTCATCAAAATTTAAAGTTTTAAAAGATATTGTAACAAATGCAAGTGACAGAAAAAATGTGGCTAGAAACTCTAGCTGGAGTTGTGACCATATTGTAACAACACTTCCTAACGAAGCCAAGCTAGCTATAGGAGCTTGAGGTGTTGTTAATGTTGGAGTTGAAGTAGGAGGTGCTGAACTTGTGGGTGGAGACTACATACAGAAGCAATTCCATTAGGTGGATTTCAAAAAACAGAATAACACGATCAATTGGAAAGGCAACAAAAGATTATGCAAACAAGGAGAATACAAACAAGACGACTAAAACATAGTAACAACATTCTTTTTCTTTCTTTTTCTGCACCACCGAAATGTAAGCGATGATATATTGGAACCTCAAAAGCTTAGAAGCAAGCTACAACTTACAACTAAAAGACTTGGACAGACAATATAGTAGTCCAAACAAAACAACTACCATCATTCTATCAAAGGTGCTAAGAGTTTCATAAGAAATACCAATACTGTTAGCAGCATGGGTTGATGTCAATAGAAAGTTCTGCATATATGTTTTGGCTGGTTCAATTTTTTTTTTGTTTGTTGGCCATGGACTTAATGCTAGGTGCAGAGCATTAAGTATGGTATGTAACTGGATACGGACTTAATGCTAGGGTTAACATTGTTACTCCTATAGGTAGATATGATTTAACTTTTATGGCTTTAGATCCAGGTAGTCAGATTTGTCTAATACCTGTTAGATCAGTATACATCTAAAAAATACCCTACTACCAAAAAAATTCAACCAACACCTTCTTTAGGACTGGTTACCTCTATTTCAGCCCTACAATCAAACCTTAACCTTGGTCAACCCTTGCTCTTCTACCTAGACTACACCAATTAAGGTTGATCTTAATCGTAGCCTCCATCAATTAGAGGAATAAGGGGGACCTGTGCTGGACCTTCATCAATTAAGTATTAAAGCTTCCACACTTAAAAGCTTTTTATGAAGTTCACAGAAACACAAAAAGATTAGCAAAGAAAGAATAAAGAACAATAACATAAAACATGCTAATTTGGAACTTATGAACTACTTTCGATTTGTAATGTATACCAAGACTACAAAGAAATATAAGGACATCAAAGGCCACAATTCAACTTGCACTCAATTAACAAGATTCATGCATAAATATCTAACAAAAGTTTAGAGATAGACATTTATATATAAAGAAGCCTCAAAACAGACATTAATAGATAGCTTTTAAACACTTCTCTAGCCATTTTTTCTCCCCAATTTTCTACAAAGTGTTCAGAGCTATTAAGTTGATGTTTGTTTTCTAAAATTCAAATTGAAATGTACGATCCGGTTGATAGTAGATACATCAAGCGAAATAAAATTCAGATTCACCAATAAAAACTGCAAAAGAATGAAAACTATTACATAAAATGAGGAAAAAAAAGGACATAATGAGGCCATAATCATGGCATCAAGATATAAAGTCTCCATACCTAGGATCATGTACACTAAGGAGGTCCTAACAGCCAGAAACTGTCATGGACACTAGCACAAGTATATATCACAAGATCTTGATCCACTATGCGATGCAGAGCAGCACAAGTATGATCACCAATTGCCTCATCATACCATGTACACTCACTGTAGAGTGCTCCCTGCAACACCCACTCGGGATGAAATAATGATGTCATGGACATAATTTAATTGCAGTAAAGATCTAACAATAAACCGTATGCTTTCTCATCCTAAAACTACATATAATCTGTTAAAAAATATACCTTCTTATCTTCTTCTTTACGCTTTATGACCTCCAGAGGCCACTTTCTTACCAGCTTTTGAAGTTCAACTGCAATACCTGCCCTCTTCAAGTCGGAAATTCTGTTGCATACACAATTCAACACTAAATATCTCAAGTTCTCAATAAAAAGAACCAACGACACTAGTGAAAAGGAAAAAAATTCAAAGCCTTAAAAAATCTTTCTTGTCTACAAGAGGGTGCATGGCAGCTGGTTGCTCTCTTATGACTGGAGAACAAAGGTATAAGAATCTTGGACTTGCCATCTAATTTTTTAGCTGCTTGTCTTTGGATTTCTTCCTTTCTCTTTTGTAGGTCTCTATCACATTTTAATATAAAATTTACATAGACTCTATTTTGCTTCAATGGATCCTTGTAAATTTCTGCCAAATAGTACTACAAGTGTAGCACATTCCTTGGTAAGATCTGAGTAACTTACAGCCAGCAAGAAATTGCTTGCAGGTTGCACCAACATTGCTTCAAAAATGAGGAAATTCACTGAAAATCAGTTAAGTTGTAAAACTACTGCGTGGCTTGATCCCAAAACACAGCTGGCCCTGTTTGGACAACCTCACTTTGTTCCTATATATATATATATATATATATGCTGGCAATTGCACCCCACACACCACCTTGTCATCTATGCCACCTGAGAAATTACCAGTATCGTGCTCGACCAAACTTCGACTACACCAATAGAAGGGAGCATGCCTATTTTTACCTGAGAAATTACCAGGATAGAACTATTATCAATTTCATTAGCAATCAACAATGTTCACTAACCATATCAGCATTCTTTAGAGGTCATTCTGCATTCAACCTAGGATACATATAGTCATGTGTTTTTGTGCCAAGTAGGTTCACAATGGTGATGGCTAAACATTCATACAGTTAGTGGGCCTTAGAGAGTGTCACATGGCATTTTGAGGGAGTGGCCAGATCAAACTTTGCTCCTCCAGCGAAAAAATTTGCTCAAGATATTTAGAGGATGGCTAAACATTCATATGTTATAACGTGGACCCGTAAAATGGGTTGTTCTAATGGGTTGTTCTTTAAAAGAGAGAATCACCTAATAACAATTGCCTTTATGTGGCCCCAAAAAAGTCTTTTTCCACAAAAGCAAAATGAATCTAAAATCCAACAGTTAAAACTCACAATCAGGCTGATTTTTGGTATACAAGTCCACCTAGGATTCCACAAAAAGGCTAGTGATCTCTAAGAGTGTGTTACATGGCTCAAATGGACATGAAAATACTCACCAATCAGGCTGAATTTTGGTCTGTGTCCACATAGTGATGGGTCAAAAATCAGCCTAACTGGTGGTTTGTAGGTGTTGGATCTGAGCACCCCAAAATAATGCTCAAAGCCCACCCCAAATCAACCCCTGATAAAACTCACCAATCAGGTTGAATTTTGATCGTAGTTCCACATAGTGATGGGCGAATTCACTTATTGTTTCTCCAAAGACTGAAATCGAACAGTTAAAACTCAGCAATCAGGCTGACTTTTGGTATATAGGTCCACCTAGGGATGTGTCAAACAGCAAGTGATCTCCAAGAGTGTGCCACCCAACTACTGGACATGCCCAGAAGTTCAGGCAGTCCGATGGATGGTCCACTTGTCGTACAGAGTAAAACTTGAATCAAGGGATAATTCTAACTGGTTGATTGGTGATCAGTGGGGTTAATTGGGGTACGAGATCAAAAGGTTAGTTTCCAAGACAACTTGAATAAAGCAACACCCAAACCTTTTAATGCATGCTCTAAACACTCACAGATAATATCCAAAGGAATTCCAGCAGGTTTTATATCCAACTAAGTTGTAGTTACTCCTTTTCGTGAGCTGCAATCTCAAGTCCATGTCCCCCCAGATGATCTTCTAGACCCTACAAAATACATATGCAAGAATCTCAGATTTTGATATTGTCATATACAAATTATATATATACAAATTAGCAAAGGAGAAACTTGTTGTAAATTCACCTACACATATGTTTTTAATATTAATGTGCAATTGAACATCCTAGCATAGCAAATCTAATGCCTGAAGTGAGCATGTAACCTGTACAAAAGTTAGTATGAATAAAACGCCATTTCCTTTAAAACGATCTCAAATTCAGTTGTTATCTTTGCCAAAATTTCAATCTTCTTCCCAGATGCAAAGTGAACCTCAACATTCTGGGCAAAATTGCTCAACTTTTCATTGTTGCCATCAGTTGTATCCTCATTTTCACAATGTAATTCCTAGGCATATCACATTCTCATATCAAGATGGAGTGGTATTACGACTAAGCAACAGAATCCAGTGAGCAAGAGGGATCATGAGATGGTCGTGCTGGACAAATGCATATAAAAGCCAATAAACATATGCACCCTAAAGCAAGTTCTGCAATCATATAAATGAAAAATGCATGGAAAAAATAGTTTCCATGCCTTGGAGTAATACTCCTTGTGACAACACTACTCTAGTAGTTGTTGGAAGGAATTTATATCCCTGCCCTACTACTTCTTTCTTCTGACAATACTATATCTTTTTTTCTCCCAATTAAGTCCGGAAGAAATAAATTTCAGCATGATTGCTCAGAAATCCATTATTGACTTCATTCAAAACGAATTTCTGAATCACAACGACCTATTTACAGTTTTGAATCAAGTTTCAGTACTACCTAAATCAAGCGCGAACACAAATTTCCTTTTCTTTGGCAGAAACTCATAGATGTAACCCATGAAAATAATGATATATTGCTTTAGAGATAAAAATCCATGCAACATGGATTGATTGGTGTATCTTTGATAGATATGTAAAATCTTAGTAAGAAAATACAGAACAAGAAATGGGATGAATGTAGGGGTCGATAAGCATTTTTTATAGATCTTTGGAAACTAATTAAGGATAGTTAGCCAAATGAATTCAAGCATCAAAAAGCAACAGAGCTCACCAAATTGGGTTGTAATTGGTATATTAGTGGAACAACAAAACATTTTCCTAATATGACAAAGATTCTTAATATTTTCTAATCTTTTTTTCCTCTATTATTTACATGAGAATGAGGAAAAAACAATATTGAATGTGCAGTTCCAATGGATTGATTCCAGTTCAGTCTAATGGACCGATGAACTTAAGGTATTATTCAAAGACAGTTCGAAAAAAGCTATGTCAATGGCTGGCCTGGTTCTACGGAAAACCAGCATATGTCAAATTCAATTCTCCCTTCTAGGACCCAGCAAAGATAATTTTAGCTTGACACTAACTGATTAGATGGCTCAAATTGATGAGCAGAAGCACCAGGTGGATGAAAGAAACCCAGTGATATTTCTTAGTATAATAGTATCAGATAATACTGTATCACATCAGAACCCACTACAACAAATATGGTTTATAACGTCACTTAATAAATGACGTGGTAAATAAATAACATCATTTTTCAAATCAACGTGACGCTATGGAATGACGTACTTTTGGATAGAAAACAAAAAAATATACCATTTCATGCTATTTTCGTAATTTAATTACAAAAGACACAGTTGATGATATTTAATTACAATAAATTAAGTAGCTCTATAGTATTTTCCATAAAAGTTAATGGCATATTTATGACAACATGATTCACACAGTACAAGAAGGCTGCAACCTTAAGAAATGAATAAACTAACCTTATCAATTATGATGCAAACTTTGCCAAACAAAGTTTTCGGTATAGAGTAACATCGAAGTACTTTCTTGTAAAACCTATAAAGAAGAGAAAACAGATCAGAATAGCAAAAGGTAATTTTCAATAAAATTGCATCCATTATACATGCAATGTTTTTCAAAATCTGAGTTAAGTGTGAAGCAACAATTAAAAATGCCGCAAAGAGCACCCCACTTAAAATAGTAGATCTTGGGTGCATAATCAGCTACATCCTAATGGGAACCAAGGTAGATGCATGAAACACACTTTTCGACCCACATAGATCAAATTTCGTGCCAAAATTCAGGATTCTCATAATATTGTTTGCTGACTCACTGGAGCTAGACAACACTATGGTTATTCATGCGAACTTCCACTATCATTTTAGCACGTGCACCTTTTCTGGATTAGAAGGGATCACTCTATGTCCAGCATCTTAAGTATAAGGACAAGCGTCAAAGGTAATAACACAGAAAATACATGATGCAAAACATAAGAGATAAAAAATTAGTCTAGGATAAAGTACTTATAAGCAAATCATTAACCGTGTATGTGCTGATCTTTGCTGGTACTTGCAATTCACTCACATCAGTATACACAACATCAATTGTGAATGTCCCTAATCTATAGAATGTCAAATCCTTGACACTGGAACCTCTGTCAGAGTTGTACGTGGGTGCCCATGGATCAACTACTGCATCAACTGGTGTTGTTCATCAGGCTAACAAGAAATTAAAGTACAGGAGAGTTGGGGAAAGCAACACCCAGGAAAATCCTACAAAGAATGTCATGGGAAATACGGCATCAACATGTTCTACAGTTATACTGAACCTCCAATCTCCAAGGCAGACAAACCTGATTTTTCTGAACTTTGACTCTTGAAAAATATGAAAAGCAAAATAGTTGGCTGAAGATGACATTTCTCCCTAGTTGCCTATTCACCCAGACAACCAACACTTGAGCATTTACAAGGAACCTTTCCCTAACCATAGCCGTGACGAAAAGAGAGACAAACTAAAGTGGACTAAAGCCTGAAAGAAGAAGAAGAAGAAGACTGAAGTGGACAACGTCTGAAAGAAGATGAAACTCTGCAAGTAACTTGGACTGAAAGAAGATGAAAACCAGAAAACAGTTACAGAAATGTTATAGAAAATTGTGAAGATGATGAAGACGAAAACCAGAAAACAGAGTTACAGATAAACCTGAAGAAGTGGTCAACGTCTGAAATAACGTGGACCGAAAGAAGGCAAAAACCAGAAAAATAGAGGAAGAAGAAGAAGAAGAAAAAGAACAGAGGAAGGTGTATCTTTCACCTTCGCTTCGAAGATGCTGGAGGCTGGAGGGGCCTTCGATGCTAGCTGGAGAGGTTGGGGTTGACAATTGACATTGGGTGTTGCCGTGCTAGAGGGTGCTAGGTCCGTACTCGTTTGAAGACCGAATAAAAAAACTACGTTTTTTTTATCTTATTGTAAAAGAAGACATCTATTTTATATATATATATATATAATTTTATAAAACAAAGACACCTGTTTTTTGGATTTTTTTTATTATTTTCTTTTCAGTTTTCAGTTAAAACACGTCCAGGCAAACAATTGAACATTAGAGGTGCACACCTCAGCCAGAAGGCATTGAAGAGGTGTACGCCTCTTGAGCTGAGGCATGCGCCTCTAATGTATATATGCGTTTTTAGTACGCCTTGAGGCATTTTTCTCAAGCCTCGCACGCCTTTAAAAACAGTGAGCTAAACCCCATAGAAGCAGAAAAAACAACCAGCCATTAAAATCACAAACAACTTACATTCCAACCATACTTGTGCATATATGAATGCTGTGTCAGTGGTAGTGACATTCACATGACAAAAAAAACGTAAAACTCACATAGACTTGTAAGTCTTGTTTGTTGCTTGGTGAACATTAAGCATCTCAGCAGAGTGTCTATGAGACTAAAGTTTGATGTATCCATTCAGCACATCCAATAGATGGACAGCCACATCCAAACCTTCTTGTAAGGATTTTGCTGCTTCATGGAGTGCACGAGGCAACGAATTTTGAAGAACATACTGTAAGTCCCAAAATAATGTTGGATCTAGGTATACATTGAGGATGTTGTATCAACTACATATCAAACTTACCATATTCTTAGTATAGTAAACCATACCTCATCGGTGATGCTGAATTGCCAATTAAGTTGCCGAATTTGCCACCGCTGCCCAAGAATTGCAAGCCCTATCAAAGCTGCTGCAACAAAAACAGACCAAAATGCATTTAATGTTGAGTGTTGAACAAATAGAAAGGAAAAAACAAAGAACTAAGTTTTCTTCTCCACACATTTTTCAGTTTAATTTTCCAACATGATCTTCAAGTGGGTGAATGTAAGAAATAGATGTAAGTTTTTGCCAACTCATTGTTTTTAGAATTTAGTGCAAGCAAACAGAGCAACAACCATTTAAAGCAATAATATTGTTTCAGATTAAGTGGGTTGGCATAAAAAAAGAGTAACACAAACAATCTAGTTTCTTCCATGTGGGTAAGCTGTGAATTAGAAGATAAGAATATTTTATCTTGGAACTCCATGATATCCGGGTATGTCGAATGTGTGCATTTTAGTGAAGCTTTGAGGCCCTACAGTTTGATTCAAATGGAAAAGCTGAAACCGGAGAAACCAATTTGTTTGTCATTTTCTTCAGAAAACTACCAACATGGTCTGCCAGAGGAGGGGAAAGTAAGGAAAAAAATGTATAATGACTCTTTAACCGAGACACTGCTGCCTCACCACCATTTGCTACATCCAGCAATTTGAAATAGATAATTTTCTTCAGATTCATTTCAAAAGGCGAATTACTTCACTGCCAACCTAATCTATATTTTCCAGGTGAATCATTTAAACACTACCATTCTTCATGATGCCAAAAAAGATGAACTCAATCATTTCATTGAATACACGACAATGAATGGTAGATTTTAACTTAAATGTGTTCTCACTTCTCACTCAAACAACATCAAGAAATGCTGCCAACATAAAAGCAAGTAGAAATTTTTCATAAAAACAATTATAACTAACAGCCACTAAAATCACAAAGAACGTACATTCCAACCATACTTGATCTCTCAGTTGATACATCCTATGCCACCTCTTTTATCACCAACAAAAACCCACTCCAAGATTGGGTGAAAAGCAAATGCTCCAGCACCAATGAGCTTAATGGTATTATCAACTGCATTAAGGAGCATGGGAAATGATAGGGCAAATTATCCTTAATTAAAAACAGCTTCCAATATTAAACTAACAAAGAAAGTACAAGTAATGATAACAGTAATTAACAATGTTGCTACCATCTTACGTCGTAATGTAAAATGAACATCATAGGTATGAATGTTGTAAGCTCAAATCAAACCATCAGCATAAGCTACATAGTGAAACAAAAAACAAATGCTTGTTAAAAATCTTCCCTTAAGGGAGAGAAGCATTGGACATTTTATATCTTTAATTATACACAATCAGTGACCAATAGAAAAAAAAAATGATTCAAGTCACACTAAGCCTGTTACCACAACAAGGAGGCGAGGATGGCTAGCAAGGTTGACAATAGGTTTTTTCAGATCTGTCTTTATCTTCGTTTGTGCCCTTCCTCCATCCAATATAGGTGACATTGCTTACATGCTGGTTCACGTCCAAATCAGCTAGTGCTAGGCTGTAAATTCGAAGGAAGATTGATAAGTTAAAGAGAGCTTTAATAGAATCTAGAACCAAAATCAAAGCTAACTAATACATCATAAGATGTGATGTAACATAACACCTCACCTTCTCCATCCTCCTTTACCCGGGCTTGGGACCGGCAATGCAAAGCTAGATATAGCTTTGCATAGGCGGAGTTAAAAAGGGTTTAGTCTAAAAGAAATAAAATTGCAATTAGTAGTCAAATAACTGCAAAGCACAAACTAATATAATAACAATACAAACAGACAGAAAGAACAAGGGAACTACAAGACAAAGCAAACGTGAAACAAGAACAAACGAATACAAACAACAAGCCACACCACGCCCTCCCACTAATCCTCTTTCTACTACTCAAGTCTGACCATTTAGATGAAAAAGGTTGAGTAGAACTAAGCTTAAAGGTTGGAATAAGCCACACCCAACTCCTTTCACCCACCCCACAATTGAAAAGGTGGAAGTAAGAGGCAAATTTTTTAATTAGAAACTAAATGTGGAGTGCATAACACATAAACGAAAGTAACCATTTTTTCTATTGGTTCTGTTGGTAGGGTTCGACCATGGAAGTAACTAAAAATAGCTTTCCAAAATATGATGGACATGCAGGATTGCATAAGGGCAGCTATCTGGCACATCTATATAGAGAATAAACATTTGCTACTTTATTTTTCAGTAGTTGAACTGAAGAAAAAGAAAATGTATTTTGCTGCTGCAATTTCCTGAGATGTGATAACTCTTCTAGTTCTTGGTCAATTGAGAAGCCATTCCAACGGAGCTTGATGATTGTTGGTTTTGTTTCAATACTTCCAAGTTCAGGAATAGTTCCTATTCTAACTTTAGCTTATTCAGGTACAAATTTTCCTTTCAGTCTTTACTGTGTTTGTTGGTTTCTTTTGAATCCACATTGAAGTCAAACCCGTCCTATGCATCTGTACTCAATCCTAAGCATGTATCCATCATAGTTGTCTACAGCCCTTCAGTCTAACCTGCCAAACCTTAACCAGTCCTTCTGAATCTCCTGAAACTAGTACCTAAAGCCTCCACAACATGACCTCTTATCCTTCCACATCTGAATCAACTTAAATCCAGATCAGTCCCATTTAATCCTTACAATCTTCCGCTTCCCGTAAAACAATACCTGTGTATCTCAAAATCTTTTCTAATCCTCTTATTTTAGCTATACACTCGTAAATCATATTCTTAATCTTTACCCTATATTCAACCCATATCATTCCATTATCCCATATGAATTCTTTATTAAATCTGAGAAGAGATTTATAGGATTTTTCTAGTTGTCTCATATGCCCTGTTGTAGTACTTTTCCCGACTGTTACTTAGGTTGCACACTAGGACTAGGTCATTGGCAATTCACACTGTTGGAAGATGTAGTCTGTAGGGTATTATGGTATTTATATGGACGTACTAGATAATTTGAACGAAAACCCAAAAAATTGAAAATGACTAACCAAATGAACTCTGATCGAAGACTAACCAAATTGAAATCTATCCAACAGCATAAGACTGGCTTACACAGATGCTGGAACTAACAAAATTGTAAGCCATCTGCTTATCACCTATTGTCTTCCCATCTACTAGCATGGGAAAGGCAACAGAGACACACAAGAAGATCATTTCACTATCACATTGGGAAATTAGCACCCTCATGCCCTTGTCAAACAAACCACGCTACCATCCATCAACAAATTGGGAAATTTCACTATCTCGTTGATTTATCTCTTGTAGATAATTCATATATAGTTGCTTTACTCCCTCCATCAACTCAATGTTAGATGGGATGGGATAGGGAAGTCAGACCAGAGCCACATGTACAGCAGCTCATTCCATCACTAAGTTGATACTTCTTATCAACAATGGCTACAAGCATAGTGCCATTGTGAGGTACTGAATCTTTATTTGGACCTTTAGTTGATATATGTCAAGAACATGCACTAATTAAGTAAACGTGAAACAATGATGATGTCAGGACGATAAGAGATGATAACTGCACAATAAGAATAAGAAATCGCCTACTACTGTACAATGGTTCTTGTATTTCATAGTATATTTTTTTTTTTGATAGGTGTATATTAGTATTAAAAGGAAGAAAAAGTACAAGGTGAACCTGAAAGGTCGAGATGACCTGCAAGAGGCAAAGAACGCTTACATCAGCGCCAAGAGAAAGAAAAGCAAAGAACAAAGAAAATCAAAATCAACATATATAGGAATTATAATGTGTATCTTGCCCCTCTCTTGCTTCTGAAATAGGCAGATAAGTATACCAAAAAGAACATAAGAACTTCAAATCCATCAAGGACTTGATATCCTGTTTCTAGTGCACCTTTACTTATCAACTCCCCACCATTAAATTTTCATCAACAAATATGTTTGCTTTAAGATTAATTTGATTGTGGCTTGAGGTTGAGATATAATTTTACCACAAAAAAGAAGCTAGCATGCACTATTAAGTGTATGTAGGGAAAAAGCAAAGGATGAAACTCAAACCCCATGGATGTTGTTGGGGTTGTGAAATTGTGCGAAAATGGGGTGTTTACAGGAAGGCCAACATTGGTTATCATCCTTTCCTAAAAGAAGCTCACGAATTTGGAGTAATATGACAAAGGAAGGTCACAAGAAGAACCAACCTTGTGAAGGTCTACACCTACCAACGATAGGACACATGGGTGGTTGCGTTAAGGCAGAAAAACGGTGGCGTGAAGGAGCCTTAAACATGGGATTCGGCAAAGAGCTAGGAGCTAGGAAGATGGATGATGGTTACCTGAAGGAGACTAAATGAAGTGACCCTGATCCAAGTAAAGAAACCAGTGGAGGGAGTAAGATCCTTGAGGCTGGTCCTTTCTAAAAGCACAGGTTTTGCAATAAATGTTAAATAACCACAGTATTATTTTTCTTTCTCCCTTAAATTGCTGCATTATTTGTGAAATAGCAGTCTTAATAAAACAACCATCATTAAGTGTTGCATCCCGTTGTATTGGTCGTAACTAAAACTGTTATTAGTTTCTCCACACATGCCTGTGAATAGAGGTCTAAACTGGTCGACCCTTGCTTTTCTACCTAGACTACACCAATTAAGGTTAATCTTAATTGTAGCCTCCATCAATTAGAGGTATAAGGGGGACCTCTGCTGGACCTTCACCAATTAAGTATTAAAGCTTCCACACTTAAAAGATTTTTATGAAGTTCACAGAAATACAAAAAGGTTAGCAAAGAAAAAATAAAGAACAATAACAGAAAACATGCTAATTTGGAACTTATGAACTATTTTCAATTTGTAATCGTATGTATGTATGTATGATAATATGATCGTGTACAAAAAAATTTTGCTACATTGGCCTACATCAATCAAATTCAAGCCCAAAAAGAACCCCTGCAACTTTCGTGCGATCAACAAAAAATCGTTCACACGTCTCATGGAATACATGCCATGTGAGAAGGCTGTCTGAACCAGCACAGTGAGATTTGCCAACCGCACGTTCCACCTGAAGCGATTTGGCGACCCGTTCCAACCCACCAAACAACCCATCACAGTACCTCATCATGTGCTTGACGTCATAGAATACCGGCCCAAAATAAAAATGCAAGAGATGGATAAAGTCTGTCAACTGCCCGGGCAATGGTCTTCGAGTAAGAAGCTTCAGCATGTAGGCAAAATCATATGCCCCATGGAATGTAACCCATCTCACCACTGAGTTAGTTTGATCGACAAGCCCTGACATGAACATCAATTCGGCGAATCGCATGGAGTTAATCCCTTCGTTTTTGTTCTTCTCGAAATCAATGCCCTGTTTTTTGAGAAGGTCGATGGAGTCGGGGGAATGCAGGTCATGAGAGACATCAAATTCCCGAAAATTAAATTCCCAAATAAAACAACGGGCGGTACCAAAATCGGGGAGATTTCCGTTGTTGTCGCTGAAGGTAAGTCCGAGTTGAATTAGATTCATGGAATCCACGTTCGACTTGAGAAGCTTGTAGTGCTCGGAGGATCGGTGCGACTGCGGAGGGCGATTCAAAGATTCTGTGGCGGTCGGACGGAAGACTACCCCTGGGAACTCAGTGTCCATTGAGATGTACGGGTAGTAATGAGCGATAGTTCGGATTAAATAGAACTCATCTTCCAAATTATTCGCCCATACTTCTCTAATGGAGATTGGTTTTTGATGCAGGTGGGAGATCGGCATGCTTGCTTGCTTGGACGAGGTTGTGCGTGCTGCTCTGCTCTGTGCGTGCTGCTCTGTGCTTGCTGCTCTGCTCCGTGCGTGCTGCTCTGTTCAAGTGAAGTGAAGTGAAGTGAACAGAACAGAGAAAGGTTTATTATATAATTTTAGAAAGAAAGAGAGATACGGTTTTAGAAGGTACACGTGATTTAGAAAGTATCGCTGCACCATTTTCGTTACTCACCGCTGCCACCTGGCCCCATGGACCGCATCGATGATAGCCACATCAAAAATCACCAGGATTACTAATCGCTAGCCGTTAGATTTCAATTCATGGTTTTTAAAATCGCCGTATAAACAGTTTTAACGGCCCTTGAATTTAGGATCAGTAATCGCTGGCCGTGTCAAATCCGATAGAATCTGTTTTTTTCGTTTTTTTTTTAATTTTGAATTTCAGCGCCTTTTATTCGTTTTTTTCGTTAAAATTCGATTTTTCCCTTTTTCCAATGTTGCCCCTGTGTGGCCTAGACAGAGTAAAACTCTGTCAAAAGTTTGAGCATTATCAGCCACGTGGCTCGTAATTTGCGTTATGATAGAAGCTCAAAAGTTTTACTCGCTTAAACATCCATGCGGCCAGTGGGCCCAGATGGCAATGCTGAGAGTGGGCTGTTCTTTGATACCGACTTCGGTATCAAATTTTTGGCGCCGAAGTCCCTCAATTTGCCACGTAGTAGACTCTTTCGGGCCCACTGACTCCATGAATATTTGGCCCACATCTTGGTGGATCCACACACCAAAAATCAGCGTGGTTGGTGATTTCTAGCCGTAGGATTTGAGCACTTTTCATCATGGGCTTTATGAACAGGCCTATGAGTTGATTCCAAGCCCATGATGAAAAAGTACTCAAATCCAATGGCTAGGAATCACTAATCATACTGATTTTTGGTGTGTGGGTCCACCAAGATGTGGGCCAAATATTCATGGGTCAGTGGGCCCTAAAAAGTCTACTACGTGGCAAATTGAGGGACTTCGGCATCAAAATTTTGATACCGAAGTTGGTATCATAGATTTTTCCGCTGAGGGCCACGGGTGCAATTTAGATGTCCGAGTTTGGAGTCCCACGTGGCGCATTCTTTTGGGCCTACTGACGCATGGATTATTTTTTATTGGACCTACACAATCAGCTTGGTTGCTGATTTCTAGCCGTTCGATTTGAGCTTATATTTTCAGTGCTCAAATCTAACAGCTAGAAACGACCAAAAATCACCATGATTGGTAATCGCTAGCCGTTAAATTTTAGCATTTTTTAAGGCATGCAATTGAATTCAACCATGTTTTTAGGTTTTTGTATGAATGGACACCTAGGGTGGCCTAAACTTCCATGTGGTCAGTGGGCCCAGATTACCAATACCAAGGTTTAAAAAACGTCCGTTATAACGGATTCGGACCTATCCCGTTACGTTATGGACAGTTAAAACACCCAAAAAACTAACGGCCGTTATTTTCTGTTATTTTTTCATTATAACGAAAATAACAACCGTCATATTCTGGGAAATTTTGTAAAAAAAAATGGCTGTTATTTTCCATTATTTTTCCGTTATTTTCCATTTTTGAAAATTTGAAATTCAAATTTTAAAATTCAAGCCATTTTTCCCATTTTTTCCGTCTTGCCCCTGAGCGTCTTTTTCGTTATAACGGAAAAAAAAGGTAACGCCCCCAGTCCGTTATGCCGCTATAACGGTCCCCTTTAAACCTTGACCAATACTACCTTCTATACATAGAGTAGTGATTACAGGGAGTTGGGTGCAATTTAACTGTCCGAGTTTGAAGTCCTATGTGGTGCACTCTTTCGGGCCCACTGATGCATGGATTTTTATACACCTTTTATTAGACCTACACAATCAGCTTGGTTGTTGATTTCTAGTCGTTGGATTTGAGCTTTCTTTATCTAACAGCTAGAAACCACCAATCAGCTAGAAACCACCAATCAAGCTGATTTTTGGTACGTAGGTCACCAAGGAGCTGTTTAAGCAAATATACATGAGTTTTATGATTTTAAAAAAAATTATACAGTCAAACTTTTCAAGAAATTTGGTAAAATTATTTCAATAAATTTGGTCAAATTTTGTATATTCAATAAATGGTCTGTGCCCACGGCGGTGCCGCAAAAAAAGTGTACAAAAATTGGGTGGCTCCGGCACTCGAACGGTATAACGGACGGGTGAGGTTACTGTTTTTTCCATTATAACGGATTGTAATGCACAGGGGCAAAAATAAAAAATAACGGAAATAAAGATGCCGTTATAACGGTCCCATTCCAAAACTTCTAATTTTTATATTGGCCCCCCGCCAATTTTTTGTCCAAATTTATGTCCCCTGGCCTTGACCTTGTAACTAAACATAGTATTCTTCTTGATTGTTTGAGGTGACTTTCTATGGAGTGTTCACATGACACATTACTTTGAAAAATCGAAAAACTCGAAGACTTGAACTCGACCTGAAACAATCTGACTCGAATAATATATTAACATTAATATAAAAATATCATATTTTATAATTTTTATAATCAAAATTTATAAGACTTGGTCGAGTTTCAGTTCGAGTCAACTCATAATTCGATTAAATTTATATAAATCGAGTTATGTCGAGTCAACTCGAAATTCAGCCAAGTTGAGTTAACTCAGCCGAGTTTGAGTTGACTCGACGAGTTTTAAAACACTGCTCTACAAGTTTACAAGATATTTGAGGTAAGACCATTAAGATCTTTAACCGCAATCTCCGTCCACAGGGTAGAAATCAAACGCAACAGAATCCACATGTGCAATACAATCTAGCCACCTAATCTCCTCCATCAGGGATCGATTCGCCTTTTTGAACTTGTCTTTTCACTCGTGCTCTCGGCCATGGATTTCGAGAATCCAACGGTGGTTGTTAGTTTCTTGGAATCCACACCCGAGAATTCGCGCGAGAAGTTCAAAAAGCCGAGTCCCCTGATCCCGACCCTAAAATAAAAACTGGGCGTAAGAGGTCACTGAGTAGATTATTGAAGAGAAAAGGAATGGACTGGTAGGGTCACAATGTTGACGACAGACATCCCGCGGTTCTAATCTGTACCTGTAACAAACATCAAACAAATAGCAATCCGCCATATCGAATGATGAAGAACAGTTCAAATAACTAGCCAAATCGAGTCGCAACTCATCGAGTTAACTCGACATAATGGGCTTTCAGGTCGAATTTTCAAGTTTAGAAGCCCGGTCTCAACATGGTAGTTAGGATTAACCCCCTTGACCTACTTTAACCATCATTTGACTAACGTTGACGCACCTATGAAAGGACCATAATATTGCAAGTACAATGCTAACGACGTGTGATTCAAGTCCGTTTTAACTTAAGTCAATCACTGTGAAACTAGGTCAAGGGGGGGTAATCCTGAAGTTTTAAAGTATAAGGGTATTACTAATAACTTTCAAATTTCATGGGGGTGTTACTAAAATACCCTAATTTAAACGACTCGCCAAATCTAGTCGCGACTCATCGAGTTAACTCGACCTAATGGACTTTCCTGTCGAGTTTTTCAAGTTCAGAAAACTGGGCCCAACATGGTAGGGTCCTAGTAGCTAGAGAGTTCCAATAGTACCAGTATTTTGAAGCCCATAAAAATATCATGAGAAAATCATACTATGTTGGCTTGCGAGTGTTGACTTTACTTACCAGGTCAACCGACAAAAAATGAGATTTTCAGATCTGCATCATCCACAAATGCATCCGTCCAAATGGACCTACAGACCCATGGTTTTAAATGATCCGTTACAACGGTATAGTGGTCCCTTAACGTTACTGTTATCACCGGTATAACATGTCACATCAATCAATTAGAAATATTATTAAATAAATAACGGTAAAAGTGGTGTTTTTTTTTAATAACGGCTGTTATGTCTATAATAACGAACATTAAAACATTATAATGACCGTTAAAAATGATATTCAGTTTTAGTTTTCGACATTACAACAGGAAAAAGCGTAATTGTGGTCGGTTAATGTTATTGTTATGACCGTTATAACGAAATAACATCAATCAGTCAATATTATTATTTTTCATAAAATACCTCAATAATAGTAAAAATGGTGTCTTTTTTAAATAACGGCCAAAAAGGATATCCAGTTTTAGCTCTTGGGGCGTTATATAACGGAAAATTAAGTTGGGCTTGGGCGTTACGGTCCCTAACGTTAGTGTTATGACCATTATAACGGGGTCACAACAATCAGTCAGAATATTATTATTATATTATTTTTCATAAAAATCTTGATAAAGAAAAAAATGGTGTTTTCTAATAGGCCATTATTTCCGTTATAATGACCATTGAAAAAGATATCCAGTTTTCTCTGTCTTGGGCGTTATAACAGGAAAAAAACATAGCGGGGTTGCGGTGTGACGGTCCCTTAAACAAGGTTTCATAAATCAGTCAAGAGTAATAGTATTTTATTTTCATAAAAAACCTCAATAACGGTAAAAAAAAGTGGTGTTTTTTCTAATAATAGTCCTTATTTCCGTTATAATGAGGGTTAAAACAGATATCCAATTTTTTTTTTTGTCTTGGCTGTTATAACGGGAAAAAATGTAATGGAGTTAGGGCATTACATCCCTTAACTTTATGACCGTCAGATATCAAGTTTTTTTTTTTTAACTGGGGTTGCTTGTCTAATCCCCTCTTGATTACCAACCCATGCAAGGATTTTCCCTTGGTTTTGATATTTTGGTCCAAAACAAGCACTTATGACACTAGTATATGTGTACATGTCTTGTTCAATCCCAAGCCTTTGCATTTCAATGAAGAGCTCAATTGCAAAGGCCCCATGATCATGCATAGTGGCTTACGCTAACATGGAATTCCATGTCACCAAATCTCGGGTGCCATCTGCGCCATCAAATACCCTTCGAGAATCTTCAATGGACCCACACTCGGAATATGACGTGATGTTGGCATTGCATGCAGTTGTGTTAGATGCCAGACCGCATTAAATAATCTTTGAATATATTTGCATCGTTAACTTATAGAACTCAGGGTCATCAAGCAACGTCAGAAGGCTGACAAATGTAGCATCATCAGTCCCACGATCACCTATTTGGGCATACCCCGTGATTAACGCATTCCGCAAGATAGAGTTATGCTCTGGTATGCACTCAAATACTGTATAGGCATCTTGAATTTTCTTGTATTTTGCATACATGTCCAACAGTGCACTACCAGAGATTGAATTCCAAGAAACTGTATAACGCATTCAACAATGCTTCCAAAGGTGTACTAATCGAAAGTGAACCCATCTCTTTTCATGCTTTTTCATAAGCCCCCAAGCTGTCTCGTACTTTCCAAGATTGAATTCCAAGAAACTGTATCTCTTTGGGGAATGTAACAATTTGTGAGCTTGGTTTACCCCTTTGCATTTTATATATCCGCTTAAGATGTTGTTAGCAGTATAAGTGTCTGTGATGGTTCCTGTTATGATAGCCCAACAGTGGGTTATTGAGACCGTCTATGAGGCCAAAGTTTGGCCGAGTAACAACCTCGTGCATGAGTAACTGCTGCAACTGTTTATCTGATATAGACATTGAAAGGGACTTCTCTTCACCCTTCCAATACAAAACTTGTGATGTGTTATTAAACCATATCCATTCTCTTCAAAACTTCTGAGGGCTAACCAATATATAAGACCTAGACAAATAAAAGATGGAGTTCCATTTTTAATAAGTATTCGAAAAAGCTATAAAATAGACCCGTTACAATAGTCCTGAATTAGTTGGTTATATATTTTTCCCGGACTCTTTACACTAACCATATTAAGTATAAATTATTCTCAAATCTTTATGTATATATATAATACTTAAATACATTAGCAACCTGATCTCTCCCCCTTCTCTAACTTTACAGACCGCCGTCATTCTCGCTGTCGTCCTTCATCGTTATATCGCCAACACTGTCCTCAACTCTTTTAGTAAGTTCCTCCTGTCTTGTCTCTTTTATGGTTCTCTAATTCTCTTCTTACCAAGAAATAATTTTAATATAAAAAAATTGACCAATAAAAAAAAAACTTTAGCAACCCAACTAACCCAACCCACCGAAACGGGTTGAGAAACTTAGGGCTAATATTGTGTTGGGTTCGGGCTCATAGACTTGAAGGTCGGGTTAATCTCCAACCCAACCCAATCCAACTGCCCGAGTTGCAGCCCTAATGTTGTGTGTGCTTGGCGCAGCATCCAACAATCATTTTTTGCCAAAAAGCGGTCTATGGATATTTTTCCCAACATATGTTTGTCTTTGAAAACATTTGCTTATCAAATGTTTGCCTACAAACATTGTCCTGGAAACTACGAACATGATACCAAGCAAGACCTTACTCGCAATTATTCATACAATTATTCACGAATTATATGCAAATCGTACGAATTATTTGAAAAATGAACCAAACAACATCTTATTCGAAGGTTTTGAAAAAATATCGCGCATTTTTTAACATGATCGAATTATTCTTGAATAAATCTCGAACTTTACCGAATTATTTCCAGATTCTTTAGTTTTGAACATGAAAAACCATTTAATTAGACAAAAAATTGTCAATATTTCTCTTTTTTGTTTTATTTTATTTTTAAATTATTTTTGCCAAGTTTTTTAATGCATTTTTAAATGACAAATCTGAATTGTACTCAAACATTTCATCTACCTCATTCTTCCCACACTTTGAATTGCTAACTATGGTCATATTTACAACCCATTATCTTTAGCGGAAATTTCTTTCCAATAGTTATTCTTTTGGGAATTTTTGATAGCCTCATGTTATATTTGAAACTTGACATACCCCCCACAATTTTGAAAAAAGTGAGTTACCCCACATGACCAGGTCCATTGTCCTTGACCATTGTTGACCAATAATTTTTTTAAAAGACAAAACTAGCCCTTTCTTCAACCTTAGAAGAAGCAAGATCCTGTAGGTTTGGGCCAAAACCCTAAACCCAAATCAATCAGATGTTGTGGACTGCCGGGAGATTCTAGTGGGTTGGCCACCCATCGTCGTGACCAACCTATCGGAATCTCGTGGCTGACCAACCATAAAAAACTAATATTCTTAAAAAAACTATAAAAAATCAGATTTTGAATTAAAATTGCATGTTGGAGTGGTAATTAACCAACTATGAGACTCCAGTAGGTTGGTCGTCGGTGATGGGTGGTCAACATACCAGTCTTATAGCTGGCCGAATGCCACTCTAGCGAGCAAGTTAAAAACTCATGTTCTTAAAAAATTAAAAATATTAGATTTTAGAATTAAAATTGCTCGTCGGAGTTGTAGTCAGCTGACCACGAGGCTTCGATAGTTTGGTCTCCGGTGATGGGCAGCCTACCCATCGGAATCTCACGGTCGACCGTACACCACAGCCATTTGATTTGGAATTAGGGTTTTGGCTTAAACCCCCGTGATCTTGGTTGCACTAATGTTGAAGAAATTGACATTTTTTTTAGGTAAGTCAGCTTTTTCAAATTGTGGGGGTATGTCAAATTTCAAAGATAGCATGGGGGTATGTCAAAAATTCCCTCTTCTTTTTAGCAATTTTTCCAAAAAGCATTTTTCTTGCGTTATAAGAAGTTAAGAACTGTTACCCTATCGCCCTCGCCTCCCGTCCTTCCCATCTTCCCACTTTTGGACTCCTCTGCTGTCGGCTAGCTGGACGACCTGGTACTCGTTACAGGTCTCTCTCTCTCTCTCCTCTAACTATGTATCTCTTTGAGAAATGTGGAGATGGTGATCGAATTACAATTAGGATTTTAGATTGAATTACATTCAAGGTTATTGTTTTCTGTCGTTTCATCTTCAGATGTATATCTCTACACAGTCAAACCCTCTTCTTTTTCAGCAAGGTAGGAATATATCAACTAATATACAAACTACAGCTGCTGATAGCCAAAAATCAGACGATTGGTTCAGTTTATCCTAGTTAGCTGTGAGGAATCCTTGAATTTGAAAATTCTTAACTGCTACCCATTTGAAAACTCATTTGAGGATGACCCATTTTGCCAATTTTTGAATTTGAGTTAATACAATTCAGGTTTTAGTCATTCAAAGAAATTGTTTCCATCAGTTGGTAGGTGTAGATTGCGGTGTTCATATTCACCCCTATTACCAAATACTAGAACTGCCTCGTTATTTTTTCTGTTCCAGAAAATCATCTTCAATTCTTGTATTGACAAGTATGCACCTTTTCAAGCATCTGGTACTCGTTACAGGTCTCTCTCTGTCTATGTGTGTGTATTTGTTTGAGAAATGTGGAGATGGTGATCGAATTACATTTAGGGTTAGGGTTAGGGTTTTAGATTGAATTACATTCAGGGTTATTGTTTTTGTTATAGCCAGTTGTCTGTCGTTTCATCTCCACATCTCTGAATCTCTCTTTTTTTTTTTTTTTTTTGAAAGGTAAAACGAGAAAATTTATTAAGGCACTTAGAGGCTGAGAAAGCCTACCAAGGCAAAGCGGTACATCTCTGTATCTCTCTACACAGTCAAACCCCTTCTTTTTCAGCAAGGTAGTAATGTATCAACTAATATGCAAACTACAGCTGCTGATAAGCAAAAATCAGACGATTGGTTCAGTTTATCCGAGTTAGCTGTGGGGAATCCTTGTGGGTCCGGATGCCTGATTTGAAGATCTTACCACAAGTCCTAACCCAATGTACCCATTTGAAAAATCTCATTTGAGGATGACCCATTTTGCCAATTTTTGAATTTGAGTTAGTACAGTTCACGTTTTGGTCAGATCCATATTGCCTTGTTATTTTTTCTGTTCCAGAAAAGACATCAAAATCATCTTCAATTCTTGTATTGACAAGTATACACACTTTCAAGCATCTGTTATTGTAATTTGCCTATCACAAAGAAAAAGGTTGGTATATACAGATAATGAGAATTCAGGAATTTCATGGTAGTTTGCATGAATATATTTCATTTAAAGAGCACTTAGAATTATTAGCTGCGTTACTGCATTAAAAGTTACTTTGGAGCACTTGCCAAAGCTAAAAGTTACTTAGAATTAAAAGTTCTTGATGGTTGTATTGAATATCTATTAGACATGGTTTGTGATTTGGTTGAATGGATTACTACTTGATTGGGATTATGATTATTTTCCATTGCACCCTTGATCTTTTTCGTTTATTGTAATGGATTTGATCTTTTTCTAGATTTCAATTTGGGAGGAGGAAATCTTTAGTTTGCAATTGCAAATTGCAGGCTATCGCTCTACGGGCACCCACCTCTTTAAGCTGGGTACCAACATTTGATGGGCACCCACGCCAATTAGAGGGCCCATGTTTGGGCACCCCATTTTGTTGGGCACCCACATTAAACCCCAAAAATATCTTTCTGACTTGGGATCCTGGCCGTGGCTACCAGGGCACCCACGGTTGAGCTGGCTGTGGGTGACTTGGTGGCCATGGCTGGCTTGGCCGTGGGTGCCATGGTGGCCACGGTAGTTCAGGGCCGTGGAGGCAAAAAAAAAAAAAATTTGCCGGCAATCCTGCATATTGTCCATCCATCGGTGGGACTTTGTGGTGCTCCAAACCACCATACTTACACCACCTTTGCACTATTCATAAACTCCACCACCACCCTACCACCACCTTTGCACTATTCATAAACTCCACCACCACCCTACCACCACTAACTCCACCACTACCATCAACTCCACCACCACCACTATCACCACTCTACCATCGACTCTACCACCATCACCACCACCAACTCCACCATCACCACCACCACCACGGCACCACCATCACCACTCTACCATCACCAACTCCACTACCACAACTCCACCATCGATCACCACCACTCCAACACCATCACCAACTCCACCATCACCACCACCAGCACTCCATCACCACCAGTCTACCATCACCAACTCCACTATCACAACTCCACAATCGATCACCACCACTCCAACTCCACCATCACCACCACCACCACTCCATCACCACCACCACCACCACCACCACCACTCTATCATCACCATCACACCAAGAAGATGAAGAGAAAATGAAAAGGTAGAGAAAATGACAAAATCCATGAAAAATGGATAGAGAAGAGAGGAGTGCAGCTTCGTCGTTTTTCCCGCAAATGGAGAGTAATCGGAGGTAATGAGTGTGGGTGCCCAAACATAAATGTAAAGGGATGGGAAAGGGCAATTTTGTCCTCAAAATTTGTTTTCTTTTGTGGGTGCCCGTCTTAAAGAGGTGGGTGCCCATAGAGCGACCCTTTTGTATAAGGTAACAAAGCTGAACAGATTTTCTTGTTATGTTGGTGAAATGCTTTTTTTTTTTTTGCTTGCTTCATTTTTTCTGAAGAATTTTATCACGGGATTCCATGAATTGGGTATTTGCTATTGGTTGTTTGCTTTATTTACATAATTCAGTTTCTTGTATTTGTCTAGGTCTTATATATTGGTTAGCCCTCGGAAGTTTTGAAGAGAATGGATATGGTTTAATAGCGCATCACATGTTTTGTATTGAAAGGGTGAAGAGAAATCCCTTTCAATGTTTATATCAGATAAACAGTTACGGCAGTTACTCATGCACGAGGTTATTACTCGGCCAAACTTTGGCGTCATACACGGCCTCAGTAACCCACTGTTGGGCTATCAGAGCAGGAACCATCACAGACACTTATACTGCCAACAACATCTTAAGCGGATACACAAAATGCAAAGAGGTAAACCAAGCTCACAAATTGTTCGACGACATTCCCCAAAGAGATACAGTTTCTTGGAATTCAATGATCACTGGATATGTAAATCTTGGAAACTACGAGACAGCTTGGGAGCTTCTGAAAACCATGAAAAGAGATGGGTTCACTTTCGATCAGTACACCTTTGGAAGCATTCTGAAGGGAATTGCTTGCATGAGTCGCATTGATCTTGGGAAGCAAGTGCATTCAATCATTGTTAAGACAGGTTATGAGAGGAATGTTTTCTCTGGTAGTGCACTGTTGGACATGTACGCAAAGTGCAAGAAACTCCAAGATGCCTATACAGTGTTTGAGTGCATACCAGAGCGTAACTCTGTTTCGTGGAATGCGTTAATTGCGGGGTATGCCCAAATGGGTGATCGTGGGACTGCTTTCTGGCTCTTTGATTGTATGGAAAGGGCGGGTGCAGGGCCTGATGATGCCACATTTGCCAGCCTTCTGACGTTGCTCGATGACCCTGAGTTCTATAAATTAACGATGCAAATATATGCCAAGATCATAAAATACGGTCTAGCATCTGACACAACTGCATGCAATGCCACCATCACGTCATATTCCGAATGTGGGTCCATTGAAGATTCTCGAAGGGTATTTGATGGCTTAGATGGCACCCGAGATTTGGTGACATGGAATTCCATGCTATCAGCTTATGTGATGCATGGTCATGGGGCCTTTGCAATTGAGCTCTTCATTAAAATGCAAAGGCTTGGGATTGAACAAGACATGTACACATATACTAGTGTCATAAGTGCTTGTTTTGGACCAAAACATCAAAACCAAGGGAAATCTTTGCATGGGTTGGTAATCAAGAGGGGATTAGACCAAGCAACACCAGTTTGCAATTCATTGATTGTCATGTATCTCAAATCCAACAACAACTCAATGGAAGATGCATTAAAACACTTTGATTCTATGGAGTTCAAGGATAGTGTCTCTTGGAACTCGATTCTGGCTGGATTCTCACAGAATGGGTTGAGCGAAGATGCCTTGAAGTTCTTTGGGCATATGCGATCTACGCCTCTTGTGATCGATCACTATGCTTTCTCTACAGTCCTCCGATCTTGCTCCGATTTGGCAACCTATCAATTGGGCCAGCAAGTTCATGTCTTAGTACTTAAATCAGGCTTCGAGGCAAGTGACTTTGTAGCTAGTTCATTAATATTCATGTACACCAAGTGTGGGGTCATTGAAGATGCAAGAAAATCCTTTGAAGCCACTCCCAAAAACAGCTCTATCACATGGAACTCAATCATTTTTGGTTACGCGCAACATGGGCAAGGTAAAATCGCACTTGATCTCTTCTCGCAAATGCAAGAAAGAGAGGTGAAACCAGATCACATAACCTTCGTTGCGGTTCTCACTGCATGTAGTCACATTGGATTGGTGGAACAAGGATCAGACTTTCTAAAATCTATGGAAGCTAATTATGGGATTCCGCCGCGGATGGAGCATTATGCATGTGGGGTCGACCTCTTCGGACGGGCTGGGCATCTCAACGAAGCAAAGGCCTTGATCAAATCGATGCCATTTGAACCTGATGCAATGATATGGAAGACTCTACTGGGCGCGTGTAGGATACATGGTGACATAGAATTGGCTAATGAGGTAGCGAGACTTTTGCTAGTGTTAGAGCCTGAAGAGCACTGCACATATGTTATTCTCTCGAACTTGTATGGGCATCTTGGAAGGTGGGATGAAAGGGCTACTGTTAAGAAGGTGATGAGGGAGAGAGGGGTGAGAAAGGTCCCTGGTTGGAGTTGGATTGAGGTGAAGAACAAGGTGTGTGCTTTCAATGCCGAAGATCGATCGCACCCTCAATGCGAAGAGATCTATCAGAGATTGGGGGAGCTGATGGAGGAGATTAGGCAGTTGGATTGTATTGCACATATGGATTCTGATGTGCTTGATTTCTACCATGTGGAAGGAGACTGCAATTAAAGATTTTTAATGGTTTTTCCTCAAACATGTGTTCTAAGCTTCTATTCAGGTTGACGTTTGGGGTTGGTTTGCCCCCACTATGACTATAAGCCAAAACCATGTTAGAGCTTCTAGTTGGGGATTTAGAGCAGTGTTCAAAACTTGTTGAGTCAACTCGAAACTCAATTGAGTTGACTCGACTTGGCTGAATTTCGAGTTGACTCGACATAAACTCGACCAAGTCTTATAAATTTTGATTATAAAAATTATAAAATATGATATTTGCTTCTGCTGATACTTCCCTCTTTGTATTTCTTCTCTTTTTAATATCATCATCATTTAGCAAAAAAAAGTGTCATGTGAACACTTCATAGAAAGTCACCTCAAACAATCAAGAAGACTACTACGTTTAGTTAAAGGGTCAAGACCAGAGGACACAAATTTTGACACAAAATTTCACACAAAAAATTGGCGGGGACCAATATATAAATTAGAAGTTATGGAATGGGATTTTTGGTGAGGATGGTCTCTATGGTGAGAAGATCACCCACACAAAAATTCAAATCATTCTGATATTCGTAGCCTAGTTTACAAGATGAAGTTTATGGACCGTCTATTTTTTACTGTTAACTTGAAACCCACATTTGAGGGGGTTAAAAATTTCAGAATGGTTTGTAGGGGTGATCTATATGGTGAGGAGATAAATAATCAGCCATTGATTTATCTTCAATGTGGGTAAACCAAAATTGGTTTGAAATTTTGTGTCCCCTGATCTTGACCCTTAGTTAAAACCTTTACTTAATTTAAACAGGACCAGGACCGCCAACATCAGATCTCATACGTGGAGTACCACTTAATTGATACAAAAGCCATTCCATGGTCACAATACTAGTACCACTAATCTCTCTATGTAATCGTTCTTTGGCATAATTTGTGCCATCGAAAAAAAAAATTGAAATAACTTGGGATGAAAATTCAAATTCTCATAAAAACACTTAATTCTATCCACTGATTGACACTTATTGCATGTGATTTCCCTTAATTTGAATAGTACCACTTGCGCCGCCGGATCTCGTTAAGTCAAGGGCATTGTGGGTATTTTAGAATATTTATTAGGATACTTCTGTAAGTTTTTAAAAGAGAAGGCTTTAAGAAAATGACATTGTTGGTATTAAAAAAGAATCTGGGATCTTTTTTAAAGATTGATTCACTTACCGCAATAAGTGAAGTGAAGGTTGGGTCACTTTTTACTTTTCACTTTATTTCAGTGATTTGGTGATAAGTGCTGAAATTAAGTCGTTTACCAACGCTGCCTAATGACCAAAGTCACTTAATTTCAGTTCAATCAGACTTAAGGTCTGAGAAAAAAGTTTTACCATACGGCACCTAAGTCATACTTATTATTTGTAGGTTACTAGGGTCCTTAGTGGGTCGTACCACCATAATATATTTTATGTGATTAGTCCCGTCCAATGGTGTCTAGATCGATACCCTATCAAATTATGTTCGTTTGAATAAATTACTAAAATGTTTCTGTATGTACAATTACCAAAATCCCTCTCAAGGTCAACTTTTCAGAATTAACCTTAAGGTTCAAGTTTTAATCTAATGTTTATAGGTACATATAATTTATCTCAAATTGTCACAGAGAGAAAGAATTTAGAGAAAATCCAAGCATTTACCGCATTCAAGCAAAAGACCAAAATGTCTCTAAAAGAATTTCATGGTATTACAACGAGACTCCTATAGGTTGGTCGTTGGTGGTGGTCGGCCAACCTACAGGAGTCTCATGGCTAGCCGACCACCACTGTCAAGTGGGGGCTGAATAGTAATTGTTGAGTCTTATGAGGCCAGGCAGTTGCTCTTTTCAACCTTTATGCATCGTTCAGAAGTTCCACTCAAGCAAGTCTTTTTGGTCAGATATAATGGGAGTGCTTGGTTTCTAAGATTCATCCAAAGGTGTACTGCCAAAGTTTCTTGGAACTCATTTATGGAGTTGGTTAGCAATTTAAAACAGCAGGGGTATCCATGTTTATTGCATAGAGCATGAACACACTAGAATTTATAGTACACAACAAGTTCAGCAAGTTGTACCATCCAAAATGATGTATCATGGTTACACGAGCCTGAAACGTTTTCTAAAAAATAATTCATATGTCAAAAGTGTTGATCTAGAAAAAATTTATATACATTTATGGGCAAGAATTGTCTCTAGAAAACTTTACTAAGAGCAACCATACAGGGTCTTAGTCGAAAGATTTATAGCTTGTGATTCTCATTTCCCTGCATTGTATTTGTTTATTTTTCTGGGTTTCATTTGAGAACCTAGATGTTTCATATTTTGCTGCACATCCATGCTTTCTTTCCAAAACTGAAACACATATTGGTAACATTCTAATTTATCATAATGCATATACAGTCTTATTGTTGTCATAACATTTTTCTTTAAATCTGATCTGCATGTACTGGTCACATAGCACTAGGCTCATAGCCTATTAACATAATTCTAATTGTGATCGCAGGTACGAGTTCAATGGTGGCTGCTATTTGCTATGCGTGGTTGTTGGAGAATAGGGTTAGGGATAATAAGGAGGAAGATGATGGAGGTAGGGCCATAATGGTGCCTGTAATAAATATGAGGAGGGGAAGGATGTGGAAGCGAAGGTAGGCTGCTAGGCTCTTCCACCATGTCGGCATTGATGCTACTGCTCTACTCTTCTCCAATGAGGTAATTTTTTCACTATTTATTATGTTTTTAATCTTTATATCTTCTTGCATTTTTCTAACTCGCTCGCTCTCCCTCCATCAAAAATATATAATGAGTGTTGAAATACCCATCATACCTCTCACTATTCAATTCTGTCATAAATAATCGTAACTAACTTCAGGACATATTGAATTAGGAATTTTAGTACTCATGCAATGAAATGGTTCCGCCATGGATTAGATATAGAAATGAAATTATTGGGTGGAAAGACAAGATGATTAGTCAATGTTAAAGGCTTTAGTCAAAGTAGAAATGGAGGGACTTTATCAACTTAAAGGGAGAAGAAGATAAAGTGAAGTTAAATATCGAAAATTCAAAAAACAGTGATTGCTTCTATAATGAGGGTACACTAAACATTTTGTAGAAAATATTAATGGTCCTATTTAAGGAGTAGTCTGAGATGGTCAAGCCGAGTCGATGTTGGAAATATGAGGACATTCAGCAAATTGTTAAGAAAATTTACTATGATCACCCCAGTTTATTAGTTTTTGATATTGTTTTTCAATTTCTAAAATTTGTATAGTTGTTATCTCTTAATTTAAGGAGGTTACTGCTATTTTGTTCTGGAAATTTCAACACAATTCTTTTGCTATCATGCCTCTATATTCCAATTTTCACTTAATCCGGACCCATTTCAGGAATTTTGTTCCCTTTTTTCATCTTGATATTGCATTTGTGCAGACTTTTTACATGGGTGATGATTTGTTATGAGTTGAGACTTAAAAATTTGAAAAAAATTTGAATGACATTGACGTAGGCTGCTTGGTCAATTCATGCAGTTGTTTTTCCATTTTCAAATTTCTCGTGGCAGTGTATATAATTTTGAATGGATTGTTGACTTTGTTAATGCCATTTGGAATCAGGTGGATATGGAGAGTTTGATAATGGCAAGGCAATTAAGTATCCTAGTGGCTGGGCAAGATGTTCTTAAATCAAATGTCGAGGTTCGTATTTATTTATTAGACTGCTTTGAAATGAATAAGACATGGACACATATATCTTTTATAGGCAATGAACTAGTAAACACAGAAACTGACTCATCCTATTGCTTCTATATCTTCTCATTAGATATTCTTTTATTGTATGTCTAGGTTGGATCTCAGTGCACTGCTCTTACAGATAATTACTGTGAAGATGCCTATGACATGCTTCAAGTCCACATCTTGAAAAAAATTCTGGTGAACTACTGAAAATTGCTGCTTTTTCATTGATTTTCTTTTTTATGTTCTTTAATATATATTTATTATAAAACCTCCCTAAAGTAATAGCTTCATCTGTATTGTGATTGGTTCAGACTAGTTTCCTCCATTTCAGTTCACAGGTATTCTGTTAGATACACAAAAGTTGAATGCATCTGCTAAATTCTCCATGAATAGAGATGCAGAGGCAGTACTTTACAAAAACTAAGAGATGGTTTTATATTGGTAACTCTACAAAAACTGAAACACATATTGGTAACATTCTGAATTTATCAGGATCTCTTGAACATTTTGGAGAGGTGTTATGAAAAGTATGCTCATACTAGCTAGTTTTTGATAATTTAAACTCTTCATCTCTGTGTATCATTTTTAGTGTACAAATGTAGCAGGGTAAGTTTGTTCATAGTAAGCTTGCATTAGCTTCCAATTTCTTGCAACTCTTTTTGCTTTCTAATTTACTATTAGTTTACTGTTAAATGTTAATAAAAGAAGTAAAAAAATAATGAAACGAAAAAGCTTCATATTATCCGGAGCTCTCTTAGCCTTGTCACCTATTTGCTGTCCAATGCATGCATATTTCCATACACATATAGATGCATATATACACAATCATGTACAGATATATATGCAAATGTGTGCAGGCGTCACTGCTTTAAATTCAAAATAATGCCTACGTTCTGCTTCTTGACTAGAAAGGCTGTCCCCATAATCTCACATATTCTGAACACGCTTTCCTAACTGGGTTTCAGGTAAGAAGAGAGAAAATCAACAAGAGACGAAACTAGTTGTAACAAAGTATAATTCAGGTAGTACAGAATCTATCAGTTTTTCTTGTTCCTGGATGTTTTCTCAACGTTTCATGTGGTTTGATATGTAATAGGTGACTGGTAAGGCCCTTATGTCGGATGAGATAATCAACTACAACAAATAACATCTACTATGGCATTTAATTCACGGCCTTTAGATAAAAACGCTATAAAATTCTATTTTATTATGGTGTTCTCTTTCTAAACGCCATTAAGACTTGATTTTAATCCGTATGCTTAAGCACCATGAAGCGGGGGCTAAAAACTATATACTTGACAGCGTTCATTTTCTGAACGCCAATAACGTTTTACCTAAAATCCCGACCCAACTCATGTTTCCCACGCCAAAACACAAGCCTAAAACACCTTCCCATTCCATTCTCATTTCTGCCCCCTTCTCTTCATTTCCAAGTTTTTTCTTCTTCCTAGGGCAGAAATGCCCTACCACCGTCAACCCTCATCGTCGTCTCCTCTTTTGCCGGCGACATCGAAGAATAGAGCTCGATCTCCATGGTCCTTTTCTCTTTGTCTCCAAGCTTTTGTGGATTGGTTTGTTTCACGGACTCTTTGGCAAGTAGGGAAGATAAGGATTTGCACAAAATCTTTATATGCTGGTTTGTTTTAGTTAGATTTTCTTTTTCTCTCCATAAAATTTCTTTCTTTTTTTCCTTGCATGTTGATATTCCATGGGTTTTTTCTCTATTTCTATGACTGATGTCGCAGATATCTTCCCTCATGGACTGGTTCGTTCTATTATTGATGTTGCAAATCGCTTCCCTCATGGACTGGTTCATTCTATCACCGATGCCACAGATCTCTTCCCTCAAGGACTGGTTCGTTGTTTAGTTTTTGATCTCTTATTCCTTTTTCTTCTTTAATCTTTAATTCTATATGTTCTTCATACTTTGTTTGCTAGCCATTTCCTTTTATTCGATTCGTATCTATATTATTCTTTTGACCTGTTTGTGGCACTTTTTTGTTGTATTGAAACCCTATTTGCCTAATGAAATTGAAACCCTAAAAACTTAATTACTTTGGATAACTTTTTCCCCGTAGTAGGAATTTTCTTTGTCCAAGTGGTTGCGAAATGTACTTCTAAAAGCGACTAATGCTACTATTTTACGTTACAACATTTCTGTTTTGCATATTATTTAGTTTGTTATTTCATTTCCTAAACTTTTGTAAGTTAGTATGCATTTTGGTCATGCAGTTCGATGCTTGAAATTATCATAGTTTGGTATATTCTATGTTAGTTCTTTGTTTGTGTACAAGTTACAGGCCACTTATTTTGGAACTAAATGTTACATTTCATTTCAAACTAGGTATGATGTTTGTAAAAAAATTAGGCTGACTTAGTTAATAAAAGAAGACTACAGTTTCAAGCATCTCCTTTTGATTATAGAGGAAATACGCATGATCATGCTATTAGATTGATATTGTCCTATGTCATCAATAAGGCTTAAACAATGATTGAAATCTATCCACACAATCGTTTTGTACAAGAAATCCAAAAGTCTCCTTGTTTCGTTGCTTCCAAAATCTCAATCTGGATATGGATTCAGAAATATAATCTTTCTTCCTCATTCTCATCAGTGATGCTAGAGAATTGTGTTCAAGGATATTCAAGTGTTAGATTCCAAACCCGGTAGTTCCATATCTTTCAAAATGATTCCTACTTTTTTATTGATCTCAATAACAAATAAGAGAGGGAACATTTGAAATGGCACATCATCCTTGAATCAAGTGTACTTCCATAATGTATCAATTGCTCCTTCGCCACACCAATCCTAAGCCCCAAAATCTTCCTCCAAATTTAACTTATTTCTATGCCTACGAAAGCCTATTTTTTACACGCTGTCTTAGCCCCCCAACTCTTTTCCCAAATGACGCACTTCCCTGATATATCTCCAAAGCCCATTATTACACACAAGGATGTGAGATTTATTATATGCTGGGATTTTATGAGATATGAAGTGCTGAGGAGTTGTGTTATAGTTAAGTCTTCTTGAGGCTACAACTTGCACACAGGCAATGGAGCTGTTTTCATTTGTCATAGAGGTTTGACACTTATTTGAGCTGTTAATGCCTATTTGATGAACTTTCAGTTTTGGATGCCCTATTGTGCTTCCGGGGTGAAAATATTTTATAGGTCCATTTTAAAGAACTTCATTCAGTGGAATAATGATTTTGGCTGTTTTTTTTTATATATTTTTTGCCCATAAGGTTGCAACACACAATGGTCCATTCTTTTCCTTAATTGTTGAGATTTACGAGTGGTGTTCTTAGACTTAAAGAATGGGGTTTTCTGGAATAGTTTCATATATGTATTGGGTTTGTTGCTCTATTGAGATTTTCAAATCTCAGTATTAACTATGTGAAGGGTCATATGTTTTTCACATGCATGCAGGATGAAGAGGATGATGATGAAGCTAATGAAGGGGAGGGAGGACTGAGTAAATCTGGAAAGGAGTTAAAGAAGCTTCTCGAGCGAGCTAGTGGGCTGAATGAATCAGATGCTGAAGATGACGATGTAAGCCCATGCGATGCTTATACACAATTGACTGCCCTAATATATTAATAACATTTTGGAGCTGCTTTGTTCAGACATTTCTGTATGAGCAACATATATGAATTGATCTTCTTTTTTTTCTTTTTGATGGCATCTTCACTTTGCATTGTCGATAGCATTTTTATGCAGAATTTGCAAAGGTCAATCCGTATTACTTGTTTTGTTTTCCTTATCATCAATGTTAAATTCAGTACATTGATCTCTCAACACACTTGGGGAATCTTATATGATCAATAATTTCAGCCAATGTGCATGCATTCTGCCTCGAGTTTAAAAGACACGAAAGGATTACAGATGTTGATTGCGTATCAATGCGCTGGTTCCTCGAGTTTAAAAGTCAACACCATCTGCTGGTTTAGTTACAGAGGACGAGACCATGGCTGTTTTGTTGCAAATGGCTCCTGTCACAACACAGGAACTTGTTGCTAAATAGCTGAAAAAAGACAAAAAGTATAAGATCTCCTGAAATTTTCCTTGTTGAAAAATTTCCTAGAACAAGATTGGTGGTTATGTTTAAGACTACCCTAAAGTACTTGCAAGATTGGATCGTTATTGTTAAAGCTGCAGAAATAATTCTACAACCACACCAATCTGATCCTATTTGTTTCAACATTGTAGCAGCCGCTGTAAGAATAGGACAAGCTGCAGAATAGGAATATGTTTCAAGTAAGGAAGGTTCTGTTGGAACTTGGAAGTGATCGTCATCATTTGTTGACCCCAAAAAATGATACATATCAATAAATATTGTACCGTGTCATAAATGGATGGTGCTTTGTGTTGTGTCGTGATGTTGTGGTTTCAATACCAACTTACCTAAACACATTCCCAAAGAAAAACACCCCCAAAAAGATATTTTTTTTGGGCAAATTTCAAATAACCTTAGCTAATTTTCACTCACATAGGGCAGGAAGTTGAATGGCTTCATGGAGAAAGAAATGTAGTTACTAACAAAATGAAAGGAAAACTAGAACCATTTGAGCGCCAGGAACTCATAGAAGAAGGTATTCAGTAGATTATTTTATCATGGTTACCGATATTCTGGTTTTAAGGTTCTCCCCAGACTTACAATGTCCGTAGGAAAGAATTTGAAGGAAGGACTCACCACTTTGGAAGAAGACCTTGCTAACTTACTAATGAGCTTCATTAGGAAGCTGAGTGTATACCCAATATGATCCATCCAGATGTTCCCACAGGAAGAAAAGATTGTTCAGCAACATAAACTATGATGGGAAGACTCAGGACAGGCGTAACAGAAGGAATATCCGGGGCAATATCCGTTCTAGATGAAGCCCAGAATTCTTTCATGGAATGTGAGGGGTTTGGGTAAAAAGGAGAAAAGGATGGATGTCCGGTACTTGATCAGAAAATGGAATCCGGATTTACTGGTCCTTCAGGAAACGAAATTAGCGAGCCTGGAGGAGAAAATTATTGTTGAAATTTGCGGTAAACGGGGTTTAGGCTGGAAAGCTATCCCAGCTTATGGGTCATCGGGAGGTGTGGTGGTGGTGTGGAATACGGACGTTATCAAGGTTGAAGACGTCCTTATAGGGGTTTTCTTTATATCCATCTTGTGCAAATGTATCGTTGATGGCTTTGAATGGGCTTTCTCTAGGGTGTATGGCCCTAATGACAGTTTAATGCGGAGCCAATTCTGGGAGGAACTGGAAGATGTGCACGGGCTATGGAACCTCCCTTGGTGCATTGGAGGGGATTTTAACGTAGTTAGATTCTCTTATGAGAAGAAAGGGAGGAGAGGCAGTAGGATTACGACAAGTATGAGGAATTTTTCTGAATTTGTAGAGAGAAACGAGTTAATGGATCTTCCTTTAGATGGAGCCAAATTTACGTGGTTTAACCACCAGGAGACTCCGGGCTTATGCAGGCTAGACAGATTTCTTGTGTCCATCAGTTGGGAGGCTCACTTTCCCGAAATCACTCAGGCTGCTATTGCCAATCCGGTTTCAGACCATTGTCCGATTATCTTCGACTGTGGAGGCATAAAAAGGAGAGCTCCGTTTCGATTCGAGCTGATGTGGATGAAACTTCATTCTTGAACCAGATTGAGGCTTGGTGGAATTCGTTTGTGTTCACGGGAAAGGCGGGGTTTATTTTCTGGAGTAAGCTTAAAGCCCTAAAGACGCACCTGAAGGAGTGGAATCAGAAGGTGTTCGGGAGAATTGACAAGAAGTTGGGGGTCGGTCTTGAGGAGATTGCTCGCCTAGACAGAAAGGAGGAGACTGAGCCTCTATCGGGTACAGAATTTAGTAGGGGGTGGACTTAAAGGTGTACCAGTCACTAGCTCGCATGGAGGAAATCAGTTGGAGGCAGAAATCTAGGGTGAGGTGGCTCAAAGAAGGGGATAGGAATACGAAGTTCTTCCACAGGATCGCCAACGCCAGAAGAAGATCCAACAGTATATCTAAGATCAAGGTGAATGGGTCAATAGTGGAAGGAGAGGACAACATCAGGGAAGCCATCGTCTCCTTTTACGCAAATCTGTATACTGACTCTGTGACATATAGACTGAAGTTGGATGGGATTGAGTTCGACATGTTAGATGAGGACCAGCGTTTGGGCTTGGAAAGTCCTTTTGTGGAGGAGGAAGTTTTGGCAGCCATCAAATCTCTAGGGGGTGACAAAGCGCCAGGCCCAGATGGCTTCCCCCTTGAGTTTTTTTCTCGGTGTTGGCATATCATTGGGAAAGATTTTATGCGAGTCGTGGAGGAATTCTACACCGAGTCATGGTTAGATTGGAGAGCTAACTCTACTTTTCTGTGCCTGATACCCAAAATAGCTGATGCTGAGTCTCTAGCCGATTTTCTCCCTATCAGTTTGATAGGAAGTACCTATAAAGTCATCGCCAAGGTTATGGCGACCAGAATGAGAGGGGTATTGAGCCACATTATCTCTGTGTTCCAAGGAGCCTTTGTGAGCGGTCGTCAGATCCTGGATAGGGTTTTGATCGCCAATGAGATCATTGACTTCAGACACCGAGGGGAAGTCCCGGGCATTACCTGTAAAATCGACTTGGAAAAGGCGTACGACCATGTCAGTTGATCCTTCTTAGATTATTTGATGACTCGGATGGGATTTGGTGCCAGATGGAGGAAATAGATACGGACTTGTATTACTATAGCTCGGTTCTCGATCTTAGTTAACGGAGCTCCAGCAGGTTTCTTCAAAAGTTCTAGAGGACTTCGTCAGGGAGATCCCCTCTCCCCTTACTTGTTCTTGATCGTGTCGGAAGCGTTGAGTAAGATGGCTTTTAAAACTAGCTCTGGCGGTTTTTTGAAAGGTTGGAAGATAGGTTAGGAGGGACCCACCATATCTCACTTACAATTTGTGGACGATACCATCTTTTTCCTAGAGGCATCCTTGAGACAAGCTCAAATCCTTAGAGGGATTCTTAGTTGCTTTGAAGTTGTTTCAGGCCTTCGAGCTAACTTCTCCAAAGTGAAGTCTTTGGGGTGGGTGAGGTGGGTGTTTATGAATTTTATCTCACTGTTTTACAGTGATATGTTCTCTCCAATTTTTGGTTTCCCTGAATTAAAAGCAAGTTAGAATGAAAGTTTTGATAATGAAAGTTGTTTGTTCATTTGTTGGGAGTAAACATATGCATGTCTGAATCATAGGTTGGATATGTCTTGTCTCATCTTTTTGTAGGCATGGTCTTTGTTGCTTTTCACTTTTATTTCTCCCCTGACTAGACCAGTTGGGCCCTTGTATTATTCTTGTTGTCTGTCCTTTAAGCATTTCGTCTTGACTTGGTCTTGTCTTGGGCTCCAACTGAGAATGAACTTTAGAGGTTTTCTTTGATAACGGGACAACCAGAAGAGGCTTTCCATAATTTTACAATGGCTGTCAACCTGATATAACTCTCCTCCTTTATCTTGGCTTTGGTTAGCAAATATGTTTAGAACTAGGTGGTCTCAAGAAAGTAGGGTGTCTTATAAAAAAAAGAAAGAAAAGAAAACAAAAAGTATTTCGTGGGTAGTTGTCATTGGACTATTCAGTTACTGATTAAAATAATATCGAGTTATAAAAAAGTTTTGATTTGCTGGGAATTCCTGATAGTACCAACTGCCATCAAGTAAAGGTTACTTCAGTAGTTCTGTGAGGATGTGATCTCTCATAGGTACGCATGAAGAAAACAGTTAAAAATCTTTATTGTTGATGTTACATGGACCCTATAGCATTGAGTTTGCTATCAACATTAAGTGTATGCCTAATTTTAGAAAGCTCATTATTAAATGTTTGGTTTGGTTCAACTCTCTAAGCTTCTAAATTTTTGTTTTATGTTTGTGAATGAGTATATTGGCAACTAGTTGTCGTTTTAATTTTTCCCTTTCACACAAGCTAGACACAGCTATGGAAGTTTGTAGTCTTATCTATTTTTGGGCTGAAATTTTTGGCATGACTTGGTTTCATGACATTTTTGTTAAAAGGATTAAATAGGACTTATATGCTCGTTTTTTGTCAAAACAATACATGGTTGTACACAAGAACCACATGCAACTGTGTGCAAACACAATTTCATAATACATGTAATGCGTTCTCATTCTTACTTCTAAATGACATTTTTATCCGATGAAGAAAGAATATTGCATAATTTCGCATGGGAAATGAGAGATTATTTTCTTGAATAACGCTTAATGAGGCTTGTCATATTGATGCATGATATATGTGAAGGTCTCTTGAACGTAGTTAGGAAGATCTTACGTTCAGTCTAAGCTCGATTGCCATGGTTTATTTATGTTGAAGGTGCCAATTTCGAATTGGTTAGCTTTCACAATGCATATTGGCTATTGCCTTTAACATGGGGTCATCATTGGTTTCATGTTGTAGCAATAGACAACAATCTTCACTCCCATCCATTGAAGAGAGATATCAGACATTAAACCTCGCGACTCCAGAATGTTTATAGTTGGTTAGACTGCTTTGAGACTTAAGAATTAAAAATCTTAAATGTAATAAGAATCGTGATGAACTTAGTGTCTTTAGTGTCGCACATGTTCTATGCATGAGCCATGCGGTTGAAGAATATTGTCTTACCTGGTCAAGTCATCATTTTTAAAGTTTGTATGTGGATTAATACTTCACCAAATTTCTAGTTGTGTTGCTATGTTGAGACATTGCAACAATATTTATATGTCCTAGAATTGGCAACCATAATTTACTTATCTTACCTGAATATGTAATAAGCATATTATGGTTGGTGTCAACCAAGTGTTAGATTTAACAGAGTCATCCAAAATGCTAGTTGGTAATGTTGACCTCTTGTCAATGTCATCTCATTTTTATTTTTTTCTTTAATTTGGTTTGTGGAAATTTATGTATCGAATTTGATGTCAAATGCTTCTGGAGATCTTGATGGATACATCTCCTTGTTAGATCTTCTTACCATAGAAATCCAAAATTTAAGAAAGTAGATATGATGAGGGATTGACTGTGCAATTGCTTGACATTGACAGGACTATATAGAAACTCTTCAACACCTCCCCAAATCCAATATGCTCGATTTGTTTCAGAGAAGATACTTGCTTTCTCTCATTATGTATTTTGCTAACTCTAGATTGACTTAATAACACGACTCTTATTAATATTTACAATCACACATAACCAAACTTTGATGTTCTGGTGTCTTCCTTTTATTTTCTTTTCTTTATTTTATTTTAATTGCAAATCTTTGATGATCAGATTGGAGTTGGATTGATGGTGCTTCAATAATTTGGAGGAATCAATGGAATCTATAATTTACGTGACCCAAATTTTTGAGTTTGCAGGTATAGATACCTCGCATAAGTTCATTTTTCTAGATCTTTGTAGACGGATGTCATTGCCTCTATAATATCTCAGGATTTTTGTCCAATGTTGGAACAATAATCTATGCTTGGATTTAGGTTTCCAACTTTCTCGCTCTCTTAATATCGAAGAAATCCAAAATTTTACTTTATTCCAAAGTTTCTATAGATGATGTTGTTTTCTGTAGGTTCTGGTAAAAGGATTGGGTGCGATCTTAATGGATAGAGCTGGAAGAAGACTTCTTCTATATGTAAGCACTAGTTTCCATAAAGACTTGGGTTAAAAAAATCAAAATTTTCATACTACCACTCCCTAATGGATATAACACATTAATTTGTCATTTCAGATTTGGGTTTTTGTAGTTTTCTTAATGAGTTAAGAAATAAGTTCATGAATTGTCACTTGAGTGGGTCCCATTGGTTTCTGGTCTTGCCTTGATATCATAGTTTATTTATGTGCAATGTTTCATGCATTCGTTTAAGTTCTTAAATGATTTATATTATCTTGACATGATATAGTTTGAAGGCACGCTTCCTTTTTCCAGGTCTGTGACCATGTCTTCTTTTTGTCTTACAGGAAAGACGGGGCCCCCTTGCAACATTAAATTCTCAGTCCAAAAAGTTCTTTGGAATTCTTAATTGAATTGATACAAATGCATGAGATCCTTCTACCAATACTTTTCTGGGAGTATAGTACAATGCTGATGATCTTCAAGGGAAAGCGGAAAATAAAGAAACTCCAAGGAAGTTTCTAAGACTCCACTTCTTTTTGTGTTAAGCACTTAATGTTGTCCTCATGGCATGGCGAAGGACTTGTCAATCCCCACCATCTGTTGGAAAATTCATAGATGAGATCTTCATAGCTTCCTTGATGTTGTTCATACATGTTTTCTTTTTTATTTTGTATGCTACACTTGAGCTTTGTAAAATGATATATTTTATGATATATTGTCCCTTATTGATATTCAGCGTTTTGTATAGGGATCAAGTCGACAGTGAAATAGAGTTAAATGTATCCATTGAGCAAAATTTTTTTAAAAAGAAAACAAAACAATGGCGTTCATCAATAAAACGCCATGCATTTACCAACATAGAATCAAATCGAGGTAATAATAATTCCTGATATAGAACTTCAGTTTGACTTGTTTAACTTTGTCAAAATTTTAACTGAAACCATGCTTTTTTTTTTTGTCTCCCATTTTCAGTTCCTCTCTATGAAGCTTGCTTCTGTGAACTCAATGTTCTATGACTTTGGGGTAGACTCAGACGCTTTCCTTGTTAAATCAGAGGTATAAAAACGTCAAACTTTTTTACTCTCTTTGTAATAGTTCTTTGCTCTTCTTTGTGGGTCATATTCTCTGGCTCTCAATCTACTTAAAACTCTCTCTAGCTCTCTCTCTCTCTTGCATCTTAAGGATTTTTGGGTTATTATTTATTTTCTCATTATTTCAAAGTTCTCTTCACTAACTAGTTAATTTGTCGTTCATTTTTATACGAAAAAGCAAAGTCTCTAAATTAAGAAACTAATGTTGGGCCTTTTAGTAGTAGATTGGACTGAAATTCGATTTTGTGACAAGAAATTGCTCAGTAGGACCAAATTTAAGTCTTGAGTCTAATTTTGTTAATTTACTCATCGAATGAGATCTCAAAACTCTTATATTTTAAGTAGCTTTGTCTGTTAATGTTAGAATTTTTATTCTAGATTAGGGATCTCGAAGTACAGGACATAATTCAGAAGAAAGATACACGACCTTGTGACGGTTGTGGCTTAAGCTTACCATTTAAAACTACAAAGAAAATGAAGGGTTCAACTCCCAAAGGCCAGCTTTTATGCGAACTTTCTGCTAGGGTACTTTTAATAAAATTTGTACGTGCTAACATAATCATTTAAGTCTTACGTGTGCTAGAGCTTGTCTATTGACCATGGCTGCATAATGCATTGATATTGCAGTTACTAAAATTGAAACAATATTGTGGCATATGCAATAAAATATGGCTCCATTCAGATGGTGGGAGTTTGGTGAGATAATATACAATCTGAATGAAATCTTTCTCTTCAGATTAATGGAAATCACTATGCACACACACCCTCAAATCCATCTGTTTACTTATCAAAAAAAAAATCCATCTGTTTATATCATATTGAGTGACACATTACCCACAAATTATACACTCAAAAACTTTACTTGTCTATATGACAACAACTTTATTTTCTAGACTGACTTGCCCAATTCATCCATTTGTTCTTGATAGTAGTGTATTATACGACAACTTTATTTTGTAGACTTCAAAAAATTCTTTAGAATTGAGTTAATTTTTATAAATCAGCTAAATTGAGGAATCTATGTTATCTTTGGACTTCGTTTCATCAGAAACTTGTTTTGAACCAGTTAGAATGTCTTTGGAACCCAAGCTAAAGAATAACTATGCCAAACATTAGCCTCTTCAGGTTATTAATTCCGTTTCTACAAGGAGAGGACAACACCATTTCTTAATTTTATTTGCCTGCACACCCTCTTTATATTGGATTATGAGAATTTTTTGAATGGATACCTTTAAACCATGCTGATGTTTTGTTATGTAGTTATTGTCATTTGGTCTTCTTTTTTTATAATGTCTTGAGAATTGAAGTTCAAATCTGTGTCCAATTGCTTATCTGTCCCCATGCCTACCAAATTAATTGTTTAGGGACTGTCATATGCTTTTTCTAAGACACTAAAGACCATGTGGAGATATATTCTCTAGAGACTAATGTTACGACTTGAGTATACATAAATTCAACACCTCACGTCCTTGAAAGTTGAAACATGGACATTTTTACTTGGTCATAAATTCATTGCTTCATGTCTATTTTTTTTATAGTAAGTATGTTGGGATTTAAATTGACAACCTTACAGATGCAATGTAGCACTATCAATGAACCTACGAGGTTGACCCCATTAGTTGAGCCATAAATTATGGTATTACTATGAAGGAAAATGTTTGGGCTATTGTCATTTTCATCCTGCATTTATTTGCTTGTTTAATTCATTTGTTATGTTAGATGTTTTATTGTTTATGTACTCGAATGACAACATCTGCCATCTCTTATCTTTTGTTCATAGAACATTGCTTTTTACTAAGTTTAGTAACGAGATTTTGTGAATCAAAATTTCATCTGTATGATGGTATTGTTCTGAAAGATTTGGCGTATCTTGTACGAAGTCAGAGTTATTTTCAATTTTTTAATTTCGTTTTTCTTTTCCTCATTCATATTATTCTTGATACTGTCTTTGGCTTAAAAATTATTTAACAAACAGTGTCTGCCTGAAAGTTGCCTTTAATGCATGTTTTGGACTTCTTCTCTATTAAGTGTGTTCTGCAAGAAAAGGATGTTTTGACTAATGTTGAACACTTTATCCCTTTTGATTGAGATATTTATGTTCGTATGACTGTCTGATAGTGGCTTATTCACTTTCAATTCAGAGTGTCATTTACATTTATATAACTCATTCTTCCCCTTTATTTTCTGATGCTTCAGTTTGCTACAAAATCAAAGCATGCTTAGACTAGAAAACTAAATGGTAGACTCACACTAACATGGATCTTGAGGCATCCATGCCAAAATTTATTGAGATCACAGAGCACTCACTTAAAAAACAATAAATCTAGTCACCTCATGCCAACATGTTAATACTCTTTCTATAGGTAAAAAAAGCAATCATAAAAAAAACAGTTTTAGCATATGCCCCTTTGTATATTATGTAATTTTCCATGAAGAACTCTTGTGACCTTCCACCAAAACCTCGATTGTAAGTTTCCAAGATCGCCTCAGCTTGACTATCTCATACTACTCCTTAAATACCCTGAAAAACTGTATCTGAATGGACTATTCAACGCTTAAGTCAGAAGAGAGTGTGCAAGAAATTCAGAGATGAAGAAAACTGAAATTGCATGATCATACTTCAAGGGGGAGGGGCCTATTTATAGGCAGGAGACCTACCCCCTTAAAATTGCGATTTTCCACTTTTACTAGGAGTTTGAGAATAATGAAAAATCCCGTGATTCTCGGGTTCTTGGATTCTTTGTTGTAATGACTGGCTTCTTCCTCTTTGGGGGCATGCCTCTTTTGATTCTGGAAGCGTTTCTAACACTTTCCAAGTGCGGACCGTGGAAAGATTCAGGTACCTTTTGGGAATCTAACTGTGAGGATAGCAGTTATAGTTACGTCTTCTCGGGAACGTAATCTTGGAATGTATTGGGTCTTGGATGTCGTATTGATAGCACCTCTACATCACTTTCAGTTGAGTTCCTGGACTCATGTCAATAGTTTTTAAGGCTCAGTGTTCCTGCCACATATTGGTTCTGACCACATTTCTGCACCTACAACTCTCTAGTCAACAAAACGATTAGAAGCTCTTGGTCTGAAACCTTTATGGTATATCCTGACATAATCTGTAGTACTTAATCAGCATGAGCACAATCAATCCTACGCCACAGAGCATCAGTTTTCAGATCAAAATGCCTCTAGAGTGAGCTAGAACTAATACTCATTTGTTGCTTGATGAAACAAGATAAAATTTGGGTGATCAATTACTTTAGCATATAGAAGGGCACTTACTAATTCCTAAGGTAAGTGGTTTGTAAATATGGCATTGTGTTTCTGTTCATTCTCAGAGTTCAAAATAATGAGATGTAATGTTTTATTCGATGTGTGGTGAATCACAGCTGCTTGGTTCCCTGGTCACACCTGTTAATTCAAATTCACGTTCAACCTACTCAAGACATATCTGCTTCTAGGGTTTTATTAGAAGAAAATGATTCAGGGGCCAATCATGTATTTTATTCTGGTGAGAGCAAAATTTATATGGTCTTATTGTAATTCTCTACAGTAAGGAGAGTCGCTGGCTTCAGTGATATTCGAGGTAGGTTTTTTCTATTTTAAGACAGCCCATTTGCTAAAGAAATTGAGATTTGTTTCGTTAAAAATTCAAGATCCAACTATGCACAAGGTTGTAGGGCTACAACTTGAAAGTGAAAATGGAGCTGAAATTCAAATTTTGAAATTCCACTTTTCAAAAATGAAAAAAAGGAAAATAAAGGCCGTTGTGATGAAAATAACTGCCATTATTTTTTGAGTTTTTAACGGTATATAACGTAACGGGAGAGGTCTGCATCCATTATAAATGCCGTTATTTTCGTAATAACGGCTGTTATTTAAACCATGGTTTAGAACTTTGTTAGGAGTGATTCTAGTAGTCAGATTCAAATTTATATGGTCTTATGGTCAAGATCACTTCACTATATTGGTTTTTTGGCCCTTTACGATAAAGAGGGTTGGGAGTAAGTAAGATCCTAGTAGCCAATTTGTACATGATGTTTCCCTATCGTTTCAATTAATGTTTCCCTATACGTTTCTATTGTCATTTCCTATTCGTTTCACGTTTCCCGCGTTATATGAAATTTTTAGGGATCATTTTCCATTTCCGTTTCTCGTTTCCCTTCTTGCAAAGAACGATGATGCGGAAGAAATTCGATTCTTCTACTCTAGCTAGGTAGGCTGCAGTCCTCTTTATTGTGGGGGAGACTTTTTGGCTAACGTTTGATGACGACGAACAACGTTGATGACAGACCAGAGATGAGCCATGTGTCACACTTAGATACCAAATGATCATATGGACGCTTGGCCATCACTAGGTGGACTTCCAGACAAAAATAATCATATGATATATTCCCTAGATTTTTTTTTTGTTACAATATATTCTCTAATACTAATCCAACTGGACCTATTTTCTCATAGGTTTTGTTTTTACGTGGGGTTCAAGCATTATTTGGGGTACTCATATCCAAAAGGTTAGAAATCACTAATCAAGCTGATTTTTGGTATATGGGTCCACCTAGGGATGGGCCATACATCCGTACTATTGATCAATGGTCTCTAAGAATGGCCAGTGCTTATCATTGAGTGTGGCGTTGGATACATCTTACCTACTCTCATTGTGATATGTCGGGTGCGGATGGAAGATCGAATACTTCCAACTGCTGATGCGTCAACTCAACTTGGTCTCGGCCCCAAGACCAAGTTTAAGAACCATGGTTGTTAAAAATATCTCCACTGGCCATTACTCTGCGAACTTGAAGGCCACCCTGCTGGGATTTATCCTAGAAGTGTCTGGTGCGTGTCCCAGGGTACGGCACAGACCTGAGGGATTAGTCGGGTCTCTAAGAGATTCGGACACCCTCGTTACAAAAAAAAAAAAAAAAAATGTCACCACTGGCCATTACTCTGCGAACTTGCTTTGGAATTCTTCTGTGCACATGTAAGTAAGCGTGGCAATTTGGCATACCGGGCCTAGCATAAATTGGACCAGACTGTCGAGGCCCACAGGCTGGGCCTTCCTAAAAATTCAAACCCAGGCCCAGTCCATGATTCGGTCCAAAGTCGACAGGCTTGGTCACGGGCCGGCCACGGGTTTATTAATGGGCTGGGTTGTGGGCTATGTAACGGGCTGGGTTAAAACATCCCAAACATCCATTCGATTTAGAGAACACTGATGGTATGGATGTTTGGCGAATCCCTAGATGGACTGAGAAACCAAAAATCAATCTGATTAGTGGTTTCCAAACATCTAGCTAGGGATTGGCCAAACTTGAGCAAACTCAGGTTTTGCTCAATCCAGCCTAAAGTCGAAGAACCGTGAAACCAGATAACAAAGCCTCATCGAATAGGAGATGTTGAACTATTTGAGCCCAATAGTGACTCAAGTAAGGGCGTAGGGGATAATTTTGACATGTTAGGCTTATAATCTTCTTTTTATTTTTATTGTTAATTTCTTATTTAACCTGACACTCAGACCTTGAGTCATTGGTCGACCCAATGGGTAATGGGTTGAGTTCCGGGCCCTAAGATCAGGGCATCACAATTTTGGTCAAACCCACTTGTTCTAAGGTCAAAGAAAGGGACAGTTTCATCTTTTTAAAAAATGTTTAGTGAATTTAAGTCAACGACGGTCATAGACGGTGGACCATATATTGGAGGTGGGTTAAGACAGCTTTTTCAAATTGTGGAGGTATATGTCATATTGAGAGAGGAGAAGATGAAATATGGTTTAAGTGTATAGTTTTGGATTTTCTATTTTGTAAAGCACAAGCAACATTATTACATGTCCAAGGACAGGTCGTAACCTGATCTGATTGGATGGTCATTGGCCCATGTAGGAAAGGTAGGGTCAGTCAACTAAAATGCTAGATATGTTTTTTTTTTTTGGCTCTGACCCCTTTCGCCCCACTGACCTTATGGAAGTTTGGCACGCCTCTTGGAATGGGATGGGATGATTTTTAGAGGTTTTGGAATGAGATGATTTTTGGCGAGGATGGTCTCTATGGCGAGGAGATCACCCTCACAAATATTCAAATCATTCTGATATTCATAGCATGGTTTACAAGTTAAAGAATTATGGACCGTCTATTTTTTACTGTTAACTTGAAACCCACATGGATTTCAAGAATCCCACGGTGGTGGATCGTACTGAGCTTGAGCTGGTATTCACTTTTTCAGCACTATAAATCACGTTGAATTCTCGAAATCCATATCTCCGAGTCGGGGTCAGAAAAAGAAGGTCCTCAGAGCCTAAGCCTATTATAATTAGGAAAAAGATGTAACAAGGTATGCCTAAAACTGTTTCAAATGCAGAAGACCGCTGTTATATGGACCCACTGACCGCATGGATGTTTGTCCCACCCCTTGGTGGATATACCAACAAAAAATCACCGTGATTGGTATTCTATAACCATTAGATTTTAGCACTTTTTAAGGCGTTCTTATAGCCATTATTAGGACATTATCTCGATCTCTGACTTATAAAAAAAAAGGTCCTGTTGTGAATTTTGAGATGGAAAAAAAGGTGTAGGTGTGTTTCTTTTGGATGGATTAGATTTCTTTTTGGGTCGGGCTCAGGGGACCCCCTTTTTCTGACCCCTCTCGTCATTCGTGTCATGGATTTCAAGAATGCAATGGTGGTTGCCAGAGCCGAGCTGGCATTACTTTTTTCACTTTTGGGGGCTTTGACAACAACCATTGGATTCGGGAAATCCATGGCCGAGCGCATGAACACCGAGAGTGGTCAGAGTAAGGGGGTACTCGGAGACTGAGGTGGCGTTTGGTAAAACTTTTTTTTAGACCTTAAGTCTGAATCAGCTGAAATTAAGTGATTTTGGTGATTAAGTTGCATTTGGTAAACGACTTAATTTCAACACTTATCACCAAACTCAAGGAAAAAAAGACAAAAGTAAAAAGTGACACAGCCTTCACTTTTTGCAGTAAGTGAATGAATCTTTAAAAAAGATTCTTTGATTCTTTTTTAATACCAACAATACCCTTTTTTCAAACCTTTCTCTTCTAAAAACTTACGAAAGTATCCTAATAAATATTTCAAAATACCCACAATGCCCTTAACTTAATTTTAAGACTTAAGACCTTAGCCTAATAACCTAATTCAGACATAAGTCATTAAGCTACTAGAACTTAAGCACTTTAAGCTTTTAGATCTAATAACTTAATTTACCAAACGCCACCTGAGCCTTTTTATACATAATAGATTATCGAATCCCTTTTCTAATGCCCGTTGCAACTACCATTTGTAAATTTTGTTAAATAATAAAAGTACCCTTTACTTCACATCAAATACAAAACTGCATATGAGCCACGTGGTACACTCTTTAGGAGTATTGACTCTATGGATGTTTGGCCCATTTCTAGGTGGACCTACAGATCAAAAATCAGCTTGATTGGTGAGTTGTAACCATTGAATTTGAGTCTTTCATAGGTTGGTTTTTAATTGTGAAATCAAGCATTACTATAATCCAGTGGTTAAAAATCGTCAATCAGGTTAGTTTTTGGTCTGTAGGTCCACCTAGAGATGGACCAAACATCCATATGGTCAGTAGTCCCAAAGAGTGTGTAATGGACCCTGTGTGTTGTCGGTGAGCAAAACTGGACTGAAAAACATCTCTTCTTTATCTGTCTTTTGGAGAGAGAAAGAGGAGGGGTTAACTAATTCTTCCCCTTCTCTCTTCATTGTCTATTTTTTATGTCTTTCTTTTTCTAATGATCCATATGTTATCTTCCATGGAAAAGATTCTAGCTCTTTTACTTTGAAAGATCAGAAATATCGCTCATTTTCTTTGGAAACCAATATATCGAAATTTTTTCTCGAGAAATTCTCTTTTTTAATTTAAATATTTTCTGAAAAATACGCTTGGCAAAATGCTTTAAAATAAGGATTTTTCAGTGACCAACATATCGGAGTCTCATAGCTGGCCGACCACCAAAGATGTCCGATTTTAGAGTTAGGGTTTTGTCCAAAATACTCTAATGATCCAAGGTTGAAGAAAGAGACATTTTCGTCCTTTCAAACAAACTCTGTTAGTCAAACAAGGTCAACAACAGTCAAATGACAATGCAACTCATCATGGGGGAGGGGTAAGTCTGCTTTTTCAAATTGTCGGGGTATGCCAAATTTCAAAGATTACATGGGGGTTATCAAAAATTCTTATAAAAAATGAAAATTAATTCTGATTTTCACTGTAGATCTTTAGATCTGATAGTACTCACTACTCATCATATGACCGCACACAGAATCCTCGAACTCAATCTAGGGACATCACTATTTCTTATGAGTTCTGTGAACCATGGTTTAAAAATCTGCCGTTACAACGAAAATAACGGCCATTATACTGGATTTGGACCGCCCCCTTTATACTGTCACCCATAGTCAAAATGCATGTCCTTTTCTAGGATTGGGGACAGCCATTGAGGAAAGTCAGAAGTCCAAATAACGGTATTTACAAAAGATAAAGCTCGTCCAGCAATAGTATGTGCAGCAGAGCTTGTTGAGCGAGGCACAAAACCAAAAGATAAAGAAGAAAAAGTATCTTTCATATCAAAACATCGATGTCATGAGCAAAAGAAGAGCTATGGAAGAGAAGAGATTTGGATTGCAAAATTCCGACGACCCTTTGAGCATCCTTTCGATAGAATTGAGCCAGAACTTGAAGACTCCACTTTAAAGCTCGAATTTCAGCTTCTTCGGCTGAGAGGGCTCGGGTTGCTGTTCCACCTGCAAGAATACAATGACTATGGAAATCACGTAAAAGAAAACCGAAACCAGCTTTACCGGATTTAGACAATCACGCCGCAGAGAGAGAGAGAGAGAAATAAAAGAGAAAAACATCTGTTGTTTCCCATTATTTTCCGTTTTTTCCCATTTTTGAAAATTTGAATTTCAAATTTAAAATTTTATCCCCATTTTTTCCATTATTTTCCCGTTATCACCCCTAAACGTTACAATTCGTTATAACGGAAAAAACGGTAACGCCCCCTATCCGTTATACCGTTATACGGCCCTTTAAACCTTGCTGTGAACAACAAACCTGTGGAAGATCAAAAGTCCGATTGATCGTCTCTCAAAAAAAAAAAAATTAGAGATGGGTCCCACTTACGAGATCGCTTAGCTCAAAAATCAAAGCAATCGAATCACCACCGTCAAATTGTAATAGAGACCCTTCACTAAAATAATAAAATAACATTGGAATCAGTTTAAGCCCCGACTCCATTACTTTAGTTTCAAAATAAAGCTCAAATTAGTAAAAATGGACTTAGCATTATAACAGCTGTTCTACTGAAATAACGGCAGTTAATTTTGAAAAAAAACATTTTGTTTTCGATCTTTTTATAATAAAATAAAAAATAACACTAATATTCTGACTTTTTTTACTAACGGTAGACCAATGGACCATTTAAAACCTTTTTATAGACGGACTCTTCCAAGGAGCAAGAACTAATTTCAATATGAGCCACGTGGCACTCTTAGAGGACTCTGATCGTATAGATGTTTTTCCAATCCCTAGATGGACCTAGAAACCAAAAAGAAGCTTGATTAGTAATTTCAAACCTTTGGATCTTTGGACCTCGAATAATGGTCAATAATGCTCGAATTCCCATGGTTTAAATCAACTGAAAATAATTCCAATCCAACGCCTAGAAATCACTAATAATTATTCATTACGTGATATGGGGGACCTACTTGGATATGGGGGACAAGCGACCAATAATTATTCATGACGTGAAAGACATTGATGAAGGTGTTTCTCAAACTGAAAACTTAGGAAACCACAAACTGTTGAACCCCCTGTTGTGCTAATAAGAAAGAGGAAGAAGATGAAGATATTGTAGCTGAACGAACAGAAACTCACAGAGAAGGTGTGCTTGACTACTGTATTTGAGGAGGAAGGAGTAGATAGAGAGAATGCAGAGGATGAAGAAGTGGAGAAAGAAATAGTAGTGGAAATGGGCATTACATTGTAGCAGGAGGATTGATAGTTCTAGTCCAGGGGACAATTTCAATATGGCTTCTTGTCTTTCTCCTCAGTAGAAGGAGATTGAAGGAGAAGGGTGTGGGACTGGGATCGATGGGTGAACTGGAAAATGCAGAAGGTGTAGCCTCAGCTAGAAGAAATAGAATCCAAAGCATTTTCATGCTTTGTGGGAACCATAGAGAGCTTTCTCAACACATTAGCATCCTAACACCTCCAAAGAAAAGAACTGAAGCCACTGAATCATCTCCAGTGATGGTGCTTAATGAGGAGTCTGTTGGAAAATTAGTTACCAAAGAAAACTCTCCACTTCAACCTATTCCTGCACCAGAGATTGGACTGAATAACAAAATTCTGTCCAATATAACAGTGAAAAACAACACAGAAACCCCTAATTCAGCCCTTGTAATGAAACCTTTTGCATCACTTAAATTTGCAAATGAACATAAACCAATAGAACCCCATCTGAGTAGTAGCCGCACTTCTGAAATAGCCACAGAGTCGAAGGAGAACAATAGACCAGAAAATCAAAACATGGATGGTCTGATTGAAGTGTATGTGAAATGGGAGGCTTCAAAGGAAAATCCAGGGAAGTTCATTATGAGGTTGAAGGTGGTAAGGAATTCCAGCCTTGCTGATCTGAGAAAATTGATTGAGACCCATCTTGGACACGATAATAGCAAGCAATCATTCACCTTTCTCATGCTCGGGGTACTTACTCTTCTAACAATAAATACCCAATTATACATGGCATGCCAAATGGAAACCTACCTGGCATGCATGCTGAATGTGGGGATCTCATACTCCCTCTCTTAGAATGCTAGTTAGCAACTTCTCTTATTTAGTTACTAAGTTCATCTGTTATCGGTTAGTTACTTTTTGAATAACAATGTAAGATCTTACCCAATATCTGCTAGTTGACAAGATCCTCAAATTGTTATATAGAATGCAATTTAGGGTTGTAATTTTTGATGGATCGTCATCAAGAAAATCATCTAGTTTGTTAAGAGGAACGACCCCACTCTTCACTCCAACTTCATCATCCTTCACTCGAACTTCATATCGCTTTTTGTTATAATTTACCACAAAATCTCGTTGGACTTTGGGACCAAAAGAAATGGAAAATCGGAGCCATACGGTCTGCAAGAGTTAATTTTCTGTAATCCAATCATATGAACAAGTCTTAATTTGCACTAAACATACAGAGAAGCGAAAGGGGGGAGAAGCAGATTCAAAGAAACAGAATCATCACTATCGCTATCATATTGTTCTGGTTCATCATGGTATCCTATTGGTTGCTTTAAACTAAGTTATAATGCTTTCTGATATGCTTTTTCTTCTTCTAATCTTGCTTCTTCTAATGCTTTTAATCTAATTCTCTCTTGCTCTTCCCATTCTGATCTATATGCTAAATATTTATGAACTATTGATCTAACCATAAAATGAGATGGGTTTGCTTGAATTTCTATCCATTCTAGGAAACATTCTAAGTAGTATCTAAGATGACATTTTTGACATATCATTTACTCTAACTCTTTCAAATGCTTTTTACAAAAATCATAAAATATTAAACATGTTGGGTTTGCTTGGTTATAAATGTATTTACATAAATGTTTATTATCTAATAGACATGATGTTGCTTTCTTGCTAATTTTTTCATCTTTTACCCAATTCTGATGCGGTTTCCAATGTGCTATATCGTAAAATTCTAAAAATGATTCACTACGAAGTTGCTGTATCTTTTCTATTGCTTCTAAATCTATGACTTGTTTTGCCTTATCTTTCTGTTTTTCTTGCTTATCATCCTTTTTGCTTGACTGACCTTTTTCTAAGATTCTAAGGTTGTTATTTCTTCTAATCATAAAATTAGTTTGTTGTTTTGAAAATCTTTCTCTGTCCTACGTATGCTTCATCTTCTAATTCTGTTTCTAGATTGCTTTGTTCTGAACTAACCTCTTCCCGACTGTCTTCTTCTATACTATCTTCTATTGTTTCTATGTTGTAAATGCTATCTTCTTCCGATGCCGATTCTATCATTTCTTGAAAGTGAACTACATCTAACTCTTGGAATTCTTCTAGTTCTAAAACTTCATCTATAAATGTTGTGGTCTCTGTTTTCTTTTCTAGACAATTTGGGCTTATGTGACCTTCTTTCTAGCAATTGTAACAAACTACTTTCTTCTTTTCTTTTTGCGGTCATGTGTCTTTCCTCTATAATCAAAAGGAGATGCTTGAAACTGATAGCCTTCTTTTATTAACTAAGTCGGCCTAATTTTTTTACAAACATCATACCTAGTTTGAAATGAAATGTAACATTTAGTTCCAAAATAAGTGGCCTGTAACTTGTACACAAACAAAGAACTAATATAGAATATTCAAAACTATGATAATTTCAAGCATCGAACTGCATGACCAAAATGCATACTAACTTAGAGAAGTTTAGGAAATGAAATAACAAACTAAATAATATGCAAAACAGAAATGTTGTAACTTAAAATAGTAGCATTAGTTGCTTTTAGAAGTACATTTCGCAACTTGGACAAAGAAAATTCCTACTACGGGGAAAAAGTTATCCAAAGTAATGACGTTTTTAGGGTTTCAATTTCATTAGGCAAATAGGGTTTCAATGAAACAAAAAAGTGCCACAAACAGGTCAAAAGAATAAAATAGATACAAATCGATTCAGTTAAAGGAAATGACTAGCAAACAAAGTATGAAGAACATATAGAATTAAAGATTAAAGAAGAAAAAGGAATAAGAGATCAAAAACTAAACAACGAACCAGTCCTTGAGGGAAGAGATCTGTGACATCAGTGATAGAATGAACCAGTCCGTGAGGGAAGCGATTTGCAACATCAATAATAGAACAAACCAGTCCGTGAGGGAAGATATCTGCGACATCAGTCATAGAAATAGGGAAAAACCCATGGAATATCAACATGCAAGGAAAAAAAGAAAGAAATTTTTTGTACAGAAAAAGAAAATATAACTGAAACAAACCAGTATATAATGATTTTGTGCAAATCCTTATCTTCCCCACTTGCCAAAGAGTCCGTGAAACAAACCAAACCAATCCACAAAAGCTTGGAGACAAAGAGAAAGGGACCACGGAGATCGAGCTCTATTCTTCGATGTCGCCGGCAAAAGAGGACACGATGAGGAGGGTTGACGGGGGTGGAGCATTTCTGCCCTAGGAAGAAGAAAAAACTTGGAAATGAAGAGAAGGGGGCAGAAATGAGAATGGAATGGGAAGGTGTTTTAGGGTTAAGGTGTTTTGGCGTGGGAAACATGAGTTGGGTCGGGATTTTAGGTAAAACGTTATTGGCGTTCAGAAAATGAACGCTATCAAGTATATAGTTTTTAGCCCCCACCTCATGGTGCTTAAGTAGCGTACGAGTCTTAACAGCGTTTAGAAAGAGAACACCATAATAAAATAGAATTTTCTAGCGTTTTTATCTAAAGGCTGTGAATTAAATGCCATAGTAGATGTTATTTGTTGTAGTTGATTATCTCATCCAACATAAGGGCCTTACCAGTCACCTATTACATATCAAACCAAATGAAACATTAAGAAAACAACCCGGAACAAGAAAAACTGATAGATTGCGTACTAGCTGAATTTTACCTTGTTACAACTAGTTTCGTCTCTCATTGATTTTCTCTCTTCTTACCTGAAACCCAGTTAGGAAAGCGTGTTCAGAACATTTGAGATTATGGGGACAGCCTTTCTAGTCAAGAGCAGAATGTAGGCATCATTTTGAATTTAAAGCAGTGACGCCTGCACACATTTGCATATATATCTATACATGATTGTGCAAGTATGCATCTATACGTGTATGGAAATATGCATGCATTGGACAGCAAATAGGTGACAAGGCTAAGAGAGCTCCAGATAATATGAAGCTTTTTCGTTTCATTATTTTTTTACTTCTTTTATTTAACATTTAACACTAAACTAATAGTAAATTAGAAAGCAAAAAGAGTTGCAAGAAATTGGAAGCTAATGAATGCTTACTATGAACAAACTTACCCTGCTACATTTGTACACTAAAAATGATACACAGAGATGAAGAGTTTAAATTATCAAAAACTAGCTAGTATAAGCATACTTTTCATAACACCTCTCCAAAATGTTCAAGAGATCATGATAAATTCAGAATGTTACTAATATGTGTTTCAGTTTTTGTAAAGTTACCAATATAAAACCATCTCTTAGTTTTTGTAAAGTACTGCCTCTGCATCTCTATTCATGGAGAATTTAGCAGATGCATTCAACTTTTGTGTATCTAACAGAATACCTGCGAACTGAAATGGAGGAAACTAGTCTGAACCAATCACAATACAGACGAAGCTATTACTTTAGGGAGGTTTTATAATAATTATATATTAAAGAACATAAAAAAGAAAATCAATGAAAGAGCAGCAATTTTCAGTAGTTCACCAGAATATTTTTCAAGATGTGGATTTGAAGCATGTCATAGGCATCTTCACAGTAATTATCTGTAAGAGCAGTGCACTGAGATCCAACCTAGACATACAATAAAAGAATATCTAATGAGAAGAAATAGAAGCAATAGGATGAGTCAGTTTCTGTGTTTACTAGTTCATTGCCTATAAAAGATATATGTGTCCATGTCTTATTCATTTCAAAGCAGTCTAATAAATAAATACGAACCTCGACATTTGATTTAAGAACATCTTGCCCAACCACCAGGATACTTAATTGCCTTGCCATTATTAAACTCTCCATATCCACCTGATTCCAAATGGCATTAACAAAGTCAACAATCCATTCAAAATTATATACAGAAGATGGAAAAACAACTGCATGAATTGACCAAGCAGCCTACATCAATGTCGTTCAAATTTTTAAGTCTTAACTCATAACAAATCATCACCCATGTAAAAAGTCTGCACAGATGCAATATCAAGATAAAAAAGGGAACAAAATTCCTGAAATGGGTCCGGATTAAGTGAAATTGGAATAGAGAGGCATGATAGCGAAAGAATTGTGTTGAAATTTCCAGAACAAAATAGCAGTAACCTCCTTAAATTTAGAGAGAACAACTATACAAATTTTAGAAATTGAAAAACAATATCAAAAACTAATAAACTGGGGTGATCATAGTAAATTTTCTTAACAATTTGCTGAATGTCCTCATATTTCCAAGATCGCCTCGGCTTGACCATCTCAGACTATTCCTTAAATAGGACAATCATAATATTTTCTACAAAATGTTTAGTGTACCCTCATAATAGAAGCAATCACTGTTTTTTGAATTTTCGATATGTAACTTCACTTTATCTTCTTATCCCTTTAAGTTGATAAAGTCCCTCCATTTCTACTTTGACTAAAGCCTTTAACATTCACTAATCTTCTTGTCTTTCCACCCAATAATTTCATTTCTGTATCTAATCCATGGCGGAACCATTTCATTGCTTGAGGACTAAAATTCCTAATTCAATATGTCCTGAAGTTACAATTATTTATGACAATTGAATAGTGAGAGGTATGATTAGTCCAATTAGCCCCATATATTAGGTATTTCAACACTCATTATATATTTTTGATGGAGGGAGGGAGAGCGAGCGAGTTAGAAAAATGTGAGAAGAAATAAAGATTAAAAACATAATAAATAGTAAAAAAATTACCTCATTGGAGAGGAATAGAGCAGTAGCATGAATGCCTACATGGTGGAAGAGCTAAGCAGCCTACCTTCGCTTCCACATCCTTCCCCTCATATTTATTACAGGCACCACTATGGCCCTATCTCCATCATCTTCCTCATTATTATCCCTAACCCTATTCTCCAACAACCACGCGTAGCAAATAGCAGCCACCATTGAACTCGTACCTGCGATCACAATTAGAATTATGATAATAGGCTATGAGCCTAGTGCTATGTGACCAGTACATACAGATCAGATTTAAAGAAAAATGTTATGACAACAATAAGACTGTATATGCATTATGATAAATTAGAAGGTTACCAATATGTGTTTCAGTTTTGGAAAGAAAGCATGGATGTGCAGCAAAATAAGAAACATCTAGGTTCTCAAATGAAACCCAGAAAAATAAACAAATAAAATGCAGGGAAATGAGAATCACAAGCTATAAATCTTTCAACTAAGACCCTGTATGGTTGCTCTAAGTAAAGTTTTCTAGGGACAATTCTTGCCCATAAATGTATATAATTTTTTTTCTAGATCAACACTTTTGACATATGAATTGTTTTCTAGAAAACGTTTCAGGCTCGTGTAACCATGATACATCATTTTGGATGGTACAACTTGCTGAACTTGTTGTGTACTATAAATTCTAGTGTGCTCATGCTCTATGCAATAAAAATGGATACCCCTACTGTTTTAAATTGCTAACCAACTCCATAAATGAGTTCCAAGAAATTTTGGCAGTACACCTTTGGATGAATCTTAGAAACCAAGCACTCCCGTTATATTTGACCAAAAAGACTTGCTTAAGTGGAACTTCTGAACAATGCATAAAGGTGCTACTGCCTGGCCTCATAAGACTCAACAATTACTATTCAGCCCCCACTTACAGTGGTGGTCGGCTAGCCATGAGACTCCTGTAGGTTGGCCGACGATCACCAACGACCAACCTATAGGAGTCTCGTTGTAATACCATGAAATTCTTTTAGACATTTTGTTCTTTTGCTTGAATGCGGTAAATGCTTGGATTTTCTCTAATTCTTTCTCTATGCGACAATTTGAGACAAATTATATGTACCTACAAACATTAGATTAAAACTTGAACCTTAAGGTTAATTCTGAAAAGTTGACCTTGAGAGGGATTTTGGTAATTGTACATACAGAAACATTTTAGTAATTTATTCAAACGAACATAATTTGATAGGGTATCGATCTAGACACCATTTGACAGGACTAATCACATAAAATAAATTATGGTGGGAGGACCCACTAAGGAACCTAGTAACCTACAAACGATGAGTATGACTCTTAGGTGGCGTTTGGTAAAACTTTTTTCTCAGACCTTAAGTCTGATTGAACTGAAATTAAGTGATTTTGGCCATTAGGTAGTGTTGGTAAACTATTTAATTTCAGCACTTATCACCAAATCACTGAAATAAAGTGCAAAGTAAAAAGTGACCCAACCTTCACTTATTGCGGTAAGTGAATGAATCTTTAAAAAAGATTCCCACATTCTTTTTTAATACCAACAATGTTATTTTCTTAAAGCTTTATCTTTTAAAAACTTACAAAAGTATCCTAACAAACATTCTAAAATACCAACAATGCCCTTGACTTAATGAGATCCAGCAGCGCTAGTGGTACTATTCAAATTAAGGGAAATCACATGCAATAAGTGTCAATCAGTGGATAGAATTAAGTGTTTTTATGAGAATTTGAATTTTCATCCTAAGTTATTTCATTTTTTTTTTCGATGGCACAAATTATGCCAAATAACGATTACATAGAGAGAATAGTGGTACTAGTATTGTGACCATGGAATGACTTTTGTATCGATTAAGTGGTACTCCACGTACGAGATCTGATGTTGGCGGTCCTGTTCAAATTAAGTAAGGGTTTTAACTAAGGGTCAAGATCAGGGGACACAAATTTTGACACAAAAGTACAAACCAATTTTGGTTTACCCGCATAGAAGATAAATCAATGGCTGATTTTTTATCTCCTCACCATATAGATCACCCCTACAAAAAAGCAGCCCATTCTGAAATTTTTAACCCCATCAAATGTGGGTTTCAAGTTAACGGTAAAAAATAGACGGTCCATAAACTTCATCTTGTAAACCAGCCTACGAATATCATAAGGATTTGAATTTTTGTGTGGGTGATCTTCTCACCATAGAGACCATCCTCACCAAAAATCATCCCATTCCATAACTTCTAATTTATATATTGGTCCCCGCCAATTTTTTGGTGAGAAATTTTGTGTCAAACTTTGTGTCCCCTGATCTTGACCCTTAAACTAAACATAGAAGTCTTCTTTGATTGTTTGAGGTGACTTTCTATGGAGTGTTCACATGACACTTTTTTTTGCTAAATGATGATGATATTAAAAGAGAAGAAATACAAAGAGGGAAGGATCAGCAGAAGCAAATATCATATTTTATAATTTTTATAATCAAAATTATAAGAATTGGTCAAGTTTGAGTTTGAGTCAGCTCATAATTCGATTAAATTTATATAAATCGAGTTTATGTCGAGTCAACTTGAAATTCAGCCAAGTCGAGTCAACTCAACCAAGTTTCGAGTTGACTCAACAAGTTTTGAACACTGCTCTAAATCCCCAACTAGAAGCTCTAACACGGTTTTGGCTCATAGTCATAGTGGAGACAAACCAACCCCAAACGTCAGCCTGAATAGAAGCTTAGAACACATGTTTGAGTTAAAACCATTAAAAATCTTTAATCGCAATCTCCCTCCACATGGTAGAAATCAAGCGCATCATAATCCATATGTGCAATACAATCCAGACGCCAAATCTCCTCCATCAGCTCCCCCAATGTCTGATAGATTTCTTCGCATTGAGGGTGCGATCGATCTTCGGCGTTGAAAGCGTACACCTTGTTCTTCACCTCAATCCAACTCCAACCAGGGACCTTTCTCACCCCTCTCCATCATCACCTTCTTAACAGTAGCCCTTTCGTCCCACCTTCCAAGATGCCCATACAAGTTAAAGAGAAGAACATATGTGCAGTGCTCTTTAGGCTCTAACACTAGCAAAAGTCTATCTACCTCATCAGCCAATTCTATGTCACCATGTATCCTACACGCGCCCAGTAGAGTTCCATATCATTGGCTTAGGTTCAAATGCCATCGATTTGATCAAGGCTTTTGCTTCGTTGAGATGCCCAGCCCGTCCGAAGAGGTCGACCCCACATGCATAATGCTCCATCCGCGGCGGAATCCCATAATTAGCTTCCATATTTCAGAAAGTCTAATCCTTATTCCACCAATCCAATGTGACTACATGTAGTGAGAACCGCAACGAAGGTTATGTGATCTGGTTTCACCTCTCTTTTTTGCATTTGCAAGAAGAGATTAAGTGCGATTTTACCTTGCCCATGTTGCGCGTAACCAAAAATGATTGAGTTCCATGTGATAGCGCTGTTTTTGGGAGTGGCTTCAAAGGATTTTCGTGCATCTTCAATGACCCCACACTTGGTGTACATGAATATTAATGAACTAGCTACAAAGCCACTTTCCTCGAAGCCTGATTTAAGTACTAAGACATGAACTTGTTGGCCCAATTGATAGGTTGCCAAATCGGAGCAAGATCGGAGGACTGCAGAGAAAGCATAGTGATCGATCACAAGAGGCATAGATCGCATATGCCCAAAGAACTTCAAGGCATCTTCGCTCAACCCATTCTGTGAGAATCCAATCAGAATCGAGTTCCAAGAGACACTATCCTTGAACTCCCCAGAATCAAAGTGTTTTAATGCATCTTCCATTGAGTTGTTGTTGGATTTGAGATACATGACAATCAATGAATTGCAAACTGGTGTTGCTTGGTCTAATCCCCTCTTGATTACCAACCCATGCAAGGATTTCCCTTGGTTTTGATGTTTTGGTCCAAAACAAGCACTTATGACACTAGTATATGTGTACATGTCTTGTTCAATCCCAAGCCTTTGCATTTCAATGAAGAGCTCAATTGCAAAGGCCCCATGATCATGCATCAAATAAGCCGCTAGCATGGAATTCCACGTCACCAAATCTCGGGTGCCATCTGCGCCATCAAATACCCTTCGAGAATCTTCAAGGGACCCACATTCGGAATATGACGTGATGGTGGCATTGCATGCAGTTGTGTCAAATGCCAGACCGTATTTTATGATCTTGGCATAAATTTGCATCATTAATTTATAGAACTCAGGGTCATCAAGCAACGTCAGAGGGCTGGCAAATGTGGCATCATCAGGCCCTGCACCCGCTCTTTCCATACAATCAAAGAGCCAGAAAGCAGTCCCACGATCACCCATTTTGGCATACCCCGCGATTAACGCATTCCACGAAACAGAGTTACGCTCTGGTATGCACTCAAACACAGTATAGGCATCTTGGATTTTCTTGCACTTTGCATACATGTCTAACAGTGCACTACCAGAGAAAACATTCCTCTCATAACTTGTCTTAACAATGATTGAATGCACTTGCTTCCCAAGATCAATGCGACTCATGCAAGCAATTCCCTTCAGAATGCTTCCAAAGGTATACTGATCGAAAGTGAACCCATCTCTTTTCATGGTTTTCAGAAGCTCCCAAGCTGTCTCGTAGTTTCCAAGATTTACATATCCAGTGATCATTGAATTCCAAGAAACTGTATCTCTTTGGGGAATGTCGTCGAACAATTTGTGAGCTTGGTTTACCTCTTTGCATTTTGTGTATCCGCTTAAGATGTTGTTGGCAGTATAAGTGTCTGTGATGGTTCCTGCTCTGATAGCCCAACAGTGGGTTACTGAGGCCATGTATGAGGCCAAAGTTTGGCCAAGTAACAACCTCGTGCATGAGTGACTGCCGTAACTATTTATCTGATATAAACATTGAAAGGGACTTCTCTTCACCCTTTCAAACAAAACATGTGACGTGTTATTAAACCGTATCCATTCTCTTCAAAACTTCCGAGGGCTAACCAATATATAAGACCTAGACAAACACAAGAAACTGAATTATGTAAATAAAGCAAACAACCAATACTAAATACCCAATTCATGGAATCCCGTGATAAAATTCTTTAGAAAAAATGAAGCAAGCAAAAAAGAAGCATTTCACCAGCATAACAAGAAAATCTACTCAGCTTTGTTACCTTATACAAAAGGGTCGCTCTACGGGCACCCACCTCTTTAAGCCAGGCACCACGAAAGAAAACAAATTGTGATGACAAAATTGCCCTTAACATTTTTGTTTGGGCACCCACACTCATTACCTCCGTTTACTCTCCATTAAACGACGAAGCTGCACTCCCCTCTTCTCTCTCTCCATTTCTCATGGATTTTTCATTTTCTCTACCTTTTCATTTTCTCTTCCTCTTCTTGGTGGTGATGGTGATGGTAGAGTGGTGATGGTGGAGTTGTGGTAATGGATTTGGTGATGGTAGAGTGGTAGAGTGGTGATGGAGTGGTGGTGGTGGTGGTGATGGTGAAGTTGGTGGTGGTGGTGATCGATGGTGGAGTTGTGGTAGTAGAGTTGGTGATGGTAGAGTGGTGATGGTGGTGGTGGTGGTGGTGGTGGAGTTGGTGGTGGTGTTGGAGTGGTGGTGATGGTAGAGTGGTGGTGGTAGAGTTGATGGTAGAGTGGTGATAGTGGTGGTGGTGTTGATGGTGGAGTTAGTGGTGGTTGTGGAGTTAGTGGTGGTGGTGGTGGAGTTTATGAATAGTGCAAAGGTGGTGTAAGGATGGTGGTTTGGAGCACCACATGCTCCCACCGATGAATGGACAATATGCGGGATTGTCGGCAAATTTTTTTTTTTTTTTTGCCTTCATGGCCTTGAACTACCGAGGCCACCATCGCACCCACAGCCAAGCCAGCCGTGGCCACTAGGTCACCCACTGCCAGCTCGACCATGGGTGCCCTGGTAGCCACCGCCAGGAGCCCAAGTCAGAAAGATATTTTTGGGGTTTAATGTGGGGGCCCAGCAAAATGTAGTGCCCAAACATAGGCCCTCTAATTGGCGTGGGTGCCCATCAAATGTTGGTGCCCAGCTTAAAGAGGTGGGCGCCCGTAGAACGACAGCCTGCAATTTGCAAATGCAAACTAAAGATTTCCTCCTCCCCAATTGAAATCTAGAAAAAGATCAAATCCATTATAATAAGCGAAAAAGATCAAGGGTGCAACAGAAAATAATCATAATCCCAATCAAGCAGTAATCCATTCAACCAAATCACAAACCATGTCAAATAGATATTCAATACAAGCATCAAGAACTTTTAATTCTAAGTAACTTTTAGCTTTGGCAAGTGCTCCAAAGTAACTTTTAATGCAATAACGCAGCTAATAATTCTAAGTGCTCTTTAAATGAAATATATTCATGCAAACTACCATGAAATTCTTGAATTCTCATTATCTGTATATACCCACCTTTTTCTTTGTGATAGGCTTACAATAACATATGCATGAAAATGTGTATACTTGTCAATACAAGAATTGAAGATGATTTTGATGTCTTTTCTGGAACAAAAAAAATAACAAGGCAGTATGGATCTGACCAAAACCTGAACTGAACTGTACCAATTGATGGAAACATTTTCTTTTATGACTAAAACCCGAACTGTACTAACTCAAATTCAAAAATTGGCAAAATGGGTCATCCTCAAATGAGGTTTTTCAAATGAGTAGCAGTTAGGACTTGTGGTAAGATCTTCAAATCAGGCATATGTACCCAGAAGGATTCCCCACAGCTAACTCGGATAAACTGAACCAATCGTCTGATTTTTGCTTATCAGCAGTTGTAGTTTGTATATTAGTTGATAGATTACTACCTTGCTGAAAAGGAAGGGGTTTGACTGTGTAAAGAGATACAGAGATGTACCGCTTTGCCTTGGTAGGCTTTCTCAGCCTCTAAGTTCCTTAATAAATTTTCACCTTTTACCTTTCAAAAAGAGAGAGAGAGAGAGAGAGAGAGATTCAAAGATGTGGAGATGAAATGACAGACAACTGGCTATAACAAAAACAATAAACCCTGAATGTAATTCAATCTAAAACCCTAACCCTAACCCTAAATGTAATTCGATCACTATCTCCGCATTCTCAAACAGATACACACACAGACAAAGAGAGACCTGTAACAACTACCAGATGCTTGAAAAGGTGCATACTTGTCAATACAAGAATTGAAGATGATTTTCTGGAACAGAAAAAATAACGAGGCAGTTCTGGTATTTGGAAATAGGGGTGAATATGAACACCGCAATCTACACCTACAAACTGATGGAAACAATTTCTTTGAATGACTAAAACCTGAATTGTACTAACTAAAATTCAAAAATTGGCAAAATGGGCCATCCTCAAATGGGTAGCAGTTAAGAATTTTCAAATTCAAGGATTCCTCACAGCTAACTGGGATAAACTGAACCAATTGTCTGATTTTTGGTTATCCACAACTGTAGTTTGTATATTAGTTGATATATTCCTACCTTGCTGAGAAAGAAGAGGGTTTGACTGTGTAGAGATATACATCTGAAGATGAAACGACAGACAAATGGCTATAACTAAAACAATAACCTGAATGTAATTCAATCTAAAATCCTAACTGTAATTCGATCAACATCTCCACATTTCTCAAAGAGATACACACATAGCTAAAGAGAGAGAGAGAGAGAGAGAGAGAGATGCGCAATTGTTTAGTAATTTTATTTTTTATTTGGAAAATGCTATCACACACTTAACTGTAAAAAAGAGATGCGCAGTTGAGTCATGGATCTATAATTCACGTCCGCAATCCATGTGGCAATACCTAAATAACTGAGTAGAGCAAGAAAAAACTCCAGAAAACAAACTAATACAAAAGGAAGGGAGAGAGCATTGTACCATTAACAACCATTACAAGCACATTCATATGGTGTGATCAAGAATGTTAATGCTCAAACAATAAAGAGAATATGCTACAATCATACAACTATGAGAAGATCATTGTCATTAATATAAACACATTGAAGGCCGCATTCATGGATCAATTTGCTGCAATCTCTTGATAATTACTGGGCTAACCTCAAGGCAAGCAACAAGTGTCTCTACGTACAATCAATTGGAATTCGCTAGAAATTGGAATTAACCATTCTTGTCATCCAACCAACGACTATCACATACATAGGTGTACTAGTTTTCTACTATTGCCCAAGGAGTGTCATTAGGACTGCAATCCAAACCTAGGAAAGGTATCAGTAAGGCTGATTCAAACCCAAGTTTCCAAAACCAACACATCCAAAAGCATACCAGAAAAAGAAAAATAACACAAGCACACACAAAGCACGTTCCTTCCTAACTTACCAAAATATAACAACTTTCAAAAGCATTATATAATTGTCTTGGGGTGCGCCACTGATGCTTGCAAGAAGATCTTGCTGCAACCTCTTGAAAATCCTCATCAGCCTCTTCCTAGCAGGAGTTGACATCCTTACCGCCTACAAATATGCATCAAAAGCCAATCAGAAAAAAGTTGATTCAGTAACAATCTTCTCTAAAATAGACTATAATCACAGTCAATGGTGTTCTTTATCAAACAAATTGGGCTAACTGAAGTAAAAAAAACTAAAGGATAGCTCACAAATCCAGAATGAGGCACAGCGGCAGAACTAAAATCAGAGTTTTCATTTCCACATAGCTTCCATTCAAAGTTTAAGCTTCCTAAAACCCTATAAACACATTAAAAACTTCGCTCTTAGCAACTCTTGCTCTTATGAAAAAACCCATTGAAGAAACAATTAAATGAGACAAACCCATGGCTCGTGTAACCATGATGCATCATTTGGAGGCGTTTTTTCCACAAAGCAAGTGAGAAAAAGAGGAAGAGAAAGAGTGCATCCATCGATTCTCTCAATCCCAAACCCTAAATCTCTCTCATGGATTTCGAGTGAGCTCAGCTCCAGCAAACCCAATTCGTTGCGATTCTCAACCCTGATCTCACCCCCTTTGAAACCCTAGTTTCTCATCTCATGGCGACGGGGAACGAACACCATGCGATTGCAGGATTCAGCTCGCTCACCTTCTTCAATCTTCCCCTCATGTTAAAGGTCAACCGATATCTACGAATCTCCTTCGAGAGAGGGTTTAGGTTTTCAAAGAGATTGAAGAAAGACAGATAGAGAATGGGTTAGGTGCGAACAGAAAACGATTATAAGTTTTGCGTTCGCGCCCTTTGGAACTGTGCACACTTCAAAAGTTTTTAATTTTTTACTAACACTTTACAACGGTTGTTAACCGTTTCAAACCTTTGAAACGGTCTAAAATCGTTTCAAATTTAAAACAGTTTACCTCAAATGTATTCTAAGCTTCTATTCAGGCTGACGTTTGGGGTTGGTTTGTCCTCACTATGACTATGAGCCAAAACCATGTTAGAGCTTCTAGTTGGGGATTTAGAGCAGTGTTCAAAACTTGTTGAGTCAACTCGAAACTTGGTTGAGTTGATTCGACTGGGCTGAATTTCGAGTTGACTCGACATAAACTCGATTTATATAAATTTAATCGAATTATGAGTTGACTAAATCGAATTATGAGTTGACTTGAACTCAAACTCGACCAAGTCTTATAAATTTTGATTATAAAAATCATAATAATATGATATTTGCTTCTATTGATCCTTCCGTCTTTATATTTCTTCTCCTTTTAATGTCATCATCATTTAGAAAAAAAAGTGTCACGTGAACAGTTCATAGAAAGTCACCTCAAATTGGCGGGGACCAATATATAAATTAGAAGTTATGGAATGGGATGATTTTTGTTGAGGATGGGCTCTATGGTGAGAGGATCACCCACACAAAAATTCAAATCATTCTGATATTTGTAACCTGGTTTACAAGTTGAAGTATATGGACTGTCTATTTTTCACCGTGAACTTGAAACCCACATTTGATGGGGTTAAAAATTTCAGAATTGGCTGCTTTTTTGTAGGGGTGATCTGTATGGTGAGGAGATAAAAAAATCAGCTATTAATTTATCTTCAATGTGAGTAAACCAAAATTGGTTTGTAATTTTGTGTCAAAATTTGTGTCCTCTGGTCTTGACCCTTAGTTAAAACCTTTTACTTAATTTAAACAGGACCGCCAACATCAGATCTCGTATGTGGAGTACCACTTCATCGATACAAAAGTCATTCCATGGTCACAATACCACTAATCTCTCAATGTAATTGTTATTTGGCATAATTTGTGCCATCGAAAAAAAAATTGAAATAACTTATGATGAAAATTTAAATTCTCGTAAAAACACTTAATCCTATCCACTGATTGACACTTGTTGCATGTGATTTCCCTTAATTTGAACAGTACCACTAGCGCCGCCGGATCTCGTTAAGTCAAGGGCATTGTGGGTATTTTAGAATGCTTATTAGGATACTTTTGTAAATTTATAAAAGAGAAAGCTTTAAGAAAATGACATTGTTGGTATTAAAAATGAATCTGGCATTCACTTACCGCAATAAGTGAAGGTTGGGTCACATTTTACTTTTCACTTTATTTCATTGATTTGGTAATAGGTGCTGAAATTAAGTCGTTTACCAACGCTACCTAATGACCAAAATCACTTAATTTCAGTTCAATCAGACAGTCATACTTATTATTTGTAGTTTACTAGGGTCCTTAGTGGGTCCTACCACTATAATTTATTTTATGTGATTAGTCCTGTCAAATGGTGTCTAGATCGATACCCTATCAAATTATGTTCGTTTGAATAAATTACTGAAATGTTTTTGTACGTACAATTACCAAAATCCCTCTCAAGGTCAACTTTTCAGAAATAACCTTAAGGTTCAAGTTTTAATCTAATGTTTATAGGTACATATAATTTGTCTCAAATTGTCGCATAGCGAAAGAATTAGAGAAAATCCAAGCATTTACCGCATTCAAGCAAAAGACTAAAATGTCTTTAAAAGAATTTCAAGGTATTACAAGGAGACTCCTATAATTTGGTCGTTGGTGACGGTCGGCCAACCTACAGGAGTCTCGTGGCTAGCCAACCACCACTGGCTAGCAATTTAAAAAAAACCAATGTTATTAAGGAAAATCCTAAAAACTAAGAATTTGAAATTAAAATTGTCCGTTGGAGTGGTGGTTGGTCGACCATGAGCAGGCCCGGGTCAACCGTTGAGCAAACGAGGCTCCCGCCCGTCATGTAAGGCTCCCAAATCTCAAAATATTTCAAAGTGTTTTTATTAATAATAAATATTTTTTTTAAAAATGCCCTATCTGTCCATCAACGTCAGGCCCTACAGTCACTTTTTTCTCTGTGCTACAATAGCACAATTTACCAAAAAGAAAAAAAGAGAGTAAAACTTCTGTCACAACGGATTGCAAATCACACAATCACAAGCCAATGAGTTCTTGGCACGTACACCTCAAAAGCAAAAGCACGTGGGTACGTTGCAAAAAGCACTTGTGTATGTGCCGAGAACTCTTTGGCCTGTGATTGTGTGATTTGCAATTTGTTGTGATAGAAGTTTTACTCGGAAAGAGATGTAACAAGGTAAGCAGCACAATTTACCAAAGAGGAAAAAGATGTAACAAGGAATGCCTGAAACTTTTTCAAACGCGGAAGCACGATTTTTGTTACTCACCACTGTAACCTGAGGCACACTGACCGCACGGATGTTTATCCCACCCCTTGGAGGATATACACACCAAAAATACCCTGATTGGTAATCTATAACCATTAGATTTTAGCACTTTTTAAGGCGTTCTTATAGCCGTTGATGAATGCAACCATTTTTCTTATAGTACCAATACCAATGGCTCAAAATCATCAAACAAGCTGATTTTTTGTGTGAATGTCTACTAAGGGCTGGGCTAAACATCCATGCGGTTAGTGGGCCCCGATGGCAGCGGTGACTACCAAAAATACTGCTTCCGCAATTGAGGAGATCTCAAGTATAACTTGTTACATCATGACCCTACCAAGAAAAGGGAAAAAATATATTTTGTTCTTAGCTTAGGTGTAGGGGTATTTTCATAAAATATTATTTGTTTAAATGAGTATTTTTCTATTATTAAATTTAATTATTTTAATTTATATTAATATTTTAAATAAAATGCCCCATTTAGAGTTTTCGCCTTAGGCCCCAACTTGTATTAAGACGGCCTTGACTATGAGTCATCGATAGGTTAGTTATCGATGATGGGTGGCCAACCTACTAGTCTTATGACCGATCGTCCACAACAACCATTTTATTTGAGGTTAGGATTTGGGTTGAAACCTACATGTTCTTAACCTAAGGTTGAAGAAAGGGGCATTTTCATATTTTTTTAAAGACATTGTTAGTCAATTTGGGTCAACAACATCAACGTATAGTGTATTGGGTCACTGGGGTGTAAGTCATCTTTTTTAAATGTGGGTATATTAATTTTCAAAGATAACATGGGGTATGTTAAAAATTCCCTTTTATCTATCTATATAACAAAATAGGACGGTTGTCTCCCCCTCTTATCCGGCTTCATAAAGGATGGCCGAGATGTTATCACACCAAATGGACGGTGGATCTCAGCCACTCACACCGTATTTCGACAAACGCTTTGTCGATGAGTGCCGTGGGCACGGGTCACCTACTATTTACCTACATATAAGGAATGAAATGGGTTGGATTTACATATAGCCCAAGGGTCAGGCTCAGGAGCCCTACTTTTTATGCCTCGAGAGGGGAGTTACTGTAAACGGCCGTTAAAACGGATTGAAACGGCTAGGGACAAAAATAAAAAAAATGGATTTTAACGAAAAAAAGTGGTGTTGAAATTCAAAATTTAAAATTTGAAAATTGAAAAAAATAAAAATAGAATTTAACAGAAATTTAATGGTTTTCTTATACCCCTCTTATCTTATATTGCTTCAATAATGAGTAGCTGAGATCCACTATGCTTCATATCAATGGCTGATATTAACTCCCATCCAATTTTGACAAACACTTTGTCGGAGAGTGTCGCGGACACGGGCCACCCACACATATAACAAAATAACTCAGTTATATTCTCTTATCTTATCCTACTTCATAAGATAAAGAGTGGTTGATATCAAATCTATCAACCTAATGTGGACGGTTAGATTTCAGCTACTCAATCCCCCTCATTTATTCATGTCAGGCTATGATTTTTGTGGAAATCTGAAACTTCACTAAATAGGAAAGGATTTGGTGTACGTCCACCAAATATGTGCCACCAATAAAGGGTGTCAATTGCCCAAAAGAATGGCAGATGGTGACATTTGGATGATACTGTAGCACGGATTCGGATCATTATGTACCATTTTAATGCTTAACGGCTGTTATTTTCCGTTATTTTTCCATTATAACAAAAAATTGACCATTATGTTTTGAAATTTTTTTTGTAAAATAACATTTGTTATTTCCATTATTTTTCAGTTATTTTCTGTTACAAATTTTACTGAAAAATTGAAATTGAGATTTTGAATTTTAGCCTCGTTATTTCCGTTATTTTTCATTTTTGCCCGTGCGTTACAATCCGTTATAACGGAAAAAACAGTAACGTCACCCGTCCGTTATACCGTTTGAGTGCCACTGCTACCCAATTTTTGCAAACACTTTTTTTGCGGCACTGCCATGGGCACGGACCATTTACTAGTATATAATACATACATCCGTATTGAATATACAAAATTTGACCAAATTTATTGAAATAATTTGACCAAATTTCTTGAAAAGTTTGACTGTATAATTTTTTTTTAAATCATAAAACTCATGTATATTTGCTTAAACAGCTCCTTGGTGACCTACGTACCAAAAATCAGCTTGATTGGTGGTTTCTAGCTGTTAGATTTGATCACTTAAAAGAAAGCTCAAATCCAACGACTAGAAATCAACAACCAAGCTGATTGTGTAGGTCTAATAAAAGGTGTATAAAAATCCATGCATCAGTGGGCCCGAAAGAGTGCACCACATAGGACTTCAAACTCGGACAGTTAAATTGCACCCAACTCCCTGTAATCACTACTCTATGTATAGAAGGTAGTATTGGTCAAGGTTTAAAGGGGACCGTTATAACGGCATAACGGACTGGGGGCGTTACCTTTTTTTTAAAATAAAGGAAAATAATGGAAAATAACAGCCATTTTTTTTCACAAAATTTCCCAGAATACAACGGTTGTTATTTTCGTTATAATGAAAAAATAACAGAAAATAACGGCCGTTAGTTTTTTGGGGCGTTTTAACTGTCCATAACGTAACGGGATAGGTCTGAATCCGTTATAATGGCCGTTTTTAAAACCTTGGTATTGGTAATCCAAAAAGTTCTCTCAGCACTGCCATCTAGGCCCACTGACCACATGGAAGTTTAGGCCACCCTAGGTGGACATTCATACAAAAACCTAAAACATGGTTGAATTCAATTGCATACCTTAAAAAATGCTAAAATTTAACGGCTAGCGATTACCAATCATGGTGATTTTTGGTCGTTTCTAGCTGTTAGATTTGAGCACTGAAAATATAAGCTCAAATCGAACGGCTAGAAATTAGCAACCAAGCTGATTGTGTAGGTCCAATAAAAAATAATCCATGCGTCAGTAGGCCCAAAAGAATGCGCCACGTGGGACTCCAAACTCGGACATCTAAATTGCACCCGTGGCCCTCAGCGGAAAAATCTATGATACCAACTTCGGTATCAAAATTTTGATGCCGAAGTCCCTCAATTTGCCACGTAGTAGACTTTTTAGGGCCCACTGACCCATGAATATTTGGCCCACATCTTGGTGGACCCACACACCAAAAATCAGTATGATTAGTGATTCCTAGCCATTGGATTTGAGTACTTTTTCATCATGGGCTTGGAATCAACTCATAGGCCCGTTCATAAAGCCCATGATGAAAAGTGCTCAAATCCTACGGCTAGAAATCACCAACCACGCTGATTTTTGGTGTGTGGATCCACCAAGATGTGGGCCAAATATTCATGGAGTCAGTGGGCCCGAAAGAGTCTACTACGTGGCAAATTGAGGGACTTCGGCGCCAAAAATTTGATACCGAAGTCGGTATCAAAGAACAGCCCACTCTCAGCATTGCCATCTGGGCCCACTGGCCGCATGGATGTTTAAGCGAGTAAAACTTTTGAGCTTCTATCATAACGCAAATTACGAGCCACGTGGCTGATAATGCTCAAACTTTTGACAGAGTTTTACTCTGTCTAGGCCACACAGGGGCAACATTGGAAAAAGGGAAAAATCGAATTTTAACGAAAAAAACGAATAAAAGGCGCTGAAATTCAAAATTAAAAAAAAAACGAAAAAAACAGATTCTACCGGATTTGACACGGCCAGCGATTACTGATCCTAAATTCAAGGGCCGTTAAAACTGTTTATACGGCGATTTTAAAAACCATGAATTGAAATCTAACGGCTAGCGATTAGTAATCCTGGTGATTTTTGATGTGTCTATCATCGATGCGGTCCATCGGGCCAGGTGGCAGCGGTGAGTAACGAAAATGGTGCAGCGATACTTTCTAAATCACGTGTACCTTCTAAAAACCGTATCTCTCTTTCTTTCTAAAATTATATAATAAACCTTTCTCTGTTCTGTTCACTTCACTTCACTTCACTTGAACAGAGCAGCACGCACGGAGCAGAGCAGCAAGCACAGAGCAGCACGCACAGAGCAGAGCAGCACGCACAACCTCGTCCAAGCAAGCAAGCATGCCGATCTCCCACCTGCATCAAAAACCAATCTCCATTAGAGAAGTATGGGCGAATAATTTGGAAGATGAGTTCTATTTAATCCGAACGATCGCTCATTACTACCCGTACATCTCAATGGACACTGAGTTCCCAGGGGTAGTCTTCCGTCCGACCGCCACAGAATCTTTGAATCGCCCTCCGCAGTCGCACCGATCCTCCGAGCACTACAAGCTTCTCAAGTCGAACGTGGATTCCATGAATCTAATTCAACTCGGACTTACCTTCAGCGACAACAATGGAAATCTCCCCGATTTTGGTACCGCCCGTTGTTTTATTTGGGAATTTAATTTTCGGGAATTTGATGTCTCTCATGACCTGCATTCCCCCGACTCCATCGACCTTCTCAAAAAACAGGGCATTGATTTCGAGAAGAACAAAAACGAAGGGATTAACTCCATGCGATTCGCCGAATTGATGTTCATGTCAGGGCTTGTCGATCAAACTAACTCAGTGGTGAGATGGGTTACATTCCATGGGGCATATGATTTTGCCTACATGCTGAAGCTTCTTACTCGAAGACCATTGCCCGGGCAGTTGACAGACTTTATCCATCTCTTGCATTTTTATTTTGGGCCGGTATTCTATGACGTCAAGCACATGATGAGGTACTGTGATGGGTTGTTTGGTGGGTTGGAACGGGTCGCCAAATCGCTTCAGGTGGAACGTGCGGTTGGCAAATCTCACTGTGCTGGTTCAGACAGCCTTCTCACATGGCATGTATTCCATGAGACGTGTGAACGATTTTTTGTTGATCGCACGAAAGTTGCAGGGGTTCTTTTTGGGCTTGAATTTGATTGATGTAGGCCAATGTAGCAAAATTTTTTTGTACACGATCATATTATCATACATACATACATACGATTACAAATTGAAAATAGTTCATAAGTTCCAAATTAGCATGTTTTCTGTTATTGTTCTTTATTTTTTCTTTGCTAACCTTTTTGTATTTCTGTGAACTTCATAAAAATCTTTTAAGTGTGGAAGCTTTAATACTTAATTGGTGAAGGTCCAGCAGAGGTCCCCCTTATACCTCTAATTGATGGAGGCTACAATTAAGATTAACCTTAATTGGTGTAGTCTAGGTAGAAAAGCAAGGGTCGACCAGTTTAGACCTCTATTCACAGGCATGTGTGGAGAAACTAATAACAGTTTTAGTTACGACCAATACAACGGGATGCAACACTTAATGATGGTTGTTTTATTAAGACTGCTATTTCACAAATAATGCAGCAATTTAAGGGAGAAAGAAAAATAATACTGTGGTTATTTAACATTTATTGCAAAACCTGTGCTTTTAGAAAGGACCAGCCTCAAGGATCTTACTCCCTCCACTGGTTTCTTTACTTGGATCAGGGTCACTTCATTTAGTCTCCTTCAGGTAACCATCATCCATCTTCCTAGCTCCTAGCTCTTTGCCGAATCCCATGTTTAAGGCTCCTTCACGCCACCATTTTTCTGCCTTAACGCAACCACCCATGTGTCCTATCGTTGGTAGGTGTAGACCTTCACAAGGTTGGTTCTTCTTGTGACCTTCCTTTGTCATATTACTCCAAATTCGTGAGCTTCTTTTAGGAAAGGATGATAACCAATGTTGGCCTTCCTGTAAACACCCCATTTTCGCACAATTTCACAACCCCAACAACATCCATGGGGTTTGAGTTTCATCCTTTGCTTTTTCCCTACATACACTTAATAGTGCATGCTAGCTTCTTTTTTGTGGTAAAATTATATCTCAACCTCAAGCCACAATCAAATTAATCTTAAAGCAAACATATTTGTTGATGAAAATTTAATGGTGGGGAGTTGATAAGTAAAGGTGCACTAGAAACAGGATATCAAGTCCTTGATGGATTTGAAGTTCTTATGTTCTTTTTGGTATACTTATCTGCCTATTTCAGAAGCAAGAGAGGGGCAAGATACACATTATAATTCCTACATTTTCTTTTTCTTCAGTTCAACTACTGAAAAATAAAGTAGCAAAGGTTTATTCTTTATATAGATGTGCCAGATAGCTGCCCTTATGCAATCCTGCATGTCCATCATATTTTGGAAAGCTATTTTAGTTACTTCCATGGTCGAACCCTACCCAACAGAACCAATAGAAAAAATGGTTACTTTCATTTATGTGTTATGCACTCCACATTTAGTTTCTAATTAAAAAAATTGCCTCTTACTTTCACCTTTTCAATTATGGGGTGGGTGAAACGAGTTGGGTGTGGCTTATTCCAACCTTTAAGCTTAGTTCTACTCAACCTTTTTCATCTAAATGGTCAGACTTGAGTAGTAGAAAGAGGATTAGTGGGAGGGCGTGGTGTGGCTGGTTGCTTGTATTCGTTTGTTCTTGTTTTATGTTTGCTTTGTCTTGTAGTTCCCTTGTTCTTTCTGTCTGTTTGTATTGTTATTATATTAGTTTGTGCTTTGCAGTTATTTGACTACTAATTGCTATTTTATTTCTTTTAGACTAAACCCTTTTTAACTCCGCCTATGCAAAGCTATATCTAGCTTTGCATTGCCGGTCCCAAGCCCGGGTAAAGGAGGAGGGAGAAGGTGAGGTGTTATGTTACATCACATCTTATGATGTATTAGTTAGCTTTGATTTTGGTTCTAGATTCTATTAAAGCTCTCTTTAACTTATCAATCTTCCTTCGAATTTACAGCCTAGCACTAGCTGATTTGGACGTGAACCAGCATGTAAGCAATGTCACCTATATTGGATGGAGGAAGGACACAAACGAAGATAAAGACAGATCTGAAAAAACCTATTGTCAACCTTGCTAGCCATCCTCGCCTCCCTGTCGTGGTAACATGCTTAGTGTGACTTGAATCATTTTTTTTTTCTATTGGTCACTGATTGTGTATAATTAAAGATATAAAATGTCCAATGCTTCTCTCCCTTAAGGGAAGATTTTTAACAAGCATTTGTTTTTTGTTTCACTATGTAGCTTATGCTGATGGTTTGATTTGAGCTTACAACATTCATACCTATGATGTAGCAACATTGTTAATTACTGTTATTATTACTTGTACTTTCTTTGTTAGTTTAATATTGGAAGCTGTTTTTAATTAAGGATAATTTGCCCTATCATTTCCCATGCTCCTTAATGCAGTTGATAATACCATTAAGCTCATTGGTGCTGGAGCATTTGCGTTTCACCCAACCTTGGAGTGGGTTTTTGTTGGTGATAAAAGAGGTATACTTCTGGCATGGGATGTATCAACTGAGAGATCAAGTATGGTTGGAATGTAAGTTCTTTGTGATTTTAATGGCTGTTAGTTATAATCATTTTTTATGAAAAATTTCTACTCGTTTTTATGCTGGCAGCATTTCTTGATGGTGTTTGAGTGAGAAGTGAGAACCCATTTAAGTTAAAATCTACCATTCATTGTCGTGTATTCAATGAAATGATTGAGTTCATCTTTTTCGCATCATGAAGAATGGTAGTGTTTAAATGATTCACCTGGAAAATATAGATTAGGTTGGCAGTGAAGTAATTCGCCTTTTGAAATGAATCTGAAGAAAATTATCTATTTCAAATTGCTGGATGTAGCAGATGGTGGTGAGGCAGCAGTGTCTCGGTTAACGAGTCATTATACATTTTTTTTCCTTACTTTCCCCTCCTCTGGCAGACCATGTTGGTAGTTTTCTGAAGAAAATGACAAACAAATTGGTTTCTCCGGTTTCAGCTTTTCCATTTGAATCAAACTGTAGAGCCTCAAAGCTTCACTAAAATGCACACATTCTACATACCCGGATATCATGGAGTTCCAAGATAAAATATTCTTATCTTTTAATTCACAGCTTACCCACATGGAAGAAACTAGATTGTTTGTGTTACTCTTTTTTTATTCCAACCCACTTAATCTGAAACAATATTATTGCTTTAAATGGTTGTTGCTCTGTTTGCTTGCACTAAATTCTAAAAACAATGAGTTGGCAAAAACTTACATCTATTTCTTACATTCACCCACTTGAAGATCATGTTGGAAAATCAAACTAAAAAATGTGTGGAGAAGAAAACTTAGTTCTTTGTTTTTTTCTTTCTATTTGTTCAACACTCAACATTAAATGCATTTTGGTCTGTTTTTGTTGCAGCAGCCTTGATGGGGCTTGCAATTCTTGGGCAGCGGTGGCAAATTCGGCAACTTAGTTGGCAATTCAGCATCACTGATGAGGTATGGTTTACTATACTAAGAATATGGTAAGTTTGATATGTAGGTGATACAACATCCTCAATGTATACCTAGATCCAACATTATTTTGGGACTTACAGTATGTTCTTCAAAATTCGTTGCCTCGTGCGCTCCATGAAGCTGCAAAATCCTTACAAGAAGGTTTAGGTGTGGCTGTCCATCAATTGGATGTGCTGAATGGATACATCAAACTTTGGTCTCATAGACACTCTGCTGAGATGCTTAATGTTCACCAAGCAACAAACAAGACTTACAAGTCTAAGTGAGTTTTACTTTTTTTTTTGTCATGTGAATGTCACTACCACTGACACAGCATTCATATATGCACAAGTATGGTTGAAATGTAAGTTGTTTGTGATTTTAATGGCTGGTTGTTTTTTCTGCTTCTATGGGGTTTAGCACATTGTTTTTAAAGGCGTGCGAGGTGTACGCCTCGAGGCGTGCCTCGGGGGCGAGGCTTGCGAAAAATGCCTCAAGGCGTACTAAAAATGCATATATACGTTAGAGGCGCACGCCTCAGCTCAAGAGGCGTACACCTCTTCAACGCCTTCTGGCTGAGGTGTGCACCTCTAATGTTCAATTGTTTGCCTGGACGTGTTTTAACTGAAAACTGAAAAGAAAATAATAATAAAAATCCTAAAAACAGGTGTCTTTGTTTTATAAAATTATATATATAAAATAGGTGTCTTCTTTTACAATAAGATAAAAAAAACGTAGTTTTTTTATTCGGTCTTCAAACGAGTAGGGACCTAGCACCCTCTAGCACGGCAACACCCAATGTCAATTGTCAACCCCAACTTCTCCAGCTAGCATCGAAGGGCCCTCTAGCCTCCAGCATCATCGAAGCGAAGGTGAAAGGTACACCTTCCTCTGTTCTTTTTCTTCTTCTTCGTCTTCCTCTATTTTTCTGGTTTTTGCCTTCTTTCAGTCCACGTTATTTCAGACGTTGACCACTTCTTCAGGTTTATCTGTAACTCTGTTTTCTGGTTTTCGTCTTCATCTTCTTCCCAATTTTCTATAACATTTCTGTAACTGTTTTCTGGTTTTCATCTTCTTTCAGTCCAAGTTACTTGCAGAGTTTCATCTTCTTTCAGACGTTGTCCACTTCAGTCTTCTTCTTCTTCTTTCAGGCTTTAGTCCACTTTAGTTTGTCTCTCTCTTTTCGTCACGGCTATGGTTAGGGAACGGTTCCTTGTAAATGCTTAAGTGTTCGTTGTCTGGGTGAATAGGCAACTAGGGAGAAATGTCATCTTCAGCCAACTATTTTGCTTTTCATATTTTTCAAGAGTCAATGTTTCAGAAAAATCAGGTTTGTCTGCCTTGGAGATTGGAGGTTCAGTATAACTGTAGAACATGTTGATGCCGTATTTCCCATGACATTCTTTGTAGGATTTTCCTGGGTGTTGCTTTCCCCAACTCTCCTGTGCTTTAATTTCTTGTTAGCCTGATGAATAACACCAGTTGATGCAGTAGTTGATCCATGGGCACCCACGTACAACTCTGACAGAGGTTCCAGTGTCAAGGATTTGACATTCTATAGATTGGGGACATTCACAATTGATGTTGTGTATACTGATGTGAGTGAATTGCAAGTACCAGCAAAGATCAACACATACACGGTTAATGATTTGCTTATAAGTACTTTATCCTAGACTAATTTTTTATCTCTTATGTTTTGCATCCTGTATTTTCTGTGTTATTACCTTTGACACTTGTCCTTATACTTAAGATGCTGGACATAGAGTGATCCCTTCTAATCCAGAAAAGGTGCACGTGCGAAAATGATAGTGGAAGTTCGCATGAATAACCATAGTGTTGTCTAGCTCCAGTGAGTCAGCAAACAATATTATGAGAATCCTGAATTTTGGCACGAAATCTGATCTATGTGGGTTGAGAAGTGTGTTTCATGCATCTACCTTGGTTCCCATTAGGATGTAGCTGATCATGCACCCAAGATCTACTATTTTAAGTGGGGTTCTCTTGGTGGCATTTTTAATTGTTGCTTCACACTTAACTCAGATTGTGAAAAACATTGTATGTATAATGGATGCAATTTTATTGAAAATTACCTTTTGCTGTTCTGATCTGTTTTCTCTTCTTCTTTATAGGTTTTACAAGAAAGTACTTCGATGTTACTCTATACCAAAAACTTTGTTTGGCAAAGTTTGCATCATAATTGATAAGGTTAGTTTATTCATTTCTTAATGTTGCTGCCTTCTTCTACTGTGTGAATCATGTTGTCATAAATATGCCATTAACTTTTATGGAAAATACTATAGAGCTACTTAATTTTTTATTATTAAATATCGTCAATCAGGTAAATATCTTCAACTATGTCTTTTGTAATTAAATTACGAAAATAGCATTAAATGGTATATTTTTTTGTTTTCAATCCAAAAGGACGTCATTCCATAGCGTCACGTTGATTTGAAAAATGACGTTATTTATTTACCACGTCCTTTATTAAGTGACGTTATAAACCGTATTTGTTGTAGTGGTTACTGATGTGATACAGTATCATCTGATACTATTATACTAAGAAGTATCCCTGGGTTTCTTTCATCCACCTGGTGCTTCTGCTCATCAATCTGATCCATCTAATCAGTTAGTGTCAAGCTAAAATTATCTTTGCTGGGTCCTAGAAGGGAGAATACAATTTGACATATGCTGGTTTTCCGTAGAACCAGGCCAGCCATTGACATAGCTTTTTTCGAACTGTCTTTGAATAATACCTTAAGGTCATTGGTCCATTAGACTGAACTGGAATCAATCCATTGAAACTGCACATTCATCAATATTGTTTTTTCCTCAATCTCAATTTACATTTACTTAATCTAGTGAGCATACACGCTAAATATGCATGTAAATAATAGAGGAAAAAAAGATTAGAAAATATTAAGAATCTTTGTCATATTAGGAAAATGTTTTGTTGTTCCACTAATTTACCAATTACAGCCCAATTGGTGAGCTCTGTTGCTTTTTGATGCCTGAATTCATTTGGCTAACTATCATTAATTAGTTTCCAAAGATCTATAAAAAATGCTTATCAACCCTTACATTCATCCCATTTCTTGTTCTTTATTTTCTTACTAAGATTTTACATATCTATCAGTGATAAACCAGTCAATCCATGTTGCATGGATTTTTATCTCTAAAACAATATATCATTATTTTCATGGGTTACACATCTATGAGTTTTTGCCAAAGAAAAGGAAATTTGTGTTCGCGCTTGATTTAGGTAGTACTGAAACTTGATTCAACACTGTGAATAGGTCGTTGTGATTCAGAAATTCGTTATTGAATGAAGTCAATAATGGATTTCTGAGCAATCATGCTGAAATTTATTTCTTCCGGACGTAATTGGGAGAAAAAAAGATATAGTATTGTTAGAAGAAAGAAGTATTAGGGCAGGGATATAAATTCCTTCCAACAACTACTAGAGTAGTGTTGTCACAAGGAGTATTACTCCAAGGCATGGAAACTATTTTTTCCATGCATTTTTCATTTATATGATTGCAGAACTTGCTTTAGGGTGCATATGTTTATTGGCTTTTATATGCATTTGTCCAGCATGACCATCTCATGATCCCTCTTGCTCACTGGATTCTGTTGCTTAGTACTCCATCTTGATATGAGAATGTGATATGCCTAGGAATTACACTGTGAAAATGAGGATACAACTGATGGCAACGATGAAAAGTTGAGCAATTTTGCCCAGAATGTTGAGGTTCACTTTGCATCTGGGAAGAAGATTGAAATTTTGGCAAAGATAACAACTGAATTTGAGATTGTTTTAAAGGAAATGACATTTTATTCATACTAACTTTTATACAGGTTACATGCTCACTTCAGGCATTAGATTTGCAATGCTAGGATGTTCAATTACATATTAATATTAAAAACATATGTGTAGGTGAATTTACAACAAGTTTCTCCTTTGATAATTTGTATATGACAATATCAAAATCAGAGATTCTTGCATATGTATTTTGTAGGGTCTAGAAGATCATCTGGGGGACATGGACTTGAGATTGCAGGCTCACGAAAAGGAGTAACTACAACTTAGTTGGATATAAAACCTGCTGGAATTCCTTTGGATATTATTTGTGAGTGTTTAGAGCATGCATTAAAAGGTTTGGGTGTTGCTTTATTCAAGTTGTCTTGGAAACTAACCTTTTGATCTTCGTACCCCAATTAACCCCACTGATCACCAATCAACTAGTTAGAATTATCCCTTGATTCAAGTTTTACTCTGTACGACAAGTGGGCCATCTTTTGGACTGCCTGAACTTCTGGGCATGTCCAGTAGTTGGATGGCACACTCTTGGAGATCACTTGCTGTTTAACACATTCCTAGGTGGACCTATATACCAAAAGTCAGCCTGATTGGTGAGTTTTAATTGTTCGATTTCAGTCTTTGGAGAAACAATAAGTGAATTCGCCCATCACTATGTGGAACTACGATCAAAATTCAACCTGATTGGTGAGTTTTATCAGGGGTTGATTTGGGGTGGGCTTTGAGCATTATTTTGGGGTGCTCAGATCCAACACCTACAAACCACCAGTCAGGCTGATTTTTGACCCATCACTATGTGGACACAGACCAAAATTCAGCCTGATTGGTGAGTATTTTCATGTCCATTTGAGCCATGTAACACACTCTTAGAGATCACTAGCCTTTTTGTGGAATCCTAGGTGGACCTGTATACCAAAAATCAGCCTGATTGTGAGTTTTAACTGTTGGATTTTAGATTCATTTTGCTTTTGTGGAAAAAGACTTTTTTGGGGCCACATAGCTGCAATTGTTATTAGGTGATTCTCTCTTTTAAAGAACAACCCATTTTACTGGTCCACGTTATAACAATTGAATGTTTAGCCATCCTCTAAATATCTTGAGCAATTTTTTTGGCTGGAGGAGCAAAGTTTGAACTGGCCACTCCCTCAAAATGCCATGTGACACACTCTTTAAGGCCCACTAACTGTATGAATGTTTAGCCATCACCATTGTGAACCTACTTGGCACAAAAACACATGACTATATGTATCCTAGGTTGAATGCAGAATGACCTCTAAAGAATGCTGATATGGTTAGTGAACATTGTTGATTGCTAATGAAATTGATAATAGTTCTATCCTGGTAATTTCTCAGGTAAAAATAGGCATGCTCCCTTCTATTGGTGTAGTCAAAGTTTGGTCAAGCACAATACTGGTAATTTCTCAGGTGGCATAGATGACAAGGTGGTGTGTGGGGTGCAATTGCCGGCATATATATATATAGGAACAAAGTGAGGTTGTCCAAACAGGGCCAGCTGTGTTTTGGGATCAAGCCACGCAGTAGTTTTACAACTTAACTGATTTTCAGTGAATTTCCTCATTTTTGAAGCAATGTTGGTGCAACCTGCAAGCAATTTCTTGCTGGCTGTAAGTTACTCAGATCTTACCAAGGAATGTGCTACACTTGTAGTACTATTTGGCAGAAATTTACAAGGATCCATTGAAGCAAAATAGAGTCTATGTAAATTTTATATTAAAATGTGATAGAGACCTACAAAAGAGAAAGGAAGAAATCCAAAGACAAGCAGCTAAAAAATTAGATGGCAAATCCAAGATTCTTAAACCTTTGTTCTCCAGTCATAAGAAAGCAACCGGCTACCATGCACCCTCTAGTAGACAAGAAAGATTTTTTAAGGCTTTGAATTTTTTTCCTTTTCAGTTGGTTCTTTTTATTGAGAACTTGATATATTTAGTGTTGAATTGTGTATGCAACAGAATTCCCGACTCGAAGAGGCCGGGTATTGCAGTTGAACTTCAAAAGCTGGTAAGAAAGTGGCCTTTGGAGGTCATAAAGCGTAAAAAAGAAGATAAGAAGGTATATTTTTTTAACAGATTATATGTAGTTTTAGGACGAGAAAGCATACGGTTTATTGTTTGATCTTTACTGCAATTAAATTATGTCCATGACATCATTATTTCATCCCGAGTGGGTGTTGCAGGGAGCACTCTACAGCTAGTGTACATGGTATGATGAGGCAATTGGTGATCATACTTGTGCTACTCTGCATCGCATGGTGGATCAAGATCTTGTGATATATACTTGTGCTAGTGTCCATGACTGTTTCTGGCTGTTAGGACCTCCTTAGTGTACATGATCCTAGGTATGGAGACTTTATATCTTGATGCCACTATTATGGCCTCATTATGTCCTTTTTTTCCCCTCTTTTTATGTAATAGTTTTCATTCTTTTGTAGTTTTTATCGGTGAATCTGAATTTTATTTCGCTTGATGTATCTACTATCAACCGGATTGTACATTTCAATTTGAATTTTAGAAAACAAACATCAACTTAATAGCTCTGAACACTTTGTAGAAGATTGGGGAGAAAAAATGGCTAGAGAAGTGTTTAAAAGCTATCTATTAATGTCTGTTTTGAGGCTTCTTTATATATGAATGCCTATCTCTAAACTTTTGTTAGATGTTTATGCATGAATCTTGTTAATTGAGTGCAAGTTGAATTGTGGCCTTTGAGGTCCTTATATTTCTTTGTAGTCTTGGTATACATTACAAATTGAAAGTAGTTCATAAGTTCCAAATTAGCATGTTTTTTGTTATTGTTCTTTATTTTTTCTTTGCTAATCTTTTTGTGTTTCTGTGAACTTCATAAAAAGCTTTTAAGTGTGGAAGCTTTAATACTTAATTGATGAAGGTCCAGCAGAGGTCCCCCTTATACCTCTAATTGATGGAGGCTACGATTAAGATCAACCTTAATTGGTGTAGTCTAGGTAGAAGGGCAAGGGTCGACTAAGGTTAAGGTTTGATTGTAGGGCTGACATAGAGGTAACCAGTCCTAAAGAAGGTGTTGGTTGAATTTTTTGGTAGTAGGGTATTTTTTAGATGTATACTGATCTAACAGGTATTAGACAAATCTGACTACCTGGATGTTCTAAAGCCATAAAAGTTAAATCATATGATTCATATCTTGTAGTCATAAAAGTTAAATCGTATCTACCTAGAGGAGTAACAGTGTTAACCCTAGCATTAAGTCCGTATCCAGTTACATACCATACTTAATGCTCTACACCTAGCATTAAGTCCATAGCCAACAAACAAACAAAAATTGAATCAGCCAAAACACGTATGCAGAACTTTCTATTGACATCAACCCATGCTGCTAACAGTATTGGTATTTCTTATGAAACTCTTAGCACCTTTGATAGAATGATGGTAGGTTGTTTTGTTTGGACTACTATATTGTCTGTCCAAGTCTTTTAGTTGTAAGTTGTAGCTTGCTTCTAAGCTTTTGATGTTCCAATATATCATCGCTTACATTTCGGTGGTGCAGAAAAACAAAGAAAAAAAATGTTGTTACTATGTTTTAGTTGTCTTGCTTGTATTCTCCTTGTTTGCATAATCTTTTGTTACCTTTCCAACTAATCTTGTTACTCTGTTTTTTGAAATCCACCTAATGGAATTGCTTCTGTATGTAGTCTCCACCCACAAGTTCAGCACCTCCTACTTCAACTCCAACATTAACAACACCTCAAGCTCCTATAGCCAGGCTTGACTTCGTGAGGAAGTGTTGTTACAATATGGTCACAGCTCCAGCTAGAGTTTCAGCCACATTTTTTCTTTCACTTGCATTTGTTACAATATCTTTTAAAACTTTAAATTTTGATGAGTAAGTTAGACTTATGGTTAGTGAGAAGAGAAATCATGTTGATGAGTCTTTGTTTGTACAATAGGCATTGAGTTTATAGAATAAAAGCATACTGTAGTGATCATGGTACACATAATGATAAGCAGACGCTTATGTTGTGAAATATTATAATGACACTTGAGTTCTCACTAATGTTATTGCAAAGGCCCTTCCTGAGCTTTAGACTAGTAAGTGATCTAATCATGACTTGTGGACATTTGCACCACAAGGCAAGACCCTCACAAGGAGAGTTTAATTTATTTATTTGAAAAAGTTAAGCCTTGATCTATCTCTCACTCATGCAGGCTCAATGCCAATCTGACCAAAATATTTAAAATTTACAGGTTTGAGTCGTGTTAGTATTTTCTTGCTCTTTGCAGATGGAAAGTTGGAGGAGAGAATTTTAAATGGTAGAGGAAGAAGGAGATGAAGGATTTGAGGAACTAGTATAACAGTTGTTAAGAGGTTATATTAATTGATTTTATCTCTTCTTTTATAATTTTTCTTACTTTGTTCTATGTATGATATGGCATGATTATGTTTATATGCAAATTTCATTTAAGTAGTCCCCCAATCACTTATATCACTGTTTGGTTAAATTTTTCCTAACAGGTTCATATTTTCTTCAATATAAAGGAATCGATCCAATATTTAGCACTTGAATCAAATTGTTAAATTTATATTTTAGTAATATGTTTGTCTTCAGATAATAGAATCATTTTTTTTATTGTATGGAATGTGAATGGGGTGTTTGTTAGATGAAACATGTGTAGGCAATGTGATTAGAATGTGTGTATTTTCACAGGAAGTTTTATTGCATTAATATGGGGTACACTCTTTATTTTAAAAAAATAAAAATACAACGATGGTGTTTAGAAAATCCCATGTTATTAAAAAAGTAAAAAAATACAATGATGGCATTCAATAAACCCCATAATATTACGCAATAACAACGAAGAGCGTTCAATATAATGGCGTTCAAAAACTCTATAGATTAATGGCGCTGAAAAACGCCATGAATGCATGGCGTTCAAGCACACCATCGTTGAACTTGGAAAAGCATGGCATAGCCTTTCACAGCGTTTTTTATGGCGTTGTTTGAACGCCATTAAAGGTCAATTTTGTTGTTGTGACAGTTGATTTGGATATTGACACACAGATATTGCTCTCTCACAATCAAGTTTCCACATGATGATCCATTGCTTCATCTATCTACATATGAAATCCTGTATTAACATAAGGAATCGGGCTGAGGTTTTGGCCTAATTTAGGCGAGAAACCTTCAATGTGCTGCATGATTAATGGAGAATTTGACGGGATCTGGAGTTTGTTCTCCAGTGAGTTGAACGGGAGATGTTTAGGCTGTTGGATGGCCATGACTGGACGCAAGCAAGCAAGATGGCTACTCAGCTGGTTGTTGCAGATGGGGAGTTTGCTTGCTTGAACCATTGGTTCCTTCTCTTTTACGACTGGAGCACCAGTAGGATCCTGTAGATACAGTAACAGAAGATTTTCTTTGAAGTATAAGAAGCTAATAGCATAACGTCAAACTCAGATGCTTCAACTGGACACCATAACAGTGTCCTGTGTATGGAACTCACATAAAACTCATACAGCAACAGAAGATTTTCTTTTAAGTATAAGAAGCCAATACACAAGCATAACGTCAAACTCAGATGCTTCAACTGGACACCATAACAGTATCCTGTGTATAGAACTCACATAAAACTCATACAATGGTAACATTGGTAACTAAACAAACTTTTGTGTTCTTGGATGTTATCCTAGATGTATAGAACTCACATAAACTCATACAATTGAAACGCTGGGTTAAAAATATTTCAACAATCTTCTGGGGTTTGGTGTTCGAGAGACCAGGTTGCATTTTAAGAACTAACCCTTTGGTTATCATAATGTCAAGTATATTTTCAGCAGTTCAACTGTTTTATTTACGATTGTCTCTAAACACTACACTACTACAATATAGATGATGAGGTAACTATAACAAACAAAATAAATGCTCAAAAATTCTGTAATTGGGTATTTATTGTAAGAAGAGTACGTACCCCAAGCATGAGAAAGGTGAATGATTGCTTGCTATTATCGTGTCCAAGATGGGTCTCAATCAGCTTTCTCAGATCAGCAAGGCTGGAATTCCTTACCACCTTCAACCTCACAATGAACTTCCCTGGATTTTCCTTTGAAGCCTCCCATTTCACATACACTTCAATCAGACCATCCATGTTTTGATTTTCTAGTCTATTGTTCTCCTTCGACTCTGTGGCTATTTCAGAAGTGCGGCTTCTGCTCAGATGGGGTTCTATTGGTTTATGTTCATTTGCAAATTTAAGTGATGCAGAAGGTTTCATTACAAGGGCTGAATTAGGGGTTTCTGTGTTGTTTTTCACTGTTATGTCGGACAGAATTTTGTTATTCAGTCCAATCTCTGGTGCAGGAATAGTTTGAAGTGGAGAGTTTTCTCTGGTAACTAATTTTCCAACAGACTCCTCATTAAGCATCATCACTGGAGATGATTCAGTGGCTTCAGTTCTTTTCTTTGTAGGTGTTAGGATTCTGCTAATGTGTTGAGAAAGCTCTCTGTGGTTCCCACAAAGCATGAAAATGCTTTGGATTCTGTTTCTTCTAGCTGAGGCGACATCTTCTGCATTTTCCAGTCCCACACCCTTCTCCTTCGATCTCCTTCTACTGTAATCGGCTTTCTCCAGATCTCTAAAATAAGAATTCGGTGTCTGTACAAGATTCTGAGGAGAAAGACAAGAAGCCATATTGAAATTGTCCCCTGGACTAGAACTATCTATCCTCCTGCTACAATGTAATGCCATTTCCACTACTATTTCTTTCTCCACTTCTTCATACTCCGCATTCTCTCTTTCTTCTCCTTCTTCTTCCTCCTCAAATACAGTACTCAAGCACACCTTCTCTGTGAATTTCTGTTCAGCTACAATATCTTCATCTTCTTCCTCTTCCTTATTAGCACAACAGGGGTTCAACAGTTTGTGGTTTCCTAAGTTTTCAGTTTGACAAACACCTTCATCAATCTCTTTCACGTCATGAATAATTATTGGTCGCTTGTCCCCCATATCCAAGTCCATCGATACCACCATCCCTCGGTCCCCATCAGCATAAATTTCTAACAATCTTTTGGCAAAGCTGCTTCCATCTGTGCCTCGTAACCCATTGTTTTCTCTTGATAGGCATAGCTCAGATTCAATTTCCTCCAATCGTCGCTTCAGCATCTCAACCTCTTCTTGCTGTTGTAAGATCTTCTCCTCCATTCTCCTCCTTCCCAATTCGACGAACTCATTCGCCATTTTCTGGCATTCCTGTAACTTCTTCTCTAATTCAAGTTTCAGAATCTGGGTTCTCTCGTTGACTTTCAAGTTGATCTCCTCTTTACTCGTCACTGGTCCTCTCCCTTCCACCAGCTCAAGCTTAGCCCTCAGTGCAGCTACTTCTTCTTCTTTCCTCAACAGCTCTTTGTGGGCTTCATTGCGCTCTTTCTCCCTGAGCTTGTTCTCCATTTGTAGCTTGAAGATGAACTGGTCCATGACAGCAATTCTTGATCCTAAAACTCTTCGGCTGCGGAATTTTCAGCTCTAATTTTGTCCTTGGTTGGTGTATGAGTGCCACGAACTATGCACTTGGCCTTTGCCCCGTATTCAAGCGTGGAAATAGTCTTGTGCATCTCCTTGGGATCGGGGCTCGCACACAATATCATCAAGATTTTCGATTTATCATCCTCGAAAGAATCCTAAACAAAAGGAATAAAAAATCACAGAAATTGATCTGTCAAACAAAGAAACCATATCAGTAGCTCTTAATCTCAAAACCATGTGAACAGGAATTACCTGAAGAAGCATGGTTAGCTTGCTATCTCTGAATGGTACATGAGAATCCCCATTTGCAATGGATTCAACTACTCTCTTCAGGGCTATATTCCCTTGGTTAATCTTTGCTGTCTGCGATTTCATTGAAACAAAGGGTTGTTTAGGATTACAGCTAACAATGAGTCAAGGACTGGCAGGGTAAGCCTTCAAGATCACTATCGTAAATAATATCTGAATCAGACGTCAGAAATAAAAGACAAGATACTCTAAGAAATACAGTTAAACCTGCATTTTTGCTTCGAATCCAATTTGGCCAGCTTGCTCAATATTTTCAGAACCTGCCATGTCGACAAGCATCAATCTTCCTCCTACTGAAGGAACGTCTAAGATTATCTGTGCATGTTCAGAGAGAATGTTAAAGTTCATATAGCAGCAAAGATTTGGAAAAGGACTAAATACAGATAAGGGGAGTGCAAGAAAAATCAAACCATGCAGTGGCTTCTTGAGCTTCTGTCGTTGCAGAGTGTGCTTTTAATTATCCTTCGCTTCTCTACTTTTGTGACCTCTCTTGATATCTTTCCAGCTTCATTTCCAGAGATGAAAGTGGCATTCTTTGCCTTCTTCCCCATCACTTCAAGTCTTACCTGCAAATACAGAAAATAAAAGGAAAATAACAGTAGCCATCATGGTAAATATAGCATGATCAATATCGAATCAATGTCATTTCTACAGACAGTAGCATTCATGTCAGAAACAAACTAAGAAACTACATTGCCGCAATCTATGAAAAACAAATACATAAAGAGAAAAAGGCCCAAACTGAAATATGAAGTCTTTTTCAACTCAAGTTTCTCTGATTTCTTAAAGGTTAATAGATCTGACCAAGAAAGAAATCATACTTCCATTAAAAATCATGTAAGCAGGAGAGAAGACCTACGTTCTTGTGTGTAAAAACGGAATCAACTCAAACAAATCATTTTGCAAACTTGTTAATACTACAAGAGTTCAGGATAAAAAAAATTCGGAATTTTTAACAGATACGATGGAGTTAAATTAAAACAATTCCTTTGAAGCCTGTTTTTCCCATTATAACAAAAGATCATTGAAAGGAAAAGTTCAACAAGTGTTATCATCTACTTGATCAGTAAAATAAGCGTGCCAAAATTTGGTAACAGAGAAATTGCAGTTCGACAGTGATTACAAAAAAAAAATGTTGTCATTCATGAAAATCATCTAGATTAACCAGGCTGCATTGTTTTCTAGAGATTACCTAATCAAAATTCAAGTGACACATCTTAAAAATAGAAGAAACTTAGAATAACTCCTTAGAGATGAATTCATCAATCTAACCAACATGACAGATAAATATGAACTAACAAAGGATTTATCTTGGTATTACATCATAAAGAAATCAAGAACAACTCCTAAGATAGAGAAGAATTCATCAATCTAACCAACATGACAGATAAATATGAACTAGCAAAGGATTTATCTTGGTATTACATCATAAAGAAATCAAGAACACAGATAGCTTTAGACTGATTTACCTTGGAAGCATTCCCCTTAGGCCAGCCAAAGCTTAATCCTCCTCCGTTATTGTTCGACAAAAGATCGTAAATCTCCTCATTGTATATCTCCAAAAAGGTAACATGTACGAAAGAGCCGAAGCCTAAATGGTGGTTATCTTTGGCGTTCTCTTCATCCCCTTCCCCCAAAATATCTCTCAGGGCTCTATACACAATCCCGGGCTGCTTTGGACACCCGAACATCGTATGGCTCTTGCCCGAGCCCGTCGGGCCATACATCACGATGGTGCATTTGGCCCCCAATTTCACACCATTTATCCTAGATTCCACAAACTGCTTATAGAATCCATCAAGATCTTCTTCCTCCGAGACCGAAACCCCGTCAAGGCTGAAATCCCGGTACCCGATATCTGTTCGGACCCGAACACTCTGGCGGTCTGCAGAGATCTGCAATGCTGAAATGGGTTTGTCTTTTTGGTCCGAATAATAATCGCGTATCCGTCCGATAACTTCAACCGGGTGCTCTGCTGGTGGGATGTCGCCTTTGGCTGCTGAGGCTGGATTCGGAGACGGGTGGATGTTTTTTACAGCGTTGAAATGTAAGCGGTGTTTCGATTGGGGTGTTTTTGATGGGGTAGCTTGGCCTTGAACAGATTTAGACGACGGTGTAGGGGCCATTGAAGAATACCCAGGAACAAACTGCAGATTTTTTGGTGTTCTACAGATTAATTAGAGAGGAGGTCTTGAAAGAATCTTGATCCTGGGTTGATGAGGAATTCTGAGTGGGAGAAGAAAGAAAAAAGTAGCTGATTTGGGACTGACGAGAAATTCGTAGAAAGCAGAAACGAAGAAGGAATTCGAAAATTTGACGAGAGAGAGAGAAGTATGGGGGTTTTGGAGTTTGAAATGAAATGTAGCCGTTAAAATTACAAACTTACAAAGCCAACGTCTACATTTAGCACGGAGTAAAGGTAAGTGATGTGAGGGGACCTCACATACGACGACGCTTCCTTCGTATCGCGTGGTTCAGCGGCGATTTGGGACCTATTACTCGGGAATTAATCGGAAGGATTTCTTAGAGTTCGAGTAAAACTTTGATGACAGGGTGCAATATGAGCCACGTGGTACACTCTTAGAGGACTTTAACTATATGGATGTTTGGCCAATCCCTAGGTGGACCCATAAACCCAAAAATCAGCCCGATGAAAATAAATAATTTCTAGGCGTTGATTGGAATTATTTTCATGGGTCGATTTAAACCATGGAATTTGAGCATTATTGACCATATTTGGAGGTACAAAGATCCAAAGGTTTGAAATTACTAATCAAGCTGCTTTTTAGTTTCTAGGGATTGGATAAACATCCATATGATCAGAGTCCTCTAGTGCCACGTGACTCATATTGAAATTAGTTCTTGCTCCTTGGAAGAGTCCGTCTATAAAAAGGTTTTAAATGGTCCATTGGTCTACTGTTATAACCGTTACAAACGGCGTTGTAACGGGTCATGTATGAGTCATTTTTTATTTTATTATAAAAAAAATAAAAAACAAAATATTTTTTTTTTCAAAATTAACTGCCATTATTTCGGTAGAACAAGCCGTTATAATGCGAAGTCAATTTTTACTAATTTGAGCTTTATTTTGAAAGGGTCCGGTTCCGGTGACCAAAGCCTTGGTGTACCCTCATAGAAGATGAATCAATGGCTGATTTTTGGAGAAGATGATCTATATGGTGAGGAGATCATCCTCACAAAAATTCAAATCATTCTAATATTCATAGACTGGTTTAGAAGTTGAAGAATCATGGACCGTCGATTTTTACCGTGTAACTTGAAAACCACATTTAACGGGGTTAGAAATTTCAGAATGAGCTGATTTTTTGTTAGGGTTATCTTTTTGGCCAGGAGATCATCCTCACCAAAAACCAGCCATTGATTCATCCTCTATGAGGGTACACCAAGGTGTTGGTCACAGGACCCTGATTTGAAACTAAAGTAATGGAGTCGGGGCTTAAACTGATTCCAATGTTATTTTATTATTTTAGTGAAGGGTCTCCATTACAATTTGACGGCGGTGATTCGATTGCTTTGATTTTTGAGCTAAGCGATCTCGTAAGTGGGACCCATCTCTATTTTTATTTTTTGAGAGACGATCAATCGGACTTTTGATCTTCCGCAGGTTTGTTGTTCACAGCAAGGTTTAAAAGGGCCGTCATAACGGTATAATGGATTGGGGGCGTTACCATTTTTTCTGTTATAATGAATTGTAACGTTCAGGTGTAATAACGGTAAAATAACGGAAAAAAATGGGGATGAAATTTAAAATTTGAAATCCAAATTTTCAAAAATGGGAAAAAACAAAAACAATGGGAAATAACGGATGTTTTTTCACAATTTTTTTTAAAAAATAACGGTCATTATTTTCATTATAACGGAAAATAACGTCCGTTATTTTTTGAGCATTTTAACGGTACATAAGATAACGGGGGAGGTCCAAATCCATTAAAATGGCCGTTATTTTTGTTATAAGGCAGTTTTTTAAAGCATGGTTCACAGAACTCATAAGAAATAGTGATGTCCCTAGATTGAGTTCGAGGATCCCTGTGCGGTCATATGCTAAGTACCGTCTGATCTAAAGATCTACAGTGACAATCATACCCTTCCTTTCTTCTTCTTCTTCTTCTTCTTCTTGGACAAAACCCTAATTCTAAAATCGGACGTCTTTGGGACTACAGACCATAGGGATGTTTGGTCCATCTCTAGGTGGACCTACAAACCAAAATTAGCATGATTAGTGATTTCTAACCACTGGATTAGAGTACCCCAATTAATGCTTGATTTCACAATTAAAAAAACCCATTAATTAAAGACTCAAATCCAACGGTTACAACTCACCAATCAAGCTGATTTTTGTTCTGTAGGTCCACCTAGGGATGAGCCAAACATCCATAGTACTCCGTAAGAGTGTACCACGTGGCTCATATGGAGTTTTGTATTTGATGTGAAGTAAAGGGTATTTTTATTATTTAACAAAATTTACAAATGGTAGTTGCAACGGGCATTAGAAAAGTGATTCGATAATCTATTATATATAAAAAGGCTCAGGCTCCGAGTACCCCCTTACTCTTTGACACTGAGACCTCTCGGTGTTCATGCGCTCGGCCGTGGATTTTTTGAATCCAAAGGCGGTTGTCAGTGCCCCCAAAGTGAAAAAAGTAATGCCAGCTCAGATCTGGCAACCACCATTGGATTCTTGAAATCCACGACCGAGCACACGAACGATGAGAGGGGTCAGAAAAAGGGGGTCCCCTGAGCCCGACCCAAAAGGAAATCTAATCCATTCAAGAGAAACACACCTATACCTTTTTTCCATCTCAAAATTCACAATAGAAGGATCTTTTTTTGATGGGTTGAGATCAAGGGACAGAGATTTTGATCGACTTTTCACTCAAAATTGTCGGACGTCGATTCTCTCACCATCTAACGGTCACAAAGACAGAAAAGAAAGTTGTTTCTCACGAGGGAGAAGCCAAACGTGACTTCCTAGAGGCGAGCAAAAAGAGCCTTTTCTGTTACTTCTTCCAAAAGCAAGTTCTTGGCATTTAATGAGAGCAACACGTGTCAAGCAACGAGACGTTCTTCGCCTTAAATGTCTTCTCATTTCTCTCTTTGCGGAAATGTATGATAGAAGTCTCCACTCTCCATAACCATGGAAGCTTGAAGAGCTTCTCATTCTCATCCGTTGAAGACCCTCACTCATTCTGAAATTTTCTCGACTTTTCTATCTCATTGACGAACCATAACGCAGCATCATTTCCTGCCTTTTTTGAAGATTTCTTAAACATTTCTTGAAGAGTTCCGTGAGTCAATGTTCTGTTTTTATTCATTCTATAAAGAAGTATCTGAATGTTGGTTGGATGAGTTCGAACATAAGAAATTTTGTGGTGAGTGTTACAACCTACTGGATGTCTTGAACTTTGCATGTTATTTATTTATTTTTGTTTCTTTTAAAGGAAAAATGGAGAAATTCCTTAATCTAGTAAATAGGGTAATGTCATCTTTCATCTAAGGCATGAGATAATCTCTAAAGTTGAACTTGTTCATGCATTAGATATGGTCTTTTATTTACTTTAGTTCTTTAATGTGCTTATATTGCTAAGGCATTCACTAGTAGTTCTTTAATGTGTTTATATTGCATCAAATGATATAAGTTTGAGAGATGGATTCCTGTGGTAATGTTGATGAATCTTCAATAAATGTTGAAGATTCAGAAAAAATTGATGAAACCAAGAACTCTTTCCAAAATGAAAAGAATGGCTTGGGTGATACTTCGACTCCTAGTAAGGATGTTGAAAAATTGAAGACACCACATGTGGGATGTTATTTGATTCAGTTGATGAAGCGAAAGAATATTATTTTGAGTATGGTCGACAACAAGGCTTTGCACTGCGGATTCGATCATCTGACAAAACTCGATTCTGTGTTGATGAAGTGACGGGAGTCAATTTGTGTGCGCACATGAAGGGAAAAATAAGAAGAAAAAAGTGCATGATGAGGCCGATGAAATAAATCGAAGTTGTTCAACGGTCAAACGTGGGTGTAAGGCAAGCATGCGGATTCTATATATGAAGGAACTCATCAAGTGGAAATTAGTAATTATATTTTCAGATGATCATAATCATAAATTCATCATTCCAGTGAAGAGGGTGCACATGCGGAGCCACATAGAAGATGAATAAAAAACCACAAACTCTCTCTCCCTCTCTCTCAAACCACAAACCATCTCCCTCTCTCAAACACCAAACCCTCCATCTTTATTATTGAAAACCCCCTTCTCTTTTTCATATCTGAACACAGTTGAGAGAAAGAGAGAGAGAGAGAGAGAGAGCAGGCATTTCCACCACGCTACTTTCCGTCGAAGCACCACTGTCAGGGGCTTACTCAACCATGTGATTACTCTTTGCCTCTTCTTCTTTTCCTTCTTTTAAACCATAAACCCTCTTCTTTTTTGTTCTTCTCAAAATGAAAAAAACCCTAGTCCATTTTTAGAATACGTTCGGGGGACAACCATTTTGGCGGACCCACATAGAAGATGAATCAAAGGCTGATTTTGGGTGAGGATATCACCCCAACAAAAAATCAGCCCATTCTTAAATTTCTAACCCCATCAAATGTGGTTTTCAAGTTACACGGTAAAAATGGACGGCCCATATATATTTCTTCAACTTCTAAACCAGTCCATGAATATTGGAATGTTTTGAATTTTTGTGAGGATGATCTCCTCACCATAGAGATCATCCTCACCCAAAAATCAGCCGTTGATTCATCTTCTATGTGAGTCCACCAAATGGTTGTCAAAATTGGTTGTCCCCCAAACGTATTATGAAAATGGACTAGGGTTTTTTTCATTTTCAGAAGAACAAAAAAGAAATGTTTTATGGTTTAAAAGAAGGAAAATAAGAAGAAGAGGCAGAGAGTACTCACATAGTGGAGTAAGGCCTTGACGGCGCGTGGCGGTGTTTCGATGAAGAGTAGCGTGGTGGAAATGCCCGTGTTCTCTCTCTCTCTCTCTCTCTCACACACACACACACACACACGTATTCGGATTTGAAAAAGAGAAGGCGGTTTCGGTAATAGTGAGAGAGGGAGAGGGTTTGTGGTTGAGAGAGGGGGAGAAGGTTTAGGATTTCAGAGATGGAGGGTTTGTGGTTTGAGAGAGAGAGGGAGAGAGGGAATTTTAAAATTCAACTCTTCGTGTGCCCTTTTTGAGAAATATGTCTTATTGGGTTGGCTTGGCTTCCTCACTCGCAAGTCGGCTTGACTTCTCTCTTGTGAGAAACAACTTTATTTTCTGTCTTTGTGACCGTTGTATGATGAGAGAATCGATGACAGACAACTTTGGGTGAAAAGTCGGTCGAATGCTTTGTCCCTCGATCCCAACCCTCTTTTGATAAGTCAGAGATCAAGATAATGTCCTAATAAAAACTTTGAAAAGGAGAATATTCGGTTGGACCCATCGCAATTGTAATCATCAAATCATCACTCGTCATGGTGGCCAAATCAGAAGAAGTCGATTTGAGTCAAGTAGGTTGGTCGCCCGTGATGATTTGATAATTATAAGGGTTGTGATGTAACAAGGTATACCTGAGATCTTTTCAATTGTAGAAGAGGCATTTTTTGGTAGTCACAGCTGCCATCTGGGCCCACTGACCGTATGGATGTTTAGCCCACCCCTTAATAGATAGTCGTACCAAAAATCAGCTAGTTTGATGATTTTTAGACGTTGGTGTTAGTACAAAAATAATGGTTGCATTCAACGGTTATAAGAAAACCTTAAAAAGTGCTAAAATCTAATGGTTATAGAATAGCAATCATGGTGAGTTTTTGTTTGTATATCCACCAAGGGGTGGGATAAACATCCATGCAGTCAGTGGGTCCATATGACAGTGGTAAGTAACCAAAATGGTGCTTCCGCATTTGAAATTTCAGGCATACCTTGTTACATCTTTTTCCTAATTATAATAGGCTTAGGCTCTGAGGACCCTCTTTTTCTGACCCCTATGGGGAGTCGGACTCCGAGATATGGATTTCGAGAATACAACGTGATTTATAGCGCTGAAAAAGTGAAGGCCAGCTCAGCACGATCCACCACCGTTGGATTCTTGAAATCCATGGCCCCGAATCCAACTCCCAGGACGGTCAGAAAAAGGGGAGCTGCTGAGCCCGATCCATTATAATATGCTTGGTGTCTTTTTTTTTTTCTTTTTCTTTGCGGCTTTGGAGTAAAACTTCTGTCACATTGCGTGGTGACTGAGGCCGGTCGTCACCACGCACAATATGATCCACGTGGCACACTATTAGAGGGTGCTGATCGTATGGATGTTTGGCCAATCGCTCGATGGACCTGAAACCAAAAGTCAGCCTGATTAGTGATTTGCAACCTTTGGATCTTTGCACCCAAATAACGCTCAATAATGCTCCTTAGAAATTACTGATCAGGCTTATTTTTTTGTTTATAGGTCCACCTAGTGATTGGCCAAACATCCGGAGTACTACAAATTACTTTCAAATTTCAGGGGGTGTGCCCTTTTTTTTTTTTTTTTTTTTTAAGGTTTCCAAAAATCAAACTGCTAGAAATCATCAATCAAGCTGTTTTCTAGTGTGTATGTCCCCCACCAAGAGGTGTGCCAAACATCCATAAGGTCAGTGGGCCCGAAAGTGGGGCAGAGCCAAAAAAAACTTATCTAGCATTTTAGTCGAATGACCCTACCTTTCCTACATGTGCCAATGACCATCCAATCAGACCAGGTAACGACCTGTCCTTGGACATGTAATAATGTTGCTTGTGCTTTACAACATAGAAATCCAAAACTATTTATACAAACCATATCCCACGTGACATTTTTGAAATTCGACATACCCCCGCCATTTGAAAAAGTAGACTTAACCCACCTCCAATGATCTGGTCCCCCGTCTATGACCGTTGTTGACTTAAATTCACTGAATTTTTAAAAGAGATGAAACTATCCCTTTCTTTGACCTTAGATCAAGTGGTTTTGACCAAAATTGTGACACCTTGATCTTTTGGTCCGGAAATCAACCCATTACCCATTGGGTCCACCCACGACTCAAGGTCTGAGTGTCAGGTTAAATCGACCCATCTTTACATTTTTACCTAACATGTCAAAATTATCCCCTACGCTACGCCCTTACTTGAGTCACTATTGGGCTCAAATAGTTCAACATCTCTCCTATTCGATGAGGCTTCGTTATCTGGTTTCGAGGTTCTTCGACTTTAGGCTGGATTGGGCAAAACATGAGTTTGCTCAAGTTTGGCCAATCCCTAGCTAGATGTTTGGAAACCACTAATCAGATTGATTTTTGGTTTGTAAGTCCATTTAGGGATTGGCCAAACATCCATACGCTATAGTTAGTGTTCTCTAAACCATATGGATGTTTAAACACAGCCCGTTACATAACCCACAACCCAGCCCATTAATTAACCCATGGCCCGGCCGGTGACCAAGCCTGTTGTCCCGACTTTGGACTGGGTCATGGACTGGGCCTGAGTTTGAACTTTTAGGAAGCCCCAGACCTGTAGCCCGGCCTGAGTAGCCTGTGGGCCTCATCAGCCTGGTCTAATTTAGGCTCGGTCCGGTGGGCCAAATTGCCATGCTTACTTGCATGTGGACAGAAGAATAATTTCAATTTGAATCCTCATGGAAAGTTATTTCCAATGTATATATCCATATATCTATATTCGATTTTCTCTCGATTAATGCAGCCCGATCTCTCGATATAATTTCAATTTGAATCAATTCTTCGAAACATATTCCAAGGGTTTCCAAGATATTTCGAGACTTTTTAAGAGTTTAAAGGGCATTTTCAGGGTCGCTTAAGTGAATAGTTGCCGCGCGTTTTAAAGTCCAAAACAATCCTCTAGATAGAATTGGCCATGACGTGTCCGATTAGCTATGTCGCAGCCGATTGTAGGCCAGAATGCTTATCCAAGGCCAGAAAGCTTATCCGGTGATTCAGCCACAAAACTGGGTTGGGTTGATCCTGACCCAACAATCTGTGAAAGAACCGTTCATACTCTCATAACTCACTTGACCCGGACACGGGTTGAACCGGTGACCCGGGTGGTCCACCATTTCAAATTGGCTTGATTAATTAATTTTTTCTGTTTTCTTAGTGAAGAATTACCTCTTCCCGTCTTCTTCCTTATTTGGTACACCATTTCACTATCCCTGATGTCTCAGCTCACAACCTTGCTTCACCTTTACGAGTGCACAAATTGCTAGATGGGACTCCTCAGTCCCCCACACATTTATGTTGCTCATATGGTTAAAACCATGGTTTTAAAAACGGCCTTTTAAACGGTTTTAACGGCTGTTTAAACATTAACGCCCCAAGCCCATTTCCATTAAAACCGTTTAAACACGTTTTGACGTTTTGAGTTTAACAGCCGTTAAATTCGTTTTAACCACCGTTTAATTCTGGAAATTTTTGTGAAAAAAAATAGCCGTTAAATCCATTTAATTCTGTTAAAATCTATTTTGTTTCCGTTAAATTCAATTTTTTCCGTTTTTGAAATTTCAGCGTCTTTTTTCCGTTTTTTCGTTAAAATCCATTATAATATATATTTTTTCCATTTTTGCCCCTGGTTGTTTTTTTTCGTTTTAACGGTAACACTCCCAGTCCGTTACACCGTTAAAACGGCCTCCTTTAAACCTTGGTTAAAACCCTTGTTTTAAAACTCACTAAGTTGACTCGGGACTTGACCGATTAGACTCGATTCGATTGTATTTTGAGTCGACTCGGCATACGAACTTGGATTTGCAACCCTCGATGAGTTGACTCAAAAAATCAGCCTATTCAAGTTGAAGGAGTGTGCGGGAGCAACGTAAAGCCGGGTAGGGAATTGATATACATAGAGTCTATAATTTGTCTATAGATAGCTAACCCTAGTCCACAAAATGGATGGATGGTGTGAGTTTGTCATATGCTCGACAAGCTGCTACATTTAACCATTTAAAAGCTGAGTTGACTCGAACTCAATGTTTTCTTTTAATTTCCCAATGTTTTTAGTATTTTTCCTATATTTTATAATTTTTTGACTATTTTAATAAATATTATTATTTATATATTTAAATATATAATAATCAATTTAATGAATCGCTGAGTCAAGTCCTGAGTAATCGAGGTGAGTTGACCCAATGGATTTCCGAGTCGAGTATCGAGTTTTTTTGTTGTTGTAATGCAGGTATCCCATACCTTAGGTGATGGGACTAATCCTACGGTTGTGTGCGCTCACCCAAAGCCTTCCCGTATACAACACAGTTTATCTCGAACTCAAAAGTGTAGGGCCACTAGAGTCCGCTGCATCAAAAGTGTTTCACGTTTACTATGTACCAACCATCATCAATAATTTGGTCGCGAGCACCCTCAAATAACTTTATTGATTGGTGGTAAACCAGGAGTTGACATTATTAGTGGACGCTGACCGTATAGATGTTTGGCCAGTCCTTTGGTGGACCTGTAAATCAAAAATCAGCCTGATTAGTGATTTCTAAGCAATTCCATTGAAGTTATTTCGTGTGTTGATATTTGGATGGATTAGATCATTATTTTTTAAATAATAGATTATTGAACCCCTTTATGAATGCCCGTTGCAACTACCATTTGTAAATTGGGCCTTTTTGCTTGTCCCCCTTACTTTATCGATGCAATCTGCATCTCACCCTTTGACCATGGTCAATGTCGTTGACCATAGACGCTCATTAACGGTCTCCGGATGGACTATAATGACCTTGGGTGAGACGCAAATATTTTAAAAACATTGGATGGATGCAAGTTTTTTTTTTTTTTCCTGAAGATTGTCGGCTCAAAACCTTCTTCATTTACTTTGGGACTTCAATTTTGATGGTTAAGAGCTGATTGCACTTGAGTGATTATAGGGGCCTCGTCGATGTTGATGACGGGCCGCAGTATGAGCCCCGTGGCACAAATTAATCAGGTTAATTTTTTTAAGCATTGGATTAGAATCGTTTTTCTCGGTTGATTTTATCCATAGAATTTGAGCATTATTTGGGGTACAAAGATCAAATGGTTGGAAATCACTAATCAGGCTGATATTTGGTATGTAGCTCCACCTAGCGATGGGCCCAACATCCGTATGGTTAGTGACATCTAAGAGTATGCCACATGGCTTATATTGCAGTCCCTCGTCATCATTGATGAGGGACATCAGTTTGCTTAACAACCGGTGAAGGTGAGCACGGTGTTCCAAGATTTTATCTCGAAATATGTATAGTACTCCAGGTTCCAATTTTGCTAATCAACCATCAAATTTGCAGTTCCAAAATAAATGAAGAAGGGTTGGACTCTAGGGCCCCCATTTTTTACCCCCACTTTGGCGTACCCACATAGAAGATGGATCAATGGCTGATTTTTGGTGAGGATGATCGCCTCACCATATAGATCATCCCTACAAAAAATCAGCCCATTCTGAAATTTCTAACCCCTTCAAGTGTGATTTTCAAGTTGCACAGTAAAAATCGATGGTCCATAATTCTTCAACTTCTAAACCAGTCTACGAATATCAGAATGATTTGAATTTTTGTGAGGATGATCTCCTCATCATAGAGATCATCCTCACAAAAAATCAGCCATTGATTCATCTTCTATATGGGTACGCCAAAGTGGGGGTAAAAAATGGGGGTCCTTGGAGTCTGACCCAATGAAGAAAGGTTTTGAGTTGACACTCCTAAAAAAAAAACTAAATTTTTTACTTGTCCCCCTTACTTTATTGATGCAATTTCATCCCACCCAATGTTTTTAAAATATTTGCGTCTCAGCAAAGGTCATTATAGTTATTTAAAAAATGTTGGGATGTCCATCCTGAGACCGTTAATGGGCGTCTATGGTCAACGATGTGGACCATGGTCAAAGGGTGAGACGCAAATATTTTAGAAACATTGGCTGAGATGCAAATTGCATCAATAAAGTAAGAGGGGCAAAAAAAAAAGCCATTCATATATTTTGTAAAATACTATCCAGGGACTGGCTTTTTCCACCAGCTCCCGTTGCGTACAGTATGAGCCACCTAGCAAACTCTTAGAGGACTCTGACCATATGGATATTTGACCAATTCCTAGGTGGGCCTACAAATCAAAAATCAGCCTCATTAGTGATTTCTAGGTGTTGGCTTGGACTTATTTTCATCATAGTTCAAAGTCTCGGGATCGGAGGCTGGATCGGTCGGATTGGCCAAATTGCCCCGAGACTGTGAAAATCCTTTGAAAAACGGTGAACTCGGGCGAGACAGAGCATGTTTGGATAGGATCAGTGGGGTCCGATCCCGATCCAACTCGGGATCCCCCGATACTTTGAACTATGATTTTCATGGGTTGATCTCAACTGGAAATTTGAGCAGTATTTGAGGTACAAAGATCCAAAGGTTTGAAATCACTAATCAAGCTGAGATTTTTGGTTTTTAGGTCCACCTAGGGATTGGCCAAACATCAATGTGATCAGAGTCCTCTATGAGTGTGCCACGTGGCATATAATGTGTCCCTGGAGCCTGACCCAATACCAAAAAGGGTCAGACTCAGCAACACATTTTCACACACAATTTTGGTGTACCCACATGGAAGATAATCAATGGCTGATTTTTGGTGAGGATGATCTCCTCACTAAATAGATCACCCCTACAAAAAATGAGCCCATTCAGAAATTTCTAACACCATCAAATGTGAGTTTCAAGTTAACGGTAAAAAATAGACGACGGTCCATAATTCTTCCACTTGTAAACCATACTACGTGATCACCTCACCATAGACACTATCCTCACCAAAAACCATGCCATTCCAAATCTTCTAATTTATATATATATATTGGCGCGCGACCATTTTTGTGTGTCGTATGTGTCCGCTGAGCAATACAAAACTCCATACGAGCCACGCTTACTGAGGATTGACTCTTTGGATGTTTGGCCCATCCCTAGGTGGACCTACAGATCAAAAATCAGCTTGATTGGTGAGTTGTAACCGTTGGATTTGAGTCTTTCATGGGTTGGTTTTTAATTGTGAAATCAAGCATTACTATAATCCAGTGGTTAGAAATTCCCAAACAGGCTAGTTTTTGGTCTGTAGGTCCACCTAGAGATGGACCAAACATCGATATGATCAGTAGTCCCAAAGAGTGTGTAATGGACCCTGTGAGTTGTCGGTGAGCAAAACTGGACTTAAAAACATCTCTTCTTTATCTGTCTTTTGAAGAGAGAAAGAACAGGGATTGACCTAATTCTTCCCCTTCTCTCTCTTCATCGTCTACTTCTTTTTGTCTTTCTTTTTCTAATGATCCATATGTTATCTTCCATGGAAAATATTCTAGTTCTTTTTATTTTGAAAGATCAGGAATATCCCTCCTTTCCTTTGGAAACCAATATATTTAAATTTTTTCTCGAGAAATTCTTTTTTTCGATTAAAATATTTTCTGAAAAATATACTCTTGAGAAAATGCCTTAAAAAAAGGATTTTTTCAGTGACCAACATATCTGAGTCTCGTAGCTGGCTGACCACCAAAGACATCCAATTTTAGAATTAGGGTTTTGTCCAAAATACTCTACATGTTATGATCCAAGGTTGAAGAAAGAGGCATTTTCGTCCTTTCAAACAAACTATGTTAGTCAAATGAGGTCAACAACAGTCAAATGACAATGCAACCCATCATTGGGAGGGGGAAAGTTTGCTTTTTCAAATTGTGGGGGTATGTCAAATTTCAAATATAACAGGGGGGTTGTCAAAAAATCATATAAAAAAATGAAAATTAATTTTGATTCTTGTAAAGTTAGACCCTATAAACTCAAATTATAGAAGCTCTCCAACTTGGGGCAAGTTTTCCAGCAAAATCACTCTAGCTTCAAAACTACCTGACCTCCTGTTTAACCCAGTTGTATGCAATAGGGAAACTTCCGTGGGGTCGGTATATACCACTGTGGTAAAAGGGGACCGTTATAACGGTATAACGGACTGGGGGCGTTGCCGTTTTTCCGTTATTACGAAAAAAAAACGCTCATGGGCAAAAATGGAAAAAAAGTGGGAAAGTATTAAAAAATAACAGAAAAAAATGGCGCTAAAATTCAAAATTTGACTTTTAAATTTTGAATTTCAAAATTTCAAAAAATGGAAAAATAACAGAATATAATGGAAGAAAAGGCCATTTTTTCACAATTTTTTCCAGAAAACAATGGTCGTTATTTTTTGGGATCCTCAAACTCAATCTAGGGACATCACTATTTCTTATGAGTTCTGTGAACCATGGTTTAAAATACGGCCTTTTTAACGAAAATAACGACCGTTAGAGTGGATTCGGGCCTCCCCCATTATGTTATGAACCTTAAAACGCTAAAAAACAACGGTCGTTATTTTCACAAGAGCACCCTCAAATAACTTTATTGATTGGTGGTAAAGCAAAAGTTGATAACCTTTTTTTTGTGAACCAGATCAAAATATATTAAGAGAAAACTCCACCCTCTTTGATACAAAAAGAGATTAGCCAAGGAGGAGGAGAAAACCAAACAGAATTAGAAGACCAAAATTTAGCCTTAACGGCTAGGCAGTCAGTTATACTATTACAATCTTGATAATAAAACTGAAAGAGAATGTCCGAAAATCTAGTTGCTAAAGCTAGAATATCCACTGCAAGAGGAGATACAGTCCGCCCCAAAAATGAGTTCTTCTTGATCAAATTGTTTACCAAAGAAAGATCATCAGATTCAATTACCAATCGAGTGATGCCCGCAGCCACTACCCTCTCTAGACCCCATTTTAAAGCTTTGGCTTCTGCTTCTTCCGGGGATGAAGCCCCTCTTGTCGCCCACCTGCTAGAATAAATAAGTTGTGGGAGTCCCGAATGATAAAACCCAGCCCTGCAATATGGGTAGTCTCATCCCAAGCCCCATCCGAAGTAACTTTAAACCACCCAGGAGGAGGCCGAGTCCAAGAAGTCTCGGCTCTAGATGATAAGGAACTGTTGTGGGACTTGGGAATAATGTATGAATCCACCTTACTGAGTAAGTCCAGGGGATTGGCCTTGGATTGGGAGAAAATCACATCATTCCTGAATATCCAAATCCTCCATAGTAGGACACAACAATAGGCTGCTTGGAAGACATCGGTCTCTACTGTACTCTGGCTCAAAGCAATAATATTCCAAAACCACTCTTGGGCAATAGTATCAGTCATATCGATTGTACGGAAGGTCAAGGGAGATGCATACCAAATCCTAGCTGTTACTGGGCATTTGAGGAGGCAATGGGAGGCTGATTCTGACGGATGATCACATCTTATACACGACGGGTTAAAACTCGCTATACGACTATGTAACATGGCTTTAGTAGGCAAGATTCCTCTACAGAGCTTCCACATGAATAGAATACAACGGAAAGGAACAGGAAGCTTCCACATAGCTTTCCATTGAACTGGAGTTAGGGCCATAGAAGTACGAGCAAAGGTAGAAGAGGGGAGATAGTTGTAAGCAGACTTCGTGGAGAACTTACCTTTGCTGTCCAAAACCCAATGCCAGCGATCCTCAAAAGGCTGAGAACTCAGAGTAATTTGCAAGATGGCTGAGGATTCTTCTGCGGGAAAAAGCTTAGTGATGAGAGATCCATTCCAAGTTCTATTGGGTAGAATGAGATCTGCAACAAGGCTAATAGTACAATCCGGAGGGCATATGGGGCTAAAAAGATGATCCCTGCTATCCAAGAGCCAAGGATCCCGCCAAATATTAGTACCTTGTCCATTGCCTATAATTTTGATAAAATAAGGCTTGTAACAGTCCCTGACTTTCAAGAAGCTCTTCCATACCCAAGGGTCATCGGGTTTTTGAGTAGCCTCCAAAATAGAGGTATTTGGGAAATGCTTCCCTTTCAAAGTTCTGGCTAAGAGTGATGAAGGATGAGAGAGAATGCGCCACACATTTTTAGACAGAAGAGCAAGATTTGCTTGATGGAAAATGCGGAACCCCAGTCTACCTTTTGCCAATGGGACACAAATGGATGCCCAACTAGCCAGGTGTAAGGCATGACTTTTAGAGCCACCATATCACCAGAATTGACGAAGTAAGGAATCCATGGATTTGCAAAGAGTTTGAGATAATAAAAAAGAGGACATAATATAGATTAGGATCGCAGAAGCCACACTCTTAATGAGAGTGACTTTCCCGGCAAGAGAAAGAGTACGCCCCTTCCATCCAGAAATGGCCTGAGTAAGGCGATCGAAAACATGGCTGAAAGCAATTTTTTTGGATTTGCCTATAAATAATGGGGTACCCAGATATTGCTCCTTGATATTCATATTTTTAATACCTAGAATGTAGGACATTGCTTTTTTTTGTCTCCGATGAAGGTTAGGGCTGAACACATTCCTGATTTAGAAAAGTTGATTTGTTGCCCCGAATGTGTACAAAATACATCCAGTAAATCTTTTATCATCCGAGCTTCAATCAGATTAGCCCGGCAAAAGAGGAAGCAATCATCGGCAAATAGAAGATGAGAAATAGGCGGATTATTCTTCGTAATTTTAAGGCCATGAAGATGATTGATCCAAGAACCATCAGAATCTTTGATGCAATCAATTTTGTTCTTCTGCCGCATGATAATAGTGGATAAATAAAAAAAAATTTGTGTTCTAGTCTCCCTCTTTTAACCAAAGAGCTCTAGATTTTTCCCGCCATAGGGATTCTTCTTGGATGAGGGCCTGATTGAGCTTAGAAGAAAGAGAATGTTCAGAAGTAAGTTGAACATGGGCCTGTGTTTGACATTGGATTGCCTGGAGTTGGGCTTTAAGGCTTCTAACTTTTTCATGGATATTACCCAGTTTATCCCGATTTCAAGTTTTTAATTTGGATTTGGTGCACTTGATCTTACGGTTGACAATATTAACAAGGGGTCCCGGAAGAGGGGGTGACCAAGTCTCATGAACAATAAGTTGGCATTCAGCTTATGACGCCCACATCGAAAGAAAATGTAAGGGTTTGAGAATTTTCATTGGTTCTGGGCAAGAATTGATTAGAATGGGATAGTGGTCGGATCCATAATTAATCAAATGTTTTACTGAAGCGTCTGGAAAAAGTTGTCTCCAACCAATATTCGCTATAGCTTTATCCAACCGTTCTCTAACATTAGCAAAACCTTTGCGATTGTTGGTCTAAGTATAGGGCGAGCCTGAATAACCCAGATCAATAAAATCAAAGGAGTTCATAAAATCCAGATGAGCTCAATTGATTGGTTTTGATTTGGAAGAACCACCGCATTTCTCCCACTGGGCCGAAATGTCATTGAAGTCACCAGCTATGAGCCAGGGAGAGGAATGGTTATACCCAAAAGACTCAAGGTCCTGCCCAAGAATTTTGCGGTGGTGGGTGCGGGGATCCCCATAAATTAGAGAGAGGGTCCAGGGAGTATGGGTGGGATCAGAGAGGACTTTAAGATGAATGCCTCTACTATTGGTACAAATGATGTCCATAGTAATTTCGACTTTTCAAGCAGCCCAAAGTCCACCACTCCACCTTTCCGCAGGGTGAATACAATAGTTCGAAAACCCAAGTTTGGTGATCAGTTGAACACTTTGATCATAGGTGGCCTTTGATTCGGATATAAAGATACAATCCGGGTTCAGATCCCGGATGTGGGTTTTTAAGGCTCTAACTGCCATGGGTTTCTCACTCCTACGACAGTTCCAAGTGAAGATCAACATCTAACGATGGGGGGCAGATTGGGGCCCGCCACCTTCGCCCATTTATTTGGACCACAAGGAGAACCACTTCATTATATAATATAAACGGAGGATCATTGGGTGTAGACCATACCTCAACTGAACCAGTCGTTCAATGTTCGGGCGTCGAGTTCAAGCAGGAAGAGGAGCTGTGAGAATTATCTGCACGAGTGCGTTTCGTTCCCCTTGATGGAGGAGCGGATGGAGCTGCCTGAGTATTCACTGTCTGCACAAAGGGAGGACTGAGTCCAACTTGGCCTGGTTCAATGTTTGTGTCCACAACACCTTGACTGTCGATAGAAGTAACAACGTGGTGGAAGCCAGGTGGAATCTGACCAAGATCCATTAGTGAAGAGGCTTGGATATCCTTGGTAGTTTCCAAAGGAGGATATTCAGCAGGGAGAACGGCAGTTTGTTCAGCAGCGCAAATAACTTCTGCCGGAATTGTTAGGTGGTCTTGGAGATGTTCGGGCCCCCCAGTGAAGCGCCTAATAACGGAGGGCTTATCCGGGAGCTGGATAGCAGTATCGTGGGAAAGATCAGCTATGGTTGGAATCCGAGAGGACATTGGTTCTCTGGCGATGGGAGGAAGAGAAGAAGAACTAGGTGGGGAGCCAATATAAAGAATGTGCTGGTTATTTCCATCTGGTGGGGCCAAGGAAACAAGATTAAGCTAAGAGAAAGATCTTGGGAAGCTTCTGGGAAGACCTGGGATGGACTCCAATGTAGACACCTGGCCATCAGCGGCATGTTGACTCGTAGCTGTAACCGGGATTGTCGCACTCCTATCCTCGAGATCACCAAAATATTTTTCTGATTGATCGGATGAGAACATGGGCTGAGGGATGAGGGGAGTAGGTCCATTGTCAGGTAAAGTATCAGTCGTTTCACTCATCCGGTTTGCAGAAACCACAGTGGAAAGAAAGTTGGTTTGAGGACCTGATGTTGAGGTGATGTGAGGCTGAGGTAAAGTTTCCATAGTCTGGTTGACGTGGCCATCAGTCGTTGGTTGACTCCATGGTAGATGATGAGAATGAGTCATGCTATCATCGAGGTCTATCATCTCCTCTGTGTTAGGTACAGAGTGATTCGCCGGATATGACAGTGGGACCTTGGGAGTTGAGCAAAAGTCCCCAAAGATCGAGTCTGGAGGTTGAGTGCAAAAGAGTCGGATTCGAGGCAATATCTTGGCTGGAGGTAGAGTATTGGAATTATTGCCATGTGTTGCTCGGCGAGTGGTTGGCCGTTGACCAAATAATCGGCTATGAAATTTCCGTTCTCTTCTGTTTTAGTATCCGCCCTGAGCCAATGACCGGGTTTTTTTGGTTTAGAAAAATTTTCCAGTTGATCATCACCTAGATTTTTTGAAAACCAAATTTGATCGGCAGACTCTTTCATAATGTCCAAGAACACCACAACGAAAGTAGAAGTTGGGGAGTCGTTCATAATGAAAATCAACCCAAAAGATCATATTAACATGTTGAACCCATGCACCTGGAGTAAGGGCCTTATGAATGTCACATAAAACCTTTACTCGTAAAAATTTGCACCGAGTGAGGGCGTGCTCTAATTTGAAATCAACTTGGATCACTTGCCCAATCTGATTTCCCAAGTCAACGGCAAGTTTTTCGCTAAAAGCCTCAGGAGAAGCACCATGTATTTGAACCCAAAAGGAACAAAAGTTAAAAGGAACTTCAGAGACAGGAATAATGGCAGTACGTTTAGTAAGGATCAAAAGACTTCCTCCTACGGACCAAGGACCATTGTCAAGCACCCAATCTCGATGTTGTCTGTTTGTGAATAAGAAGGCAAATCGATTATGCCCGAGTTCCACAAATTCAAAAGAACGAGATTTATCCCACGAAAGTTGAACGCTATGTTCGATCCGAGTGGTCTCATTGAGATTATCTGAAAGAAGCTTCCCGAGGACCGCAAATTTCCATTGTTCCATACCGACAAGCATGGAACCAGGTTGTATACGAACAAGAGGACCATCACAGCCTTCTACCTTCATTTTCAACAGAAGGTTGGAACTAAGTGCAGAGATGGTCGAGCCTCCCTCACTATCGACCTCATCGAATCATCGGTGTTAGAAAAAAGAAAAAAAAGCAATGAGAATAGAAAAAAACGAAATCGCAAAACCTAAAAAATGGGGTCCAGCTCCATGAAGGAGTGAGACCCAAGCAAGAGACCAGAAGATCCTACAAGAGAGCAGGATGAAAAAATGGGAGTGAAAGAGAAAAGAAGGAAAGAAAAACAGGGTGAGGACCTAGGGGAAGAAGCAAAGGGCAGAGAAATTAGGAGTAGAGAAATTTGATTATATTGTTGAGATGGTGTCCCAAAAGTTGATATCCTTGTATACCCATTTTTTTTTTAATTTTTTATTATCAATCAAGACTGTTATTAGAGTCAACTCTAGGAGTAAACCTTAGATGGAGTATAACTTCTGTCACAATGCACAATACGAGCCATGTGGCACATTCTTAGTGGACGATGAACGTATGGATGTTTGGCCAGTCCCTCGGTGGACCTGCAAACCAAAAATCAATCTGATTAGTGATTTACAACCTTTGGATCTTTGCATCCATACCTTTTTTCCATCTCAAAATTCTCAACTTAGGGCCTGTTTGGTAAAGCACTGTGGTAGGAAATTAAAATATTTGCGCGCGCTAATATTTGCCCGAGCACGTTTGGCAGCCACTTGCCCCCGGCGAATATTTACCCGGGCCCACAAATTTGCCCGCCACGGTGGGAAAATATTTGATCACTCCCCCCCCTGTGTAAATATTTTCACGCCAATTAAGCCTTGGTGGGAAAATTTTATTTTCTCACAGAAAAATCACTATTTTCAATAAAAATGAGTTTTTAAATATAAAAAAAATAAACATGAGTTTTTTTATCCTTTGACATAATATGTGGTTCCCACACTTGCCCAACTCGTTTTTGACTTACTTTGATATGTGGGACCCACTCAAATTGAAAGAAAATGAAGTAAGCTGAAGTAAGCTAGCTTATACACATACCAAATATTTTTAAATATTGATATGAACAAATATTTAGCCAAGATAATATTCGACTGGCTAAATATTCGCCATCAGAACTCTTTTACTCACATACCAAACAGGCCCTTAAGAACTATCTTACGATCTCCTAATAAAAAATTTGAAAGGAGAATATTGTTGGACCCGTTGCAATTATATAAAGGCGACAATTATTTGATAATTATAATAGGCTCACTTTGAGGAACCCCTTTTTTCTGACCCCTCACAGGATTTGGGCTTGGGAACGAGGATTTCGAGAATCCAACGTTGATTGATAGTGCTAAAATAGTAAATGCAAGCTCAGCACTATTAACCACAGTTAGATTCTCAGAATCTATGGCCCCGAATCCAACTCCCACTGGGTGTCCGAAAAAGGGGAGCTCCTATGCCAGACCCATTATTATATGCTCTTGGTATAGTACCCAAAAGACATGCTTGAATCTGACTAAACTAGAATCACTCTGAACAAAGTTCTAAACCATGGTGTAAAAAATGGTCACCATAACGAAAATAATGGCTGTTATAACGGTTGCAGACCTTCCCCGTTACGTTATATACCGTTCAAAGCGAAAAAAAATAACGGCTGTTTTTTTTGTTATAACAGACATTATTTTCGTTATAAAGGCCGTTATTTTTCTATTATAATGAAAATAAAGCCCATTATTTTCTGAAAAAAAAAATGGCCGTTGTTTTTCCATTTTTTTCATTTTTGAAAATTTGAATTTCTGGAGTATGAGCATCGATTTTTTCTAAAATCTACACCCATAAAAACTTTCTCTACAAAGGGCGCTGGATTTTTTTTTTTTTTGGTTTCCGAAAATCTAACAGCTAAAAGCACCAATCAAGCTGTTTTCTGGTGTGTAGGTCCACCAAGAGGTGTGCCAAACATCCGTAAGGTCAGTGGGCCCGAAAGGGGGCAGAGCAAAAAAAAACCATACCTAGCATTTTAGTTGAATGACCCTACCTTTCTTACATGTGCCAATGACCATCCAATCAGATCAGATTATGACCTGGCCTTGGACATGTAATAATGTTGCATGTGCTTTACAAAGTAGAAAATCCAAAACCATACACTTTAAAAAGGCCAGTCATCCACTCACGGAGATTTGGACCCACCAAAATTTTTTCCTGCTTTCAATCCCTTGCATGTCCACAGAAAAATTACAAAGCAAGTTCGCGAAGTCAAGGCCACTGCTGACATTCTAACAACCATGGTTTTTAACTTGGTCTTGGGGGCGAGACTGTGGGATAAGATCGAGTTTGCCGTCCGATCTCTGATCGTCCCACACAAACAATCAACACAAATTAATAGGGATGATGTAAACAATAAAATTAAAAAGAAATTACAAAACAAAACAATACGTACGTGGTTAGTCGTTAGGACTCTTGCTGGCAACTACGTCCATGAGAGACTGGCAATGGCAATCTTCACTATCAAAATCACTTTTTTATCATATACATTGATACCATCTACTGCATCTTTCTCTCTCTTGTTTCTCTTCCTCTTCTCTCTCTAGCTTCTCTACGGTTTTTCTAAAAGTGCGAACCCCATTTTCTACTGCGGACTCTTCTTTTTATATGCTTTCCTCTCCACCACGTGTTGACCCAAGAGGGTCTCTAGAGGTTTGGGGAGGATTTAATACTTCGCGATGTATCGGTCTTGAAACATACAAATTTACCATTTTTATGTATATACAGAGACCAAAGTGACGCATTTGCAGTTGGAACTTGAAAGTATTCGTTCTTGAATCCGCAACCCGACATATCAAAATGAGAGTAGGTAAGATGTACTCATCCCCACACTCAGTGATAAGATGGGAGTGACATCTAACCAAATGGAGCAATTATCTTTTGGAAGGAAGAATCTTTGACGAGGGTGGACCCACATACCAAAATTCAGCTTGATTAGTGATTTCTAACCTTTTCGACATGAGTACCCCAAATAATGCTCGAACCCCATGTTAGAAAATAAACGTATGAGAAAATAGATTAGGTCGTTGGATTAGTATTAGAGAATATATTGTAATAAAAAAGACTTCAATCTAGGGAATATATCATGATTATTTTTGTCTGTAAGTCCACCTAGGGATGGCCAAGCGTCCATATGATCAGTTGGTATCTAAGTGTGACACATGGCTCATCAACGATGATGCACGATCAAAGTTACAAGAAAGGGAAACCAAACGGAAATGAAAAATGGTCCCTGAAATTTTCATGTAATGATATGGAAACAGTAATGGAAATGCCGTGGGAAGATAGAATAATGTTTCTAATTAAAAACATTAGGGTGTGTTTGATTGAACAGAAAATTATTCAGAGAAAATACATATGGAAAATGCCTTAAATGGCTGATTGATTGCAACTGAGAACACATATTTCAATCATGTGAGAAAATGAATTCTCACCTATCTGGATGGGAAATGAATTCCGGGCTTAGTAGGAAAACTTATCCAGATTTAAATGGCTTGGCAGGGAAAATTATAAAGATTTAAAATGGCTATCGGACAAGAGACAGTTGTGTTTTCCCAAGGAAAATGTAATTTTTCCAATTGGCAATCAAACACGCCCTTAGTGAATAATTACCTCTTCCAGTCTTCTTCCTTATTTGGTACACCAACTATACTTTTTTCATGATTAATTCGACAAGCAATGCTTCTTCCTTTATTCATTCACTTTCCCTGATGTCTCAGCTGATCACAACCTTGCTTCACCTTTACGAGTGCACAAATTGCTAGATGGGACTCCTCAGTCCCCACACTTTTATGTTGCTCATGTCATCGTTAAAACCATAGTTTTAAAAGTTGGCACTCGATTCAATCGTATTTTGAGTCGACTTGGCATACGAACTAGGATTTGCAAGACTCTATAAGTTGACTCGAAAAATCAGCCTATTCAAGCTGTAGGAGTGCGCGGGAGCAAGGCAAATTCATTTAGCCGGGTAGAGAATTGGTATCTATAGATAGCTAACCCCTAGTCCACAAAATGGACGGTGTGAGTTTGTCATATGCTCGCCAAGCTGCTATATTTAACCGTTTAAAAGCTGAGTTGACTCGAACTCAATGTTTTCTTTTAATTTCTCAATATTTTTAGTTAGTATTTTTCCTATATTTTATATATATTTTTTTACTTTTTTAATAAATATTATTATTTATACATTTATATATTTAATAATCAATTTAATGACTCGCCGAGTCGAGTCCTGAGTAATTGAGGTGACTTGACCCAATGGATTTTCGAGTCGAGTTCCGAGTTTTAAAACAACGAAATATCAAGCATATAACAAAATGAGAAATCACAACAAATATTTATTGACGAAGTTCAAAAAACTTTTAGAAGCAATCACCCCTATCTACATGTTTTAATACTTGAACAAACTGGCATAAGTTGGACAGAAAAACATTCGTCTCTTTTGTATATATTTAGGTGCACACATGTCACTACAAGAAAAATGAGCTATAGCGAGGGACTTTTAGCGACAGCCACCAGATATATACAAGTATCAAGCCATCATCTTATGGAACTCATTGAAATCAAGCACCCCGTTATCATCGAGATCAAAAACATGTATCATGGCTACACATTCATCATAAGATTTTGTGTCGCCAAGGCGATTCAACGTATGTTGCAAGCTCTTTGGTGTTATGCATCCCGACCCCTTCTCCACCTCAAACATCTCGAAGGCCCGTCTCAAATCTTCATCTCCGTTGTTTTGTTTCATCAACCGTATGAAATCTTGAAAGTCCAGTAAACCGTCGCCGTTCATATCGAATTCGTTGATCACACCCTGAGCCTCATCATGCGACATGTACTCGCCTATTGATGTGAAGTAGGATCTAAGTTCCAAACTTGAGATGTTTCCGTCGCCATCGCCGTCAAAGTAACGGAAAACTTCTCGGAGTTCATCTTCTCTTGAGTTATCTTTTGATGGAAGGGGAGACGCAGGTGGAGTGGGTGTATCCAATTTCCTATGGCGACGAGGGAGGCTTAGTTTGAAGGTGTTGTTGGAGAACCATTTGGAGGGCTTGGAAACGCTAACATTCGCCATTTTTTAGAGAACTGTAACAAACTGCATAGAAAATAAGTTATTTGAAGCAATAAAGGCTGCCAAGAGACCTGCAACGAAGTTGCCACATCAATGGAGGAAGTTACGTAAGGATTCCGTTTGCAGGAGGAAGGTGCATGGAAACTTCCAAAGACTTGACTTTTTGTATAAGATGCTAGTAGAACTTTGCTTACTGAGAACAATAGAGCCATGTGGCACACTCTTAGATGATGCTGACTATATGGATGTTTGTCCCATCTCTAGGTGGACCTACAAACCGAAAATTTGCCCGATTAGTGATTTCAATCCTTTTGATCTTTGTACCCGAAACGATGTTCAATAATGCTCAAATTCTACTGTTAAAAATCAACTAAGACTCCAATCCAACACTTAGAAATCACTAATCAGGATAATTTTTTGGTTTCTAGGGTTGGCCAAACATCCATATGGACAGAAATCTCTAAGAATATGCACGTGGTTCATATTGTGACGGACACCTTCCATTCAAGAAATCTTATTAATTTGGGGCTGCTAACATGAAAAATTTTAGATGCAGAAGACTCCCGATGTAATCGATGCAGTGGACTATCGTGGCCCTACATAGCTCATTTTTTGGTTTGTAGGTCTACCTAGTGATTGGCCAAACATCTGCGTATACTAAGAGTGTGCCCCGTGGCACACTCTTGGGGGCCTACTGATCGACCTTTTGAATGTTTGGCCATTCGCTTGATTTGTTCGATTTCTAGAAATGTAGCGAAGATTAACGTCATTAGTACAGCTTGCCTTCTGACATGTGGGTCCCACCAAGTATGACAACTCTCATGAATGCCACATTGTAGCAACTTAGAAGTTACATAACTCCCCCGAAAATTAAAATGTCTAAATTACCCGTTGTTTTCTGTTATTTTTCTATTATATTGAAAATAACGTCTATTATTTTCTGAAAAAAAAGTCTGTTATTTTCCCTTTTTTTTTTTATTTTTGAAAATTTGAATTTCAGCTCTATTTTTTCAGTTATTTTCCATTTTTGGCTCTAAGCGTTACAATTCATTATAACGACCATTATAATTGAAAAATGGTAATGCCCTCAGTCCGTTATACCGTTATAACGGCCCCTTTTTAACCTTGTTCTAAACATCTAGGTTGTCTTGGGCCCAAAATATAGGATATTTAGGGCAATTGGAGTCTGGATCGACTGGAGAAAAAAATTCCAGACAAAAGGTTTTACTAAAGATAGTATTTGCAGCTTTTATTCTGGAGTATGAGCATCGATTTTTTCTAAAATCTACACCCGTAAAAACTTTCTCTACAAGGGGCGCTGAGTTGGGCTGAAGTAATTTCTAGCCGCTGGATGTTTTTTTTGGTTTCAAAAAATCTAACAGCTAAAAATCACCAATCAAGCTGTTTTCTAATGTGTAGGTCCACCAAGAGGAGTGCCAAACACCCATAAGGTGAGTGGGACCGAAAGGGGGGCAGAGGCAAAAAAACAAATCTAGCAATTTAGTTGAATGACCCTACCTTTCCTACATGTGCCAATGACCATCCAATCAGATTATAAAAGGCCAGTCATCGAGTCATAGAGATTTTGACCCACCAAAATTTTTTCCTGGTTTCAATACCTTGCATGTCCACAGAAGAATTACAAAGCATGCTCGCAAAGTAAAGGCCAGTGGTCTTGGTTTCAATACCCCTAACAACCATGGTTTTTAAACTTGGTCTTGGGGGCCGAGAGCAAGTTGACGCATCTGCAGTTGGAAGTATTCGATCTTGCATCCGCACCCGACATATCACAATGAGATCAGCAGGTAAGATGTATTCATCACCACACTCAATGAGAAGATGTGGGTCATATATATCTAACCAAATGGAGCAATTACCTTTTGGAAGGAAGAAAGCTGCTTTGATGGGGGACGTTGATGACATACTGTTGTATAAGCAAGGCCGCTTTCTTAGAGACCATTGATCGTATGGATGTTTGGCCCATCCCTAAGTGGACCCACATATCAAAATTCAGCTTGATTAGTGATTTCTAACCTTTTCATATGAGAAAATAGATCCGGTTGGATTAGTATTAGAGAATATATTGTAATAATATAAAAAAAAACTCCAATCTAGGAAATATATCATGATTATTTTTGTTTGTAAGTCTACCTAGGGATGGCCAAGTGTCCATATGATCAATTGGTATCTAAGTGTGAATCATGGCTCATCAACGATTGAAATGTATTCTCTCACCCATTTAGATGGGAAATGAATTCCGGGCTTAGTAGATAAACTTATCCAGATTTAAATGGCTTGGTAGGAAAAATTAAAAAGATTTAAAATGGCTATCTGACAAGGGAAAGTTGTGTTTTCCCAAGGAAAATGCAATTTTGTCAATTGGCAATCAAACACGCTCTTAGTGAATAATTACAACTTCCAGTCTTCTTCCTTATTTGGTACACCAACTACAAGCAATGATTATTACCTTTATTCATTCACTTTCCCTGATATCCCTCAACCTTGCTTCACCTTTACCAGTACACAACTTGCTAGATGGGACTCCTCAGTCCCCACACTTCTATGTTGTTCATATCATCGTTAAAACCATAGTTTTAAAATTCGCCTAGTTGACTCGGGACTCGGCCAATTACACTCGATTCAATCGTATTTTGAGTCGACTCAGCATATGAACTCTGATTCGCAAGCCTCGATGAGTTGACTCTAAAAATCAGCTGATTCAACAGTTTAAAAGCCGAGTTGACTTGAAACTCAATGCTTCTTTTTAATTTCTCAATGTTTCTAGTATTTTTCCTATATATTTTATGATTTTTCACCTTTTTTTAATAAATATTATTTTTATATGCTTAAATATTTAATAATCAATTTAATGACTCGCCGAGGTGACTCGACCCGATGGATTTCCGAGTCGAGTCCGAGTACCGAGTTTTAAAACAACGAAATAACAAGCATATATATAACAAAATGAGAAATCACAACAAAATATTTATTGACGAAGTTCACTCAAACTTAACAAAATACTTTTAGAAGCAAGTTGGATGTCTCTTCTGCATATCTGTATGTATAATTGTATATTTACGTACACACGTCACTCCAAGAAAAATGAGCTATAGCGACAGCCACCAGATACATACAAGTATCATGAAGCCATCATCTTATGGAACTCATTGAAATCAAGCACCCCGTTGTCATCGAGATCGAAAACATGTATCATGGCTACACATTCTTCATAAGATTTTGCGTCGCCAAGGCGATTCAACGTATGTTGCAAGCTCTTTGGTGTTATGCATCCCGACCCCTTCTCCACCTCAAACATCTCGAAGGCCCGTCTCAAATCTTCATCACCGTTGTTCTGTTTCATCAACCGTATGAAATCTTGAAAGTCCAGTAAACCGTCGCCGTTCATATCGAATTCGTTGATCACACCCTGAGCCTCATCATGCGACATGTACTCGCCTATTGATTCGAAGTAGGATCTAAGTTCCAAACTTGAGATGTTTCCATCGCCATCGCCGTCAAAGTAACGGAAAACTTCTCGGAGTTCATCTTCTCTTGTGTTATCTTTTGATGGAAGGGGAGACGCAGGTGGAGTGGGTGTATCCAATTTCCTACGGCGACGAGGGAGGCTTAGTTTGAAGGTGTTGTTGGAGAACCATTTGGAGGGCTTGGAAACGCTAACATTTGCCATTTTCAGAGAACTGTAACAAACTGCATAGAAAATAAGTTATTTGAAGCAATAAAGGCTGCCAAGAGACCTGCAACGAAGTTGCCACATTAATGGAGGAAGTTACGTAAGGATTCCGTTTGCAGGAGGAAGGTGCATGGAAACTTCCAAAGACTTGACTTTTTGTATAAGATGCTAGTAGAACTTTGCTAACTGAGAACAATGGAGCCATGTGGCACACTCTTAGATGATGCTGACCGTATGGATGTTTGTCCCATCTCTAGGTGGACCTACAAACCGAAAATTTGCCTGATTAGTGATTTCAATCCTTTTGATCTTTGTACCCCCAAATAATGTTCAATAATGCTTAGGGTTGGGCCAAACATCCATATGGTCAGAAATCTCTAAGAATATGCACGTGGTTCATATTGTGACAGACGCCTTCATTCGACTCAAGAAATCCATTTAATTTGGGGCTGCCAACATGGAAAATTTTAGATGCAGAAGACTCCCGATGTAATCGATGCAGTGGACTACCGTGGCCCTACGTAGCTCATTTTTTTGGCCTGTAGGTCCACCTAATGATTGGCCAAACATCCGCGTAAACTAAGAGTGTGCCACATGGCTCGTATTGTGGGCTGTGACCCTTCGTTTTACTTTTTAATTGATTGGTCGTAAAGCAAAAGCTAATTTCTTTGAGTTCAACTTCTATCACAAGAAATTGTAAATCACACAATCACACGCCCATGAGTTCTCGGCACGTACACAAGTGCTTTTTTGCAACGCTTTTAAGTGTACGTGCCGAGAACTCATTGGCTATGATTGTGTGATTTGCAATCCGATTGTGACAGAAGTTTTATTCAATTTCCTTGTATTTTTAATGGCTCAGGCTCCGAGGACACTCTTTTTCTGAACCATCTCGGTGTTCGTGCTCGGCCAATTCAAGAAGGGTCGCGATGTAACAAGGTATATCTGAGATCTTTTCAAATGTGGAAGCATATTTTTGTTACTCATAGCTGTCATCTGGGCCCACTGACTGCATGGATGTTTAGTTCACTCCTTAGTAGACATTTCTACCAAAAATCAGCTTGTTTGAGTACTTTTAACCGTTGGTTTTAGCACTCAAAGCCATGGTTGAATTCAACGGCTATAAGAACGCCTTAAAAAGTACTAAAATATAATGGTTAGAGATTACCAATCAGGGTGATATTTGGTGTGTATATCCGCCAAGGACTGGGATAAACATCGATGCGGTCGGTGGGGCCGGATGAGAGCGGTGAGTAACAAAAATAGTGCTTCCGCAATTGAAAAAGTTTTAGGCATACCCTGTTACATCTTTTCCTTTCAAGAATTCGACGCTGACAAAAGTTAAAAAGTGATGCCAGCTCCGCGCTGACAACCACCGTTGGATTCTTGAAACCCACGGCCGAGCACACGAATATCAAGTGGGTCCTGTGGGCCCGACCCGTTTTAATTACCAATCAAGAGTGCCGATCTTAATTTCCAAGAAAATCTAGTATACCTAGTTCCATATATTCCCAAAAAGCCCGGTGGCACATTCTTGGGGGCCCGACCTTTTGAATGTTTGGCCATTCTCTTGACCACGAATCTACAAACAAAAATGAAACTTGATTTGTGCGATTTCTGACCATTTGATCTGAGGATTTTCTAATCATGCGCTTCATGAATATGCCCATGAATGGGTTCCTAGCCATGACTCAAATCCAACGGCTAGAGATCACTAAGCAGACTGATTTTTGTATGTAGACCTAGTAATGGATGCGCTAAACTTTCATCAGTGTGGGTCGGAAAGATTTCCAAGTGGCCCTTGTGTACATCGAACTTGGTATAGATTTATGGGAATGATTTGCACGTGTGATGTCTAGATGCAGTGATGATTAGCGTCATTAGTACAGCTTGCGGATTGACATGTGGGTTCCACCTAGTATGACTATTTCCCTACTTGGTGTTGGCTCGCTCCGCCTTGGATTTCTCACGAATCCAACGGTGGTTGTCAGAGCCATCAAAAGTGATGCCAGCTCGGCGTTGGCAACCATTGTTGGATTCTTGAAATCCACGGCTGAGCACACAACACCGAGAGGGGTCATAAAAATGGGGGGCCCCTGAGCTCGACCCTTCCCTATGGCTCAGCCTCCAAGGACCCCCTACCTCTTGGTGTTCGTGCGCTCTGCCATGGATTTCATGAATTCAAAGGTGGTTGCCACTGTTGGATTCTTGAAATCCACAGCTGAGCGCACGAAAACCACTGAGAGGGGTAAGAAAAATGGGGGTCCCCTGAGCCCCGACCCATTCCCTTTGGCTCAGGCTCCAAGGACCCCCTTTTTCTGACCATCCATTCCCTATGGGGCTCAGGCTCCGAGGACCCCCTTTTTCTGACCGTTCTTAGTGTTCGTGCACTCTGCCGTGGATTTCACGAATCCAACGGTGATTGTCACCCAAGAGGGGTCAGAAAAAATGGGGATCGCCTGAGCCTGAGCCCGGCCCTTTACCTATAAATAAAGAGTGACTTTCAAAACAAAACTATAGTACTATCTACACATTCTCCCTTAAAGACAACTCTCGTGGATGCCCCCATTGTAGCAACTTAGAAGTTACACAACTCCCCTGAAAATTAAAATGTCTAAGTTACCCCTGTCATATTCTCTATAAATTTGCTCTATAATGTGCAAGGTAAATTTATACCTTCAATAATATTTCCCTAGTATGGGATCTCACTACATTAAAAAGTGTAAAAAATGATGTACAAAAACTGTCCTTTTCGGCTTAAATGATGTTTTTTGACCCTCAAATGGGCTGACATTTTTTTGCCGCCATTTTTGAAAAAAACAATAGCTACAATTTGTTGTTTATGTAGAAATAAACGACGGTCGAGAACTGTCGACAAAACAAAGGTATCAGTCATTGGTTACTACTATGGCGATCAATGACAGAGTAGGTCTTTGTTGTTGCCGAAAACTATGGTTTTTGATCTTCAAATGGGCCAACATTTTTTTTTCTTTTCCTAAAAGTCGTCGTCTACTTAGAAATAAACGACGGTTAATCGTTTGCTACCATGGCAATGAATGATAGACTAGGTCTTTGTTGTTGTGAAAAACTATGGTTTTTAACCTTCAAATGGGTGACTTTGTTTTTGCTGTCATTTTCGAAAAAACTATTGCTAGTCACTGTATACGTAGAAATAAACGAGGGTCTCAAACTGTCAAAAACAATGACAGTTTTTGGTTGTTACAATAAACAACGGGCCAAGTACATGGTTGCTTGCATACACAGTAATCAACAGTCAATGTTGTCGTTTTCTATTTAATGAACAAACGACGATTTTTTGAGCTGCGTGGCACACTCTTGTAGGAAAAGCTGACCGCACGGATGTTCGTCCATTCCCTATGTTGACCTATAAACCAAAATCAACCCGATTAGTAATTTCTGACCTTTGGATCTTTGTAACCCAAATAATGGTCAATAATGCTCAAAATCCACGGTTAAAATCAACCCATGAAAACGTTCCAATATCCAACACATAGAAATCACTAATCAGACTAGTGTTTGGTCTATATGTCCATCTAAGGCTGGGCTAAACATCCATACAGACAAATCTGTAAGAACATGCCATGTAGCTCATATTCTTGTCAGTCAACAACACTTCTGAAACAAGGTTCAACTTAAGTAACCCTATTAATTTTAACCTGTTAACATGAATTTCTTTTTTTTGACCCACACTTTGGCATACCTACATAGAAGATGAGTCAATGGCTGATTTTTGGTGAGGATGATCTCTATGGTGAGGAGATCATCCTCACAAAAGTTCAAATCATTCTGATATTTGTAGACTGGTTAAGAAGTTGAAGAATTATGAACCGTCGACTTTAACCGCGATACTTGAAAACCACATTTGATGGGGTTAAAAATTTCAGAATGGGCTGATTTTTTTGTAGGGGTGATCTATATGGTGAGAGATCATCCTTGTAAAAAATCAGCCATTGATTCATCTTCTATGTGGGTACGCCAAAGTGGGAGTAAAAAATGGGGGTCCCTAGAGTCCGACCATTTATTAAAATACCCATGTGTTGTAATTGTAACGGCTGTAATTGATGGTTGGCTGTCGCTCCTCTTGCGTCGGTTATAATATCGCCATCAATATTGTAACGTCCAAATTAAGGGCTATATATGTGAATGTGTTGATCAATGAAACGAATGAGAAATCCTTTACATTCACAACACATCATTAGCACGAGAGCTCAATTTTTTCCATCAACGGTTGGCGCCAGTGTAGAGATGATCTCTCGTCTATGGACGTCAAGATGCCTAGTTGTGCCATTGATATCTTGTCAAACCCCCCCGGCGCTCCTCTGCAACAGATTGGGAGTAGATCCCATCATAGCATCGTATGAACTCGACCATATCACCGCTGGAAGTTTGTAAGGAATAGAACTGAACCATCTTTCCCCCAAAGATTGTGTCAGTCGGGAGGAAAGCTTGAATAGGTATTTATATGATTCTCACAAAAGATTCAAAACCCATATTTTTTCACTACACCCATCTTCACCGTCATCACGCGGTTTTGAACGCTTCAACAGTTACAAACTCGTGGTTTTTCACAATAGAGACTGACCATTTGATATAATATTCTTAAGATATTATATTCCTATACGTAATATAATATGCAAAACAAGAAAGAAGAGATCATGATTCGAAGGGATCTCTCCTTACTTAGTGGATTTATCTACCTTCAGTATGACAATCATGCTTGCATGTATAATTCAAAATTTTCAGATTTTATCAAGCTTTCCTACAACAAAATAGGCCTTTTATGGCGCTTATCGAACTCCATAAAAATGCTATAAAGGCTATGCCATGTTTTCAAGTCCAACTGTGGCGTTCAATAAATGCCATAAATTAATGACGTTTTATGAACATCATTAAGTTATAGCTTTTGTGAACGCCATAAAAATAAATTTGAAAGCCATTGCCTAAGAAAGCTATCCATTCGGATGCTTATTGTATAAAAGCATGATATTTACAGAATGCTATAATTTTGATTTTAATTTTTATTAGTGTTTCGTGAACCCTATTGTTTTACTTTTTAGTTTTTTAAATAATGCTCTCTTAAATCTCTCTATTAATGTAATATAAATTACTAGTGAAGATTCATACACAATCTAAAACACTCTATTCACATTTTATACAATAAAGAAAACGAATAATTTCTTAAACAAAAAATAATTTTGAACTATTTACAAAAATAGATATAATTTTTGAAAATTTACAAAAAATAAGTAACTAGAAGGGCTTCTCTCCTTGACAAAAAGTTAAGGCTGAAAAGGTTAACAAACGCCCTTTTAAAGGACGTCTGCACCTGATAGACGCCCTTTAAAAGGGCTTTTGCCCATTGAGTAAAACTTGTGTGACAATACAAGCCACGTGGTACACTCTTAGTGGATGCTGACCGTATGGATGTTTGGCCAGTCCCTCGGTGGACTTGCAAACCAAAAATCAACTTGATTAGTAATTTACAACCTTTGGATCTTTGCACTCAAATAATGCTCAAATTCCTACGGTTAAAATCAACCCACGAAAATGACTTCAATCCAACGCTTATAAACCCCTGATCATCTTTATTTTGGTGTGTAGGTCCACTAGTGATTGGCCAAACATCCATACGGTCAGCGTCCACAAGGAGTGCCACATGGCTCGTATGACAGAGTTTTCTTCTTCAATGGGCAAACGCCCTTTTAAAGGGCGTCTGTCAGGTACAGATGCCCTTTAAAAGGGCACTTGTCATCTTTTTCAGCCTTAACTTTTTGTCAAGGATAGACGCCCTTCTAGTTACCCTTTTTTTTGTTGTAAATTTTCAAAATTTATATCTGTTTTTGTAAATAGTTTAAAATTATTTATTGTTTAAGAATTTTTTATAAATAAGATGATAATTCTAATATTTGAAGACAAACACATTATTAAAATATAAAATTCACAATTTGATTAAAGTGTTAAATACAATAAGTAACTCATCTAATATTCGTTTTTCCATTAAAATACATAAGAGGATCCAATGGCTCATTTTCCACATCGTCCAAAAAATAAAAAAGTTAAAAATGTTCACATTGGCTCTTTTTTGAATATGAACTTTGTTAACTCAACCCACTTGTTCGCGTAAATTTGACGAGCATTAATCAAAGCCAACTCCTCTTCTTGAGTCCATGCCTCTTTGTTTATGACAAAATTAAGATGATTATGCCACCTAAAAGTCAACATATATTAGTTAATATAAGTGGGAGTGTAGCGTATATTTGTCACAAAACGAATTATAAAACAAAAAAATTGAACAAGGATGTATCATAAAAAGTTGAGATATATTCCTGTACTGCATCTTCAAAGTTAAAAAGAGAACGATCAGGTATCTATATAACAAAACAGGGAAGTTGTCTCCCCACTTATACCCCCTCTTATCTATTTAGACAAAGAAGGGCTGAGATCTTATCCCCCAAATAGATGGTGGATCTCAGCCATGCACACCCAATTTTGACAAATGCTTTGTTGGAGAGTGCCGTGGGCACGGACCATCCACTATCTATATAACAAGTGACAGTGGTTGTCTTATACCCCTCTTATCTTATATGGCTTCAATAATGAGTGGCTGAGATCCACTATGCTTTATATCGATGGCTGAGATTAACTCCCACCCGATTTTGACAAACATTTTGTTGGAAAGTACCGCGGGCACATGCCACCCACGCATGTAAGACAACTCAGTTGTATTCTCTTATCTTATCCATCCATCTAATGTGGACTGTTAGATAAAGAGTGGTTGAGATCAAATCCATCGATCTAATGTGGACGGTTAGATTTCAGTCACTCAATCCACCTCATTTGACCTCAATTTATTCCAAATTTGAATTTCAACACTGTTATTTTTTGTTATTTTTTCATTTCTCCCTATGTGCGTTACAATTCGTTATAATGGAAAAAATGGTAACACCCTAGTCCGTTATACCGTTTGAGTGCCGAAGACACCCAATTTTTGCAAACGCTTTTGTCGGAGAGTGCCGTGGGCACAGGCCATTTACTATTCTATATAACAAAACACATTGGTTTGTCTCCCTATTTATACTTCCTCTTATAAGCATCAACAAAGAAGGGCTAAGATCTAATCCTCACTAGTATCTTACAAACAAAGGAACTATATATATCACACATAACACAATTCTGGGGTACAAATAAAAAGGAGTCAATGGCTGATTTTTAGTGAGGACAATTCATTTCCATCATTAAACATTTCAAACCTTATGAAAAGTGGATTCCAAATAATGCTTGATTCACATGGTTACAAATAAACCCATGAAAAATACTCCAATCCAACGATTAGTGTTCATTCCTAGGTTGGCCAACATACAAAAATTCAGAAGGTGCATATACATTGAAGAAGATGCATCTTCAATTCGTTGCTCACTTTCCCTTCATCCCACATGAAGCCTTGGATATGTTCTACAAGCAGGACACAACGTAAATAAATTTTTATTAATATCATGGATCAAAAAAATAAAAATAAGAGTAGGAAAATAAAGCCTTTGTAGGTACAACCACTTAACATAATTCAAAAATAGAATAACAAGAAGTAGAACACTCGTTGTTGCTGTCCTAAAGGTCTTAGCTCTTAAAAATTTAAGTCATACAAGAAAGTAGACTTGTTAATTTTTTCTTTTCCTATGATTCGTGGTGATATCATATATGTATAACTAGCGATTTATGCACGTGCTTCATAATAATTTTTTTTTTAATTCTAACTACAATAGCGTGTAATTAATTAGATGAATGATGTTTTGGGTGGAAAGAATGAGGTTTGGAGAGATTTTAAGATAATGAAGAGATTTTAGAGTAGTGGAGATAACTTTAGGAGAAGAGTTTTATTCTGACATTATTTCCAACTATGAATTTGTTTTGCCATTGAAATGGAGAGTAAAATTTTTTAAGATCTCAGTCGATTCCATATTAAGATGGTGTGCGGAAAAAAAGGGGCAAAACACAGCTCTAAGAACAACTTCTTTAATCTTCCCATGCGTTCGAAGACTTCAAAATGTGATTTTTCCATCAACATGACCCGAACAAAGCGGCTCCAATCTCATGTGCGTGTCATGTAATGTGTCATGATATTGTGTATGACACTTGGGCTGTGGCTTTACTCAAGGTCGAAGTACTGGTCAGAAGAGTTAAATTTATCCCAAATTACTGCCATTAAGCAGTATATTTTGCCAATTTGTTACCTTGGTTGCTTTGCAGAATTCCTTGTCAGACCAACATGCCTCATCCTTCAGTTGATCCTTAGGCCACTTAGGTCCCCTGAGCCTAGGGCTGCAACACGGGCGGGTTGGGTTGGGTTCGGTTGGAGGTCAACCCTAGCCCAACCCAACCTTAAAGGCTGTGAACCCTAACCCAACCCAACCCAAGGTCAGGCTTAGATTTTCCAACCCTAACCCAACCCTATCGGGTTGGGCCGGGTTAGTTGGGTTGGTGAATTTCTTAATACATCATTTCCAATACATCATAAAAGAAAACATAATATTTTCATAATAAGGGAAAAGTTTATTAACTCAAATGCATGATAAAAGTTACTAAATAAAGAACCAAAAAAAATCTTCAATGAAAACATGATATTTTCAATATCAACCGATCACATAAAAAGTCAGAACGTAGTTTTTAAGGACAAACATCCATGGGTTACATTTGTCAAAATGTAATGTGGCTATTTGTCGGTATACTAATACATATATGTAGTTTGTATGTTGGGCTCGGGGGGTCGGGCCTTAACCCTAGCCCAACCCAATTTGATAGGGTTACCAAAAATCCGGCCCAAGTCCAATCCAAGTTCTGAAATAACTAACCCAACCTAACCCCAACGTCGGGTTCAACCTGTCGGGCTCAGGTTGAGCCGGCCCAAGTTGCAGCCCTAACTGAGCCCGACCCTGTTTAATTACCAATCAAGACTGTTATTAGTGTCAACTCTAGTTAATGACGGAGTGTCCATCTTAATTTCAAAGAAAATCTAGTATATCGAGTTCCATATATATATATTCCCAAAATACCCCATGTGATTTGTAGCCATTGGATCTGAGCATTTTCTAATCATGGGCTTCATGAATATGCTCATGAATGGGTTCCTAGGTCATGACTCAAATCCAATGAATGGATGAGCCAAACATGGACACTAATCCATGTTTGGTATAGATGTTTTGCATGTGTGATATCTAGAAATGTTGTGAAGATTAACGTCATTAGTACAGTTTCTCGTTTCACATGTGGGTGCCAAACTATAGTACTGTTTACACATTCTCGAGTAAAACTTTTGTCGCAAGATGTTGTGAACGAGCCACGTGGCACACTATTAGAGGGCTCTGACTGTATGGATGTTTAGCCAGTCGCTCGGTGGACCAGCAAACCAAAAATCAGCCTGATTAGTGATTTTTAACCTTTGGATCTTTGCACCCAAATAATGCTCAAATTCCTACGATTAAAATCAACCCATGAAATTAAATAACTTCAATCCAATGCTTAGAAATCACTAATACGGCTGATTTTTGGTTTGGAAGTCCACTGAGGGACTGGCTAAACATCCATACGGTCAATGCCCTCTAATAGTGTGCCACATGGCTCGTATTGTGGGTTGTGACCGGCTCTCGACAGAAGTTTTACTTCACATTCTCCCTTAAAATTCTGACAACTCTCATGGATACCCTATTGTAGCTACTTAGAAGTTACATGACACCCCTACAAGTTGAACACGTCAAACTCGTATACGTGGCACACTATTATAGGAAAAGCTGATCGTATGGATATTTGGCCAATCCCTATGTGGATCTACAAACCAAGATTAATCTGATTAGTGATTTCAAACCTTTGGATCTTTGTACCCAAAAATAATGGTCGATAATGCTCAAAATCCACGGTTAAAAATCAACCCATGAAAATGACTCAAATCCAACACTTAGAAATCACTAATCAAGCTAATGATTGGTCTGTATGTCCTTCTAAGGCTGGGCCAAACATCAATATGGACAAATCTCTAAAGAATTTGCTGTGTGGCTCATATTGTTGTCAGTCAGCAACTTTTCTGAATGGCGCTGGTCAGCAAGGTTCTACTTAAGTAAACCTGTTAACATGAATTTCTTTTGGGTATTTTAATAAGGGACGGGCTCGGGGGACCCCCATTTTGGCGTACCCACATAGAAGATGAATCAATGGCTGATTTTTGGTGGGGATGATCTCTATGGTGAGGAGATCATCCTTACAAAAATTAAAATCATTCCGATATTCATAGACTGGTTTAGAAGCTGAAGAATTATGGACCGTCAATTTTTACCGTATAACTTGAAAACCACATTTGATGAGGTTAGAAATTTCAGAATGGGCTGATTTTTTGTTAGGATGATCTATATGGTGAGGAGATCATCCCTACCAAAAATCAGCCATTGATTCATCTTCTATGTGGGTACGCCAAAAATAGGTGTAAAAAATGGGGGTCCCCCTGAGCCGACCCTTTAAATAAATACCCCTGAAATTGGGAAGTAATTAATAATACCCCCTTATACTGTCAAACTTTAGGATTACCCACTTTACCTAGTTTAACAGTAGTTGACTTAAGTTAAAACGGACTTGAATCTATCACACGTGGTTAGTGCATGATGCACGTCTCGTTTTAACGCTAGCCAAATGATAGTTAAACTACGTCAAGGGGGTATTCCTAAAGTTTGAAAGTATAAAGGGGGTATTACTAATTACTTTCAAATTTTAGGGTGTTGTTACTAAATACCCAAAAAAATTAGATGCAAGGACTCCCCATCGTAGCCTTACATAGCTCATTTTTGGGCCCACTGACCACATGGATATTTAGCCAACTCATTGGTGGATAAAAAAACTAAAAATCATCCTGTAGATGCTTTCTAGCCGTCGGATTGTTTTTTTTTTATCGAAAATACTTTAATCAACTAGTATCAATCTTAAAAATGTACTAAAATCTATGGCTAGAGTGAACCGATCAGGTTGATTTTTGGTATTTGTACGTATCCAACAAGGGGTGGGCATCCATGGGCGAGGTTAGTGGGCCTAAAACAATGCAGGAGAGTCCGTTGTATCTAAAATTTTTCTGTCTAGCTAATATGTACCAACCATCAATGACTTGCATGAGAAAGTGCTTCTATTCTCGTTCCCAAACGCCCCCTCAGTGAAACTCTTTAAATACTTAAAATGTCTCTCTATTCCTTTAATACAAATTCTAAATGACCACTAAATTTTTAATAAAAAAAATTAAATGACAAAAATAATCGATCCTTCTAATCATTTCATAACTTTTAAAATGAACAATTCATCCTTTATTTACCCAATGCTTAAGTGACCAAATCTGGTTAAATCTACCCATATGGGTTTTTTGTGTTACGTGACAAATGACCTTATGGATTTTCGGTCTATCCCCACGTGGACCCAAAGACCAAGAACCAGCTTGATTGGTGATTTCTAGACGTTGGATCTGAATATCACAAAATAATGCTCGAATCTCACAGTTGAAAACAACCCATGAAAAAGACCAATCGGGTTGATTTTTAATTTGGGATGTAGATCCACTTAAGGATGGGCCAAATATCCATACGGTCATTGGTCTCTAAGAGTGCGCCATGTGGTCATTGGTCTCTAAGAATGTGTCACGTGGTGTTTTTTAAATTTTCTCTACTGTGGTCATCTTCAGGTGACTTTATGGATGTTTAATTTGGTCCACCTCTTGGTCAGGCCGTCTCGATACAAGTTGAGGCCTAAGGTGAAAACTCTATTTAAGATTGGTATTAATTAAAAAATTAAACTCTTTATATAAAAACTATTCTTGACAATCAAAAACTAGGGAAAAAAATAGATGCAGAGGACTCCCGTGGCCCTACATAGATCATTTTTGGGCCCAATGACTGTGTGGATGTTCAGCCTACCTATTGGTAGATGAACACACTAAAAATCGGCTTGATTGATGATTTCTAGCCATTGGATTTACTACCCAAAAGGCATGCTTGAATCGAATGGGTAGAATAATGCCCTAAAAAGTACTAAAATCTATGGATATAGATAATCAATCAGGTGGATTTTGGTCTGTATATCCAGTAAGGGGTGGGCTAAAAATCCATGCGGTTATCGGGACCTGGGCTGGGGGCCTTCTCTCATCAAGGGGCCTTAGGCGACCGCCTTAATGGCCTTAAGGTAGAGCCGGCTCTGCTCTTGGTAGACCTATACTCCAAAAATCAGTGATTAGTTTATTTATGCATTTAGGGGTAAAATAGGTTTTTGCACTAAAAAGCACTTTTTTTACCAAACACCATAATATGGTAACCTTATTGTTTTAACTACCAAATGGTCAAAAATAGCTTAACTTAAGCACTTTTATATAAGTGTTACTCGGTACGCACTTAAAATAAGCAATAAGGTTACCCAAACACAGCCTATAAACTATAAGCTATACGCTTGGGTTAAGCTTAACCAACACACAACATCAGGCTGGGTCAAGATATTGGCCAATGGATCAGGTCTATGTCTAAGAGTTATGACCCGGCTGGCAAGCTAGGGTTGTCAATTATTATTTTTTTGCTTATTACTTCACACTTGTATCCCATGTGCAAATGCATTTGACATGATACTTGATAAAGATACCAATCAACAAATCATACATATTGCACTTAGCCAAATAATCAAACTTATTGCATGATAAAATATTATAAATGTACGCCAAGGTGAGGGGAGATGGAGTTTAAAAAGATTGAATTCATTTGTACGTATACTAGTGGGTGGCCCATGCCCACGGCACTCCGATCCCCGACAAGGCATTTGTCAAAATTGGGTATGAGTGGCTGAAATCCACCGTCCAGTTGGGGGATAAGATCTCGACCCTTCTTTATTGAAGCCTTTAAGAGGGGGAAACACCAGAGCTCCCTTGTTATATAGATTGTTAGGTTTTTCTTTAGAAGTTCACATGGTAAGAAGATCAAAGGATTGAGAGATTGGAGGAAACTAAAAATCTATATATGTGGAAAAATGGGATTACCAACATAGTTGAAATTGTCAGAATGAACTCGTCGGACAGCTCGATGTGAAACCTAAAACAGCGACAAAGACAGGTATTTTTTTTCTGAAAGCTTTAAGGTTTTTATTTTTATTTTTTTTTAAAGCTTTAATTAAGGTTTTTTATTTATTTATTTATTTATTTTTTCCTATTTTGATAGATTGAAAGCATGCGGCTGGAAAGAGAAGGGAAGACTGCATTCAGAGAACGACAAGCTTCGAGCTGAAATAAAGATACGCAATAGAGTGATTAACTTATGTCGAAGTTGCGGGGCCCATGATTACATTGTGATTATCTCATGTTGTTGGTGTAATTATAGTTCGGCATGCTCAAACTTTTTGATTCATTCTTTAGGGTATTTTGGCAACACCCCCCTTGAAAATTGAAAGTATATAGTAATACCCCCTTATATTTTCAAACTTTGGGATTACCCCCCTTGACCAAGTTTATCAGTGCTTCACTTTAGTTAAAACATGCTTGAATCATGTACGGTTAGCGTTGTACTTGCAAAATTTTGGTCATTTCATAGTTTCATTAACAAGGGTACGAGGCATATCACATTTTAACGTTAGTCAAATGAGGATTAAACTAGGTCAAAGGGGGTATTTCAAAATTTTTAAAGTACAAGGGGTGTTACTAATTACTTTCAAATTGTAGGGGGTATCACTAATTTACCCCATTATTTATTGTGTTTCCATTTGCTGTAGAGCTCTGTTTGTGTTTCACATTGGCAAGAAATAAATTTGATTTTCTTTTGCTTATTTTTTTATGATAAATTTTTTCCCTTACGTAATTTTTTCGTTTTTTGGTCAATGACTGGAACGCTGATGACAGGGCGCAATATGAGCCACGTGGAAAACTCTTAGAGGACTGGTATGGATGTTTGGCAATCCCTAGGTGGAGACCCATTAGTGATTTCTATGTGTTGGATTAGAATTATTTTCATGGGTTGATTTTGACCGTGGGAATTTGAGAATTATTGACCATTATTAGAGGTACAAATATCCAAAGGTTTCAGATCACTATCCAAGCTTATTTTTGGCTTGTAGGTCCACCTAGGGATTGGCCAAACATCCATACTGTCAAAGTCTTCTAAGAGTGTGCCACGTGGTTCATATTGCGCCCTGTTCACACGCCTATCCAGCTACCCCAATCTTTGAGATCTCTTAACTAAATATCCAGAATCTAATGATTTTTAACTATTTATTTTTGAAATTTTAGAAAATCATATTAATGAATTACTGTTTCAAATGATTGAAGTAATCCAATGGTGTAGATTACGAGTGTTAAAAAAAAAGTCCGGATTTGGACTGGGCTAAGGTATGTCAAAAGCCCAGCCTAGCGTACATGTTACTAGGCCCAGTCCAAACCCAACCCATCAAGATCACAACATGTTAGACCAAGCCCGGCCCAATAATAGATATAATGGGCCCAGCCACTAGATTTCAGTTAAGCAAAGCTAGTTCTTGTTAGAAGTTAAGGCGGTCTATAGATGGAGCTCTTGGGGCCGGGCCTAACAATCCATCAAGTCAGCGGGCCCATTAACAACCCTAGTTTAGAGGTAATTATGTTTCATGTGATTCAAGTCACTTCCCAATCTGCCCTTTTCCTTTGGTTTGACTCACCTGATTGTCACTTCCCAATACTAATCAAGCTGATTTTTGGTTTACAGGTCCACTGAGGGACTGGCCAAACATCCATATGGTCAGCATCCACTAAGAGTGTGCCACGTGGCTCGTATTGTGCGTTGCGACAGAAGTTTTACTCGTATTTGACCCGTTTTTTTTAAAGGGCGATTCCTAGAAGTTGGACTCGAGATTTTTTTTTGGACAGCAATCCAACGGTTAGGAATCATCAATCAGGCTGAATATCCGTGTGCAAGTCCTCCACCAAGAGGTGGGCTGATCAACGGACCCGGTCGGAGAATGCATCATCACATGGCAGTTTCAGAGGTGAGACTCGTCCACCTAGTGATTGACCAAACATCCATACAATCAGCGTCCTATAATAGTATTCGACGTGGCTCATATTGTAGGCGGTCAGAGGCTTTGCCGACCCTCGAACGCTCAGCATAGTTTTACTCGTCAAAGGCTCAAAGCCGACCATGAAAATTCCCTTGGTTAATTTTCTCGGAGCCTCCAATGTCCAATCTCCTCCTCACTCTATACAGGGCACCTCTCTCATTTTTCTAGATCAAACATCTCCTTTTTCTCTCTTTCTTACGGAACTGAAGATGGAGAAGAACAAGCATAGTTTGTGCGAAATGTCGAACCTCCCACACGAGATCGTCGTCGACATACTCTCAAGACTACCCGTCAAGTCCGTCTTGAGATTCAGGTGTGTATGTAAAGCCTGGTGCACTTTAATCACCAACCCTCATTTCGTTAACCTGCACCTCAATCAAGCGAATGAAAACAACGACAACCATCTTAATCTCATCCTTAGTTCTGGACCCAGCCTATTCAGCATCCAACCCTTCTCCATAGACTCCATCGATGTATGTAGTGATCCAGTAAAGCTCGACCTACCATTCGAGTCTTCGAACTCGTTCATGAAAGTAGTGGGTTCTTGTAACGGCTTGCTATGTGTATCCATTAACTGGAACACCATATTCCTATGGAATCCATCTACCAGAGAATACGAGAAACTAATTGATTCACCTATCCGTGGTACCTTTTACCGTCAACCGATTTTGGGATTTGGTTATAGTCCGACCACTGAACAATACAAAGTTGTGAGAATCTTATGTTCTTTTCCCAATGATGACCCGACCCTCAACTCTTTTCAGTCCCGAGTCGAGGTTTATACACTAGACATGGATTCATGGAAAGAAGGCGGAGATGTTCCTTATTACATTTGTGGTCAATCATCGGGAAAATACGTGAATGGAGCTTTTCACTGGATAGCGAGCAGTAGGGGATTATTGGATCTTTCCTTAGAAGTAATCATTTCCTTTTTTTATTTTTTGATAGATAAACTGAATTTTATTAAAAAGAAGCTAAGAGGACAAGATGGCCTCCCAAGCAACTGAGAGCAAAACAAAAAGAAAAAATAACAAAACAGCAAGAACACTACTACCCAACGGACAAGGAACAACCAAAGGAAGAAAACAAAGGATAGACAACCCCTCCCTACCCTCCCAAAAAACAAGCACAACTCCTTTACTCACGATAAATCAAAGAGTCTCACTTAAAAACCATCTCTTCAAAGAAAATACATTTCCCCTCCTTGTACAACTTGACTCAAAGAAAAATGAAACCTTTGATTTCTAAACTCAATGCTTCTGACGACGTACTTCTCCCCTCAAAGACCCTATTGTTGCGCTATTTCCAAATGCCCCAGTGGCAAGCGGAGTCAAAGCCCAAAGTCTTTTACCAAGACCACTGAAACCTTTACACTCGATCCTACGAGAAAAGAAACTCTTTGGTGGACCTTGGCAACACCCAGGCTACCCCGAAACTCCTCCAAAAAACTGACCACACCTCCCGAGCCCACTTACAATGAAGAAATATATGATCGCTGGATTCGCCACTCTCCATACAAAGAGGACAATGATTGACCACGTGAATTCCTCTACTCCAAAGAAGATCCATAGTTTGAATTCTTCTCCGAGTTGCACACCACACCAAGAAACGAACTTTCGACGGTGCCTTATTACCCCACACTCGTTTCGTTGGAAACTCTTTTACCCCACAACTGACGAGCACCTTATAGAACGAATGAACTGAGAATGTCCCTTTGCTATCAAAGATCCATCTTCTTGCGTCCTCAATCTGGCTAAACAAGGGATTTCCCCCCACCTTGGCTATAAGGTCAGCCAACCGAGATAGCTCCCAATCATATAAGCAACGCCAAAAATTGAAATCCCAAACATTGTGGCCATTATTGAAAATCTGCATCTCACACATTGTGGCTGTTTTCTTGTTAGAAATAAGGAACAAGTCTTGGAACTCAGTCTTTAGAGAACTATCCGAACTATCCGGACAATGATCGAAAGAAGTAATCATTTCTTTCGATATGGGGGATGAGGAGTTCCGAGAAGTGCCACAGCCTGACTTTGGTAAGCGGAATCCTGACAAGAGTTTGGGGGTGTTGGAAGGATGCCTTTGTATAGTTTGTAATTTCAGTGATAACCATGTGGAGATATGGGTAATGAAGGATTACGGCGTGCGCGAGTCTTGGAATAAACAGTTCTTCATTCGACAATTACTATTAGTTGTATATTTGAGATACTTGAAGCTCTTAGGATCTTCCAAGAACGGTCAATTTCTACTACTGGAAGGGAATAATAAAGAGCTAGTTTTTTACAACTCGAAAAACGAAACGATTAGGGATCTCAGACTTTGTGGTGTTTGTCAAAACTCAAAAAACAAAAAGAGGAGGGATCTCATAATTTGTGGTCTTTCGAATTGGTTTGCAAATGTAACTTATGTGGGGAGTCTGGTTTCACTCAAGGGCTGACAATGGAGTTGAGGGCAACAACAAGAATAAAGGAAAAAGAAGCTTTAAGGTAAAACTAACTATTGTATCCCATCATCAACTCTAACTCATCTACCATATAGAATTCTACTTTCAGTGTATATTTTCTTTGTTATGTAATGTATGGGCTGTTATAATAAGGTCACTTCCGTTAATTATCCAACTGTTAATGAGAGTTCCAGTCTACCTAGCTAGGTAATCTAATCTTCTTTTTGAAAATAAAACATGCAAAAGAAAGGGGATGGGAAACGAGTTGGCTTGGTCTCCCTGTTTCTTTAGGTACACGTGTAATATCTGTTTTATTTAGAGTAGGTTCAATTGTAGTTAGCAATTCGGCATTCTGAAAAAAATTGGGACGGGAATAATACGAATATATATAATCCATTTTGAAAATTTTGAAACAGTAAAACATGGTCAAATAAACGGGAAACGTAAAAAAAAAAAAAAAACGAGTTCGAGAATAATTCATGTATAATACGATTTAGTATAAACAGTCTAGCACCAAAAAGTCGTGTGCGTGTGTGTGTAAACCAAACATTAGCATGATTAGTGCTTTATATCCATCAAATTTTATAGATTTTCATGGGTTGATTCTCAACCATGGGATTAGATCATTATTTTGGTGTGGGTACAAGTCTAATAGCTAAAAATCACCATTCAGGCTGATTGTCAACCGAGATTATAGATCATTCGGATAAAAGAAAGTCAGGTCATTGATCACTAAGAATGTGTCAATAGACTTTTTCCTACAAGTGTCAAATTTGAAGTATTATTGGAAAGTTTTATTGAAAAAAATGGAAACTCATGTTTTAATTGGTTTTAGAGAAAAAACGAAGAATAATTACTATAGTTCAATGTGTACGGTCGTTTAAAATATTTTTCCAAAAAAAAACTTACTTTATTTTCGGGTATAATACGTGTATAGTAGGCAGAATTACTAACTAGGGAATTAACTGCCTAGCTAGGGTCACTCATCTATTTCTGTAAACAGGGCTAGGATCAAATAATGTGTGCATCTCTTCATGGGTCCATTCCTTCAATTGTCGTTTACCTTTATACATTCAAATATTTCATGTGCGGAGCCTCATTTGTCTCAGGGCTGATTTTTAAGTGGAGGGAGCCGGTGACAATGAGCAAATGGGAAAGAGGAAAATGGGAGAAAATGAGGAAAATGATATCATGGAGTTTCATATGTTTCGATGTCATTTTATACACAAGCTTGTACTTTGATGTGTTGTGTTGTTTAATGTGTGAATGTTTGAATATGTTGTTGTTGTCAAATATGCTTTGTGTCCCTTTTGATCATCTATATCTTTTTCTCTCTTTTCTATCACCTTTATGTTTTGAAAATAATACATCCTTTTATCTACCAAACAAATTCAAAGATGTCTATGGAGTTATAATTAGATCTTATATAGCCTTTCATTCTCATTAAATCTAGCTTAGTCAAGACTCTTCTTTACTCAAGTAAGGCAACAATATATTAAAATTAAGTATACAAATATGGAGAGCTTTTCTACAAAAAACTCTCAACTGAAACACAAAATTGCTTTGAGGAAAGGATGCTTCGATGTAGTTTGAAGTGCAAAGCCAAGTAAACACCAACTTGGACAGTTAAGCAAGATGACGAGTAGATCACAAAGACTAGTTCAAACAAAGATCTCTTTAAGAACATAAACAGAAGGCTCGGGATATTTCTCACAACAAAGAAACTCAAAGCATCCTTACGAAGCTCAGAAGAATTAGTGAGAAAGGTGGAGGATTATTGAAGGAGGGAGGGGTATTTATAGAGTAAGGGTCTAGATTTGATTGTGCGGGCGCGGAAGGAAAGGTCGACCGCTCTAACAAATTGATCAACCCATCAGACCGGTTGACTGCTTTGTAGGTCGGTTGACCTTTCTTTGGAAAAATTCACCTAAAGGTGCGGTAGTTCGGCCACTTTGACCGGTCAACCTTTCCCTCCAAAAGAGCATTTTATGCTCTACTAATCCAAATTAGTGTCAAGGGCCAATAGACGGGTCTATGGCACTTTTATGTCCATCTAAAGAAGGCCAACAGGAACGACGAGAACCCTTCGAGACTTCAAAGCTCTAATCGTTTCAACACTCCAAGTTCTTCCAATTTGAGTGTTCGGATCACCAAATCAAGTCCATCGCTCTCAGTCCGATGAAGATATGCAAGCTCTAATATTAAAGGTTACATATATGAAACTTAGAGATTTCCTAAAATTGATAACACATGGATTATTTCTTTATCAATCATAACCCTAATCATATATGTTGTCTATCCACAAAACAAATAGAATAACAATCGACACACAAGAAACAAAGAGGATTAATGGGGTTTCCACACTTGCCTGAATGTGCTAAGTTGGAGAGAAATCTATCCACAAAAGTCAAGGGTTTTCCCAAACCCTAGCTCTAAAGAGAAAAGAGAGAGAAGAAAGAGTTTATAATACTTTTTGTGAGAATAAAAGTAATTTTCGTCACTTTAAAAGGTGTATTTATGACAACCTTCAAAAAGCTCTAAAATAGGTCAATAATGGATTAAATTGGGCTTAAGGCCTATAAGTATCAACTAAGATACTAATTTGGTCCTAATTGAGCTAAAAAAGTCTCTAAAATGGCTCTAAAAGCCTATCCAACAAATGTCACAAAGTTAAACATCATTACAACATTAATATTACACACAAACCATGCATATTAATTACATTAATTAATTATTTACTAGAATAATTAATGGGCAGATATACACAGCATTACAGTGAGATGAAATTTTGGATAATAGGGTGAATCTGACCAAACATTTGACTTTAAGAGCCAATTACCAGTTCTCACGTACGGATACAATAATCAAATGTTCAAGTCAGATGAGAGTTTGGTGCGCTGAGAGAGAGAGAGAAAGAGAGAGAGAGAGAGAAAGGGTAGAGCTTTTGTGAGAATTAATTATTCCTCTCCTTTATAGTGAGATAGGGCCCCTACTTACAAGGTTATCTTGGGATAGGTGACACTTGATGTCTTTACTTACCCTTGGATGGTCAAGGTATGGTCACATACGTAGGCATCATGGTGTCTGTCGCATGCGCAAGAAGCTACAACCATACGTCATGGGTTGGGTCTTCGAACCTATCAACTGGTCAACCAGCTAGCAGCCCTAAAATGCAAATTCTAGAGCTTTGTTTGTGCTTGTCACAGTGGCTAGAAATTACTTAGATTTTTTTTCTTTTTCTTTTTGATAAAATCACTTTCTCATCATATATTTTCTGCATCTTTTCTTTTTCTCTATTCAATTATAAGTGGAAGCTAAGAGTTTGAAGCTAACATATGAAGTATCCCTCCTGGGGATCCGATTCTATTTGAAAAAATGAAACAGAAAAATCTCTCGCATTCAACAATTTTTGTTTTCAATTGCTCGATGCCTTTTCTGTTTTCACCATGTTAAATAAGGGTAATATTATCCAATAATTTGTTTCTATATGGGAAAGGACTTCTCCATATACAGAAAATTTGGTATCGATGAGTGTATAGTATGTAACATGAGCGAAAGACGTTTTTTTTTTTATGTAAATTTTTTTTTTTTTGTTTTGTAATTACATTAATGGGCAACTTGAAACCAAGATTTTAGCATTCAAACTTATTATTTTTTTATTTATAATTATTAAAAATCGATTGTGAATTCATGATTGTTAGAATCAAAGGATCAAACCTGGGTCTAGGAGTATCACAATTTTTTTTATTGATAACTAGACTGACTACGCGTGTATTGCACATGAGTGATTGTAGGGGCCTTTTCGGAAGATATGAAAATAATGGCATGATAAGTAATTAAGTAGTTATAAGGACATGAAAAAGTAATTAAATATTTATCGTCTGATTGAAAATGTAATTGATGGCACGAGGACATTTAATGAGTACTGCTTTTATTCTTGGCAGATATGGGCATTTATTGAACTAATAGATCCCTCTACGTTTTTTGACACGCAACTAATAGTGAATTGTCCAATGGCAATGCAAGTTTGTGGCTTTAAAATAGTAATAGATAACCAACTCTTCAATGGGTTTCTTAAATTCATCTGCAGTTGGCCCCACATTCGTGTGTCATTTTATGTATCACTGTCAAACTCTTCTATAAATGGAGCCCATGGTCATTGCAATTGTGGCCGGGCCTAACAGCCCATCAAGTCAGTGGGCCCATTAACAACCCTAGCTTAGAGGCAACCATGCAAATATCCCAAGAGGCATGTATTATATTGTTGGTATTTGTTGTTTTACAGCAAAGGAGAACCCTACAAGTTTTTGGTCCTGCAACTTTTTTATCCAATGATCCTACAACTTACAGTTAAATGCCACCTGTCCTGGTGTTAAGGTGGCTCTCAACTGTAGTTACCCTTTAACAGTGGAGAAAAAGCAACAATAGTTAATGGGCAAGACAGGTGGCACTTAACTTTAGATTGCAGGATCACTTGATCAAAAAGTTGCAGGATCAAAAATTTTCTCCACTATATTTACTTATCAATAAACCTTGCCTCATCCCTTTGGTTGAAGCATCTTCTCAACCCCCAATCATTGAGTGATGTAGAGGGTAGTGCACTGGCAACCTGGACGGCTGATTGAAGCTAATAAGGAAAGGAAGAGGGAGAGTGGAGACAACTTGCACTGCTTTAAATTTCAACGGGTTCTTCAAGTTGCCCATGCCCTCCCCGACATATGTCACTAGATGACAGGGGGTTTAAGGAGATGCCTCAACCAAATGGGTGCGGCAAGCCCAATTGTTTTACTTATCTATTCTACTATATATAACTATATAACGGACAAAGGTCCTTCTTGCGTGCCTCAAGCTAAACCCCAAATATGTCCAAAATACTCCTCTTTTGTTTCTTTTCATTTTATTAATTTTTTTACTTTGGAAGGGGTTCTTCGGTCTTATTGGTGTCAAAGACACATCAGCCCTGCAACTCTTCAATGCTCTCTTTTATTACAAAAAATAAAAAAATCTTATTCCTAATATTACCCTCAAATTCATTAAATTGACAAGTATTGCTTATTTTCGGTCTAGAAATTATTTTAATTGATAAGGGTTCTTTGGTCATTCAGTATTTTCACATTCCAACGCAGCTGTTCAAGCAATCATTATATTTAATATGGCACTTAAACTATTCATTGAAAAAAATTAGATGATAGATCCATCATCGAAGTTGATGATCGACCCACATTGTAAGCTACATGGCACACTATCGGAGGATACTAACTGTATGGATGTCTGACACATCCCTAAATGAACTTATGTAACAAAAATAAGCCTGATTAGTAATTTTTAACTTTTTGATCGTAATTCTTGAAATACACGGTGGGTAATAATCCATGAAAATAACTCTAATACAATGGCTATAAATTACTAATCTAGGTGAATTTTGATACGTAAATCTAATTATGGATGGTAAAAACATCTATATGGTGAGTGGTATCTAAGTGTGTTCCACGTGGATCATAATATGGTCCATCATTAATTTGGATGATTTAAAAACAAAACAAAACCAAAAGCTACCTCACATACTTCATTATTAAAATAGTAATGATCACATGGTTCAAGAGCCATGGATATTATCATGTTGTATAGTGGTGTCATTTTGTCACTAGTCAAATAATACACAAAATCTACGGTTAAAAACAAACAATGAGAAAGACTAATCCAATTGACAAAAATAACTAATCGGGATAAATTTTCTTATATAGATCCCCCCTAGGGATGGGCAAAATTAAATGTCTATACGGTCATCGATCTCTAAGGTGCTGCCATGTGTAAGGTGCACGTGCATCGCACGTGGCATTCCCCTAGTCTATATAACAAGTGAGAGTGTTGTCTCCCCACTTATAACACCCTCTTAAATGTTTCAATAAAGAAGGATCGAGATCTTATCCCCCCAACAGGACGGTGGTTCTCAGCCACTCACCCAATTTTGACAAATGCCTTTATGAGGCTGATTGTGGTATATGCCGAATTACTAATTATGGTGAAGCATCCGCTGACAAGCTTCTTCTGTGTTCTTCAAAATTTGTGTAATTAGAATCTAGATAGACATAACATAAATTTTAGAGACCATGATCAATGGTTTAAGGAAAAATTTATTTGCACCCCACAAATTGTGCAAGCACCCCGAGTAAAACATTGTTGACCGTCCACGCTGACTGCCAACAATATGGGCCACATGGCACACTTTTTAGGGGACATGACCGTATGTATGTTTGGCCAATCCCTATATGCGCCTACAAACAAAAAATCATTCTGATTGGTGATTTCAAACCTTTGGATCCTTGTACCCATATAATGGTCAATAATGCTCAAATTCATACAGTTGAAAACAACCCATGAATATGACTCCAATCAAATGCTTAGAAATCACTGATCAGGTAAATTCTTGGTTTGTAGGCCCATCTAGGGATTGTCCAAGCATCCATACAGTCAGCGTCATCTAGAAGCTCCTATTGTGGGCTGTCATCGGGGGCGATCATCATGGGATGTCAGCGAAGTTTTACGCAGGGTGCTGGCACAATTTGTGGGGTACAAAATATTTAAACATATAGGTCGACAAGCTACAATGTCGTCCACTCTTAAGGACTGTGCTAGTATTTTTCTTTTTCTGCATCAAGAATGAGTTTGAGGGGCAGAATGCATGGTTATTTGTGTGGCCGTCAATGACCACAAGATACTGTCGAAGGGACCGGAATAAATTTTGGAAAAATGATGTACCAAGGCATACCTCACGCGGAAGCACCATTTTTGTTACTCTCCACTACCATCTGGGCCACTGACTGCATGGATGTTTAGGCCATCCCTTGCTGGATATACACACCAAACAATCACACTGATTGGTAATCTATAAGCATTTGATTTTAGTACTTTTTAAAGTGTGATTATAGCCGTTGGATTCAACCATTATTTTTGAGTACTAAAACAAACGGTTAAAAATCAACGAAACAAACTGATTTTATGTAGGAATCTCTACTAAGGGGTGGGCTAAACATCCATGCGGTCAGTGGGCCCAGATGGCAGACGCCAAAACAGCGTGAGCTATACTTTGTTACATTACGACCTATAATTTTTTGCTGGTAGACGTCTTATAGAGGCCACTGACATTGGATGTTTGGCTTATCCCTAGGTAGACTTACCAGACCAAAAATCAGCCTGGTTTGTGATTTCTAACTGTTGGATCTTAGTACCATAAATAACACTCCAATCCCACAGTCAAAATCAGCACATGAAAAAGAGTTAAATCAACATTTCGAAATTATAATTTACCAATCAGGCTGATTTTTGGTCTGTAAAGTCTACTTAATTAATCGCACTGACCACATACAGCCTACAATAGAGCCACGTGGCATATATTTTAGAGGACATTTGGATGTTTGACCAATCCTTAGGTGGACCTGAAAACTAACCTGATTAGTGATTTCTAAGCGTTCGTTCCATCTTAAAAAAGCATTTCTTTTTGTTTTCCATAAATCACAAAGTTTTCCAAAACATTCTTAGTTAGGTGTCCAATCACATTATACAGATCCGATGTAGCACGCAATATGAGCCATGTGGCACACTGGTTGATTTTAACTGTGGAAATTTGAGCATTATTTGAGGTACAAAGATCCAAAGGTTTGAAATCACTAATCAGACTGATTTTTTGGTTTGTAGGTCCAACTAGGGATTGGAAAAACATCCATACGGTCAGAGTCCTTCTAATAGTGTGTCAGGTGGCTCATATTGCGTGATGTCATCAAGGCCAATGACAGTGCTGTCATCAAAGTTTTACTGGTGGATAATCGTTTTTAAATGGTCGGTGAGACCGCTCCTTTAGTTACCCTTAGGGAAAAATTCGTTGGTCCCCGGGGCTTTCAAGGCTTTCAAACTTTGAAGGTCCCCTCCCAAAATGTCTTACATGTTTTGTCTTACATGTTTGATATCTACCCTTGCGTGGGTTGGGTTCCCGCGACCCTTGGGACAATTATAATGGGTCACATTTGAGTAAAAAAGTTAGAATATAATTACTTTTTGTGTAATTAAATTATCAAAAAATTTTATAAACTAAACTAAAATAAATTTAAATGTATTTGCAAAAACAAAAATAACTTTCTAACATTTATAAAAAAAAAAAGTAACTAAACGCCTTTTGACAAAAATTAAAGCTGAAAAAGCTGATAAACGCCTTTTAAAAGAGCGCTTGCCCATAGAGGCATAAACTTCTGTCACAAAAAGAGCCACATGTTACACTCTTAGTGGATGCTGACCGTATGGATGTTTGGCTAGTCCCTGGGTGGACCTGCAAACCAAAAATCAGCTTGATTAGTAATTTACAACATTTGGATCTTTGCACTCAAATAATGCTCAAATTCCTACGGTTAAAATCAACCCATGAAAATAACTCCAATCCAACGCTTATAAACCATTGATGATGTTTATTTTTGGTCTGTAGGTCCACCTAGTGAGTGGTCAAACATCCATACGGTCAGCATCCACTAAAAGTGTGCTACGTGGCTTGTATTGTGACAAAAGTTTTATGCTCTATGGGCAAACGCCATTTTAAAGGGCATCTGTCAGGTACATATGCCCTTTTAGGGCGTTTGTCAACCATTTTCAGCTTTAATTTTGGGCAGACAGGCAGAAGTGTCAACGGGTCAAGCATAAACACCCTTTCAAAAGGCATTTAGTTACTTTTTTTTTTGTAAATGTCAGAAAGTTAATTTTGTTTTTATATAAACATTTAAATTTATTTTCGTTTATGAAATTTTCTGTTAAATTATTTTAAATAATTAATAATAAATAAAAGGGCATTTTTGAACCATCCCCCTTGCGATCCCATAAAAAATTCAGGGAAACTGCATAGTTTGAAATCCCGGCCCCTTCCAAAATGTTGACACGTATCCTTTGTTAACCACCCTTAACTAACCAAGGGCTTAACGTGAATTCGGTAAAGGCTTTGGGTACGCGTCAAACATTTTGGGATGATGTCAGGGGTGAGCGAATCTTAATTTTCTCTTTTGATTCAATTTTAATTAGCAACAATCCTATCCATCCATCGCTAGAACACAATTTTGGGCATCGATGGATGATGATAAACATCCAGATCCAATCCATCTTGCTCTAGCGAAGTTTCAGAAATGGGCAACCACGTGGCAACATCTTAGTCATCCACATCCTACTGCTTTCACGGGCACATTTCCATTTTTTTTTTCTAGAATACCCTTTTTAGTTCATTAGTATTTTGGTACTTGTTTGCATTAACTCAGCTTTACATCAAATTTCATGATTCCACCAAAACTGTTAAGATCACGATGTAAATCAACCCATGAAAAGGATTCCAATCCAACGCTTAAAAATTACTAATTAGGTTAATTTTGGTCTTTATGTCCATCTTGCCGAACATCCATACATTCAGAAACTTCTAAGAATATGCCACGTGGCTCGCATTGTGGTCGGTCAGCAACTTTGCCAACTGACGCCGGTCAGTTAAGTTCTACTCAAGATTTCTAAGACGTGCTTAGTTGAGAACTAGATAATTAATATTTAATAGTTAAGTAAAAGTAAAAGATATCTTATATAATAAGTAATGGGCTTAAGTCCATTAGTTTATAAAGAATGCACAAGCCATTCAATATTTCTAATTATTTTATTTCCTTTTCTCAATCTCCCTCAAAAACAATGGAAAATACTCTAATCCAACGGCTAAATTACTAACAGGTTGAATTTTGGTACTTGTTTGCATCCATATGGGCCAAACATCCATATGGTCAGTGGTCTCTAAGAGTGGGCACAGATGGCAATGGTAAATCCCTCACCCTCGGGCACATGCAAACCCCCTCATCCACACGTAACAGCTAAGCTGGGCCGAAGCCTAAAGGGTGGCCGCCAAGAGGGGGATTCGAACTCAGGACTTGTGCTTCCTCAAACGTGGTCCTAGCCATCTCACCAACCCTTTGTTGGTTAGTCTCTACTATTATAATGCAGCTAATGTTGGAAAAATCTTGGTTGAAAAAATTTGAAAATGTTACTAACGGGTTCACTTTAGGCATAAATAAAAGTGGGACCCACTTAACTTTTGAGACGGGCCACTTTGGTTTTGCATCTCCTTGATATGGAGAATAATGAGGTTAAATTATTTAACCAAGATCTATTATAGGTGAATGAAAAATTAGATCCAAAATACCCTACTTGTAATGTGTACAAGTGAGTAAAGTTTGTGAAAACCTTTAATCCCACATCGGATAGCAACAAGATTGGAATGCAACTTATATATGGAAGTTGTTCCATAGAGACTTGTTTGCACAAAGAGAATAGTAGGTGGGCTTGCGCGCACACGGGGACCCATGAGGAATCCAAGGCTTTCTTGTTGGATTTAGATCCAGGGCCCGAAATACCCTGCACGTTCTCAGCTTTTAAGCTTCACGTGGGTGCGCGAATAACTAAGGTTTTGCTACTTTTTGAATGGGCTTTGATTTTCCTTTGTGAATGAGCATTGGGCTTCGGGCTTGGGCGAAATTCATTGAACATGGGCGGTTATGTAACACCACCAAGCGGTTATGTAACCGTCAAACGGTTACATTCCACCACCTTCTCACCAAATTTCCATGCTTTAACTAATTTCCTTGAATTTAATAATTTTTTATTTTTGGGAGAGTACGAACACAGCTCCAGTTCGCTAGGCGTGTGGATTGAGTGCTAATTCCCCACGTAGAGATCGTTGTATCTTGGGAGACAGACGTCCAAAGACTTTTGGCACAGTTATAAGGGGACGAATTTGTCTTAAGGACATTGTGTGCAACATAAGACTCGATCGATATTATTTGCCTAAAACAGTGAGTTCTTTAATTTTGATTAATTATATTTAATTATATTCTTCTTCTCTTTCTATCTTCCATTTTTTGTGATTATCAATCGGATTAGATAACAGCTAACCCTTTTAATCTGTGAGTTGATCTTGAATCATAATGTATTTTTTTATTTTTTAATTTTTAAAAAAATTTATAACTATTAAAAAAAGATGAAGTCGAGAAAAAAAGAAAGGATATTTTGGTCCTACAAAATGAAAAACCTTATTGCAAAAGTTGAGTAGCTTACTAGGTACTAGGACATCAAGGACAACTTTTCATATCTCTAACAACCCACTTTTCTCTCTCTCAACTACCTCTCTCTTTCTCTCACACCCAACACTCAAATGGTTGGTGTGTATCCTCCTCTTTCGAGAGGTCATGGGGTCAAACCCACAGAGGGAGATTTCCTCGTTTGAGCAGTGTGCTAGGAGTAGAAATCCCTTTTACCGGCTTGACCGGGTCCATACAAGTTTCACTTGTTAATCTGTGGGGCCCTCCCACGATGGTGACTACAAAAAAAAAAAAAAAACTACCTCTCTCTTCCAAGTTGGTAGAAATGGAACCATTAGAAAGCCCTTGACTAGAGCATGTGACTTTAAAATCTAACTACTCATACTCAAAATATAACATTATAATTAATGTTATTTTAAAATTACTATAATACCCATAAAAGCATGTGATTCATCTTTGTCTTAAACTAGTGGGTGGCCCGAGCCACGACACTCCCCGACAAAGCATTTGTCAAAATCAGGTGTGAGTGGCTATGATCCACTGTCCACTTGGGGGATAAGATCTCGGCCCTTCTTTATATGAAGCCTATAAGAGGGGGAGACAATTGAGCTCCCTTATTATATAGATGAGGAGTTTTAGTCATTTTTATAATTTTAAAAAGACTCCCTCAGCTCCACCCATTTCTTACATCCTATTCTTAAAACCTAGTGGTGGGGTCTACATAGATATCATGTTGAACCATCCCACTACATTATAAGTTTGCTATCCTATGGAGACATCTTCCCAAAATAATTATTCCATTTCAATAGTTTTAGGGGGTGTTTGGCAACACAAAAAAAAAGGTAACTTATTGACTTTTATAAGCCAAAAAGTTAAAAATTTAATTTGAATGTGTTTCATATTTGACTTTTAAAAAGTGCAAAACTAACTTAAGACTGAAGTTAAATCTTTTAGCTTTTAACTTCTGACTTTTCGGTAGGTCAAAAATCAACTAGTAACTTCTACAAGTAAAAGTACTTTGACGCATCAGGCTAGGTTGGGGTTGCACGAGTAAATCTTCTGTCACGACAAAGTTGCAAATCACACAATCACAGCCAATGAGTTCTCGGGCACGTACACCTCAAAGCAAAAAAGCATATGGGTACGTTGCAAAAGCACTTGCATTTAGAATTCATTGGCTTGTGATTGTGTGATTTAAAATTTGTTGTGATAGAAGTTTTACTCGGGTTGCACATGTTGTGCCTGCTATCTGGCTGATGTGGTTGGTCCCGTATATTCTTTTTTTTTTTTGTTTTATTTAATAATCACACGTGCAAACAACACTAACACCTCTGCCATTCATTCACACGTGCCCTTTATTTAGAAAGTGTAGGGTGCACGATTCGATTTAGGCGTCAAAGTATTGTAACTTCTAAACAAAAATTTGTAACTAATCTAACCAAATCCAGAATAGATATATTCTCAAAGGGAAAGATATGGTAGTCCCCGGGCTGCCATGCTTTTAATACTACAGGATTCTACCATAGAGTAGAACTTTGCTGACCGATCACAATATGAGCCACCTGGCACATTCTTGGAGATTTCTATCCGTATGGATGTTTGGCACAACCCTAGATGGACATACAAACCAAAAATTAGCCTGATTAGTAATTTTTAAGCGTTGGATTGGAGTCGTCTTCATAGGTTGATTTTTTAATTGTGGAATTTCAGCATTATTGACCACTATTTGGGGTACAAAGATCCAAACGTTTGAAATCACTAATCAGGGATTGGCCAAACGTCCATAAACCTCCTCAAAGAGTATGCCGCGTGGCTCATCTACTTATACTAACATATTCTTATCTATCCAACAACTTGTGGACACTAACTAGAAGATTTGTTAGATCAAACGCCAGTCTCATCGGATGATCCTAACCATCCAAAATTTAAATTCTTTCTGACCACTAAAATCCAATCAAATTTGATTTTCGCTCAAAGACTAGGTATTACTATAAGTATAGTAGTACCAAGAGTAGCTTAGTGTTTCTCCTTGCCACGTATCCTATAAAATAAAAATATAGTTTAAGGAGGAGTATGTGGCTAACAGAGAAGGATGGGAGTTGGGTAACTACTAACTCCCTGAAGTACAGCATCGAATCCTACACGACACGGCAAGGCAGATAAATTTTTCAATTTTCTACTCTCCCTATTGGAGGCTGACTCCTTTGAACGTCTCGCTAGGGTCACTCTCTAGATTTTTATCAAAAGAAAAAGGTATCCTTGACCTTATAAATACTTGAATCAGAGATCCAAGAGAGATCAGAGGAAATATATTTGAGAAAAACAAGAACACAATGGAGGGAGGGAATCAACAATGGAGAAGAGAGAGTCATCCTTTGTTGAGAGGTGGGAAGAAAGAGAGCTGTTACAATCATGGGCTTTCTTCATCTCAGATTCAATCACTGGCTTCCATCTGTGAGACTCTCATACCTTCTCTACCATTAGATTCTCTCCACAGCAATTTCAAAGATGGCCCACCAAATAAAGCCCTTCAGTCCTTCTATCTTGCTTCTGGTTCTCAGAAACCAATTCCTGATGAGGTAATCTCTCTCTCTCTCTCTCTTGAGGATAAGGTTGGAGAGTTTTTTTGTTTTTTTTAAAGTGTTCTCTTCTAAGTTCTAACCATTAATTTTAATTGAGAGCAGGTTGCAGAGCTTTTGGTGAAGAGGTGTATATCAGATGCTGTGTTGTTAGTGAAATTGGTTCTAAAGCTACTATCAACCAGATTTGGGACTCTAGTGCTTTGTGGGTCTCTGTGTTTTGGTGGGGGTTTCCCATTGATTAAAAAGTTTTCAGATATTTCCTTGGAAAACAGAGAAATCATTCTGAAGAAATGGTCAAGGAAAACGTTTCTCACCCCTCTGAGAGTTGTCTTTGCTATGATCAAAATTCTCTGCCTCTTCACCTTCTTCTCCAGAGTAAGGCTTCTTAACCAGTAAAATCTTGCTTACCCATTTGATCTTTTTTCTTAACTTAGAAGAAAATTCCATAAACATTTTTCTTTTAATCTTTTTGAGGAAAAGCTTGAATCAAGTTTCTGTTATTTTTTATTTTTTATTATTTTTTATTTTGAAGTTTGAAGAAGAGGTTGTGGATTATAATTTAGTGTTTTGTTTAGATTCTTTGATCAGCTTTGATTTTACAGATACTATTGCCTGTAGGATCTGCTCAGACTTTCCTCATGGATGGCTCAGTAAAGCCATCGCAGAAGACAAACGTCGATCTGTTTTGTGGAGATTTTGTTTTTAGTGAATATATATCTGGCTCACAAAAAAAAAAAAATTCTTGGAAACTTTTTCTTGTCTTTTGCGCTGTTGCATCTAATGGGGATGCAAGCAGTTGCACAATGCCACCCCTCAAAAAGTCGAGAAATAAATACATATTTTAATTCAAGGTGTGGTTTTCCAGGCTGTTTTTATTGACTTGTAAGGCGTTGCTTGCTAGTCCTTTAGGGTTGCACAGATGCAACCTGCAAAAAGACAAGAAAAAAATACATATTTTAATTCAATGTGTGGTTTTCCAGGCTGTTTTTATTGACTTGTAAGGGGTTGCTTGCTAGTCTTTAGGGTTGCACACATGCAACCTGCAAAAAAAAAAATCATATTTTAATTCAAGGTGAGATTTTTCAAGCGGTTTTTTATTGGATTGTAAGGCGTTGCTTGCTAGTCCTTTAGGGTTGCACAGATGCAACCTGCAAAAAAATAAGAAAAAATTACATATTTTAATTCAAGGTGTGGTTTTTCAAGCGATTTTCATGGACGTGTAAGGCGTTGCTAGCTGATCCTTTAGGGTTCCACGGATGCAACTTTCAAAAGACGAAAAAAATACATATTTTAATTCAAGGTGTAGTTTTCCAAGCAGTTTTTATTGACTCATAAGGCCTTTCATATTTTAATTCAAGGTTGTGGTTTTCCAAGCGTTTTTTCTTGTCTTTTGGAGGAAGTTGTATCCATGCAATGCAAAGCCATTAAGGTGTTGTTTGTTAGCATTCCTCTTATTACCAATCAGCATTACCCTTACAATCATCGTTGTAAGGGTCATCGACATCGTTTTCCTGTCATTATCATTGTTCGCGTAAAAGATTCTCAATGGACCAATGCCTTCATAACCAGTTAGCTGCATGTCAATTTCAAAAAATGAGTGAGAGGGACTTCCTACTCCCATGATGATGAAGGGTTGTCTCCTCTGTTTGGTTTTTCTTCAATTTATCTTAGAAAACTGGTATATTCCTTGTCCGCAACTTTTTATTTTTGCAACTCTTAAAAGTGAATTGAGTATATCTTGGATTCTATAGTTAGTTCTTTTTTTACGAGTATAATTTTATTGAAGCAAACCAAAGACCAGAGACGAGGATGGAGGGCAACATGATCCCTCCTAACAAAAAAAAAGGGAAAGGACCAGAGAAATTACTTAATCTTCTCGATACACCACAGCCTCTAACCTAAAAACAAAATCTTCAAAGAACCGCCCTCAGCACTCTAGAATCTAGATACAGTGTAGACCAATGGAACATCAAAGCTTTAATAGATAAAATTAATTTTGCGGGCTCTGCTTCATTATCTTCAAACACCCTCCTATTTCTTTCCTCCTACAAACCCCAAACTGCTGCAAAAAGAAGAATATGCCATAGTCTCCTAGCACACTGAGAGAAAGCACTTTCACATTTAGACTAGCGGATATTTTTCTTATCTTTTGGTTTTCTTTTTCTCTGAAGATAATGATAATGATTTACAAAAACAATTAATTTGGCCTACAATCTAATAATGTTAATAGATTAATGAAAACTCGAAACTCTACCGCTTAATTTATCTAAATGTTCAAATAGCAGTCTGTCTTATTTTTCACATGGAACTGGAGTAGACTGTAAAGTGAGTTTGAGGTTTTTAAATTGGGTTTGTTCCTCTTCTTTTGTTGCAGATTGATGAAAATTCAGAAAACCCAACCTGGGATGCAATTGGGTATCACGTAGACACCGACGAGAGCCCGTCCAAACCTCAAAAGGAGAGGCCTCTTCAAAAGGGAATCATAGAAACTGTACATGAAACTGAGTGTACCCTTGTCCAATCCCTCACCCAAAAAGGCCTCAAAGTCACAGAAGATCCAAAACACAACCTCTACAATATTGAGTGTGATGTTGTCGTCGTTGGTTCTGGTTGTGGTGGAGGAGTCGCAGCTGCAGTTCTCGCAAGTTCTGGCCAAAAGGTTGTCGTCCTTGAGAAAGGGAACTACTTTGTGCCGGAAGATTATTCCTCTCTGGAGGGTCCTTCCATGAATCAACTTTATGAGTCTGGAGGGATCCTGTCGACTCTCGATGGGAAATGGATGATATTGGCAGGATCAACAGTAGGTGGTGGCTCAGCTGTGAACTGGTCTGCATCCATCAAAACACCAAGTTCTGTATTAAGGGAGTGGGCTGTGGACCACAAGATTTCACTATATGGGAGCTCTGACTATCTCTCCGCCATGGATGCAGTGTGTAAGAGGATCGGCGTCAGAGAGAATTGTACAGAGGAAGGATTCCAAAATCAAGTCCTTAGAAAAGGGTGCGAGAATCTTGGTCTGAACGTCGAGTCAGTACCACGGAATTCCTCAGAGAGTCATAACTGCGGTTCTTGCTGTTATGGTTGTAAGGCAGGAGACAAACAAGGGACTGATTCTACTTGGCTTGTTGACGCTGTAGATTCTGGTGCAGTGATCTTAACAGGATGCAAAGCTGAGAAGTTCATATTGGAAGCAAACAAGTCTGGCAGGACTAAAAAGAAGAAATGCGTGGGAGTGATGGCAACAACTTTTAATGAAAACATCACAAAGAGACTGCAAATTCAAGCTAAAGTAACAGTCTCAGCATGTGGGTCTCTCTTGACGCCCCCTCTAATGATCTCTAGTGGATTGAAGAATCCAAACATTGGGAAGAACCTTCATCTCCACCCTGCTCTGATGGTATGGGGATACTTCCCCGAATCCATACCAGAGCTCAGAGGCAAATCATATGAAGGAGGAATAATCACATCACTGCATAAGGTGGTGTCAGAGGAATCTGATGTTAGGGCCATCATAGAAACTCCTGCGCTTGGGCCCGGCTCTTTTGTTGCATTGTTCCCTTGGGTATCTGGACTCGAGATGAAGGAGAGGATGCTGAAATACTCAAGGACTGCTCACCTGTTTGCACTGGTCCGGGATCAAGGATCAGGAGAAGTGAAGGCAGAAGGAAGAATAACATACAGATTAAATAACTCTGACAAAGAGAATCTGAAGGTAGGACTGCGACGGGCTTTGAGGATTTTGATCGCAGCAGGAGCGGTTGAGGTGGGTACCCATCGGAGTGATGGGCAGAGAATTAAATGTAAAGGGATTCAGGAGGAGGAGTTAGCAGAGTTCTTAGACACGGTAACAACAGTGGGAGGGGCAAGGTCAAGGGGAGAGCACTGGACCACCTACTGTTCTGCCCATCAGATGGGAAGTTGTAGGATGGGTGCTACCGAGGAAGAGGGTGGGATTGATGCGAATGGGGAGAGTTGGGAAGCAGAAAGTCTGTTTGTATGCGATGCAAGTATTGTGCCAAGTGCAATCGGTGTCAATCCCATGATCACCATCCAGTCCACTGCTTACTGCATTTCCAAGAAGATTGCGAAATCCTTGAATAAGGAATAATTCTCAGAAGATAACTGATTTCTTCTTTACTTTTTTTTTTTCTTTTTGTAAATATATGAACCCTTGGGTGTCAGTAAAGAATGTCAACAATGATTTATTCTGCCCAGTTAGTTTACCAAGTTGTGATGTTGTGCAACTTCATACATGTTGATAGCTCCTAGCTTAAGTGCCACATGTACACCATCGAGACGTGAAGGCAGGCCGGGCCCGGGGCCTATAAAAGTTGTTTGTGGCCCTGGGCATACCTAAGCCCTGCCCATGCTAAGTTTTTTCAATGTCAATTTCCACCTAGTTTTTTCATTTCTGGGTAGAGGTGACCTCCAGATTGAATTTTTGTTAGGTTTCATTTGTCCCATCGTATCAACCAAATAGCTCTTTAATAACCCATTCAACTAACTATCAAACACAAGGAAACATCCCCCCATTTTAGTCAAAATTTTTGTAATTATTCATTGTAAGTCAGCCAGCTTTATTCAGGAAGGTGTTTCAATTGTACCTCTGGAATCTTCATATTGATTTCCATTTGCCCAAAACTGCACTATGTATAAATGCTCCACAAAACCCAATAAAGAGTACATTGGACTTCATTTACTAGAAAAGAATCAAGCTCAAGCAACACATTGTGAGATTCCCTTAACTTGCTGCCGCTTTTACTGCTTTCTCAGCTGCATCGTCCAGATCTTCTGCAGTGATTAATGCCATCCCGCTCTCCTACATTCAGTTTTCGTTTTCGTAGTCAATCACAAAAACAATTACTCAGCTGATTCTTCTTTTCTTTGAACATTGACAATACAGCCTCTTTTTTTAGACAAATTTGAGCAAATCATCATGGGTGTAATCAAATAGAGTTGGGCTTCAAAGCAGACAAGATTTTATTTTTACCTTCAGAATTCTCTTCCCTTGGTCGACGTTGGTGCCTTCAAGTCGAACAACAACGGGTACTTTCAATGCAACCTTGTAAACAATACCCCAAGAAAAGTCAAGTGCTTTTGCAACAACTGATTTGAGACTAGCGAGAAAACTATCACAATTCAGCCTTTGGCCAAAGCAGGATCTCAAGCATATTTAAATTTGGCCACAATTAAACTGTCATGAATAGTTTTCTTTCTTACCATCCCAGAAACTTTTGTTGTCAGTTTTCACCAAACTCATAATTTTGAAGTTTCAGAGAAAATGGTTCATATTACTCATTTTACAAATGACAACCCACATGAATGAAAATAGAATAAATGACAAGCTAGTAATCAAGGTTTAACTTGACTGCCATATGTAACAGAAGAAGACGCAACCATTATGTCGATGATGTCACCATCATAGTCAAAAACGGTCAAAATAATAAATTTTGTTGTTTCTTGATTTTTTTTTTTTGAAAATAACATCAATAATGGTAAAAATAATCGATAACAGAAAAAAAAACGACGTTATAACGTTAAGTACGTTTTTTTTGTTATAAGCGTTTTTTTGTAAATAACGTAACATTCTTGGAGTGTTACCATTTTAATAGTCACGATAACACTTTTCTAAACCGTGCTACTAATTAATAGAAGATTAGAACTACAGGACACATTGATCAACAGAAAAGGATGCCAAAAATGGGTACTAAAGAAAAGAGGTAATTCCTGGAATTAAGGAACCAAGTTAAAGAAACTGCAGTAGCCATCACCTGTTTGGCAGCATTGACGATCCCACTGGCAATTACATCACATTTCATAATTCCTCCAAAAATGTTAACCAAGATTGCTTTCACCTTCTCATCTGATGTCAATATCTTAAATGCTTCCACCACCTGCTCAGCAAAATTAAAAAAACAAAAATTGGATGAGGCCAGAAATATAACTCTCTGTCAGTATCATGGTTTTACATATGAATACTTATCAAGCGATATGACTCAAAGTACGTATTGATGGGGATTAAGATACAATAACTTGACTGAATATCGACATTCCTAATATATCATTATCTTTTTTATAAGTTCCTAATATATCATTATCATTCTACCACGTCACAACTTATTGTAGTTTATTGTGCAATATACATTAAAATATGATTAACTATACATTACAATAGGATTGATAAGTTGCAGACTTTGCCCCTTAACACATGTTTGCGTTTTTTGCTCACTTCACCTTATTTTGACATCAGACTCACTCCACCGAAATCAACAAAAAAACGACTCAGATGGCACAAATTTGAGCCCCAAACGGGCAAATCTTAGGGTCCAATCAATAGACTGAAGCTCGCGAGTGACCTTTCTTTTTCCCACGTAAACTGTGATTCCTTTCTATGTTATAATGTCTTTTGTTGGCTAATACACACCTAAAAACCTAAAAATAGGTGTAGGATATGATCTATAAAATCTATGGATCTATTATCAAATTATTGTGAGAGATATTGTGATTTTGAGAAAACCAAAAATTTTAAAACATAATTGAATAACCCACTAAATCCATAGAACTATTTCTTTCTCAAAATATATTTTTTAAAATTTAAAATTAAATATACTAAATAATTATATTAAAAAAGTTATGATTTCGAACTAACATAAATACTAATGTGTTAGACCCTATGTACCAATGACACGGACACGTATGTCGGTGTTCGAAACAGATAAAAGGTGTTTGACACGCCACCTTTAAGAAGCCCGATACAAGGACATGTCCGTACACATGTATTATAATATAATATTTTAGTTTTATTTAAACCAAAAGTTTCTTTAAAAAATAAAAATAAGGAAAATAATATATGAAAATTCAAAGAAAACATTTCTATAAATCATAAAATTATCCAATAACATATTAAATATAAGTAAATTCATAAAAGGAAAACCGGAAAACTATCAAATTATTGCTATGTTTAACTTAAAAAGGTCTTGTATGGAGGATGGAACACACCAACCCTCTTTTAGAAATCAATTTTATACTAAAAATAATTTAAAATAAAGGGTGATGCGACCATGCTGTCTAGAGTTGTGTCGGGATGTGTCGACACGCGTGTCGGTGTGTCAACCTGTTTGACAAAGCAAAACCCTAAAAGTGTCATGTCCTTGTTACATAAGCTAGACTAAATATTGCAACTACATACAGCAATACTATCACATGCGCTCCAGAAGTGACGAAGTCGGTAGTTTCCAACCTGATGTTACTCTGTTTATGATAGGCATCGTATCACTACAAGTGGTTCAAAGTACACGATAACGTTTCGGTATCGTTCATGGGCAATATCATGAAACCAAAACGAAATGTTAATGCAAATTTACACATAAGATGGAAGTATCGTTTGGTTTCAGACGAAACCAACCGAAACGTATGTAGTTTCATCGTATAGCGAAACCGAAACGAAACGGGCAAGGTTTCAGCCGAAACTTTGAACCATGTCACTATATGTCCTATCATCTTGATGTGTTTATTAACATTATCATGTCTACTTGCTTATGTTGCAATCAGCTTCATATCCATGGTTCAAAGTGACTGGTTTTGTTTCGGTTTCGTCCATGGGTGAAACCGAAACGTTTTGGTGGTTTCGGTCCGAAACAAACCGAAACTAAGTGACATGTTATGAATAAAAAATTGTTTTTTATCAGTTTCGGTTGGTTAAACCAAAGTAGTTTCGTCCACTACAGAAACTTGAAACCATGTCCATATCTCAACATCTACAAACAAATATTTGTTTCTTTATATATAGGTATACTGTAATGGTAGTATTAAAACTTTAAAGATCAGATTTTAGCTTTACCAGCGTTAAACACAGTTTCGTTTAAAGTATCTCAGCGTATTATAGTGTAACTTTAATCTCTCAGCATATCTTCATACACGATACCAATCTTAAGGATCTCCAATACCCACCATGATAACAATATTTCAAACCATGATGGGTATTAAGATGTCATCATTGATGAACTGTGCTAAAGGAGTAAAAGGAAGTCATCGCAAATGATAAGACAAATATTATTGCAGGATAAAGGAGCAGTGTATTTTGCATGGTCTGAAACCAGTTCTCTTGAGAATGGCCAGTAAACAAAAAATATACATTTAGGGCCTAAAGGTATTAACAATGCTTTGCAAGAGAGTTCCAAATGCTGTGTTTTACACATGCGAGGTGGTTGAGCTATTAAATCAGCAAGAACAAGGGATCAGATTTGTCAACTACGATGAGCACAGAACCCCAAATGAAAAATGGCTAAGCAGACATGAACATGACCAATAGCAGAAACATGCAACTCATTACCTGGCCTTCTGAGGCATTCCCACCAACATCTAGGAAATTGGCAGGAGTTCCACCATGCAACTTAATTATATCCATTGTCGCCATTGCCAGTCCAGCACCATTCACCATGCACCCAATTTCTCCATCTAAGCCAATATAGTTCAAATCTGCTTTGGCAGCAGCAACCTGTCAGAGAGAGCAGCAGCATAAAAAGACATCACAAAACCAATATATAATGATCAAGATACTCATCTTTTCTTAGCAAACATTCTTACTTGTCAAAATAATATTCTTCCTTAATCCAGTTTCCACCAATGTGAACCAAAAACCAAAATGATTTGACAAAATTCTGACTCATATATCTACATTACAGCAGGTTCACTAGAATTTATCACAACTTGAGTTGTGGATTACAAACAGTTTTTTATTGGATTGTAGCCATACATACTTACATAACTAAGTGCATGTGATTGGCTTTATGCATAAACACGAGGATACGAGTGATCATTTCTACATACATCAACATCAAAAGAAAAATAAAGTCCTACCTCTCGAGGGTCCTCCTGGGATGAATCGCGGAGAGAAAATATCTCTTTCTGGCGAAAAGCAGCATTATCATCAAAATTCAACTTTGCATCAGCAGCTACCAACTGGTTATCAGAAGTCTCTGCAATGGGATTTATCTGTCCGAGCAAAATCAGGTATAGACTAAGCCTATAGTTGAAAGAGGCGGCCAGAATGTGGAAAAGATAAGTCACCAAGCAAATGAACAATTGTATACAAACTTTATGTTCACCTCCAACATTGTGCAGTCACATTCGCAGAAAAGTTTGTATAGTTTCTTCACTTGTTCAATTGAAGCATTTCTATCTGCTACCTTGGGAGCCAAACCATCTACAACTTTAGTAGCATCCTCATCTGTGATTCCTTGGAAAACATCGATAGGCACCTGATCAGAAACATAAGAACCAGTAACACAAAAAGATGTTAGAGAGAGAAAGTGTCACTAACACGAGAAAAGATAGAACCTTGAATCTTGATAATAATGTCAGGAAATGTTGAGAGAAGATGGGGATAACCTTAATAATCATGTCAGGAAATTTCTCTGCAAGGTCTTCAATGCTTGTTCCTCCCTTTCTACAGGAAATAATAAGCTGAAGGACCAGATATGCAAATAAGCATCCATCAGAACTATCATCTAGCCCATTCTTTTGTAACTTATAAATATGTCATCCAAGGTGACAGAAATTATGAAAGAATTGAAATACAACGTGATATAGCACCAAGAGAGTCAGTAACACAATACAATATGCAAATGCATATTTCCAACAAAAGAAACAAATATAAAGTCACTAATCCTTCCAAAAGTTGAGTTTCCTTGCCATGTCTATAAACTCGTGCACATAACATGAGCACAAGGTAATATTTACATATATGAAATCCCATATAAATATGAAATCAATCAATCAACAAAGCCTTATTCCAACTATCTGGGGTCGGCTGTACAAATCCTGTTCCACCGCTCTATCTTGAAACAACAAAAATCAGAATTATGTGGAAAGATTTTTAAAAGCTTTACACTGACTGCCAACCTGTGCAACCCTTCTTTATCCAGGCATGGGATCAGCAGTGCAACAGTAACGCACGATACTGGCAGATCCCACACTTAGGATATAGATATCAGATATGTATCTTCAACACACACACGTAATGTGCACAGCAAATATGGAGAAGCACGTGCTAACACATCCACACATTCTATGATAATACAAAAAGACAGTAAATGAATTGGAGATCATAAAAACATAAGACAAAAAAAGTAGATCAACAAAAAATGCTGTAATGTGCAATTCACTAAAAAATATACATTAAGAAATATTTAGTAAAAAATTACAACTCCAAAAACCAAACAAAGTAGCCCCTTACAACCTAAGCTATATCACTCTTCAAAGTGAACAATGAGCAACTTAGAGCTATTTCAATCTTTACGGGACCTGAATTCGCTATCTTCTTTGCTATTGGGCACACTTGTAATGGAGAGGTCCACTGATGCAGTCACAATTAAGCAGAACGCTGAGGCTCACAAGCAAGCCATCATGACTGATAGTAGTTGAACTATGAGGGAAAAGAGAAAAACTTTCTAGGGGGAATCAGTGAATATGAATAGATTCTCTCAACTCACTCTCTCTGGGTTACATCAAGGACTCTATCTCAGACCGGTGACAAGTGAACCAGATTGCATCTTGGACTTTCAAAATGAAGACTAGGGTCATTAAGGATTGGTACACTCGAGCCAAGCTATCAAGATGAGATATCCTGTCCAAGCTAAAAAGTAGAGCAAAATCAGAAAGGCAAAGAAGCCAACAACCCAAGAAGTGATAAACTTACGGATCAACAGCTAAATATGCTATACATTCAGAACATCATACAAAACAACAGAAAACATGTCAAATCTGTTCATAAAATAGCAAAACATCATATTACAATGGGCTTTAAATGGCCCCATCATAGCCTTAAATCTGACAGGCTTTAAAGGACCTCTATCCGAGCCTATAAAGGTAGGCTTTAAAAACCTCCGACCTAAGCCACAGGTATGGCCCTCCTCAGGCAAACCACCATGAAAGTTAAGTTTTTGCCCCTCAGGCATCATCTTCACCATCATCATAAGCTTTGTCCCAACTATATGGGATCAGCCGAACAAATTATGTTCCTCCATTCAATTCTATCAAAAGTCATGACTTACATTAAAGCAAGTTTCAGAAAATCTGCTCTCAATACCTCAATCCAATGACTATAAAGGGGTTCATTTTTCTTCTTCCATCTCCTTCAGGTCATCCACAATCTGCTGAATCGCAACTATGGTTGCAACTTGGGCGGGCTTAACCCGAACTAGACGGGCTCAACCTGACTTTGGATCGGGCTTGGGTTGGGCACTATAGGGCTCGGGCTTGGGCCTAACTTTTTAAACTCGATCAAACTTGGGTTGAGGCTTTGAGCAGCCCGACCCAACCTGAGCCCAACTATAATGGTATAAAAATTTCTCTTTTCCCATTCGTTTCCTGAATCAACCAAACCCTAGCCGCACATTTTCTCTCATCTCCCTCTCGTACCAAACCCTAGCCGCTCTTTTTCTCATTTGTCTCATCTCTTTCTCTCTTGTTACCCTCTGCCTCACATCTCTTTCTCTGTTTTAAACAACTTTTTTATGTTTGGGCTCAAGTAGTCCATGGCTGTGAAGGTTTGCTCCAAAGCACTGCAAAACTGGCTCCATACTACAAAAAAAAAAAGAAGACAGTCAGCCTCCCAGTGTGTGAGTGGCGAGTCTGCCATCTCCAAGACTTTCCCTTTTGTAGGCTCCCTTTTTGTAACTGATGTAAGTTAGACATCGACTAAATCCATCACTATACGAAGCAGATCAAGCACATTCAATGAGAGGTCATTCATGTCATGACTCACTCTCTCTCTGAGTTTGTTTTGGATAAGAGAGGTTGTTAGAGATGAGGAGCCGAAAGGACCGTGACACCCCTTTCAGTTTGTAAGAGAAAACCATTATTTTTGAGACTTTGTAATGTGGGCTCCTTTTTATCTTTTCAGCTATATATAATTAATATATCAAGTTATTTGAATGAGAAAGGTGAGAGGGAAGGAGAGGGAGAACTGATTACAATGCCAACCCGACCAACTTGATCGGGTTGGGCACGGGCTGAGTATGTCAGGCCCGGCCTCGGGTTGGGCTAGGGTCAAGGTTTAAAATTTCGGTTTCGGCAGTCATTTCGGTGTGGCCCGAAACCGAAATTTCGGACAAAATTTCGCCCGATATTTCAGGATTTTAGCAAATTTCGGCTTAAAAACCTATATTTTGGTACCCCCCCCCGAAACCAAAATTTCGGCCGAAACGCCGAAATTTAAAACCTTGGCTAGGGTGGACCCACAACCCGCCCGAGCAACCAACAGTGATTCCCTCTCTTTCACTACACCCCCCTTCTCCTATTCAAGCTTGGAGATAATGCTAGTAAGAAAAACAAACTCTTCCTTCAATTTATGAACCAACATGATCCCAATAGTCGTTGCCTACACAAACAAATAACCAATCAATTATATTGCACCCAAGAATCCAAACTTTGAAGGGTAGAGACAAGAAAAAAATACTTACATCCTAAGAGCCAGCAAAATGTCAACACCAAGGTTTGCAGCTTCTTTTTCTCGAGCACCACCAAGTCGAGCTAGAGGACTGTCATTGATGATAGATTGGACAATTTTGGCATTCTCAATAATACAGTCCCTCTCCTCAAGCCCAATGGACTATCAGATCTTAAGCAATTCACAGTTTTTACCCTTTTCTTTATTTTTCTTCTACGAGGCTTGGGTAGAGGCCTCTACCACTCCTTTGTAAAACAACAAGAATCTTGCAAAGCCTTTGCCCCAGCACTCATGGCCAAGGCTTTCCTCTTCTTGACTACTCATGTTACGAAAGTAGGACTCATCGCTAGATTGAAAGCAGGTGTGGTACTCATCATTCGCGAAATCTAAATCAAGATAGCTGCTCGGAAGCTTCAAGTCATAGCTTCCGTCTAGGATTCCTAACTTCAAAATCAAATACACATCGAAAACGATCTCCTTTGGGTCAACCAACCTCTAATCTATTCCTCATTGGATGAGGCCTGAACCGATTTTTCCTTTAAATTGCTCATTGAGCTAACTACCTCTAACTTTGAGCTACTCCTATCAAACTCATACTCAAGTTGCTTTTGTTTACCACAAATGAAGAAGCGCGACTTCAACCAAAAATGTGCTTCTGGCGCGACTAATTCACGTAGCAAGAGGCGGGAAAACTTAACCCCCTAAAAAAAGCTTATGAAGTTGCACTTTGCATGATGCGTGAATATGCACACATTGTATTGGTATGTACCAAACCATGTTGAATCTTAACACACTGACAGTTGGCAAGTGGGAGCCCACCTGGCATGTGGGGACTACGTGATATGTCGATCACATGACACACAAGCCCACGTGGCATGTGAGACCCATACGATATGTGGACCATATAACATGAGGAACCCACTTGATATTTGGTTGACACGATACATGGGGCCCAAATGGGTTGTACAACCAAAATACTATGATGCATTGATTGTGCGGCCCTACCTAGCACGTGGAACCCACTTGATACATGTGTGAGATCCACGTGTGAACCACGTCTTTAAAGTATTATGCATCAACCTCAATACGTGTGCAATGTATGTAATAACTTCTTAAAGTCAAGTCATGCCACATCTCAAGTACTATTCATTGTATGTCCAAACGCCCCATTACGACTCTATTGCGCGAATACATGTTTCGCAATAAATGACTTGCACGCCTTGTCGAATTTGTGCGAATTGAACTCTAAGTTAACAAACACAACCTCAATGTCTATAAAAAATCCGACCTAGCTGCTTTCAAGCTTAATGCCCCGAATGGACTGGAATAAATTAAACATCAAACCATGGAAATCTGTCAAAAAAAAATTTTGTGCAAACCACATGACGACTCGTGACAATTATCTTTTACTATGAATCTACTTGGAACGAGCTCTTGGAGAACCCTACCTACAAGGATGGCAAGCTTTGCCTCGGGGTATTCTTAGCTACCCAAGACGAGCAGTAGGTCATCCTTCCGAGTTTTATCACAATCGGGCAACTTTTTAGGAAAAAAGGGTCAACCCCCTTTTCTTAACTAAGAAATTATATACATGCTAGGACCCACGGACTGAACCTAGATTATACGCGTTCAAAACCAAACTAGACGACTTTTTAAGATATGACGTGGTTCAGTGAACGTATTTCGAAATACCCCAAGCTAGCAAATTTGAAAGAAACCTAAGGTCAGTCTTCATTCAGCCAGACACAACAATGATTTCATTTTGGGCTCTTCCAATGTTGTCATATGAGGAATGACCAAACTAGGGATGTTTTAGTCTCATACAACCACTCTATATTTCTTGTTCCCCTAAACATCTTGCAAAATATTAAGCGATGAGGGAAAGAAGGTACGTGGACAAGGCAGGGCTTGAGAACGAAGCCAAAACAAAGACGAGAGAATGTCCAAGTAATAAAAGCAGACACCACAAAATTTTGGCCCAGCCCAACCTTACAAGCACTAAAAGAACAAAGTTAAAATGAAGAGAAAAAGTGAAAAATCCTACCCTTTATATATGACTACAACTCTACATAGTATTAAAATGCATAATCCTAGTAGTGCGTCAACTCGAGTTCCAAGCTAAGCATTAAATGTTAAAAGCCTGCCAACTGATGTGACGAGCACCTACAAACCAAAGCTCGACATGTGAACCCTGTTCCAAGGCTCTATACCCCAAGATTTACGAGATTTCTCAGATGGTTGGCCAAATGAAAACCATCCAACTGCTTAAGAGGGGCAAACAGTAAGTGCTAAAACTTTGCTCTGCATCGAGCCATCCACATGTAACTCTTGGATCCAACTTTGAGCCCATGCCGAAGAAAATTCACCTAAAGTAAGGTCAGTTAAACATCGAACAGCCTGAGCACCCAACTAAAAACGAGGCAGTCATTGCGAATACTCCAAGCTAACCAGGATGACCTCCAACCTTTTGACCCAACACAAACACATATATCATCCTTATCCAAATCTAGTGCCAATAAGTAAAATAGACTCTGGCCAAAAAAAGAAAAAAAAAAATTGAACCATCTCAAGATCAAAACCGCAGTTCTAAATGGGTAAGTCAGTCTTCTCATAGGCAGTTGAGTTACCTATCAACAATTAGTTTCCTAAATAGAATAGGAGATTGACTCAATGTCACTCTTTACTCATAGGGTCACTCTCCAACTCCTAAACTCAAAATACTTGCAAATCTAAGGGGGGTGGGTCTCTCTACTATACATAGGCCCCTTCAAGGCATGGGGATTGAATCTCTGTTAGTTTTCTTGGAAAGTATTGCTGAGAATCTGTGAAACTAACTCAAGCATCGAAGAGTTTCTCTCGCAGGTCCACCAAATTCATCTTAAAAGTTCTGTCGAAGCTACCAACCAACCTGAGAAGGAGTTCTCAGTTTGCATTGATTAAGGTGTGTGGGAAGATCCGTGAGTCATGCAACTATGTTTCCCCATATATAAACAAAGATAAATATGAAAATTGCATAAGCTACACATGTAGATAAGAATTTGTCTGGTATATAGAGAATATACACTTTATATTTAAAATAAAGGTAAAATTTAACAACACTAAAGGAAACTGTAATACTTGTTATGAGAACATACCGGACCAGCAGTTGTACGGTCAAGAGTGATAGCAAAGTACATTTCATTGACAAGTGACAACTTTTTGCACAAGTAAACCTGAAAAAATAAGACAACGGCTGAATAATAAGTCTTTTGAAAACTAGTTTCTAGACAAATAAAAGTCGATTTTTTATAAGTCCAAATAATAGTCAAATTGAACTTCCAAGAAATAGAGCTGTTGCAGTGCTCGACATAGAATAACAGAATACAGAAATAAAAGATATCAAAATTCTAAGGAGAATCAACATGCTTGAAAAAGATTTATATGGCAGGCCATAACTATGGAGATCAGCACCAACCTACATCCCTATCCGTTTAACTGCAACTTCTACATCTCATTTCCTGTATGCTGCCTTTATTATCGTTCTCAATATATGAAAATAGACAATTATGATCAATCTTAAATGGCATATACAGCCAATAATTATGATCAACTTCAAATTGCATACATCAATCAATTCTGTACCTCAAGGCTCTAGAACCTCAATTTAAGATGATTATTTGAAACCTAATGACAAAAGTGCTAGGACAGCACAGTTTGTGTTGCATGGCCATGGACACGTGTCGGAGTCTGACGCAGATACGAGGTGTCTGACTCGACAAACCCCAAAAAATAGGATTCGAGGACTCGTGATTTTGAAGGAAAATAAACTAGCAATATTTTTTTTCCTTTTTTGCAGGACTTATGATGGACCCAAAGTGGTGGGGCTAACAACTAAGGCCCAAAATAAGTAAACAGATGGACTTAAGGGCTTATGGGCTGATGGACCAATTAATAGGCCCAAAGTGGGATGGGCCATTAAAGGGTTTCATATGTGGGCTCACTTATGTGCGATGGACTTGTGGGCCAAGACCCAAAGCCCAAATATATTAAAAAGGGGGGCCCGATACAATGAGTTAAAAAGATGAACCCATATAACAAAATAAAAGGGAGAAGGGGGATCTCAACACTAAAAGGGGGTTTTGGTTGTTGCTGAAACCCTAATCCAACTTCTCCGGTTGCAATGGAGGCGGCAACCAAATCCGACGGCGATAACGACGATGATGATGACAACGATGATGGTGGCAGTAGCGGCGAATGGTGGCGGCTGCGACAGCAGCGACGGAGGCAAGTACCTCTCCTCCCACCTCTTTTGCTTCTTCTTCTTCTCTTTTTCTTTTTCTTCAAACTTATGATCTTCCTTTTCAAATCCACAAAATGTTCGGTAATGTTAGGGTCAAATGCCCTGTACTTCTCTTCAAAAAAAAAAAAAAAAGACAAGTCTGTAGCGAGTTCATGTCCGAATCCGTGTCCACACGTATGGATATGCAATTCGGATGCTAGCTGGACGAATCTGTGCAACACAGAGCAAGTACACCAAGTCTTGGGACACCATTGCTACACCATATTCCTCTCCATAGGAGAGGATAAGCATGGTTTAAAATATTGTTTTGCTTCATTATCTTGGTAAGCTGACAGAACAAGAAATCTCGACCTAGGCGAAAACAAAACAAAACAGGACAACGGAAAAAACATGTCTCGATATTATTAAAACATTTTTAATGCTTAATTAGGCTACAATTCTATTTTAGCATTTGTGTTATAAAAGACATACCCGAAAAAAAAAAACTTTTAAACTAGTTTTAGTACTTAAATTAGGCATTTGGCGCGAGACGATACATTCCCATATATATCATCTCGGTACCTACTAGAACGAAACATTTCGGCTGAGATTTTGAACTACAAGGACACGTGAACACCACGAGATCCACAGATTCATCAAATTTTTTTATTTTTCTTTTTTTGAAACTGTGGGTATCCGAGCGTCTTAGTGCACCCAACTAGTCCCCCGAGGCATGATAGTCACCCCTTCCACACATGTCGGAGTGTACTAGAAGAATTAATGTGGACAGAGCCACTTATTACCCTCTACTCTTTCCAGGGGGTGGCCCCAAGGAGAGTTGAACTGAGAACCTCCTACTTTTTGGAGTGGAGTCCTGGCCATCTGCACTCTACCCTTGGGGTTTCATCAGAATATTTTAGCCTTAGGATCATTGTTTTTATTTACTTATTTGGGTAGGTTTCAATAATGGGCGGTGTCCATAATAGCAAGTTTGTTTTTATAAGGTTCCCAAAATTTCTAGTCTATGTTGTTTGTTAAATCTCTGACTAAGGTCTTAATTGTTTTCTTAGAGATATTAGAAGTGGTTTAAAAGTCTGGAAGTTTCTAATTAGTTCTTAGTTGAATTAGGATTAGGATAGTTGTTTTTATGTCACTTTTGGAGTTATTATAGGTCAATATAAGAGAGGGGTGTATGAACATTAACATGATAATCATCTGTGATGATATTATCGAGCATTAGATTGAATTAATTTAAATTTTTATTTCATCCAATGATTGGACGTGAGCAACATTCTTATAACTATACTATTACAGTTTTGATAGTGATTGATTTTCGTGGGTTTCTTGGAGAGCAAGAAATCTGCTACAGCGCTTAAGTGATTCATGCTGTCCTACATCACCTAATAAATGAATCATGGTTGCCTTCACGAATTGTTTCTATAGCTAATAAATTAACCCTGGTGTGGATGAGGTTTTTGGTGTGGGCAAAGTTCCAAATTTGAGGGGGTTGGCGACTAATATGGGGTGTGGAGTCGGACGATTGTCTTCTACTTATCTCGGGCTTCCCCTAGGAGCTAAGTATAAGGATAGGTCCATTTGGGATCCTATTATAGAAAGATTTGGGAGGAGGCTTGTAGGGTGGAAGAGAAGATATCTTTCAAAAGGAGGTTAGTTATTAAGGTAAGTCCACTAACAAAGTATCAATATTAACAAAGTACCTAACAAGATAGAGCTACGAAAATAGCAAAGCAAGTCTATAATACTTTGATTTCTTGCTTGAGTTTGGTGAGATTCCTCACAAGAAAACTGTAGGAAGTAACGAAATCAAAATCCAATGAGATTTGAGCTCTTTATGAGAATTGATCTTACGTATTGAAAACTAGGGATGAAAGCTCAGATTTAGGGTCTCTCACAAAATAAAAGGTTTTAGAGAACAAAATTAAGTCATTTTTTATCGTTTTTATCATAAAAGATTATTGGAGAGGGTATTTTGGAAAAGAAGAGTGAAAAAATAAAAAAATACGGGGTTACAGTTTCAGGTTTCAAAATGTAAAAGTGAGGCCATAGCCTCATGTGCGCCTCGAGGCTATAGCCTCAATGGACTGAGGCTTAAGCTTCAGAAATGACCACTAAGGCCTCAAGAATTTTTCTTTGAGCCTCAAAAAGCCTTTTTAAACCATGATACCATTCAACAACTTCAATTTGCTACAGTTTTTTTTTCTAAGACCAATAACATGATAGACCAACAGTATTACACGTCATTCACAGAATAATAAGATACAAATAAAAATAAATTAAGAAGGCATGGAAATATGCATTTTTTAGTTTAGGAAATTCATTAGAGTTATAAAAAAAAACTAGTGATGAGATGACTATTGTGAGTATATAAACGACCGTAGTTTATGAACTACCCTACTAGAATTTCAATCAAATTGTAAATAGAAAAGATAAACAATGCTTCACCTTGCTCACGGTTTTCCCTTGAGGACCAGTTTGTTTGGTGACAAGTATCTGCCCAAGCATCTTCCCTGCAAACAATAAAAATAAATGTAGTAAACAGTACAGTCCTCAGATAACGAATCACCAAAAAATTCAGAAGTTCAAAGAATAATTAGAAATAAATGCAGGAAACTTCCAACCACAGATACTGTTGAGCACTCAAGGCTTAATTAAAATCCTTTCAGTTCAAACACGCCACTTGAACAATCAATTTTTTAGTTGAATGAGAACATAACCTTCAAAAACTTTGCTGACTTCTTTCATTCAACCAAGGCAAAGATGGTATCAACATTGTCTAGAGTTATACGCAACAGGGAAAAAATGAGTAATTTCCCTCTCAAATCTAAGCTTCCTTATCATATATAAAAATTAATACTTTTTCAATTACTTCGAGATGTACAAGTTTCATTGAAAAACCTGAAGATAAGGAAAGAGATCCCATTGCAAATAATTTTATTTTTTGGTGGGTTAAAAAAAAACCTAACACGCAAGGACCACAATGCAGGCTACCCAAGTTAATAATTTGAGAATAGAAATTACAAGAAAAAAAAAAGCGCAAAAAATGACATTCTCAACTTGGACAACTACCTAATTACTTTCCCGAGTTTCCTGTGGGTGACAAAGCTGATAGTTGGATTGAGTTCTTGGCATGACAAGGGTTCTAAATGGCTATAGTGAGGTGAAAGCCAAATTAACAAGTTTACAATGGTATGAGGAAAAAAATGAAGACATTTCAAAATTGAACATCCTGCAAATTAAAACATTTAACTTTTTTAACATTCTGGTGTATAGAAAGTGAATGTACAGAAAAAACTACTTCCATGTTATTTTCAAACTGGATCCGAGATTATAAATGAAAGGAATCGAAAATATCAACATAACACTTTTCTTGTTTTTTGGATCAGCCGCATTACCAGCTATATCTTCAACCTCGTTAGTCTTAACAATATGCACTCCACCCTTAAGGCCACTTTTGAAGGTTCCCAAGCCTCGTCCACCTGCAAGAATTTGGCTTTTAACGACCAACTGCACCAGAATCACAAACAAAACACATACTTAAATGAGTTTATCGTTTCATTGAACCTTAATATCAAACAAATATTATTCAGAAAATACGGCCATCTAGGAGAATTTTTGTTCACTGCAAAAACTACAGGAATAGAAAAATCCAACGCCACTGAATCATCATAGAACAAAGCCAACTGCATAGCTTAGGTTTCGATCAACATAACAAAACAAACATTTACCTCATTTTCATTAGGGAAAGCATCCTGAATCGTCTTTTTGACTTCCTCGACAGAAGAAACAACGGCACCCTTCGGAACATTTATTCCATATTTGCTCATCAGTTCTGCCCCCTGTTTGAAGAACAATCGATCAAAACACTAAGAAATACCAATCGGTGCATCGAAGCAACAATTTCGAACATATATTCTGTGGAGTGTAGAATTCTAACAGGATTTCACGAACGGAGAAATCTAAAATCTAAAATCTAAGAAAAATCAACGAAAAAAACATGTAAAATAAAAACTAAATAAATAAAAAGAGATGGATTACACCAGATTTGTTAAACTGGACATAGAATACCAAAGAACATCGAAGAACAAAGATCTGGAAAACAGAGGTGAAAGGATGACCTGATATTCATGGACATTGAGGCGACGAAGCTGCTGTTGCTGCCATTTACCGGCGACTGAGAGAGACCTTGAAGCGAGCTTGTTAAGCAATCCTCTCACCATTCTTCTTCAAATCCTCGGAAGAAGACGCGAACGATTCAAACGAGCTGTCCAGAACGAAAACCTAATAGGATCGGAAGAACAGAGACCGAGGGCGAGATCTCACGGAGCGTAAACAAACCCTATTTTCCTTTTTTGTTTTGTTGATTTTGATTTCTGTTCAAAAGTTCGTCTAGTCGTGGTGGAACCGTGGAATCGCTCTGTTAGGGGAGTAGTGTGGACGTCAGCCTGAGGAGGACATTCTCCTTAGATACATCAAGACCATTGTGGTTGACTCGGGACTATTATAAGCATTCTCTCTCTTTCCCTCCAAAATGAATAAAAAGGAACACCAAGTAATGCTGGAATCCTACGGCTAAAAATTAACTCATGAAAAAGATAACAATCCAATGGCTGGAAATCACCAATCAGGGTTATTTTTGGTCTGTAGGTCCACCTAGGATGGACCAAACATCCATACGGTTGGTGATCTGATCTAGAAGAGTGTGCTACGTTGGTCACACAGCTGTCTAAATGACATCTTTGAGTAAAATTGACGGTACAAATAAAAGTCCCTTGCCATTTGGCACTTTCTATCCAGCTCTGACACATGAATTCTTTGAAGCTGAGAAGCAGTGGCTAATCACACCACGCCACAATTTGCCGATGCTTTTGAACAAATCCATGAAAGTTTATTAGGGGTCCATTTGAGATGTTGGATTCAATGAAGAATATCGAATCCAATTATCAAATCTTTTCCTGAAATGAGACAACCAAGAACTTTGTGGGTGATGATGAGGTTGGAAAATATCCGAATGGATATAGGGGGACGAATTTTGTCTACGAGGAATGTGTGACTGTTAGTGGCACGGTATTCTTGATTAAAGGGTTTCCAATGGGATGGATGAAGGATTTGTGGGTCGAGAATGGTAGCTATTGCGCCTGTGTTAAATAGGGCAATGATGGATATGGGTACTTTCCGTCTATTCATTAACAAATTTGGAGGATTTTCTGGTCTCAATGATGTTCTAATCCCAGATTCTTGACTGTTTACCTATCCTAAGTGAAATCTGGAGACCCACAAAGGATAAACTTGTACATTTGCTTCAGTACATCTTCTTAGGTTCGAGGGAGAAACATTAAAGTCGTTATGTATAGCATCTCATAGCATAAAAGCCCTTAGAGGAGGAACATCTAACTAATATAAGTCATATTTTTTACCTTTTCCGAAGGGAATAACACAGTAAATCTTGAGAATCTTGTATTTCTTCTTAGATTGATTACAAGTCTGAAGGTAAACACTAAGTCAAATTCTAGATGAATTTTGACAGAGTATAAACCTGTTTTTAACTTAACAAAAATCCCCGTTTTTTTTCCCAAGAATCCTCTATTTATAGAGTTCTGGGAGGGGTCTGCACATGTTGTAGACTCACATTTTTTAGAGAAAAATGGTGAAATATATAAAAAAAAATCACAAATAATCTTTACAAAGTAACCATATACGGTTGTGTAGTTAGATGTCCTACACAACCATATGCCACCAGATCTGACAGATTCTGCGTGCATCTTGAGGAAATGGGCATATGTGGTTTTTTTGCTAAATGAATGGTATTTCAGGGAAAGTGAGGGCATATGGTTGTATATTAGGATGTACTACGCAACCGTACGTGGTTAGAATTGGCAGATCACGCGCGTATCTCAAGAAAAAGGGCATGGGTGGTTTTCTGGCTATATGAAGGGTATTTCTAGGAAAGTGAGGGCATACGGTTGTGTAGTAGGATGTGCTACACAACCGTACGTGGTTAGAATTGGCGGATCATGCGCACATCTCGAGAAAAAGGGCATGGGTGGTTTATTTGCTAAATAAAGAGTATTTTAGGGAAAGTGAGGGCATACGGTTGTGTAGTAGGATGTGCTACACAATCGTATGTGGTTAGAATTGGCGGATCATGCGCTCATCTCAAGAAAAAAGGCATGGGTGGTTTTCTTGCTAAATGAAGGGTATTTCAGGGAAAGTGAGGGCATACGGTTGTATAGTTGAATGTGCTACACAACCATATGTGGTTAGAATAGGGGATCATGTGCGCATCTCGAGAAAAAGAGTATGAGTGGTTTTCTAGCTAAATGAAGGGTATTTTTGGGAAAGTGAGGGCATACGGTTGTGTAGTAGGATGTGCTACACAAACGTATGTGGTTATAATGTTTGATTAAAGGTGGATTGATCTTCATCACACTCGATCGGACGATCGAAATGCTTTCTGACTTTGCTCTTGAAAATTTGACAATGTACCAAACTGATTTGAGATTTGAACCAGTAGATCTACTCCAACTATACTCTTATACAACCGTATGAGGTTCCTTTTTCTGATCAGGTCAATCTAGACCGTTAAAATGTAAATGCTATGATATCACAAAATCTAGGGTAGATCTTCTAGATCTAACCCTATACGATTGTGTAGCTCCTAGGCCTACACAACCGCATGCCATTACTTTTTTCATCAGGGTCCATGTTGGTCGTTAAAAGAACATGTCCCCTTTTCTCAAAATCAACAGAGGATCTTGGAGATCTGAGGCCATACGGTTGTGTAGCTTTACGTCCTACACAATCGTATGTGATTTGTTTTCCTGATCTTGTACTACTTGGCTTCCAAATTGAGGCATGCCCTTTTTAGCAAAATCAACGGTTGATCTGGTGAATCTGATGTCATACGGTTGTGTAGCTCTATGTCCTACACAACTGTATGTGATTAGTTCTACAAAATATTGGCTTGTTCTAAAGAAAACTGACAATTTTGATTTTCTTGAAATTTGCACCAATTCTGACAGTTCTAACAGCATACGGTTGTGTACTCATTTCTTTTACACAACCGTATGTGATTAGGTCATATGTTGAAGCCCATAAACATGCTCTAGGCTCTCCTTTGACCATTCCCTAGCTATAGTGGACTTTGACTTTGACTGATGATCCTCGCGTCCATTGGTCGTGAGTTTCAAAGCAGTCCACATTTCATTGTCAACACCACTCACCCATCCATCGGGTTGCCATCATCACCTCGATTCCTGGCCTCACCATGATGATGTCCAAGGTAAGGAATTCCCTTTCTCTTTCCATCTCCTACTTTCTCTCTCTCTTTACATCTTTCTCTCTTTAATCTCTCTTCTCCGAAATGCTTCTAGGTTAATCGTCTATCTTGCTTTCTAGGTTAATTTCGTTGTTATTTATTTTCTATCTTGTAATATTATTTTAATGAATAAATTTCTCTTTCCATTTATTGTATTTTCTTTCTCTTTTATTTATGTTGATTTGTTGATAAAAATCTCTCAAAAATGAATGTTTTAATGCTCGATCCCATCTCTCTCATTTCCCATAATTCCAAGTAATTTCGTTAAATGTTTCATTATTGCCCTAATCCCTGATCTCAAGTGCGGATTCGACATCCAACACAAACCACTATGCAAGAATTGTTAATTTTGCAGGAAATCAGATAATTACGAATGTGTTGATCTTAGGGTTAATCTTTCAACAATGGAATAACCTTAGTTTCAGTGGTGTGCTACTCACTAGAATTCCCTTAATGGGTTAAGAAATTATGGAACTAACCAATTAAAATAGGGTAGGGGTATGTTCCTTATATTGGCTTTGATGCTGGACGGGAGACCATTCTACGATCGGGTAGCTTAATGAAAGATGATAGAGAAAATTGGCATAGAGGGATACCTTCGATTTTGAACCAAATTAGTTTGACTTCGCACCAAGGTAGACTACATTCACACCAAGTTTTTCATTCACTAGAGATTTCACAAAAGTGATTTTCTATTTCTTCTATCATAATGAAAAATTACATAAAGATTATTTAAATACTTGCTCACTTAACCTAATTTAATCTTGGCCATCCAAATAAATTAATAAAATCCAATAGCCTAAATAAAATACTACAACTTAACCAACTGAGCAAAATTACAGTGAGGCCTACAACTTTGGCTATTTCGCTTAAACACCCAAAACTCTAAAAAATATAAAACCAAGTCTAAAAAGCAATAAAAAAAACTATTTAGTAGAATGCTCCCTCATCAAACTCTCTTGGTTGAAAAGAATTTGACATCAAATTCAGATGCAGACGAATTGATCTACATATTTAGATAGTTAGGACTCCTCCCTTGACTTCAGCATCAAGCCCATTTCTAGGAGTAGTATCACAAGGTCTTCCACCAATGATTATCATCTTTGAAATACTTGGAACAATTGTTGATTTAGATGAAAGATTCAACTCTTCCTTGTAAGGCATCCTACCATGCAAATTCTCTTGAAAATCATTCCCAAAAAGGAAACCAATTTCTTTAGACTTTTCTAAATATTCTTGGACTTGCACCCCTTCTTTGTTTAAACTAGATCGTCATATTGTGCAAGCATTCTCTTTTGGGACATTCTCCTCATATTTCCTTGTCTTTTTTTTTTTTTTTCACAGGCTTGTAAGCCTCATTTTTACTTCTTTTTAAGAAATAAGAATCTTTTTTTCAAAACTAGGGTTTGGGTTTTGAAACCTTAAACCATAAAAGGAGGAGATTTAGGCAGTGAAGACGACGGCGCCACCAGCTCATCCCTGATCTTCTTCTTCTTCTTCTTCATCTTCTTTATGTGAACAATACCTATAAACAGTACTCATGAACAGTAACCGTGAACAATACCATGAATAGTACCCGTGACCAAATAAAAATAATAGATATTAGAAAAAATAAGGAAGTAAACAGAAGAAAAGAGAGAAGATATAATTGTAGGATTTTTTTGGCTCTGATACCAAATTTGATGCAAAACGGGAGACTTTTCGTGACCGGGTAGCTTAATTAATGAGAGAAGATGATAGAGAAATATAGGGATAGAAGGATACCTTCAGCTTCGCACAAAATTAGCTTGGCTTCACACCAAGGTAAACTGAATTTACACGAGGTTTTCCATTCACTGGAGATTTTACAAAAGTGATATCTATTTCTTCTATCATAATGAAAAGTTATATAAAGATTATTTAAATACTAACTCACTCATCCTAATCTAATCCTGGCTATCCAAATAAACTAATAAATTGCAATAGCCTAAATAAAATACTACAACTTAACCAATTAAGCAAAATTACAATGAGCCCCATAACTTTGGTTATTTTGTTTAGACGCCCAAAACTCTAAAAAAGAGTAAAAAGTAAATCTAAAAAACAATAAAAAAAACTATCCAGTAGAAAGCTCCCGCATCAGGCTTGCCATGTATATTTGCTCTTCCCATTAACTAAGGTAAGTTAGAAAGTGATAGGACCACCATTTGCCCTGTTGGTGTTAGATATGTTGCAGTAATTTAAGCAATATTGGAATAGTAATTATCATGACAGGTAATAGTTCTCAATATTTATTATTTTGCTTATGTATTCTTGACTAATACTAACATGTTTACTATTTGAGTGTAAAAACCGAACTATACCTAAAAACCTAAACTTTATGTTGAATTGATGAATATTGACCCATGAGAATCCCTAAATGAAAAATATTTATGAAATTGAACATTTTATACTTGTCATAATCTTTTTATTGTTTAGTAAAACTAAAAACCTCATAAATTAATTTCTCTTTCGTGTTTGATTGCACGAATTTTTTAATTTGTGAGAAAATCCTCTTTCTATTGAAAATTTTTCTCGAGAAAATACTTTTGAGAAAATTTCTTAAATAACTATCTGATTGCACTCGAGGGAATACACATTTTCCAATTATGTGAGGAAATAAGGGTGCATTTCCGTGTGGAAAAGAATTCTCACCTATGTGGAATGAAAATGAATTCTAGTCTTGGATTGGAAAATCTAGTTTTTTCGGGAAAATTTTCACAATTTAAAATGGCTACCAAACAACGGAAAATTGTGTTTCAGGAGAAAATTGGCAATTAAACACGCTCTTATTATAATATATATCATGACAAAGCTGGGATCAAGCACTTAGTTTTCTTTCAAACCTTAATATCTCAAGACTAGTCTCCACTCCCTGCCTTAACATCTTTTGAACATGGGGCAACACTAAATTAAAACTGAAGCAGGTGAGAAATCTAATTAACTTCCATTAACCTTCTTACAATCCAATCGAATCTCTCCACTGCTCCCTGTTAATGGGCTGATATTGCCCATGTTTATCATAGATTGCACAAAGCTTTGGAAGAACGTGCTTTGATTACTGCTAAAGCTATTAACAATGGAGATTGTGGCAGCTCCGCTAGTTGAAAACAACTCTTGATCTGATTGGAGAAGCCCCTGGTTGTTCTGAAGGTTGGAGAAGTAGTTATTGTCAAAAGCATCGGCAGTGGTGGGATCGAAATTAGTCAAGGTAGTTCCACTCCCATTTTGAGGGCATGTTTGGCGAAGAGTGGCCAAGTAAGACGAGTTGAGTGTTGGGTCGGGGTTGCCGGTGCCATTGAAATTGTATAGGCGATTACTGAAAGTTCGACATTGAGCACGTCCAAATGTGTGAGCACCTGAAAATGACACTTCAACGTGTTTGCTTAGAATATTTTTTTTAAGAATTTTAAGTTGTTTCTGTGTTTAAAATTTTCTAAGAAAGGAAGAGAAGAATAATTACCAGATAATGCTACTAGATCAGTGGTGTTGAGGCCAACAGCTGAGAACTTGGAAGTTATAGCGCTTAGGCCTTCGAAGGGAGTAGGAATGGAGCTATTGGCCCCTGCTTGGTTTGCCGTTGTGCTATCCCTTCTTCCAAGTAGAACATTCCATGAGGGACCTCCTGACTGCGAGCATGAATGTATTAAGATAAAACATACATGGAACGCTTACATTTTAAGGGATGTATTTGTCCTTTTACTTCAGAATGATTAATTAACAAATCCCCATACTAAGGAGAGCTAAAATGATATGAAGCTTTGCTTGCCTCAAATTGACAACTCCCCTCAAGCTATTACCATACGCCACTTCGAATGGTGACTTCCCAACGGACCAATTCACATATTTTAAAAAAAATCAATCATGACAGTTTTGTCAGGAAAGTTGACCAATTATTATATTGTAACATAATAAGAAAAAGTTCAACACCCCTTAGAAAAGTGTTTTAGATTAGGAAAGTGCCATGTAACCATTGAAAAAGTGTTAATTAAGTCAAATTTCTTAGGATTGGACTTTTTCTAATTTTATCAATTATTATCTTTCGATTTCTCATCATTTTAATTCTCTGTATAAACCCTCTTAGGGTTAGTGTAGAGAATACCTTAATTAATCATTTTTTTTATCGATCATAGAATTAGAGCCTTTGTTCTTCTGAGAACAAGCTCTCGAATTTTATATCCTTTCGGAGGTTGGCATTGTCGTTGTTCGTCGAATACCAAAATCTCTTTATCTACTTTTTATCTATTAAAATTTTTATTTTAGTTATATTTTGTTTGTTATTCTCTCTATTTTCGTCTTGTACCGTTGTGGAAAAACCATATACAACCACAACTATTCGGATCAACCATCTTTATCTTAGATTACTATCACAACAAAACAGCGTCTCAGTATTTTACGACTATCTTTTCAACCCAATATCAATTTGTGTGATTCCAAATTCATTGAAAATTAACTAAATTTACTTTCCAAAGAGATATTACTTGGTCTATTTGATGAAGTTTCCATGCTATTTTTCACGATTTTGCTAGCAACTGAAACGAAAGGTAAAAGAAAAATTGAGAGAAGAAATGGCTTATTTACTTGTCTAAGCCCAAGCTCATGATGCAAAAAGAGACCCAGAAAATAAAAAGAGGCACAAAAGGGACACTCTTATTTGCTCTCAGCCTAACAAAGATCTACTTTGAACTACAAAACAAAATAATTTTTTGTTTTCTTCCTTTTCTTTATTATTTGCAGTACTTATCGATTGACAGGTAACGCAATCTCGAATAATCAAGCATGTAATAAAAATCAGGTCTTTGATGATACTCTTCTCCAGCAATCTAAATCATCAATTTTCGGGCGATCCTTACTTTGCTGTATACAATTTTTTACAAAATCACAGTGCTCTATGATCCCCACTAGTTTGAGGGGGAATAATAAAGAAAATATACAACACATATCAGGAAGGTGTTTTAGATTAAGAAAGTGTTCTAAATCAGGAAAGTGTTCTATACCCATTGGAAAAGTTTTAAATAGGTTAGATTGCTTAGGGGTCAATCTTTTTCTAATTTCATTTATTGTTCTCTTTCTAAGTTTCTGCTCTGTTTCCATCATTGTAATTCTCTATATGAACCCTATTATGGTTAATATAGAGAACACTCCAACTATTTAGTAAATCAGTTTCTTTATCTATGGATAGATGAATTCAAATGAGTTATCGAAGCGACATGATCAATTCTCCTGATGAGAGTCGAGAGAAGCTTCAAGCCACATCTATGACTGACATACCAGCGAAACAGAAGCTTCAGCTGCAATGGCGAGAATGTCTGCACAGGAGACGACACCAGCACAAGCATTTTCCACTGCCGTCTTGATGTTATCAACAACATTGAAACCCCTAGTTGAGTTAGCATTTGGTGCGGCATTTTTCTCGCTCAGTATGCTACTGCTATTATCCAACAAAATCGATCCATCACAACCCTATCACAACAAAATAAGTTTCTTAGTACCACAAAAAAGTGTAAAACCATGGACTGATATATAGGGACTACTGAAAGCATATATATATAGTGAAAGAGCTTGAGCTTACATTGACAAAGCAATCATGGAAGTGAAGTCGAATGAGACTGGCGCCAATTCGGGCATCCGACTGCAGAGCCTGCTGAACCACACCTTGCACAATGTTCGACACGTTCGGGCACGTGCTAGAGTAAAATGTTGTGTTCAATTGAGCATTGGATAGCCCACAGAAAATTGCAGAGAAGAGTGCTAGAACAATGACTGGAGAAAACATTTTTGCTTCTTTGTCTGCAACAAAGCTTAAGGTTCTTAGTCCATGAGCTGTGGTTTTAAGTAAGAAGCCTTCACAGCTAAGCAAGTAGTAGGAGAAATTTCGTAGTCTTACTTTGTTGTTTAATCAGATAGATCTTTAAATATTTGTGGGTCCCGTGAAAACATTTGTTTTGGGAGCAAGTAACCGACTTTTCAAATTGAGTGTAGGAGCAAGTAATCAAATTTTCAATAGAGAGAGATGACTCTAATGTCTACTTTTTAGTGATTATGATCTTCTGATCACTGTAGAGATCATCCTTCAAACTGAGTGCTCAAATCTAATTAACTACTAGAAATTACCAATCAAGCTGATTTTCAGTTCACAGGTCCACCAAGGGTAGATCAAATATCCATGGCCAGACAGCCCCGAAAGAATGTTCCCCGTGTCATATTATGAGCGGAAGATTTAACCTTCTCTAGGGACAGCAAATTCTTTCTCATGTTACACGTCTCCTCCGCAATTATAGGAAGTAGCCGTTAATTTATTTATTTTTTTCCCAAAAACGCGTATTGGCTATCAATCATGGAACCAGAGTGTGGAGCTGCTGTTACTGAGATGCTTTCAGTCACAAGTCTTCTGAAACCCTATTCTTTGAATAATAATTGTTTTAAATAACTGAATACTAATAGAGAATCATTGACTTCAAGGGTTTTAAGCATTGAGTTGGAGACAGGGTTGTTAGAACTAACGAGTTGGTGGCACAAGTACGTTGCACATTGACTGGATGTAGGGGTGGTTTTGGAAGAAGCAAAATTGGACCCAAAGGGTAATTTTGGAATATTAGTTTGGAGGGTGTATTTGGGGGACAATTTATTTGCACCCCACAAATTGTGCAAGCACCCCCCGAGTAAAACTTTGCTGACCGCCAACAATAGGAGCCACATACCACACCTGTAGAGGACGCTGACTGTATGGATGTTTGGTCAATCCCCATATGGCCTATAAACCAAAAATCAACCTGATCAGTGATGTCTAAGCGTTTGTTTGAAGTCATTTTCGTAGGTTGATTTTAACAGTGGGAATTTGAGCATTATTGACCATTATTTGGGTACAAGGATCCAAAGGTTTGAAATCACCAATCAGGATGATTTTTGGCTTGTAGGCCCATCTAGGGATTGGCCAAACATCCATACAGTCAATGTCCTCTACAAGTGTGCCAAGTGGCTTCTATTGTTGGTGGTCTGTGAAGTTTTACTCGGGCTGCTTGCACAATTTGTGGGGTGCAAATCAATTTTTTCATTGGCAGTTAAAGAAGCAAAATTCTGAAGTTGGAAAAGTCGGAAGTGCCCATAATTAATGTACAGGGTATTTTTGAAATAAATTAAAATAATCCATTGACAATCCTCCAAGGATCAAGTTTGTTATAAATAAGGGTATTTTAGTACCACCCCCCTGAAATTTGAAAGTAATTTGCAATATCCCCTTATACTTTCAAACTTTAAGATTACCCCTTGACCTTTTTAAACGGTGGTTGACTTCAGTTAAAACGGACTTGACTCACATGGCATTAGCAGTGCACTTGCAATATTATGGTCCTTTTATAATGTGCATTAACAGCCGCATGATGAATGCCACATAACGTTAATCAAATGAAATGTAAACTAGTTCAGGGGGGGGGGGGGGGGGGGGGGGGGGGGTTAATCCTAAATTTTGAAAGTATAAGAAGGTATTACAAATTACTTTTAAAATTCAGGGGGTGTTACTAAAATACCCTATAAATAATAATAATAATAATGAAAAAGTTTTGGGGCGGAACCTAGAGTTCAAGGTTGCTCTGTTAAGTGCCTATTAAAAAAAAAAAAAAAAAAGGTTGCCACGTAAAATAAACTTTATGTTTCCATTGGTTGAAATTGTTTCATGGTCAAGAAAGAAGGCCGTCATCCTTTTATATGAGAAGCGAGAGAAATTTGATCACAAGAAGTTAACATCAAATCGTCCACTTTCTCACAGAAAGAAAAGCGCCTTAATAACTTAATTAGTGGGTCATTATGGTTTGACAATTAGGATTCTTAGCCTTCACTGTTGTAAGTAATGCGTGGTGGAGGCCACAAGTTTATGGAATATAGACTTTCACTCCAGAGTTTGGAAATCAATAACCAAGCCATTGTAACGAGAATTTTACTGTACTTAGTCCGGAACAATGTCAAGAGTATTTGCTGTTCCATGGGTGAGAATTGTTTATAAACTAGTGGGTGCCCTGTGCCATCGGCACTCCTCGAAAAAGAATTTGCCAAAATCAGTTGAGTGGCGGAGATCCACCGTCCATTTGGGGGAGGATTAAATCTGGCCCTTCTTTGTTGATGCTTATAAGAGGAGGTATAAGTAGGGAGACAACCAATGTGTTTTGTTATATAGAATAGTAAATGGTCCATGCCCACGGCACTCTCTAACAAAAGCGTTTGCAAAAATTGGGTGCCTTCGTCAATCAAACGGTATAACGGACTGGGGCATTACCGTTTTTTCAATTATAACGGCTGTTATAACGGATTGCAACGTAAGAAAATAACAAAAATAACAAAAAATAACGGTGTTGAAATTTAAATTTTGAATAAATTGAGGTCAAATGAGGCGGATTAAGTGGCTGAAATCTAACCGTCTACATTAGATCGATGGATTTGATCTCAACCACTCTTTATCTAACCGTCCACATTAGATGGATGGATAAGATAAGAGAATACAACTGAGTTGTCTTGATATATGCGTGGGTGGCCCGTGCCCGCGGCACTTTTCGACAAAGTATTTCTCAAAATCGGGTGGGAGTTAATCTCAGCCATCGGTATGAAGCATAGTGGATCTCAGCCACTCATTATTGAAGCCACATAAGATAAGAGGGGTATAAGAAAACCATTAAATTTCTGTTAAATATATTTTTTTTAAATTTTCAAATTTTCAAATTTGAATTTCAGCACCACTTTTTTCCATTAAAATCATTAAAATCTATTTTTTCTATTTTCCCCCCTGGCCGTTTCAATCCATTTTAATGGCCAATTTAACGGTAACAACCCTCTCGAGGCATAAAAAGTGGGGCTCCTAAGCCTGACCCTTGGGCTATATGTAAATCCAACCCATTTCATTCATTATATGTAGGTAAATAGTAGGTGACCCGTGCCCACGACACTCATCGATAAAGTGTTTGTCAAAATTGGGTGTGTGTGGTTGAGATCCACCGTCCATTTAGTGTGATAAGATCTTGGCCATCCTTTATGAAGCCGGATAAGAAGGGGAGACAACCGTCCTGTTTTGTTATATACTAGTAAATGGCCCGTGCCCAAGGCACTCTCTGACAAAAACGTTTGAAAAAATTGGGTACTTTCGGCAGTCAAACGGTATAACGGACTGAGGCGTTACTGTTTTTTCCATTATAACGGTGTTAAAATTCAAATTTTAAATTTCACATTTTTAATAAATTGAGGTCAAATGAGTGGGAGTGAATGAATAAATGAGGGGGATTGAGTAGCTGAAATCTAACCGTCCACATTAGATGGATGGATTTGATCTCAGCCACTCTTTATCTTATGAAGCGGGATAAGATAAGAGAATACAACTGAGTTGTTTTGTTCTATGTGTGGGTGGCCCGTGCCCATGGCACTCTTTGGCAAAGTGTTTGTCAAAATTGGGTGGGAGTTAATCTCAACCATTGATATGAAGCATAGTGGATCTCAGCCACTCATTATTGAAACCTTATAAGATAAGAGGGGGTATAAGACAACCACCGTCGCTTGTTATATAGATAGTGAGTGGCCCGTGCCCACTACACTCTCCAACAAAGCGTTTGCCAAAATCGGGTGTGAGTGGCTGAGATCCACCGTCTATTTTGGGGATAAGATCTTGGCCTTTCTTTGTTGAAACATATAAGAGGGGGTATAAGTGGGGAGACGACTTCCCTGTTTTGTTATATAGACTAGTGGGTGCCCCGTGCCATCGGCACTCCTCGACAAAGATTTTGCCAAAATCAGGTGAGTGGCGGAGATCCACCGTCCATTTGGGGGAGGATTAGATCTCGGCTCTTCTTTGTTGATGCTTATAAGAGGAGGTATAAGTAGCGAGACAACCAATGTGTTTTGTTATATAGAATAGTAAATGGCCCATGCCCACGGCATTCTCCGACAAAAGCGTTTGCAAAAATTGGGTGCCTTCGGCACTCAAACGGTATAACGGACTGGAGCGTTACCATTTTTTCCATTATAACGGGTGTTATAACAGATTGTAACGCATAGAGGGAGAAATGGGAAAATAACAAAAAATAACGGTGTTAAAATTTAAATTTTGAATAAATTGAGGTCAAATGAGGCGGATTGAGTGGCAGAAATCTAACCGTCCACTTGGATCGATGGATTTGATCTCAACCACTCTTTATCTAACCGTCCACATTAGATGGATGGATAAGATAAGAGAATTCAAATGAGTTGTCTTGATATATGTGTGGGTGGCCCATGCCCGCGGCACTTTCCGACAAAGTGTTTGTCAAAATCGGGTGGGAGTTAATCTCAGCCATCGATATGAAGCATAGTGGATCTCAGCCACTCATTATTGAAGCCATATAAGATAAGAGGTGTATAAGAAAACCATTAAATTTCCGTTAAATTCTATTTTTTTTTTTTAAATTTTTAATTTTCAATTTTTAAATTTTAAATTTTGAATTTTGAATTTCAGCACCACTTTTTCTGTTAAAATCATTAAAATTTACTTTTTCTAACTGGCCATTTCAATCTGTTTTACCGGTAACACCCCTCTAGAGGCATAAAAAGTGGGGCTCCTGACCCTGGCCCTTGGGTTATATGTAAATCCAACCCATTTCATTCCTTATATGTAGGTAAATAGTAGGTGACCCGTGCCCACGGCACTCATCGACAAAGCGTTTGTCAAAATTGGGTGTGAGTGGCTAAGATCCACAGTCCATTTAGTGTGATAAGATCTCGGCCATCTTTTATGAAGCTGGATAAGAGGGGGAGACAACCGTCCTGTTTTGTTATATAGATAGTAGGTGACCCGTGCCCACAGCACTCATCAACAAAGCATTTGTCAAAATTGGGTGTGAGTGGCTGAGATCCACAGTCCATTTGGTGTGATAAGATCTCGGCCATCCTTTATGAAGCCGGATAAGAGGGGGAGACAACCATCCTGTTTTGTTATATAGGTAGTAGGTGACCCGTGCCTATGGCACTCATCGACAAAGCGTTTGTCAAAATTGGGTGGTAGTGGCTGAGATCCACTGTCCGTTTGGTATGATAAGATCTCGGCCATCCTTTATGAAGTCGGATAAGAGGGGGAGACAACCGTCCTATTTTATTATATAGATATAGATAGTAAATGTCCCATGCCCATGGCACTCTCCGACAAAAGCATTTGCAAAAATTGGGTGCCTTTGGCATTCAAACGGTATAACGGACTGGGGCGTTACCATTTTTTTCCATTATAATGGCTGTTCTAACGGGTTGTAACGCACAGAGGGAGAAATGAGAAAATAACAGAAATAACAAAAAATAACGGTGTTGAAATTTAAATTTTGAATAAATGGAGGTCAAACGAGGCGGATTGAGTGGTTGAAATCTAACCGTCCACATTAGATCGATGGATTTGATCTCAACCACTGTTTATATAACCGTCCACATTAGATGGATGGATAAGATAAGAGAATACAACTGAGTTGTCTTGATATATGCGTGGGTGGCCCACGCCCGCGGCACTTTCCGACAAAGTGTTTGTCAAAATCGGGTGGGAGTTAATCTCAGCCATCGATATGAAGCATAGTGGATCTCAGCCACTCATTATTGAAGCCATATAAGATAAGAGGGGTATAAGAAAAATATTAAATTTTCGGTAAATTCCATTTTTTTTAAAAATTTTGAATTTCAGCACCACTTTTTTTCGTTAAAATCCATTAAAATCTATTTTTTCTATTTTTGCCCCTGGCCGTTTCAATCCTTTTTAACGGCCGTTTTAACGGCAACACCCCTCTCGAGGCATAAAAAGTGGGGCTTTAGATCCTCACCCTGGGGGTATATGTAAATCCAACCCATTTCATTCCTTATTTGTAGGTAAATAGTAGGTGACCCGTGCCCACGGCACTCAACGACAAAACGTTTGTCAAAATTGGGTGTGAGTGGCTGAGATCCACCGTCCATTTGGTGTGATAAGATCTCGGCCATCCTTTATGAAGCCAGATAAGAGGGGGAGACAACCGTCCTGTTTTGTTATATAGATTATTAGTACTAGGGGAATGCCACCTGCGATGCACGTTACCTTACACATGGAAACACCTTACATGTGGCACACTTGTAGAGATCATTGACTGTATCGATGTTTGGCCCATCCCTAGGTGGACCTATATGCAAAAAATTAGCCTGATTAGTCATTTTTAAGGATTCGATTGGAGTAGTTTCCATAGATTTCAAGAATTATTTGGCATACTCAGATCCAAAGGTTTGAAATCACTAATCTGACTGATATTTGGTATATAGGTCCACCTAGGGATGGGACAAACATCCATATGGTTAGTGTTCTCTAAGATTGTGCCACGTGTCTTATACCATTGTCCCTCATCAATGATGATGAGGGACGTGGGCGTGCCAGACAACCTGAACTGTAAAGGGGCATTTAATGAAAATGGCATGGGAAGTAATTATGCGGTACTGAAGGGTTTTTTAGTTTTTCTTTTTACTTTTTTGTGGGCGTGGCGTGTGGACGTGCCCCAAGTTTTGGCTTTATAATAGTACTAGATGGGTACCAAAATATTCGATGCTCTAGAAGGTGCCATGTGGTACCTTCGTAATGTGTGTTCCGATATCACAAGTTATCGGATAGACCTATAACAAGGAATATTGAGAATATAAACCTTTAAAGGAGATTGTACTCCTTCAGGCCTAGACTAGACCATCATCCAAGTTCTTGGGATAACTTCTTGACAACTAGAATGACAGTCCAATAAAGGGATACATCCCCTTAGAAGTTGTTAAAGAATGAATCTGCAATCTACAAAGTTCTCAATGTAAGGAATATTTTCATATTCAATTTGGCAAATATTCCGTTTGACATAAAAACATTCGTGTAACTGTTCCTACGAGCACAAGTGTAACGTGAAGATGTCATGGTACGCATACTTCGCCAACTATGTGAAGACTAAAAGACAGAGACAGCAAGAATCAGACGGTTGACGACAGGAGTCATCTGAGTAACTACCGATTTGTCAGTTAACGATCGTGTACGCTCGATTAGGAAGATAAGTGACTTAGTGGCCATACGAGTTGATTAAAATAAATAAAATATAATTGTCAGACTTAGTCATTGGGCAGATCCGAGTCAAAGTCAATTATATTGACTAGTTGGAAAGTCCAATTGATTGGACATGTATCCCCAATCGATTGGACATAGCCCAATCGATTGGTGACATTGTGTAATCAATTAGAGAATTCGATGCAGAAACTTATTTGAGTACAATCGATTAGACACTCTGTGAAATCGATTGGAGCCTTCGGAACAGAAATCTTTCTGAGTACAATCGATTGGAGACTCTGTGTAATCGATTGGAGCCTTCGGGACAGAAAGTTATATATGTCAAATCAATTGGAGAACCCTGATTGGTGCCTTCGGAACAGAAAATTTATTGAGCATAATCGATTGGACACTTATCTCCAATCGATTGGACATGTTCCAATCAATTGGACCAAGTGTACAATCGATTGGACCTTGAACAGAATTGGTTTTTTCAGATCCGAAATTCATAGTTTCATTATCCCATGTTCCAGATGACTCAGGGTCTTGGAATTCTATAAATAGAATCCTTCTATGTCTTCTCTAAACACACATAGATACATAGAGTGACTCAATCTTCAAGAGAGAGAAGCAAATGCTTTATTTATTAGAGTATCCATTCGAAGAGCAAGAAGCTTATTTTCCATTCACACCTTGTGAGCTTTTTCTCTTCTCGATCAAAGCCAAGAGCTTGATCTTTACTCAGCCTAGGTTTTTCACTTCTATATTCAACCTAGTAAGCCTGAGAGTACCAGTGTGACTTAAACACCTTTTGAGCAACTTGGGGTTCAGGGTGTACTGAATCCTTCACCTTCTGCAAATGTGGAAGTGTTGAGAATTAAGATCGGAGGAACCGGTCGAAGGTAGGTTTGAGGTGTACCAAACTGAACAAGCGGATAAGACTTCTTGGCTAGAAGGGCACGCATGGATTTGTGGTGTTGATTCAGAGGACGTGGACGCATCGGCAGTAGGCCTTGGTTAAGGTTAGAAGCTGTATTTGCAACGGTGCTGCGTAGGTAACCTTTGTTTCGTTTAACTTTTCAATTAGTGATACTTTCCGTCTGGACGTGGTCTCGTGGTTTTTCCTTGGCTAAGGTTTCCACGTAAAAATATCTTGTCTTGTGTGATTGTTTGTTTGTATTCCGCAATCTATTTTGATTAGATCAAACGACAAAAAGACAATATACCACGGACGCATATTTGATTTGAGTCGGTTGTGATAATCATTTATCAAACAACCAAGACATACTATTTTATTCCCTTACCATCGACCAGTACCTAATCAACCCCCCCCCTTCTAGGTATATTGAGTTAAAGAGAACGGACCGGTGGAATTTCACTCCAGATCATCTTCCGACGACTTTTTCCATGCAACATGGGAATAGTGTGCCCTAGACCAACTAATTAATAATTTCAAGAGACATGCCAATAATGCCAAAAGTATTACTAATTTATGTAATTAGGGTAGTTGGCAAGTACAATTTGTAGAGGTTCAATCCAAATTGGAAACTAAATTAGTGGATAACAACTCCACAAAGTCAGGGATTGCCTCTAATAACAGAGATTTGTGTCAATAGGCAATAGAGTGATCTTTAGAAAGTCCATTGTCAATTAGGAAACGAATGCCAACTGATTGTATCAATCTCGGCCAAGGATTCTGAGATAGAAATCAATTAGTTAAAAGTCAGCCTGCCAGATTGAGGAGACCATCTATATAACAAATCAGCTCAGTTGTCTCCCCCTCTTATCCCCCTCTTATAGGCTTCATATATAGATGGCTGAGATCTTATCTGCAATTGGACAGTGGATTTCAGCCATTCACACCCGATTTGGGTAAATGCTTTGTCAGGGAGTGCCGTGGGCACGGGCCACCCACTAGTATATATACAAAAGGGTAAGCGTCCCACATAGATGTAGACTTGAATCCTTACAATTCCTTGCATACACTTAGCTCAAATCCTAACTTGAGCATCAGAGTTCTTTTACATGTATACCAACAATCACAACGAAGAGATATGATCATTTCTTCATGACAATCCACTCTTCTGATATTCAAGATCAATCAGTTTGGAGTATCCTACTTCCTAAACATGACAGGTGAATTGACCGTTAGTCTCTGCCTCCAAAACCTAACGAGCCTCAGGGATTTTGTGGACCAGATTCCCCGCATCTTGGGCGATATTTGTGGGAATCTTCGATACATTCCTACAACAAAAGAGGCTCTTAACCAAGAGAGATGGTAAACACAAGATAAACTTCAGCATGTAACCAAGAGGATGTTCTGCCTATTGATAGGCAATCCATTTTGCAAGAGATGGAGAAAATATGATAGAAGTTTTAAGCACAATGCAAAAAAAATTGAGGAAATCTAAAAAGATAACGAACGCCTAAAAAGGTGAATGGAGAAGAGACCTATTGGCCATGATCAATAGGTTGTTGATGTTGGAAAAGTCCGGGTTGAAAAAACTTGAAAATGTGACTAACGGGGTCATTTTGAGCATAAATTAAAGTGGGACCCACTTATCTTTTGAGGCCGATCTATATTGATTTTTCATCTCCTTGGTATGGAGAATAATGTGGTTAAATTATTTAACCAAGACCCTTTATAGGTAAATAGAAAATTAGCTCCAAACTCCCCTACTTGTAATGTGTACAAGTGAGTAAAGTTTGTGAAAAACTTGAGTCCCACATTGGAAAATTACAAGATTGGAATGCAACTTATATATAGAAGTTGTTCTATAGACACTTGTAAGCTTAAAGAGAATAGTGGGTGGGCTCGCGCGCATATGGGGGCCCATGAGGGATAAAAAGGCTTTTAAAAGGATTTGGATCTAGGGATCCGAAATTCTTTAATGTGCGCTTGCTGGCAGCGTGCGTCTTGCACGCGCAGGTGGGGGGGGGGGGTGCAAATTTCGACTTTATTCTTTAATCCCACCTTCTCTATTTAATCCTTTTTCGTCCCCTCTTTCAAAACATAGAATTTCTATGTTTTAAACAATTTATCTAGATTTTATAAGTTTTCTTCTGTGAGAGTACGAACACAGTTCCGGTTCGCCAGTCGTGTAGATTAAGTTCTATTTTCGCACGTTGAGATCGTTGTATTTTGAGAGACAGACGTCCAAAAACCTTTTGCACTGCAATAATGGGACGAATTTGTCTTAAGGCTATTGTGTACAATACAAGCCTCGATCTCCCAATTAACAGTTAGTTTTACATTTGATGTCCCTTGCTCAGGACATCGTTAGCTAAGGCAAAAAGAAGAGGAGATAGGGGATCTCCTTGCCTAAGGCCCCTACTCTTGTCAAATAAACCACAGGGACCTCCATTGATCAATATTGAAATATGAGCACCACTAACCAACTCTTTAACCCAACTACACCATTAATAGTAGAAGTCGAATCTTTCCAATATTGTGTACAACAAATCTCAATCCAGAGTATCATACGCCTTCGAGATGCAAATCTTGACACTACTATTCCCATTGTTGCATTTTTTATTCAACTCATTTATCGTTTCAGATGAAAGACTAATATTGCTTTAAACCTCCCTTCCTTGAATGAAAGTGCATTCTTCTTTGAACAAATGTAATTTACTACACATAATAGAATATAAGAGTCAAATTTTAGATATATTCACAAAACTTTTAGTTCCTCCGATAGAAATAGTTTATCTTTTAGGTAGTGGTTTCATTACTTAATATCTTTCAATTTATTTTTTGATATGTACAAATATGTGTGCTAATTATTTTTTCACTTATAAATAGGAGTGTGATGGACATTTAACGGTAGCCAGATTTCTTTAGTTCAAAAGATTCTAATGTCTTTTAAGCAAGCCATCTAATTCATTAGCATGTGAGTGGAATTGAAGTACATTGAAGCTGCATAAACAAATATGAGATATAGATTGACACTAGATGTGTTGGAGGATTTGATTTGTAAAAGGATAAATGTGCAGATGGAGGCAAATTTCCAAAGATTTGGAGAAGTGAAATAATAAATCAATCAATCTTGAAGAGCTTGGAGAATTTCTTGAATACATATTGAAGATTTTGTATTGTGTATATGTTTTATTCATATACTTATATTTTAGCCTTACATTGTAGACCATGGGAGATTGACGCAGCGTGAAACAATAATGAGATATGACCAACGTCAATATCTCGAGGTTTGGAATCCACCAAACAGAGAAGAACTCTCACAGGAGCTAAATCACGAATATTATTGAATAAAAACTGTCTTTGCCTTTCGGCTTACAACCTATTTAATGGAAAACGAAAACAAGTAAAAGAGAAAAATTACTAAAAATGACAAAATCTAGCTAAGCATGTAACTGATCGCCTAGAAACATGTCGGAATCGACGGTGAGTGATTCCGACTTCTATAATCAAAGTTATTGCTAAAATAAAAACTTCCTAAAATAGCAAAATTGTCATTTGCACCCCCTGAATGATGGAATTTGGCCAAAAAGCCGCGTATATCACGACAAAGTGGTGACTATTGCTTATCTCGTCGTTTCCTTTCAAGAGCTCCGGCCTTGTGTGGTTCCGACACTGTTGACAATTCCGTTAATACCTGTTACGTTCTTTTTTCATAAATAAGTCCGTTAATGCCCGTTATGTCCTTTAGTATCGTTTGAGCTTTTGACGATCCAAAAGCTCCATGAAAGAATCCGCTACTTGTTCTACATCAGAGATTTTTTGGATATGCTTAACTATATATTTTGCATTCAGTTTGCTTTCTATTTCATCTTTAATGTTTACTTAATAAGTTAAATATTTGAATTAATGATGTAGTAGGCTATAATTTAGCCTGCATATTTTGCACAGACTAATATATTGGCAATTACAAATATCAAAATCACCAAACTCACAAAAAGTTTAAAGTTTTGGGGGAAGAGTGGTGGATAGCTTTGAGTAATTGAGAATTACAATCAAATTCTTAGCTCTCGGCAGACGTCAGTGTGCCGCATTTTGCTGTTCTCCAAATTATCGTTTGAATTTCGAATGTCAAATCCGATTTATAATCAAACTTCCTGTACCGCAGTTTTGCCGAACGCAGAATAGTTATGGAGTCTAAACAGCTATTTCTTGTAGAATCATGTTGAGTAGCTTGTGATCATGGACAATGACCTAGAGAGCTTAGGGTTCTAGCCATGGGTTGACTTGGTTTTGGGACATAAATATCGAACTAAACTAGTCCATAAGTAGGCTGGACCTCGGATTGGTTCAGATCATCAGATCTGAGGCCCTGCCTAACTACATTACTTCTTCCTAGGTAGAAATCTGTTTCTAAGTTTTATTTTTTCATGTCTCCATATTCTCCCTATTGGACTCCTCTTCAATGAAGTTATCACTTATAAATAAAAAGGGAGAATATAAGAAGCGTCCAACAGCTGAGTTGGTCAGGCTGTGGGGGGTTGTACCAAAAGACCTTGGATTGAGTATTTGGGGGATAATTCCCAAAGACCTGGGTTTGGTCCCGTTCTTCAAAAAATACTTGTAGGCATCAAGTTGTAGACACCCTCTCAATTATTATCACCATTTTCAACTTCATAAAAAAAAAAAAAAAATCCCATTACTTAGGTTTGGACCTTATTTGAGGCCCGAATATAAATGAGTGGTTCTGGGCCAAACTTTGACGTGATAGGAAGCTTAGGCTTAACTTGAATTAGTGAATCAGCTTGAAAACTTACTCTTGGACCCAGGCTTGCCCAAGTTGGGACATTTAGTGGGTCAAGCTTGGGCCTAGATTCTTCATTCATAAGCCGACCTTGGGCTAATTCAATACTAGCTTATTTGAATATGAACGCACGCATTTAAAGGCCCTGGGCAACTGTGGGTTACCTTTGTGCTATATGCTTGGGCATATTTTACTAGACTGTTATCTAGCTAGGTCTAATATGTAGCTCCAACTGGGTCCTAAAATATTGTTACAGCTTGAAAAACCAAGAAGCCCAGCCCAAGAATCAATATGTTAAATACTAAGCAAAGATCATAATGTATAGAAAGGTTATTAATAGGCTTAGAAATAGGAAACTTGGGTCCCTTGGGCTAAGCATGTGAAAGCCCAATACACGAGCCTGTTGCTACACACCTATGGCTCAAACTTAGTCCTAGTACACAAAGCCTAAAAGCCCATTGCTAAGGTTCCAAGTAGTTATGGGCTTGGAATGCAAAAGCCCATCCCAAAGACTTGTGGCTATAGCACAATCTTGAAGTTCACACTGTTGGTTTCTAAATTTAAGGGTTGTGATCATTTCAATTTGAATCTCAAAATGGCACCCATCTATTTAAGAACCTATGAACATAATTTAACAAAGCATCCACAGCAAATGACATCATTTGTCGGATTAATTAACTTAAATCCTAGATTATGTACCTAAGTGGCCAGCTCATTCAAGGTATTGTTTGTCTGGATAAGGCATAATTACTCACACAAGCTAATATAAGATTATGTTATAATCATATCCCATATAAACCTACTTTCTAAATTTTTTAACTTTACGTTCAATCTTGTTGGTGGACATTTTGTAGATCTGCACTAACCAATTTGCTTCTGTCATTACACACTCATCACTCCGATATATGTTTTTTTTTGAAGGTTCTACTGGATATGAAGCTTGGATTGAGTCCATGGTCGCTTCGCATATGAACCGTTGCCTGGCCGAAAGATCGATTAACTATATTCAATGTGTTATTTGATATATTAAATATGTTTCAAACTACATGATCATATTTTTCTGATTATGATTCTAGCTAGATTTAGTTTCCATAAAAGAATGATTGTTTCTCTTACCAAACAAAGTTATCAAGTAAAGAAAAGAAAAATAAGGCAGCCCCCACCATTAAAATCTCCTATAAATGCTACCTTTTATGAACTTCAACTTACTTGCTAGCAACTTAAGAAACCAAGCAACAGGCATGGCCATGGGAAGAGGCAAGTGCATCATGAAGGTATTGTTCCTAGCCTACTTAGTTGTCGGCTGGTCAAGCTACATCGACGCGTCCACGACACATGTCGTGGGAGACTCTCAGGGATGGGGTTTCTCCGTCTCATACTCCAATTGGGCGGGCGGGAAGTCCTTTGCTGCAGGAGATGCTTTGGGTTAGCTTTAAACTCTCTCTCCTTTCTCTAACTTGCTAAATTAACTAACTTGAGGAGTGTTTTAATTTGTATATGGCAGTTTTCAACTACAAGGCTCAAATACACAATGTGGTCCCAGTTAGTGTCGCGGGGTACAGAAGCTGCAAGGCCCTGGCTTCGGATATCGCAAAGGCAAAAACAGCGGGAAACGACAAATTTACTCTGAAGAAGGGGGCGAACTACTTCATCTGCAGCTTCGCAGGTCATTGCTCGGCAGGCATGCAAATCCAAGTGAATGCAAATTGAGTTCTACTTAAGCTATTGTAGTGTTGTATGGAAGTGTCACCTCCACTAGGAGGGACTACTTATATATCGCTCTTTGTATGAAGTACAATGACTAGGGGGTAGTGGAGAAAAAGCTTCTTGTTGAACTGCCTTCATTAAGACTCCAATGGGGTGTTTGGATGCAGTTCTATTGATATATGCAAATCCTAGCCCTGTCCGGCTCAGATAGGCTATTGAATAATTTTATAACTTCATGGCTCTGTATGGTTGCCATGAATAAGTTTTCTAGAAATGATTTTTGCATATAAATGTCATAAAATTTTTCTATACCAACACTTCCAGACATACAAATCCTTTTCTCTGTAAAACTTTTTGTTGATCACCATACAGATCCTATATTTGTATTCTGGCATGCCTGTGGTTCACTGCATTAAGAACCTTATGGCTCACTTTTTATATCAGACCCTTCATGTATGAGCAACAGCTCATCCATTGTTAGGGAGAATTTGCTCCTACTGACTACCATGCCATAAATTTGCTCCTACTGACTACCCATGAATGTCATAAAACTTTTTCTGTATTCCCGACATACAAATCCTTTTTCTCTGTAAAACTTTTTGTTGATCACCATACAGATCCTATATTGGTATTTTGGCATGCCTGTAGTTCACTGCATTAAGAACCTTATGGCTCACTTTTTAGATTAGACCCTTGATGAATGAGCAAGAGCTCATTCATTGTTAGGGAGATTTTGCTCCTACTGACTACCATGCGACAAATATTGCATTCTTCTTTATGTATGGGATTTCTGTACATGATTCTAATCAATGATTTCATTCGTCTGAGTCCATCTCACGGAATGGTAACGGAACTGTCTTCACTGCCCTGTAATTGCCGACATTGTTCAAGTGTTCATTTTCCAACCTGTTTGATCATAGTAGTTTAGTGTTACAAGAATGACAATCTCACTTGTTAGTAGGGAAAAATGAGTGAAATTGAACATACCTGTAGAAGTTCCAGTGACCACGTCGGATCACCTCAAGTGAAGCTAAGAAAAAGTCTACTAATTGATACTCGACTATCCCCATATTGAAATGTGTCATCGACTCCACCCAGACAAGTCTTAGAACCAGGTTTAAAGCCTGCAGTTCACATGTATTTGTTCCTTAACAAAATTTGTCCATGTAATTGAAGAAGAAAAACAACTGAACTCTTGTTCAGGTAAAGAGAAACTCACCATAGATGCATAGTAGATGCTCTTCTTCTTTAACATTAACTCATCTCTAAGCCATGGATTTTTGGATTTTGGGTTGAGAAGCCCCCAATCCACAACAAAGTCCCAGTACAACTGATAAATAGTGGCGATAGATGATGTTGTTATGAGCATGGAAAGCCATAGATGAGTAGGTTGCGTCGTGAACCTTAGCCTGGCACCGGCTGCTAGCATCGCGGAAGCATACTTCCCCAAGTTAGCCAAGTGGCTGACATTGCCATCATCAAACCATCTTCTTGCACACTTGTAATTACATCAGCATACAACAGTTAGTTATGACTAATGAACCTATTCTGAATGTTGCTAGCTAGCTTTGAGAATAAATAATTTCTGTGCAAAAGAGTATATGAATATACCTGCATAGCACGCCAATAGTACGGCATAAACGAAACGACGTAAGCAAGCTTCTTGTATATCTTGCTAGAGTGGCAAGTCTCGTACCGGTGTGTTTTGAAAGTTACTGCAACAAAGTAGCAGGCTGTAGACTCCATGTGTCTGAACAATGGAATCTAGCAAAATAATGATACAAGAGTAAATTTTACTACACATTGTTCTTTAAGATTTTTGTTGTGAGATCTCTGTTTGTATTAATTTCGATTTCAAGTAAGCTTGAGATTTATAGTAGAAGAGTTCACCTGGCTAGTCAGCTGGTCAGCCAAAAAGAAATCTAGCATCAATACCTGTGATACAGTGTGTTGGAAACCAAAAGGTGCTTTCAGTTGGTCTTCTAAATTTGCATAGACACCAAGTAATGACTGAAAATATGGTAAACATAAAGATATTTTTACCTGATAAAATGGAGAGAATATAATGTTACGCATCACCCGAAGGAAGCCGTAGCGACTCGAGCGGTAGAACATGTTAAATGGGCAGATGAGCAATCCAGTGAAAATCTGAAAATGGGTATGGAAAGTTAGCTTAAAAATGGGCAGATGATTTCAAGGCTCTGTATGGTAATCAAAGAAAATTTTTACAGAAAAAGGATTTGTATGTCAGGAAGGAAGTGTTGATACAGAAAAAAGTTGTATGACATTTATATGCAAAAATCATTTCTAGAAAACTTATTCAAGCCAACCATACAGAGCCTAAATGCTACAAAACTTTTTCTGTATCAACATATTTTGACATACAAATCTTTTTCCTCATTTTCTGTAGAACTTTTTGTTGATCACCATACAGGACCTTATATACAAAAATCATTTCTGAAAAACTTATTCAGGGCAACCATACACAGCCTTGAACTAATTGAGAAAGTTTTGGGCTGTTGAGAGGTTTGAAACAAACTTAAGGCAACATTACTACTCACCAGAAGTAGAATCCCCGGAATTGCGTCAACGTGACGTGGCGAGAACCCACTGGATCTTAAGAGTAGGTGAATGACCATGGCCCCGACAACCGCCGTCATCAAAGAGGTGCAGATCAAGAACACGTCCCTGTACTTGAGAGCTGTGGTTGGGGAGAATTCAAATATGAAGTTGTAGTTGATCCTAGTGTTCTTCCATGTGAAAAGGTTGCACCCATACAAAAACAAGTGCAAGCTTAACAATGCAAACATGCTGCACAAAAAAAAAAAATCCATCATTAATCTCTATGTGGATTTCACAATTGGGGGCTTGGGCTGGACCTTAGGAGCTAAGCCCAAGATCAGCCTGCCTGATGGGCTCAAATGATAAGGCCCAAGTCTCTGTTTTTATACGAATCTCAAGCAACCTAGCCCATGGACCCATATCTAGTTGTGGATGTATGTCTAAGCAAATTAGTTAAAGCGTAAGGAGATATTTGTAATTTAAAAACCCACACAACTTTGTAGTCCGTAAGGGATGGTAATAGTGGGCCCCAGTAGGTACCTGAAAACTGGGTAAACGGCCTCCATATATCCACCTTCTAATTTAGCGGAGAACATTCCAGAAAAGTATCCCAAGATTGCGAATACACTGAAGAGCGTTACAAAACAACCTGTGAACAGACCTGCAACCGATACTTTAACAGTTAAAATGATGCGTCCCCATCAATATTCTCTCTCTCAGTCTCCTCTCGTTATAACGGTAACACCTCAATCCCGTTAAAAAACTTGACGAGTCGAATTGAAACTTGGCCTAGTCGACTTGGCTAGCTAGCTAGCAATTCGATTAGTTGCCAAGTCGACTCAAAATTTGGCTAGTAATTTGACACGTGTCAATGAGAACTTTTTTTAATAGCATTTTTTTGTTGAGATATTATAAATCATATTCTATTTTTGATAAATACATTTTTATAATATATTTTTGGGTATTTTAGTAATACCCCCTACAATTTGAAAGTATATAGTAATAGCGCGAACCCCCCCCCTACTTTCAAACATTGGGCTTACCCCTCCTTTGACCTGTTTAACCATCATTTGACTAACGGTAAAACGTGACATGCATCATGGGCCTATTAATGCACTTATGAAAGGACCATAATATTGCAAGTACAATGCTACCGATACGTAATTCAAGTCCGTTTTAACTTAAGTCAACCATTGTTAAATCTGGTCAAGGGTAATCCCAAAGCTTGAAAGTACAAAGGGGTATTACTAATTACTTTCAAATTTAAGGGGTGTTCTTAAAATACCCTATATTTTTTTTTTTAATTTTTATGTATTTTAATATATTTATTAGGGAAATTACCTTCAAGTAAAGTTACGGCCCAAGGCCACCACCTCTTCATTATTGAGTTAAAAAAGGGCTATCTTTTTAGAAATATGGATTTAAAACCCCAGTCAACTAATTTTGAGCAATTTTTAAAAATTTATTCCTACTTTACCCTATAGAGGTAAGCTTAGTGGGTTTTAATAAATAAAAAAAGAGAAAAAAGAAAATAGAAAAGTAAAGTAACTAAAGAAATTAAAGAATGAGAGAAGGCAAACCAAAAATTAGCTTGATTAGTGATCTACAACCTTTGGATCTTTGTACCCACATAATGATCAATAATGCTCAAATTCATACGGTTAAAATCAACTTATGAAAATAGCTTCAATCCAACGCTTAGAAATCACTGATCAGGTTTATTTTTGGTTTGTAGGCTCACCTAGTCATTGTCCAAACATCCACTAAGAGTGTGACACGTGGCTCATATTGTGGAGTGTAATTAGATCCGCTCACAAACTGGTGTACTACTAAGTACTTTTGCAAAAGGAGGGGTAGTACCAAATTACTCTAATAAAAAATGGGATAAAGCTACATCTCTACCTATGAGAATAAAGTAGGAATGCGTTTTTAGAAGTTGTTCAAAATAGACTGTTTTTGACCGAATAACGAAGAGGTGGTTGCTTTGGGCTGTAAGTCTAAACTTATGGTCCTCAACGTAATTTTTCCAATTTATTAACTCAATGAGTCGTGTCATGTAACATCAAGTCAATTCGACCCAACAAACAGAGTTGTTCGAATTTCCATGCTTTGGCGGGGATTTTCGAAGGGAGGATTATCAAAGTGCCCAATGATTGCACCCCACATATACCCATGGTTACTTTTAAAACCAAAGTCTAAACCATGGGCATATGTGGCATGCAATCATTGGGCGCGTAATTGCTGCTTAAAAATTTCCGCAGCTTCAAAAAAATTTGTCGGAGAGTCAAGACCGAGGAATGCAGAAGTTACCAACGAAGAAGGTGATCATGTGAGAAGCTTTGGCCTGTTGGGGTCTCAAGAACTTCATGGCCTTTGTCCTGTCGTTGTTGGTGAAATGCTTTGTGAAGGTGGACTCTACTTCATCCGCTAGCCTTACCACCTTTTTAAATACAAACACGCATAATACCCGTTACATTATTCATATAAAAATTAAAAAAATCTAACAAAACTTAAATAAATGGGTCCTTACTAAGGGTCTGTTTGGCAACCAGACAAGGATTTGGAATTGAAAATATAATTTCAGGATTTATGATTTCTAAGAATTTGAATTTAAATAATTGAAATTTCTTATGTTGGGTGGCAGTATGAAAATTACTTAGAATTTCCAATGAATTCTAAGAGGAAAAATTTTTCCGAGGACTTTTAGGGGAGGTTGCTTTTAGGTGTTTCAAATTGCGATACATGCAGAAAATATCCAACCTGACGTAGCCGTCATGAACTTTAACAGGTGGCATTTAGCTCTCCAATTAATTGAGGGTATTATGGTCATTTAAAACGAATTTTATTTCTTTCTTTCTATCTAGCTAAAATTCAAATAATTCATGAGTTAGGGAGATTGATAAGATGATGGGGCACACCACCACACTAGGTACTCCACGCCATCTCTAAACACCAGTTCACCGTTGGACCCCATTTGATTGACTGGAAACCAAAAGTCTATCTGATTGGGCAAATCTGACTGTTCGAAAGAAGGAAACACAGATAAGATGGCTAGATCATTTGATCGATCCGGCGTGTCTTCTTAGGTGTCCCATCGACTGAACAGCCCGGTGATGGTGGTTTATATTAGTGTAAAAGCAAAAACGTAGCTTTATTCAAATAGTAACCGGTAGTTTCAAACCGTTGGATTCGAGCATTTTTGGGATACAAGATCCAATGGCCTGGAATCACCAATCAAGCTGACTTTTGGGTTGAACATTGTAGGTACGCATGGGATGGGTCAAAATTTTACGGGCCAGTGAACCCGGAAAAGTATGCCGCCCACAATACCACATCGACCCTTAGCAAAAATGTTCTTCACCCTGGATTGGCAATCGTGGACGTCTTTTTGTTTTTTTTTGGTACTTTTGCAACACCCCTGAAAATTTAGAGTATATAGTAATAACCCCTTATACTTTCATAATATTTGAATGGGTACCCCCTTGAACTAGTTTAACTGTGGTTGACTCACGTTAAAACTGACTTGAACTGTGTGCCGTACTTTCAAACTCGTGGATTCATTATCTGTTTTAACGTGAGACTAATGACAGTTAAATTAGGTGAAGGATGGCATTCCTGAAGTTTGAAAGTAGAAATGGAAATTACTAGATGAAACCAAGGTTTAAAGGAGGCCGTTTTAAAGGACTGGGGGCGTTACGGTTTAAACGGATTGAAATGGTCAGGGGCAAAAATAGAAAAAAATGGATTTTAACGGTTGTAACGGAAAAAAAAATGGAAAAAGTGGCGCTGAAATTCAAAATTCAAAATTTGAAAATTAAAAAAAAAAAAAATAGAATTTAACGGATTTATCGGCCGTTTTTTTCACAAAAATTTCTAAAATTAAACGGCCGTTTAAACTGTTTTAACAGCCATTAAAACAAAAACACGGCCGTTTTTTTCAAAACCGATAAAACGTGTTTAAACGGTTTTAACTGAAACGGGCTTGGGGCGTTACCGTGTAAACGGCCGTTAAAACAGTTTAAATGGCCGTTTTTAAAACCATGGATGAAACAACTACATCTTATAACCATACCTTGTCGGAACCGATGAAATGCGATCTCTTCACCACTTGCAAATAACTCGCCGAAGCCTGTCGGTTTGACACCTGCGCCAAAAAAAACCCCAATAAAAAATTAAAATTTTAAACCGATCAATTATAATGATAAAATGACCGAAATACCCCTTTAATTCAACTTTTATTTACCCAAAGTAAATATAAAATATTATTTAGCCTTTAATGGCCAAAATACCCTTTTATATTTCTTGTTGACGAATTGTTTTACCTTGTCGAACTTCTTGAGTATTTTTGTGAAGGCCAACATATTCAGTGAGCTGCCAAATATAGCAAAAATTATTAGAGATTTCTCTAAATTTAGAGGAAAAAAAACAGAAAGAAAGAAGAAAACAGCCTAAAATCTCTAAAAACCTGTAAGTTTTGAGTAGACCATGCCCTTTGTAGAGTTCAACAAAAGCCCCTCTAATCATCTTCTCGGCACATTGGATTTTCTTTCTATTTATGAATTCTCCTGAATTTTCTTTCTTCGGATTATTTACTATATCTTCCCACAGCGTCGATGTAACGGTAGTTATCGTACCGTTTAATGGTGCCATGGCCGCTGGAATTTCAATTCTCGTTGCCGTCTTTGGCTTCCCTTTCTTTGTCTTCCATCGCGTTGCCGGTCCGATACAGTTCACTTCATATTTTTTTAATGCCGATTTCATTTCATCGGTCGGAGCGGTTCTGGAACACGTCTCCTCGAATTCGGGTAGACTGCTGTCTGCATTATATCCAAACATTACATGTTAATTTTATGGTGTAGAAGATGTTTCATTTAAATTGGAAAAAAAAAATGGTAATCAGGCGCTCAAGGTACACGTTAGTGGAGATGCAGAGAGCATAAAAATGCACCACCTAGCACTCTCTTTTGGGCCCACTGACCCATATGAATGGTTGGCCCACCACCTGATGGACAGTGGGCCCAAAATATATGCCAAGTGGACCGTTTTCTGCGCTCCACGTGGAAATAGTGCTCCACAAAGTAAATTTTCTCTTGTTATACTCAACAACTCATCGTTGAATAAATACAAAGGACAGAATTGGCATTCACAATTATCAGTAAACAATTTTTAGTAAGATTTAGAAATTTAAGCTCATAGTTGCTTAAGGGCTAGCCGGACAGAATTTAGGCGGGCCGTACCTTGAGGAACCCTATCTGGGCCCTACCCGAACCATATCTGGGTCAACCCATGCCCTAGGGTTTAGTACAAGGTTTAAAAAACGGCCGTTATAACAAAAATAACAGCCTTTATAAGGGATTCGAACCTCCCGTTGCGTTATTGACCGTTAAAACGCCTAAAAGATATCGACCATTATTTTCTGATATAATGAAATTAACGAGCGTTATTTTCTGTTTTTGAAAATTTGAATTTCGCCATTTTTTCTGTTATTTCTGTTTTTGCCCCTGAGAGTTTTTTTTTCTTCGTTATACCGGAAAAACAGTAACGCCCCCAGTCCGTAATACAGTTATAACGGTCCCCTTTAAACCTTGGCTTAGAATTTTGGGCCAAACTGTTTCCCAAATTCGGACTTGGGCTGGGTTTACCCAAAAAACACCGCCAGGACTAGGGAATCAAATGGGGCAAAGGGGGGATCTGACCCGGACCCGGCATAAAATGGGTTTTCTCAAAACATGATAGTAAAAAAAAAGCGTATAATTGGAGAGAAGAAATTGACCCGAATAATTGGTCGGTCTTTCTGATGAAGAAAAGGATCGAGGAAGTATTTCAGCATTGGATCTGGACTGGTGAATTTTCCGGCGACGATCATTGAGAATTTGCTTGAGCTCAATTAGAATTTGGAGCTGTTTGTTGAGAATCTCTCCTCTTTCCACAAATTCTCTCTCTTTCGTCTTATAGAACTTGTTCACTTTGTTAAGCTCTTCATCTAATATCTCAAAAAACTCCTTCACCTTGTCACCCTAAGAACACAGCAAAAAAAAAAAAAAAACCCATTAAAAAAGCGAAAATTGGGTTGCCTTAAATCAGTTCGATTATTTTTAATTCAGATAAAATCTTTAATTTTTTTTTACCTCATCTTCTTCTGTAAATAATACAATAAGCTCAGTATGATAGAGATCTTCCTCGTCTTCTCCTCCCTGTTTGTTCTTCAACTGCAAAAAAAAAAAAAAAAAAAAATCAATTATGTATATTTAATTTGTTATGTTTTATTGCAATTTTGTTTATTTTCTGGAAAATTTAAGGAGATTTTTTGAGGGTAGGGGGTGTCCTTTTCTATTTCTCTTTTTTCTGGGTAGAATTTCTGTTTCTCACGATGGTTTCGTGATGGGTGCAACCAACAGTTTCGTTTTTTCCGTGCCATCGAAAGAGATATTTAAAAAAAAAAAAGGAAAAAGATGTAACAAGGTATGCCTGAAACTGTTCATTTGCGGAAGCGGGTGTTTTTGGTAGTCACCGCTGCCATCTGGGCCCATTGACCGCTTGGATGTTTATCTCACCCCTTGGTGGATATACATACCAAAAATCACCTTGATTGGTAATCTATAACCATTAGATTTTAACACTTTTTAGCACTATTTAAGGCGTTCTTATAGCCGTTGAATACAACCATCTTTTGAGTACTAAAACCAACGGCTAAAAATCATTAAACAAGCTGATTTTTTGTATGAATGTCTATTAAAGGGTGGGCTAAACATCCATGCGGTCAGTGGGCCCAGATGGCAGTGCTGACTACCAAAAATGCCGCTTTCGCAAATGAAAAGATCTCAGGTATACCTTGTTACATCACGACCCAAAAAAAAATGCCGGAGTCTGACGACATTCTGACATTTCTGGAAATTTTGACGTAACTGGCTAATTTGATGAAGGATACCCAGTAAGGAATCAGGCCGGAAAATAACCGGAGACTTAATTTCCGGCCAAAACGATCGAATTAGGCTCTGTATAGTGATCAACAAAAAGTTTTGCAGAAAAAAGTATTTGTATGTCGGAACTTCTTGATTCAGGAAAACTTTTATGAGATGTAAAAATAATATTTAGAAAACTTTTCCCAGAAAGGAGGACACCAATAAATGATTCCACTATTTTCTGTCACGTAAACGAACCCAGAAAATAACCGTGAAACCTGGCGAAGGAAAAGCCGAGAAACCGAAAGTCTGTCAGAGAAAAGGAAGAAGGAAAAGTGGAGATAGAGCTGAGAATGAAGCTTGTCTGTATATGACGTCACTTTTCTTTTCTCACGAAAACTGGGAATCTGAAATCAAGTTATAAAACTGAAACCCCATATATAAACAAGAATCTTGAAATAAAGCGTTTCAAGTGAAATCAATCTCGAGCTATTTTGAAATCTGAAGCCATTACCGGGAATCAAGAAAATTGACCGGAATCTGACGAAATATTTTTCAAAACTACCGACCCACTTATCAAAATATCCATATTTTCATTGTATCGGAATTATATCTGTCCTTTAAACGAAAGAATTTTCCAGAACACCATTACTGGGAATCGAGAAAACTCATTGTAATATTCTGATAAAAAAAAAACTAAAACCATTACCTGTAACACCAAAAAAACTGACCGGAATCTGACGAAATATTTGAAAACTGATCAACCCGTTTGTGAGTTTATATAACTCTACCTGAATTATCTCACTTTTGTCTCCATTGTCGTGGAATCTGGTGGAGATTTTCTTTACAACATGGCGAATAGGATCGAAGATTGAGACCCCAATTTCATGTTGTTGTTGTGTTTCGTTAGGTTTTCTGGAGAGCTTTATCTTCTTCACGGTTTTCTTGAGTTGCCAGTAGTTCACGAATGCATCCTTCCACTCTGGAATCAGTTGAGCTTCAAGTTCCTTGGAGAACTTCACCATTTCTTAATCTCTCCAATGAGAAAGGAGAACGCACAGAGAGAGAGATAGAGAGGAGGGTTTACAGAGGTTTGTGTATTGAGAAGGCAAGATATATAGAGAGAGTGAGAAAGGTAGAGTTTTTTTTTCTTCACTTTTTCGTATTTTCAAAATTTGAATCCTATTTTTCTGATTTACGGAGAAGAATAGTGAGAGGAGCTACGAGGAAGCGTGTGCGTCTATGGGCCGGAGTGCGTTGCACATGGGGGGCTTTTTAGCGTCAGGTAGCGCAAGTTTTGTTACACACCGCTCTCTGGGCCCACTGACCGCATGGACTTTTAGCCATCCTCAGGTGCGGATAAAAATACAACACGTAGCCCACTGACACTCGAGCATTTTTCATGGGTGATTTCTAGTTGTCTGATTCAGAGTATTTTTTGGATACTCCGATCCATGGCTGGAGAAGAGTAAGACTTGGATGACCCACCCACAATATAAGCCACGTTGCAAATTATTAGAGGACACTGACCGTATAGATGTTTGGCCAATTCCTAGGTGGACATACAAACCAAACTTCAGCCTGATTAGTGATTTCAAATCTTTGGATCTTTGTACGGTAATAATGGTAAATAATGATCAAAATCCTACGGTTAAAATCAACCAACGAAAATGACTTCAACTAACGCTTAGAAATCACTGATCAGGTTGATTTTGGGTTTGTAGGTCCACCTAGGGATTGGCCAAATATCTATATAGTCAGTGTCCTCTAATAAATTGCCACGTGGCTTATATTGTGGGTGGTTAGGCAAGTCTTACTCGCTAGAGATTACCAATCAGTCTGATTGTTGGTGTGTAGGTCTATCAATGGGGCCACTCATGGTTGGCCCACTACCTAATTGGTCGTTTCTAGCCGTTAATTTGAGCATTTTTTTATGGAAAAAGATGTAACAAGGTATGCCTGAAACTGTTTCGTTTGCAGAAGCGGCATTTTTGGCTCCCATCTGGGCCGACTGACTGCATGGATGTTTATCCCACCCCTTGGTGGATATACAGACCAAAAATCACCTTGATTGGTAATCTGTAACCATTAGATTTTAACACTTTTTAGCACTTTTTAAGGCATTCTTATAGCCGTTGAATGCAACCATTTTTTGAGTACTAAAACCAACAGCTAAAAATCATTAAACAAGCTGATTTTTTGTATGAATGTCTATTAAGGGGTGGGCTAAACATCCATGCGGTCAGTGGGCCCAGATGGCGGTGCTGACTACCAAAAATGCCGCTTCCGCAAATGAAAAAGATCTCAGGTATTCATTGTTGCATCACGACCCTTTTATGGCTGTGCTGCATGTACAGGCCCATTGGCAGATTCCTAGCCCATGATGAAAACAAAATGCTCAAATCGAATGCTAGAAATTACCAATCAGGCTGATTTTGGTGCAGAGGTTTACCAACGGGTGGGCCAACATGATTAGATCAGTGGGGCCGAAGAATTATTGGAGCGTAAGGGACTGCATTTTACTGGCTTTTGGTTGCATTGCTTTTGTGGGACCAATTTGTCATCATACGATACGGGAGGCTTTCCCTCCAATTAAAAGAATAGTAGGCCGGGAATTTGGTGTTATGACATGGGATATTAACCATCTGATCCTAATCAGATGGTGTTGAGATATGGCTACCCTGCATGTAGTCAATACGCGATCACCTAATACGTGATCACCTACAGTTTGTCTGGTACACCTTATGGAAAACCGGTCCTGCATGTACTCTACTAGTGGGTGGCCCGTGCCCACGGCACTCCCCCACAAAGCATTTGCGAAAATCGTGTGAGTTGGCTGAGATCCACCGTCCAGATGGGAGATAAGATCTCGGCCCTTCTTCACTGAAGCCTATAAGATGGGGAGACAACTGAGCTCTGTTGTTATATAGACTAGTAGGTGGCCTGCGCCCACGGCACTCTCGACACAGGGTTTGTCAAAATTAGGTGTGAGTGGCTGAGATCCACCATCAAGTTGGGGGATAAGATCTCGGCCCTTCTTTATAAGAGGGGAGACAACATCCCTGTTTTGTTATATAGATTTGCTAAAATGTGAAAACAGTTGACTATCGTTATAGTTGACCCGACCGGATGCGGGGCCTCTATCTCTTGATTTCTCCAATCTTCCCAAATGAAGTACCAATTTCTTATTTAGTCCAAGGATCAAAGTCTCGGGATCCTTTGTAAAACAGTGATCTCGGTGGGCTCCGATGCCGATCCGGAGACTTTGAACCATGCGTGGTTACACTTGATCATTACCCTTGTACATATTTTGAAGTAGTTGCGACACTACTGATGCAGATGTTGGGACCTGAGCAATCAAGAAGTCCCCAGTATTGGCACAAAAACCAAAATTGAGAATATAACAACTACGACAAGTAATGACAAAGTCAACTATCTTATCAATGCAGTAGTGACAAATTTGAATCAGACGGTTACGATCCTGCCAAAGTGAAACCTTTTGATAAGATCGTCCAAACAAGGTGATTGTAGTCAACCTATGAGAGAGCCTAGAATTTGGAGTTTGCGTTTTGGACCAAAAATGGATTTTGGACTGTTGCCGGCCCACATTTTTTTCTTTTCTACCGAACTGCCAATCAAATGGTTAACATTTCATATCTCAATACTTGGAGGGTCTGCATTGATGACTGAGTATACCAGGTGTAAGTGAAATCCCATGCAGAGAGCATTTTTATAAAAGTTTGGTAAATTTTGAAGATATTTTGTTGCCTTGGTAACACTAATACTGTTGGGCATTGTTTTACATGGGCATCAGACCGCATCTAAAAACACCACGGGGAACACTCTTATAGATTTATGATCGGGTTCGGATGTTTGAAACATCCTTAGACATGGACCAATCAGACCCTGTAGGCATTGAATCTTAGTACCCAAAATAGTTTTTGAATCTATAATTGAAATTTAACCCATGAAAAAGATTCAAATCCAATGGTTATTAGAAACCACCAATCTGACTGACTTTTGTTGTTCAGAGCCATATAACTAGGGATGTTTAAAACATCTGTACAGTCATCGATCTCTAATAGTGTTCCATGTGGTGTTTATAGATGCGGCCTAGATGGTCGTATAAAAAAAGTTAGTATCAAATTTTAACGTACGCGTTCACATTAATCTAAATGATGTATAAAGACTTAAAGACCCCTATTCATAGAGTAATGGTGAACGTCTTACGAAGCTTGCTTGTATGCCCATCTATATATAGTTCTGTTTTAGGTACCAATACACGCAAAGCCGAACCTAATTATACGACAGTTGGGTGTGAATGCACTAGTTCCGTTTTAGATACTGATACGCGCAGAGGCGAACCTTATATCCTCGGATTACCACTAAAACCGAATTCGAACAAAATGTCCGTGGTCTTTTAAACTTGAGGGGAAACTAAATTCAGTTTTTTTAAAGTAGTATGAAGCCAAAACTTTTCAAAATCAAACAAAATACTAATTCCAATTTTAGCAAAAGTTTTCTTAGATATTTATCACCTCCCATTTCCCAAATGTAGTAGAATACCTAACTGCTTTAAGGGAGGACAGCTGAACAATGGGAAGGATCGAGTGATGCTGATGATTTCCTACTATGAGAAAGAACTCAGATGGCAGATGATGCCCCTGATGCAGACTGTGAGATAGTTGGAGGTATTGAATGTGGGTAGAGCAAATTGTCTCTAAGGATTTACATGAATAAGGAATTGATGGAACCTTAATAGGGAATGAAGAGGCTTCTTCTTATATTCTACTCCTCCTATTTATGGGAAAGTCCTAAATATTGCTAGTGGAAAGATATTTTGATGGGTTCATGGATCCTTTATTGGTTGCTCTTGATCATAACTAGTGGTCCTACTCTGTGATCTATAAAATATGTAATAAAATTTAGAAAAAGAAGAAAATTGTTTATTTATATTGTTGTGCGAGTCTACCTAGGGATGGACCAAACATCCATACAGTCGATAGCATCTAATAGTATGACACTGGCTCATACTGTGGTCTGTCATCAAATTTGTTCTCCTGGTAGAGTTCACGCGAACGCATTTAATGCGTTTGAGTGAGCTGAAAATAGGGTTGTTTCTAGCATAAAGCCATTAAGGCAGTCGCCTTAGGCCCCAGACCACTAACCACATGGATGTTTAGCCCACACCCTTGTTGGATATTCAAACCAAAAATTAATCTATTTGACCTGACTCAAAGGTTGGTTTAGCAGATGGGAGATCCAACTAGCTGAGGTGACCCAGCTCAGGTGAAGGAGTTGGCACACCCAGTTGGTAAACATCATTCTACTTCCACCTGACCCCTAGCTGATGGGACATCTTGTACCTACCATAGACAGGATATGCCATGCCTACATAGGTTGGTACCTAAGATTAACCTTTGTAGAAGGATGAGAGATGAGTTAACTATAGCTTCCTACACACATCAGGGAGTACACACCTACCTCGTATGCGACCATGCGCCCCGTCATTTTAGGCAATTAAAGACGCTAAGTCTCAACTAATTCTCATCCCTATAAACAGGGGCCTCATCTATTAAGGAGGGGATCTCATAGAAGCTCTCTCTCGTAATGCTTTTCAACTCGACTTGAGTTGTCGACTTATAGTTCGAGCAAACCGAACAGTTAGTCGGCCGTTCAAGTCCGGCATTTGAGCTGTGGGGTTAGTTTTTTCCTTGTAATCCAAAAATTGACCTCACATTCTTTGGCACATTCTGTGGGAATGATGCAGTCAATTGTACTTACCTCCATTCTCTCCATGGTGAGCAGAACTAGGAGTCAATCCCTTTAGGATAGAGTTTTCCATCTCACAAAGTCTTCCAATCACGTTGGCCCATCAACCAAGTGGGAGGATCCATCATACTAGTTGTCTGACATACTCAAGGCCCAATAGGAGCATATATGAGGATATTAGAAGAGACCCCCCACAACAATATTGAGCTCAAGGGAGATTTCGCAACTGCTCTAGGCAAAGGGGAACTACTGAGAGTTGGATCCTTTCCAAGGAGAGGCCATCAGAACCATCAAATTGAGTGTCTCCGCCTCCCAGCTAGAGAATAGCTCAGCCATCAGTCACAATGACAAGTGGGCTATTAAGGTGTGTGAGATCAACCACCTTGGCTGGGTCCGTGCAATTCATCACCCTCAAAATTTTGAGGGACCGGAAGAATTTGACCATTCGTCCTCTTTAGAGGCCACATGACTTCCTACAATGAAAGGCAATCAACCTTCAACTTGGGGGTGTCCGTGTGGAGCTGTGGTCTCTAAGTTGGAAAAGATGAAGGCAAAAAAATTAACATTATTTTTCTAGCAAATATAGTTATTTTTAATCACTTGTTTTTATCAAATTTCTTATTCAAGTTCTCATCTTTTGATATGAGCTATTTGTTTCGCGTGTTTGGACGGTAGCTTTCACACTCGATCAGTATAGCATTCTCTACAACATTAAATTTTTATATAGTTTGGGGCCATATAAATTTTACCACATCCACTTGATTAGGTAATTTCTTTTCAAGGAGAACTATCACACAGGGAGACTAATAGTCGATTATTTTATAATATTAAAATCAACTGAGGGTAAGAACACAACTAATTTGAAGTCATAAAAAGTATAGGTTTATTCTTAATTCCCGTAAAGTACTAGATTTGTTTCTTCTATCAAATCTAGACTCAATTAGTGTTCGTCAGTGTGCATGTGATTTATGAAGTTAAAATTAAGAACATTCACCAACCAAAAAATAGTAAAGCAGATTAATCTTCTAAATTTTTTAATTTTTTTTACAATGATCTAGTCTCAATTTACTTTGTGTCAAGTCTTGGTTTTAGAATTTTTTAAATTTAATGTCCATCAAATTAACTTTACAATTATGCAATGCAGAACTTTAAACCAAAAATCCTAACAAGACACGGTTATTTTTGTATTTCAATTTTTTATTTTTCTTAAAAATAAAATAAATGCATTAAAGCAAATCATTAAACAAAATAGAAAATTAGGAAGAAAACAAACAACCTAATCTATACACCCAACTCAACAAAAGATATGAAATCATAGAAAAGAGTAGTGTAAAGAACACTTATTCAATCAATGGGACAAGTGTTACTAGCTTTCTTAAGGAATTTAGTCCTAATAGAATCTAGATTCTTTAGATCCTCATTTCTCACCCAAATGGTATTATATCTTTTAGGTGAGTTATGTTTCTTTGCTATTTGCACAAGCGGTGAAAAAGATGTGTTCTTTTTATTTTTATTTTTCCTCCTAATCTGAGTCCTTTGAGTCTGGGTGTCCTTGAATTTCGTAAGGTTAGCAATTTTTTTACTCGATGTATCCAACTTTTGATGTAAGGTTTTCATTTTAAGGAGTAGATCTCCTTGGTTTCCATATGATTTTCTCTTGGGATGAACCATGGTATCTTTCATATTCTGGAGGTAGTTCTTACTCAAGCGACCTCTACCCTTACAGTAATTACAAATAGGTACATGCATAGTTAGCCTAGGTCTAGGTTGGTCAACCTGGGGTGTGAGGGTAACAAACTTAGTTCCTAAAGACAATGGGGTGCTAGAAGAATTCACATATATCCTAATCCCATTGTCTTTATTTTCTCTTCACACACTAAGAATCTCATTGAGCTTTTCTATGATCTTGGAGAAATAAGACAAATCTCTCTTTAAATTTGTAAGTTGATTTTCAAGAAACTTCCTAACATTCATACAAGTCTGGAACTCGCATTCCAAGAACTTATTTTTGTCTTGAAGAAATTTTCTCTCTTCCCTAAATTGACTAACTAGCACAGACAATTCTTTAATGTCTAGTTTAAAGATAACATTTTTAGAGTCAAGAACTTCAACTCTTTTAGTCAATTTCTTATTAACATGTGTCTTTTTTTTATACAATGCTTGATAAGCAGTATAAAAGATTGTCTTTTACATCACTTTCTAATAACTAAGACTATTCACAGTGAAACCCTCTTTCTGCATCTTTGTAGATTGAAAGAAATCTTTAGTAGGAACTCACTCAGGTTGTTATTAGTGTCATCCTGCTACCTAGTGTAGGAAATGCCGCAGAACATGCGAGTGCAATTATGTTTGCCATGAAGGACAAGCTTGTGAGTGCCTTGAAGAATTCGGTCTGCTATTTCTCTTTCATTCTTGTTGGTTTGATTGCTTTAACTATTTTATTGTGCAGGACATCACTCTGGGAGTTGCAATTGGATCATCTACACAAATATCAATGTTTGTGGTAACACCCTAAATACCTCTGTGGACAAGATTATGTTTTTGCTAATTCAACAATCAAAAGAACAATTAATATAGCTTAGGCATGTCATACTCAGAACTGAGTGTAATTGGAGAACTTGACTCACGAATGGAGCAAACGAGTTCCGAATCTCCCCAATCATGTTCCAACACTTTAAATGTCCTGGAATAATTGTGTTGGAAGAGATTGAGTCAAATTTCTTCACAGGCTTGGGCTTTATGAGTCCTCAAGTAAAGAGATATGGTCCTCTTCTAGATGTCGTAGTTTTGGATTTTAAAATTTCTAAAGTAATTTTTTTTTAATAATTCCTCAACTTGAGAGGATTTCTAAAACCCAAAAGAAGAGGTGGATGTCATAAAGGTTTTCAAGAGAGGACAAATCATGTGGAGAAGTGGGTTGAATTGTAGAGATGAGGCTAGGGTACAACAACAGTTTGGCAGTAGCAACAAGGATTGATGGCATGAAGAATACGCATCGATGCATCCCAGATGAAGATTTATGACAGCAACGGTGATGATTTAGGAGCTATTTCAATAAAATCATGGGAGAATAGTAGCAAAACTCTCGTCCAACTAAGTCAAATTAATAATATATCATTAGAAAGATAATTTCGTCAAATTTCCAACAAATCTAGAATCGTTCAAGGTGTGTTTATAAAATGAATTTGGGATACGAAGTAGCCAATTAACATTATTGCGATAAGTCCACTGTCCTACTACGGGTGCCATGACAACCTTTACCAAGTCCGAACGATTTTTGACCACCAGATATTAAGGTCACTTTTCATCCAAAAGCGCTAGTGACAAGAGGACGAGGGGTCACCAAGTTGACAAGACATGCAAGTATAGAGTGATGTTCCCTCAGCAAAAAGTACAAGTATGTATTCCTTACAATTATATACACCTAATTGCCAACTTGGAATAAAAAGTTGAGAAAGGATCTGTAACTGTTGGGTAGTTGTTGCATACAGTGGAGGGAGCAAAAGACTAATTTTAGTGGGATTTACTGATGAGGGAGGTAAGCCAATTTACCTTTTCTTGAGTGTGGGTGACGTTTGGCACTAAACTTCCCCCACTAGGAGAAGTCCACAAAAGTAATTATGCTAATGTGATTGGGATGGGGAGCATTATTAAGCTTAAGGGATACCCTTCAATTCTCTTGATTTGGAACAAGATCTCAATTTAAGAAAATTATCCTCCCCACCAAAATTTTAATTCCACTACATTCCTCTGCTATGAATGTCCACTCTACCTGGAGTGGCAAGAATTCTACCTGGAGAGGCAAGCATTATTGCAACTTGTATGTGTAGGAAATGGAAGTCCTTTCTAGATCACTTTTCCATTGAATTTTGCTTTTTTCTAATAAAATGTCTAATGCATCTTCCACTAAGTCTTATCTATATATTTTTTTTTCCTCATGAAGTGGGTGTCTATTTTCTTTATTTTCATCCAACTTTTAGGTTATTTTAGTCATTAATGTTGATTCTCTGACTTATGGTTTGATACATTATTTTTGGATCAAGTAAGCATAGACATTGGCTTGTAGATTCAATTGCTTGATATATATATATATATATATGGGTGGGACATGCCCACGGCACTCCCCGACGAAATGTTTGTCAAAATTGAGTGTGAGTAGCTGAGATCCACCATCCAGTTGGGGGATAAGATCCCGGCCCTTCTTTATTGAAACCTATAAGAGGGGTATAAGGGGGGAGACAACCAGTGTCACTTCTTATATACTAGTAGGTGGCCCGTGCCCTCGGCACTCTCCGACAATGTGTTTGCCAAAATCGGGTGTGAGTGGCTTAGATCCACATTCCATTTGGGGTGATAAGATCTCGGCCATCATTTGTGAAGCCGATAAGATGGGGGATAAGTGACTTCTCTGTTTTGTTATATAGATGTATATATAGTGGGTGGCCCATGCCCTCGGCACTCCCCTACAAAGCATTTCCCAAAATTGGGTGTGAGTGGTTGAGATCCATAGTCCATTTGAGGGATAAGATCTTGGCCATCCTTTGTGAAGCCGATAAGAGGGGTGACAATTTCCCTGTTAAATTAATCCAACCATCTAAATTTTATGTTATGTAAGGGTTGATATGGGCCCTTCGATATATGAAGCTTATAGACAACCGCTGTGTTTTGTTATATAGACTAGTGGGTGGTCCGTGCCCACGGCACTCCTCAACAAAGCGTTTGTCAAAATTGGGTGTGAGTGGCTGAGATCCACCGTCCAGTTGGGGATAAGATGTCGGCCCTTCTTTATGAAGCCTATAAGAGGGGGTGATAACTTCCCTGTTTTGTTATATAGATACTAGTGGGCAGTTATCTTAATTTATATTGTTTACTGAGTTACATTTCCAAAAGTACCCTTAAATTTTAGTTTAGTGCCTCCCCTCAGATTTTAATCCTTTAAAATCTAGCGCACCCACCATATACTATAAGGATTAATGTGGCCCCTCCCCTTCTTGAACAAAATCTTGTCTCCGCCACTGTACTACGTGAGTACAGTTTGGATGTTACTTTTGGTACTGTTAAAGCGGCACTATTAAAGCAAATCAACATGAGTTTGGTTTCCTATTTGGATGATTTGAGACTCTTGAAAAGGCCATGTCCTATCCAGACATAGATAAGGACCCTTAAAATTCCGGCCTCTCGATCTTGATCAGTTCCCTAAGCGTGCATGGTAGTACTTGAGTAGAAAGTTGCTTGTCCAGTCAAGTCCTCCCGCACATTACGGAGACAATTTATATCCAACCCAATTCTCGTCTGGAACCCATGCAGCATGGCCGCAGTCCATTATTTTTTCGCATTTTTTTATTAATTTTATAGCTACTACAAGGACAAGCATTCACATTCGTTAAAATGTGTCAACAGTGTTCAGACGTCACGCTTCATGGCCAATTGATGGTGTTCAATTGGTCGTCTTTGGTTGGGAGGGATTAATATGTATATGGGGTGATGGGTGGAAAGGTAGCTTTGCTGGGAGTCTTTTGTTTTGTGATTTTGCTTTTTGTTGTTTTCTGCCTTTTTGGCCTTGGGAGGCCTTCTCAGCCTCCAAGGCTCCAAGGCCTTTAACAAATGATTTTTTATCTAGCAAAAAAAAATGATAGACAGGAGCTAAACCAGCCCTTCCATGCCTTCAGGGTCACAATTAGTCGTCAATGGTGATATCATAGACCTCTTGGCTACAAGAAGAGGTTCTAAAAAAGGGCAAAACCAAGTCATTAATTAGAGACTATACCTGAGTGGGGAAGCTTTATTAACCAAAGAAAAGAAATAGTAGTGGGTACAAGACAGAGCTATTTGAAACCTTTTTGGTGGGTCTATCTACACAGGAACCTCAAGAAAGACCACAAAAGATTCACTGAGCTTTGTTGTTTCAAGTCTCAACCGATCATAGAGGGGAATGATTCATTTAGCTAAGTCAATGAATACTTGAGTCCTCATTGTTCTATATCTCTTTGGGCTTGAAATTGTAGCTCAATAATTGGATGTTGTTCTGTACTGCAACCATGAATCATTTTGGGTTGATCCCAGCTTACCCATACAAAAATATAAATAAAATTTAAAAAGTTGACTAAACCTGATTTTTAATTCCCTCATTCGAGTGAGGAAACGTCCTCAAAATCGTATTTGACGTAATTTTAACAAAATTTATTATACCTCATTATTCAAAGGTTCTGTAAAATTTACATACAGTACACGTATTATATGCATTTTATTGAAAAAACAGAAACGTGGAAAAATGCAAAAAAAAACATTGTATAAAAATTTAAATTTTTTTATTATATTCTTTGCCAAATTTTTAAATGTCTTTTTGAATGACAAATCTGAATTATACTCAAAACTTTTCCCGTAACTTAATTTTTTGCCCTATGCCGAATTGTTAACTAGGGGTTTGATTGAGATTCATTCTTCAAGGCTTACAATATTGATGAAATTGTAATCTATTACAATCCTAGGTTAAGACCTTAGCTTTCCGCTCTACTATCACCAAGTGCTTTTGGAGTATTGGTTTGGGTCTTAACATTTGGTATCAGAGCCAACCCCACCTCTAGGGTTGGAGTCACAGGAGAGGCAACTATGGTATTAACAAAAAGAAAAAAAAAAAAAAAGGAACTCACCATAGTATGGGATATAGAGGGCCCGCTAAAGCGGCCTACCGTGATCAATCTCGGAAGGGCCGACCTAGGGAAAGGGCTACCTGGGGGCTTACTCAAAGAATGAGAAAATAGGAGTACCGGAAAAAATGTCAAAGGCCCGCTCACAAAAAAACGTGAGAAAATAGGGGTACCGGAGTGAAAGCCACCTTAGAGTGGGCCACCATGGACGTCGGCCTTGAAGGGTGGTGGAATATTAAAATCCTAGATTAAGACCTTAACTTTCTGCTCCACTATCACCAAGGTGCTTTTGGAGTATTGGTTTGGGTCTTAACATAATCATCTCCAACTAAAAATACATAGTGGAGTTATCGAACATTTGATTTGACCCCCTGGGAAAAGGATTTACATTCTAAAAGAGATCAAATCTATCCTCAAATCTGCAAACTCAACACTACTCTGAAGTATCCTATTCCGCAAAGAAATTGGATAGGATTGGTACACCTTATATTAGGCTAAATGGTTTGCATCTTTGTTTTTCTTTAGCTCATGCAATTTGATCCTTATTTCAGACATGCCTGGAGGGAAAGCAATGAGAGATCATTGCCCGGGGGTGGGGTGGTGTGTGTGTGGCTGGGCTATGATCAGCACAGACAGTTCATCTCTTTAAAAGAAAAAAGAAAATCCGGACCCACTTCCTGCGTTTCAGTTCAAAAGCAATACACAACTTGTTTGGTCCCCTGAAGTAGCAGAAAGGTCATTCAAAGAGGTAATCATACCTGCATACTTTCCCCATGTTGGAAGGAAGTTCTTCAAATGCTGTCTGATAACTAAATAATTGGATTCACTATAAATTTAATTTTCCATTATGCCCATGTGCTTTGAGATTCACATTATAATTTTACTCATTTTAAAGAAGCCTTAGGTTTTGTTTGCATCTTTACAAAATCCCATACAGATTTGTGAAACAGAATTCCCATATACAGTGGAAAAAAGAAGGATGAACCTTGCATCATAATTTACACACTATTTGGATGCTAGCTTTGAATCATTCATTACCAGAACCGATCCCTGTTAACGCTTAGATATCCAGCCATTACTTTTCCCCCGGTATTCCTCATGCCATCTATGAGAAAGCACCATGTTGAACCCAAAGCCCCAATGAAGAAATCAGCCTCAGCTGCCATCAAGAAATTAACAAGGGGATAATTTGTGCTCGTCTCTCTTCCAAGACTCGCCTCATAAGAGGCCATCGTCATGTTTCCTACTTGGCGTGTCACATTCGTGTAATAAAACTTCCAATTGGGATATGATCTCGATTTATCGACGACTTCCTGAACATGATTTATGCAGTTAATAATATAAGAATGCAGTGTTTCAGCTGTCATTAATTATTCCACTCAGGAAAAGAAATAAAGCAGGAAATAACCCTGAACCTGCATTTCTGTGGAAAGCCAGATGCTGTTAAGGTTTGGGAAGCGTTTTCGGATGCGGTCAGCAAGACGCATGTACTCTTCAAATTCAACCACCTTCATTTCACATGCCTTGTCTCCCATCCTTACATGCATGCTCAAAAGTGGCCTAGGGATCCAAGGTTTATGATTGGACCATACAAATTGTTCCATATCAGATCGAGGCTTGTTTGGAAAGGCCTGATGAAGAGAAGGTTAGGGTTCAATTATGTATGAAGGGTATTGATATAACTCAAAAAGAACGGGATCAAAGTAAAATTTGCATCTGGGAAAATGATAGAATATAGATGAAGAAATAAACAATTTGATAATTGTGTCAGAATATCAATATGGTAATGATGGTGGACAACTAAATTCGTTGTTAAAAGAAGATTATAAGTCTGCCAAAATATATGCAACAAAGATGCTATTTTATGAAAATTTGTCATGTTGGACATAGTGTTGTGCTCATGTGTTGGCACACATCAACAAACATTTTCAAACAAATGTTATTTTATAACGATAATTTGTTATCAGCTATCATTCATATAAGATTTTAGTGTAAATCAGCCTACCTAAATACATTCTTTACGTATCCTATAACTAAGATGAACTAAAGTACTTCAAAAAGAACATCTATAATCACTTGGATAAACTGTAAAGTCATGTCACTGTATCGGGTTTGTGGTGGTCAATCTGTCTAACACTTGATACTGTTGTCAGGGACCTACTTGTAATATCTTATATTCTACAGGGAGCCCTTGTAATATTGTAAAACTTTACTTAATATATATATATTGGGTGAAATCGTGTAGGCTATTCTAAGCTCTACACGATTTCTCCTCTTCCCCCAATTCTCTTCCATCTCTAACCCTAATCTCTTATCCTAGTTACGATCCAAGATTACAACATGGTATCAGAGCATGGTTATGTAACCATGGCTCAATCCTAAAGGTCTGAAGAACCCTAGGGATTGCGAAATTCGATGCGAAGGACTTTCCAAAGAAGGAGATCATCTCCCATTGATAGCCGCAGGCTTTAGAAGAGTCTGAAACCCTAGCCGCCCACTCCAAAAGGTTGGAGAAGTTCTCCCAGGCCTAGCCGCCCACTCCAAAAGCCTGGAGAAGAGCTATCAAGCATAGCCGCCCACTCTAAAATCCTGGGGAAGAGCTATCAGGCATAGCCGCCCACTCCAAAAGGCTGGAGAAGAGCCACCAAGCCCCTTCCAAAAGGTCAGAGAAGACCCTCTTGGACCTAGCCGCAGGTCTCAGAGGAGCCTAGAACCTCTCCCTAGTGCTACCGCACCTATCCAGAACCTTTTTAGGTCCCCAGAACCATTCACAAGTCTCCCGCGCGTGGTTTTTCCTCCAATAGAAAATCTATAAAGGAGTTGTTCCAAAAAGGTCTGAATCCTGCGATGGTGATTTGCACCTCCGCAGCAGCAGTTCGGGTGATTTCTTATCAGAAAAGTCTTCTCTACTACCATGAGTACATCTGAGGAGTCATCTTCTGCCAAGTCAGAGATCATTGTTGCCCCACCCAATCTGGGAAGTCATGGTGATCACAGCCCGGGCCTACAGATCACTACGGTGAAACTCGATGGGACCAACTACCTCACATGGTCTCAATCTGCCAAGACGTACATCACCGGACGAGGCAAAGCCGGCTATATCACTGGACGCATCACTGCACCTGATTCCTCCGATGCCACGTTTGAGAAGTGGGAAGCGGAAAACTCGACGGTCATGTCATGGCTGCTTCATTCCATGCATCCATCGATCAGCACAGGCTTCCTCTTTCTCCCGACTGTCAAGGATATATGGGACACGGCATCTCAGACCTACTCCCAAGATGGGAATTTTGCTAGGATGTATGAACTTCAGCAGGAGATAGCACATCTGAAGCAAGGCGATCTTCCTTTGTGATCATACTACGCTGCGTTACGCAGCAAGTGCGAAGAGGTAGATCACTACCAGACCTACACCCCTGCATGTACCAAGGATGCTACGGAGTTTAGGAAGATGATTGTGCGCGGACGCATATTCGAGTTTCTTGGCGACTTGAACCAGAGCTATGAGCAAGTTCGAGCCAACATCTTGGGCAGAGATCTATCGCCGTCGACCATTGCACAGGTCTACTCCTACATCCAGAGCGAAGACAGCAGGAGGAGAGCCATGAGCTCTAAGACAGATGCTGATGTTCCTTTATCTGAGAAGTCTGCCTTGGCCACTCAGAAATTGAGCAAACCCACATCCAAGAAGGATGGGGATCTTGATGATCGTGATCAACTCAGATGTGATCACTGTGGCAAGCGTCGCCACACTCAGGAGACCTGCTGGAGTCTTCATGGTCATCCTGCACAGTTCTCTGGGGGGAAGCAAGGCTCCTCAAAGAAGCCCTCTGGTAGCAAACATGGAACCTCAGCCGCTCATGCCACCAGTCAAGATTCCTCTGATGTGATCCCTTCCTCTGGGCAGTCCAACACCTTCTCTAGCATGGACATTGACAGGCTTCGACAATTACTTACTCAGCTTGATGGTCCTTCCCCACCTACATCATCCTTTGCTCAGACAGGTACATCCTATTCAGCCCACCATGTGTCTACGGCACCCATTGGTCCTTCTTGGATCATTGACTCTGGTGCCTCCGATCATATGACTGGTATGCTATCCCTTTTCTCCACCTATAATATCTGCTTGGGTAAGAACAAGGTCCGCGTGGCCGATTGCACCTTCTCTTCTATCTCAGGGAAGGGCACTATCTCTGCCACACCTACTTTGTCTTTATCCTCTGTACTTCATGTTCCTAAATTCACCACTAACCTGCTTTCTGTTAGCCATCTTACTAAGAGCCTAAACTGCAGTGTTACCTTTTTTCCTACTCACTGTTTTTCAGGACTTGAAGACGAGGCGGATGATTGGCAGTGGTCGTGAGGATGGTGGATTGTACCTGTTCGATAGCCAGCCGACTTCATATTCTGTTGCACATCAGTCTAGTGCCAATGTCAGTAGTTCTAGCATTAATAAAGACCTGTTAATGCGGTGGCATAACATGCTAGGTCATTTACCGCTTTCAGTCATGAAGAGTCTGTTACCTCAGTTTGCATCTATTCCATTTTTTGAGTTCAACTGTGAACCTTGTGTACTTGCAAAACAATGTCGGGTGTCTTTTCCGACCAGTAATAAAAAAAGTACGTTTCCTTTACAGCTTGTGCACTCTGATGTTTGGGGACCCAATCCCACCACTTCTATCTTTGGTTTTCGCTACTTTGTGGTTTTTGTGGATGACTATAGTCGTTACACTTGGATCTACCTTATGGAATCAAAAAATGAGGTGCATACTATCTTTCAGACTTTCCATAAAATGGTGTGCAATCAATTAGGCACCACCCTAAAAGTCCTACGCACTGACAATGGGGGGGAATACATGTACGGTGGCCTTGCCTCCTACTTTGAAGAGCATGGAATTCTTCATCAGACTTCATGTGCCGATACACCTCAACAGAATGGGACCGCTGAACGAAAGCATCGCCATGTCCTAGAGGTTGCTAGGGCACTTCTTCTTGGTACTCGGGTATCCAAGGGTTATTGGGCTGACGCTGTGTTAACGGCATCCTACTTGATAAATCGGATGCCCTCTCGTGTCTTGAGGTCGAAGTCTCCCCTTTCACTCCTGTTTCCTTCCTGTCCTGTGTTCTCCATTCCACCTAAGGTCTTTGGTTGTGTTTGCTATGTTCACGCCCATCACAGGAATGACAAGTTAGATCCGAAAGCCGTTCGATGTGTGTTCCTTGGCTATTCGTCACTCATAAGGGATATCGGTGTTTCTATCCCTCTACCCGTCGTCGGTTTGTTTCTCTAGATGTTACCTTTTTTGAGAGTCTTCCCTTCTTCTCAGTTGATCGGACTTCTCTTCAGGGGGAGCTTGGGAGTATTGATGAGAGTCCAATACCTCCACAGGGGGAGATTTCTCAACCAGTACCCCTTGATTTACCTGATGAGTCTCCTGTACCCTTGTCCTTATCTCCTACTGACACTGTGTCACAGGATCCGCAGCTGAAGACATATGCCAGATGACGTCAAAAAGAGAAACAGTCCACCATCTAAGCTCACTGCCAGGAAATCCAACTCGATCCAGGTAATCGTGTCCTCAGTGATTCTCATGATGATATGTCTGTTGCTCCTTCTACTATCCTTCCCATAGACATTGATGTACCTATTGCTCATCGGAAGGGTGTTTGGAACTGTGTTACCAAGCACCCTATCTCTTACTTTGTTTCCTATCAATAGCTCTCACCATCCTACAGGGCATTTGCTATTTCCCTATCTAGTGTCGTTCTGCCATCCGGTGTCTCAGATGCCCTCAGCCAGCCTCATTGGAAAACAGCCATGCTAGAGGAGATGACAGCTCTAGAAAAGAATGGTACTTGGGATTTGGTTCTATTGCCTAGAGGAAAGAAACCCGTGGGGTGCAAGTGGGTATATACAGTGAAATACAAAGCAGATGGAAGGATCGACAGGTACAAGGCCCGTCTCGTTGCAAAAGGGTACACACAGACTAATGGGATTGACTACCAGGAGACGTTTGCTCCTGTGGCCAAGATGAACTCAGTTCGAGTTCTGTTATCTCTTGCGGCAAATTTTTCTTGGCCCCTCCACCAGTTGGATGTCAAGAATGCCTTCCTCCATGGTGATCTAGAGGAAGAGGTCTACATGACAGGTCCTCCGAGGTTCAATTCGACTAGGAGTAAGGAACTTGTATGCAGATTGAAGAAAGCCTTGTATGGGCTTAAACAGTCACCAAGGGCTTGGTTCGAGAGGTTCAATTCCGCAGTCAAGAAGATTGGCTACTCGCAGAGTCAGGCGAACCACACTCTCTTCATTAAGAGAAGTCAAGGTCGTCTTACTGCTCTTATTGTGTATGTGGATGATATCGTGGTCACAGGGGATGACCCAGATAAGGTTTGCAGATTGAAAAAATACCTCGGCACGGAGTTCGAAATCAAGGATCTGGGAACCTTGAAATACTGATATTAGCTCAAAAGTGCTTATTTTAAGCAATTATCCGTATAACGTTATCGCACTCTCCTACGTAAAATGCTCTATTTATCTACTTTTTATGTAAGAGTCTCTTCTGTTGCGTAGAACACACTTTTCTGGACGAAATGGTATATTTGCATGCATTAAACATATTTTCGGAAGTTTAGATATAAAGCCGTTCTGATTAAGTCTCATTACGCACTTCTTCTGTTGTAGGAAACCCTGAGTGGATGATTCTCGAGACTTGCGGGCCTAGATCGATAATGAAAGCCCATTATCAAAGCTTAAAGAGCCCACAGGCTATGACTAGAAGATATGGGCCAAATACGGGCTGAAAAAGAGGACTGAAGAGCCGGCCCAAAGAACGAAGAGAGTGGGAGAGCCAATGACCAAGAGATGGACCAAAGCGTTTAAAGCCGCATGAATCGACAAGGAATGATGGTCTGCTCTACTAGTGAAGTGTGAGGAGCGACACAGTGAAGACGAGGGTTTTAGACCCTTTGACAGCTCATTTCTCTGTATTTTCTATTATTTTCTCTCTCATCGCTCCTAATTCTCTCTTTCTCCTCTCCACTTCAACCAGTCGATCATTTGATCGACCATCCGATTGTCATTCTCACCACACGATCTCTCCCCTGTCACCCATTTAATCCCTCACTAGGCTAATCATCATCATCCTAATTCTTTCATCCCTCAATTCCACCGTTCGATCGCCATCCGATCTACTGTCTGATCATCCGATCTCTCTGATCGCCATTGATGTCACCTGGTCGACCACCATCTCAACCATCCTTCCATATTAAGCCCTTGACTCCCATCTCTTCGATCTCGCTCTCACAAAAGGGAAGAAAACCTCAAGGGTGTGTTTGGTTGCACGAAAGAGGTGGCTATCGATGGTTGTGTTTTCCCAAGGAAAATGCATTTTTCTCTCTTGGTGACCAAACGCACCCTAACCCACAAACCCCATGGCCAAACAGCCCTCTCGCATAAGGTCCATGGCCTCGCAAGAGGCCTACAAACCTCATAGCCAATCGGCCCATAAACCTCGAGCCAGAGCCCGAGCCCGCAACCCACTTATGATTCCTCAAAATAAATAAAAAACATAAAACATAAAAAAATAAATAAAAAAATATTTATTTTTTTAGAAACCGTGGGTTTCTAACCCTTTAAAACCAAAAGAAAACCTTACGGTTTTCTTCTTCTTTTTCCATCCTCTTCCTCCCTTCTCTTTCATCCTCTCACCTCCTCCTTCTCCGGCGTGCCATCGCCGGCGAGGAGGTGGTGCGCCCTCCTCTTCCTCTCTTCCCTTTCTTCTTCTTCTTCTTCTTCTTCCATTTGTTCTTCTTCTTCTCTCCTTTGTCTTCTTCTTCTTTCACCAACCAGAGTTGCAAGCTGCAACTCCGGCCACCTCTGCTCCGCCAGCAGCATCTCCCTCCCCTTTTTCTTCTTCTTCTTTCCTCTTTCTTCTTTCTTCTTTCTTCTGTCTTCACCGCCCCTCACCAGCAGCTCCGGCAAACAGCCACCTTGCTGGCCAGACTGGTTCATCTCCCCCTCCGACGAACTTCTTCTTCTTCTTCTTGAAGAGGAGTTGCTGGACTGCTGCCATCACCTGCTCCTTTCTCAAGCCGTCTCCCACCTTCTTCTCCTCTTATTCTTCTATCATTTCTTCTCCTTTGTCATCTTCTCCATCTCTTCTACCGGAGTTGCAGGCTGCAACTCCGGCAACGCCCACAAGCTCCACTAGAAAGCAGGCGCTCCGCCCTCCTCTGTCCGCCTGAGTCGTCTCCACCACCATATCACTCCACGACCTCCAGCAACCATTAACGCTGCCCTCCTCTTCTCTTCTCACCTCCTCAAACCGCCACCACCTGTGCACGTCGCACTCCACCGGTGAACCTGCTGCAACCGACCCTCTCTTCCTCTCAAAAACAGATTCCAGTCCAGCAACCTTTGACGGGCTGCTATGGCAGCGACAACCGGCTGATAACCTCTCTCCTTGCTGGCCGTGCAAAGACTTGCACCCCTCTCCAACGGTTGCTGGAGTTGCAACCTGCAACTCCAGTCCGTCCAAGCCGTCCTTTCTTGGCCGTCCACCACCACCGGCTAGAGAAGAAGAACTCCACAGCCACCCCATCTCTATCCAACGTCTCCAACTCTCCCACTCCAGAACTTTCCTCTCATCATTCTTTCTAGCAGGCGGTCCCAAAAGGACTATCGCCCCTTGCTGCCATGCTACACAGGCCGGGCTTCTTCGATCACCTTTGCTTCACGGCTTCACAATGACTACAGTTACACCGGTTACAGGTTATCTTCACCAACAAACACTTCTCCTAACCGTTTCTTCACTTGTCAGCTCAACTTCTAAGATTGGACAATGGGCGAACATAATCTCCATTCTCGGGCCTACCTTTGCCGGCGATCCCAATCTCTTTCATGGTAAGTTTCCAAGGGTGAGTTCTCTTTCTCTCTAGTTTCTCTCTCTTCTCATCTTTTCTCTCTTAAACTTCTCTTTAAAGTTCTCTCTAGAACTTTAGTCTTTTCTCTCTAAAAACCACTCTTTTCTCTCTCTAGGAATTTCTCTCTCTAGGCATCATTCTTACCATTTCTCTTTCTAGACTTTACCTTCTCTCTCTAGATTTCCCTACTTTCTCTCTCTACTTAGCTTTAATCTCTCTTTTCTCTCTCTCTAAATTAGTTTTACTACTTTCTAGATTAATTGTTTCATGTTTGACTTGTAAAGTACATTTGAATTCATGAAATAAAGTTTATTTTGATTTAAGATCGATAAATTCCTGTTATTTTATGTTCCTTATTGCGCTGATCTGACTAATCCCGTGTGCGGATCGACATCCGACACGAATCCCTATACAGAATCTCTGAATTTTACAGGATAATCGGATAATATTACAAATGTGTTGAAATTAGGGTTTCCATAATCAACGACGAAAAAAAAACCTACTTTCAGATACTTTCTGGGCATTGAGGTTGCTAGGTCAAAGCAGAGTGTTCATCTCACAAAGAAAGTATGTACTTGATCTCCTTCGAGAGTCAGGAAACTTGGGAGCTAAACCAGCCGATACGCCTATAGAGCAGCAGCATCGGCTGAATCTTGTTGATGGGGATCCCATTGCTGATACAGGCCAGTTCCAGAGACTTGTTGGGCGTCTCATATACCTTTCACTGACACGACCAGATATTGCATATGCAGTCAATGTCATCAGTCAGTTCATGCATGCCCCTCGCTCTCCACATCTTGAAGCAGCACACCGAGTGTTACGCTATCTTAAGGGGGCTCCAGAGAAGGGTATCCTGTTTAGTAAAAATGGACACCTGCGAGTTGAAGCTTATACAGACGCTAACTGGGCAGGTTCAGTCACTGACAGACGTTCCACATCAGGATACTGCACGTATGTGGGAGGTAATCTGGTGTCTTAGCGCAACAAGAACCAACCAGTTGTCGCCCGCTCCAGTGCCGAAGCAAAGTACTGTTCTATGGCTCATGGTGTATGTGAGCTTCTATGGCTCAGTGAGCTCAGATATCCTGTCAAAGGGTCTATGCAACTGTATTGTGACAATAAAGCAGCCATCAGCATTGCTCATAATCCAGTTCAACACGACAGGACAAAGCACATTGAGGTAGACCGTCACTTCATCAAAGAGAAGCTTGGTCAGGGACTTATTTGCACACCGTATGTCCATACTGCTGATCAAGTTGCAGATGTGTTAACTAAAGGTGTTGCTAAAGGGATCTTAGAGCACCTGTTATCCAAGCTGGGCATGATAGATATCTTCGCACCAGCTTGAAGGGGAGTGTTGTCAGGGACCTACTTGTAATATCTTATATTCTACAGGGGGCCCTTGTAATATTGTAAAACTTCACTTAATATATATATTGGGTGAAATCGTGTAGGCTATTCTAAGCTCTACACGATTTCTCCTCTTCCCCCAATTCTCTTCTCCTCTCCTCTCTTCCATCTCTAACCCTAATCTCTTATCCTGGTTACGATCCAAGAAAACAAAGACGCTATTTTATGAAAATTTGTCATGTTGGACATAGTGTTGTGCTCACGTGTCGGCACACATCAACAAACATTTTCAAACAAATGTTATTTTATAACGAGAATTTGTTATCAGCTATCATTCATATAAGATTTTAGTGTAAATCAGCCTACCTAAGTACATTCTTTACGTATCGTATAACTAAGATGAACTAAATTACTTCAAAAAGAACATCTATAATCACTTGGATAAAAAGTCATGTCACTGTATCGGGTTTGTGGTGGTCAATCTGTCTAACACTTGATACAGTGTCTGACCCTACATTGAAATCACTGGATTTCTACAAGTTTCATATCAAAATGCTAAAAACATAGAAGCTCGGGGGGGGCTGGGTGGGGTGGTGGTGGTGGTGGTGGTTTCAGTAAGCATGATCATTCCCAGAAACTCAAAAGAAAATGTGGATATTGGACTAAACTTATGTTCAGATGCTTCAGAGGCATACTCATCATAAATTGATCATTGAGAGTGCGTCACAAATATATATGGCCTCCTCATACTATACCTTCTCAGAACTATGTGATGGTCCAACCTCATCTAGAGCATTTCACCATGTTTCGGATGCCCGAGAGTTAGGTTTGGCACGTATAGAAATAAGGGCAAAGGTAACAGCTGGTATTTAGAATGGTACTTTTTGTGGTAAAACCATGGTAAATAACGACCTTTGTGCAAAAGCCATATATTTTGTGTAAATACCAATTGCTAAGGTTTGAACTTTGTCATTTACTTTTGTAGTTGGTTTTTGTATACTAACTTCTCTAGCCATTGGATCTTTCTTTCAAATAGAATGTTAAGAATGTAACATTAGGTGGCACATCCTAAAAGGTAGTTACGTGGAAATTGGAGTTATGGGAAACTGTGTTTTAAAAATCCTGCCTCAAGGTACGTGAGGCTTATGACTTGAAGCAAGGCACAAAGTCCTAGCCTCAAGGCTTAAGCCTCAACTGGTCTTTAAGAGGCTTACGCCTCACCCAGTAAAAGCCAAGACAAGAGGCATGCTGCTGAATTGGGGCTTAAGCCTATGCAAGCACATACACTGGCCAAACATATAAAAAATTGTACTCACATTTTTTCCTTTTCTTTTACCTAAATACCCCACCCATTTATCTTCTATTCCAAAAACAACCCTAATGAAGGTGATTTAAATCATTTCTCCCTCTTATTTATACTAGTAAATATGTCATACATGGTCTAGGTAGCTTTAGTTGGAAGTTTTACCAAGTGACTGCATTTTTGTATTAGAGAAACCAAAAATGCTAGTGTCAAACTCTTAGAAACTTTAACACATGTGAGAAGGATAAAGGTTCTTGAGATTGATAGTCTTTTTAGGGTTCCCAACTCTTATTCTCTTTAGGGTTCTCCCAGTTATAAATGATAGTCTTTTTCTTCTGGCATGCTTGTCCATGGAATTGCTTCTAGAAAAGTAGGTCTTTGAGTAAAAGGTGTTATAACTAAGAAATTCATTCTGAATCTATCGCCATTCAGCTTCCTCTTCTTGATTGCACACATTTTTCCACTTCTATTATTAATATAATTTCTCTTTTCATGCCAAAAAAATCCATCTGCCATCGTGTTCAACTTTAATTTGTTTGCTACTATGTAACAAGGACACCGACACGGATACGAGGTGTCTAACACGGCAACCTAAAAAAATCCAATACGGAGACGCGTCCGTACATATCTTTATTAAAATATATTAACATATATGAGTGTTTAAAATTATTAATAAAATAACAAAAATAGAAAATATTTATTAGTTTATTATTGTATGGAGGATGGAACACCCCAACCCGCTTTTAGAAATCAATTTTATATTAAAAATTACTAAAACAAGGGGTGACATGGCCATAAGTGTCCAGATGTGTGTCGGGAAGTGTCGACACGTGTGTCCGGGTGTCGAGGTGTCCGACACGGCAAAAAACCCTAAAAGTGCAATGTCCTTGTTACATAGGTTTGCTAGAAATATAACTTATTTACTAGTTGGGTCGACCAATCGAGGACAATGCCACATGAACAATATACATTAGTAAATTGAAATTAAGAAATAAAAAATTTGATACAAGAAAAAGTAATAAAGACTTTCAAACGACAAAGGAGGCATCACATAATAATTAGCCAATTGTGGGTACCCTAATATTTAATGCTCCGAATGATGCCATGTAGCACCCTCGAGATGTTGTCTCGAGATTAAAGTTCTCGAGATAGACCTGAAACAGGAAAGATTCACAGAATTTAGACCTTCAGAGGAGATTGTACCCCTTCGGGCCTAGTTTAGACCATCCCGAGAACTAGAATGACGACCGTGGTGAAAACGGTTTTCGGGATCATCACCTGATAACTTTTTCCAACATGGTATGAGGGCAACGTTCCCAGAACCAGCCACGTAACAGGTTCAAGAGACACACAGCCCATAGTGTCGTAAATATTACTAATTTGTGTATACTAGCACAGTTGGCAGGTACAGTTGGAAGACGTTCAGTCCAAATAAGAAATTGAACTAGAAGATATCAACTACAAAAAATTGGAGATTGTTCCTTACCACAGAGATTTGTCGCCAATTGGGCAACAAAAAGATTATTAGGTCCGTTACCAATTAGGAAACAAAAGACGTGCTAATTGGCATCAATCTTGGCCAAGGATTCCGAGATAGAGACCAACTAGTTAGAAACCAACCCTCTAGATCAAGGAGATCAACTTTAAACCTAGGAGGGGGATACGAATCCTTACAACTCCCTGCATATACCTACTCAAATCCTAACTTGAGCATCAGACTGTCTTTTGTAGGTACACCCCCGTTGAAGAGAAGAGATATAATTCCTTCAAGGTAATCCACTCTTTCGTTGTTCAAGATTAATCAACCTGTCTCTTCTTGGTGCTCCCTACTTCCTGAAGATCTCAGCCAAAATTTGACCATCAAACTCTGCCTCTAAGACCTCATGAGCCTCGGGGACTGTGTGGAATAGATTTCTCCCATCTTTTGACGCCATCCGTGTGAAGATTCTTGATACATTCTCACAAAAAAGAGAGGCTCTTAACCAGGAAAGATGGTAGACACAAGACGAACGTCGGCACACAATTCAAATAAGTCCTTGAAAAATCAAAGTCAACATGAGTCAACCCAATGTCAACTCAAGTCAAACCGAGTCAAATGCACCCTCATCATGACCCATCTCCATTCCACAACCATCACCATCCGATTTACACTTAAATTAGATGGAAAATTCGAAATTTGTATTAATTTGAAAAATCGTTAATTTTAAAAACTAATTTTATTTTGAAGCCCAGAAAAATCTGCATGGCATGTCTGTCTTGCCAACCTTCCACAGGACTCATCTTTTGGAACCGTGTCCTACCCACCTATGGTTGTAAAGAGGACTGAAAAATCTATACATTCATATTTTTTAATAATTGTTTAGGAAGAAAGTTTTAGAGAAAAAAAATAGATCTCAGTCCATATAAAATTCTGGATTTCAGAAACTGGCCTCAACACTCGAATGTGGTCACGAGTAGAAAACCACCTAAGAATACGCAAATTTAATTGAAAAAGATGAGGATTGGAGCAGTTAATCATGAGCAATAGTGACAGTGAATATTGGGGGGCCTATATTGAGACAACTAGGAAGTATTGCACCAACTGGGTCGTTTTAGACTGATTGGGTAGAGTTTAGTATATTTATTATCACTACGATATTTCAAAAGAGTTCAGTGGTTTAACACTAGAATGACTTTAGATGAGTGTTTATTTGTCTAAAAGCAACGTGTTAATCATCATTATGACAGTGGATTAAAAATCATTGAGCATGTGGAGATTGTTGAAGTTTAGTGAGCAAACTTTGTCAGAAGGCACAAAGTTCGATAATGATACACCACGTGAGTTCTGACACATGACAACATGGAAGAGAACTAACCGTACCTTTGCGCATGCAAGTGGGGGGTAAAAGATCACAAGCATATTTTCTGTAATCTGTCGCATGAACTAGTTCGTTACAAAGAATCTTCAGGAAGTTACAACCTGCCCTAAACCTTCTTGATGTCTATAAATAGGAGGCAAGGGAGCTGATTTTGAGACTTTTTGGAGACTTACAATTGTGTTTTATCTTTTAGATCATTTTTCTTTGGACTTCATGTAAATCAAAGTTATTACATAGCTCGATATATATATATATATATATATATATATATATATATATATATATATATATATCTTTTAAGTAATTGGATACATGTGCTTTGGACTTCTCTAAGGCATTCTTGTGGACACTCATATCTGTGTCGAACACCAACAGACATGCATGTGTCAGTTGTGACATTGGTCATACTACACTCCATGCAACTAAACAACTCCATCCATGGCCATGCATGAAGTGTCCTGATGAAAGAAAGGGGAAATGTTAAATTTGATCAAGATAAAGTCTCTAAATTTACTACTATACTAATAACATACAATACCACTAAATGATGAGCACATGATCATAGACGAATCTGTTATGGTTATTTGTGAAGAAAACATTAGGAATATGAAAGCAGTGTGACGTTATATGTTCCAGACAATCTTTCATTGCTCTTATATTGGATATTTAAGAAAATTCAGTTTCACACACAAGGTGCAAGAATTATAGCGAAGAATGACTAGGAACTTATTCTAGTAGCCAGAGGAATATCAGTTTGACGGGACCTATATATCCATTGAAATGAAGAATCGTCTACAAAATATGTTATTTGAAGCAATGGATTTTACAAAAGACTGAAAGTAAATATAGTCAGAGAGGTTCAGTATTGAATCCTTAATTAATGAGTCATCCATTGTAAAAGAGTAAACAAAATATGAGCTTATAATAATTTTGACATACCTCTGGCCATTCTCCAAGAAGACTTTCAAGAACCATTTTTGCAGCTTGCAATCCAAATGCTGTATGCCGGGCAATATTTAACAGACCACATGTATACTCACTTTGAAACCTCATTAGATAGCGAACTGCCTGAAAAATGTGAAGAAGCTATTCATTATTAAACTAAAATTAAAGTCCTAGGTGCATTAAGATGTGAATCATAGAATAAAAGTAAAATTGTGGTTGTCAAAATCATCAATTGTAAGTGCATTGTTTTCGTGTCTAGTGAATAGAAGCATTGATTTGATTTGTGAATAGTAGGAGCGAAAAAATAAAAAAGAGGAGAATTGAAAGAATCGTCGTCGTCTACATCTTATCCCAACTATTTGGGGTTGGCAGAATGAATACTACTTCGCCATTTGACTCTATTAGAACTATATCTTCTGTCAAAGGATACTTATTGGGATTAGACGTTAAGTTCAACGTGCAAGAAATAACCAAAGTGACCACTTTCATTTTTTAGATTCAATTATCCATAAAGATGAAGAGATGGTGAGGATGTGACCATAGAATGAGTGTTGGATGCTAAAGTAGAGTTGAGCTTCTCACGTATTGTTTGATCAACATACACTTATCCAACTAAAAGAATTTTTTACCAAACAACCATAAAACCAGCCATGCTTTATGGAGCTGAATGCTAGACAATCAAGAAACAACAAGTTCATAGAGTAAGTGTAGTACAGATGAGGACATTGAGATCGATGAGTAGGAAAGGTATGAAAGATTAAATCAGAACGAACAAATTCGAGGAAATCTAGGAATAGCCCCAAGAGGAGATAAAATAAGAGAAAGTCGATTGAGATGGTTTCCGCACATACAACAAAGATAAAAAATCGCATGAGGGAGAAAGTAGTTCTCGAGACAAAAAATGGGGCCAAAAGCAAAAAATAAAATTAGAAAGAAAATGTATAAAATCCTTGATAGATTGATCATGGCAGAGGAAATAGTAATGGTAGTGAGATCAATGCAAGACTCAATGCAGCCAGTCAAGAGCCAATGGTGGTCTTGCACCAACTGAATATGGCAAGGTTGTGATTAGCCCCACGCTGAAGCTCGAAGGCTACTCGATGATTCAAGATAAACCTATGAAAGGGCAGCTAAAGCTCTTTTACAATAAAATTTTCTCAAAGACAAAGACTAGGTTCTCATTCTAGCAAAGAGGATATTTTGTAAGAAAACCCAAAGGCCAACCCTACAATTGGATTTCCCAACAAATCCTAGCCAACTACTACTAAAATGACAAAAACACCCTACTTCAACCAGAATGATGGAAATGCCATTGAGAGAATGTTCCTCCCCTTGGGAATATGGCTTGGTACTTTCTATGACAATTTCGGAATTGAGGGACCCTCAGGTCCTCATTAAATCAACTCTCCCCTGCTTGAGGAAAAGTCTTAAGTTTCACCTCAAGCAATCCTCGCAAGTGTAGCTTCCAGGAACATTTATTCATCATTCAACTATGCTATCATTGGGTCGCCATGTGCTAAATTCTGTCCCTGCGAAGCTAGATGACCTATGGTATAATGCAGCAAACTTTCTTGATATGCACAAAAATCTTGGATTGTGAAGGATGGGGTAAAGTAAAATACTTAATAGCATGGGCTTGCAAGCCCGTCAGCGATTGGGCTTCGCAACGACTGGGCCAGGCTCTATCTTGGGCCTGGATTTTCATACGTGGGTTTTAACAACTTAAGCCTAGATTTCCATACTTAGGTTTTAACAACTTAAGCCTAGATTTTCATACTAGGGCTTTAACAACTTGAGCCTAGACTTTAATAAAATCTGGGCCCATAAGGTTTGCAGCAAAACCCTCCACATTGTACCATATACAAAGGTTTTGTATTCAAATAAGCCTAGATTTTCATACTTGGGCTTAACAACTTAAGCCAAGTTTTTAGTAAAATTTAGGGCCAATTTTAAACCAAAAGAAGCCAAAAATACATTGTCCCCTTCAACCTTTAGCCCCTCCCACCTAAGGTTTGCAGCAAACCCTCCACCCACTGTTCCATATATCATAGGCTCACAACCATGTCCGGTTGCCAAAACTGTGGCAGGATTGGCGATACTCCAGCGACATGAACAACATTCGAAAAAACACATAAATGATGAGTTTTAATGGTGCTTTTAGTGGCTCTTATCACCAAATCTCATGATGAAGGTGAGTATAAAATGGCAAAAAATCAACGAATTCTTTTCCACTAAATCCTCTACTCGATCACTACAATGTTGGGCTTTCTCTTTTTCTTTGAATGAAGTAACCAAACCCATACAAGGATGGTAGAAGGCCAAGCGGCAACGGCAAATCATGACAAATGTCAACAAGAATGGCAATGCCTTTGGACAAACCCAGACGGAAATGACCAATGAATGTCAAACGACAAGGATGAGTCACTACTGATGGTGAAGGAGCACCAAGAGAAAACTCGCTAATCCCAAATTGACGGAGACCAAAAATGGGACCAAAATTGAAAATAATGGAGAGAAAATGGATGAAATCCTTGATAGATTGATATTGGCATAAGCGATAGTAATGATGGTGAGACCGGCGCAAGACGTAAGGCAACATGGACAAAAGATGCTGCAGTGGCCTTGCTAAGGTGGTGAAGTGGCTGGAGCTGAAGCTTGAGAGGTCACTTGATCAACCGAGATAAAACCATGAAAGGAGAGCTCAAGTTCTTTTACCATAAACTTGTTCTAAAGACAAATATTAGAGCATCTCCAACACTATGCTATTTGGCCATGCCAATGCCAAATTGGCACAAAGGCCACAAAAGCACTCCCCCAACACCATGCTATATCCTGTGCCAAATTTGGCATATGCTATTCCTGTGCCAAATTTGGCATATGCTATTCCTGTGCCAAATTATGGCAGTTCTTTGGATTTTGAACCACATGACATACTCTGGATATCATTGGCCATATGGATGTTTGAACCATTCCTAGGTGGATATGCATACCAAAAATCAGCTTGCTTGGTGGTTTCTAACCGTTTTATTTGAGTCTTTTTCATGGGTTCATTTTTAACCGGGGGGTTCAAACATTGTTTTAGGTTACATAGATCAAACATTATTTTAGAGGCAGTTGTATTTATGGGTTGTTAGAAAACCCCTCTTATGTACGTATGGATAATAGACTGAATATTTCAATATATGGAATCTTCTCTCTCTTTTTATCTACCAAGGTATCTCACATATCTCATGTTATCAGAGCAGGTACCACAATCCTTGTTCAAAATATAATTACTATCTTCTTCGAGAACATCTAATCCTTCTCTCTCTATTGAATTCTTACTTATTCTTTGTTTTACATCTAATTTCTTCCTTTCCCATATTTGTTTCATCAAGATATCCTTTTTTTCATCCATGGTTGCTCCTATTTTGTTTCCCTCCTTCTCCCTAATGTCACACTTACGGTTTTGCCTCAACAATATTCCCTTTATGGAAAGAACAAATGTTTGCAATTGCTCAGGGGAAGGTGAATGGGCCATCTTGGTGGCTCATCTATTGTCCCTCCAACTAATGTTCTCACTTGTCGCTTCTAGCTCCACCCTAGGGAAACCCATTAATGAGTTAACTGATCAATAGTATGAAAAGGATAAGTTTGTCCTATCTTGGATATTTTCTTCTCTCCCACTGAGATTCTCATCCAATTTTCTGATTTGACAACTCATGATATTTAACATGTTTTCTCAATTCTTGGAAGCCCAATTGATACATCTTTATTGGTGCTTCATCTATTTCAGAATATCTTGGTATTAGGTCTCTTTGATCAATTATAATATGATCCTTCAACCTACTGATGATAAAGATAAGTTGGCTTGACTCCTAGCGGAATTGGAGAAGAATATTGAATGTTTGTCACACTCGTTATAACTCATGATAATCTCCAAACTTTTGATGTGATTCAACCTAAACAACTACTTAAATATAAGGGCTCTTCACCTCCACCTGCACCTACTTCCACTACTCACAAGGAACACCAAACATCTACTCACAATCCCATGCCTACGGTCGTAACCAAGGAAATAAATTTCGGTTTCGAGGTTTATTTCGACCAGTCTAAAACCGACCAGTGTGGAGATAATACATTTTTCGTGGAAATGATGGAAATAATGTAGAAATGATGGAAATATTGTGGAAATGTTTGTGGAAAGTTTGGAAAATGATGAAACAAGCATAAAAACACACTCATAAACTTTCAAACCATAATTTACAACCATATGTAGTGTGGAAATGAATGACCATAATGGTCTGTAATATGTCGCGGCAAGTATCTTTAATTAGTCAAGGTTTAATTTAATTATATAACTATTATTTAATTGTTAATTATAAAAAAAGTCATAAAGTAATATATTAACAAATCCTTATTCACTTACATTAATTTCTTAACATTATATGTAAATTTAGAAAACCTATTTACTATTAACTTATAACATTTATTTAATTTTTTGAACGTTTAGTTTTTTATTTGAAAAAAAAATTTAGGGCTAATTTTTTTTTTTTAACCCAACCAACTTGTAGAACGGGCTAAATTATGCAACATATAATCAATTTATGCACAATCATGGATGTTTAGGGTAAAAACCAATGAAATTGGGGTTTTCCCAAATTCCAAATTTTCACTATAAACGATCTTCAATCCGTGCACAAACCTAGTGTAAATGCATCATAGATTCATAAATTTAATGAATTTACACCTAACCTATTTATTTATAGCAATAAATTTTATCCTTATGTATATTTCGAATTTGAAAAAACTCCCAAACGGGATTTGATTCGTCCTCACGATCAATCCATGAAGCAAAAAATCTACAATGGATTAATCTTTTGTATAAACAAAATGTGTGGAAATGGGTTAAATGGATCAAATATGAGATTTATGGCAGTTTTGAGCTCAAATGAGATGTTTCCTACCTACGATTGAAATGTTTCCAATGTTTCCATACATGTCGAAACATTTCGACCGAAATAATACATATTTACACTGTCAATTGATCGAAATTTACTGTTCACGCGAAATATTTCGACATGAACGGAAATATTTCGGGAAATTTAACATTATTTCGACATAAGAATTCTTTCCTGTCGGTGACCTAGAAAATGAAAATATTTCGCGAAATATTTCTATAATTTTGTGAAATTTATTTCCTTGGTCGTAACCAATGCTATGGCAAAGGAGGTCATGGGTTCTCTCAACCCTCACATGTGGCTTCTTGTAGTTATTTTATTCTTCCATTCCCTCAGACTGTAACATTGGTTGTGGTAATGCATATAGTAGATAACCTTGTCTAATTTGTGGCTTATATACGAGTCCCAAACTCTAGCCCCTAATCGAAAAGGGAAATGCACCTAAATTAGTAAACTAGGCGACTTTCCGATATAGAGACTTGTCGTCTCAATATCAGTCTACGCCTCAGTGCTCAACTCAGGCTTTAGCTCACTATGGGCAACTTTTTGTTGTGGATTCGGCCTCCTATGTTATTTGGAAATTTGTGAATTTTTTCTTGCATGTCCAAAAATGGCAAATAATTTAATTCGTTTAGAAACAAATTTGGCTTAGAGCCGCATTATACGCTTCTAGAAGATAGTCGAAGCCTCCCAAAACGTGCAATGGATGTGATTATCCCAGGATTCAATTAATCTTGCACTTGATCCTATCCCCAATTGCACCTGCACTGTGCCCAAGAGATGAGGTACTCAAACCTCTTTTACAAAGTGCCAAAATATAGTTTTAAATAACTAGTTCAAAGGAACTTAATTAGATTCTCAAAAAGGGATTTAATATGACTCAGTAGATTCCAAAAATCTCATTGGGATAAGGCTTATAATGCTGATGATGAGAAGATTCCAAAACTCAACTCAGAAGAGTTCAATTTACTAAATCAGTAGACTCTGTGCTGATCATAAATCAGCTTACAAATCATCCTCTATAGGACTTAAGATGAACTAGTTAAAAGTGAATCCAGTAACCGAGTATCCTCTATGGGATTGGTTATAATAGGTCTTTAGACCCTGGATATTCACCCTCAACAAGATTAAACTTAATCAATATATGGGCATATGGAATCCCTTAGATAAAAAAAATATGGTCATACACAGTCCCTACTAGATGTTTCTTATTGTGACAAATTTTCTTTATCTCCTACTGTCCAATCTAGCTCCACCTGCACCAATTGTCTGTTTCCATCAAATATGACATTGTTACTGTTGACTTTCTTCTGTCCAACTGGATCCCACAACTTCACCTCCTGTGCAACTTTGAACTCAAGTGTTGTAGATGGTAACCTATTAACAATAAAACATACCATGCTAACCACTTTAGCCCAAAACATACCATGTTAACTACTTTAGCCCAGAAGTTCTTTGGCAAGCCTGCATGCAACCTTAGGCTTCTCGATCTCCTCAAGAGAGTCCTATTCATACGTTTTGCAACCCTGTTATGCTGTGCAGTTCTAGGAATAGAAAAGTGTCAGATGATGCATTCATTTTTGCAAAACTCCATAAATTCCTTCTCTTTGTAATGTCTGTTATCTGTCCTTTGGCACTTGATTTTCCTCCCCACTTGATTTTCTACTTCTGCCTTCCACTGCTTGAACTTAGTAAAAACCTCCAATTTGTGCTTTATGAAGTAGACCTAAACTTTCCTTGAGTAATCATCAACGAAACTCACAAAGTAGAGAGCTCCTCCCTTTGATTGTAATGTCGCATGTTCCCAAACATCGGAATGAACATTGTTGAGAATACCCTTGCTTTTATGGGATGCAATCTTGAATTGAACCCTACATTGTTTACCATAAAGACAATATTTACAAAAATCCAATTTTTATGAATTTACTCCCCCCAACAACTTTCTTTTATGAAGTTACATTCACTCATATGCCCTAGTCACATATGCCACAGTTTTGTATCATTTGTATTGGATTTTTCCTGTATAGAGAGAACAACTCCACTTACAACTGTGCTCCTATCAACATGTATAGGTTTCCAATTTTCTGCACCTTCATTAAGACCATAGGACCTCTGGTCACCTTCAGAACTCCATCTATTGCTATGTACAACCATTCAAAACTAATGTCCCTAGGGATATAAGAATTTTTTTTTAATTTAAGAACATATTCGACATCACCCAAATTCCTTCAAGTCCATCAACCATCTTAATTTTGATGGTTCCAATGGCCTTATGTACAACATCATTACCCATTAGAACATTACTGTAGTTGTATGATTTATACATGTCAAACCAATTCCTATTAGGACACATATGATACGAACATTCAGAGTCTAAAATTTAAGCATCAACAAGATAACCCGTACCTATAGAAACCGAGAGTAGATCCCCATCACTATCAAATTTTACGTTGCTATGCTTGTCAAATATGAGGCTTCTTTTTCTCCTAGAAATCCTTCTAACGCCTGTGACAATCCGGTTTGAAGTGTCCATTCTGATGATAGTAATAGCATTCTGCATCTTTCTCCCTTGTATTCAATCCATACTTTTTCTTGTTTGATCGATTTCTCTCCGTAGATCATCCACGTCCTTGACTTTAGTTTTCCTTCCATCACAAGCCCTTCTACCTAGGTTTCCTCCTCGTCTCTTTACACAAGAGAGTAGCAGTAGCTTCCTCTGACTTCAAAGTCTCATTCCCAAATAGCAGGGTTGTGACGAAATGATCATAAGATGGGGGGAGCGATGTCAAAGGCATTAACTCTTTATCTTCTTCCTCGATCTTCACCTCAGGCCTCAACAGTTCACTGATTATTTTGTCAAAATGTTGAGATGCGCTAACAAATTAAAGCTTTTTTGCCATTTGTAGTCCGTACAGTTACTTTTTCGAAAACAACTTAATCGTCAAAAGTTTCGCAATGTACAGACTCTCCAATTTTGTCAAGATCTTAGGAGAAATTCTACTTCCATCACGTTGTACAAAACTTCGTAAGATTAAACCGAATAGTAATTACAACCTTCTCATCGAGTTCTTCCCACTCATTATCCTTCATTGATTCAAGTTTCTTCTCTTTGCTATACAACGCCTTACTCAAACCTTGTGTTATCAACAAATATTCCACTCTCTGTTGTCGCAAGCCAAAGTTATTCTTCTCATCGAATTTCTCCTCTTCCAACTTGATCCCAAAGCCCTTTGCAGCCATCGTGAATAACCAAAGCTTTGATACCGGATTGCTGAAAATCGACTTTTCACATACCAACAAAAATAAAGAGAATCGAAAAGATCAATCACACAAATGCAACAAATTTACAGGGTTTGGTAGTGTGCCTGCGTCCACAAGTGAGAAAAGCTCTTTCACTATCTCTAAAGAATTAGAGTTACAATAGTTTTTTCTCTCTCACTCTTTCAATGTACAAGTGAAACCCTAACGCCACTTTAGAGAATATATATAATCTCTGGTACAATGAAATACGCTAAGCACCCCTTATACAAGATGTACTCTAACACAACTGTACGAACTTGTACGGACAAAAAATGCCATTACCTCTAGACCGCGCGTAAAGTTGTAGCTTAATGAAGAGTAAAATCCCTGCAAAATACAAGACACCTAATACAACACTTATACTACAACTAGTCATGTTATCCCACATCACCATAGTTTTGCATCTAAATTCCAATTTCCTCCTCTATCTATTTATTTCTAAGCTTTTATTTTCTTTTTTAGGTTACCACCATCTAATTTTAGACACCTTCTACTTTCAATCCTTCTCTTCCATCTACTTATCAAAAAAAAAAAATCCTTCTATTCCATCTCTTATAGTCTTTGCATATCGCATAGTCCCTCCTTCTAAGAAGAAAAAAGTCTATTGATTTTTACTTGATCCAATCTTGAAAATTATTAGATGTTCTCCTCTCTTTTTAAAGTACATATTTGTTAATATCAGATCATACACCGTGGAAAACTCAAGAATTATTATCCTCATCTCATTTATTTTTCCAAAACCTTGTCCTTGGTGCACTTTTTCTCATCATGGTTTTAAAATTCGACAAAATTCGGCGAATTTGAATCACTGAATTAAAGTGTACATGTAGTAAAAATGTACAAAACTTCGCCGAAACTTCGCCGAATTAATTCGCTTAATTCGACAAAATTCGGCTAATTTCTCGAAGTTTAGCCTTTTTTTAGTACAAAATTTGCAAAATTCGCCGATTTAGAGAAGTTTGGAGAAATTTAGCCAAAAAGTTGGTAAAACACTCTGATTTTTAAGGATATGATAAAAACAAGCATGATAAAACACTTATAACTCATTATATTATAAAAACAACAATTTAGAGCCATGTAAGCAAGATTAATATCGTTTCACTCATATTGACGCAAGCATCAAAAGTATTGAGATTCTTTTTTTAAGCAAGTAATAAGATACTGAGTCGTAAACTCATAAGCTGTACAAGACGAATTTTTGCAATTTTTTGTACTAAAAAGGCTAAACTCCGAGAAATTAGCCGAATATGATAAAACAAGCATAATAAAACACATTGATTTTTAAGGATATGATAAAACAAGTACGATAAAACACTTATAACTCATCTTAAAAAAAGAATCCCAATACTTTAGATACTCACGTCAATATGAAAAACGATATTAATCCTGCTTAGGTTGCTCTAAATGGTTTTTTATGATATAACGAGTTATAAATGTTTTATCATGCCTGTTTTATCGTATCTTTAATTTTTTTTTTTTTTTTAAGTATAAAACGGTAGTATAAAAAGGCAAAAACCAAAAAGAACTACAAGGAACCCAACATTAGAGGTCAAGATGACCTACTACAATTTGAGTCCAAAAATGAAAGGAAAGACGCCTAGAAAAAACATAAATGCTAACATCATTCATCCCTAGAGCACAAAAGATCCCAAAGAAAAACAAAATCTTCAAAGAAAAGCCCTCTGCACTCCCGGAACATCTTAGACAACAAAACATTGTTCCTTTAATACGAAGGATAATATATTGCATGTCTTGACTCTTACCTTCGAAAGTTCTCTGATTTCTCTCCCTCCAAATACCCCAAATAATCGTAAAATGTAGCATCCGCCAAAGAATCAGTGTTTTACCAACGTTTCGGCAAAAATTCTCCAAACTTCTCTAAGTTAGCGAATTTTTATAGAAATTCTCTAAATCGAATTGAACCTCTGAATTTTAACTAACCGAAGTTTAAGGCGAAGTCGAAGTTTAGAACCTTGTTTCTCATTACCTCCAGTCTTTCTCCATGCGCATTCAAGTCTCAACCTAAAAAAATAATCTTTCCATTGGGAACTCCCTATACTAATCCATTCATCTTTTCCCAAATTGCCTCTTAATACTCTCATCAAGCCCTACATGGGGTGCATAAGTGCTAATAACATTTACTATCTCATCTCCTAAGACTAGTTTAATTCAAACAAGCCTATCGCTTACTCTCTCAACACTTACAACACTATATACCAAGTCTTTCTCTATTGTTATAGCTACTCCATTTCTAGCATTCTCATTTGTGAAAAAGCTTATAGCCCTCTCCAAGGCCCTTGACTTTTACCTCATATGATTTATCTTCTAGGCATGTTATGTTAACTTTCCTTCTTCTCGATGTATCATCCAACTCCTGATCTTTACTTAAGTCCCTAAATTCCAAGTGGTCAAACAAATCCTATTTTCTTGGACTAGCTTCTTTACCCAAACTCGTCTAATATGATGCGAGAAACCTTGCCTAATCTTCACCACAATCGGGCATCGTTGTACTGGCATAGCTTCTAGGGATGCCCTAGCCAATTGTTACTTGGTTATCACTGCACCCAATTATTATGAAGATCGAACGCCCAAGCATGAGTCAAAATCAATGAATTCAAATTCATGTAAGGGGATTTGACATGATTTTTACACCGTCTATCAACCTGATGTAACCCTCCTCTAGATGTTCAACCATGTTAAAGTAAAGCAAAGCTGGTAATTGATTGATGGAGCTTGATTTATGGATGTTTATGGTATTTTTCTTCTAAATTAGCAAGGAAAAGTTTGTTTGTCATTTATTATATAGCAATTTTTTCCATATACGTGAATTTGGGTTTAAGATCTATTTACACATACAATTCAGGGAGGGTAGATATTTATTCCATGTATATAACAGTATAAACAAATAGTAGTCATTCATCCATAAATATTGAGTATAGCATGTAGTACAAGTCATAAATCATGAACATGGGATATGAATCTACAATTGGAATCTTTCATCCATTGCATAGATGAAGTATAGTTAAAATGTAACACAGGTACACCAAATTCATGACCCAAGCCTAGCATCCTAGAGGTGTCAGGAGTAGCTTCAAGGATGTATCACGACACTTGGTGAGCCTAGGAGCGCTTACCATGCACTTCACGTTGCGATGCTCATATAAGAGTATGTCTCTTCATGTTAAAGAAAGAAGCATTATCACTTTATTTTTGCACAATCTATGCATATAAGAAAAGCAAGTCAAGTGTTTAATTCTTTGGCAACTACATTAATTGAGAAATACCCTCATTCACATTAATGCAATGACAACTTGTTCTGTTTACATCTAAAAGAACATTTACTCATACCTGTGCTCGCCACCACCTCCTATCCATTTTGCGATGATGTGTAACCAAACTCCCATTTACCTCGGTTGTCGGCTGCAAATAACTCCAAGGATTACCCCAAAATCTGCATTTGAAAACTAATGTTAAAAGTAGATAAAAAAATATGTTGTCAACCTTCATATATACATGTGCACCATCTTATACCTAGGTATCTGTCCGGCCCATATTTCCTTTGAGGTGTAGTTATCTTTTCCTGTTACAGTTCTGTCCTCCCAAGCTTCTTTTCTTGTCATAAGCTCAAATGCACGATCTTGACATTCTACGGATGTTTCAGGAAAGAAGTAGCAAGACCAACGAGAGCGCAATGGACCTATAAAGAAAGCTATCAAAACTGGGATTTTTTTCATTTCCTTTCTTTGTTAAGTATGATAAAATATGCATTGTAATATTGTGCATGAGATACACCGTATCGCAATCAATGTATCTCATGACATTTTCTCCCCAGTGTCATGATTATCAATTAGGTTAGGATTATTACCAATTAGGATTAGAGATTAGATTTGATTAGGATTTATGTTGTTGTGATAGATTAGGATTTAGTTGTCTTTCTATATTGAACTCTTGTAATGCTCTATATAAGAGCTCGATTAGGCTTGACTTAATTACTAGCAAGGAAATAAATTTCACGAAATTATCGAAATATTTCGCGAAAGATTTCCATTTTCTAGGTTACTGACAGGAAAGAATACTTACGTCGAAATAATGTTAAATTTCCTGAAATATTTCTTTCTATTCATGTCGAAATATTTCGCGTGAACAGTAAATTTCGATAAATTGACAGTGTAAATATGTATTATTTCGGTCGAAATGTTTCGACATGTATGGAAACATTTCAATCGTAGGTAAGAAACATCTCATTTGAGCTCAAAACCGCTATAAATCTCAAATTTGATCCATTTAACTTCTTTCTATACATTTTGTTTATACAAAAGATCAATCCATTGTAGATTTTTTGGTTCGTGGATTGATCGTGAGGAAGAATCAAATCCCGTTTGGGAGTTTTTTCAAATTCAAAATATACATAAGGATAAAATTTCTTGCTACTAATAAATAGCTTAAGTGTAAATTCATTAAATTTATGAATCTATGATGCATTTATACTAGATTTGTGCACGGATTGAAGATCGTTTAGGGTGAAATTTTGGAATTTGGGAAAAACTCCAATTTTATTGGTTTTTACCATAAACATCCCTAATTTTTTTTTCAAATAAAAAAATAAACGTTCAAAAAATTAAATAAATGTTATAAGTTAACAGTAAATAGGTTTTCTAAAATTACATATACTGTTAAGAAATTAATGTAAGTGAATAAAGATACTTGCCGCGACATATTATAGACCATTATGGTCATTCATTTCCGCACTACATATGGTTGTATATTATGGTTTGAAAAGCTTATGAGTGTGTTTTTATGCTTGTTTCATTATTTCCCAAACTTTCCACAAACATTTCCACAATATTTCCATCATTTCCGCATTATTTCCATCATTTCCACGAAAAATGTATTATTTCCACACTGGTCGAAGGAAATATTTCCATTTTTAGACTGGTTGACGAAATATTTCCATTTTTAGACTGGTCGAAATAAAACTCGAAACCAAAATTTATTTCCTTGATTACTGGTTATTCAGTAAATTTATTTTCTTAACAGTTTCTACTCCTAAACCAGAATCTCATGCTGACTGACATTAATAAGCTTGGGCCATTAAACTCATGCTTTCAAACCAACCAACTAAAGGAGATGACTTTTATCAATACTGACACAACAGTCATGATTATGATTCCTACCTTCACAACCGTCATGGTCAGCACGATTAAAATAGTTTGTAACAAGAACCCGTTGTTCATTGATTGCGATAGCAAGAAGCCCACACATTCCAGCAAGTTGAGCTCCAAGACCAAATCCAGGTAGTGATTCCCAGTCAGCCACAAGAAAACGTACATGAGGGTCACTGCAGTTCGAGGGATGCTGGTGGATCCATATGTCTTGTTGCACTTTTCTTGTAAGAGGAAAATTGTCTTCATCCGATCCTACAATCTGCAAATATTGATGTTAGTGGTTAAATAACGAGGGAAGTAATAATTTGAACTTCTCATATAAGGGAAGAAACTGATAGATAACAAACATATGGAAAAAAAATTTGATTGAAGCACTGGCACAACATTTGGCCTAGATTTCGTCGATCGTCAACTCAAGGCCTTGCCATTGTTCAACCAGGCTATCACCTTGGGAACTTGGGATGCTACAGTGCAGCATTCCCTTCAGGGACAAAACCAATGCATCCAAAGGTATCATGATCCATACGCTTTACATATGTTTGAAATCTAATGAACTGTTTTACTTTGATTATATTTGAATAATAAATGAAATGATGTCATATGATTTAATTTAGCAGACAGTGCACTGTCTCACCCTAAAATAAAACAATATCGTTTATAAAAAAGTTCAATTTAAGAAAAGAAGTGTATAAATATAACTCTTCCAATTTGAATCAGTGTGCATTAGCAAAATCATGTGTATCCTTTGGGATGAAACTAGATTTATGTTTACTTTACTCATGCTTCGAGTATGACAGTGAAAGCATTTGGAGAGAATGTCATTAACCCATGTAACACGGACACAGACACATGTGAGTATCAGACAATAATATGAAATGTCAGACACACTGATCCCACAAACCCGATACATTGACTCTTACATATATTGAAACATTGTTTAAAATACTTTGGCTCTTATTAAGTATACTATATAGAAAATGTGTCAGATGTGTGAGCCACCCGATGACGTCCAAAGTGGCAAATTTTCAGAAAATGAAGTGTGCTTATTACATAGCCACACGCACACACACATATGTTTATGACGCATAAATGACACACAATCGTGGGGCCCACATGGAGATGAGTCAGGGGGCGGAGATCATCCTCACCAAAAAAATCAGTGCATTTCACCGTTAACTTGAACTCCACATTTGAAAGGGTTAGAAGTTTCAGAACATAGAGATCATCCTCACCCAAATCAGCCTCCTCATCCAAATCAGCCTTAACTAATCTCCATGTGGGCCCCATGATCCTGTGTCATTTTAAGCATCACAAAAGCGTCTGTCATCTTATCCCGATCCATATATAGATCATATATAATATACCTTTAACGGCTTAACCTAACTCACCCAGATATGGCATAACAGAGGACCCATACAGAGTGAATACCATGTTTTCACTTTTAATTGATTATTTGAAATGGATATGACACTGATTTTATCATGGAAAAACCTCTAATGCATGCAAGATACAAGTAGTTACATGACATTGGTAATTGCTGCATAATTGCATTCAATTTCTGTAATACTACTTATCAAAAAATAAAAAAAAAATAAAAAATAAAAGTCTATACTATTCAATTAAAAGAAAAACAAGTGCAAAAGAAAATTTGTCCAGTGGAAATTTGAATTTCTTCAAAAAATGATTGATCAAACCTTCCTTTCCTCTACCATAATTTAATAGCTGTGCCTGAATAATTGTGCCAGTCAACCAAAGAAACAGTGCAAGTGGCATAGAATATCACCAATCTACTGGACAAACCTTTTTAGAACAGAGTGCAGAACTATATCCTGGGAAATGTAGGTGTTTGGCAATTTAGCAGCATAGCTGTGTGTAAGAATCAATCACCACGCAACCCTGATTCAATATTTATGGGGTTGGTTCCACCAGTGTCGGCCTGCTAGAACATTTTTGGAGGTGATGGGCTACATTGGACTGCCATTAGGATCCAGAAAGAACCATAAAGGGATGGGAGTTTCACTCCATTATTTTGGTATACTTGACAAACACCAGGAAATAGAGCAAAGTCTTACTTAAAGATGCACTAAAAAAAGATAGAGCAAAACCATATCCCGTGTGACTACTAAGTTTCATATGATTAAGAAAACTAGAGTGAGCGAGTGAGAGAGAGAGAGAGAGTAGAAAATAAAATGTTCAAGAAGGGTTTTCCAAATAAAAGCCTAGAACAAAAAATGTATTGATTCATGCTAGTCACCTGTGTTAAAAGGTTCGAAGATGCATACATGCAAAAGCACAAACTAAAACAAATACATGCATATGACACATATATGCATTGTGGCATTCATAAAAGTAGTAGATAGATAAGTACTATCAAACTTAACACCCAAATAAAGAAAAGAACATGTTTAAGCATGTCCATGGGAATACTGGACATGCAAATTTAGTTAAGAATAGATGCTTACATATATGCATAGTGCATCGATAGACAGATCAAATAATGGTGCATACATATGGGATGATGATATAAACGATACAGTATCATAGTACAATGACAGACAGATCAGACAATGGGCAAACCATACACAAATTATGAGATAAAAGAATAGTATGTACGTACACAAATGCATACATACATACATTCCGAGCTAAATTTAATGGCAAAAACAAATTCCTGGATTAGTGCATACTGATTGCCAATATAATACATACCCAGGGAGGATAAACACCTCCAAATTTAGCTTGATGCTCCAATCGCCACTGTTTTTTATCCACTGTTGAGATTTGGCCGAGCGATTCTAGGCCTAACAATCCTTTCCAAGTGGCCCAAGGGGGAAAACTTTCATTCTTTCTGCGATTGTCCAGATGTTTGTTTAATTGTCCACTCAATTTACAGTTCTCCAAATGAGGGGCATTGGGCAAGCTCAATCTGCTGAATCCTATCCTACTCAGGAGCTCACCCTCCTCGTCTACTGATTCATTCAGCATTGCACTCCAAGCTGAATACAACAACAAGACTCTCTCGTCATCGCTCCACCCATCATTTCTCTGTGAATCCATCTGTCTCTCAGTTTCTTTTAGAATGGAACTGCAGTCCCCACTTGTACCCATATCTACAATTATCAGAGGGAAATGCTCTCAAACACCATATTTAACCAATTAAATGATTAATAATCATATTGTCTCTAAATAAAAGTTCAGATAAAAGAAGGACGTGAAGTCTAACAAGAATTAAATTGGGGTTTCTTCAAACTTGTACTCCTAAGCTAACCATTTAGCGGAGAAAGAAATTGATAAAATAATAAATGCTACTTATTTGATTGATAGTCATTACCAACCCCGAGAACCTCGGTTTGAAAAACAGTTACGGATATTCAATCAGAACCACGATATAAGAAAGCCCCAAAGTGGAAATTAAATCCACATGCATTAGAATTTCTGGACCAAGATTTACACAGCCAAAAAAATTAGGATTTTACTTTGCTAGAATTACACCGAAAGAATTCAAAATTTGGAAACAGGTATGACTACTCTGTTTAATTAATTAACCAAACCATGAAAAATATTTATAGAATACCAAATGTGGATTCAATTCAAACCCAAAGCGTACATCTAAGAAATAAGCAAACAGGGAGGCAAGATAGAACCAAAACAGTACCTTGTTTTACAGATTAATCAAATCCAAATGAGGATCTAACTCTAAAATCAAAGCAAAAATCTATGGGACCAACCCAAAGACTCAAAATTAAAGAGAAAAATAAAACTGAGTCTACTATGAATCAAGAAAACAAGAAACAGCCCAAGAAATGAGAAACAGTACCTTGTTTTACAGATTAATCAAATCCAAATGAGGAGCTAACTCTAAAATCAAAGCAAAAATCTATGAAACCAAACCAAAGACTCATAAGAGAAAAAGAAAATTGAGTCTACCATGAATCAAGAAAACAAGAAACAGCCCAAGAAATGAGAAACAAAGAAAGGAATTCCAACTTACATATAGCCTCTGAAATTGAATTCTGTGACGAAATTCCTGCTGATGGAGTTGAAAAGGCAATCCCCCCAAGCTGCACAGTCCCGAAGGAAGTGAGAGCAGCCAGAAAAAAATAGGAAAGACACACCCCACAGAGTAAACCCACCACACAAATTTGACATGGAAATGAGTTACCCATCTGCAGAGCTCTCTGAGAAACAACTCTCTCGAGGGACTTCTGAGCTGTTGGTTCCATTTTCCGTCCAAAAACTGAACAAATTTACAGAAACAACCACCTCCTAACAAATCCTTTTTAAGCCTTTAAATTCTCATGGGTTCCCAACCAACTTCCCAACTGTAATCACAAATTGTTATCACAACTTTTCATCTTCTTCTTCTCTCTATCAAGATGAGACCCATGTCAGAGACACTCAAGAAAAGAAAACCCATCAATTGGACAACTCATAATCAATCTTGAAAATGGGTTCTTCTCACTCATCCAAAACAGAGCAAACTTCACAGATAAATGTCATCACAACCACCTTTTTCACCTGAAACTAACTTTTTAGACTAAAAGGTCTACCACCATCTTCCTTTCAACTGCAAAATCACATGAGAACCCCATTCAAACTTTATTCCAGACTAGTAGAAAACTTAGAAAGCCATCTAAAACCATCAAAAAATTTGCAGAAAAAATCTTTTCAACAAGAACACAATCTTGCAAATGAGCATAAGCAAAAGTTACATGAGAAATCCACCCAAGACTTTATTTTATACCAGAATTACAGAAAATTTAAAAACCAATGAAAAATCACAAATAACAATTAAAAGAAAAAGAACTTTGCATTCAAAAACCACTTACTCTTGCAAATGGGTACAGCAAAATCACATGAGAAACCCATTAAATCTTTTATCCCAAATGAAAAAAAAAAAATGGAACCCAATTAAAATCACAACCACCATGCAAAAGAAAAGTTCTCAGAAAGAAAATGCTACAAATGGGCTATGAACCCATAGAGGAATATACACAGAGGAACACATACTGTAAAGCTTAAGCAACACATGTCACAAGTTGAGTGAATCATCATATCTACAAAAGCTAGCTTAGTGCAAACCTCATCAAAGAAAGTTGGGTTTCTGCAATAAAATTAAAAAGAAACAAAAATTAAAAATCAAATGAAATGTTCGATAAGAGAGAACAAATTGATGTCAGAGAGAAATCTTGGGAAGCTAACATTTTGAAGTCTCTCAAAAGGAAGAACACAGCGAAATATCCTCTGAAACTGTACTTGAAAATGTCGACTGTGCATGTGGATTGTGGAGAGTAGCATAGACTCATAGAGGAGTAAGAGAAAACATTTTTTGCAGAAATATTATTATTATTTTTTTTGCAGAAATATTATACTCCATCTCTGTAGGGCCCATTTACTTGTAAGTTTGAAACATCCTCATCATGAAGCTAAGGTTTTAAAAATCTATGTTGATTTTGATGGTTTAAAAGAAAGATTAGATTTCTTTGAAGTGGGGTAATTGGGAATGGTTGTTGTTGTTGAGACTTAATAATGGGTAAGAATTAAGATTAAGTGATGAAGAAGCAAAGTGTGATTCATTAGGGATTGGAATTAAAGAGAGAAAAAGATGTAGGCGTGAGCTTTAGCTATTTTTTGTGAGTACAACTTCGGTCACAGCCCACAATACGAGCCACGTGGCACTCTTAGAGGGTGCTGACCGTATGGATGTTTGGTCAGTCCCTCAGCGTGGACCTGCAAACAAAAAATCAGCCCCATTAATTATTTCTAAGCGTTGCATTGAAGTTATTTCATGGGTTGATTTTAACCGTAGCAATTTGAGCATTATTGAGCGCTATTTGGGTGTTGTAAATAACTAATCAGACTGATTTTTGGTTTGCAGGTCCACCGAGGACTGGCCAAACATCCATACGGTCAGTGCCCTCTAAGAGTATGCCATGTGGCTCTTGTATCGCGCTGTGACCGAAGTTTTACTCCTATTTTTGTTACCGGTGCTGTCTGGGCCCACTAACCGCATGGATGTTTAGCCCAAGGTTTAAAAAGGGCTATTATAACGATGTAACGGAATGGGTGCGTTTTTTTTATGCTAGAACGGACAGTAACGCACGGGCAAAAATGAAAAAAAAAAAGTGGGAAAATAACAGAAAATAACAGAAACAACAGCACTAAAGTCAAATTTTCAAAAAATTTATAACGGAAATAACGGACGTTATTTGAACATTTTTTTTAAGAAAAAACAACCGTTACCTTCACCATAACAGAAAAATAATTGCAGTTATTTCTCTGAGTGTTAAAATGGTACGTAACATAACAGGGAAGGTTCGAATACATTATAACGGCCATTATTTTTGTTACAACGGCCTTTTTTAAACCATGGTTTAGCCTACCCCTTGGTGGATATACATACCAAAAATCATGGTAATCTCTAACCTTTAGATTTAAGAAATCTTTAGGTGTGATTAATTGTAGCCATTGGATTCAACCATTTTTTGGGTACTAAATCCAACGGATAGAAATCAAAAAACAAGGTGATTTTTGGTTTAAATATATAGCAAGTGGTAGACACAAAACATCCATGCTGTCAGTGGGCCCAGATGGCATAGGTGACTAACAAAAATGGCTAAAGCTCACGTCAAAGGTCTATCTCGTAACATCATTTAAAAAAAAAAAAAAAGATGTCGTCCGCACTCTTCCTCAGCAACAACTTCATTGTCGTGATCAATGTCTCGTCATTATCTCGTATAACGAGAAATTAAGTTCTAAACAATCAAGGAAAAATGCCCCGCTGTTGTCAACCTGAGGAGGACGTACTCCCTAGTATAGTGATCGAAAGAGATTCTTTGTTGTGAATATCGAGGACCGTCGATTGGCTTAGATATAAGGAGAACAACCTCCTGAGGAAAGCAGCGATATGTTATCTCCCAACCCAAAATTGGAAAACATGGGATGGAGGGTGAGAACTTGAGACGACCGAACTTATAATTTATTAAGGCAGCGAGGAAAAAACAAAAAAAAAAACAGTCATCAACGTTAAATTGGTCAAGAAGACCCGTGATATTATTATATAATGAGAGAAAATAGATGGGGAGTCGGGACTGCTCCCGCACGCCAAACAAAAGAGGGGGAAAAAATGGGCATTTTTGTAGCACCCACTTGTGTTAATTTTAATTACAACTAGTCTGCATTGCACGTGAGTGAGTGCTCTCTCTTCACCCCTGGGAGGTCTTCCTCCACTGGCAGGTTCAAGTGGCAAAATAAGAAAGTTTCATTGGGCCTTCGAGTGGCAATGAAAACAACCCCCCATCTTTTAACGAGATTGGCCTCTACTAAAACCAACCCATGAACGACACGTGTTTATTTTTAGCACAATCTGAACCATTTGTATTATTTCAAATCAATGGATCGATCGGATGAAAAATGAAATTCCAACCATGAAACATAGTGTTGGATGGCGCTCCTTGCGAGAACGAAAAGCATCTATCGAAATCTTAACGCATTCAAATCAATTTTCCTCCCTACCTAAAATCATTGAGCTCAGTTCTTCTACCTAGATCGTATGGACATTTTGATCTATGACTAGAGACTATGGCATTCCACCTAATATGGAACACTATGCTTGTATGGGTGACCTCCTAAGACAAAGCCAGACGAGTGGAGGCTAAAAGGTTCATAGATAGCATGCTTACTGAACCCGGTGTTAGTGTTTGGGGATCCCTCTTTGGTGCTTGCATAACCCATATGAACACTAAGGCCCTGCTTGGTTCGCTACACTTGGGTCCATTTTGCACTTTAGTGCAAATACAATGAATTGTGTTGCAATCACTTACAATGTTAGTCACTTACAACTGTTTGGTTCATGCCATGTAAATAGATGCAAATGAAGTTTAGCTAATTGGTTGGTAGTGCATTGCAAATGAATGCAATGGCTTATTTTATTTTTTGATTTTACAAAAAAATGCACAATAAAATTATTATTGTAATATTATTGTTATCATTGTTGATTTCGTTATTATTATTATTATTAATTATAATTATTGTTATTTTAATCATGGTTTGAAAAATGGCCATTATAACGGATTCGGACCTCCCCCGTTACGTTATGTACCTTTAAAATGCTTTAAAATAATGTATGTTATTTTCGTTACAACGGACGTTATTTTTCATTTTTTCCTTTATAACAAAAATAATGACCGTTATTTTCTGGAAAATTTTGTGATAAACGGCCGTTATTTCAGTTATTTTCTGTTATTCTTATTTTTATTTTTGAAGAATTGAAATTTGAGAGTTTGAATTTCAGCTCCATTTTTTTCCCCTGAGCGTTAAAATTCGTTATAACGGCCCTTATAACGGAAAAAATGATAACGCCCCAAGTCCGGTATACTGTTATAGCAGCCCCTTTTAAACCTTGATTATAATTATTATTGTTATTACTTTATTGTCATTGTTATTATTATTATTGCTTTGAAGGGGAAAAGCTTGGGGTTAAGGGACCCCGACCAGCTATATCTAAAAGGGTCGGGATCGGGGGACAACGACTTTTGACAACTATTTTGGTGTACCCACATAGAAGATGAATCAATGGCTGATTATTGGTGAGGATGATTTCCTCCCCGTATAGATCACCCCCACAAAAAATCAGCACATTTTGAAATTTCTAACCCCCCTCAAATGTGGTTTTCAAGTTACACAGTCAAAATAGACAGTTCATAATTCTTCAACTTCTAAACCAGTCTATGAACATCGGAATGATTTGAATTTTTGTGAGGATGATCTCCTCACCATAGAGATCATCCTCACCAAAAATCAGCCATTGATTAATCTTCTATGTGGGCATGCCAAATGGTTGTCAAAACTGGTTGTTCCCCGATCCTGACCCTACCAAAAAATAGAAAACTAAAAAATAAAGAAATAAAAAGATAATAATAATAATAATAATAATAATAATAATAATAATAATAAATAAATAAATAAATAATCTCGGTTGTTGTTATTATTATTGTTGTGGTTTTTCGGAAAAAAAAATGTTGAGTTAACACAATATACTTGCATGCATCAGTTTTTGGGCTGCACTTCCTTGCATCTATTTTGTTAAGGAGTTTGCAAGTTCTTGTTAACCACTTGCACGGCAGTTCATTTGCACACCTCCAACCAATCATTTTCAATCCTAAAATTGTGGCAAGTAAGTGCATTGCACTCAATTTGCTGTGAACCAAGCAGGGCCTAAGATCAGGGAATTTGCAACTCGGTAACTTATTAAATTGGAGCTTGCAAATGATAGAAATTACGTGTTTTTATCATACATATATACAGCCATAAGTATAAGGGAAGATGTCGAGAACACGAGAGTATAGCAATACACCCTTTTCCAAACTTATGAAAAGAGATCCCACATTATACTAATCATGTTTTTGCTTCTTCGTATATATCTTTAATAATGTCGATATATCCCATTTAGATCTCTCTTCTTTTTCAATGCCCACAAAATTAATTTGCTGAGGCCTTTATTATATGCTTTTTTAAGTCAATAGACTATATGGAGATTTTTTCTATTTTCTCATAACTTTTCTATCATTTGTCTAAATAAGAAGATTGTCCTATTGGTCAACCTTCTAATCTTAAATCCAAATTGGTTTTAAGTTATCATTGTCTTTTACCTAATCTTTACTTCATCGTTCTTTCTTATAGTTTTATAGTGTGGCTCATAAGTTTGATGCCATTGTAGATTGTGCAACTTTGTACATCTCCTTTGTTCTTGTATCTAGGCACTACAGTACTTTTTTATTCATCGTCTGATATTTTTTGTCTTTAAGATATTGTTAACATGAGAACAATTCAATTCTTTCCATGCATTTCCACATCTCTATTGGGAAACCATATGATTTTAGGGCCCTACATGTCTTCATCTTAGCTAAAGCTATTTTTATCTCTAATATTCTAATTCTATAAAAGTATGTATGTTATATATTCTTCCTTGTATTTTCATTCAGTTCTATGTCCATTACGTTATACTCATTAAATAAGTCATGAAAAAAATATTCCATCTTTTCTTAATTTCTTCAACTTTCATTAAGATGACTTTTTGATCATCACCCTTAATACATCTCACGTGTGATCTATATCACTAGAATTTCTCTATCTTGTCTGAGCAAGCTTGTAGGTAAGCTTATACCTAAAATGACTGCCTATTAGATAATCTTTTAAATCTTAATTATCTTGACATGTCAAGTGCCATAACAATAGAATCTTGTTTGATAATCTAAATTAATTATTAACATATCGATCATTTTCCTTGACACTTTGACTTTTCTCTCCCATGTGCCATAATTTCATTTAGCAAAGAGCATGGCCTAAATTTTGGTGTAACACCCTCATTCAACTACTAGGGCATGGAGGGCTGACATGGTTAATCTAAACCATCCATCTGATAGGGGTACCCTTTAGATTGGCCATGTGGTTGCCTTCATCTACGCTGACCCATTATCCTACTATTTATTGATTTATTCCTTAATGAATGGCAGCCATTTAATTTGTTTAAATAAAAAGGTTGAGAAAATGAGCTCTTCTTTTGTCATGCGGTAAAGTCTCCTAGTCTAAAACATGTCATGTGGAAAGAGATGAGGTAGTCAAACAATTAATTAGGACCCCCTTAGTCCCACCATTTCCAATTGCCAGCCTTAAAACATATTGTTTAGGATTCAAATTTTGCAATATCGACATAGTGGGTAGATAAAACCTAAGGCCTTGTGACCCGATGGTTACTTGATGTCCCCATTGTGAGGAACGGGGAGGTCGTGCGTTCAATCCCACTCACAAGTATTACTAGTAGATATAGTAGTGGACTAGGCTCGAGGGACTCACCTTTTTGCACTCGTCTTTTCACTCGTGCTCTCGGCCATCTCAGAATCCACGCCCGAGAACTCTAGCGTGGATTCTAAGAATCCAATAACCAACCTTGGATTCTTGAAATCGACGGCTGAGAGCACGAGTGTAAAAAGGCGAATCTCGTGATCCCAACCCTATAGTAGTTAGTATGCCTTATGGCATCATGTCATATGTGGGAGTCTCCTTAAATCTGAAAGAAGAAAAACAAAGATTAGGTAGGTTAAAGTGATATCTTTTATTTTTTAATCTAATAAAATTTAAAAATTAGAAGGCTAATATTTATAGAGGAAGAGTGTGCATGGTTGGGTATGGATGTAATATGGGCACAAGTGCAATCTACGAGGAAATCGAGATGATCCTATATCTGTTATCATATATGTTCTCGGTTTATGTATCAGTAAATACTGTGAACACAAAAACAGAGAAGATGAAAGATATAGTTGTAGAGATTTGGAGATTTGGAATCCATTAATATGCATTACGAAGGATTTATTGAGATTTGGAAGAACCCACTAAAGTATTTTTCTCTAAAAATTTTAATTTAAAATTCAATAAAGTTTGGCTCCAAAATTGAGGGAGTTGATACTTCTTCAAAATCTCTAAAAAGTCTTAAGTTCAAAACCTTTTAGCCTCTAATTGATTTTCTTTTAGTTTTGCATTTATAAATCTCTTTAAGGTCTTGGGTTCAAAATCCAATAGCCTCAAATACCAAAATAACTTTTAAAAATAAATTTTATGAATCAAACTATCAGGTTGGCTATTTGAATTTGTCACCACATAGTCTCACATGGTAAGAAAACCCTATCATAACATGGGTAGTTTGCAGTGTAAGCTCAAAGTCACGAGGTTGCAAATTCTTTGCCTTAAACCCGTGCGACACTCGTGCTCGTTGCAATGTTGCCTGAATCAGCCCTTCTTAGTTATCTCTTGAGACTTCCTAAACTCACCAAGAGACTCTCAAATGATCGCACCAAGAATACTAAGAAGAGGAAAGAAATATATATTGCTCTCAACTCTAACTCTTGAATTGATTCTTGGATAGTTACAAATGAGGAGGGCTCCCATTTATATAGGTTTAGGGCAAGAGAAAATGTGCTTATGATCATGCCAAATGGTGTAGATCCAATGATCAAGAACATTTTAGAATCCTCTACATTATTCTAATATATACACTGTTATTTACATATACAAAAGTCTCTAAAATCTTCTTATTATGGATGGTTCTTTGGAACTCTTTAAAAGATTGTGGATTTGTAGGAGTGGTTCATAAATGGACTTGGTTGTGGAATTGTAACGGGTTGAAATAGTGGGCATATGACCAATTTCTCACACATATTTTGTAGACGTCCTCGTATTTTCTTCGTAAAACTTAGCGATCTGGTATTCGAATTGTCAAAGAGTGTCGGCATGCTCCCAACTATCCTCATTCTCTGGCAGTCCTTTCTATTTCACTAAGTACTCCGTATATTATTGTATGGTTTCAGACCATTGCAAATTCTAAAAATTCGATGTTGCAAATTGATTATTTTGTTGTAGTGTTTGCTCCTACGTTGTTTGAGTCAACCCTTCCTAGTTGCCTTGAGAGTTTCCAAACTCACCAAAACACTCCCTAAATGATCACACCGAGAACACTAAGAAGAAGAGGAAAGAATAATATATTGCTCTAAACTCTAACTTTTAAATTGATTCTTGGATGATTTCAAAGGAGGAGGGCTCCCCTTTATACGGGCTTAGGGGAGGAGCAAATATGCTTAGGATCTTGACAAATAGTGTAGATCCAATGGTCAATAACATTATAAAATTCTCTGCCTGACTCTAATCTACACACCATTATTTACATATATAAGAGTCTCTAGAATCATTCGATTTTGGATGTTTCTTTAGAGTACTCTAGAAGGTTGTGGATGTGTGGGAATGGTCCATAAATGAACTTAGTTGTGGGTTTGTAATGGACTCAAGTAGTGGGCTCGTGATACCAAGCTCCTTCTAAAACAAATGTCCTGGTTAGGACCAAGCTCGTGACACCAACATTTTATAGTTCCAACTTAAGAGATCTCCTCAATTACTTGATCAAATGGTCCTAAATGGTCCTAACCATCCTATCATGCACACTACATGGAGGATGAGAAATGTTGGGACCAATCTAGGAAAACATAGTTTAAAATAAATGGTTACAATCATACAATCGTATGGATTTGTTTAGAGATATCTTAAGTAGGGCCTACCAAAAAGAGATATCTTAACCCTGACAGGACCATTTGATTTGCGTCGTGATGTAACAAGCAATAGTGCATTTTTTGTTACCCACCGCATGGATGTTTAGCCCATCCCAGTGTTAAAATCTAATGGCTAGAAATTACCAATCAGGGTGATTTTTGGTGTGTATATCCACCAACGGGTGGCTAAACATCCATGCGGTCAGTGGGCCCAGAGAGCAGCGGTGAGTAACAAAAAAAATGCTCTTACATCTTTTTCCATAGAAAATGGGGGACTACTTAATGTTGGAAAATTATAGCATTGTGGTTGGTGTGCTCGACCAATGGATGTTCATTTAAAATTTTGTGTTGGTCTTTGGGATTCGTGCAGTACTCTTTGAGACTCATGCGGTGGGAATGAGTCCATTTTCCCCAACGACGTCGTTGAGAAACGAATACATGAGCCACGTGGTACACTTCCCATATGGATGTTTATCCCATCCTTAGGTGAACATACAGACAAAAACAGCTTGATTGGTAATTTCTAGGCCTTGGATTTAATCCGTGAAAAGACGCAAATCCAACAGCTAGAAATCACCATTTGGACTAGAATAAAACCTTCGTTGACAACTGCAGTCAGCGACGCCACTGACTGCAGCCAATTTGAGGCACGTTGCACGTTCTTAAGCCAATCACTAGATGGACCTGCAAAGTAAAAATCAGCCTGATTAGTGATTTAAAGCCTTTGGATCTTTGTAGCCAAATGATGCTCAAATTCCTACTGTTAAAATCAACTCAATGAAAATAACTTCAATCCAACGCTTAGAAATCAATGATCAGGTTTATTTTTGGTTTGTAGTCCCACCTAGTGATTGGCCAAACATTCATACGGTCGGTGTCCTTTAAGAATGTGCCACGTTTCCCATATTAACTGCAGTCTGCGGCGTCGCTGACAGGAGGTGTCATTAAAGGTTTACTCTTTGGACTAGGTCCACGTAAGGGAGGGCGATACAACAAAATGGTCAGTGGTCTCGAGCAGTGAAAGTGGTCTGGATTCTGGAACTTGACCTTATTCTTAAATGGTTGGGCAGGGTTGCTGTCAGCTCCTAGACCATTGGATGTTCCTCGAGATTATTACACATGATCGGCGAAGATCATCCAATGGTCTGAACCTAGGGACGACGATCTGCCCGACCTGATAGTATCATTTTCTTTGATGTTTAGTATATTATAGCGAGCCCGCCTAGGTGTACGGAATATATTTTGTATGGATTTTGAGTTCTATAAAACTGTACTTTCAAACAAAATAAGTGGGGCCCACCTGATTGCTACATTTATCAGGTTTGGTAATAATTAGCCACAAGTTATTCTGGAGCTACACTCCAGAACTCTTCTCTGTAGTGAGAGGAGATCTTACATTGTCAATCCAGACCGTTCATCTGATAGCAAACATTATGAAATGGTTTCCTGGGTAGCTCCCTGTTCACGTCATGCCTATAACCTACCTACTCGACGCTTTTTGGCGTGAGGGAGCACCATATGGTTGTTTTTCCAATCCATAGGTGGACTTACAAACCAAAAATCAGCCTGATTAGTGATTGCAAACCTTTGGATCTTTGTACCTCAAATAATGGACAATAATGCTCAAATTCCCACGGTTAAAATCAACCCTGATCAACAATGACAATAACTCCAATCAGACGCCTAGAAATTACTAATTAGGCTGATTTTTGATTTGTAGATTCACCTAGGGATCGGCCAAACATCCATATTGTCAGAGTCCTCTAAGAGTATGCCACGTGGCTCATTGTCATCAAAGTTTTATGCCACGGCTGCCATCTTGGCCAAACGACTACATGGATGCTCAGCCACCCCCGTGTGGATATAGGCACCAAAAGTCTCCCTGATTGGTAATCTATGGTCATTAGATTTTTTTAAGTACTTTTTAAGACTTAATTCTAGCCGTTGGAATCAATCAAATTTTTTGAGTACTAAAATCAATGGCTAAAAAAATCATCAATCAAGCTGATTTTTGGGATTAATGTCTACCAAGGGGTGGGCTAAACATCCATGTGGTCATTGGGCCCAGATGGCACAGTGAGTAACAAATAGTAGCCCTTGTGCTCGTCACCTTCGATTCCACATGTAAATAGTAGCCCGCTAGTCCTGGGAGGAATTCTGGCTTGCAACCCAGAAACCCATCCCATTATATTTTGCTTTTCCGGTCTACTTTCTTTTGTTGGGAACGATGATGGTAATATGATTCGTTGAGTGTGTTTGTCGTCGCATGCGGATTCTGCCCACGTCATTAGCTTCTTCCCCCAATAACATATAGTTAACCCAAAATCTTGAGAAAATTGCCATACAGCCACTGTCGTGTTTCTTCGTGAACATGTCATAAGAAAAAATGATATCGTCCACCTCAAGAGGACGTTCTCCTTGGCGTTCATACTTTTTCCATCGTGACGTTCTCCTTGGCGTTCATACTTTTTCCATCGTCGGCAAACACAGCAAAACAAAAAAATTTTGGGTCGTGATGTAACAAGTTCTTGTATAAGATCTTTTCAGATGAGGAAGCGCATTTGTGTAACTCACCGCTGCTATCTGGGCCCATTGACCGCATGGATGTTTAGCCCACCCCTCGTACCAAAAAACAGCTTGATTGATGATTTTGGCCGTTGGTTTTAGTACTCAAAACAATGGTTGAATTCAACGGCTATAAGCACGCCTTAAAAGTACTAAAATCTAATGACTAGAGATTACTGATCAGGGTGATTTTGGGATAAACATACATGCGGTCAATGGGCCTAGATGACAGCGTTGAGTAACAAAAATCGTGTTTCCGCATTTAAAAAAGTTTCGGGCATACCTTGTTATATCTTTTTCTATACATTTTTTCTTTTTTTTTTGTTGATTGACGAACAATTTTTTTTTCAATGACGAAAGTACTCCTTTCTTCAATCTTAGATCAAAAGAACACTTGGATTTTGGCCAAATCTTAACTCAAAATACAACTGTGGTAGTTGACCAGTCATGAGACTTTGATAAATTGGCTGCCCATCATTGGTGACCAACCTTCCGAAGTCTCGTAATGAGTTGACCACCACTTTGGTAAACAATTTAAAAATCCAATGAAATAGATTTTTTAAACAATCAATTTGGATTATTTTCACCCTTTTAACACCTTTCTTATTTGATGTGGACTGTTTACATGCATGTAACACAATGCGACCAATAAGCACACAGATGACATGGCACATGGGCTTGATGGTTTTTTTTTTTTACATAGATCTTTCTCATTATTTTTGTTCATTTTAAGATTTTCTTCCATGTAAGTTAGCTAGTCTTTAGGAATTTGTTGAGAATAATGCTTCAAGATTCACAAAATCTTTGGGGATGTAAACCAATTGCAACACCTTCGTTATGACCAGATTTGAATTTGAATTGAGATATTCTAAGGTGGGGGACTTCCTAATCAAACCATCAACTTGCTTTCCATCATTGGAGGTCCTGAACCTATCATTTTGGTATTAGAGCTAGCCACCAGCAAATGGAAGGAAAACATCACAAATCCAAGAAAAACCAACCCAAGGTCAAGAACTCATTGATGTTAAGTTTGATCTGCAAGAACACAAGGATGAAATGACCTCCAAATTCAAATAGCTCATCAAGGACGCGGTGTCTTCCATTGCTAAAAAACAAAAGTTTCAAAAGGCTATGATGGAGGAATTTCACAAATTGACGGATTCAAACCATCAATCTCAAGCTGTGATGAAAATGGATCGCTTTTATGAAATACTCTTCTTTAAAAATTTTATGAGAGTATTTTCGAGAATTAATTAAATTAGGTACCATAACCGTACCCCTCCCTAGCTACTCATTACAAGCCTTTTCTGGATTCAAATCCCTTTGCTTAAGAAAAATCTAATACCCTCTCCTTGTGTAAGAAAACCCTAAGAGCTTAAAGAAGAAGAAAGAAAAAAAAAAAGGGCGAGAGAAACACAAATAACCCCTAAGCTACGATTTTAGCAAAAAAAGTAGAAAATCTTCATCTCTCATTGATTTCTTAACATGCTCTTTTCTTGTTGTTATGCTTCTCATATATATATAGACTAGTGAGTGGCTCGTGCCCTCGGCACTCCTCGACAAAGCATTTGCCAAAATCAAGTGTGAGTGGCTGATATCCACCGTCTATTTGGGGGAAAAGATCTCGGCCATCCTTTGAGAAGCCGATAAGAGGGGGGATAAGTGGGGAGACAACTTCCCTGTTTTATATAGATAGTAGGTGGCCCGTGCCCAAGGCATTCCTTGGCAAAGCTTTTGTCAAAATTGGGTGTGAGTGGTTGAGATCCACCATCCAATTGGGGATGAGATCTTGGCCCTTCTTTATAAATCCTATAAGAGGGGGAGACAATTTCCTTATTTTGTTATATAGATAGTGTGCCCACAACACTCCTCGACAAAGCGTTTGTCAAAATTGGGTGTGAGTGGCTGAGATCCATTGTCCAGTTGGGGGATAAGATCTCGACCCTTCTTTATGAAGCTTATAAGAGGGGGAGACAACTTCCCTGTTTTATATATATACTAGTAGGTGGCCCGTGCCCACGGTACTCTCCGACAAAGCGTTTGCCAAAATCGGGTGTGAGTTGCTTAGACCCACCATCCATTTGGGGTGATATTAGCGAAGATGATAAGATGTGGGATAAGTGATTTCTCTGTTTTGTTATATAGATGTATAGTGGGTGGCCCATGCCCTCGGCACCCTCCTACAAAGCATTTCCTACCTACAAAGCATTTCCTAGAATCGGGTGTGAGTAGTTGAGATCCGCCATCATTTGGGGGATAAGATCTCGGCCCTTCTTTGTTGAAACAGATAAGAGGGGGTATAAGTTGGGAGACAACTTCCTTGTTTTGTTATATACTATTAAATGGCCCGTGCCCACGGCACTCTCCGACAAAATTGTTTGCAAAAATTGAGTGCCTTCAGCACTCAAACGGTATAAAGGATTGGGGCGTTACCGTTTTTCCATTATAGCGGCTGTTATAACAGATTCTAACGCAGAGAGGGAAAAATAACAAAACATAACGGTGTTAAAATTCAAATTTGGAATTTCAAATTTTTAATAAATTAAGGTCAAATGAGTGGGAGTGAATGAAAAATGAGGGGGATTGGGTGGCTGAAATCTAACCGTCTACATTGGATGGATGGATTTGATCTCAACTACTCTTTATCTTATGAAGCATGATAAGATAAGAGAATGCAACTGAGTTATTTTGTTCTATGTGTTTAATGCATGCAAATATACCATTTCGTTCAGAAAAGTATGTTCTACGCAATGAAAGAAACTCTTATGTAGAAAAGTGGATAAATAAGAAAGTTTTACGTAGGAGAGTGCGATAACGTTAGTAGAATAATAGCTTAAAATAAACACTTTAAAGTGAATATCAATGGCCCGTGCCTACGGCACTTTTCTGACAAAGTGTTTGTCAAAATCGGGTGAAAGTTAATCTCAGCCATTGATATGAAGCCTAGTGGATTTCAGCCACTCATTATTGAAGCCATATAAGATAAGAGGGGGTATAAGACAATCACTGTCACTTGTTATTTAGATAGTGGTTGGCCTGTGCCCTCGACACTCCCCGACAAAGCATTTGCCAAAATCAGGTGTGAGCGGCTAAGATCTACCGTCCATTTGGGGGATAAAATCTCGGCCATCCTTTGTTGAAACGTATAAGATAGGGTATAAGTGGGTAGACAACTTCCCTGTTTTGTTATATAGAGAGTGGGTGGCCCGTGCCCACGGCACTATTTGAAAAAGCATTTGCCAAAATCGGGTGTGGGAGGCTGAGATCCACCGTCATTTGGCGGATAAGATCTCGGCCCTTCTTTATTGAAACAGATAAGAGGGGGGTATAAGTGGGGAGACAACTTCCATGTTTTGTTATATACTAGTAAATGGCCCGTGCCCACGGCACTCTCCGACAAAAGCGTTTGCAAAAATTGGGTGCCTTTGGCACTCAAACGGTAAGACGGATTGGGGCGTTACCGTTTTTTAAAACGGCTGTTATAATGGATTGAAATGCACAGAGGGAGAAATGGGAGAATAACAGAAATAACAAAAAATAACCGTGTTGAAATTCAAATTTTGAATAAATTGAGGTTAAATGAGGCAGATTGAGTGGCTGAAATCTAACCGTCCACATTAGATCGATGGATTTGATCTCAACCACTCTTTATCTAGCCGTCCACATTAGATGGATGGATAAGATAAAAGAATACAACTGAGTTGTCTTGTTATATGTGTGGGTGGCCCATGCCAGCGGCACTTTTCGACAAAGTGTTTGTCAAAATCGGGTGAGAGTTAATCTCAGCCATCGATATGAAGCATAGTGGATCTCAGCCACTCATTATTGAAGCCATATAAGATAAGAGGGGGTATAAGAAAACCTAAGTCACTTGTTATATTGATAGTGGGTGGTCCGTGCCAGCGGCACTTTCCGACAAAGTGTTTATCAAAATCGGGTGGGAGTTAATCTCAGCCATCGATATGAAGCATAGTGGATCTCAGCCACTCATTATTGAAGCCATATAAGAAAAGAGGGGGTATACGAAAACCACTGTCACTTGTTATATTGATAGTGGGTGGCCCGTGCCCTCGGCACTCCCCGTCAAAGCATTTGCCAATATCAAGTGTGAGTGGCTGAGATCCACCGTCCATTTGGGGGATAAGATATCGGCCCTTCTTTGTTGAAACAGATAAGAGGGGGTATAAGTGGGGAGACAACTTCCTTGTTTTGTTATATACTAGTGGGTGCCCCGTGCCATCGGCACTCCTCGACAAAGAATTTGCCAAAATCAGGTGAGTGGTGGAGATCCACCATCTATTTGGGGGAGGATTAGATCTTGGCCCTTCTTTGTTGATGCTTATAAGAGGAGGTATAAGTAGGAAGACAACCAATGTGTTTTGTTATATAGAATAGTAAATGGCCCGTGCCCACGGCACTCTCCGACAAAAGCATTTTCAAAAATTGGGTGCCTTCGGCACTAAAACGGTATAACGGACTGGGGCGTTACCGTTTTTTCCATTATAATGGTTGTTATAATGGATTGTAAAGTACAGAGGGAGAAATGGGAAAATAACAGAAATAACAAAAAATAACCGTGTTGAAATTCAAAATTTGAACAAATTGAGGTCAAATTAGGCTGATTGAGTGGTTGAAATCTAACCGTCTACATTAGATCGATGGATTTGATCTCAACCACTCTTTATCTAACCGTCCACATTAGATGGATAGATAAGATAAGAGAATACAACTGAGTTGTCTTGTTATATACGTGGGTGGCCCATGCCTGCGGCACTTTCCGTCGAAGTGTTTGTCAAAATCGCGTGGGAGTTAATCTCAGCCATCGATATGAAGCATAGTGGATCTCAACCACTCATTATTGAAGCCATATAAGATAAGAGGGGTATAGGACAAGCACTGTCACTTGTTATATAGATAGTGGGTGGCCAGTGCCCACGGCACTCTCCAACAAAGCGTTTGTCAAAATTGGGTGTGAATGGCTGAGATCCACCATCTATTTGGGGGATAAGATCTCAGCCCTTCTTTGTCTAAATAGATAAGAAGGGGTATAAGTGGGGAGACAACTTCCCTGTTTTGTTATATAGATATATAAAATTTTATTTTTGTTTTAAAAATTTTGAGTAAAAATAAGAGTCCCTGTGTAGCTGGCCTGGAACTCTCGTTCATAAAAAGGCGGGAAAATGAATATGATACCACTTCCTTTTAGATAACAGATCGAGAATACCTTCTCACTGGAACGTACTACCTAAGGTATAAATCGTTGGATGGTCCTCGAATTTGTGGTGCGAATCCCATCGAATAGCTTGGACATAAGGGGACCGTTCTCCTGGGGCGGACAACAACACGGTACCTGACCTTTTTGGTGTACGGCAAGGCAGGGTGCAATTTTCTTACCGGTCACTTCTTTGGACGCTGGGATGGAATTCAGAACTAACAAATTAATCCCGTGGTCCAAAGAATTTCTCCAAAATCTCGAAGAACATTTTTCTCCGTTACGAGCACCGTGGAGCATCCGATTTTCATCCGATTTCGAGCTTCAGAGGGTTCAAATCTTCGTTTTCTCTTATTTCAGGTACCATCTCGAAATTTTTCTTCTTGGGTAGAATCCATAGAGATATAGAGTATTTTTTTTCTTCTTTCTGTCATGCTGTTTTGGTGTATAATCTGAAGTAGCCATTTCGATTCTTTCGATTTTGGGCTAGAGGGATGTGAAAAGTGACTATTTTCCATTAACGTCTGCCCTTGGTTTTACTCAATTCGAACCAAATTGTGAGATCTGACGGCTCACATCCTCCACCCATGATCTGATCATATCTCAAAATCTACTCTACATGGAAATACGAGCCAAGGCCAGACGTATGTGAAAAGTGGCTATTTGCCACATACCTCTGCCCTAGGTTCTCCCAGATCCATCCTCAAAAGCCCACTTTTGATTTCTCACCTGCTCAGTCTTTTTTGTAGTATGATTCCAACCCTGTGCGGGTTCTATTATTGTGTCCCTTGGTTGTAATTTCTGAACCCTGCCACATTTTTTCTCTAAAATTCTTTTGTAAACCTACCACTTTTTCCTGCCTTGATTTATAATACTTTCACTGATATCTAGAGATCTATGCTTGGAAAACTACTTCTGACTCTATAGTACTATTGTGTAATTTGACACAATTATATGGTGTTAATTCTTTTGAACTGGTGCTCGACCACTTGTGCCCTCTGTTCTGCTTTGTTGACTTCCCCTTTGACTACCTTGGACTTCACTCTATAGGTCTCAATTGCATCCCTTGATCATAATTTTGAGTCGGTCCACATTTCATCGCTAATAGTTGGTTTCAAGCAAAGTGTGATTCATTCTAGCCAATTTGCAGTTTAGTCGAACCAAACTAGCAAAAAAAAAAGAACTTTTAAACAACTAGTTGGAACCAGAATAATTTGGTTCGAACTAAAATATGGTTTTTTCAGAAAATAATATTTTAAAGTTCATTTTCTTTGAGAAGCTCCTAAGTCAAAGTCAAAGGTCAACCATCTAAGCTCCATATAGGTCAACCAACCTAAAAACGAGGTGGGTATGAGGCCTTCAGGCAGTGATCATCGAACGGTCGAGCTTCATGCCTAGTCTTCTCATCAGACAACGCATGAACACTGACAAATTACTATAGACTTGACTGACTTGGTTTGACACGAAATTCACCAACAAATTAATATAGATGTTACAATTTATAGACTACACATCACCATAGTTCAATCAAGATTAGTTTGTTGGTTTCATAGTTTCAATTGAAATTATTTTTCCATTAAACATTGAGTCTTCCTTTTTAACCTAATGCATTAAATCTGTACCTTCTTTATAAAGCAAAAAATTCAAAAACTTTGGCTTCACCATGAGACGACTTACCTATTCCTGCAACCCTTTAATTCTCAAAATGTTCACGGCATTTGTGCGTGCTTAGTGGCACTTCAAAGAATAAAATTTTCATCGGGCCCACCATTTTCTGAAAAACAAAAATTGTTAATTTTTGCAGCAATTTGCTTGCAAACATTTACCAGTGCAAACAAGTTGCAGACAAACATTTACTTGCAAACTACAAATAAGATAACAAGTACTAGCCCCTTAAACACTATCTTTACTCGATCACATGCATGGCACATAGGGGTGTTAATGGGCTGGGCTTGCACGATGAGTTTTTGGGCCAGGTTGGACTGCATTTATAAGCCTAATGGATCGGGCTTGGGCTTAACATGTTGTGCCCTTAACAAGCCGGGCCAAGCTTGGGCTTAATAACATATATCCTGGGAACATTCCCAGGGCATGTTTGGCACCAACTTTTAATGGGCTAGGCTTGTACTAAGTGAAGTGCAAGCTAAATCTATATGATAAATAATAAGTATTTCACCAAGCCGTACAATAAATTACAATATGCCAATAAATAAGAAAAAAAAGAAGAGAAAAGTATCACCTATAAATATACATAACCATGCTCTCTTGGATGCATGCCATGTGGCACTTCCAAATGCATCCAATGTAACAAATCAGTCCTCCGTCGTCCAATAAAACCTCAAAATTGTCGGTGCTTCCCGGCTCCGGTTCTCAAAATGATGGATCCAGATCCAGATCCAGAACCAGAACCAGAACAGCAATTGGTTCTGGTTCTGTTTCCGAGTATCTCAGTTCCAATCTTTATAATATGTCAATTTTAACACTATATTTATATATTTAACATTATATCTATATATCGGTTCCGGTTCCAATCGATTCGGCTCCAATATCAAACTACCATCACCGGAAACCTTATTATTGGTTCAGTTCCAGTTCCGATTATTTTCAGTCGATTTCAACAAACGTGGAACTGGAACCAGTAATTTCAGTTTCGGTTCAGTGGTGCCGTTTGGAAGGTACAACTCTCCCACAGGTATTTCTTTGATACCCTCAACTTGATGTACAACAACCAAGAGGACTCTGTGACCTCTCGTATCTATTGCAGTGTTAAATCCTCCGAATTGTCGGTAACCCTAACAGGGTTAAGTGCCATATATGTCACTGACGGAACCCACATTATGGGTGTAAATTTGGTCCGTGGTCTGGTCCCGGATCAATGTTTTTGGGCTCAGCCCGGCCTGGTCCAGTATTCAGCCCAGCCAAGCTTGCTAAGCCTCCGAACTAGGCTTGGGCTTAGCATTTGAACCCACTTTTCTTGTCACCCACGGTGTTAGGTTGTTTCCATGGTGTTTCCGATTGGTGTTGTGTTTGACATATTCCTAGTTTCTGGGTTTCAGTGGTCTCAGCCGTGAAGGTATTGACGACCAACTGATATGTGCTTATATTAAATTATGATGTGGTCGTCAGCACATGTACTAAATATAGTCAATAGTCGTCTGATCACTTAGGATGTTTCAAACTCTGTAAAAATGCACTTCAGCCGTATGATTTTGGACCCTTTTCTCCACAATAGTCAATGACGGATCTTGATCCAACTGTTAGGATTGTTCCACCTATACAGGGCGGAACGACTTGTATAAGTTGTTGACTAGAGGGACGCGTTGTATGTAGTACCTTGAGCATTATTTAGGGTTATTTGAGGTACAAAGATCCAAAGGCTTGAAATCACTAATCAGGCCAATTTTTTTTAGAATTTTATAATTATTTGAATAGTTTATGGATCAGCCAAGCCTGCAGCCCGCAGCCCGGTTTTAAACACATATTTGGATCAATTAAGGCGTGTTTGATTGCACAGAAAAATTTTCAGAGTAAATACATCAGGGAAATGCCTTAAATGGCTGATTGATTGCAACTGAGAAGACATATTTCAATCATGTTAGAAAATAAAGGCGTATTTTCTGGTGGAAATAAATTCTCATCTATCTGGATGGGAAATGAATTCCTGGCTTAGTAGGAAAATTTATCCATATTTAAATGGCTTGGTAGTGAAAATTATACAGATTTAAAATGGCTATCTAACAAGGGACAGTTGTGTTTTCCCAAGAAAAATGTAATTTTCCCACTTGGCAGTCAAACACGCCCTTAGAGCTTCTCTAACATCTATCCATGGCTATTTGCAAGTTTGGCTAATCTATTCATAGCTCTTCATCGGCCAGCCCCTTTGGCCGATGAAGAGTTTTAAGAAAAAGGCTTCAAAATAGCTAAAAAAATCTATTAAAATGACCAAAATACCTCACCCTCCATCCCATCTTCTCCACCCTGCAATTGTTTAATTTCTTCAGTTTTACAACTTTTTTTTGTGTGTATTTACAACCTTATTTATAACCATAGATCCAGAAAAAAAAAAAAAACTAGTAAACATTGTAAAACTAGCCCGGAATCCTTTTGAATTGGAATCAAAATGCATGGAATCGTAATGAAACATCATCAACAAAGGAAGAAATGCCTGAGAAAAGGCAAATATTTGAAGCACTAAAAACCCTAAATGAAGAAGCAGATGAAAAGCTTCATTTTCGATTGAAAATAGATTAAAAACCAATGAAACAAATACCATAACGTTCCGAAAAGTGAAGATAATCGATTAAAGCTTTTGCAAATACTCATGTTGGAACGACTTTTCTTTTGCTCCGAGCTCTTTCTCTTTTCTTCTCATAACACCATGAAATCTTTGCTCTCAAGCGTAAGGGGGTGTTTGGATCGCCATTTTTAAAAAAATATTTATTTTAAAAAAATGACTTATGAAAATATATTTTTGAAAATGTGATTTTCTTAAAAAGGTCGTTTGAATCATCATTAATGCAAAAGACTTTATCTTCTTTTAGTTGGCCCCACCAATGTAATGTCTTTATATTTTTGGAAGGGAACTTCTACCAAAAACTGTTTCTTTGTTTATTGGGTCCATTGAAATAGCAAAATTTTAAAATGTCTTTTTTTTTTACTTGAAAACAGCTTTCAGCTATTTCTATAAAAAGACTTTTTTGGCTTAAAAAATATATTTTATAGAATAAATACTTTTTTAAAATGGTCGTCCAAACAATCAATTATTTTGGAAAAAGTCTTTTTGTTGAAAAAAAGACTTTTTCAAGTCTAAAAATGGCGATCCAAACATCCCCTAAAACTAGAATCACAGATCTGAAATGACACACAATTGTCTTTCTTCACCTCTTTCTGTCTCACTCCCATTCAAAGTCAATCTTTCGTCCATCATTTTCTCTTATTTTCGTCCTTCTCTTTGACTGACTCCGTAGAGAACCTCTCTGTGGGGAAAGAGAGCAAAAAGAAGAAGACAGAGAAACCCTAAGTGCTCTCTTTCATGGCAAATTTCTCTCGTTCTCTCCACAGACCTCAAGCTTCTGCAACTCTCTCCAATAAAATATCTAATGGAAACTGATTCAACGTTGAAGTTTGGAGTCCCAACTTTCTCGTCTTGAATAGAAGATTATAGTAATATTTTTGGAAGGGTAAAGTAGTAAAGTAATAAATCGCAGAGTGATACGGCGATGGGAGGAATTTTGCCAACATTAGCGAGGTGGAGAGTGGTTTTAGCTAACCCCTCCAAATAACGAGGGCTTAGCGAGGCTGCTAGAGGACCATTTTGGAGGTTTCTCTCCAAACTTTGGCTTGGTGAATGAGGATCATGAAGACATGTTGGAGATGCTCTTAAGCACATTCTAAAACCCTTCAAAAAGACATTTAAATCCTTAAATTCTTGAAATACCTCAAAAAATATTAGAATTTTTTGGAGAATAATTTGAGTTGAAACTCTGTCAAAATTGGGCCACACTTAAGAGAAAATTTATGGATTTATTAACTTTCATCAAAATAGACATAAATGTAGTCTTTGAGAGTATTTATTTTATCTAGGGTTCAAAATATGAAGTCAAAAATTTCTTATGAAGCCGAAAATATTAGGTTAGGTCGCAAATGAGAAAATGATTTTTCGTTTAGAAAAAAATGGAACTAATACCATTTGAAAGTTCTCAATGAGTACTTTCTAATAGTCATCTCAGAACAAAAAAAATGCTATTGTTTTATGTGAAAATTTGCAAATTAGGTTTTCGAAAGACTGTTGGAAAAATATTTGTTCTCAAACTCAAAAAATTCGATCAAAATTCACCAAATTTCATTTGAAAGCGAGTTAGAAATTAAAATTAATGATTTTGGTTTCATTGAGATCCATTTTTCAGATTGTATAAGGTAAGCATTTTTGTCAATACTTGCCATAAGGTCAAATCCTTGCCATTGGGCTAGATAGGTATCTCAAGGGCTTCAATTGGTAGCTACGGATTTCTAAAATGATGACTCAGAGTGTAATTAATCTTACAAAGAATTCAGCTTTTCATTCACCGACCAAGCAAATTAAAATTAAATATCATTTCATACGATCATTGTTGGAGGATGAACTATTTGCTTTAGAGAAAATCTATACAATTCAGAACGCTGCAGATATATTCACTAAGGTGTTCGCTAGAGATAAACTGAAGTCATGTTTAATTAGTTTATGTTGGTCCTCATGCTTAGAAGACAAGGAAGGGATTCACGCCGAGTTCCCTATATAGGCATCACATTCTAGATGCAGCAAGTTCAGCGAAGACTTCAGGTCTTGGTAGACCTGAGATCGGGGGTGTTACAAAAGTAGTCTATGGATCTCCAAAGCAAGAAAACACCTCTAGCAAAGGTATAAGAAGTGGTCCTATGACAAGAATAGAAATCGATATAGTTTATGATGTAGAGAACTTGAGGGCGCAAAATTTTCCCATGGAGTAATTGAAGAAGACCTCTTTGACTGTTAATTGGAGCTTTCCGTGTAGAACAATTTCCGTATGTGTAAAGAACACTTCCCATATTACCTTTCATCATCTTTCCCACACCCAAATCCCAAGCAATCTTCCTCCCCTCCTTGAGACCCCCATTGTTTTAATTACTATTGTTATCATAGCACATTCAATCATGGAAAAGAACGCTTTGAAGCGTACTATTCGTATGATTCACATACTGAACTCTCCAAAACTCTTTATCGAGATGACGTTCTATGATTAGCAAGTTTCCATTTCAAGGCATCTCTCTCTCTCTCTCTCTCTCTCTCTCTCTCCTAGTTAGCAATTCGGAGTGCGCCGAAAATACAGTACGGGAAAAGTTCGAGTACCATTCGGTTTGTCATTAAAAAATAATTTAAAAAATAAAAAAAGGAAAATATTGATAATGTTTTTGTCTTAGAAAATGATTTTTAATGTTCGGTTCGTTGGACGGTTCGCGAATAATTCGAGAATTCATTAGGCTCTCTCATACTCAAACACAGAAATATATAGAGAAAGAAAGAGATTATTATACACAGGTAAGAGTAGGGCTATAAACAAGCATCGTTCCTTGTTACAAAAACGCTGATTCATCAACAATGAGACCTGACTTCCCAGTGACGGCAGTTATTTAGTAACGGATTATTCATCTTCAACATGCACATGCACATGCACATGCACACATGCTCATATATATGCATACACGTATGCATGCATGCGCATTCATTCGTGTAAGAGATAATTCCCATTCAAAAATGGTATCAAATAAAACCCACAGAATAAAAGCCTTTCGATCTCTTCCTGGGAAATTCAAAAATACAATTTAAGAGATTTTTAGAGAGAGAGAGAGAGAGAGAAATTCATGTTTTTCTCTCTTCTGCTTTCCTTCTTTCTTTTGTTTTGCTTTGCTTTGAACACACTCAAGCACCAGTCACCACCTCCAGAGACTAATGCGTGCACTGTTCGGAAAAGAAAGAAAATAACATTTTTCTTACGTGGATAAACATTTGATCCAATCCTTTTCAGCCACGTGTTTCTTCAAGTTTTGAAACCTGTCACATCTGAATCCACCTTGCGAGCTGCGTTGGGTTGACAATTCCCTCTATGTGGGTCCCTTCCGTCTTAAAGAGATTTGCCACCTCAGCGTAGCTCTGATGCTTAGCCGGCTGTACTTCTTCTTTCGGCTCGGCTCGTCCCTTCCCCTTATTACTCGTCGCTGATTTCGGCGCCGCTTCAGCCCCAGCCGGGTCCCATCTCTGACCAAATAGTGTTCCTTGTGCGAGAAACTCGTGAGCCAGGTATCCGGCTAAGAGCCGATTATCCGTAACCGTTTTGTTCGTCGTCGGTGTCGTTATTGTTGGAGTTGTTGACGCTTTAAGGGCGTCAAAACCCCCCTCTACCTCTTTACGCTTTCTTGACACGCTAGGCGTCATATTGCGCTGAGAGTGATTTGACATCGTCGTCAAAATCATGCCACGTCCGCTGAGAAGCGTTAATTTACCCACGGACAGTAAAAAAGAAAAAAAAAAGAATCGCTTGGTTAAAGTGAAAGGCAAATGTTATTAAAAGGTAGGGTTAAAAATGTAAATCGACCCCTTAGAAAATTGGAAGAGAGAGAGAGAGAGAGAGAGAGATTTAGGTTAAGCAGTGAAATCGGATCGGGAGCATCGATGGCCGGAAACTGACAAGATAGCAGGAAATAAGGGCACCGATGCTTGGTTTTACGGGTGGCGCCGCCTGAGATAGGTGTGGTGGGGAGGTAGATGGTCGGGTTTTGTTGGGTCTTGAGATAGTATTTATAGAGGAAAGGGAGGAACGGAATGGAGAGAGAGAACGAAAGATTGGGGATTTGGAGGGAGAGAGAAAGAGAGAGACGGAGAAGATAGTGGTGTTTATTTATAGGGTGGGTATTAAATTTAGTAACCCTGTTTCTCTTGGAAATATCTGGGTTGCCACGGATGTGACAATGTGACAAATTTACCCTCCAAAAAAATTATATGGGCTTATTCGCTGGACAAAGGCCCCTCCCAACATTTCTGACAAGTACCCCTTGTTAAAGAGTAAAACTTCTATCACAACAAATTTTAAATCACACAATCACAAGCCAATGAGTTCTCGGCACGTACACAAGTGCTGTGCAACGTACTATTTGCTTTTTCTTTGAGGTGTACGTGCCGAGAACTCATTGGCTGTGATTGTGTGATTGGCAACTTTGTTGTGACACAAGTTTTACTCCTTGTTAAACACCAAGGGCCTTAGCGCTGGGATTGGAGTACGTGTCAGACATTTTGGGTGCTTCCTACAAAAACAAACATCTTAAATGACCATAATACCCCTAGCTGCCAATTATCTTTCAAGTGTCGTGATGTCACAAGGTAGACCTGACCCTTTTCGCGTCAGGTGGAGCCATTTTTGTTAATCACCTCTGCCATCTGGACCCAATGACCGCATGGATCTTTATCCCCACCCATTGGTAGACATATGAAGAAAGAATCATCTTGTTTGATGATTTCTATCCGTTGGATTTAGTAGCAAAATAAATGGTTGAATACGTAGGCTAAAATCACGCAATAAAAAATTTCTAAAATCTAAGGGGTGGAGATTACCGATGACGGTGACTTTGTGTATGTAAGGGGTGGGCTAAACATCCATGCGGTAAGTGGCCCAGAGGGCAGCGGTAACAAATATGGCTCTGCGTTTTTCTTTTTTTTTTTTATGGGTGGGCTAAACATCCATGCGGTCCGTGGCCCCAGATGGCAGTGGTGACTGGTGACTACCAAAAATGCCGCTTCCGCATTTGAAAAGATCTCGCGTATACCTTGTTACATCACGACCCCAAAAAATTTCCCTCCTGATCCGCATCCCTAGGTCCAGACCATTGATGATCGGCTTAGGAAGCACTTCCTAATTAGAAGGGGTCGTGATGTAACAACGTATACGTGAGATTTTTTAAATGCGGAAGTGCATTTTTATTACTCATCGCTGCCATCTGGGCCCACTGACGTATGGATGTTTAGTGACTTTAGTCCACCCCTAAGTAGATATTCATAACACAAATCAGCTTGTTTGATGATTCCTAGCCGTTTGTTTTCTTACTAAAAAAAATGGTCGAATTCAACGGCTAGAAGCACACTTAAAAAGTACTATAATCTAATGGTTGGAGATTACCAATCAGGGTGATTTTTGGTGTGTATATTCAACGAGAGGTGGGATAAACATCCATACGGTCAGTCAGCCCAGATGACAGCAATGAAAAACAAAAATCGTGTTGAAAAAGTTTCAGGTGTACCTTGTTACTTCTTTTTCCAATTAAAAGTATTATTTTGAAAGTAGTGATGTAACAAGGTAGACCTCACGTCAAAGGTGTGAGCTTTAATATTTTTGTTACCATCTTTGCTCTTTTGGCCCAATGACCAATGGATGTTTAGCTGGTAGATATTCATACCAAAATCAGTTTGTTTGATAATTTCTAACCATTGGATTTAATATCCAAAAAAAAGTTGAATCAACGGCTAAAATCAAGCTTTAGAAACTGATAAAATTAATGGCGAAAGATTACTAATGAGGGTGAAATTCTTTGTATAAATCCAGCAAGGGGTGGCTAAACATCCATGCGGTCAGTGGGCCCAGAGTGCAGCGATAATTAACAAAAATCGCTAAAGCTCAAGGGCGTGACGTTTACCTTCTTACACCTATTCTCTTGTTTTGAAACGGTGGAAAAACCGAAAAACAATAAAATTGTTCCTATTTTCGTAATATTCCCGAAGGAGATTTTATTGTTTTTACTGGAACATTAACCGCCGAAGAGAAAGTTGTCTTTAAGGGCTATCAAAAGTCAAAAAGTTCGGGTATTTAAACATATAGTAAAGGCGATTATTGTCATTTTACTAAATATTGGTGTGATGTTCGTGCGTGGAGTAGAAGATGAGAGTCATGGGAGTTATTAAATCTTTGATGACGGATCACAATATGAGACACTTGTCATACTTTTCGGTACTATTGACCGTATGGATGTATGGCCCGTCCCTATTATCAGTACTTTCTATACTTTTCGGTACTACAGACCAAAACTCGGCATGATTATCAGTACTTTCTATCCGTTGGATGGGAGTAGCGTTGATTTTTAACCGTGGGATAACAGTATTTGGGATACTCAGATCAAAGGTTATAAATAACTAATAAATCTGATTTTTGGTATGTAGGTCCACCCATACGGTCAGTGGTCTCTAAGAATCATCCACGTGTTTCGATTTTTTTTTAGGTCCAACCATACTGTCAGTGTTCTCTAAGAATCTTCCACGTGTTTCATCCCGTAGTCCGTCATCCACCCGTTATCAAAGATTTGCTCGATAGGAGGGTATCTCCGCCAAAATCAGGATGTGCCATTTTACAAAGGAAAAAGATGTAGCAAGGTATGGTTGAAACTTTTTCAAATGCAGAAGCACGATTTTTGTTACTCACCGCTGTTATCTGGGCCCACTGAACGCATGGATGTTTATCCCACCCCTTGGTGGGTACACACACAAACAATCATCCTGATTGGTAATATGTAACCATTAGATTTTAGCACTTTTTAAGGTGTGTTTATAGCCGTTGAATTCAACTATTTTTTGAGTACTTAAACCAACTCAGCTGATTTTTGGTACGAATATCTACTAAGAGGTTGGCTAAACATCCATATGGTCAGTTGGCCCATATGGCAGTGTTCAGTAACAAAAATGCGCTTCCACATTTGAAAAGATATCAGGTATACCTCTTACATCACAACCCTTTGACAAATAGTGAATAAGATGCTACCATGTGGCAGCGCTGCCATAAAAAAAAGAAGGGTGGGGATGTAACAAGGTATACCTGAGACCTTTTCAAATGTGGAAGCGCATTTTTGTTACTCACCGCATGAATGTTAAGCCCCCCTTTAGTAGATACTTGGACCAAAAATCAGCTTGTTTGATGATTTTTAGCCGTTGGTTTTAGTACTTAAAAAAATGGTTAATTCAACTGTTATAAGAAATCCTTTAAAAGTTCTGAAGTCTAATGGTTAGAGATTACCAATCAGGCTGATTTTGTGTGTATATCCACCAAGAGGTGGGATAAACATCTAAAGTCAGCTTGATTGATGATTTCTAGCCATTGGATTTGAGCTATTTTTTCAACATGAGCTTGGAAGTTATACGTAGGCCTGTTCATGATATCCACGATGGCAAAAACCTCAAATCCAATGACTAGAAATCATCAATGAAGTTGATTTTTAGAAAGCGGGCCAGTGGTTGATCCAAGTCTCAGCTTAATTTGATATTTTCAGCACGTGTCTAAGAATCTTCCACGTGTCGAAGGTCCATCATGCGGTCAGTGGTCTCTAAGAATCTTCCACGTCTGTTATCGGCTATAGGAGGGTATCTCCACCAAAATCAGGATGTCCTTTTTGACAAATAGTCAATAAGATGCTGCCATGCGGCAGCGATGCCGTCAAAAAAAGAGAAAACTTTGATAAGAGGAAATTGTCCAATATTTGATATAGAAATCCCCCAAAATGCCACGTTGCACACTCTTTTAGACCTACCTACCCTATCAATGTTTTGGTCCACTCCTTTGTCGACCTGCACACCCAAAAGCAATAGCCGTTGGACTTACGTTTCCATCATGGGCTTGAAATCGACCCAAGCCTGTTCATAAAGCCCATGAAAAGAGAGTGCTTGAATCCAATGCCTAGAAATCACTAATCAGGCTGATTTTTGGTGTATAGGTTCACCAAGGTGTGGGTCAAATTCAGTGGGAACTTCTGTACCATAGAAAGGCTCAAGATCAGATGCGGCAAGCATTTCGGGTTGGTGCATTTCGGATTGAAACTGAGGGTATCTGGGCCTCTTAGAGCACCCGACTAGTCCTCCGGGACACGCAAATCAGACTTGCATCACGTGCTGTTACTTGTTGTATCTTCATATTTTGATATTTTCAGCACGTGATGCAAGTCATATTTTAGCGTAAGTCAATAATTGTTAGACTAGGTCAAGGTAAAATATGTAAGGTATTTATTTATATTTTTTTTTGACAATAACGAGGAAAGAGAAAAATAAAAATATGGACGAAATGGTAATTTAATTAAGTTGATTAGTGGAGGAGAACATGTGATACACATAGTGATCAAGTGAAAAACCATCATGGTCTTCCCCTATTGGAGAAAGGAATCATAGAGGCAGACATATTTTAGGGGATTGAGATCAACCCATCTGTTTTAACTTCGAGAACAGCCAAGAAATGGGATGCTTCTGTGGTTTGTGTAGCTACATGGGCCAGCCTAGATTGGTGGGCCATTGAAGAAGTGCTGGCTCGCAGGGCTAGAGGTGCAACCATCTCTAAAACATTTCATATTAGCCAATACATGAGGGTCTTTTTCACTAAGGATGAGGCTTGCACGGCCAGAATGTTAAGGGGTTGATTCTTGAGAAGCAGGGACTCGCTGGTTTGGCTATGGCCCTGTGAGAAGGATCTCAGTCTATGGAGAAGGATGGCACATAGTAGGAGCACACAGACAAGTTGCTGGTGGGAATATATGGCATACCTTATCGCCTATGGAACTCGGAAACGATCAAAATGGTGGCGAATTGCGCAGGAGGATGCATCGAGATCGATCAGTCAACGTTATCCATGGAAGACCTATCAGTTGCAAAGATTATCATCCAGAATAAAAGCAAGCAATTCCCCATGCAAACGACTCTGAAACGTGGAGATGAGGAGTTCGTTATCTTTCTGGATTTGCTGAAGGGGGATATTAGGGTGCCGAAACTTGTTCAGAGGGGGTCGAATGAACCGGCGTTGAAATCTCTACGTCAAGATTTGCCAGGGTGACGGACTGAGAAGTTGACGACGGCTGCCTCTGACAAAGCTAAATGCTGGGCCAACGTGGCAGGGGAAGAGAGGGGGAGGGCAGTTACCATCTCCAACACGTCTCAACGGCATGAAGAGAAGCAGAGGAATGGCCGTCCTAATTCGTCGAAGGCAGTAGGTGGCTGCATAACCAGTGAGCGTAGAGTATTTGAAAAAGAATCATGCTCATATTTGTCGACTAAGTACGACTACAATGCGGAGAACGAAGAGTCATATTCAAGTAAAGATAGCGGCAACTCAATAGCAAAGCGTATAGAGAGGAATTATCTATGGCACGACTCGGATGATTCATTTCGATATCACTTGGTTAATTGGGATTAGGTGTGCTTACCAAAAGCAGAGGGTGGCCTAGGATCCAGGAAGATCGGTACTATGAATTTGGCGTTATTGGGAAAATGGATTTCAAGATTTAGAAACGAGAGAAAGTTTGTGTCGTAGAGTGATTACAGGGATTTATGGGGAGGAGGTGCGGGGTTGGGTTACTAAGCCTTCTAGACTTCCCCATGGATACGGGTTTAGAAAGGCATTCTAAAGATAAGGGATAGGGTGATGGAAGGCTGCAGATTATCCGTAGGTAATGGTTCTAGGATTAGGTTTTGGGAGGACACTTGGGTATGAGACCTTTGTCTCAAGGAGACTTTTCCTAGGGTTTATTCTTCATCATAACGCAAAGGACAAACGATTAATCGTTTTTGGAATGATTCTTCTTCGGAAGCATGTTGGGATTTTGATTTCAGAAGGAATCCTTTCGAGCGAGAGAAAGAACAGATTGATTTGTTGCTAGATTATTTAAATCTTTACATTGTCACCATCTCGGAGGAGGATCACTTGGTCTGGACCTATTCGAAATCGAGTAATTTCTCAGTATAATCATTTTACAATACTTTGGCTTCAACATCACCACCTTCACTTCCCCATTTCCCTTGTCCATATATTTGGAAGTCTAGAGCTCCTTTGACAATTCATTTTTTTTTTTTTTATGTTTGGGTTGCATATCTTAATAAGATCCTTACTGTTGAAAACTTGATCACTAGGAAATGGACCTTAATAGACTTTTGTGTTATGTGTAAGACTAGTGGGGAGAACACTAACCACCTTCTTATACATTGTGAGTTTGCTAGACAAGTTTGGCTACTCTTCCTAGCCTATAAGAATGTGAGTTGGGTCTTCCCAGAATCATTAGGGGCAGTCTTGGAATGTTGGCCGCATATCCCTTTGTAGGCAAGAGGTAAGTTTCTTTGGAAGTTGGCACCATTAGCAATCATATGGGGAGTGTGGATAGAAAGGAACAACGGAACCTGCTTTGGCAAGGACCGAATTCTTCATGAGGTCATTTTGATCGTTAAGGCACTTTTATATAGATGGGGCAACATTTATCAGGAGATGAAAGGCACCTTTTTTAACTTTATCATATACTCTCTTTCTTGTACTCTGAGATCCCCTCGATCCACCAATTTGGCTGATTTGTGATCGGTCCACCAAATGTCGGGCCAAACATTGATAAGGTTAGTGGTCTGAAGAGTGTGCCACATGACATGTACAACTGTGGCAATTAAGGGTGACTTAAGAAATTTTCCCAAATGGTAAAAGAAAAAGATGTAAAAGGTACAATCACGATTTTTGTTATTCACTTCTGCCATCTGGGCCCACTGACTGAATGGATGTTCAGCCCATCTCTTTGTGGATATACACACCAAAAATCACCCTGATTGGTAATCTCTAACAATTAGATTTTAGTACTTTTTAAGACGTGATTTTAGACGTTGGATTCAACCATTTTTTTATTACTAAAACCAATGGCTAAAAAGCATCCAATAAGCTGATTTTTGGTATGAATGTCTATAATGGGTTGTGCTAAACATCCATGAGGTCCGTGGGCCTAGATGGCAGTGGTAACAAAACCTTGTTACATCACGACCCAATGGTAAAATCTTTTTATAGAAGCGTTTTATGCAAACATATTACTGCTGAAAATTTTGCTATTGTTTGGTGGCAAAGTAGCAACACTTTTCTGAAGACATCGGAAGTTGGGCCATTGGATAAGGCCATCAAGCCCATTGAACTCCTCCTACTAGTGATGTGGACTGTGTGGACTGCATTTTGCCATGGCCTCCACTTAGAGCTTTGTTGTAGTTAATTATGTAGGTTCAACTAGGGGTGTAAATGGGTTGGGCCGGGCCATCTGCAGGATGGAGAGAGATGCGGCATATAGCTGTGGGACCCACAAGAGAATATTTCTATGTAAAATATAACCCTTTGGATAACAGGAAAAAATATGTTGTTGAGGCCATTGACCATTGGATTCAAGAGATTCATCGTCCAGGAAAAAGTAAAATAGTTGACCGTTAATCTCTTGAATCCAACAATCAATAGCCTCAAATGCACATATTTTTCATTGAGACTCATTATAGTTGCAAGGGGCTGAAAACTTATCTGAAAGGATTTATGCAAGCAACCATTCAGAGCCAAAGGAGCTGTTTGGAAATTTTAGCAGTAATGATCGGTTTTCTTATTAAATTGTATAACTATATAAATAGAGGGAAATTTTATTTGCACCCCACACCTGAGTCCAATCTCTCTTTTGTTCTCTGTTTTCCTCTCTCTCGTGTCTCTGACACCTAACACCTATTTCACACTCTCTCACGTCTCTTTCTCTCCCTACTTCTCTCTCTCTCTCTCCAACACACTCTCTCACGTCTCTCTATCTACTTATTTTAGAAAACAATTTGTAAGGCCTGATCCAAACAAACTCGGTTTGATCCAATGGAAAAAATCCATTGTGTTCGGTTGGTGCAGGCTGAAGAGTGGAATTTGAGAGAGAGAGAGAGAGAGCGAGTGGGGTGCTAAGAGAGGATGGATTGTTTTCACAAAATTTGGGGTGCAAATATAAATTTTCATAGATAGATAAGTAATAGAGATAAAAATTCTTAAATACTCATAGTGACATAAAAATAAATTGTAGAAACATAGGAGCACTTTTGGAAAAGATGAAAAACCCCATGGGCCGTCACAATTGAGTCGTTTCCATGATAAGTAGTAGAGATTATGGTTCTCTCTAACCAGAGAGGCCCGATCCTGATGCATACAGTAAACATGTTCTTTTATTTTCCCACTTTACTTGGGCCCTAGAAATATTTTATGTTCTACACCAAACAGCTAGAAATAATGTTCGCACCTGAAAACATGTCCTAAAGGATTTATGCTTGCAACCATTCAGAGCCTAAAGGGCTGTTTGGAAATTTTTGGGAACCACGTAAATCTTTGGCCCTGCTTGGTTCACTGCACTTGCCACAATTTCAGGATTGCTCATGATTGGTTGGGAGCATGAAATAAGCTGGCGTGCAAGTGGTTGCCTAGCCCTTGCAAACTCCTTAAAGAAATGGATGCAAGCATGTGCAGCTCAAAAACCGTGGCAAGTTGTGTGCATTGAATTAGCTCAACAATTGTAAATGACTTGCATTACAAGTAAAAGTAAAGCAACTCACTGCATTTGCATTGGAGTGCAAAATGCATCCCAGTGTAACGAACCAAGCAGGGCCTTTGTGTCATGTGTTTGCATCTTCCTATTATTTTATCTTTCTTCCAACAGCACGTGGTGCACAACGAGCGGTAGAGTCAGATAAGGTACCCAACTCTAGACGCACACATAGGATCTTGACTCAAAGAGATAAAGCACTTGCCCTTCTCTAATGGTGTTTATAGAGGCAGAAGCAGTTGGAATGGATGGAATTAACTTGTTCGCTTTGAGACCAGAAGAAGTGATTCCATTTGGAAACCATTTTGCAAGATGTGGTAAAGTGTGGCTCAATGAAAGAATAAGATGAGATTAAAGGGGTTAACAAGTGAGATTGTTGATGATTACCAGGTTCTGGTGGTTTGAGAGTGAATTTCTTTGATGAGTTAGGAAGTAAGAGGGACAGAAGGGAGTGACACAAGTGTTGGCATGTTTGAGAAAATGAAAATTCTCTAGGACTCTTAAGTCTAAAGAAGAATGTTCAGTATGATAAGAGTAGCTAGGGAAACCCCCTTGATGGTGAGTCCTAAGCCTGCTTATGTGCAAGGGATTCCTGTCTTTCAACTGTCCTAATCTTCCGAAGGAATACAATATATAAGAACTGGCAAGGATTAGGATTTGATTGCAACCATCTGTTAAAGGGATTTTATTCAAATTTTAAGGGAAATTACCATCAGTGTGGTGTATTGTAATACTGTTTGTTTAGTGTATGAGGAGTTGGATCTTAATTTCTCTGTATATTTGATCTAACATCTCATATATTTGTTCAGACTGAGGATGTAACCTACCTCCAGCTATAAATTCATGGACCACTTGATCCACTTCAATCAGGCTACAACCTGGATTCTTCTTCACTCCCGTTTCCTCCATAATTCTTCTCATCCTCACAGAATTATCCCATTGATTGATTGAAGCATATATATTCGACATGAGAATGTAAGCTCCACTATCCTTAGGTTTCAATCTGGCAAGCTCCTTCGCCACATCTTCATCTCCCAACCAATATCTTCCTCCATGTATCCTAAATCCCCCAAGCAAAGCACCCCAAATAAATACATCTGGCTCCATTGGCATTGCCTTGATAAGCTTTTGAGCTTCATCTAGGTGGTTCGCACGACTAAGAAGATCGACCATGCAAGTGTAGTGCTCAATAGTGGGCCTAATGTTATGAACACGATACATCTGATCGAAAACCTCGCGCCCCCTATCAACCAACCCTGCATGAGAGCAAGCACATAAGACAGCTACAAATGTAATCCCATTTGGTCTAATCCCTGAACGCTCCATGTCACTAAATAGGTGTAGTGCTTGAAGCGAATGTCCATGTATGGCGAACCCATATATCATTGAAGTCCAAGAACAAACACCTTTGCTCACAATCCTGTCGAACAGGGAGACTGAACCTTGTAGCAAACCACATTTAGAGTACATATCTATGAGAGAAGCACCTAATATATCATCGACCTCAATCCCATGTTTCTCAATGTAACCGTGAATCCAAGCCCCTTGATCAAGAGCTCCTAGATGTGCAGAACAAGAGAGTACGCTAACCAATATTGCTTGGTTAGGTATCACTCCTGCAGTCAACATATCTTTGAACATCTCAAGACCATCCCTGAATCGACTACCCTGAGCAAACCCGGATATGATTGCACTCCATGTTGTCACATTTCGTCCTGGTGTATCATCAAAAAGCTTTCGTGCTATCCCGGCAGATCCAAATCTTGCGTGAGCCCCTATCATCGTGTTCCATGAGATGAGATCTCTATCGGGCATCTCATTAAACAACTTGGAAGCCAAATCTAGGCAACCAAACTTCACATATCCTCCCATCATTGCATTATAAGTACCAACATTCTTATCGTGCATACTTAAGAAAAATTCTTGAGCCCGGTCTAGTGCATTGCATTTTAAGTAACCCCCAAGCATCGAATTCCACAAAACTGTATCCCGTTCAGGAATTTCATCGAACAGACTGCGAGCTGTTTCGATCTCGCGGAATTCAGAGTACATTCTTACTAAACTACTCTGAACAAAAGGGTCGGAAGAGAAACCCATTTGGAAGATCTTCCCATGAACCGATTTACCGAGCTCTACAGCCGGTAGAAGAGTGCACGCTTTGAGAACAAGCGGAAAAGTGAATTTATCTGATATGGGTTCGTCGCGATTCATTTGTAAGTAAAACAGGAGAGCACGATTAGGGTCTCGTGCATTAGTGAATCCTCTTATGATGACATTGTGATCATAGGCATTGGGTTTTTCTATGTGGACAAAGATCAAAGATGCCAAATGGAAGTCGGGTTGCGGAGAGGTTGCAGAAAAGGAGAGGATTGAAGAGAGGGAGGAGGAGTGCTTGGAGATGCCTGTTTGGATAATCTGGGCAAGAACTTGTTTAAGTTGTGCAACGGTTTTGCAAGTTTTGGAGAAGTAATAGAGATTCCTAGACGTTATAGCTATCATAGTCTACACATACAATTCAAAATGAATGAGTGAGGTGAGAAAAATAGAACAGAAAACCAAGGTTTAAAAGGGCTGTTATAACGGTATAACGGACTGGGGGCCTTATAACGGCTGTTATAACGAATTGTAACGTTCAGGGGCGAAAATAGAAAATAACGGAAAAAAATGGAAAAAGTGGCGCTGAAATTAAAAATAATGGAGAATAACGAAAATAATGGCCTTTTCTCACAATTTTTCTAGAAAATAACTGTTGTTATTTTCTTTATAACGGAAAATAACGGACGATATTTTTTGGATGTTTTAACGGTATGTAACGTAACAGGGGAGGTCCGAATCTGTTATAACGGATGTTATTTTCGTTATGACCGCTGTTTTTTAAACCATGCAGAAAACTACCAAATTGGAGAAAGAATTAGGGTCAATTTGGATGGAGTGCAAATCTGGTGCGAAAAACATTTGGGCAACAAATTACATTTTCGCTTGTTTGGCCCCGCATAGTTAGGGCTGTCAAAGGGCCGGGTCAGGTAGGGCCTAGCCCGACCCTAGCCCTACCCTTACTTATAGAGGTGAGGCCCTAGCCCTACCCTCAAGGGCCAGAGCCCTAGTAGAAAATTATTAAAAATATAAATTTTTTTAATAGAAAAAGTAGATGGTTTAATAATACACATAGTTTGGTACCGTGTTTCCTTGGTTTAATCTATATAAATTTTTAATGAATAATTATAATTTAAAAAATGAAAATAAACCTTCTAATCTTTCTAAAAATCTAGATAAAATAAATGATATATTATAAATTTACACTAGAAAAAAGCCATTTTAGAATGATTTTGAACCATTCTAAAATTTTTCAAAATAAGAACGATTTTGGGTCAGTCATAATTTTGGAATGGCTCAATTGTTGGGAAATGACCCAAAATCGTATATTTTTTTTAAGATAATTGTAGTGTCCAACACTAATAACATTGTGACGTGTACCTAAGGAAACTTGGAGACCATGCCAACCGGTTTTTCCCTTTTATTTTGTATGTTTTGTTTTTCAAAAAAAAGTTTGATTTCCTAAGTAGCTTAGATCTCTCATTAACAGTTTGACACTTTAGATAACTTAGTGTCATTTTCTAAAAAAAAGATCTACAATATGTGTTGTTTTATAGAATATAATTTAAAAATAAATAAATATAACATAGATGATTCGCTAAGGGCCGGGTAGGACTGGGCCCCCTTGAGTGTGACCCTAGCCCGGCCCTTATTTAGAAGGGCCTTTTATATTTAGGCCCGGCCCGGCCCTAAGAGCTTGAAATTTATTTAAAAGCCCTCTATTTAGGGCTTTCAAAAGGGAAGGGTAGGGCCGGGCCCCCTTACAAGAGGACTGGATTGACACCCCTACGCATAGTGCACCCAAATTGTTTTCTATGGGCCCACCAATTGGCCTACCGACGGATAAATAATTTCTCAGGGTAATTATTTGCATGTCCACCATTTTAAGCCTGTGGGCAAATTTTATTCTCATCGGAAAATGGAAAATGCAGACCATGCACGTGCGGGCCCACACATTGACTACATCATTTGGCTGAGAAAATTGAAAGTGATCCAAATGTACATAAAATTTTTGCGTGCAAATAATTATGTGCACCATTTGAGTGCGCAAACTTTTTTTTCCATCAGAACTTTTTTCTCCGTTATCAAACAGACCCATGCCACGGGCTAAAATGCCAGGCTGAACTACGGAAGAATTAAGACTCCTGATGCAGTCGATGCAGAGGAACATGGATTGAGACAAACCAATCAGGTTTAATTTTGGTTTGCATATCCAACAAGGAGTGGGCTAAAAACCCATGTGGTTAGTGGGCTCAAAAAATGTGCTATGTAGGGCCATGAGAGTCCTCTACATCGACTGCATCCAAAGTCCTTTACATCTAATTTTTTTTCAAAAAATGGGGGCCTTCTCTCACCAAGGGGTCTTAGGCGGGGTCGCCTCAATGGCCTTAAGGTAGAGACGGCCCTGCCTTTGTGGACCAACATACCCTCCATACCAAATATAATTCTGATTAGTGAGTTCTAACCGCTCTCCCTTGCCCGTGCCACTTTGCTGATCTCATGAATTAATCAATTTCCGTCTATTCTGGTCCCGCTCTCTGATTTCTGAATTCTACTGTACTAAGTTGCTATGTTTAGTTACTGATAATTAAATTTGCATCAAAGGAGCTAATGGGTCTTTTAATCAAGACTGGCAAGTGGATTCAAGACTTGGTTCGCTGCACTGGGATGCATTTTGCACTGGGGCGAGTTTCATTGCAGTCACTTACCACAGTTATTAGGCTGCATATGCATGCTTGCATCGATTTTCTTAAAGAGTTTGCAAGGGCTTGGGAACCACTTGCATGCCAGCTCATTTGCAAGTGAGTGCATTGGATCAGATTAATTTGCATTGAACCAAGCAGGACCACAGTGAGTGTGTGAGGTGAGGTGCACTGAGATTGGCGCATTCATGCATCTATATTATCAATAAATTAAGCAACAAATAATCTGTTGGGGGTCATACCTAGTGTACGAGGTGGCCTATATATCATACAGATTTAGATTGAAGGCTTGGTGGGACCAGTCTATGGTTAATGTGAATAAATCCCTTGTCATATTTTTTTTTGGTCACGCATTTATTTGATTGACAAAGCTTTTAGCTCTGAATGAAAGAGTCTGAATTAAACTCTGAACTTTTACTATTCCAAATTTTGCTATGCACAGAACTTAACAACAAGCTCACAGTCTGCATTCATTAAGGTCAGAGCATCTTAGGCAGTATCCTACTATCTCATGAACTGCTGCACAATATATCCGAGGAAAGCTTACGTCTGAAGAACGGGGATTTTTCTGGTCCATCACGGATAAGAATAGGAAATCTCTCACTCCTAAGAGGACCCAAAGAGAGAAACCGCCTCTTAGACTCCAATCCCACCAAATAAAAAGTCTTCATGGGAGCCCATGTCCTTCAAAAGGTATGATCCATCGAATGTCGATTGATTCAATACCATCTGTTTCTAACACTTGCAACTACTACCCTTCGTGTTCAAGCGTCCAGTGTTTCTTGCATGTACCCCCCATCCCAAGTTCAGTCTGCATAGAGGCTGAGGTCCCATCTCCTCTCGTCAGGACCAGATCTCGAGGATCATGCACTGAAAAGAAATTTTCCCTACAAACCCCATATCTCCATTCGAACACGCCCTCTTTGTTAGTTTCTAAATCTTTTGAAGGTGATTTCATTGGAGATGATGAAAAAAAAACATTCAGGGGTATGTGTTACATGCACATGCTGCTACGAAGGAGTAGGAAGTAGGAATAAATAATAGATTGATTACCAAGTCTTTTGCCTTAGAGTATAGTCAGTTATAGATCCTAATTTTTTAGGATTTGTTGAGTCTGTTGAGTATTCCTATTCTTTGGATAAGTCTGTTGAGATAGATCTCTATTTAAGAAAGTTATAGGAATAATAAAGGGATGAAAAAACTATTCCAACTCTATTGAGTACAATCGGAGGATCTGAGTTCCCTCAAAGCAATTCAATTCTTTTCTATTTTTTTGTCTTATCTATGTTATTTAAGATAAGTAAGGAATGATCTGGTCTGGCTGTACCAAAGTGGTATCAGAGCCTAGGGATGGACCAACGAGTGGAGTAGCTTGAACAAGCAATGGCGTCGCTTTCTACCGGCCATCAAAGCATTATATCTCGGATGACCGAGATGTTTGATCAACTCGCTGCTCGAGTTGAGCAAATAACCGTTCAAACTGGTCTAGACAGTGGGGATACTTCACGAGCTTCCACTCGGGTTAGTGGGGGAAGAAATAATAGCCAAGGCAGGTTTCAGCACCCTGGTTCCACCAGTTCATATGTGCAAAAACTCATGAACCGGTTATTACGTGGCTTCCTCGGATTAACCGGTTATTATCAAAAATTTATCAAAGATTTTGGTAAAATAGCCGGCCCTCTTACAAAGATGCTTAAGAAAGAAAACTTTCTATGGAGTCCACCGGCTAAAGAAGCATTTCAAAAACTCAAGGAAGCTAGGACATGTGCCCCTGTGCTAGCCCTTCCAGATTTTTCAAAAACTTTTATTGTGGAGTGTGATGCATTAGGATCGGGTATTGGAGCTGTTTTAATGCAGGAACGACCAATTGCTTTTTTCAGTCGTGCTTTACAGGGAAGGCATCTTTTCCTCTCCACATATGAGAAAGAGATCCTCGCTCTTGTCCTCGCAATACAGAAGTGGCGTCCTTATCTTTTGGGTAGGCAATTCGAGGTACACACGGATCATCAAAGCCTCAAGCATTTGTGGGATCAAAAGATTACAACCGTTGCACGACAAAGATGGCTCTACAAGCTAATGGGGTTCGACTTCATCATCAAGAACAAAAGAGGCAAAGATAATATTGTGGCCGACACCCTCTCTCGGAGAGAAGAAGTGGAAAAAAAATTCAGGAAAACTTATGGCAATTTCTCGACCCATACCAGATTGGGTGGAAGCAATCAAAGAGGAAATCCAAACGAATCCAGCTCTCCAAGGCCTAATACGATTGGTCCAAGATGGAGAGGTTGTGGGCCATTGGAAAATTAAAAATGGGCTTCTGATTTATAAAGATAGAGTCTACTTATCCGAGGACTCTTCTCTCATCATTGATATTATTGGGCAATTTCATAATAACACCCATAAGGGATTCATAAAATCTCTGCACCGAATCTGATCTACCTTCTATTGGAAGGGTATGCGAGGGAAAATCAAGGAGTATATTCGAAATTGTGATGTTTGCCAACAAAACAAGGCTGAGCACCTCACTCCCGCAGGCCTCCATCAGCCGTTACCGATACCAAATCAGATATGGGACGATCTATCAATGGACTTTATTGATGGATTGCCAATTTCAAAGGGAAAATCTACTATATTTGTTGTAGTAGATCGGTTATCAAAATATGCCCACTTCACAGCGATATCTCATCCATATACGGCCATGGGAGTTGCACAAGTTTTCTTTGATCAAATATTTCGGTTACATGGAATGCCTAGGTCCATTGTGTGTGATCGAGATCCGGCATTTACAAGCATGTTTTGGCGGGAACTATTCCAATTAAACGGCACCGACTTCAATTTCAGTTCCGCATACCATCCCCAAACGGACGGTCAAAGTGAGGTGGTGAATCGAACCGTTGAAATGTATCTACGTTGCTTAACAGGTTCTCAACCTCGAAACTGGGTCAAATGGCTGTCATGGGTAGAATTTCTTTACAACACAAGCTTGCATTCAACCATTAAAAGAACACCCTTTGAAGTGGTGTATGGGCGTGCACCTCCTACTCTTTTATCCTACATACCCGAAACAGCTAAGGTGGCTGCAGTTGAACAAGAATTACTCGACAGGGATGAAGTAATCAAGGATTTACGAGAAAGAATCAAGGAGGCCCAGGCAAGGATGAAACGTATTTATGACTCCAAGCACACATAAAGGGAGTTTCTAGTTGGTGATTGGGTTTACCTGAAGTTGTAACCGTATAGGCAAATGTCTGTGTCTATGAGAAAAGATTTGAAACTCTCTCCTAAGTATTATGGTCCTTACAAAATTCTACAACGTATTGGAGCCGTTGCTTACAAACTGGAATTGTCCAGTGATTCGAATCCATCCTGTCTTCAATGTCTCTTTACTCAAGAAAAAGGTTGGGGACAATATCATCATTCAGTTGCAGCAGCTACCTTCGGTAATTGAAAAGAATGGAATAGCGATTCCAAATCCTAGAGCTATTATGGATCGTCGTGTATAGAAAGGTAAACCAGAAATTTTGGTTCATTGGCAAGGCCTCACCCCGGCTGATGCAACATGGGAGAATGTTGAGTTTATCAAGAATCAATTTCCAGATTTCGTCCTTGAGGACAAGGCCATTTTTTAAGGAGAAAGGAGCTGTTACATGCTGCTACGAAGGAGTAGGAAGTAGGAATAAATCAAAGATTGATTACCAAGTCTTTTGCCTTAGAGTATAGTCAGTTATAGATCCTAATCTTTTGGGATTTGTTGAGTCTCCTGATTCTTTGGGTAAGTCTGTTGAGATAGATCTCTATTTAAGAAAGTTAAAGGAATAATAAAGGGATGAAAAAACTATTCCAACTCTATTGAGTACAATCGGAGGATTTGAGTTCCCTCAAAGCAACTCAATTATTTTCTATTTTTTTGTCTTATCTGTGTTATTTAAGATAGGTAAGGAACGATCTGGTCTGGCTGTACCAGTATGCTGTGGTGCTATGTGGCACACCTAAGGGTATTTATCAAAATCTTTTATACCTTGTTATAATGTGATGGATGGAAATGCAACGTTTGTGCAACATGGAAAGGGAGGTGTCAGTTGGGGGCTCTATTGGATTGGCATTCTTGCATAATGCAATAGATAAAGTTTGGATCAAGATTTGAGAGTCAAAATATTCAGATATATCCATACCTTGAAGGTGAATACCTTGTTTATAAACTTACTGATGCAATTGTTAGGCGACGATGCATTTTGTTGGTTTCCGTCGTAGGTTACGTGGGACGTACACCTAGCAGAATCCTGCTCCTGAACCATACTAAGATCGCGGTATCATGGAAAGTTGCTTTTGTGGCTGCACGTATGCCATATATTCTATTTGGCGCTACTGCATATGTGGTCATGTTCGGATTTTTCACGATCATGGTCATCTTCGTTACTATTGGTTATCTTGTCATGCCCAAGATTCATACCTAGATTCGTAGAAGTGATAAGCATAAGTACTAATGCCCATAAATAATTAGGCAATCATTTTGACCTAGCTATGGACTTAGGTTGGAGGGTTAGATTTGACATTGTGGATATACATTAGGTTGGGTTCAGTGTTATAAGATTCCGGGGCTATGTTTATTGTTGGCGTAAAATCAAACACCTTGTAAACGTAAAACTTTACACCTTTCCAGATCTTAAGCATACTACGAAAACAAAAAAGAGTTGTAAGAAGAAACAACAATCCATACTACAAGAAAGTAAAACCACAACACGAGATTTTTACTTGGTCACCTGAATGGCTACCTCCATGGGCTATGAGCTCAGTACTCGATTTCACTATGACAAAGGTGAGCAAATCCTTACAAGAATTTACTTCTCTCTGACATTTAGCCTCCACCTTGAGATAAATCTTAACCTTCTTTCCTTTGAACAAACCATAGGTTTCTCACTGTCTCTCAAGCTTCCCATGTTCGAAACGTCTTTTCTTTTTTACTTGTGTTAAAAAACTATTTAATAAAATAATGAAGCAATGCCCTTATAAGTGGGCCACAAATCCCCCAAGCGAAAAGACCAGACTACCCTTTTTATTTTGAACTATATTCAACAATCTTCATCTTGGCAAAACATTACTCTCCGACCCCTGAAGTTGCTGATCCGTGTTTGTAAGACCTTGGTGAGAACCCCTTCCGACCAAATTAGCACTTTCACACTTGAGGTGCATTCTCAAACTCTAACATTTGGTGAGATTGCGCAAGTTCAAGCAATGCATTAAATTCTTAGTTGTGACTAGCTTGGTTAGCATATCAGTGGTGTTCTCATCTATGTGAATCTTTTTGTGAATGATTTAATCAGATTAGTTAATTCTTGCATCATGTGAAACCTTACATTTATGTGCTTGGTCCTCGCATGATACATTTGGTGCTTTGTCAAACATATGGCACTCTGACTGTTGTATTGTATAGAAAGACTTATTCTTACCTCATCCCAAGTTTATTTACCAAATCTTTCAACCAAACCACTTCCATAGAAGTTTATCTGCCATGTACTTTGTCTCTGTAGTGGATAAATTTGTAGTCGAGTGAAGCATAGAGCGCCAACATATGGATCCACTAGCAAGCATATAGACATATCTTGTAGTAGACTTCATCTTGTCCAGATCACCTTTATAATTAGAATCAACATACCCAACGATTGTACCTGATCTATGTTTTCTTTCAAACATTATCCCCATGTCTTTGATGTTCTTCAAGTTTCTTAGAATCCACTTCACAGCATTCTAATGCTCTTTTCTTGGATTCGCCATATATCTACTCATCACACTGACTACGTAGGAGATATTTGGTATTATACGCACCATGATATACATCAAACATCCTACCGCATTGACATACAATGTTTTGGACATTTCTTCAACCTCTTCATCTATGGAAGGACTCGGCTTCGCAATCGGACTAAAGCGACTTGCTAATGGAGTGGATACAGGTTTAATCTAGTCGACTCGACTGAGTTCCAAGTCAACTCGACGAGTTTTTAAACCATGATTTCACCCATATGACACACTCTAGAGACCACTTACTGTATGAATGTTAGGCCATCCCTAGGTGGAGTTATAGACCAAAAATCAGCCTGATCGGTGATTTTAACCATTGGATCTGATACTAAAAATAACGCTCAAATCCCACGGTTAAAATCAATACATGAAAAAAACTCTAGTCCAACGGCTAAAAATCACCGCTCAGGTTGCTTTTTAGTCTGTAGGTCCACCTGGGGATAGCCAAACATTCATACGGTCAGTGGTCATTAAGAGTATGCCACCTGGCCCTATAAAGACAGTCCATGCGCCAGGACTTATGGGGCGCACGTGGATCTTAGTAATCAAAGTATATAAGAGCGAAGAACATGTGGTCTCATCCTAGAGGCATTGAAGTTACAGACATGAAATGTACCTGACCCGGTACCCACGGTTTTAAAAGCAGCTTTATACAAAAACCAATGGCCTGACGCCTGAGTAGTGAAAATAGGGTCCCGTTCCATGGCATTTCGTGTCAGTTAATATATGGGTGGAGGATAAAGTGAGCATTGCACTTGTCTCAATGCCCCTTCTTTTCTTCCCAATTTACGCTATAAACCCTCCACCCTTGGGATATGAGAACACTCCAAATGACAATAATGCCCTCTTGCACTAGCTATCATTTTCCAATCGCGAGGAATATGATTGAAGTACCCTTAACTCCTTTAGGCCCTGCTTGGTTCGCTGCAGTGGGATGTCCAAAATGCGATGAGTTGCATTGCAGTGGCTGCACATGCTTACATCTATTTTATATATATATGGGTCAGGATCATGGGACACAAATTTGAACACAAATTTTCACACCCAAAAAAATTGACCGTGGCCAATTTATAAGTTAGAAGTTTTGGAATGGGATGATTTTTGGTGAGGATGATCTCTATGGTTAGGAGATCGCCCTCGCAAATATTCAAATCATTCTTATATTTGTAGCCTGATTTAAAAGTTGAAGAATTATGGACCGTTTATTTTTTACCGTTAAATTGAAACCCACATTTGATGGGGTTAGAAATTTCAGAGTGGGCTGATTTTTTCTAGGGATGATCTATATGGTGAGGAGATCACAAAAAAAATCAGCCATTGATTTATCTTCCATGTGGGTAGGACAAAATTGGTGTGAAATTTTGTGTTCAACTTTCTGTCCTCTGATCCTAACCCATATCTATATATTTATTACGATCGGATCCCAATTATGGAGAATTTTTTTTTAAGCGGCAGGATGTTTTAAGTGGCGATCATGCACCGATGATCACACGCAACATATACCCATATGGTTACTTTTAAAATTTTTTTTTTAAACCAGTCCTATATGTGGCATGCAATCATTGGGCGCATGATCATCGCTTAAAAAATCCTGCCGCTTCAAAAAATTTCTCCCAATTATGGTTTTTTGGGGCTTCAAAATTTTCTATGCCTACAGTCGTCAACCCATTACACACAGAAATTTTTATACGCATTCAAAACAATGAAGGGTATGATGGTCTTTTCAGCCCCAAAAAAAGAGTATAAACTGCATTCTTTTGTCACCCAACCCAACCAACTTTACCATTGTAATACCCTCCAAAACTAGGTGCGTTTGGGAGTACAGCAGCAGAGAATCTACCGACTTTAACTGAAACCGAAGTAAAACAAGCGACTCCGAACTTAGAATTCAACTAAAACCATCGAACTCCCAACTCCCAACTTCACCTTCAAACAGGATTATAAATACACCAACTTCACCTTCAAACCTCTTCATGCAAACCTTCAAAACTTCTTCTTCTAACTTAGTCGTCCCTCTTTTTTGATCTCCAGTTCTCATCTACTTCCATCTCTTACAATGGCCAAAAATGTAGCTCAGTCTCCTCTGGAGATGAACGGGTTGGCTTCATTCGACCAGAAACTCGCCATGGCAAAGCGATGTTCTCATGGTATTTGCTCTCCTTTTCTCCTTTTTAACTTAATCGTTTGCCATAAAAATCTTAGTTACTAATCATGTACTTGATCGGATGGTTATGGTTTACTTTATCAGTGTGATTCTTTATTGAAGAAGTGGGGCCACTTATTAGATTGCTCGAACAAATATTACCCCTTCATATCGCACCATGTAGTTTGTGAAGTTAGCTCAAGATGAGATTGTTAAGATCCTTTAATTAGTCTTATTTTTGGATATTAATCCATATCAAAAAGGTTGTCCAGCCATTGAGCGGTCCAGATCGATGATTCGGTGGGCCATATTTATGGTTATAGAATCATTCCCAGTGCTAGTTAGTAGTTACCATTATATATTTCCTTTCAAATTGTCATGTTTAGGCCTTACAGTGCAAATTTAAAAGTTTTAAATTTATGGACAAAACAAGATTTTTTATTCTATCTTCTTATTTTTGAGATTATTGTTTTAACTTATTGATCTTAGTTTCAATGAAATGACGGAATTTTAATTTCTTGGATCTACAGAGGGTGTTGTTGCAGGGGCAAAAGCGGCTGTTGTCGCAAGCATCGCTACTGCCATTCCAACTGTAAATCTTCTTAACCCACCATTTTCTTTCTCTTAATATCCTAAGGTCACACCCCTAATTCCATACTCAGGTGATTTCTGTTTTTCACTCCACTAAAATTGGGCCGAGTATTGTTTGGGTTGGGTAAACTCGAACTCGACCCTACCAATCAGTCATGGATCCAGAATCCAAATCCAAAATTAAACCACTCTGGTTAGTTTGCTTGATCGATGAATGGTTCTGTCGGATCAGCCAAAACCCCAAGTGGTGTTAAGATGATCAACCTGAGCCTGACCTGCGCTGCATACCGAAAACCCTCCAACCTAACCCACAAATTTTCAGGTCGGGTCGTGTCGGGTCGGGTTAAGAATACATTGCAGAATCCTTCCATAGTGTGTGGTTTAATGGCACTCTTAGCTTATGTTTTTTGTTTCACATGCAGTTGGCTAGTGCGAGGATGCTGCCTTGGGCCAGAGCAAACCTCAATCACACTGCTCAAGCTCTAATCATCTCTACAGTTGCAGGGGCAGCTTACTTCATAGTCGCAGACAAGACTGTTCTAGCATCGGCGAGGAGGAATTCCTTCAACCAACGCAGCCACTCTAATATCCAAGCATGAATTCGAACAGTTGGTGGTGTATTGTCGAGTCCTGGGTTTTACATAAATGGGTAGTTTTGTTGTATGCAAATCCATAATATACATAAATAAAAATGGTGATTCCCACTACATCTGTGAATGTTCAAAACTCGCTGGTTAACTCAGACGTTACCCGAGTTGATTCATTTACGTCGATTTTATAATTTTTGAACTTTAAGTCCATAAAAAGTCCATCGATCAGAAGCATGTATCAGTCATAAAGTGATTCACATAACCGAGTCAACTCGGAACCCATCGATTTGGATTGGTGGGTAAATAATAAGAATAACCATCAGGTTAAGATTAGGGTTCATTTCACTTGGACAAATAAGAAAGATTTCAAATTTAGGATTATAGTTCGGACTTGTACTCAGAGCCAAACCAAGTCAACTTGCTTGAGTTCCGAGTGAGTCGACAAATCTTCTAACATGGCTGTGTTTGGTTCGTTGGAAGTGGTTTTCAAGGAAGTAGGTTTTCTAGGAAGTCGTATCACTTCTTGGAAAACCTACTTCCTACAATTCGTTTTCCCCTAATGTACGTTTGGTTGAATCTTGGAAAACATTGAGTGATCCCTGGCCGTCGATTAATTTCCAAACCACCTCCTTTTATTTACTCAATGCTATCTCCCAAAGCCCTTTTTAAATCCCCTAAAAAGGAAATTCCTGACCGTATGATTCTCTTTCAAATGATTTTCTTTCGTCTGATTTCATTTTGATTGAGTAAAACTTCTGTCACAACGTTGTGACCGAAGCACAATATGTGCTACGTGGCACCCTCTTAGTGGATGCTGACCTATAGATGTTTGGCCGGTCCTTCAGTGGACCCGCAACCAAAAATCAGCCTGATTAGTGATTTACAACCTTTGGATCTTTGCCCCCAAATAACGCTCAATAATGCTTAGTTTCCTACCGTTAAAATCAATCCATGAAAATAACTTCAATCGAATCTCTTAGAAATCAGTAATCAGGCTGATTTTTGGTTTACAGGTCCACCGATGGATTGGCCAAACATCCATACGGTTAGCGTCCACGTAGCTCGTATTGTGCGTTGTGACAGAAGCATCTGTCACAGTGCTATGACAGAAGTTCTACTTATGGCTGCAGAGATTGGTCAGATAATAAGACTCTTTTTTGGGAGGACGGCAAAGTCTACGGTTCAGAAAAATGTCCATTCATTGATGATCAGGATCGTCTGGTCTGGCTTGCTTTGGATTAAGATCAACTAGACCCAACAATCAAATGGATCAGAAAATGTTGCTCTAATTTGTATCAAAACTCCTATGACTGGTTGCTCTTCAATGGTGATGCTTTTCTGCTGGAAATACATGACGAAGTGATGTCCTATTTGAGAGAGAGAGATGTGCGTGAGCGGAAGTCGGTTTTTCCTTAAAATAGGGAGTTACGGAAATAGTTTTTCTATGGGGCCCATATTTCTGCTCCAAATCAAACACATCCAAAACGCACTTTTCCGAGTTTCCATTTTCTTTTCCCGGAAAATTGCCAAACCAAACGCGGCATATAGTATTGACTATATGCATTATGGTTCATCAATTCAAACTACACGCCAAAAGAAAATATGTACAATATACTAAAATGTGTTATTAATGCCTAACGAACCTCTGTATAATCTACTAACATAAATATTAGATATCTAATTTTGGTTGTGCCTCGTAATGATAAACAACCATTTACATGCCAAAAGATTGACCTATTGGGGAAATATGAAACAACTATATTTGTATATCAACGGGTCGTTAAGCCAACATAACACGTGCAGAGGAACACACCATCCACTAACAGTCCTCTTCAGCGGGATTATACTCCGTCGGAGACTTGAACCCATGACCTCCCAAGTCATAAGGCTTTGATACCATGTTGACAACCACTTTACTCTAAAGCTTAAGCTGTTACAAGGAGGCGTACGTAAGACGCGTAACAATGTATATCAAAGGGTCCACGGGTCTAATAGAGGTGGAGTGTTGGCCACACAGCCAAATAACACCCTCCAACAATACCCTCCCTCGGCATTTTAGAGTAAAGTGGTTGTTCAACATGGTATCGGAGCCTTATAGCCTGGGAGGTCGGAGGTTTAAGTCTCCAACAGAGTGTATTCCCGCTGAGGGGGAGTGTTAGTAGATGGTGCTTTCCCGCGCATGTGCTATGTTGGCCCGACCCGAAGAGTGTATTCCCGCTGAGGGGAGTGTTAGCGGATAGTGTGTTCCCGCGCACGTGTTATGTTGGCCCGACCTAGATATCCGTGGGTTGACCCATACCCGAACCCTGACATGAAAAGATGGCCATCCATAAAATCAATCTAACCTAATGAATGGACCGGCTACCTAAGATCTACCCGTTAAGCTCATTAAGTTTTAAGTCGAAAGCTATGTTATTAAACCAAGTAGAAGCATCAATGGTTAACTCAATTAAAAGGCAGTCTCTTAACTTAACCTATTAATCTTTGGTTTATATAAACTTGTTCAAGCATATTAATGGTTCAAATGGTCCATCCCAATATGGGAAGATTAGGGTATTAGTTGATCTATCCCAAGTCTAGTAATTAAGTCATTTTTGACCTATGTGCAATAAACCGACTGTGTGGATCAACCCCAATTGAATCAAATATGTGTCTTATATTTTCGGAAAGCTAATTCGACAAGCTATGACTTTCTTCATATTTTACCTAAAATCAGATTCTATAAGTTATTATGCGAAATAGGTGTCGTAAGTCTGAAGATAAAACCAACACACCATATGTATTTTCGGAAAGCTGACAAAACAAGCTTCGATTCATCTATTTTATTGAAAGTCCGGTTCAATCATCTTTTTAATAAAAAAGGAGCTGCAAGTCAGCGAATCAGAATCCGTCCATTCTAGGTTCTAACGATTTCATTGCTTTGGGCCGACTGTGTCGTTTCTCATTCAATCCTCATAAAATTTCTACAATAACTTGTAAGACAAATCAGAATAATATTCTAAGATTATCACCCATAAATTAGTTCATAAACATTTCAAAATGTTTCAAGTTCTAAATAAGAGTCAAGGCTCATGATCGAGTAGAAACCAATATGCAAGCAATTTAAATAAGAGTCAAGCCATAAGGCAGAGTCGGACTTCTCTGCAAAGGCAACAACAGTTAGTTCTGAAGATCGGGCTCTCCCATTCACGACACATGAAGGCGACATGAGTCCCTTGAGGAGGTGTGAGAGGGAACTTTCCCCCCACTGGTGTAGTCCCTTTAATATTCTCCTTCATGAACTTATAGCTATCTATAAAGGGATGAAATGTGCAAGAGATAAGAGGGTTAATGAAGCTTAAAGTGTTCTCATTCGAAGGTGGCAATTGATTTTCTTAACAAGGAGGTTGCTTGGCCTTTGCAAGCATGTTTTTGTCTCTTGGTCAAGTCCTTTGCTAGCTAGAGCCAAATTCCATTTTGGTTTTAGAGAGACTAACGTGATGTTGGTTTTTTAACTTCTTCGTGCACTAATTCTGATGTCGCGATATCACACTTTGTCCCAACTCTTTCCTTAGTGATCTTTCAAACATTATTGTGGAAGTCACGAATAGGGGTCACACCTAACCCCCTAGCTTTCAATCTCCAAAAAAACAAAAAGCCATATACCACAATAAACAATATGATTAAGGCACTTACCTAGGTTTAACCTGTAGCGGGTTGGAACTATTTCAATTCTAGCTTGAATGATCTCATTATGCATGGATCATTTCCTTATAGACTACAAAATCCCAATTTCCATTTCCCAAAGCCCCATATTACTAGTACGTGATTAAGGTCTTCATCATATTAATGAAAGTTAAAACAAACACATCTGCTAGCCAGACGCATGCCCAACCTTTATTCAGAGACCGGTAGCTGAACAACATCTATTTTGAGCTTACTTATCTTTTAAGAGTGATATTCGCTCAAAAGTGCTTATTTTAAGCTATTATCCTTATATCGATGTCGCATTCTCCTACGTAAAACTTGTCTTTTCGTCGACTTCCCCATATAAGAGTTTCTTCTATTGCGTAGAACGCATTCTTTAGACGAAAATTGACTATTTGCATGAAATATACGTATTTTGGATAGTCCTGTATCAAGCCGTTTTAGTTGAATCTCATTACGCACTTTTTCACTTGTAGGAGATCTTGTCGGGCGATTCTCAAGGACTGACGGGCTCACGATCAACCATGGAAGCCTATCATTAAAGCTTAAAGAACCAAGCATGTTATGTTTAGAAGATATGGGCCTAATACGATATGGGCTTAATACGGGCTGAACAAGAAGACCAAAGAGCCGGCCCAAAGAACGAAGAGAGTAGGAGAGCCAATGACCAAGAGACAGACCAAAGCGTTTAAAGCTGCATGAATCAACAAGAAGTGATGGTTTGCTCTACTAGTGAAGCGTGAGGAGGGACACAGTGAAGATCAGGGTTCTAGATCCTCTGCCAGCTCATTTCCCTGTATTTTCTGACATTTTCTCTCTCCTAGCTCTGACTGACTGTCTCTCCTTGACCTATCACCATTATCCATCAAATCTACAGTTCGATCACCATCTGATCATCTAATTTACCATCCCAATCATTCGATCAACCATCGATCTTTGATCTCTAATCTTAATCCTTGACGGTCTCGTCATCTCCCATCTGAGCCTTTAGATCACCATAGGATCTCCTTCCCACCTAATCCTAGAGCTCTGATTGATTCTCTCATTGAGATACAAATGCATGCATCTATGCTCTCATAGAGAAGCACATGCTTTGCAAACACTTGCAACCCTTGCAAGTGTATGCATGCTTGGCAAACACTTGCAACCGTGGCAAGTGAATGCATTACATCCATGGCCAAACAGTCACAAATCCGGACCCCCAAACCGCTCTCCCATGACCTATTATCTTGAGTGGCCCACAGCCCACTCATTGTGGATCCTCCATGTGGAATGCCCATCGGTCGACCCATGGCGTGCTCACTACCTCTAGTCCACCATCATAATGGCCTATGGCCTATCTTTTAATGGGCCTAATGCATGACTGATGTCTGATTCACACATGGGCCCAATAATCTTTCTTTCCACATCACCCCATTCTTCACAAAGGAGATATTCTTCTCCATATGTGGACCCCACTTCACCATTGTGAATAGACGGTTTCCACGAGGAAATTGTCTCCCTAGTCATCTCTTAGCCTTGGACGGTTTCTCCATCTTTACCTCTCCCATAAAAGGAAGGGACCGAACCATTCTTGGTTGGTTCCCTCCCCCATTTTCCTTCTTCTTTTCCTCTTCTCTCCCCTTTCTTCTTCTCTTCCTCTTTTTCGGCCAGCCGCCCTCTTCTCCGGTGACTGATTTGGATCATCTTTTTCTTCTTCTTCTTATTCTTCTTCTTTCTTCTGTCTTCATCCCCTCTGTCTTCACCTTCTTTTCACGATTCTTACCGGAGTTGCTGCTGCAACTCCAGCCGCCACCACGTACAACATCTTCACCTCGCTGCAACCCTCCTTACTGCTTCACGCAGTTTGCAGACCGCCACCACACCATCACCACGACTTGCAACTCCGAGTTGCAGGTCTACTCTTCCTCTAGACGGCCAATCAAACTATTTCTGCCTGCCCCTAAACTCCACCACCAGGCATTCTCTTCCCTCCACCAACCATGCAGGCCGATCTTAACCTTGCATACATGCTGTTCTTATGCCTCCTCCTTGCTGGTTGCCATTGCCAAGTGTTCTAGACGGCAACCTGCAACTTCTGGCCGGTAAGGTGTACCTACAAGTCGGGGCAGCATCTTGCAATCACCCTTCTTCATCGCCATTTGCAAGTGCACCGTCTCTGCCTCCCTCTCCACTTCGCTGCAACTCTAGGACCTAGCCACGTCAAGGTATTGCAGTCCTCAACGATGCCTCCATACTTGGCCAAGTTTCTCTCTCTCCGGTTAGTGTAAGGTAACCCTTTCACTTTCTTTCTCTAAATGCTTCTCACCCTTTTCTTCTTCACTCTCTAAATCCTCTCTTTCTCTCTCTACCACTTATTTCTCTCTACATTCTTTCTCTCTATAGATCTATAACTTTCTCTCTCTACTTTTATCACTATTGTCTCTTTCTCTCTCTAAGTTGTTTTCTCTCTCTTCCCTAATTTTCTCTCTCTAAAAACATCTTTTCTCTATCTAGTTACTTGTAACCTCTTTCTTTACTTTACAATTGCTTTCTAGGTTAAAGTTAATTTCATTCAATTTGTGTAAGGATTCTTGATCATTCGATAAATTCAGTTTAATTCTATTGTCTGGTACTTTCTATTTTCTCTTATTTTAGCAAAAATAGTTCATTAATATCACTCCAAAAGATTAATTTTAAAATCTTGATTGCCATCTCTCTCATCTCTCTAACATTCTGAGCAGTTTCCATAATTATTATTTTTTAATTGCCCTAACCCCGAGTGCGGAAGATATCCGACACGAGCCACTGTACAAGTCTACATTTTTTGCAGGATTTAAAGTGAACCGGAATTACAAATATTGTTGAGATCTAGGGTTTTCGTAACCAACGACGCAGAAAAACCTTAATTTCAAGGAGCAGTGCCCGAGCCATGATTTTGTTGAAGGGTGGGCAAAGTGGCAAGTGACAGTCAATCGATAATATCAATAACAGCTGATGACATTTTTCATTGACAAAATTACCCCTTATAAAATGGGCAATTAAAGCCCACCAACTTTTTAATTATTCTACTGCACTGGGAGCCAATTTTTTTAGTAAATATGTGATGAGGGTCATCAACATTGACGACGGACCATAATATGGGCCACATGTACACTCTTAGAGATGTTTGGACCATCCCTAGGCGGACCTACAGACCTGAAGCCAACCTGATCGATTAGTGATTTCTAACCATTGAATGTAACTCTTTTTCATGGGAATATTTTTAACCGTTTGATTGAAACATAATTTGGGATACTTAGATCCAAAGGTTAGAAAACACTAACGTGGCTCATTTTTGGTATATAGGTTTGCCGAAGGATGAGTCGAATGATAGGGTGTATTTGGGTTTACCATACAAGGTGGGTAGCTTAGGCTTACGATAGAATTCATGACTTAGGAAATGGAGGGTGAAGCCGTACATGGGTTTGAATAAGGTATTTAGTGGTTGGGTTTGTAAAATAAGAAAATGTAAGATGTGTATAAAATAAAGACCCAAATTGGATAGACGGTTATAGAGTTGGGAGGGTTTCATCAACATAAAGATCATAATAAAATAAAAGATGTATGGCTGTTGGGTTGTGTAGTATGTATATTCTTGAGTTTTAAATAATAATAAAAAATAAAAACTATTTTTCTAATGGCTAAGTATTTCTGTATATTGGTATTAATCCATAGTTTATGTAATGTATATGTCACTCATAATTAATCAAACATGCAACTTAGGATCTAAATCTTATATTTATAATTTACTATTATAAGTTGTATGGTACACACATATATATACCATGTATGTATTACAAGTACTTATATAAACATGTCCACTAATTAATGATAAGCATAGAAAAATGTTTTTTATTTTTAAAATAAGTTTGCTAATTACAGTTAAAAATGCATCACGTGTGTGGAACCAAAAACAAATTCCAACATTTTCGTGGGTCCCACTAAACTTGTGTGGGCCCGCATGCAATGGCCATAAACCCAAAAATCCATTTATGTCGGAAATGGCCGAAACTTCACGTGTGTGGAACCAAAAATAAATTCCAACATTTTCGTGGGTCCCACTAAACTTGTGTGGACCCGCATGCCGCCATAAACCCAAAAATCCATTTATGTCGGAAATGGCCGAAACTTCACGTGTTTGTTTAAGGGCCTGTTTAGCGACACCGAATTAAGTTACTTTTTTGCTTCAAAAAGCAAAAAAGTAGAAAAGTTTGTTTGGGTATCCATTTTGGAATTGCTTCTCAAAAGTCAAAAACTTGCTTTTTGTGGAAGCAACTATTTTTCGCTTCTTGCTTCTGGTGGAAGCAAAAGTCAAAAAAAAAAAATTGCAGAACAACTCTTCTAATTTTAAGTGAATTTTTTTCAATGCCAATTTTACCCTTGTAAACCTCACATTATGAAGTGTGGATAGACCATCTCTTTTTTGAAAAAATAATTACCCATAGAATGACTCACTTGGTGTGTCATTTATTCTGACCATTTATAATTAAAATAATTTGAAAAAAATAACATATGTGATATTGGTTTATGATATTTATTAATAGTTTATTAGAATATAATATGTATATAAAATTATAAGAAAATGATTTTTTGACTTAATTCAAGCCAAACTAACTTTTTCACTTTTTGACTTATAAGTCGGTGTTTCACCAAACAAACTTTTGCTTTTAGATGACAACTTTTAAATTCAGCAACTTAATTTAGAAGTTACTTTTTGCTTCCACTGGTTTGCCAAACGGGCCCTAAATAGTTAGATCACGTTAGTTGATGAAGCAAAACAAGGGAAAAAGTTCTTAGAATATGAAAATCGACGAAGATACCCTTTTAGGATTTTCAGGGTTTTACATAAGCCGCGTAACAATGTATATCAAAGGGTTCACAGGTCTAGTAGTGCCGGAGTGTTTGCCACACAGCCAAATAACACGCTCCAACAACACTCTCCCTCGGCATTTTAGAGTAAAGTGGTTGTTCAACATGGTATCGGAGCCTTATGGCCTCGGCGGTCGCAGGTTTAAGTCTCTAGCAAAGTGTATTCCCACTGAGGGGGAGTGTTAGTAGATGGTGTGTTCCCGCGCATGTGCTATGTTGGCCCGACCCGCAAAGTGTATTCCCACTGAGGGGAGTGTTAGAGGATGGTGTGTTCCCACGCATGTGTTATGTTGGCCTGACCCAGATATCCGTAGGTCAACCCAACCCGACCCCTAGCATGAAAAGATGGCCATTCATAAAGTCAATCTAACCTAACGAATGGACCGGTTACCTAAGATCTACCCATTAAGCTCATTAAGTATTAAGTTGATCTATCCCAAGTCTAGTAATTAAGTCATTTTTGACCTATGTGCAGTAAACCGACCGTGTGGATCAGTCCCAATTGAATCTACTACATGCCTTATATTTTCGGAAAGTTAATTCGACAAGTTCTGACTTTCTTATTTTACCTAAGGTCAAATTCTAAAAGTTACTATGTGAAAAATGTGTTGTAAGTTTGAAGATAAAACCAACACACCATATATATTTTCGGAAAGCTAACAAACGAGCTTCGATTTATCTATTTTATCGAAAGTCTGGTTTTGTCATCTTCTTGATGAAAAAGGAGCTACAAGTTAGCGAATTAGAATCTGCCCATTCTAGATTCTAGCGATTTCATCACTTTGGGCCGACTGTGTCGTTTCTCATTCAATCCTCATAAAATTTCTACAATAACATGTAAGACAAATCAGAATAATATTCTAGGAATATCACCCATCAATTAGTTCATAAACAGTTCAAAAGGTATCAAGTTCTAAATAAGAGTCAAGGCTCATGATCGAGTAGAAACCAATATGCAAGCTAGCAATTTAAATAAGAGTCGAGCCATAAGGCATAGTCGGACTTCCCTGCAAAGGCAACAACAGTCAGCTCTGAAGATCGGGCTTTCCCTGTATTCACGGCACATGAAGGCAACATGAATCCCTAGAGGAGGTGTGAGAGGGATTTTTCCCCCACAGGTGTAGTCCCTTTAATATTCTCCTTCATGAACTTATAGCTATCTATAAAGGAATGAAATGTACAAGAGATAAGAGGGTTAATGAAGCTTAAAGTGCTCTCATTCGAAGGTGGCAATTGATTGTCTTAACAAGGAGGTTGCTTGGCCTTTGCAAGCATGTTTTTGTCTCTTGGTCAAGTCCTTTGCTAGCTAGAGCCAAATTCCATTTTGGTTTTAGAGAGACTAACGTAATGTTGGTATTTTAACTTCTTTGTGCACTAATTCTGATGTCGATATCACACTTTGTCCTAACTCTTTCCCTAGTGATCTTTCAAAAATTATTGTGGAAGTCACGAATAGGGGTCACACCTAACCCCCTAGCTTTCAATCTTCAAAAGAAAAAAAAAATCATATACCACAAGAAATAATATGATTAAGGCACTTAACTAGGTTTAGCCTGTAGCGGGTTGGAACTATTTCAATTCTAGCTTGAATAATCTCATTATGCATGGATCATTTCCTTATAGACTACAAAATCCCAATTTCCATTTCCCAAAGCCCCATATTACCAGTACGTGATTAAGGTCTTCATAATATTAATGAAAGTTTAAACAAACACATCTGCTAGCCAGACGCATGCCCAACCTTTAGTCAGAGACCGGTAGCTGAACAACATTTATTTTGAGCTTACTTATCCTTTAGGAGCAGTGCCCGAGCCATGATTTTGTTTAAGGGTGGGCAAAGTGGCAAGTGACAGTCAATCGATAATATCAATAACAGCTGATGACATTTTTAATTGACGGAATTACACCTTGTAAAATGGGCAATTAAAGCCCACCAACTTCTTAATTATTCTCCCGCACCGGGAGCCAATTTTTTTAGTAAATCGGTGATGAGGGTCATGGACATCGACGACGGACCATAATATGGTCCACATGTACACTCTTAGAGATGTTTGGACCATCCCTAGGCGGACCTACAGACCTGAAACCATCCTGATGGATTAGTGATTTCTAACCATTGGATCGATTAGTGAGTTCTAACCATTGAATGTAACTCTTTTTCATGCGAATATTTTTAACCGTTTGATGGAAACATAATTTGGGGTACTTAGATCCAAAGGTTAGAAAACAATAATAAGGCTCATTTTTGGTATATAGGTCCACCGAAGGATGAGTCAAACATCCAGGGATGGACCAAACATTGAAGCTGAGAGTTGGCATTGTACGAGTGTTGCACTGCCTCAAACAGTGGACCACCTAAGGATGTTCAAATTTCAAAATTGAGGGTGGGCAGCGGTGAAGTTTAGGAGTCTCTCTGTATGGCTTAGTTCCAGGTGGGAAACAACTGTTTGGTTAGCAGGTCATTGCTTTCATCCCAGAATTCCCAATACATTGCTTCCAACGGACAGCTATTAATTCCCTGTTGCATCCGGAAGAGGCTCAAGGGGTGACGCATGTCCTGTCGTATTTTGTACGCTGGCCTTCTCGGTCCTGGAGGGGTTCAGAGCGTTTAATCCCTGGACCGTCTTTGTCTGATTGGTACAAAGGGCTTTTTATTAGCAAAGCTTGAATGCTGATATTGAGTTGGTATGACATTATTGATCAAGTTTTTTCAAACTCGTACGTGTAGAGTGAAGATTTTGACAGAAAGTTTTTAAATTGTCGGTTTTTAGTCCCTTTCCATATGCTTATCCTTTGTGGACCCTAGCATGCAATTGATGAACCACAGTTGGGAGTTCGATTAACAAAAATGTAAACAATAATCTCATTATGGTGCTAAACTCCCGTCCACGTCTGCGTCCATGTCTACATCGGCGTCCACATGTCGAAATGTTAGTGGTCAAAGTCACAATTTTAGGTTGAACTTGAACGTTGAATAGACTACCTTTATTCATTAAAAAAAAATCAAAATACAATTGGTTCCGAATTTTTCAATTAATGGTTCACATCTTCGATTAGCCACATTGCCCATAAATTTTATGAATCAAACAATAATCCTTACCTTATCGGCTCTGAAAACCGCTGATTCTTAGAAAAATCAGCTCTAGAAATTATCAATTTTTAGCTATGGCGCAGCGATCGAGCGTGATGATAGAATCAAGGTAGCTAAGCTGTCTTCGATCCATCCGTGTCGTTGCAAAGGGTCCCTCCGGTCCGATCTCATTTGCGCAGCATGTAGTCCTAATCAGATAATGACCTTATCTGCTTTACATTTTTTTTTTTTATATTAATGACACATATTTAAGGAAATATACATCAAGAAAATAGTTTCCTATTTGGTTTTTGATTTGACAATTTGCAAGTTTTGACATTAACAGGTTTATACTTTATAGATAAAGATCAGCTAAATGGTGGGTCACCCGGATCCAATCCAATATCCCTCTGATTGGGTTTGGTTGATCCCATCCATTAAAACCTAATCGGGTCTGATTTAATTCCCAACTGATTCATTAACAGCCCTACACATTGCCCTATTGATGGACCCACCAGCACTCCAACTAATAAATCACAACCGTCCTTTTGATGGACTTTTCATTGAGTGATCAATCAATCATACATGCTTAACAACTTGTAACCTCCATATCAATTACCCGCCATTTTAAAATAATTAATTTATCCTCCAAGTGTACACAGTTGTCGATCGATCGATCGACCTTATTCGTCTGAACTTCAGAAGTACTTTCAATATGAACATGTTTCTGGGAAAGCGCGAGCTCAATAAATTTTTCATCTAACATGCACATGGAAACGTTTAAAAAGACCCTACAGCTTTAAATGTTCAACAAATAATCCTAATCTTTTTTTCTTCTTTTGTTTTCTTTGAACCCATGTGCAAGTCTAGATTTGTTCGGGTACGGTTGTTGGGCTGGTCTGCACACATAAATGTCTGAATGGGCTAATTTATCTTTGATATGTTTAAGTTATACCCACAAGGTGTATTTGGGTCCCCATGCAATGCTGATAATTTTGTTTTTTTTTTTTTAAGTGTATTAAGGGACCAAGTAGTATGAGTAGTACATGACATGCACTTTCATTGTCTCTTTGTGCCCGCGTGGCTGTCATGCCCCGAATCCAAGGTCCAGAAGTCGACCTGATGCGATCCAAGACCGACCCACCGTCTAAGCCGCGATCTGTGGGCGACTCGAAAACTCAAAGTCAAGGCATGAGGGTTAAAAGGGTCAAAATCATATAAAATACCAAACATGCATCAAACGAATCCAATTATGATGAATTATACTCTTAGGGCATGTTTGGTAAGCCACTTTGGCCGAAAAATAAAATATTTGCACGCACTAATATTCGCCTAGGCGTGTTTGGCACGCATTTGCCCATGCCGAATATTTAGCTGGGCCCACAAATTTGTCCGCCGCAGCGGGAAAATATTTGATCACCTCCCCACTGAGTAAATATTTCCACACCAAATAAGCATTGGTAGGAAAATTTTATTTTCTCACGGAAAAATCCCTACTTTCAATAAAAATAAATTTTTTAATATATAAAAAAGATAAAAATGAGTTTTTTTTAGATCCGGTGACTTAATATGTGGGTTCTACACTTGCCCAACCCATATTTAACTTTGATATGTAGGACCCACTCAAATTGAAAGAAAATGAAGTAAGCTAGCTAATACATGTATCAAATGTTGTTAAATATTGATATGAACATGCAAATATTTAGCCAAGATAATATTCGTCAGTCTGGCTAAATATTAGCCATTGGAACTCTTTTTTTCACCTACCAAATAGGCTCTTAATGATCAAGAGCCAACACTAGCCCAATCTAGTCAAACTATGTTCAAAGGGTCCATGCTATCTATATAACAAAAAATAGAAATTATCTTATCTCTTATCTTATCTTTTGTGGTTTCAACAAAGAGTGGTTGAGATCTTATTCCCCAAATGGAAGGCGGATCTCAGCCACTCGCACGCGTGCCGGCCAAAACATATACCCCTCCCCGATATCTATATAACAAAACAGGGATGTTGTCTTATCTCTTATCTTATCCAGCTTCAGAAGATAAAGAGTGGTTGAGATCAAATCCATCCATCTAATGTGGACAGTTAGATTTCAGCCACTCAATTCCCCTCATTTATTCATCTCAGGCTATGATTTTTGTGGCAATCTGAAATGTCACTTCATAGGCGTGCACCAAATATGTGCCACCAATAAAGGGTGTCAATAGGCCCATTACGTCAATGATAGAGGGTAACATTGGGATTATACTGTAGCACGGATTCGGACCTCCCCCATCACGTTATGTACTGTTACAAATTTTATTAAAAAATTGAAATTGAAATTTTGAAATTTGAATTTTAGCGTCGTTATTCCCGTTATTTTTCATTTTTGCCCATATGTGTTACAATCCGTTATAACGGAAAAACAATAACGCCACCCGTCCGTAATACTTTTTGATTGCCAGAGCCACCCAATTTTTGCAAACACTTTTTTTGTGGAGTGCCGGGGGCACGGGCCATTTAATAGTCATTAACAAGTATAAAACTAGAAAATAAATTTGGAGCTTTTCAAAATAGAAACCTGCAGACCAAATCATTTTGTAAAAATCATTGTCAACTTGTTTTAAATCGAAAGTTAGTGACTATAAAGGCTACAGAAACTAGACGGACATTAGAGTGTGCATGAAAAGTACAAAGGGTTTCAGAACATAAATTCGTTTAAATAATATGTGCGACAAATTTCTAAAAAACTAGAAATAAAAACTATAAAAATCTCGGTAAAATATTTTTAAAATTCATAAAAATCCTTTAAGGGCAAGGCCAATGGAGTTTCAAAGGTATGAAATGCCATCTAATAATCATAATTTTTATTTGGAAAAAAGGTTCTAGGTTATAAAAACAGTGGAAAAAGCTGACAAACTCCCCTATGACTTGGTCCACTGTCATTTGACCAATGTCGACCCGAGTTGACTACCAAATTTTGTATTAAGGGGCAAAAGTGCCCTTGTCTTCAACCTTAGAATAAGGGTTTGGGCCAAAACCCAAAACCCAAATCAAATGGCTGTGGTGGACGGCCGGCCAAGGGATTCCAATGGGTTGGGTGGCCCCCACAATTTGAAAAAGCTGACATACCCCCCTCTGACTTGGTCCACTGTCATTTGACCAATGTCGACTACCAAATTTTGTATTAAGGGACAAAAGTGCCCTTGTCTTCAACCTTAGAACAACGGTTTGGGCCAAAACCCAAACCCCAAATCAAACGGCTGTGGTGGACAGCCAGCCAAGGGATACCAATGGGTTGGGCGGCCCCCACAATTTGAAAAAGCGGGCGGCCCCCACAATTTGAACAAGCTGACATAACCCCCTATGACTTGGTCCACTGTCATTTGACCAATGTCGACCCGAGTTGACTACCAAATTTTGTATTATGGGACAAAAGTGCCCTTGTCTTCAACCTTAGAACACAAGGGTTTGGGCCAAAACCCAAACCCCAAATCAAATGGCTGTGGTGGACGGCCGGCCAAGGGATTCCAATGGGTGGGTCGCCCATCACCGGCAACCAACCGACCGGAGTATCATGGCCAGCCGACCACCACTCCGGCAACAATTTAATGCCCAAGATAAAAGAAAATAAATACAGAAATTTTTGTTAACAAAAACGAAAAACAAGAATAAGAGCAATTTAGATTTTAAGCTTTTAAGACTTGGATTGAAAGAAAGGTTCTCTCAATTTTAAATTTTCTTTCTTCTACGATAAAATCCATAAAAATAAATCCCATTCCCTCGTGATTTTATCTATTTTTATGGTTTTTTTCCTTCTTCTCAATATTTGCTTAATTCATCAAAAAAAGTAAAAAGATAAATAAAAATCTCAGGTTTACCAACATGAGTCTTTATATATTTTTTTAATCTCCTCTTTTCACATTTGATTTGGGGTTTGGGTTTTGCCCCAAACCCTTGTTCTAAGGTTGATTACAAGTCTACATGTCTCAAGCTCGATAACAGCCTTAAGTCAAAGGACACTATCACATGGTTCTACAACCTTAGAACAATACCCTGTGTATACAGTCTACATGTATATTATAATCATGAAATTTTGGCATGGGTGTGATGCGCCTATTGTAAAAGCCTTGATTTTTCTTGACCCCCAAATTGATATGAAATTTAGTGTAGACTGTAGACTCATATTGTTCTCTTGCTTAAAGCCCATTAGGGTAACATGATACGTCCTGAGAAGAAAAGATCAATTAACTAAGCAAGTTCCCATGTCTAGGGGAATTCCTCTTATTACTATAAAAAGTTAACCAGAAACATAAATCTTTCTTCCTCCTTGATTGTGAGTAGATACGTGTATAGAAGGTAAGGCACGTATCAAGCTATCAACACTCCCTCCATCATATAAATGTTGTCCTCGAGGTTGAAAATCAGGGAACATGCAATTGATCCCACTCCTCCCATGTGGTATCTTCGAGGAATGCATTAGACCAATGGTCCAAGACTTGAGTCGCTACTTGATTTTTCTTCTCACCATTATATGTCAATCCAAAATGGCTACTGGTTCGAGCTTGAGTTGTCCCTCATCTCCAATGGGTGGTAACTCGGGTTGAGGCATAACCTGCTGTCCAATCAGTTCGATCTTGATCATGTGAAAATTCAACAGTTAAGATTATCCCGCCATGATGTGAATTTAAGGACAATAGTGACTCGGACTTGATTTCTCCTTGGCATATAATGTAGACATCTAAAATTAAAATCCGTCCCTTTGAGATGATAGTGACCATGGTTTAAAAAACGGCCTTTATTTTTAAATCTGTCCCATTGAGATGATAGTGACCGCAGTTTAAAAAATGGACCTTATAACAAAAATAATGGCCGTTGTAACAGATTCGGACCTCTGCCGTTATGTTGTGTATCATTTTACTGTTCCGTTATTTTCTGAATTTTTTTTTTAAAATATCATTGTTATTTCCTTTATAATAAAGTTTATTTTCCGTTATATCCTTTATTTTCTGTTATTTTCCATTTTTGCCTCTGTACGTGCCTTACAACACGTTGTAACGGAAAAAGGGCAATGTCCCTAGTCCGTTATACCGTTATAACGGCCCTTTTAAACCTTGATAGTGATTATCCAATCTATAGCATTCGCTTTGATGATCAGAAAAATATGAGCAGAGCAGCAAAGAGTAAGGATCATCTAGTTGTGACCCACCTATGCACAACGTCTACGGCAACTATGTAAGACGTTGGTTTTGGGTCTCTAACATTTAGATGACAGAGCATCCAACCATGTACATTTTTATTGAGTCCGTCTAGGGCTACACCCATTTCTTACATCCACTTCTTACACCCGAGGTTGGGCCCACATGGAGATCATGTTGGACAATCCAACCATACATTGAGTTATCCTTGCCATGATGATCATCGTTGCTAAAAATCAGTTCACTTCAAAATTGCTCACCATATAAAAAAATTGACTGAAAATAATGGTTAAATTGGATGGTCTGGATTTTTTAAATTAAAGTCATATTTTTATGGGGTTAGGAATGTTAAAATGTCCTGATTTTTTGTGAGGAAGATAACAGTATGAAAAGCTCAATGTGCAGTTGGATTGTCCAACATGATCTCCATGTGGGCCCCAACACTGGGTGTAAAAAGCGGATGTAAGAAATGGGTGTAGCTCTAGACGGACTCATTTTTATTTGAGGTTTTGGGCTGTGTTGCTACCATACGGGAAAGAAATTCGCTGCCCCTAAAATGTCTGACAAGTACCCCTTGTTAACCACTAACCAAGGGCATAATGCGGGTTGGGTTAAGGGATTCGGGTACGTGTCAGACATTATTGCTGGAGATACTCCAAAGATTGAAGTTCCCCGGGTCCAGCGAGTCTTTTCTTGCTATAATTATAATCCCTAGTTTGCGAGTAAAACCGTAAAACTTCTGTCACAGCGTTGTGTCACAACGCACAATACGAGCCATGCATGTGGCACAATGTTATTGGACGCTGACTGTATGGATGTTTGGCCAGTCCCTCGGTGGACCTCTAAACCAAAAATCAGTCTGATTAGTGATTTCACTGATTTCTAAGCGATTCGATTGAAGTTATATTCATGGGTCGACTTGGGTGCAAATATCCAAAGGTTGTAAATCACTAATCAGGCTGATTTTTGGTCTATAGGTCCACCGAGGGACTGGCCAAACATCCATACTGTGAGAATCCACTAAGAGTGTGCCACGTGGCTCTATTGTGCGTTGTGACAGACAGAAGTTTTACTCCTAGTTTGCCATTGAAAACCAATGAAGATAGGCAAGACTACGTACTGTGTACACAACACTTTGGTAATATATAGTTCACAGTTCAGATTTCACAGTTGGGGATTTTAAAAGTTCAAGCTTAGAGAGGTTCATGTACAGAGAAGAAGGCTGCTAAGAAGTAGCATTTCACGTGGGCGGTTGGATCTGATGGATTAGATGTCTGGCTGTAATAAGCCTAAGAAATATCATAAACCATTGCTGACAGTCCTTCCATTGGGAATTAAAGTGGAATCACCAACTGCATCAACGCGTCATGATAAATGCAGTGAGGATATTTAAGTGGCGATGAGGAAGCAGTTGAGAGCGTTTAATGCAGGCCAAGGACGATCAGGACTACATAAGGCCCTCGTGTTTAGAAATCTTACAAACATCTCTCGCCAAGATGACAAGTGGAACTAGGAACATTGCGCTTTTGTCACTGCTTTGTTTTAACGTTTTTGTAGTCTGTGCTCTTGCTAGAGATGTTGCGAGTGCGAAGACTGATGATGAGAAGTTCCTTGCCTTTGGTAAGGGCGGTGGATTCGGTGGCGGAGCTGGCGGTGGTTTAGGCGGTGGGCATGGTATTGGTGGTGGATTTGGTGGAGGCGCTGGTGGTGGTGCCGGTGGCGGAGCTGGCGGTGGCATTGGTGGTGGTTTCGGTAAGGGTGGTGGAATTGGTGGCGGTGGGGGATTAGGTAAGGGTGGTGGATTTGGCGGTGGTGCAGGTGGTGGATTTGGTAAGGGTGGTGGAATTGGTGGTGGTGCTGGTGGTGGGTTCGGTAAAGGTGGGGGACTTGGCGGTGGTGCTGGTGGCGGATTCGGCAAGGGTGGTGGAGTTGGCGTCGGTGCAGGCGGCGGATTTGGTAAGGGTGGTGGTGTTGGCGGCGGTGCAGGAGGCGGATTTGGTAAGGGTGGTGGAGTTGGCGGCGGTGCAGGTGGTGGATTCGGTAAGGGTGGTGGAGTTGGTGGCGGTGCAGGTGGCGGATTTGGTAAGGGTGGTGGAGTTGGTGGCGGTGCAGGTGGTGGATTCGGTAAGGGTGGTGGAGTTGGCGGCGGTGCAGGTGGCGGATTCGGTAAGGGTGGTGGAGTTGGCGGCGGTGCAGGTGGTGGATTCGGTAAGGGTGGTGGAGTTGGCGGCGGTGCAGGAGGTGGATTCGGTAACGGTGGTGGAGTTGGCGGCGGTGCAGGAGGTGGATTGGGTAAGGGTGGTGGTGTTGGCGGGGGTGCTGGTGGTGGATTCGGTAAGGGTGGTGGTGTTGGCGGCGGTGCAGGAGGTGGATTCGGTAAGGGTGGTGGAGTTGGTGGCGGTGCAGGAGGTGGATTTGGTAAGGGTGGTGGAATTGGCGGTGGAGTTGGGGGTGGTGCAGGAGGTGGATTCGGTAAGGGTGGTGGAGTTGGGGGTGGTGCAGGAGGTGGGTTTGGTAAGGGTGGTGGCATTGGCGGTGGAGGCGGTGGGGGGTTTGGTAAAGGTGGTGGGGGCGGCATTGGTGGAGGATTCGGTAAGGGTGGTGGAATTGGGGGAGGGATAGGAGGAGGTTCTGGAGGCGGATTTGGGGGTGGATTTGGAGGAGGTGGTGGTGGTGGGTTCGGAGGAGGTGGTGGGTTCGGAGGTGGAGGCGGAGGCGGAGGCGGAGGTGGTGGAGGAATCGGAGGACATCACTGAGGTTCTACACTTCTACGTTGCATGGAAGAAGCAAACAACGTTGTTTCTTTGATTACGTTATATTTTCTTTTTGCTAAGCATTTTATTACCACTATTATATGCCTTATCGCATCATGATATCCCTTCAACAACTTATTGTTGCTTTCCTATTACTATATCCAATTATATCATCTCTCTCTCTCTCTCTCTCTCTCTCTATGGTGGGCCTTTTCTTTTGTTATTTTTTAAATAGGCCCAACACAATGCATTTCAAATTTAGCCGGAAACCTCTCATGGGCCTTCTTCCTTGAAACCCTAGTTTTAAGTTCTATCAAATTATATATAAAGATGAAATGTAAGTCCTTTTGCTCTCAAATCCCCTACCTTTTTTACTTTCAATTTTCCCCCCCTCACTATTACGATTTTTGTTACTCACCTATTGCTATCTGGGCCCACATGGATGTTTAGCCCATTTATCACCAATTGATAGCTGGGCCCACTGACCACATGGATGTTTAGCCCATCCCTTTGTAGACATTCAAACCAAAATCAGCTTGCTTGATGATTTCTAGCCATTGGTTTTAGGTCCCCTAAAAAATGGGTGAATTCATTCCTTAAAAAGTAAAAAAGATCTAATGGCTAGAGATTACCAATCAAGGTGATATTTGTTGTGTATATCCACCAAGGGTGGGCTAAACAGTCATTATTGTCAGTGGTCCCAGAGGGCAGTGGTGAGTAACAAAGATCACCAAACCGGCTTACGCCTTTGACAGTCTACCTTGTTATATCTTTTTCCTTTAAACTATTTATAATGAAAAAATAAAGAATAAAAAAAGAAGAAGAAGAAGATGTTTAAATAATTATATCATAATTATTTAGATTTTAACTGTTTTAGTTTTTAGTTCTTAACTGTTTTTTCATCATGCTCCCATCTTTCCTTTTAGGTATTTCTTGCACAAAAACTGAAAAAAAGTATTTTCTCAAGGGTCGGGCTCGGGGGACCCCCATTTTTTACACTCATTTTGGTGTACCCACATAGAAGATGAATCAATATGGCTGATTTTCGGTGAGGATGATAAATCATTCTGATATTCATAGACTGGTTTAGAAGTTGAAGAATTATGGACCGTCCATTTTTACCATGTAACTTGGAAACCACATTTGACGGGGATAGAAATTTCAGAATTGGCTGATTTTTTTGTTGAGGTGATCTATATGGTGAGGAGATCATCGGTACGCCAAAATGGTTGTCCAAAACTGGGGTAAAAAATGGGGGTCCCCCGAGTCCGACCCTTTTCTCAAACCATGTTCTGTCTTCTAAATCAATTTAAACGGTAAAAAAAAAAAAAATCTGAAACAAGGACTAAAGTAGGATTTGAGAGAAAAAAAGGACTCACCACAAATTATTTGCATAAACGGCAACCCATTGTTGTCATAGGTGTTTCTTTCAAAATGTTATCAATTTCAGCAATTTTCCATTAATTTTTTGTTGTTTTCTTTTTTAATGAGCAAAATCTGAATAAATTTTTTATGGGTCGGGCTCAGGGGACCCCTTTTTCTGACCACTCTCGTGTTCGTTTTCTTGGCCCGTTGGACTCGGTGGTTGTCAGTGTCGAGCTGGCATCACTTTTTGCCTTTTCGGGGCCTGATCAGCAATTTTCCATTAATTTTTTGTTGTTTTCTTTTTTAATGAGCAAAATCTGAATAAATTTTTTATGGGTCGGGCTCAGGGGACCCCTTTTTCTGACCACTCTCGTGTTCGTTTTCTTGGCCCGTTGGACTCGGTGGTTGTCAGTGTCGAGCTGGCATCACTTTTTGCCTTTTCGGGGCCTGACAACCACCATAGGATTGTGAAATCCACGGCCAAGTGCACGAACACCGAGAGAGGTCAGAAAAAGGGAGTCCTCGGATCTTGAGCCTTTTTTTATTTGATGTACAATGAGGACACAAAGCTTATAGAGATGATTACTCTTTGGTGAGCAAAAGATTAAAAAAAAGGTACGAAGAAGAAACTGGTAATAGGTAACCTGTTTAGTGGCACAACCTGGTCAAGGGTTCGGGCGGTCAGTGGTCAACCTAGCACTACTTTATATAAGAATTTTAATAAATTCAACTTGCTGGAAACAATCTTGTCTTGGTATAAAACCAATCCAAAATCCTATTATGATTTTCCTACTATCACATAGAAAACAAATTCTATTACAATATACTAGTGGACTGCGCATGAGTGATTGTAAGACCTTCTAGGAAGAAGCGGCAAATAAGAAAGTTTCAACCCAAAAAACAGTTTGGAAGATTAATTTGGAGGGGTGAATTTGTAAATTATGGCAACATGCAAGGCACAATTAGAAAATCAAAATTATTAAGGGTTATTTTGAAAATATGAAAGTAATGACATTTAAAATAATTAAGTTGTTATTAAGGAACTATTTTGGAAATATAAAAATAAAAAAAAATTACCTCAAGTGCTGTAAGTGTAATTACCTCCAGGGCTATAAGTTTACACTTACGGCCCAAGGCAACCACCTCTTCATTATTGGGTCCAAAATGGGCAGTCTTTTTAGAGATATGGATTCGAAACCCCAATTACCCTATTTTGAGCAACTTTTAAAAATGTATTCCTACTTTACCCTCATAGGTAGAGACGTAAGTTTTGTGGGTTTTAATAAAAAAAAGAAAAAAAAATTTGTGCCCCACAAATTGTGGAAGTGACGCATCATGAAACAATAAAAAGATATGACCAACGTCAATATCTCGAGGTTTGGTATCCACCAAACAGATAAGTACTCTCAAAGGAGCTAAATCACGAAATCTTATTGATCAAACTGTTTTTGCCTTTCGACACATTGAAAAGTCTCGATTGCCAATCTCATGAACTTTTAGTTCTTCTATAAATTATATCGCTAAGTTAGAAGTTTGTTGAAGACTGAAGCATCAAAGATCAAGTGGACTTTATCAAATCAAAGAAGATTTAAAGTTGAAAAAAAATAATCTAAATGTTCAAGCTCAACTAAAGGCAGTGTCAAGCTCAACCATAAAGATTTGAAGCAAATGATCAAAAGTATGTTCTCACTCTACGAACATTCAACTATCAAGAATCTAATGTTGCGGATATTTGCGTACATCTAAGGGTACACCGCGCGTTGCAAGCAGATCAAATTTAACCCTAGATGTCTCCCGATTCTTTTGGTATCGTTTGGTAGCTTTCCTATTGACATAGGATAGTAATAATAAATTGTTTGGGATCTTTTGTGAAGGTCTACGAGGACCGGCCGACTGACTACTTTGAGCGGCCGACTGGAGTCTTCTGACTCTGATCGGTCGACCGGTCAAAAGGTGAGGTCGATCGAATCCTTCAGCATAGATATTTTTAGGTTCTGACCTAACGGGTTGACCTGCCAAATTGTGCGGCCGACCGAGTCCGGTCGACCGGTCAATTTGTGCGGTCGATCCCACCCTTTCTCGATCTCGTTTTGACTCAATCTTTTGTGCGATTTTAGGTGCACTCTAGTCATTCCAACAGTTATTTTAGGTATGTTTCTCGTGAGAGGGTATAGCTTCCAATCTGAAATACCATCGGTCCGTTCTCTTTAATCCAATATACCTAGAAGGAATGGTTGATTAGGTATTTAAAATTAATTAAACCTAAACAGTTTTACCAGTTTTTGGTAAGGGAGAAAATCGCATGCCTTAGTTGTTTGATAAAGGATTATCACAACCGATTCAAATCGAATATACATCCATGATATATTTTCTTTTCGTCATTTGTTCTAATCAATATGAATTGCGGAATACAAACAAACAATCACACAAGACAAGAGATGTTTACGTGGAAACCTTAGCCAAGAAAAACCCACAGGACCACATCCAGACGGAAAGTATTACCAACTGAAAAGTTAAACAAAACAAAGGTTACCTATGCAACACCATTGCAAATACAGCTTCCAACTTTAGCCAAACCTACTGCCGATGCGTCCACGTCCTCTAAATCAACGCTACGAATCTATGTGCTCCTTCCCAGCCAAGAAGCATTGTCCGCTTGTTCAGTTTGGTACACCCTAAACCTACTGTTGATCGGCCACTCTGATTTTAATTATCAACACTCCCGCCTTTGTAGAAGGTAAAGGATTCAGTACACCCTGAACCATAGGTTGCTCAAAGGTGTTGAGTCACACTGGTACACTTAGGCTACTAGGTCGAATATCAAAGTGGAAGACCTAAGCTGAGTGATGGATCAAGCACTTGGCTTTGATAAAAAAGAAGAACAAGCTCACAAGATGTGAATGAGATAACTAGGCTTGTTTCTCTTTGAATGAACACTCTAATAAATAAACATTTTCTTCTCTCTCTTGAAGTATATAAGTGTCAATGTGTCACTCTATGTGTATTTAGAGAAGGTATAGAAGGGTTGTATTTATAAAATTCATAACCCTGAGCCTTATAGAACGTGGGATCGTGGAAACTAGAATTTCAGATCTAAAATAGACTCAATCCTTGTCAAGTCCAATCCATTGTACTCTGGGTCCAATCGATTGGACAAGGTCCAATCGATTGGCCTTGTACGGATGGCAATTTCCTTCGTAAATCCAATCGATTGTACATAGTCCAATCGATCGAACTTAAATCAGTTTATGTTCTATAGGCTCCAATCGATTTTACAGAGGTCTCTAGTCGATGGGACTATGATCATGTTCTGTCTTGCAGACTCCAATCGATTTTACTGATGTGTCCAATTGATTGGGCTTTGATCATGTTCTATCTTATAACCTCCAATCGATTTTACAGATGTGTCTAATCGATTGGGCTTTGATCATGTTCTATCTTGTAGACTCCAATCGATTGGGCTTTGATCATGTTCTACCTCGTAGCCTCCAATCGATTTTACGGAGTCCTCCAATCGATTGGGCTATATCTAATCGATCGAATTTTCCCTAAAGTCAATAACTTTGACTAAGACTCAAGTCTGTCCAATGACTAGGTTTGACTATTATATTTTATTTATTTTAAATCTATTCCTATGGCCACTAAGTCACTTACCTTCCTAAGCGAGCATCTATAACCGACAAATGGGCAGTTACTCAGATGACTCTTATCGTCAACCGTTTGATTCTTGCTGTCTCTGTCTTCTAGTCTTCACGTAGTCGGCGAAGTATGGGTACTACGACATCTTCACACTACACTGGTGCTTGTAGAAACGGTTACAAGAATGTTTTTATGTCAAACAGAATCTTTGCCAAATTGAATATGAAGATATTCCTTATAATCTCCTCCTTTGGCAATTCCGTGACAAAAAAAAATTTAATCATAAAGAAGGTAAACAAAAATTAATCACAATCCTACCCTCTTACATGATTCACTTATTATCTCACAATCTCTCGGAGATAATCGAACATATAATAGAATAGCTTTTGATCTGTTCCCTACACATTCTATCAACAACACATACCATGTAATATCATCGACAATCAATAAATCATTAAAATCTAGTGAGTTAATTATGCACATCACAAGTAGAGAAATTTAAAAAATAATATCAACAATTTTTTCTCCCCCTTAATTTCTCCCCCCTATCTCATACATCTACTTATTTTTACCTCTATGATTTTCTCTCTCCATTTTTATCACAGAATGACAAAGGTACAAAAATATAAGCAGATAATAAACATACAATAGATATCATTATGAAAAATAGGTGCATAAATATATATCAAACTACTATAAAGTTTAGACCATTAATCATCAATTTATGGAAGATCTTGACAATAGATGAAACCTTGGAGAGTCGTAACATGAATATCAAATTAGACGAACTTATTTTTAAAAGTTTAAAAAAAAAATTAAATAAATGCTAATTAAAACTTGGTTGATAAGTACTGACTTAGAGTAATTCAAAATACTGAACTCAAATAAGATATGATTTCTAATACGATCATGAAATAGATATATTTTTATATATTCGTTAGTTAGGCATAAAATACTAAGTCACTGAAAGTAATAAAATCATTGCTCTTGGGAACCAATAGTGAATAATGTGCTGACATCATAATCGTAACAAGATAAGATAAGTAATTTCAGTAAAACTCTAGAAATCAAATTCTAAAAATCTTGGAAGTATCTTGTATCCAGATATGAAATCTTGATTAGAGCTATTAAGGGTTCTCACACACACTCTTGTATAAGGGTATTTGCTAATGGATATGAATTTTTATAGCAAATTGACTATCTTTTACACCTTTTTTATTCACTTTAAATAAGGTAGCTTTCACTCAGGTAGTCATTTTCTACAGTAATAAAAATCAGATTACAATTTCAAACGGGGCTGTACAAATGTCTTTCAGATTAATTTTTGGAGGTAGTTATTTTCTTAGAACAACAACTTACATTGGGAGGCCAACAGTCGACTATGGTGCAGTTTCGAAATCAACTAAAGGTGGGAACACTACTAATTTGAAGTTATAGTCAGTAGAGGTTTATTCCTAATCAAGATAATACAAGATCTCACACCTCTATCAAATCCATTCCCACAGTAATAATCAGTGTGCATGTGAAAAATATAAGATATATTATTTCAATAATCTACTAATGCACACTAATAAAATTGACCAATCATAATAATTAAAAGATATAATACTAATATTAGCAAAACTGTACTAACAGAGTTAAGTTCTTGTTCTTTGAATGTTCTCAAAAATTACTGCTCATCAAAATTATATATTTAAATAATAATTTTAACATTTTTCTTAACATTTGATCTTTTGATTTTCTTTTCTGAAATTTTTTAATTTTTATTCTTCAAAACAAAGCAAAATAAAAACAAAAACAAAAAAAAATCCCTCCACAGATAATAAAAATGGAAAACACGAAGGGATAAAAAGTACATCGCTAAGAGATAGGACACTTTAGAGCAGTTCTCCTTCAAAGAATCTTTTCTAACCCACACAGATGTGATTTTAGGGATAGACTAATTCTCTTAGGATCTATCCTCTTTTGAGTTACAGAACTCTGAGGATGTCTGAATTTCTCAAGAGACTCGATCTCCTTGATTAACTCTCTAGACCTTTCCAGTAGGTCTTTCATCTTCCTAGATAGCACATCCAATTTATTTATCTCATAATGTATCTTCATAGGAAATTTTTGACTTTTCACATTCTGAGTTGAGTTCACATCTTTCTCTAGAGAATTTTGATGTCCTCTTCTCAATTTATGACAGTCTCTAATCATATGACCCAAATTTTTGCAGTACGTACAAGGACTATTGCTTTTGACAACTTTGATTTGGTCAATGATCTGAGTGGGAATAGCTTGTGCCTTAACAAAAATCGTCTTAGAAGAAGACCATTTTTCTTGATATGGTTTGTAGCCCAAGTCATGTTAGTCTCCGTAGACTTTACCCACACGAAGAATCTCATCGAGCTTTGCAGAATTAGATGAGAATCCTGACACATCTTTATTAATTTTAAGAAGCTTATTTTCTAGGGATTCCTTATGTGTCATACAAGTTTGGAATTCATATTCCAATGACTTATTCTTTTTTAATAGTGACTCATTCTCTTGTTCTAAACTAGTAATCGACACTTCTAATTTTTCAGTGTCGATCAATAAGGCAGCATTTTCAGAGTCAAGACATTTAACTCTATCAGATAAAACTTTATTTTTCTTTATGAATTTTATTGATTCCTCGTATAGTTTTTTCACACCAACTACCGAGTCATTCGAGTCCTCATTATAAGAGTCTTCCGAACCCTCATCATCATTTTTCTTGGATTCTCCATGAGATCAATAAGGACTATTAAACCGAGCAACAAAAGTTATATACTTATCAGTCTTTTCATTGCTATTTGAATCATCAAAATTATCTTCTAATTCTTCATCCCATGTGGCATTGAAAGCTTTTGCCTTGCCTTTATATTCTTCTTTGTTTGAGCAAACATTAGCAAAGTGATCAAAACCCTTACATTTGAAATATTAGGATTCGCTTGAGGGCTTTCCCTAGGGACCTTTCACTTCTGCTACCTCTCTCATGAGGTTTGGCATGTTTCTTTGATTTATCAAAAGTTTTATTGTTATTAAATCTATCATTTTTAGAACGAAAAAGCTTTTTGAACTTTTTAACAAATAATGTCATTTCAACTTCAGAGTCAACATCTGACTCTGAGTCCTGAGCTTCGGAAACTTTAAGGGCTAAACCCTTTTATTTCTTTGGTTGTCTCAAATTCATCTCATAAGTTTGTAGAGACCTAACCAACTCATCAATTTTGAGAGAGTCAATATCCTTGTTCTCATCAATAGCTGTTACCTTAGCCTAAAACCTATCAAGTAAGGATCTAAAGATTTTCTGAACTACTTTGGGTTCAGGAATACTTTCACCCAAGTTGTGAGCAGAATTCACAATATCACTGAGTTGAGCATAGAATTCAGTGAATGTGTCATTCTCTTCCATTCTCATGGATTCGAACTTAGTGGTCAGCATTTGTAGTTTAGAAATTTTAACTACTGACGTTTCTTCATTGGTGACTTTAAGAATGTCCCATGCTTCTTTAGCTAATGAACATGTAGAGATTCTTCAAAATTCATTCTTATCAACCGCATTAAAAATAGTATTTAGCCTTTTGCTATTTAAACAACAATAGTCTATGTCATCTTTGCTCCAGTCGGCTTTTGGTTTAAGAATAGTTTTATCTCCTACTGTCATTGTGGGTGGTGACCAACCATCCACTACAGCCATCCAGACTCTTTCATCAATAGACTTTAGAAAAGCCCTCATCTTAGCCTTGCAATAGGCATAGTCTTCTCCATCAAACAATGGAGGTCTGGATGTATTTCCACATTCTCTTTGCATTTTGATAAATTAATGAAAATAGACTAATTTTATAGGAATCTAAATAAAGAAAACATAATAGTCAAACCTAGTCATTGGACAAACCCGAGTATAAGTCAATGTTATTGACTTCTAGGAAAGTCCAATCGATTAGACTATTTGGGCCAATCGATTGGACAAAACCCAATCGATTGGAGACCTTTGTAAAATCGATTGGAGTCTACGAGACAAAACATGATCAAAGTCCAATCGATTGGAGACCTCTGTAAAATCGATTGGAGTCTACGAGACAGAATATGATCAGAGTCCAATCGATTGGAGACCTCTGTTAAATCGATTGGAGCTTACGGGACATAAACTTATTTAAGTCCGATCAATTGAACTATGAACAATCGATCGGATTTACGAAAGAAAAACCCATCCGTATAAGGCCAATCGATTGGGCCAAACCTCTGTTAAATCGATTGGAGCTTACGGGATACAAACTTATTTAAGTCCGATCGATTGGACTATGAACGATCGATCGGATTTACGAAGGAAAAACCCATCCATACAAGGCCAATCAATTGGACTTTGCCCAATCGATTGGACCCAGAGTACAATCGATTGGATTTCACACGTATTGAGCCTTTCTCAGATCCAAAATTCTAGTTTCTACTCTCCCATGTTCTAAAGGGCTCAGGGTTACGGATTCTATAAATATAACCCTTCTATACCTTCTCTAAATATACTTCTATACACATTGAATAGAGATAAGAAAAGTTTATTTATTAGAGTGTCCATTTGAAGAACAATATGTTTTTTATCTCATAAACATCTTGTGAACTTGTTCCTCTTCAAGATCAAAGTCAAGAGCTTGATCCATTACTCAGCTTAGGTATTTCACATAGATATTTGACCTAGTAGCTTGAGTGTACTAGTGTGACTCAACACCTATTGAGCAACCTAGGGTTCAGGGTGTACTGAATCCTTCACCTTTGGCAAAGGCTAGAGTGTTGAGAATTAAGATTAGAGTGGCTGATCGACGATAGGTTTGGGGTGTACCAAACGGAACAAGCAGACAAAACTTCTTGGCTGAGAGGGCACGCATGGACTCGTAGCGTTGATTCAGAGGATATGGAAACATCGGCAGTAGGCCTTGGCTAAGGTTGGAAGCTGTATTTGCAACGGTGATGTGTGGGTAACATTTGTTTCGTTTAACTTTTTAGCTAGTGATACTTTCCGTCTGGACGTAGTCTCATGGTTTTTCCTTGGCTAAGGTTTCTATGTAAAAATCTCTTATCTTGTGTGATTGTTTGTTTGTATTCCGCTATCTATATTGATTAGATCAAACGACGAAAAGAGAATATACCACGGAGGTATATTCGATTTGAATCGGTTGTGATAATCATTTATCAAACAACTAAGACATGCAATTTTATTCCTTACCATAGACCAGTAAAACTGTTTAGGTTTAATTAACTTTAATATCTAATCAACTCCCCCTTCTAGGTATTTTTGATTATAGAGAATAGACCGGTTACTTTTTCAATTGGTATCAGAACGGGTTATTCTATAAAAGACTTAATCACCTGAATTTAGATTCCTGTAAGATCGGTTCATTCTTTTCATTATAAAGATGCCGAAAGAAGGGTTCATTGTGAATAGTCGTAGTGACTCAGACAGTGAAGATCAATGTGATATTTATACTGCTTATAAAGGGTTATATAAAGAAAGTCTTAGACTGACCAAAGCAACTAAGAAATTGGCTAATAGAGTTGAATATCTTGACTTTAAAAATTCTGCTTGTAAACTAGACAATAATGAATTATCTGTGCTAGTTGGTCAGCTTAGGGAAGAGAAAAAATCTCTTCAAGAGAGAAATAAGTTATTGGAATGCGAATTCCAAACTTTTACGGATGCTAAAATGTCTTTTGAAAGTGAGCATGAAAAATATGAAACTATTTTTAGACAGCATGAAGAAGAGAAAGCTATCCTCCAAGACAAAGTTAAATTTCTTGAAACTAATTATCAGGAATGTCAGGAGAAGAGGAAGTCACTTGAACTTGATCTAGTTCAATTGAAAAATGACTTGCCGTATATTTCTCAAAGCACTGAGAAATTAAATGAGATTCTAAGTGTGGGACAAAGATATAGAGACACACGGGGAATTGGATATGTTGACAATATTAATACATCGTCGTCTTCAGGAACTAAATTTATAAAAGCAAAAGTTCCTTCCATACCACATGTGGATCAACCTAGACCCAGACCAGTTATTCATGCGGCTGTGTGTAATTACTGTAGGGGTAGAGGTCACCTGAGTAAGAATTATTTAAAAAAGAGGAGAGATACCATGGTTCCCCTCAAAAGAAAATCATATGGGAACCAAGGAGATCTACTCCATAAAATGACAGCCTTACATAAAAAATCGGATGCCTTGAGTAGAGAGCTTGTAAACCTTATGAAACTCAAGGGCACCCAAATTCAAAGGGCTCAGAAGAAAATGACAAATAAAAAGAGAAATGTCAATCCTCCATCACTGCCTATACAAATGGCGAAGAAAAATAACCCACCTAAAAGGAATAAGACCATATGGGTGAGAAAGGAATGACCGATAAATCTAGATTTTATTTGGAATGAATTTCTTATGAAGTCTAGTGGCACTTGAACCATTTATTGAATAAATGTGGTTCTTTACACTCTTCTTTATTTTATGAGTTGGGTGTATAGTTTTGTTTTAGGATTTTATTTTTTTCATAGTTTTCCGTTTGTTTTTTATCTTTGCTTATTTGCATTGTTTTAAGTTTATCTATTCAAAAACAAAAAATTGAAAATTTGAAAATTAAATTTTTTTTGTGTCTTGTTAAGATTTTGTTTTAGAGTTGTGCATTGCATAATTGCTTTTAATAGAATGGGTATTGACTCTAAAAAATTCTAGAACCAGGACTTGGCACAAGGTAAATTAAGACTAGATCATTGTAGAAATCTCTAGAATATTTAGAAGATTAGTCTATTTTACTAATTCTCAGTTAGTAGATGTTTATAAGTTTTAACTGTTATTAACATGCACACTGATTGATACTGGTTGGGACTAGATTTGATAGAGGTAACAAATCTAATATTCTATGGGAATCAAGAATAAACTTTTACTTTTCATAACTTCAAATTAGTTGTGTTCCTACTCTCAGTTGATTTTAAAATTATAATATAACCGACAGTTAGCCTCTTTGTATGATAGTTCTCTATGAAAAGAGCTACCTCAAGTGGATGTGGTAAAATCTATATGACCCCGATATATATAAAAATCTGATTACATAAATTAAGCAGAAGATACCATATCAACCGAATGTGAAAGCTACTATACCAACCAATTGTTAAAAGATGAGAACTTGAAAAATAAAATTCTAGTAAAACAAGTGAGTAAAAAATAACCATGTTTGCTACAAAAGTTATGTAAAATCACATTGGCAAATACACTTAAAAATAGAGAGTTTAGTGAAAACCTATGAGCTCTAATAAGAATTTCATGATTGGATACAGGATACTTCCAGATTTTGAGTAGATATTTAGAATTTTACTAATATCTATTTTGTACCCTAGGAAGTGGAAAGTTAAATCACAATACACTCAAGTGACAGAAATTGAAAATTCAACTAAAGTGAACTAGGTTGACTGACTGGCTCTGATAAATGGTTTAAATTGATTGCAGTTGAACTATTTAAAATCAAACTGAGTAGTTAAGTCTAAAATCTTAGGTTTGATATTTGTTAGTGCCAATCACATTGAAACTCATTATGCATTGCATTTAACTTGACTTTTCATGAATTTTAGCATACTTCAGATTTGACATTTTTATTCGAATTAATCCGGATTGATCTGAGTTGAGTTTTGTGAATTGTAAATCTTTTCAGAGATGATTTAAAATTTTAAAATTCATTTGAAAAAGATTTATGAATGGTTAGATGGTTTTACCAAAATTTAAACCATTGATGTATTTAGACTATGCGTCATGCTTATCTTTTAGTCTTTATATTTGTTATCATGTTACACTGTTGCACTTGTGGTTCATGATAATATATTATGCATACTATTTATCTGTTTATTTTCTGTACCTTTGTCATTCTATAACAAAAAGGGGGAGAGAAAATCATATGAGGTAAACTAATAGATGCATGAGATAGGGGAGAAAAATTATTTACATTGTTTTTTCAATTTCTCTGGCTATGATGTGCATAATTAACTCACTGATTATTTTTGCCGATAATATTACATGGTATGTGTTATTGGCAAAATGTGCAGGAAAAGCTACTATTCTATCATCTGTTCGATTATCTTCAAGAGAGTATGAGATAGTGAGTAAATCTTTTAAGAGGGTGTGATTGTAATTATTTTGTGTTTAACTTCTATATGATTAAATGTTTTTTGTTAGGGAATTGCCAAATGGAGATATTATAAGGAATATTTTCATATTCTAGTTTGACAAAGATTTTGTATGACATAAAAACATTTATATAATCGTTCCTACGAGCACTAGTATAGTGTGAAGATGTCATGGTACACATATTTTGTCGACTACGTGAAGACTAAAAGATAGAGACAACAATAATCAAACAGTTGACGACATAAGTCATCTGAGTAACTACCTATTTGTCGGTTATAGATCGTGTACGCTCGCTTAGGAAGGTAAGTGACTTAGTGGCCATAGGAATAGGTTTAAATGAATAAAACATAATGGTCAAACCTAATCATTGGACAAACCCGAGTCTAAGTCAATGTTATTGACTTCTAGGAAAGTCCAATCGATTGTACTATTTGGGCCAATCGATTGTACAAAGCCCAATCGATTGAAGACTTCTGTAAAATTGATTAGAGTCTACGAGACAGAACATGATCAAAGCCCAATCGATTGGAGACTTCTGTAAAATCGATTGGAGTCTATGAGACAGAACATGATCAGAACCCAATCGATTGGAGACATCTGTTAAATCGATTGGAGCTTACAGGACACAAACTTATTTAAGTCCGATCAATTGAACTATGAACAATCAATCAGATTTACGAAGGAAAAACCCATCTGTACAAGGCCAATCGATTGGACCCAAAACCCAATTGATTGGACTTCACACGTATTGAGTCTTTCTTAGATCCAAAATTTTAATTTCTACTCTCCCACGTTCTAAAGGGCTCAGGGTTACGAATTTTATAAATATAACTCTTCTATGCCTTCTCTAAATACACTTCCATACACATTGAATAGAGAGAAGAAATATTTATTTATTAGAGTGTCCATTCGAAAAGCAAGAAACTTTTTATCTCATAAACATTTTGTGAGCTTGTTCCTCTTCTAGATCAAAGCCAAGAGCTTGATCCATTACTTAGCTTAGGTCTTTCACATAGATATTTAACCTAGTAGCCTGAGTGTACCAGTGTGACTCAACACCTATCGAGCAACCTAGGATTCAGGGTGTACTGAATCATTCACATTCCGCAAAGGTTGGAGTGTTGAGAATTAAGATCGGAGTAGCTGATCGACGGTAGGTTTGGGGTGTACCAAACTAAACAAATGGACAAGGCTTCTTGGCTTAGAGGGAGCGCGTGAACTCGTAGCGTTGATTCAGAGGATGTGGACGCATCGGTAGTAGGCCTTAGCTAAGGTTAGAAGTTGTATTTGCAATGGTGCTGCGTAGGTAACCTTTGTTTTGTTTAACTTTTCAGTTAGTGATACTTTCCATTTGGACGTGGTCCCGTGGTTTTTCTTTGGCTAAGGTTTTCATGTAAAAATCTCTTGTCTTGTGTGATTGTTTGTTTGTATTCCGTTATCTATATTGATTAGATCAAACGATGAAAAGAGAATATACCACGGAGGTATATTCAATTTGAATCGGTTGTGATAATCCTTTATCGAACAACTAAGGCATGCGATTTTATTCCCTACCATAGACCAGTAAAACTGTTTAGGTTTAATTAATTTTAAATACCTAATCAACCCCTCCCTCCTTCCCCCTTCTAGGTATTTCTGATTATAGAGAACGGACCGGTTACTTTTTCAAACGGGTCGGGTTGGGGCCGGGCTCCAAAGTACCCAAGCTAAGCCGCAGGTTCATGGGCCATAAATGACTGTGGAAGCTTCGAACATGTTTCACGTGTTAGAAAGGTTGCCACATCACCATTTAAAAATCAAGGTGGGCCAACACCTACCCCGTGTCCCACACTATTTTTCTTGGTAAAAAACTTCTCACAGCGTTATGACAGATGCTTCTGTAACTATGCAAAATATAGGCTACGTGGCACACTCTTAGTGGACGCTGACTGTATGGATGTTTGGCCAGTCCCTCGGTGGACTTATAAACCAAAAATCAGCCTGATTAATGATTTACAACCTTTGGATCTTTGCACACAAATAACGCTCAATAATGCTCGAATTGCTACCGTTAAAATCAACCCATCAAAATAACTTCAATCGAATTGTTTAGAAATCACTAATCAGGCTGACTTTTGGTTTACCGGTACAGGGAGAATAAAACTTTGATGACAAGGCACAATATGAGCCACGTGGAACACTCTTAGAGGACTCTGACCGTATGGATGTTTGGCCAATCATTAGGAGGACCTACAAACCAAAAATCAGCCCCATTAGTGATTTATAGGCGTTGGATTTGAACATCCATACGGTCAGCATGAACTAAGAGTGTGCCACGTGGCATGTATTACAGAAGCATCTGTCAGAACTTGTGACAATTTTTACTCCAAGCAAGTTGGCATCGTCCCTACTAGTACGATACTGTAGCATCGTCGTCCCAAGGTTCAGAACACAGATGATTTGAAGTTTGAACAAATCCCAAAAAGGCAAAAACCACCACATCCACACCAATGGTTTGAACTTTGAAGTTTGAACAGAAGGACGACGATTATCGTCCTTGGGACAATGCTGTTACTCTCGATTTTTTCTTTCCTTATTAATTTTCTTCCAAAAATTTCTCCTTCAAAATTCAAATCGTTACCAAAAACTCTCGAATCTTCATAGTTCAGACTTCAGAGTATTCAGACCTCTTAGAGAAACTTTGAACAGTTGACCTAAAACCGGAAAACCGGAAAAAAAGGAAAAGAAAAGAAAAGCTCCTGAAGCTTTGGATTCTTATTTAGTCAAAGCTACAGTTAGCCTTTTTTTTTTTTTTGATGTTTTTGTTTTTCGGACGAGTTGGAAAGATGGTCGGTGGTGTTGATTATATGAGGGCCCAAACTCTGCTTCTTTTGAAACAAAAGGTACTTCTTTTAATGACAATTTGATCCCTTTTGGTTGTTCTGCAACATTGATATAATGGATGCATATGGTTTTTCTTCAATTTTGGGTTTAGACTTTAGAAACGCATTATTTTGACCTGGTTTGAAGAAAATCTTCAGGTTGGTGGGGCTGAATTTAAGTGTTAGAGATAAATTTTGGTGCGTTTTCGAAATTTTTCCGATTTTCATCGTTGGAATTACGGATATGGTTTTGATAGGGGTTTAGGGGTTAAAATTGGGTGGTTTTAGTGGATTTCCAAACTGGGATTGCAGAATATTGTTGGGTTTTTCCTTTACAGATATAATTTGGAGTGTTGAATTCTTGAATTTACAGTTTTGGATTTGAACTGTTTAAAAGAAATTCCTGTTTGGGGCGTGAGTTGGTGTTTTTTGTTTCTTTCTTTGGTAGAAATTTGTTTGTGTTTTCTTTTGTTCTAAGTAGAATCTTTGCTTTTATCTTCGTATATTTTTGCATGTTTCAATTAAAAATGAAATTGTATGAGAATGCAGTGGTTGCTGCGTTTAAATTTTGTCGATTACACCTAAACAGTGAAATTGTGCTTGAACTTTTTTCCTATTTTTCTCAAAGAGGAGTTCCTGATTTCTATCTTTTGTGGCTGATGGTGGTTATCAGAATTTTAAGTGTGATGATACAGTATGGGAGGTAACAAATGGATGAAAGGGCGGGGAATCCGTGTTAGACCCAGGTTGGGTAAGATAATGAAGTGCCTTTATACAGCAGAGCAGTTAAGAACAGATGAAATGGTTCCCTCATCCGAGTCCCTGGCGACCAGGGACTATTCGGTTAGTGGGTATTCTTCTCGAACTGGTGAGGGTGAACAGAGGTCTGATATTGGCAACATCGAAGAAGCCGAGTCATCTCTTCGTGAGAGTGGTTGTCTGAACTATGAGGTTGGTTTCTCCAAATCTTCTTGCTTTGAGGCTCTCATAATCTTTTGTGCTCTTGATTTTCTGTTGTCTCTTGCATGTGGATATTTGTCTTAGGAATGGTTTTTTAACTACATGATGAAACTAGATCTCTGATAATTGAGGATTCCGTAGGGAATTTACTAAGTACCGACCCGTTAAGAGCAGTTGAAATCATTGAGCAGTCTCGTTTAGCCACAGTTTGGGTGTTGTCTTGAGCTGATAAACCAGATTAATTGGTCATTTATTCTGCTCAATTGCTTGGGTGACTTCACTTCTGCAACAATTTATTGATTTAGGGGTAGCCGAGATTTTCTACCTAGACATACACCAACCTTACGGCGAACCAATTTCTTTCCGAAAATGTTAAAGCCTTTAAATTTCCCAACTATAGTCCGTGGCATCTTCCCTAGTGGATGACAGTTGAGTCATTGAAACATGATCATCCTTAGAGATTATAATTCAGTTGGACCTGCTATCATGCATCCTTAATACAAAATTATTATCATAAATATTACGCAACTTTTGGACTCTATATTCCTTTTATTTATATTACATGTTATGGGGTACCTTCTTCATGCATCATGGAATTAAGTGACGTGCTTAAATTTCCCGGTTCATCTTCGCAAATATGTTCACGAGGCTTAGAGACCTTTGCTATTTATAGGAGGCGAGAGCATTGTTAGGAAGGCTTGAGTATCAAAGAGGGAACATTGAAGCTGCTCTTCATGTATTTGAAGGAATAGATATCGCTGCTGTGACTCCCAAGATGAAACTCTCCCTTGCAAGAAGAGGCGAATGCCACAAGCGCCATTCCCACGGTGATGCTGCTCCACCCATGTCTATGCATGCCATTAATTTACTCTTTGAAGCGATCTTTCTCAAAGCAAAATCATTGCAGGCCCTTGGGAGATATAAAGGTATTCTCTGAGCCTTGATTTGTCATATATTTGGAACCCTTTCTATATTATGATCATTACCTGTCATATACTATGTTTTTGCATCCTTTGATTTTTATTTCATCATCATATTGGAAGCCCTTGAAATCAAGAGAGTGCACAAGTTATGAAGAATTTGCTGATCTTCCTTTTGAAGATGAAGAGGATCATCATTGACTTCTCCAACATATTTTTTGTCTTTCACATTTTCGACAGTTTGGAAGGACACTGACCTACTTAAGTTCCATGTGTTTTTTATCTTGAATAAATAAGCACCCTTATTTTCCGAAACTAGCTAGCCATTTAGTCATTGAGCTCCTTCCTTTCCTGAAGTGGTCTTCTCCTTTACCCTATGTTCATATGCAATTGTTACTTTAGGACATCTGGGTTGTTGGCTGCTCCTGAAAATAGCGTTTATCAGCCATTTTGGTCAAATCTTGGATAGTTATTATTTCTTTGTGATACGTTTATTGTTTTCTTATGAAAGGCTTAGATGTTTTCCTTTGACCGATAAGTCTTTCAAACAAAAAGTATTTGAAGCTATACAATACACATTGTTAGAACCACATCATAAGGCTAATCTTTCTTTCCAATCGGTTTTTGCAGAAGCTGCTCAATCATGCAAAGTTATTCTGGACACTCTTGAATCTGCATTACCAGAAGGTTTGCCTGAAAACTTTGGCACTGATTGTAAATTGCAGGAGACTCTAAACAAGACAGTTGAGTTGCTTCCAGAGTTTTGGAAACTTGCTGGCTTTCCCCATGATGCAATCTTGTCTTACCGGCGGGCCCTCCTCCATCTCTGGAACCTTGACAAGGATACCACTGCAAGAATACAAAAAGAGTTTGCCATTTTTCTTCTCTATGGTGGTAGTGACGCTAGCCCCCCAAACCTCCGTTCCCAACTTGAAGGATCCTTCGTACCTAGGAACAATATTGAAGAAGCTGTTCTTCTTTTAATGATTCTTTTAAGGAAATTTTCTCTCAAAAAGATTGAAAGGGACCCATCAATCCTTGATCATCTTTCCTTTGCATTGTCCGTGTCAGGGGAACTAAGGGCGTTAGCTAGTCAGGTTGAAGAATTGGTGCCTGGGATTTTGGATAGAAAAGAAAGATATTACACACTTGCTCTGTGTTACTATGGGGAAGGTGAGGACTTAGTTGCTTTAAATCTACTGAGGAAACTATTCAGTAGCAGTGAGAGTCCAAATTGCATACAGCCATTAATACTTGCCTCAAAGATTTGCGGGGAGAACCCTACTTACGCAGAAGAAGGAGTTGCTTTTGCACGTATGGCGCTTTCCAGCTTGCAGGGAGAATGCAATCAGATGGGAAGTCTCGCCAATTGCTTACTAGGTGTCTCAATGTCAGCACAGGCCAGATCAGTCCTGTCTGATTCTGAGAGGATTACTAGAAAGTATGATGCACTTGAGGCACTAGAAACTGCTGAAAAAGAAATGAAAGAAAGAGATCCTAAAGTTATATTCCATCTCAGCCTAGAAAATGCTGAGCAGAGGAAGTTGGATGTTGCACTTTATTATGCAAAGGAGTCGCTGAAACTGGAAGCTGGATCTAATGTTAAAGGGTGGATCCTGTTGGCTCGAATATTATCAGCTCAGAAACGGTTTATGGATGCTGAGAATATCATTAGTGCTGCTCTGCATCAGACTGGGAAGTGGGATCAAGGAGAACTGTTGCGAACTAAAGCTAAACTCCAGATTGCTCAGGGACAATTAACGAATGCCATTGAGACATATACTCATCTTCTTGCTGTTCTTCAAGTTCAGAGTAAAAGCTCTGGAGTTGGGAAAAAGCTTCTGAAGGTTCGATAATCGATTAGTTTGCCTCTTAGTTTGCATCTAAGATGCCCAGATACAGATACGGATACGGATATGGACACTTGTAGAGGAAACAGGGATACGGCTCCTCATTTCCTAATATCCAGGACACGGATATGGATACGGGTATCCCATCCAATATGTCCATACTATTCTTTAATTTTTAGTGTTTTTTAAGCTAAGTATCATTTTTTAAGTATATACATCATGCTAAATGTAACGAAACTTCCAATATTAGAAAGATTTTACGGGTTTGTAACAATATACTATTTATATATTTCATTGACAAAACAAATGAAGAAATTATTACGAGTTAAGAAAATAACCAATAATAAAGCAGGAAATGAGTAAATTGTCAGGTAGAAGTATTCATGTGGTATCCAATATTAGTGTCGTTATCATATAAAAAACATTTCTTCATATAATTTGGATGTGTACGCCGGGCATGTTGAAGTATAAAGGTGTCTATGTTTGAATTCAAGCAGTTTCCTAGCGACAGAAGATTGGAAACAGGGAACACCCATATTAGTGCCTTTGCTCTAGTAGTTTAACCAAGTAAATTGGACCGGTTCTCACCTAATGATATTTCATGTTTTACTACCAGAATCAGTTCAGAATGAAATTATTTACTTATTGAGAATTTTGAAAATAGTTTTCTTGGAGCATTTTCCTTAAATCATAAATCTATCCTATTTCCATTGTTTATGGCAGTTTGATGGGATTTTGTTTTGTGAAAATATCAGGCATGGCTTTGCACTTTGTCATCAATTATTGTTTCCAATAAATCTGTTGTGGAGATAAAGACTTCTTACAGCCATTACCTTTTTCATGATTAATTTGTGACAGGATAGTGGCAACAATGATGGAAGTTTGGAACTAGAAACATGGCATGACCTGGCTAATGTCTACACAAGCTTGTCACAGTGGCGGGATGCCGAGGTCTGTCTCTCCAAATCAAAGGCCATCACTCCTCATTCTGCTTCTAGGTGGCATGCCACAGGTACGCTGATATTTAGTTTCTTTTTCCTTTCTTATATTCATCCTTCTCTTTGTTGGCCTCAAATAGTTGAGAGAAGGTTTAGTTGGTGATGACTCGTCCTTCTCTTTCTTGAAATCTGGACTTGCATTTCTCTTATAAGCTGGTTATGGTTCAACTCATGTTGTTGCCAGTTAAACCATAAAACTAGAAGCATCCTACAAAGTAAACTCAAGAAAAATGTCATCGGTTTTGAGGAATTACTAAAACTTATTTTCGTTCTCTATCTTCTATATGAGAACTAGGAAAGGGTTTGGAGGGATGGAGTCTTATTTGATTTCTACTACTATGATGTCAGAAAAAAGAATTAGTGTTTGACTATCAAGAATCACTTACAATAGATTGCTTGAGCCTTCAAATGTACAATTGGAGTTCTTTATGAATTAACCCAAGTTATTTCCCCTTTTTTTTTTTTATCTTGTGAGCTAATGTGGTTGCCCTTCCATTAGCTCCTGTCCTTCATGTTATTCCTCATTTCATCTAATATACTAACAAGTAAAAGGAAAGAAAGTGCCATGATTCCGTTATATCAAAGTTAAGGTCAATGTGCATTGTTTGCGCCCGAAAAATGGTGTAGGTGAAATCTGAATAACTTTATTGTTGCAAAACAGAGGATTGGGTGAGTACAATGACAAGATCTCTGAGTAACAAGAGTGAAGCAATTTCAGCTGAAATAGTAGTATTTTAGGGATATGGCAGGGCTGTTCAACCGGCTGATAGTCGCCAGTGAAAGGGATACAATACAACTAGGTGGTTAAAATTGAATTATAATTTTAGTCACTTCTATTATTCATTATTACAAGAACAACTCTACGAATACACCTGTACAACTCATGGTCGTATGGTGGTTCCGACATGGTGTTTTGATCTCCCATATGAGAAATGTTGTCGTGGAAGTGTTTTCCCAGACGACACCTTTGTCAAGATTTGAGAGGAATTTGAGCACATTTGCTTTCATCCGGAGTGAATAGGAAAACTAGCTTGGACACAAGAGGCTGCAAGATCTCATGTACATGCACAACAACAAAAGGTATGAGATAAAGCACATCAGAGAAGATAAGAAAGATAGGAAAACGCAGACCCTGTTCACCTTGCTGACATATTTTACGAGCTTGGTGATGAGGACCTATTGTATGAGTCGGTCAAGGATGTTGAGAGCCTATGATGGTCAACTGAGGGGATAGGTTGAGTTCTTATATTTCCTTTAAGATGCACGTAGGTGTTGATGCCTACATGGCTTTATGGTCTACATGGTAAGATAGATGCTTGTGGAAATTATGACTTGACACTATTGTTGTAATCTTGGATCGTAACCAGAATAAGAGATTAGGGTTAGAGATGGAAGAGAGGAGAGGAGAAGAGAATTGGGGGAAGAGGAGAAATCGTGTAGAACTTAGAATAGCCTACACGATTTCACCCAATATATATATTAAGTGAAGTTTTACAATATTACAAGGGCCCCCTGTAGAATATAAGATATTACAAGTAGGTCCCTGACAACACTCCCCCTCAAGCTGGTGCGAAGATATCTATCATGCCCAACTTGGATAACAGGTGCTCTAAGATCCCTTTAGTAACACCTTTAGTTAACACATCTGCAACTTGATCAGCAGTATGGACATACGGTGTGCAAATAAGTCCCTGACCAAGTTTCTCTTTGATGAAGTGACGGTCTACCTCAATGTGCTTTGTCCTGTCGTGTTGAACAGGATTATGAGCAATGCTGATGGCTGCTTTATTGTCACAATACAGTTGCATAGACCCTTTGACAGGATATCCGAGCTCACTGAGCATAATCTTCAACCATAGAAGCTCACATACACCATGAGCCATAGAACGGTACTCTGCTTCGGCACTAGAGCGGGCGACAACTGGTTGCTTCTTGCTGCGCCAAGACACCAGATTACCTCCCACATATGTGCAATACCCTGATGTGGAACGTCTGTCAGTGACTGAACCTGCCCAGTCAGCATCTGTATAAGCTTCAACTCGCAGGTGTCCATTCTTACTAAACAGGAGACCCTTCCCTGGAGCCCCCTTAAGATAGCGCAACACTCGGTGTACTGCCTCAAGATGTGGAGAGCGAGGGGCATGCATGAACTGACTGATGACACTGACTGCGTAAGCAATATCTGGTTGTGTCAGCGAAAGGTAGATGAGACGCCCAACAAGTCTCTGGAACTGGCCTGCATCAGCAATGAGATCCCCATCAACAGGATTTAGCCGATGTTGCTGCTCTATAGGCGTATCGGCTGGTTTAGCTTCCAAGTTTCCTGACTCTCGAAGGAGATCAAGTACATACTTTCTCTGTGAAATAAACACACCCTGCTTTGACCTAGCAACCTCAATGCCCAGAAAGTATCTCAAGGTTCCCAGATCCTTGATTTCGAACTCTGTGCCGAGATATTTTTTCAATCTACAAACCTCATCTGGGTCATCTCCTGTGACCACGATATCATCCACATATACAATAAGAGCAGTAAGACGACCTTGACTTCTCTTAATGAAGAGAGTGTGGTCCGCCTGACTCTGCGAGTAGCCAATCTTCTTGACTGCGGAACTGAACCTCTCGAACCAAGCCCTTGGTGACTGTTTAAGCCCATACAAGGCTTTCTTCAGTCTGCACACAAGTTCCTTACTCTCAGTCGGACTGAACCCCGGAGGACCTGTCATGTAGACCTCTTCCTCTAGATCACCATGGAGGAAGGCATTCTTGACATCCAACTGGTGGAGGGGCCAAGAAAAGTTTGCCGCGAGAGATAACAAAACTCGAACTGAGTTCATCTTGGCCACTGGAGCAAACGTCTCCTGATAGTCAATCCCATAAGTCTGTGTGTACCCTTTTGCAACGAGACGGGCCTTGTACCTGTCGATGCTTCCATCTGCTTTGTATTTCACTGTATATACCCACTTGCACCCCACGGGTTTCTTTCCTCTAGGCAATGGAACTAAATCCCAAGTACCATTCTTTTCTAGAGCTGTCATCTCCTCTAGCATGGCTGCTTTCCACTGAGGCTGGCTGAGGGCATCTGAGACACCAGATGGCAGAGCGACACTGGATAGGGAAGTAGCAAATGCCCTGTAGGATGGTGAGAGCTATTGATAGGAAACAAAGTGAGAAATAGGGTGCTTGGTAACACAATTCCGAACACCCTTCCGATGAGCAATAGGTACATCAATGTCTATGGGAAGGATAGTAGAAGGAGCAACAGACATATCATCATGAGGATCACTGAGGACACGATTACCTGGATCGAGTTGGATTTCCTGGCAGTGAGCTTGGATGGTGGACTGCTTCTTGTCTTCAGCTGCTGATCCTGTGGCACAGTGTCAGTAGGAGATAAGGACAAGGGTACAGGAGACTCATCAGGCAAATCAAGGGGTACTGGTTGAGGAATCTCCCCCTGTGGAGGTATCGGACTCTCGTCAATATTCCCAAGCTCCCCCTGAAGAGAAGTCCGATCAACTGAGAAGAAGGGAAGACTCTCAAAAAAGGTAACATCTAGAGAAACAAACCGACGACGGGTAGAAGGATGGAAACACCGATATCCCTTTTGAGTTGACGAATAGCCAAGGAGCACACATCGAACGGCTTACGGATCTAACTTGTCCTTCCTGTGATGGGCGTGAACATAGCAAACACAATCAAAGACCTTAGGTGGAATGGAGAACACAGGACAGGAAGGAAACATGAGTGAAAGGGGAGACTTTGACCCCAAAACACGAGAGGGCATCCGATTTATCAAGTAGGATGCCGTCAACACAGCGTCAGCCCAATAACCCTTGGGTACCCGAGTACCAAGAAGAAGTGCCCTAGCAACCTCCAGGACATGGCGATGCTTTCGCTCAGCGGTCCCATTTTGTTGAGGTGTATCGGCACATGAAGTCTGATGAAGAATTCCATGCTCTTCAAAGTAGGAGGCAAGGCCACTGTACATGTATTCCCCCCCATTTTCAGTGTGTAGGACTTTTAGGGTGGTGCCCAATTGATTGCACACCATTTTATGGAAGGTCTGAAAGATAGTATGCACCTCATTTTTTGATTTCATAAGGTAGATCCAAGTGTAACGACTGTAGTCATCCACAAAAACCACAAAGTAGCGAAAACCAAAGATAGAAGTGGTGGGATTGGGTCCCCAAACATCAGAGTGCACAAGCTGTAAAGGAAACGTACTTTTTTTATTACTGGTCGGAAAAGACACCCGACATTGTTTTGCAAGTACACAAGTTTCACAGTTGAACTCAAAAAATGGAATAGACGCAAACTGAGGTAATAGACTCTTCATGACTGAAAGCGGTAAATGACCTAGCCTGTTATGCCATAGCATTAACAGGTCTTTATTAACGCTAGAACTACTGACATTGGCACTAGACTGATGTGCAACAGAATATGAAGTCGGCTGGCTATCGAGCAGGTACAATCCACCATCCTCACGACCACTGCCAATCATCCGCCTCGTCTCCAAGTCCTGAAAAACACAGTGAGTAGGAAAAAAGGTAACACTGCAGTTTAGGCTCTTAGTAAGATGGCTAACAGAAAGCAGGTTAGTGGTGAATTTAGGAACATGAAGCATAGAGGACAAAGACAAAGTAGGTGTGGCAGAGATAGTGCCCTTCCCTGAGATAGAGGAGAAGGTGCCATCGGCCACGCGGACCTTGTCCTTACCCGAGCAGATATTATAGGTGGAGAAAAGGGATGGCATACCAGTCATATGATCGGAGGCACCAGGATCAATGATTCAGGAAGGACCAATGGGTGCCGTAGACACATGGTGGGCTGAATGGGATGTACTTGTCTGAGCAAATGATGATGTAGGTGGGGAAGGGCCATCAAGCTGAGTAAGTAATTGTCGAAGCCTGTCAATGTCCATGCTAGAGAAGGTGTTGGACTGCCCAGAGGAAGGGGTCACATCAGAGGAATCTTGACTGGAGGCATGAGCAGCTGAGGTTCCATGTTTGCTACCAGAGGACTTCTTTGAGGAGCCTTGCTTCCCCCCAGAGAACTGTGCGGGACGACCATGAAGACTCCAGCAGGTCTCCCGAGTGTGGCGACGCTTGCCACAGTGATCACATCTGAGTCGATCACGATCATCAAGATCCCCATCCTTCTTGGATGTGGGTTTGCTCAATTTCTGAGTGGCCAAGGCAGACTTCTCAGATAAAGGAACATCAGCATCTGTCTTAGAGCTCATGGCTCTCCTCCTGCTGTCCTCGCTTTGGATGTAGGAGTAGACCTGTGCAATGGTCGACGGCGGTGGATCTCTGCCCAAGATGTTGGCTCGAACCTGTTCATAGCTCTGGTTCAAGCCGCCAAGAAACTCGAATATGCGTCCGCGCACAATCATCTTCCGGAACTCCGTAGCATCCTTGGTACATGTAGGGGTGTAGGTCTGGTAGTGATCTACCTCTTCCCACTTGCTGCGTAACGCAGCATAGTATGATCCCAAAGGAAGATCGCCTTGCTTCAAATGTGCTATCTCCTGCTGAAGTTCATACATCCTAGCAAAATTCCCATCTTGGGAGTAGGTCTGAGATGCAGTGTCCCATATATCCTTGGCAGTCGGGAGAAAGAGGAAGCCTGTGCTGATCGATGGATGCATGGAGTGAAGCAGCCATGACATGACTATCGAGTTTTCCGCTTCCCACTTTTCAAACGCAGCATCAGAGGAATCAGGTGCAGTGACGCGTCCAGTGATATAGCCGGCTTTGCCTCGTCCGGTGATGTACATCTTGGCAGATTGAGACCATGCGAGGTCCCGTCGAGTTTCACCGTAGAGATCTGTAGGCCCGGGCTGTGATCACCATGACTTCCCAGACTGGGTGGGGCAACAATGATCTCTGACTTGGCGGAAGATGACTCCTCAGATGTACTCATGGTAGTAGAGAAGACTTTTCTGATAAGAAATCACCCGAACTGCTGCTGCGGAGGTGCAAATCACCTTCTTTTTATTTTTAAAGCCTCCTGCTCGCAGGATTCAGGCCTTTTTGGAACAACTCCTTTATAGATTTTCTATTGGAGAAAAAACCACCGGCGGGAAACTTGTGAATGGTTCCGAGGACCTAAAAAAAGTTCCTGGATAGGTGCGGTAGCACTAGGAAGAGGTTCTGGACTCCTCTAAGACTTGCGGCTAGGTCCGGAGGGTCTTCTCTGACCTTTTAGAAGGGGCGGCTAGGCTTGGTGGCTCTTCTCCAAGCTTCTGGAGTGGGCGGCTATGCCTGATAGCTCTTCTCCAGGCTTCTGGAGTGGGCGGCTAGGCCTGGGAGAACTTCTCCAACCTTTTGGAGTGGGCGGCTAGGGTTTCAGATTCTTCTAAAGCCTGCGGCTATCCATGGGAGATGATCTCCTTCTTTGAAAAGCCCTTCGCATCGAATTTCGCAATCCCTAGGGTTCTTCAGACCTCTAGGATTGAGCCATGGTTACATAACCATGCTCTGATACCATGTTGTAATCTTGGATCGTAACCAGAATAAAAGATTAGGGTTAGAGATGGAAGAGAGGAGAGGAGAAGAGAATTGGGGGAAGAGGAGAAATCGTGTAGAGCTTAGAATAGCCTACACGATTTCACCCAATATATATATTAAGTGAAGTTTTACAATATTACAAGGGCCCCCTGTAGAATATAAGATATTACAAGTAGGTCCCTGACAACAACTATAACCCGCACCTACAACATCACCATTGAGGTTTAAGGGTGGGAATGGTGTAGATGACGAGGGTAATGGAGCTGGTGAGATTCAAATAAGCTTGAGCCTATTTACTAGGGAGAGACACTTCAGCCACACCATCCAAGTCAAGACTATAGTGAGTTTGAGGAGGCAAAAGCAGACATACCATTGTTGAAAGTACAGACGGTGAATGTGAAGCAAGATGAAGACACTCGGCATCAGAGCCACAATGTTGATGATAATGTGAGGTATTTGACAGTATGAGTGTTGGCAGTGGTTGGGGTCCAGGTGCTGATAATTCTTCTACATCATGGTAAAAATAAAGGTACCTAAGCAACAACTATGACCCCCTGTCCAAGCATCTAGATGGAAAGCCTAAGGTTATGAACCTTATCTCATACCCATTATGTCCACTATGGACGTTATGATTATTCCTATGATTCTTCTTCGGGGGCATTGCTGATGACGAGTTGACCAGGGTGTGCAAAGTATTCGGTTTACCTATGAGGGCATCAGTGGGTATTGATCCTCGCAGTGCGAGTTGTGCATCCGGCAGTACACCAACTAGTACCATCCATCATGTTGTAAGCCCCAGTACTGCAGACTGCAGTTACATAGGGCAGCAATTTTATCAAGGCTTTTGCTAGGATGTAGATGAAGGGGGTGAAGGTCAATATGGTTATGACCTCTACGTAGCTGTATTTTGCCTGTATGTACTTAAATGGCATGATTTTTAATATTTACATATATAAGTTTTACTGTTTTTGGCTGAGTCATAGATACCTGCATCAACATGTACATAATGCTAATGATAATTTCTTACTCAATACAGTTGTCTATTGCTGTATGAGGACTTATGAGCGTGTTTTTTGTTTTATTATTTCCTAAAATTTCAATGCATATTTCTCTATATTTCAATCATTTTTATAATATTTCAACCATTTCCATAAATCTCACTATATTTCTACATTGTTCAAAATATTTCCATGAAATATTTCAAGTTTTGAGCGTTGAAATAGACATTGAAATGAAAATTTAACATGGCCTCTGATAGTGCCTTCTCTGATCTCGATTCCTGAGATTGCTGTTGCTTGATACTAGACGATGTAGGACATAGAAACTTTGATATCAGATGATGCAAGGAAGATCCAACAAGGACAATACAACTAAAAACACAAAGAGACAGAACCACAAACAGATGATAGGCTGAAAACCTGATATGTATTATCTTCAATAACAGTATATGAATGGACCAATGTTTTAAAACCCGGACTGGTCATTGACCACAAAAGGAGATAGGTTGGGTCAATCTGCTTCAACCAGCCGGCGACTGGTTGAGCTTTGATGTTAGCTAACATCATAAATAATTTTATTTAAAAAAAATAGTCAATAAATTTAGGAAAGATTAAGGAAAAAAAATTAACTAACTGCATCTCCAATCCAACACTAGAAAGCATTAAAACAAGATATTATATATACAAAAAAATGAAAAAAAAAAAACAGCTCCCAAGAGGCCAAAACAAATTCAATAAAAGGGGTCAATAACACCCCCCACCCCACTCCTCAAAAAGGGTTCAATAAGAGGCTTTAACTGCCCCGATTAAACTTATAAGAAAAAAAGCCCAAAGGTTCCTTTGTGGTTGACCAAAAGTACAAGAAAAAAGTAGATAAAAGAGTAAACACTACATTGTTTTCTTTTTTAAAATTTGGTTTCTCAAACAGTTGCATATACCTGGGTGTTTGAATCCAAACCATCCAGTTTGAATGGTTCACCAGTTCAATTGCCTAGTCGAATAGTTTTTACTAAAAAGGCCTATTTTTGGATTAATCCCCTGGTTGATGTTCACTCAAACCGGTTCAACCAGTTGGTTGTGGTCCATTTTTAAAACATTGGTCGGACACCCAAAATATAATCCAATTCCAGATCTACTGCAATTTATGGGGAAGTGAAAATTATTAGTAGTAACACAATAAAGAAAGATAAGTTGAAAATTTCAATCAATAGATGGTTGGAGCTCAGGATCTCACAAAAATGGCAATAGAGATGGAGGCCCGACAGCACTCCACAAATCTAAGAACGACAGCTGGGGATTGGACCACACAATTGACAACAATGGACTTGACGGAATGGTGACCCTCATGCAAGACAGCAAAAGAGGTGGTTGGATTTGAGGCTGAAGCAAAAGGCTAAAATAGAGTTTCTTAGTTAATGAAGGAAACTCTAGAATAGTAGGGGAACAAGAGCTTTGTTCATTGAAAAAATTCTCAAAAGATTCAAAGTCCCCTTGTAAAACCCTAACCATCATACTGTGCTGACTTAAAAAGGGCGAAACTCCCATGCTTAGTGGTGCCAAGACTTAGACGGAGCTTCTGAGATCATTGCCTTGAACTGAGGCTTGAACAAAACTTGCAAGGTCTTGTTGGCAGAGGGGGAGGGGGGGCTTTAATAGACTTGCTTGTGTCCAAGAGTTGGCTCAAATGGAGGGGCTACTGATAGTCTTGCCATCAAGCAAAGAGGTCCTTGGATAGAAGTAGCTTGGATGGAAATTTGGCTCAGATGAAAACCTCCTATAGATGGCCCTCAACTGAAACATATGAATTTCAAGTACAACAACCAGGAATGGGATTCATCTGAGAGTTAAACCTTGGATGAACGTGCCTTCTCAGATAGAGGGATCCTTACACAGAATGCCAGATGGAGTTTTTCTGTATAGAAGATTACAGGATATGGTTGCTGGATGTTTCACTTGGTTGGGCTGCCATTTAGAGAATTTTTAGTGACTGCTAGATGGAGTGGACCATGGATAAGAGCTATTTGTCACAAATAGGAGCTGTCGGTGATGACGGCTTCACAGGTTAACGCTATCTGATGCAAGGGTCCTGGATTGTTTCTGACAGGTATGCCTGACAGGTTTGGTCTGCATCATTAAACCTTGTCAATAATTTCAACCTCTTTTTACCTTGGAAACCCTTAAAACTCATCCCTAATCTCTCACACTCTAGTTGTATTCTCCATGTAACCAAATCCTAACCGTATCATTCTGTTCTGTTCCTTAAATCTAATAAATGTGTATATTACTTTGATTGTGGGACTGTTTGGGGACTGCCCTACATCAAAGAGTTGGGCAGGGAACAAAATTGCGGTCTATTGGGAAACAAAATTCAGTCCAACTCTATAATTTTACTTGTTTTGATGTAATTTATTCATAAGAATAAGATATGCATTGCAAAAATACCTCTAATAAAAAATAAGATTACCACTGGAGAAAGATAACAATCACAACATACCTTTTATAACATTTTGGTACTTGAGCAAGTTGGCAATGCTGGATATTTCCTACTAAACTGATGGATTTCACAGCTAGTAGTCAGCCCTTATTTTTGGATTGGTTTAACATATTCTATTGATTCTTACTTTCTTTCTTTTTATTTTTTTATTTTTTATTTTTATAGTTGATGAAGAAAATTTATTAAATAAGAAAAGAAGGAAAGGGGGGAAGCTAAGGATAGGTTCCTATGTATAAAGATTGAGGATGTAGACCTTCCTTGGCAATGGATCTCTAATAAGGCAAATTGGCAAAACAATATATCCTTGTTTATAGAGGGGGGTTTGATTTTGGTACAATATTTGCAAGTCTTTGGTCCTTCTGAAGAACCAGATGCTCAAGCTATCGAATTTTTCAACTCTCCCTCTGCAATTAATGGAACATTGAAATGTGAGCAATAAATCTCTTATCCCTTGAGGATTGTGCACACTTCTGCTTCATTGGAGTCGTTGAAGCCAATTGGACCGAAAAAGGCCAAAAGAGTCAAACCTTGTCTGTCACTAGATGCTCTCCCAAATTCCTGCTAGACCAGGATTACTAAAAGAACATCAATCAAAATTTAGTTTCAAGAAACCTTCTCATGGCTTCTCCTAAGATGGCTTTACCACTTTACTCCATTCGCAACAAATGACTTTCCAAATGATGTCTAGATCCATAAAATGATAGTCCTGGAATATCCTCCAATATTGAAACCCACCTAAGAATCTTGAATTTGATTCCTTGAAAGGTCTCAAGAGCTGATTTAGTCTCATCTTAAATCTATTATGATTTCTCTGTTTTGAAATGCCCCAAAAAAGGGAAAAAGGCAGCACCTTCCTTGGAGTTAGGAGCCTTTACTACCAAAGGCTATAATATTTCAAACTTCCATGAGGTTGGCTAAGGTATCAAGGAAGGCTAAGCCACACCAAGGAGAGAGAAAGGAATCAACCCAATACGTCCTTACCAGAGGAGCAATGAAAAGATGCTACTTTGGATGGTACCGGGGCTCACCAAATTATAGAATGGGAAAGCACCAAAGCCTCACCCTGCAACAATGTAGAATGACCTCACCAAAGCCACACCTTGTACAAAAATTTCCTTAGAATGACCTCATAGAAAAGATGCCTTTTTGCTCCCACTTCCATTTTCTTTATCTCGAAAAGTCAATCCAGATAAATTGGGAAAGCTCCAGAGCCATTTTGCTGTCACTTCAATATTCTTGAAATAACAATCTCTTTATGGAAAATCTTGTGAAGCTCTTTTGATGGTAATTTGCAAACCTTGTTACTGAAAGTGAACTTCCTATGGAATCTGTGCTATAAATGGAACTGTTAGAGAATTTTTGGCATATGGAGCCAGAAGTTGTCAAAGCTCCCATTTTTGTAATTATTAAATATATATTTTTGTGAAACCTACCCAGAATTATATAGTCTAAACCGATTACTGAGGCTGAGCTTTGTTGATTTAGAATGCCTCTACCAATGGTGTCAATGTCAATATGTGAGTTGGGGTTTTGGGTTTGCTGCCATCTTGTGACTTGTAGCGGTTGTCAAACTAATCACCTTCCTCATACTTATTATTTTTCTTGTGTTTCTGGAAAACCATAATTTTTAATTGCTTAGGTTTGTACATAAAACATCTAGAGGAACAAGTGAAAAAAACAAGGTTTTGACCTGAGACTTTTAAATCATTTAAAACTTGGTGCTGATATTCTCAGGTCTGCTCTATAAAGCAAAAGGTTTCCACAATGAAGCTCTTAAAGCATTTGCAAACGCGTTGGATGCTGAACCTACCCATGTCCCAAGCTTGGTCTCTGCAGCTACTGTTCTCAGACAGCTTGGTGACCAGTCATTGACAGTTGTTAGAAGTTTTTTAACAGATGCACTGCGGCTAGACAGAACAAACCCTTCTGCTTGGTACAATCTTGGACTGCTTTACAAAACCGAGGGTGGTGCATCAACAATAGAAGCTGCCGAATGTTTTGAAGTTGCAAATCTTCTTGAAGAATCTGCACCAGTTGAGCCCTTCAGATGATCAACGTTACATAGCTTACAAACTTCATCTCTGTAAGGCTTAGCATATATCTGCTTGATCCTCTTACTTTCTGTGAAATGTATTTCCATGTGTCACAAATTGTAGTCTGATGGAAAATCGATAAAAAATGATAACTTTTTCCTCTCTGATTTGCTTGTGTTCTAACGCTCCTATTCTCTCTTCATTCATTCAAACCTGAAAATATTACTTCTTTCATATTGCTCTATGCTATGAATTTGGTTCAGGTCTTATTGATAAATGAGATTTAATTCAATCAATATTAGATCAATGTAAATGATTACACTGGATTAGTGATAAAGTAAGTAAATACTAATAAAGTTGTTTGTGACATTGATCAATTGGTTTAGCAAATATTTAAGAACAGGTTGAACAATTATAGCTGGTACAAAGTGGTCTTTTACTTTGTTCATACTTGTACATGTTCACACTTGTATAAAAGAGCTGTTCCTATGTGAGTCGAGGGTGGACTTCATAGAATTCTTACATCTTGTGAACCATGTATTAATTTCTGATTTATGGAATTGCAAGATGGACTTGTTAAAATTCTTTATTTTCACCAACTGGCATTGACCAGTTTCCTGTCCCACATTTGGTGTTCTTGGATGTTCCCACCTGCAAATAACTTTTATTTCCTCCTTTGTCAATTGGTATTAGAGCAAGTCTATGCATTGAGGACATTGATGAATGCCAAATGCAACGTGGATCTAGCTGTAGAAGAAAAAGAAAATTTTTATGCATGATCATCCCTCTTTGCTAATTTGATATAGGACTATAGGAGGGCAGATTGAGCAAATTGAGCATGTTTTTTTTTTTTTTTTTGTAAGCAAACAAAGTTTATATTACAGTAAAACATAAATACAAAATGCCTGGCTTATACAAGACTTTGTTCCAAGTCCAAAATATTACATAGACATATAGGAGGGTTATAAAACCATACTACTACATCCCTGTGAGAACGTGCCCATTGGGCCAAAAGATGGGCCGGTCATTTACTTGTCATAGGAACATAACTAACTGCACATTTAGCAAAAGATGGTAACAGAGCTGTCAAGTCGTCCAAGACTTGTTAAGATGTGCACCCTATTGAGATTTGCCTATTGTTCAATTTTTTGGATACATATCGAGAGTGCCATGTTTTCCCCTTGAAGCTCCACCTGCTTTAGATTCAGTTGTTTGGCTAATACAACTCATAGATGGTGGTCCATGCGGCAAGAAAACACTTTACATTGTTCCTAACAATTAGTCATGCACCTGATTCATGATTTGGGTAGATTAGAAAAAGCATGCACATTAACTTTTGTCCATCTCAATGGTGGTGTACTCCATATGTGATTTTTGTTAGGCTTTGGAATTGAAGTAAAGAAAGATATTTCGAAAACTGTTTGGCAAAAGATGGTTGGTTTGTTCTCTTACATGTAAGATTTTTTTTGGGGATCAGCTTTAACCCCCTCATAAATTGCTTTGCATCTCACTTTCCACACTGCTCATGAGATGGTGGTAGCCATTGCACTCCAATAAGTTTTGCCAAGATGATTTAGTGGTGGAGGTCCAACCCACATCTGAATCCATTGCTTCACTATGATATCTTGTATGGCATCCATGCGAATCGTTAAAAGGAATACCAACCATACTGCACGTGTGAAAGAACATCGAACATCTTATAGTAGAAAACTAGGGCTTATGAGAAAAAGAAGGGAAGAAGAATAAAAAGGAGAAGAGAAATGAGAGCAAGTGGAGTTTGTGTGTTTTACACGACTCCAAATGATTTTTATTTATATTAAATATTCCTAAGAGTGACCATAATACCCCTAAGAATGAGGGAAAATACAATTAAGTGCAATAATAATTAAATGACTAGTTGTTCCTCGGTCTTCATACATGGAGTACACACTTCTGAGAAAATCTTCTCTCAAATAAAATGAAAATCTACCTCCATGTGTTTAGTTTTGTCATGCTAAACTGGATTGTAGGCAATACTTATTTGATGTAGAATGGGTTGCTGAGCAATATCTGGAATTCAACTTCAAATGGCCATAACTTGTCTGCCGAAAATTGGATTGCTTATTATAGCATATGCACGTAGGGTTCCTCGATTATATGATCTCAGGAGGTTCACTGTCGATTTCCGAGTCCAAAAGAGTTTGTTTCGAGATTCAAATTGTCATTTTTAGGAAAAACTACTGTTTTTGGTAATTTGTCGTTTAGCTTAATTTTAGATATCTCTGAGTTGGGTTTGTTTTGGTAAGTCTTAATTTAACAACTTAAAGTTAATTTTAGATTTAGGAATTTTGCTATTTTTGGTAAGTGTTGCTATTTTAGTCAAATTTGGATTCTGATTATCTATTTAAGATTGGTTATGATATAAATTGAAGATATAATGAAATTTTGAGTTTTCTCTTGGGTTTTCCCTTGCATTTTCTCCAGCAACATGGAAATATTCGCAGATAAGAATTTTTAGCCATAACACTTCACACAAACCATGTGCCAGGTATCTAAACTGTGCATTTTCACTAAAACAGGCTACATGTTACTTCTTACTCCATATCACAAGATTGCCAGAAACAAAAATGTAGTACCTTGAGATAGATCTCTTATCATCCTTAGAACTTGTCCAATCTGCATTAGTATATGTTTCTATTTTCATATGCCAATTCCTCTTAAATAATAGTCCCCTATCAGGTAAAAACTTGAGGTACCTCAAAATCTGATATGCCACTTCAAGATGTGGAATCCAGGGGGAATGCATGTACTGACTTATCACATGATTTTAGATAAAAAAAAAAACTAGAAAGCAAATGAGTAGTAAATATTCGGCTCTGATCAAGCTATAAGTTGCCGGCATATCTAGTACATATGCACATAGTTAATAGGAATAAGCTATGAAGCTCAATAGGTTCTATCCACCACCCATACTCCTGTGGGGATGAGTGGTTAACCTCGATAAAACCACCGTAACGAATCATGCAATTAGTGAATGCAATAGAATAGTAAACAACTAGATCCATCGAATAATCCCAGATCCTTGATGATCAACAAAATAAACAAATTGAAGCATGCATGACAAGGCAACGCGAGGCTTGCGGCTTGCTTAAATAGCAAGTCAAGTTATAACTTCCATCATGAGGATCTAATGATGTTTTAGGTCTTTCAACATGGGAGCCTACACGTCCCGATTGCTCCTTAGGCACGTTCTTGAGATTCAATAGAGCATCCAAGGGGTCGAAGATAACAAATCAATCGCAACCTTAAAAAACCGTGAACCCATGCATTTCCAACCAAAAATAATATTGAACGAATATGCATGTATGAGCATATCAATAATAAATCAATTGAAGATGCAAAAATCATTATTAATACTAGCATGCTTTAAAAAAATAATTGAAGAATAACATGGATTTAATAATTGAATTTTGAAAACATGGTATACAATGGTATACAATTAGTAAAAGCATAGAAGAATTTTGAAAACATGCTAGAATTTTTACATAATAAAATTTAACCATAGAAGTAAGAGAGGATGAGAAAATCCTACCTTAATAAGCTAAAAATTTGGATCTTGATATACTCAAACCTTTTCTTTTCTCTTAAATCTTCTCACTCTATGGTTTTCTCACAAGAGAGGGTGTTTCTTATTTATCTATATAACAAAACAGGGAAGTTGTCTCCTCACTTATACCCTCTCTTATCTGTTTTTGGCAAATGCTTTGACGGGGAGTGCTGAGGGCACGGGCCACCCACTATCAATATAACAAGTGACTGTGGCTTTTTTATATCCCCTCTTATCTTATATGGCTTCAATAATGAGTGGCTGAGATCCACTATGCTTCATATCGATGGCTAAGATTAACTCCCACCCAATTTTGACAAACACTTTGTCGGAAAGTGTCGCGGGCACAGGCTACCCACGCAGATAACAAGACAACTCAGTTGTATTCTCTTATCTTATCCATCCATCTAATGTGGATGGTTAGATAAAGAGTGGTTGAGATCAAATCCATCGATCCGATGTGGATGGTTAGATTTCAGCCACCCAATACGCCTCATTTGATCTCAATTTATTCAAAATTTGAATTTCAACGTCGTTATTTTTTGTTATTTCTGTTATTTTTCCATTTCTCCCTCTGTGTTACAATCCATTATAACAGATGTTAAAATGGAAAAATGGTAACGCCCCAGTCCGTTATACCGTTTGAGTGCCGAAGGCACACAATTTTTGCGAACGCTTTTGTCGGAGAGTGCCGTGGGCACGGGCCATTTACTAGTATTAAACATTCTTAGGATTGACAATAATAATATCCCTTCGAATGTTCGAAAATACAACTAAGTGCAATAATAATCTGACCTTACAACACTTACAGGTGTTCCAAAGATTCCTCTTCGATTGAGGCGAATACGTGTGGGGATATTGTCATGAAAGCCTTTACACGTAAAGAGTTGGATACGTGGTTGGAGTGACCAAATTCTATGCCGTCCTGTGAAGTTGGTTGACACTAAGGGCATGTTTGATTGCACAAAAATTTTTCTCGAGAACTGGGAAATGCCTTAAATGGCTGGTTGATTGCAACTGAGAACATATATTTTAATTATGTGAGAAAATAAAGGCGTATTTTCTGGTGGAAATGAATTTTCACCTATTTGGATGGGAAATGAATTCCTGGCTTAGTAGGAAAAATTATCCATATTTAAATGGCTTCGTAGTGAAAATTATACAGATTTAAAATGGCTATCTAACAAGGGACAGTTGTGTTTTGCCAAGGAAAATGTAATTTTCCCACTTAGTAATCAAACACGCCCTAAAGGATTTGATTCTCGCAAGAGCTGTGCATACTTCGTAGTGAAAATTATACAGATTTAAAATGGCTATCTAACAAGGGACAGTTGTGTTTTGCCAAGGAAAATGTAATTTTCCCACTTAGTAATCAAACACGCCCTAAAGGATTTGATTCTCGCAAGAGCTGTGCATACACAGATTTAACTGAATGTTTCCCACTTTTGTTTGGGGTCCATTTCAGTTTTGACATTGCAAGATTGTGAATATGGGTTTGAATGTTGTGTGGGAAAGGGAAGATATGATGTCGGATTTTCATTATCTTGTTTGATAATCAATTTATTGCCACTCTTTTTGGATATTGCAATTTGGAGGAGGCTGCAGATCTAGTTTTTTTTTGGTGGTAGGGATGGGAGCCAAGGATTACAAAAAATTTCACGTTGATTGCCATTTCCTATCAGCCAGCATGAGTTATTTCTTATGTGATTCAAATTCATTTGGTTTTTGGGGTGGCCTTAAGCACATGGAATCCGGAAAATATTTTGCTCTCAGGATTCAGGCCCATATTGAAATAGTATTTGAAATGATGCAGCAACATAATCGGGAGAGCATTGCAAGATTGGCTTTGTATGCTTCTTTGATGCTAATTTCTCATTGTTTTTATGGTTTGCAGACGGATTGGCAACTGAGTGAGTAAGGGATCATTTTTCCCCACCCCAAGTCCCTTTGTTGCATCAATTTTGAGTAGGTTGACTTCGGGGGAGCAAAGTAGGACATTTGGTAGGTGGGGATTGCTGATATGACTTCCTTGATTAGTGTGGTGCCTACTAGAGCTAATAGCTTTCATGATAGCTATTAGGGATGACCATTCTTTGCGATCATACCCTTTTGACATATCAACTTTTAGGGATATCAGACCGGATTTTCCTACTTTTTTTCCCATAGAATATATGATCTTGTATAGCACATTGCAAAGACTAATTAGACTGTTATATTAACTGTATATACTTAGAGAATATAATTCGGATTAAGCAGTAATGAACCAGAATTCACTCAGAAGTATGCTGCAACAAAAACGTATGGCAATGGCAGAGATCTGTAGAACAGAAAGAATAAACTTATCAATGATATAGCAGTAGTAGAAGATGGTTGTTGTAGATCGAAGTTCGTGCTCTGCACGATGTCCTTAAGGTGAAAAACACCGCCGCATATATGTTGTCGGCCTGTTGTAGCGTACACCTCCCAGGATTCAACGATCTTCTCTTCTGTACCAACACTGTACGAAGAGACGAACTCACTGTATCGAACTCTAGAAAATCACAGTAAAGAAGAGAGTAAAACAGAGATGAATTTTTGTTGTGTTTTCAATGAAGGGAGAGTCCAAATATATAAGGGATGTCATCCAACGGATGGATCCTATATGTGGGGCACGAAATAAGTGGTGGGAAGTTACACATTGTTATCATTCTAAGAATGAGTCAAAACTTTGAGTAAAAAGATAGGATTTAATAACTTCCCACTTCCCACATCCCACATCCCACGAGCCCGGCCCGGCGCGCGCGCGCGTGCGTGTGTGTGGTAAAGCATAGTTGTGGCCCATGGGCACAAAATATGGGAGGCCCAAGAGCTCCACCCTTTATGGCCAACTCTCCTACTTATATACCCAAGGAGACTTATTCTCTCAAGTAATGTGGGACTAAAAGAGTGGGTAAACTATAGTCTAAAAGCATGAACCAAAAAATTGGTTTCCCTCCCAAAAGTTTTAGCTCAAAATGGTTGAAATAAAGTAGCTAGTACAAAAGCAAAAAGGACAAAAAAAGCACAATGGTAAGAGGTCTAAGGATCAAACCTCTTAGCCATCTAATTTTTCAAAGAAGACTATAAATAGTATAAGACTATAAGATAAATCATTTTTCATTTTTTTTATTCAAATAAATCCAACAATCTCCCACATGAATAAAATAGAAGAGGAAAAAATAAACTGGAGTTCAATTGAACACTCATGCATTGGTAGCGGTGTCTTTAAACTTGAACCGCCACTTTAATGTCAGTCCATCGGATGTACTAGCTGGTCAGTGAACTATTGTCTTGAACTGTCCATCTTTATGATGTACATCTAGACAATAAACTACACATGAATATTTCGATATCAAGTGAGTTCTTACGGTTGTGCTCATTTCGGCCTTAAGCATTCCCAGGTTTCATGAGTGCTCTAAAGAATTAGCCATAATTCTCATAAGAAGCGGCTCCACTTCCACACTTATATAGGTGTTTCTATTAGAAGTGTCATGTATCGTTACACCCCATTGGAATAACCCAACTCTAGAAAGCATTAAGAGTCCCAGACTCAACCTTTCATTGATACATGCGATACTACTGCATCATAGGGATGGGTGTAAACTCCTATGTAGTATCTCTCACAATTCACTCAAATAACTTGTTGTCCCATTGAACTTAGATTCTAGGATCTCTAGTCACATAGGTTGGGTTCCCATTGTTGGTGATTTAAGTTTCAATTGGCTTAATCCCCATCCCCCTCGATGTACTATAGACTAGTTCTCTAGCTAGTCCTTTAGTTAAAGGGTTTGCCATGTTTTCTTTAGACTTCACATAGTCTATGGCTATTACCCATTCTCTCAACATCTGTCGCACAGTGTTGTGTCTTTGACGTATATGTCGAGACTTCCCATTATAGGAATTATTTTGAACTCTTAATATAGCCGCCTGGCTATCACAATAAATGGAGACTGCAGGTACTGGTTTAGACCATAAAGGTATATCCATTAAGAAATGTCTTAGCCATTCGGTTTCTTCAGCTGCTTTATATAAAGCAATAAACTCTTATTCCATTGTAGATCGGGCAATACAAGTTTGTTTGGTTGATTTCCAAGATACTGCACCACCTCCAATAGTAAATACATAACCACTAGTGGATTTAGTCTCCGACGAGTCTGAAATCGAGTTCGCATCACAGTACCCCTCAAGTACAGTGGGATATCTTCCAAATTGAATACCATAGGTTAAAGTAAACTTTAAATATCTTAATACCCTGATGAGAGCATTCCAATGTTCTCTTCCAGGGTTATTAATGTATCTACTCAATCTGCCTATTGCATATGCAATGTCAGGCCTAGTGCAGTTCATAATGTACATGAGACTGCCTAACACTATAGAATATTCTAGTTGTCATACACTATCACCTACATGTTTCTTTAAACTACAGTGTGGATCAAATGGTGTTCTTGCTAGAATGCAGTCAAATTGACTAAATTTCCTAAGCACTTTCTCTATATAGTGAGACTGAGAGAGTATTATCTTCTCATCTTCCCTAACTATTTTTATACCAAGTATAACATCGGCATTACCCATGTCTTTCATTTCAAATTTTTTTATTAAAAATTTTTTAATGCATTTTATTACATCCAGACTAGTCCCAAATATCAACATGTCATCAACATATAAGCAAATTATGGCTCTAGAATTATTATTGTCATATTTACTGTAAATACATTTATCTGCTTCGTTGATGTTATAACCATTTATCGTTAAAATCTTATCAAACTTTTCATGCCACTATTTGGGAGCTTGTTTGAGCCCATATAAAGATTTTTGAAGTCTGCATACTTTATTTTCTAGGCCTTGTACCACAAAGCCTTCAAGCTGATCCATATAAATTTCTCCATCTAAATCGCCATTCAAGAATGCAGTTTTTACATCCATTTGATGGATCTCTAGGTTATAAATAGAAGCTATAGCTATTAACATTCTTATGGATGTTATCCTTGTAACTAGAGAATATGTGTCAAAGAAATCAACACCTTCCTTTTGTCTATAGCCTTTTGCAACTAACCTAGCTTTATATTTATCTATAGACCCATCAGATTTTAGTTTCTTCTTAAATATCCACTTACAACCAATAGGTTTGCATCAAGGAGGTAAATCAACTATCTCCCATGTGTTGTTATACATTATGGATTCATATTCACTAGTGATGGCTTCTTGCCAAAAGGAGACATTAGTTGAGACCATAGCCTATCTAAATGTTTGAGGATCATCTTCTACTAAATAAGTTAAGAAATCATGACTGTAACTAGAAGTAGTCCTTGTTCGTTTACTTCTAGGTTCTAAGTTATCCTCTTTTGAAAAGTCAATAGGAACACTGGATCCAATAATGATTGTCTTCCCTTTATCAATAATTTTTTCTTTTAGAGGAAATGTATCCTCAGAAAATTCAGCATCCCTAGACTCAATTATGGTATTTACTTCTATAGAATTATTTTCAGATTTTATTACAAAAAATCTATAGGCACTGCTGTTATGAGCATAGCCAATAAAAATATAGTTTACTGTTTTAGGACCAAGTTTGGTTCTCTTAGGGATAGGAATAGACACTTTAGCCAAACACCCCCACACTCTTAGATATTTATAGGAAAGTTTCCTATTATACCATATTTCATAAGGTGTATTATCTGTGTCTTTAAAAGGAACTTTGTTAAGTATGTAACAAGCAGACAACAAAGTTTCCCCCCACATGTTCATAGGAAGTCCTGAATTAATTAGCATTGAGTTAACTATGTCTTTTAAGGTTCTGTTTTTTCTTTAAGCTTTTCCATTAGATTGAGGACAATAGGGTGCAGTGGTTTCATGTATGATTCAATTATCTTGACAATATTTAGTTAGATGATCACAAACATATTATGTACTTCTATCTGACCTTAATCTTTTAATTCTCTTTTGTAACTGGTTTTCTATCTCAGTCTTGTAGATTATAAACTTATCTTTAACTTCATCTTTGTTTTTTAGTAAGTATACAGAACAATATCTTGAACAGTCATCTACAAAAGTTATGAAGTACTAGTGACATATCCCTTAAGATCATACAAATTGCTGTGAATTAGACTAAGTAGTTCATTGTTATGTTCAACACTTTTAAATGGTTTCTTAGCATATTTTGATTCAACACATATTTCACATTTTCGATCTTGTGGGATATCACATCTAGAGATAGATCTTATGTTCATTAGTTTTTTCAAACGATACACGGTTCACATGTCCTAATTTACCATGCCAAGTATCATAAGAGTCTACAATATAAACAGAAGACGAAGATGCTTTATTAAAATTCTCAAAAACAACATTCAGTTTAAATAGACCATCATTCAAATACCATTTCCCAACAAAAGTCCATCCCTTAATCAAAATAAACTTGTCTGCCTCAAATACAAGTTTGAACCCCTTCTTACTTAGAAGTGATCAAGAAACTAAGTTATTCTTTATTTCTGGAACATGCAGAACATCCTTCAACGTAAGGACATTGCCAGAGGTGAATTTCAGTGTCACAGTCCCTTTACCCGCCACCTTAGAGGCTGACGAGTTGCCCATGTACAACTGTTCACCATCCACCACCGCAGTGTATGAGGAGAATGCATTTCTACTTGCACAAATGTGCTTGGTAGCCCTAGTGTCTACCCACCAATCCTTCATATCACTGACGAGGTTCACTTCTGTCACAACAGCAGAAAAGTTCCCATCTTCAGCCACGTTTGCCTGGTTCTGAATCAGTCTACCTTTTAGGTTACCCTTAGCATTGCGGCTTCGACAATCACATGCAAAGTGACCTGCTTTTCCACATACAAAGTAACTCCCTTTGGGTTTGAACTCGTTCTTGGAAAAATGGTGTTTGTCATGAAATTTCTTGTGGGTTTCCTTGTTCTCTTTGAATTTCTTTTTCTCAGAGAAGGGTGTAGGATGTTTCCCAGACTTTCCTTCAACAAGGTTAGCCTTGGACTTGTATTCCGAGGACTTTTACTTTCGTTCATTCGATCTGTTATCTTCTTCTATTTTGAATCTGATAATAAGATCCTGTAAAGTAATTTCTGACCTCTTATGTTTCAATGTGTTCTTGAAATCCTTCCACGAAGGTGAAAGTTTTTCGATGATAGAGGCTACTTGAAATCCTTCACAGATTTTATAACCCTCAGTTAGAATCTCATGAATAATAAGTTGTAGTTCTTCCACCTGAGTGGTAACAGATTTACCATCTTCCATTTTGTAGTCAAGAAATATTCCGACCACAAATTTTTTTGACCCAACATCTTCAGTTATATATTTTTTCTCTAACATAGACCATAAATTATTTGCAGTATGGCAGTGAACATACACATCATACAAAGAAGCAATCAAGCCATTCAAGATGAAATTTCTACACATGTAGTCTTTATGTTTCCATTTGTCTACGATAATTGTTCTAGCAAGTTCATGTTCATCAGGCAAATCAGAAATTTCTTCAATCAAGTAATTGTGCAGTTCTAGAGTAGTCAAATAAAACTGCATCTTTTGTTGCTATCTTTTGAAATTCGTACCATCAAATGATTCAGGTTTCTCAGAATACTTTGAGGAATTCATATTGATTAATCCGAATTAAAACACAAGTAGTAATACGGATATATTATAAATAAAATAATTTTTTCACCTTAATATTGTTATATTAACTGTATATACCTAGAGAATATAATTCGGATTAAGCAGTAATGAAATAGAATTTTCTCGCAAGAATGCTGCAACAAAAACGTATGACAATGGCAGAGATTTGTAGAACTGAAAGAATAAACTTATCGGTGATATAGCAGTAGTAGAAGATGGTTGTTATAGATCGAGGTTCATGCTCTGCACGATGTCCTTAAGGTGAAAAACGCCGCCGCATATATGTTGTCGGCCTGTTATAGCGTACACCTCCTAGGATTCAACGATCTTCTCTTCTGTACCAACACTGTACGAAGAGACGAACTCACTGTATCGAACTCCAGAAAATCACAGTAAAGAAGAGAGTAAAACAAAGATGAATTTTTGTTGTGTTTTCAGTGAAGGGAGAGTCCAAATATATAAGGAATGTGATCCAACGGATGGATCCTATACGTGGGGCACGAAATAGGTGGTGGGAAGTTACACGCTGTTATCATTCTAAGAATGAGTCAAAAGATAGGATTTAATAACTTCCCACTTCCCACATCCCACTAGCCCGGCCCGGCGCGCGCGCGTGTGGTAAAGTATAGTTGTGCCCCATGGGCACAAAATATGGGAGGCCCAAGGGCTACACCCTTTATGGCCAACTCTCCTACTTATATACCCAAGGAAACTTATTCTCTCAAGCAATGTAGGACTAAAAGAGTGGGTAAATTATAGTCTAAAAGCATAAACCAAAAAATTGGTTTTCCTCCAAAAATTTTAGCTCAAAAGGTTTGAAATAAAGTAATTAGTACAAAAGCAAAAAAGAGAAAAAAAAAACACAATGGCAAGAGGTCTAAGGATCAATCCTCTTAGCCATCTAATTTTTTAAAGAGGACTATAAATAGTATAAGACTATAAGATAAATCATTTTTCATTTTTTTTTATTCAAATAAATCCAACAATAGACAGATTGTGATCTATCGACTGAAGGTTTGGCATTTAGGGGATGAGAACCACATTTTTATGGTCTATTTACTTCAAAAAAGAAACTCGGGACAAGAAATTATTAACCATATGGAGCATGTCTTGATTAACTGTGTCGCAGAAGTTTCAATAGAAGATTACAGGACAGGTCCTGGGGCTTTGAGCGGACCTATTTGATGGATAGCATCCGTCCGTTGAGGCCACTTTGGTGAGAAGTGCATTTTCTTCCTCAGAGATCACTCTCAAGAAGAGTTGTATAATCTCTTTATCCCACTCCCACGGATAGCCGAACGAAAGATTGCAAGCCTCTCTCTCTCTCTCTCTCTCTCTCTCTCTCTCTCTCTCTCTCTCATATATCCACAGCTCCAGAATCCAGATTGCAAGAAGAAACTCACAGAACCCTGTACAAAAACCCTTCTTTTTAACAGAAACATCCAGATTGATAGAACATAAATGTCACAAATAAAAGGAGTATTTTCCAAATTCTAAACCAGTACAGTTAAAAGCAAAAACGATCTGGTAATCAATCACTCCTTCCGAAGATCAATTCCAGCCTTCTTAGCAACTGCATCCAGGCCATTCTTCTCAATTGTCTTCAATGCCTTGGTCGATAACCGCAGTTTAACATAGCGTTTCCCTGCTTCCCACCAGACCCTCTTGTACTGTAAGTTCACAAACTGCAATTTCTTGGTCTTGTGGTTTGAGAATGAGACCTTGTTTGCCTTATTTGCTTTCTTCCCAGTGAAAGGACACACTCGGCCTGAAAGAAGAGCCAATTCATGGGACTCATTAATACATTCTGAGTTAATTTTAACATACAATGTTGCAAAGATAGATACAAAGCAAGCTACCCCTTCCCCTGTCACTCAAAATCACTCTTAGGCGCTGCCCAGCATGGCCAAAAATAAAAAAATCAAAAACAAAAACAAAAACTTAGAAGTGAAACCTTCTCAAGTTATCAGGTCTCTTGTTAAACCTAATCCAATATTTTTTTTTCCTTTTCGACAAGTTAAACTAATCCAAAATCTACATAAATGAATCTACTTAACGTCCGTATATGCTCCATCTTTAACTGAAGGAAAAAATCCTTGATTTCACCCTTCTAGGTCTTAACTATTAACTTAACCTCAACCCACTTATTTAATTTTTAGATTCAAACAAATCCCTCTTCTTTTTGCATTAATACATCCTTCAGGAGACTAAGAAAAACTGTAAGTACTACTAATATCCTACATCCTTCAGGAGACTAAGAAAAACTGTAAGTACTACTAATATCCTACATCCTTCAGGAGACTAAGAAAAACTGTAAGTACTACTAATATCCTAAGTGCAGACACCCCCATAAAGCACACAAGAATAAAAGAAAGAAGAGACATCGTCATCATCCTGGACTTGGAAAACGGATATTTTACAATTTCTTTAACATTCAAATTGCATACTGGTTCACAGATCAGTTTGGAAAAGATGATATGCACAGTTTAAAATAGTGCAAAAGCTTTTTACACAGACATTTAAGGGAAGTCTCCACATTATTGGGTTCTCGCAGTCAGAACTTAGTTGCACAAAGCTGGTGCACAGACAGTAAAGGATTCGGGTGCAGAAGTGAGTAAGTGGCTGTTGCAAACAACTTCTAATTGAATTACTTTAGGAAGCGGGAGAGGGAGCGATTCAGAGCAGAAGCGGGAGTGGGAACGACACCTAGGATTGAAGGTTCCTGCAACTAAGGTCCGAAAGCATATAGCTTTTGGTGCATGCATTAGATTAATCCTAATCTTTTGGTATCAAACTAACAAAGGATCAAAGGATCAGAGTAAATCAAAATACAAGTTATTGAAGCCTACCCAAATAATGAACAGGGTTCATTCTAAAATCACTAATCGCAAACTGCTAGCTTGAACCCAAACCAGGTACCTACTCTATTAAGGAGTACCAATGGGAATATATTGACGACTTCATCGCAACCAATTTCAATGGGGTCTGAAGGTCGTCTATTAGCTAAAAACAACCAACATTATACACAAGGAAGCACCAAACCAACTGAACAAAGGGGTTAAGAAAGGCAGAGACTTCACCAATACAAAACATTGATAGGGTTCATCAGAACAAAACACCTAACAGGGGAAAGTAAAAGCAACATGAAGGTACATAGAAAACAAATATGGGGACTTGTTAGAATTATACTTTTTTTAAGCTATAATCACATAGGCATCTAATTTACACAATACCCACCAAGATAAGCGTAAAATCTACAAGAAAAAAAGAACGAAAATTATGGAAAAAATCGAAAGGGAGCTCAAATTCAATGCTTCAATATTCAACAAAGTGAAAAAAACAACTTCCATGACTTAATTCAAGCAATTGAAGAAAAACCCACCTGGAAAAAATACAAGAAGATACAAAAAGGGAAAAATTAAAAAGAAAAGAGGGAATGAGAGGGAACTTACGGGCAACAGGTTGAATGAGGGGTCTGAGAGGAACAGAAGATATGGGTTTGGCATGGTTTCGGGAACCGAATTCGTCGAAGGAGATCTTAACGCCCCTCAATTGAGACGTCATGAACCCTAGCTCTGACGAAACATTTGCTTTCAAAGAACCAGAAGAAGAGGTCTTTGCTTTACGAAAGTGGATAGTGGAGTGGCCGCTCAACAACAGGCCTGATGCTGCTGTTGCCATGGTTTATTCACTCTCTCTCCTCTTTCTTGCAAAAATGTGTTTGCTTTCTTCTTAGAAGGATAACGGATGGCCAGAGTTTTCTTGGATAACGAAATCCAACACAATATAACGTAGCCTCCTGTTTTGTTTCTCACCGGGTGGGTAAAATAGCATAACATAAGCTCGGGGTGAACAGGTATTAGCCTACGCACCCGCCAAACGTCATCGCCCCCCTAATTTTATTTTGGGAATTTTTGACATACCCCCCTGTTATCTTTAAAATTTGACATACCCCCCCCCCCCCCCCCCCCCCCCCCCCCCCCCGCCCCCCAATTTGAAAAAGCTGACATACCCCCTATAACTCCGTCCACTGTCATTTGAGCAGTGATGACCCGAGTTGACTTCCAAATTTTATATTAAATGGCAAAAATGCCCTTGTCTTCAAGCTTGGAACAAGGTTAGGCTGACACATATTTTCACACACAATTTTGGTGTACCCACGTGAAAGATAAATCAATGGCTGAATTTGGGTGAGGAGATCCTCCTCACCATATAGATCACCCTTACAAAAAATCAGCATTCTGAAATTTCTAACACCATCTCAAATGCGGGTTTCAAGTTAACGGTAAAAAATAGACGGTCCATAATTCTTCAACTTGTAAACCATGCTATCAATATCAGAATGTTTTGAATTTTTGTGAGGGTGATCTCCTCTGGTGAGAGACCATCCACACCAAAAATCATCTCATTCCAAAACTTCTAATTTATATGCCCCCAACAATTTTTTGTGTGTGAAATTGTATGTGAAAGTATGTGTACACTGAGCTTGACCTTTTTCTTTTAGTATTAAAATCAACAAAAATTTTTATAAAAGAAAATAAAGTTAAATGTATTTGTAAAAGCAAAAATAAATTTTTGACATTTGCAAAAAAAGTAACTAAGAGGGCGTTTCTGTTTGACAAAAATTAAAAGCTGACAGACACCCTTTAAAAAGGCAATTTCTCGTAGAGCATAAAACTTCTGTCACAATACGAGCCACATGTCACACTCTCAGTGGACGCTGACCGTATGGATGTTTGACCAGTCCCTAGTGGACCTGCAAACCAAAAATCAGCATGATTAGTAATTTACAACCTTTGGACCTTTGCACTCAAATAATGCTTAATTCCTACGGTTAAAATCAACCCATGAAAATAACTTCAATCCAATGCTTATAAATCACTGATGATATTTATTTTTGCTGTGTAGGTCCACCTAGTGAGTGGCCAAACATCCATACGGTCAATGCCCACTAAGAGTGTGCCACGTGGCTCGTATTGTGACACAAGTTTTATGCCTCTATGGTCAAACGCCCTTTAAAAGTATGTTAGTCTGCCTTTTTTAGCAGGCACAGTTGTCGGGCAGAATTGTGAGCCCTTTAATTTTGTCAGACAGAAACGCCCCTACTTTTTTTTGCAAATGTCATAAATTTGTATTTGTTTTTGCAAATACATTTAAATTTATTTTTTTTTATGAAATTTTTCGTAAAATCAATGGCCAAAATCATCAGACAAGTTGATTTTTGGTATGAACGTGTTTACCAAGGGCTGGGCTAAACATCCATGCGGTCAATGGGCCGAGATGGCAGCAGTGAATAACAAAAATGGTGCTAGCTGACACTTAGTGTAATGTTACATCGTGACCCAAACAAATAATGATTTTACAATTTTTGCATTAAAAGTATATATGTATTAGGCGAATTTTGGATACCCGTCAATTTCTCTTCTTATCCCCCCACTTACTTAAACTATAATTAAAATGACTTCTATATCCCCTGTGTTTTCTCTTCTCTTAACCCCCCCCCCCCCCCAAACAAGATATATAAAATATCAACTTTACCCCTTTTGTTTCTCTAATTAACCCCTTTCTATTTCTACTCATCTCCTCTAAAATTCAAAACGTTAGAGCACGTGAGAAAGCAAATGAGACTATTTCAAAGCAAGGGAGACTATTGAAAAAAATAAAAGGAGAATACCTAAAAGATTCTAGGGTTGTATTCTACATCTTCTACAACTCTTATTGAGAACTTTTGAGTAAAACAATCAATGGAAGAATCAATAGAAGAATCAATGGATGTATGTATTTGAATATTCAATTTTTTTTAATCAATAATATCATTCTAAATTTATTTTCGAAACCATTCTAACAAGAATTTCTAGTAATCTTGTCAGAACGATATATTAGGTTTTTTTTTTCTCGTGCAGTCTCGGTCATGGTCTTTGAATTGATTGTTCGGACTTAACAGTCTGAACAGTGAAGCATTGTTCGGACTTAGCAATCCGAACAACGATGAGTACCCGCGGAACGAGAGGTGCCTCCACTCTCTGGCGATCAACAATGACGGAAAAAGAGGTTGACCGACGACACTGAAGAGAAAATGGGGCTGGCGGTGTGGTGAGGGTGGATGGGGAGAGGAAGAGCGAGGTAAGGCGATTTCACCGAAATCACAAAACCCTTCCAAATTACCCTTTCTTATTTATCATTTTTGGGGGGTGGGGTGTGATAAGAGATTTCAATGGGCCCATAGGCCAATTAGAAAATTTCAGAAATTGTGGAGGGGAAATAAGAGAAAGGGGGGAGAAAAGAGAAATTGACGGGGTATCGAAAATTCCCCTATGTATTATACACTTATAGTTTATATCTATATAACAAAACATGGAAGTTGTCTCCCCCTCTTATAGACTTCATAAAGAAAATCCGAGATCTTATCACCCAACTGGACGGTGGATCTCAACCACTCACACCCAATTTTGACAAACTCTTTGTCGAGGAGTGTCGTGGGCATGAGCCACCTACTAGTAGTTTACATATTATACTTTTCCTTATAAAATACATAAATATTAACAAAATCTTTGAAATCTTTTTTCTGTTGAATATAGAAAAAAGGCATTTTGGTCATTGTAAAATTCTTTTATGCCTAAAAAGTATTTATCCTTTTTTTTTTTTTGGTAGTTAATCCTATTTTTAAAGAAATCAGTAACTCAGTGAATACGGGGTTTGAAACCAGGTCTGTGGTATCATCACCCACAAACTTTACCAATTGAACAAGCTGACACCTTCAAGTATTTATCCTTATAGTAACTCAAAATTGAACTTTTCATCTATTCTATATGCAAAATTGGCATGTTTGTTCCAAAAGGCCGTTTGGTTCATCATTAATGCAAAAGGTCTTTATCTTCTTTCAGTTGCCCCCACCAATATAATGTCTATATTTTTTTGGAAGGGGACTTCTACCAAAAACTGTTTCTTTGTTTATTATGTTCATTGAGCTAGCAAAATTTTAAAATGTCTTTTTTTACTTGAAAAATAGCTTTCAGCTATTTGTTATAAAATGACTTTTTGGCTTAAAAATATATTTTTATGGAATAAATACTTTAAAAAAAATAGTCATCTAAACAATCTATTATTGTGGAAAAAGTCTTTTTGTGGAAACTTTTTCAAGTCTAAAAATGGCAATCCAAACACCCCCTAATATTTAAATATTACTAGCATGATTACACCATTACAATCATTACATAATTTATAAAATTACTCTTTGACTTGCCTCAAATTTCAAAAATACCCTCAAAATTTTAGGAAATCAGGCCGCCATAATCTTCTAAAACTATCCCTTAATTTGCCAAAATTCTAATTTCCATTTCTAAAAATATCCCTATAATATCCAAATTATGTTGAATAAAAATGAGGGCATTTTGGTCAGTGGAGAATTCTTTTCTACAAAAAAAAAGGGTCCAGGACACCACTTGCTGTCTGTGGATCGACCCGCAACCCAAAGTGGAGATGAGAAATAAAAAGGAGAAAATAAAAATATCACAAAATCTAATTTTGACATCCCCTTCAATAACACATTAAACTATTTTCAATTATGAAGAATTTATTTCAATTTAATTCCCACACCATTACTCCGCAACAAAAGTCCTCATGGAATTTTATTCCAAATTTCTCCAACCTACAAGTGTCTGCGGGTTTTCGACTGTCTCTGTTATGCCCACATTATTCACTGTCAACACAAATTTGACATTTCCCTGTGGTTGTAAACCGCCGGCAAATAATTCGCCAGCGATTCTAAACCGCCGCATAAAACGTTGGCGTAGCCCCTGTCGGCATTGAGAAAAGACCAACACCAGCGGTTTTTTTACCGTCGGGGAAAGACTAACACCGGGGGTTTAAAACTACCGTGAAATTAATTACCCTTACGGTTTTAAACCACTGGTGTTATACTTCTGCCGACAGTTTTAATCCGCCGGTATTAGTATTACCCCGGCGGTTAATAAACCGCTGGCGTTGGTCTTTTCTCTATGGCAACAGGGGCTATGCCGACGTATTATGCGACGGTTTAGAACCGTCGGAAAAAATTACAACAAATAGAAAAAAAATTATGCACTCGATGTTTTTTTATAGTACTGTTGATGAATAATTTTACCCAACCTGATAGATAAACAAAAGTTCAATTCAAAAAATATTATATACGTTACAAAAGCACACTTTACATAATGAGTCCATCGTGAACGTGGTTGTCACAACGGTAATGAGTCCATCCATAAAAAACACCTGAAACAGCGAATATGAAGATCAAGCAGTCTTTATCAAAGGTAGTTTACAAACAAACAATAATTTCTATAAACCCATATGCTAATGTATTCGAAAACTCATTTCGTTGATTCATTTTGAATATACACATAAAAAAACTAGAAAACTTCACATGAGATAATTTCCCAAAAAAAAATTCCCTTTCCTTGGCTACTCAGAGAACATGGATATTGGAGCGTGACAAGAAAAGAAAGGCCAAGAATAGGAAGGATGTGAGAAACACCAAATGTATCAAATGAAAGAATAATTGCTTGGCGAATAAGGTTGAACTCATCAAACCTAAAAACAAATCCAAGGTTACAATCATCTACAAAGTAAACTAGATTCTTAGTTTATACCCAAATCTATTCAATGGTTATAATGATATAGTACAAAATATTTCAAAAGAAAGAGACCTTACTTGGCTAGAAAATCAAAGGATGATATTTAATTTAGATCAAAGAGGTATCTTATGTGATCTCATTTAGTTTACAGATTTTGGGTGGTACACGTAATCATTTAAATGATTGAGAAGATTTTCATACACAAGTTGAGATCAAAGAAAGTTTCCCACATCTCATTTTAGAAACAATTTCATCATCACCTTAAATGCGGAAGTCATTCAAAAAGATGCAAGTGGATGTAAAAATATTTGCACATAAGTTCTTCGTTAGTAAATTGTAAGGCTTTTGCATTGTAATTAGTTTAATAATCACTGAAAGAAAGAAAACAGACAAAGTATATACCACTCATAAAAGAAATGGCTTTCTTTACTATGTATAATACTTTCAGTTCCATGCTTATCATGACAAGAAATATCATCAATCCATCAGCTCCATATAGAGCATAAGTATTAAAAAAAACTCCACATACAAGAAATATAAAAAATATTAAATAGATAAATGCTTCAGCATGAGAATATTGGGTCACTCAATAGGTGGTAAAATGTAGTCCTCCTCATCGTCAATTTTGCGTCCACCACCATCCATCCAATTCTAAAGCAAAAAATCACATAAGGCAAAATCGTGAGGAATTCGAAAGTGTGAGTTTCATTCTACTTCACCACTAATGTGTCAACCAGTGTAACCAGCTCTATGTTAACTAGACCAAAGGTATTACTTCTAAATAATTGGCAATGAATTTCATCACGGAACTTACCGGTCTACCCACCGGTCACACACGCAGATAAAGGATCGTTTCAAGAATATCTACCTTAAAGTTTTCTTATATTTTGTTGATAAACCAAATTGTGCTGAAATAGATAAAGAAAAAAAGTAAAATTACACAAGGGGAAGTGGATCCCCAATGCATAAAGAGAGAACAAGCTCTCCAGCTTCACAGATCTAGGTAAAAGAAAGAGCTAGACTCTCATAAATATCAAAATCTTATCAATTGTATATGAGAACCTCCAGGCCCATTGAAATATAATTGATGCCAACTTGATCACATTAGTTGAATCACCTTTCTTATCAGAAATCACACACATGGGTTAACTAGAAATTTTAACTTCCTCTGTAAGAGCCAAGCTTGGTTTCACTATTTTCAAAGGTTCAAAAAGGTTGCATTTCATATTTATTTAGCAACAACAACGATGATGGAGTACTGCACAACAAGGTGTCCACATTAAAGTTAACATGGCATGTCGAATGGTTAGCTAAAAAGGGAACTTTGGAAAGATAACCATTCAGTTTAGTTGCTCTACACTACAACATCCAATTGTGATAAAACCAAATTGCATCTAGTTTCAGTGTGCATTATATCAAAAAAAGGAAAGATGACCATCTGAAGTTTGAAGAGACGTCAGACAATCAAAATTAAGAGAATGAGGGATATATAGACACAGGCTATTTCTCTTTATAAAAAAAAAACTAAAAGTTTCAACAAAAAGGAACAATAAGCCTCACTAATCAAATAAAATAGCATGAGGAGCAGATGTGTATCTTACTAGCAATAGGACGCTTACAAAAGCCACACTAGTCAAACTAAATAGCATGAGGAGCAGATGCGTATCTTACTAGCCGTGGTACACTTCGACAAAAGCACATCGATGCCTTCGCTCGTACTAGAGGGTTCTTGTGATTTAGATATGGCTGCAACTTCGGCAATAGCAGAGTAGGGGAAATCCAAGTAGTAATTGCCACCAAAGCTTTCCCAGCAACTTCACATACAAACCGTTTATCTTGTGAAGGCTTCAGAAGAAGCTGTACAAGCTGAACCCAGTTCAAAAAAGTAACGATTTTAGCAACTAAAAAATGTCCAGTAACCATCATAAAAGATTACATTGGAAATAATGAAAATTAGTTTTATTGTAAGAGCAAGAGCGTGCCATAGAGGAATAGGGTAGCCACGAAAGGAACTTTAGAATTGAAGACGAACTTACCATAGGGTCAAACGAATCAATTATACGATCACTATAAACATTGAAAATGTCTTCAAATGTCATAATTGCAGTTTTACAAATAGCACTTCTTGGATTCTTCAATGATTTCACAATGAGTGAGATCACATTCCCCCTGTTCATGAAGATGGGAAGTGTCAAACAGAGAAAAGTAATTCAAGATGTAAATATATTAAGAAACCAAACCGAAATGAAGAATATAAGCATCCAACATTCTCTCAATAGAATCATTGATAAGAAGTGGAGACTTACAACATTTCAAGCATTGCTTCCTCGTGAAATATTGATAACCGGCGCACATTGTTGAGTGCTTTACATACCAAAACCCAATCCTTAGAGCACTCCTTATAATAGTGTCTAAAAAGCGGCAAGAGACACTTATTAAGAAAACTATTAACCCATAAACATCAAAAGTAAATCATCAAAGGCAGTGCTTGAGCTGCTCTATTTCTTTTCTTTTTTTATATGTAATGAGATGAGATTTCATTTAGAAAAGAAGAAGCAACACAGTGCTTCCAATGTACAATGATAGCTGATATACACCCCCTTTAGCCAATGAGTTGGACCTCCACAAGAACATAATCATCTCTTCATCTGTATTTTTCTTTTGTAGGTAAGTTAGGTTTATGGCAGACCAAATTAAAATCATTAATCAAAAGAAGAAGAAAAATAAAGCCCAGGATGTCTATCATCCTAAGCAGAAATTAAGCCCATGATGTCTATCATCCTAAGCATCATTTTCAAGGATTTTAAGAAGAACAGGAAACTCATGCAATCACAAAATAATCGCTCGTTAATATTTAAAAAAAAATCTTAGCCTAAAGATTGGTTATGCAATCCAGTTTTAAGAGACATAAAAAACAAATTCTAAAAGTAATAAAGGCATGTCCCAGTATCTAGGGGCATTTCATTTCTTTATTGTTGAGCTGAATCACGGAGCTAGAATTGGTTCTATACAGGTGGAGTCGAAACCCCAACAAGTGGACACTTAATATCTTTCCTAGTCGCTTGTAACTCAATCAAACAACACATCTGTCATGTTCATGATCCCTTATAGCCAGCCATTGTGGAAGCTATAGTGACACTAAAGATATACAAACATAATGTGTGTCTCCATAGAAAGCAAGAATAATTGTAGTTCAAAGATGAATGAGTTAAACCAACATTTGGGAAGAGCTCCTTCGAGTTTCCTATATTTTGAAGCCAACATCTACAAAGAGCAACTGCATGGCCAGCATTTGTGTGCTGGTGATCACCAGACAAGCTAAGCTTTAGTCCATCTAACATTTCGGGGTCAAGTGGTGGTACTACTTCCAAAGGAACCTACAGTTGGAAAGAATAGATCAGGTGGCAGTGCTGCGAATATCATGAATCTTAGAAACAGAAAAGTTAGAACCTGTAGCAAAAAATCTTTGGAAAAAGAAAAAGTTATAACTTTTAGCAAAAAATCTTTGAAACAAAAGTTAGAACATTTAGCAAATATTCCGGGAAAAGCAACAGCCACATTAGCACTCCAAATGGCAAGAAATAACCCAACTCTACAATGAAGAGATTTAGAGTCTTGCTCTAGAAAACCTTTTCCTTAAAAACAACATAACCGACTTTCCTAGCTATTTTATCAAACAACTGGCTCCCTTCCATACATACGTCCAGATGTGTCGCATAAGACTACATTGAAACCCTCTTCTTTTCACAGCCTATGAAAGAACTATCCAGTGAACAATTTACGATGGCATTACCATTTCAATTTCTAGAGAAAAATATAGAAGGATTCAATAGCTCAATCAAAGAGAGAAAATTCACCCACATTTCTACAAAAAAAATTAAAACTACATAATACGATGTGTTGGTGTCAATATTTAATATTTGGAAAGAAATTGAGAACAACACTGCCCACTCTTATAAAACACTGCCCATGATAAGTATGTTACACAACATATGAGATATGGCTTTGCAATTTGAAGTTCAAAACCACCAGATAGCTTTCCAAGTAAAGGAAATTTCTTTTCAAAAAGCACTCCATGTCAGGTGTTGATGACATACATAAAATTTGGATTTGCATCACCTACCTTACACGTGTCACATGTACAACTCATTGAGACATACTTTCAATTGGTGGACCACTTCTTGGACGAACCCAAGCTCAAAATCATACTCTCAGCTAACCTTCACAACCACATAATATAACCCATTTAGCTGTTCTAGCTCTTGGCACCTTATATGTGAGGAGCTCCCAATGAAATTTCTAATCTGTTATGGAGGAGTTGAAAAAGCAGTGAGAGAGCTAGGCTTTCGAAGAAAAAAAGACCATTACAAACGCAAATGGAGAGTCGATTTTCTTTAAACTTAACACCACTTTTACAGATCCTATACAAAGATCCTAAACTTAAGGTCAACACTGAAATTTCAACCAAGTAGTATAAGTTCAAATCATAAACCGGAAGGTTTCTAGTAAAACGTGGTCATAAAGAGTTCACAAAATTTTCCCAACAAATAACATTTAAATAAAATGTGGCCATGGTTATTCTTCTTCAGAAATAACTTTACAAAAAAAAAGTTTCTAATGTTTGGCGAACAAGTAAAACTTCTAATGGAACTTGCAAGACCTCTAGCTAGAGTTACCAAGTAACCATTGTTGGCACCCAGGTGTACTTGCTCCTATAAGAAGACACTTGACTGTAGACAAGATGTTTAGGTTTACAGAATACAATGCACACCATCTCATCAGTTTTAAAATTCAAGTCTGCTGCAACATAGAATGCTAGTTGACTTTTCAACGGTAACTGATCAAACAAATCACAAAACCAACCACAGTATGAGTCAATATTAATTGGAAAGTGAGGCAGCAAATATATCACAATTAGATTTTCCACAGCAAGACTCCAACTTAAAAAACAAATGAATATTGAAAAGAATTAAACACGTAGCATCCTTATTTGCGAGACACATCCAGTAATTTATCATTACGAGTAGAGAAGGGAAAATAAACTAAACCCAAGTAGCAACTTATCCTAGGGTAAAATTCATAATCATGAGCAACTCATATAACTCATGTACACAAAATAGCTATAGAAGTAACTTATTAAGTATCTTACTAAGCCAAGGACTATGAATCCTACAATCGATGGTTCAACCCCACAACTTACCTAGCATTCTCACATACCCTAAAACTGTAAACCGCATGACAAAGGGGGAAATCATCAAAGGGAACTCCACTAAGATCATAAGTTTCATCTTGCTTATAGCAAAATTGCTCCACATACAGATCCAGTTTATTAGACATGTGTTAGAGTAAAAAAAAAATGAATTCAAGTCAAGAAATTTGACATGATTTTACACCAGTTGTCAACCCAGTGCAATCCTCCTCTATTCGGGCCTGTGATCGACAATGTAGTCCAAGCAAAGACATGCACTACATAGGCTTTGTAGAGTCGGATGGCAAAATAGGATTCATGTGGCCGACCCTAGAGACCTATGATAAGGTGTATGATATAAGAATGGACAAAAACATGTTAAAGATAAGGAAATAATACCTTCAACAGTGCCAGTAAACCCACTGCAATTGGAGTCTTTCATCTTGACATACAGATTGGTGGGCTAAAATGATAGTGAAAACAGCTCCTATGATCACACACCAAGTCTTGAAGAAACATTTCTACTAGCCCCATGCTAGAAAACTCCAAAATAAAAAACCAGTAACAGAAAAAGGCAAACAAATTTCATGGTGGGCTTAAATGACAAACCAAACCGATATTATTATCTCCTTCCAAAAATGAATTAGACCCAATATGTGCAATAGCTTGGTGCAGAAATTGGTATACATATCAAAACCAAAAATCCAAATTCCTAACAGAACATGAGGAAAAAAGTAGGACCCCAAACAAATAATCTGATCACATACAGAAAATCTTATGAAAACAAGAAGAAACCATCAAATTTCTATATATTAGAAACCAGAATATGGTGTTTTCAGGTGATAAACTAAAACCCAAATCCAATAACTCTGGCACATCGAGACATCCCCATTGAAAACCAAGAAAAAACACATCAGAATTCAATACAGGAGAAATGAAAACAAGATGCTCTCAACTCAGAACACAAAACCACATAAAATGAAGAACAATGAAAACCCATGAACCCAATAGCTATCCTACTAAGACACCCAACCATACAAGGCCCAAGTGTTGAAAAGTCATTTCTATGATCTACAAAAGCCTCTAAAGCCCAATTAGAATTGGGTTCTTCAAAGTTAAAATAAAAAATTAGAAAGAAATGAAAATTTCCTTTTCATATATAGTTGCTCAATGTCAAAAGGTGTCCTAAGATATTTCTGGTCTCATCTAATGAAGGACTCTAAATTTTTTATAAGGATTAATTGAAAAAGTCAACAAAGTAGAGATAAAATGTGGTTGAAATGAATCCAACTAAAACACAAATATAAAGAGTAGGGCTTTGAAAGAACGTAGCGATATGTGGAATATTGGGATCACATAATAGAATTTCCTCATCACCCAATCCATTTATTTAGTCATCCAACCAAAAGAGAGAAATTTGATCTATTGATAAAACAAACAGATTATGAAGAGACAAGTAAGCAAAGAGGGAACTTGGACCAGAAAAATCTCCATTAGAACTAACATTTCAGAAATAAAAAATAAAATACCCTTTATTCTATTGGAACAAAAAGATAACTATTGAAAAATCCAACAGAAGAAATCAAATAAAATCCAGATTTCTTCAATAAGAAATAAAAGCTACAGATATCAATCATGAATGCAAAAGAACTAAATCAATAACTCAATTCCTAGAACTAGAAGCCCTAGAAACCATCGAAATGCAGAAAAACAATCCAAACTAAAAGAGATCTTGTCCTCAAGAGAACTAAAACAAATCATTCAACAAAGTATCAAAGCTAGAAAAAACAGAGATAATAAATCGAACGAAATAATTCTTATAGGCGAAAAAACAAAAATAGAGACGAAGATTAGGGTTAGGTGATTTAGCTTACAAAGTGAAGACATCACTGTCCCTGCTCTCTTCTTTGATTTGAGGATTGATCATGAGCTTCACTACAATCCAAACAAACAAATTCAAAACCCTTAGGGAAACATCAAAACATAAAAGTGAAGAGCGAGAATTGAAGAACCTTCATGAGATTCAGATGCCTGCAAGGGTTCAAGACTCGACGAGGATTCCAATTGCCAGAGCAATGAATCAACACCATCAACATCGAAAAAATCCCTAGAAAACCTAGTACATGTCAAGATATGTAGCTATTGTTGTTGTTGATGGTGCAAATGAGGATCGCTCTACAAAAGCATCATAGTGCTGAAACTTTAGAGAATCAATGGAGGATGTCGAAGAAGATCAACTCGATTAAATAGAAGAGAAAACCAAAAAAACCCTAGATCTTCTTGTTGCAGAGGTGCTTGGATGGGATGATGGCCACCTGCTCCTCTCCCACTCTACAAAACCCTATAACCCCCTCCCTCTCACCTTCGTCATCCTCCAACGTACTCTCCGCTCCATCTGCAACCCTACCCCCACAAATTCACCTCTCCCTCTCCCTCTCTTTCTCCATTTCCCACGAACTCTCCACCCACCTCTTCCGAGAAGCAGATGTAGTTTTTTTGGGAGAGATTGAGAGCTAAGAAGGAGAGAAGGAGAGGGGGAGAGAGAGAGAGCGCACGAAAATGTGAGAAAGGGCTAGGGCATCGCGCGAACAAAATACAAAAAAGTGTTATGTTCGCGCGTGCTATTTTTTATTTATTTCGTGATTGACATCCCCGGCGGGATGTTTAAAGCCACCGGGGAAACACTTTCGTCGAGGGTTTTAAACCGCCGGCGATGCCTTGGCAAAAATAATAAATAAAAAATCAGTTTTCGGCGGTTTTCTGATCTTCCCTGGCAGTTTTAAACCGTCGCAATAGGCCAGCGGGTTATAGCCGCCGGTAAAAGCAAACCTCTCTGTCGGGAAAAGCCATTTTTTTGGTAATTGTGTCTTTATTGGATGCCCACATGGCCAACGGGATTATAAACTTTACGATCTGGACACCAAGCAAGTATTTACTACTAGAGACGTTGTCTTTCATGAAACAATGTTTCCCTTCCATGATTCTCATTCCGAACCATCCCCTCATGCTATCATACCTAATCCCATCATTGATGTCCCATCGGAACCGTTTCCGACTACTACCCCGATTGATGGCACATCAGAACCCCCTACGGCATCAACTCCTCCAATAGTTCGGTGTTCCACTCGTACATGGACCGTGCCCATGCATCTAGCGGACTATGATTTCTCCAATGTTGTTATTTACCTATCCATTGGCTTCTTCCGAGAACGATACTAAAGGTACACCAATTAGGCTTGGGCCTGGATCGTCCTAAGCCAACTTTCGCTCACTAACCACAAGTAGATCGGGTGCTGCAACCAAAGGCTAGATCGATGTCTTGGGGGTAATCTTGAAAAATACTTGCCTTTTAAGTTTGCATGAAGCACGCAATTGATTAGGCAGGTATTTGAATTTGTTCCTGAATTAAGGTTTGAATCCGAACTTAGAAAGTTTCGAATTAGGACTCAAACTTTCTATTCTCGGATAGCCCAGGAATGAAAAATTTTCAAGTTTGCAAGATTTGCAATCCTGGTCGAATTTGGAAACTTCCCAAATTAGGGAAATCTGCTCGAATCGAAATCTTTTTGAATTTAGAGATTTCCAAATTTAAAGAGTCTCTAAAATAGAAACTCCTAAAGATGGGAACTTCCAATTAGGAAAAGTGCCCTAATTGCAGATTTCGGAATTTGGAAACTTTTTGAATTTTGACTTACCAAAAGTGAGACCTACCTAAAATATCAGAAATCAAATCTACCCTAATTGATTTTTTTTTTTGTAATTTTTTTAATATTTTTGAAAGCACTCAATCGGGGGTTGCTAAAACCCCTCGAACAAGATCTAGTAGTTGTTCAAATATGGAAATAGTCCTAATCTGTTACAATTTGCACTCGACCGTCTGAGGCTTAAAATAGTAATTAAATAAAAATGCTAAAAATAACTAAAATTTAAAAGAGGAAAGTTTCCGAAATGCTGGATCTTCCCGATGTAGCAACTTTCCATTCTTTTGGTTCCGTCAACTCCCCGCAACAGCACTATTTGATTTAGCTAGGATTTTTCCGTATCATTGCTTACGAAAATCCTAAATCAACACATTTTTTTAATTCTTGAGACTTTTTATCCTGCAAAATTAGCAATTCTTGCATAGTGGAAAGTGTCAGATGTCGATCCGCACTTGATATTAGGGATTAGCGCATTATCTAAACAACTTAATCACGAAAATGCTTGAAATGGTGAGATGATAGAGGTGAGTCGGGATTAAAACATGATTTTTGATTTTGATGGACCATTAACAATAACGTTATTACTGAAATAGAATAGAAAATATAGTAATCAAAACACACATTAAACATCAATCAAACTCATTCTTTAAACTTAATGCATTCATGAAAAATAATTAAACCTTACAATTAATCCATGAAATTAAATTAATCTAAAACAATTACATAAAACTTAAAGCATTTAAAGGTGGGATTTAGAGAGAAGAAATAAAGATAAAAAGTGAGTTTAGAGATAGAAAATGAAAGATATATATATATACAAAAGCCATCTTTTTCTAAGTCCATCCAACTATCCATTCAATCCATACCTTAGAAACAAACCCAAATACTAGTGGATTCAATTATGCTAAAAGCATAATCCCTATCTTTGATGGTGAAGCTATGACTATTGGAGCCTACAAATGAAGACTCTCTTCATCTCACAAGATTTGTGGGAACTTGTAGAAGACGACTATAATGTACCTGAATCTACAAAAGCCTTTGCAACATGGAGTCAAGCAAAGCAAAAGGAGTATAAGGAGAATAAGAAGAAAGATGCAAAAGTCTTGCTTTTCATCCAACAAGGGGTAAGTAAAATAATCTTTTCAAGAATTTTGGACTCAACAAAATCAAAAGAAGCATTAGATATCTTGAAGGAATAATTTCAAGGATCACAAAAGGTAATATCTATTACAATATGTGGAGAGAATTTGATAATTTGCTCATGAAAGATATTGAATCGATTCAAGTTTTCTTTTCTAGAGTCTCCAGTATTATTAATCAAATTAGAAGGTATGGAGATACTATTCAAGATAGAAAAATTGTTGAGAAAATTTTGAGAAGCTTGCCTGCAAAATTTGAGCATGTTGTAGCTGTTATAGATGAATCTAAAGATTTATAAGTTATCTTTACATGAGCTAATGGGTTTTCTTAAAGTACATGAGCAAAGAATGAGCAGGTTTGCAGAACCACTGGAGCAAGCATTTCAATCAAAGGTGAATATGGTAGAGAAAAGATGAAGATGCTAGAAAAGAGAATCAAAGAAGGGTCTCATTTCAAGAAGCACGAGTTGGAAGAGGCTCAAGTTTTAATCGTGACCGTGGACGATGAAGAGGAAGAAATATATACAACAATCAAATGTACAAAAGAGGTAATAATACATCTAATTTCCAGTGCAACGTATGCAAAAAATTTGGCCATGTAAGTGAAAATTGTTGAAATAAGTGCACGAGATGCAAGAAGCTTAATCATATGCATAAAGATTGTTGGTTTCAAAAGGATAAAGCTACTTTTTGAAGAAAATAACTCCTTAGATCAATTATGTTATTCATGCCTAAATACTCAAGAAGAAGAAGAAGATATTTGGTATTTGGATAGTGGATGCAGCAATCATATGACAGGAAATCGAAAGTGCTTTATTAGCTTGGATGACAATGTAACTTCACAAGTCAAGCTTGGAGATGGGAAGCTACAAAATGTCGAAGGCAAGGGAGTAATATATGTGCAAACAAAATGAGGTAAATCTAAACTCATTCATGATGTTCTTTATGTTCCTGGCTTAGCTCAAAATCTATTAAGTGTTGTCCAACTCATTCAAAAATGATATATTGTGAATTTTGACAACGATAATTGCATGATTTTAGATAAGAACAAACAATTGGTAGCAAAAGTAAAAATGACATCAAATAAGGTTTTTCCTCTTATTATACCACCAAATCATAATTATGCCTTAAGGGTAGAAAAAGTTGATGATTTTTTATTATGGCATTTAAGGTATGGCCATTTGAATTATGTAAAGAATATTTTTATATTCAATTTGGCAAAGATTCCATTTAACATAAAAATATTCTTGTAACCATTCCTACGAGCACTAGTGTAGTGTGGAGATGTCGTGGTACACATACTACGTCAACTACTTGAAGACAAAGACAGCAAGAATCAGACAGTTGACGACTGGAGTCATCTGAGTAACTGCCTATCTGTCAATTAAAGATCGTGTACGCTCGATTAGGAAGGTAAGTGACTTAGTGGCTATAGGAATTGGTTAAAATAGATAAAATATAATGGTCAAACCTAGTCATTGGACAGACCCGAGTCGAAGTCAAAGATATTGACTATTGGGATAGTCCAATCGATTGGACACTTATCCCCAATTGATATTGACTATTGGGATGGCTCAATCGATTGGAGGACTCTGTGTAATCGATTGGAAGCTACGAGGCAGAAACTTATTTCAGCCCAATAGATTGGAGACTTCGTGAAATCGATTGGAGTCTTCGGGACAGAAACTTATTTGAGTCAAATCAATTGGAGACTGTGAAATCGATTGGAGCCTTCGAGACAAAAACTTATTTGAGTCAAATTGATTGGAGACCTCTGTGTAATCGATTGCAGCCTTCGAAACAAGAAACTTATTGAGCCCAATCGATTGGAAACTAATCTCCAATCGATTGGACTTAATTGGCCCAATCGATTGGACCCAGAGTACAATTGATTGGACCATGCATAAAATCAGTCCTTCTCAGATCCAAAATTTTTGGTTCCATTATCCCATGTTCTACACGACTCAGGGTCATGGAATTCTATAAATACAACCCTTCTATACCTTCTCTAAACACACACAGAGACATAGAGTGACTCAATCTTCAAGAGAGAGAAGAAAATATTCTATTTATTAGAGTGTCCATTCGAAGAGCAATAAGTTTGTTTCTCATTCACATCTTGTGAGCTTGTTTTCTTCTTGATCAAAGCCAAGTGCTTGATCCTTTCCTCAGCTTAGGACTTTCACTTCTATATTTGACCTAGTAGTCTGAGTGTACTAGTGTGACTCAACACCATTTGAGTAACCTAGGGTTCAGGGTGTACTAAATCCTTCACCTTCTGCAAAGGCGGGAGTATTGAGAATTAAGATCATAGGAGCCGATCGACATTAGGTTTGGGGTGTACCAAATTGAACAAGTGGACAAGGCTTCTTGGCTGAAAAGGCACGCGTGGATTCGTAGTGTTGATTCAGAGGACGTGGACGCATCGACACTAGGCCTTAGCTAAAGTTGGAAGCTGTATTTGCAACGGTGCTGCGTAGGTAACCTTTGTTTCGTTTAACTTTTTAATTAGTGGTACTTTCCGTCTGGACGTGGTCCCGTGGTTTTTTCTTGGCTAAGGTTTCCTCGTAAAAATCTCTTGTCTTGTGTGATTGTTTGTTTGTATTCTGCAATCTATCTTAATTAGATCAAACGACGAAAGGAAAATATACCACGGAGATATATTCGATTTGAGTCAGTTGTGATAATCTTTTATTAAACAACTAAGGCATGCAATTTTGTTCCCCTACCATAGACCAGTAAAACTGTGTAGTTATAAATAATTATAAATACCTAATCAACCCCCCCTTCTAGGTATATTGGATTGAAGAGAACGGACCGGTCTTATTTCAAATTATAGAGCCCTAAAGGTACTAAAGAAGAAAAATATGGTGATTGGACTTCCTTCTACTCATAGTGAAGATAAAGTAGGTGAAGGATACATATATGGAAAGCTGCATAGGTTGCCATTCGCCAAGTCATCTTGGAGAGCCAAAGCCCCTTTTGAATTGGTTCACGCCGACATCTGTGGAACAACTCGTACGCCATCCATTAACAAGAAAAGATATTTAATTCTCTTTGTTGATGATTTTAGCAGGATGATGTGGGTATACTTTCTAGAGCAAGTCATATGCATTTTCTATATTTTTGCAATTCAAGGCGTTCACAGAAAAATAGAGTGGACATCAGTTGAAGGCACTAAGGACGGATCGTGGTGGAGAATTCACATCAAAGGAGTTTCAAAGATATTGCAATGAAAATGGAATCAAAAGATAACTAACCGTAAGGTACACTCCACAACAAAATGGCATGGCAAAATGAAGAAAGCATACGATCATGGAGATGGCTCAAAGTATGATCAAAGGCAAAGGGCTCCCTAACAAGTTCTGGGCTGAAATCGTCAACATCGCTGTCTTCATTCTCAACAGATCACCTACAAAAGCCGTCTTAGACAAAACACCTTTTGAAGCATGGCACAAGCAAAAGCCAAAGGCAAATTCTCTTAAAATCTTTGGATGCGCACATTGCATATGCTCACATACCATCTCAACATAGAGAAAAATTTGATCAAAAAGGAGAAAAGTATATCTTTATTGGATATAGCAAGAATTAATCTAAGGATTACAGGCTATTTAACCTAAAAACAAGTGAGTTGGTGATTTCCAGAGATGTCATATTTGACGAGTTAAAGGCATGGAATCGGGAGAATGATGTTGAAGCACAAAGGATTCTCGAAGATGGAAAAGCATCATCAACACCAAAGGAACTAAGTACTCCAAGTACTTTACCATCTAGATCGAGTTCATCAAGATCAAGCCCAAGATCATCAGATTCCTGTACACCACCAAGAAAGGTACGATCTTTAAGAGAAATTTATGAATCTTCTAATGTTGCATTCATCGCTTATGAACCACAAAAGTTTGAAGAAGAAGCAAAAGAAAAAGTTTGGATGAAAGCAATTAATGAAGAAATCAAAATCGTTAAGAAAGATGGCACATGGGAACTTGTTGATCATCCCAAAGAGAAAGAAATCATCGGGCTAAAATAGATCTATAAGATCAAGTATAATGAAGATGGCTCAATTCAGAAGCATAAAGCTCGATTGGTTTCAAAGGGCTATTCCCAACAACCAAGAATAGATTTCAATGAGACATTCGCTCTAGTTGCTCGGATGGAGACAATTTGAACAATATTGGCTCTTGCAGCACAGTTGATGATGAAAGTTTATCAATTGGACATCAAGTCAACATTCCTAAATGGAGAACTTAAAGAAGAGGTATATGTTGAACGACCTCAAGGCTACGTGGAGAAAGGAAATGAAGATAAAGTCTATCGTCTTCGAAATGCGTTGTATGAACTTAAGAAAGCACTACGAGCTTGGAACAACAAAATTGATCGTTGGTTTCAGCAAAATGGATTCAAAAGAAGTCCAAATGAGCCATTACTCTATTTCAAAAAGGAAGGTACGCACGACTTTCTCATAATGTGTATTTATGTTGATGACTTAATTTATGCAAGCACTAAACCAAAAGTGGCCGAAGAATTCAAGAAAGATCTACTAAAAGAATATGAGATGACTGATTTGGGCCTGATGAAATATTTTCTCGAGATACAAGTAAGACAATCACATGAAGGCATCTTTATCTCTTGAAGAAATCATATGACTGATTGCAAGCCAGTAGATGCATGAAACTAGGGTTTTTTTGCGTCGTTGGTTACGGAAACCCTAGAATCAACAAGAATTGTAATGTGATCTGAGCCTCAAAATTCTTGCAAAATTACAGGCTTTGTATAGTGGTTTCGTGTCGGATGTCGATCCGCACTCGGGGTTAGTTTGAGCAATTCGAGAACATAAAATGACGGATTTTTGCGAGCAAAATGGAGGGGTAAGAGTGGTGGATAAGTGAGTTCAACACATGCTTGATTTTAGAGTGAGAAAGACTATAACCATATCAGAAAATGATAAAATAATTACTTAGCAATAAACTGCATTTATCAAATTCAAATATCAAATTACAATGCTTTGAATAATAATAAAAAAAACTATTGAATAAAGTCATCTAAAAAGCATTAAATAGAGAGAGAAGTGTAGAGAGAGAAGATAAGAGGTAGAGAGAGAAAGAGGAAAACAAAGGAGGAGAGAGAAAGTAATCAACTAGGAACTTACCCTATAGTGGACCACCTATCATGCGATTTCCTTGGACAATCATGGAAGGGATGATAATGATCACCCTGTGGAGAAGATGAAGATCAGGGATGATGGTGAGGTGGGCGGAGCAGCTGAGTTGGGGGTCGCTATGATTAGAGCACCACAAGCCGTGATCTTGCTAGAGACGAAGGTGGAGCCTTGGCTGCTAGTCGGCACCCTGCAAGTGGTGTTGTACGGTTGCTTGGAGTAGAAGAGCACGGCCTGCACTTGCAGGTGGTTGATGGTAGTGCAAATAAAGAGTTGCAAGCATTGCTGGTATGCCCACGGGAGGAAAAAGAGAAAAGGAAGGAGGACGTGGTGGCTGGGAGTGGATGGCTTGGTTGTGGGTGCTTGAGGGAGGAAAAAGAGAAGAAGAGGGAGAATGTGGTGGCTGGGAGCAGCTGCTGCTCATGGCCAAGGCATGAACGGTGGGTGAGGACGGTGGAGGAGCCACCATGTGAAGCTGTGGGTGGTGTTGCTGTTGCTGTTATGCAACACCAGCACGTTGCTGGAGGAGCAGGCGGAGGGGGGCGCTGACGGTCGGAGTTCTGTAACTCCGACCGGAGAAGAAGAAAGGAAGATGAAAAAGTGAAGAAGGAGAAGCAAGGGAAGGGGGAGAAAGAAGAACAGAAGAAGAATATAAAGAAGAAGAAGAGGAACCTACTGTGAAAGGAGTTGCAGGTCTGCAACTCCTCCGATGATGGAGTTGCAGATAGTGGAGGGATGGGGGACGGTGAAAGAGGAGGACAGATCTGCAGATGCAAATCTGTTTCGTAGACCAACCTGCGAGCTGTTGGTTTGTGCGGCACCTAGCAGCACTTGGGGACCGGTGTTGCTGCCTGCAACACCGTTCTTGATGAGCAGTGGTGTGTGGCTGCAAGGAGATCTCTCCGCAACAAGGTGAAGATGCTGGTTGTGAGGTGCACAGTACCCTCGCGTTGAGGGAGAGAGAGAGAGGTGGTCAAGAGATTTCGGTGGCAATCCGAATGGGAAGAGATTGGAGGTGTTGTGCTGCACGCCGGCGACGGAGATGGAGGCAGTGCTATTTTCCGACAGTAAGCAGCAGCAGCTAGCGGCCGGAGTTGCAGGCCTGCAACTCCGGTGGGAGAAGACCAAGAAGAAGAAGAAGGCAGTGAGAATGGAGGCAGCAGGTTATCTTCTGATGGTGATGGTGTTGCAGGCAGCCAGCTGTGGTGGAGACGCCTGAAACGGCAAGCGAGGAAGAAGAAGAAGAAGAAGAAAAACGGCTGGAGTTGCAAACCTGCAACTTCGGCGAAGGATGGGGAAGGAGACGAAGAAGAAAGGAGGAAGAAGAGGAGAAGGAAGTGGCGGGGAAGAAGGGAAAGGATAGGGGGAAGGAGAGGAGAAGAGGGGAGAGGGATTGAAGGGGATTAGGGTTCCAAAGAACCCTTCTCCTTCCCCTTTTAAAATAAAAAATATATATATATATATATATATTTTTAAGTAAAACCCTACTTTTCTTTGGGGAATTTCCCCATTTAGTGGACCCCCCATTTTTTAAAATTTAATTAAAATTATTTTAAAATCACGGGGTCTACTAACTAGTCGGACAGCGGGTCGATGATGATGGGCCCGGCTACTGGCCCACATGGATTGATGATGTCCATCGTCTCACAAGATGATGTGATAGACAATTTGATGGCGATCAGATGGATGGTGACTTGATTGAGACCCAGATAGGTAGATCGACGGATCTAGAGAGATCCAACGGTCCGGTGGAAGATCCAACTGTCCGATTGAAGATCCAACGGTCAGAAAGCTAAGGGAGATGAGACAGAGCCAATGGGCAGGAGTTCTGGGGTTAGGTCAGTAGATTCGATGACCGAGAGATGAAGAGAGAGAGAATAAGGAGAGATGAAAGAGAAAATATGGAGATAAAAGTATTGGCAGAGGGTGAGGGTCTGGAACCCTGGTCTTCACTGTGACCATCCTCACTCTTCTCCAGTAGAGTAGACTATCATTCCTTGCTGATTCAAGTGGCTTTAAACGCTTTGGTCTGTCTATTGGTCATTGGCTCTCCTACTCTCTTCGTTCTTTGGGCTGACTTTTTGGTCCTCTTATTCAGCCCATATTTGGCCCATATCTTTTAGTCATAGCATGTGGGCTCTTTAAGCTTTGATAATGGGCTTTCCTGATCGATGTGGGCTCGCAAGTCTCGAGAATTGTCCCATCGGGGTTTCCTACGATAGAAGAAGCGCGTAATGAGACTTTATCAGAATGACTCAATGTCTAGACTTCCGAAAATATGTTTAATGCATGGAAATATACCATTTCGTCCAGAAAAGTGTGTTCTACGCAACAAAAGAGACTCTTACGTAAAAAAATAGATAAATAGAGCATTTTAACGTAGGAGAGTGTGAAAACGCTTAGAAGATAACAGTGAAAAATACGCACTTTTAAGCGAATATCAATGCACCAATGGCGATGAATGAAAAGCTTTCCAAAAATGATGAAGCTCAAAAGGTGGATGCATCCCTCTATCAAAGTCTTGTTGGCTCGTTGATCTATCTAACCAACACAAGACCTGACATCGTCCATGCAGTCGGTGTGGTTTCTCGATTTATGAGTGAGCCAATTAAACTACATTATACTACACGTAAAAGAACACTTAGATACATCAAAGGAATGAAGGACTTCGGGATCAGATATGTAAAGGAAGAAGACAAGAGCTTAATTGGCTACACAGACAGTGATTGGGTAGGATCAATCGCTTAGAAGATAACAGTGAAAAATACGCACTTTTAAGCGAATATCAATGCACCAATGGCGATGAATGAAAAGCTTTCCAAAAATGATGAAGCTCAAAAGGTGGATGCATCCCTCTATCAAAGTCTTGTTGGCTCGTTGATCTATCTAACCAACACAAGACCTGACATCGTCCATGCAGTCGGTGTGGTTTCTCGATTTATGAGTGAGCCAATTAAATTACATTATACTACACGTAAAAGATCACTCAGATACATCAAAGGAATGAAGGACTTCGGGATCAGATATGTAAAAGAAGAAGACAAGAGCTTAATTGGCTACACAGACAATGATTGGGTAGGATCAATCGTTGATAGAAAAAGCACTTTGGGATATGTCTTTTGCTTGGGAACAAAAGTCATAACATGGTCATCAAAGTAGCAGAATACAGTGGCACTATCGTCAGCTGAAGCAGAATATATTTCAGCTGCAAGTTCAGCATGTAAAGCAATATGGTTAAGAAGAATATTGGTTGACCTACATCAAGTACAGAATCACCCACAACAATCTATTGCGATAATTGTCAGCAATTGCTATGACTAAGAAACCAGTCTTCCATAGTAGATCAAAGCATATTGAGCTGAGACATCATTTCATCAGAGAATTGGTTGAAGGCAAAGAGATCGAGTTGAAGTTTTGCAAGATAGACGAACAACACGCAGATATCTTTATCAAAGTAATTATAGTAGAAAAATTCAACTACGTTAGAAAATGTATGAAAATTACAAATTAAGAACGGATGTTAAAAATAATATATAATTTGTAATTTTGGAGTCTAAATAATTTCTAGAGGCTTCCATGTCTAGATAGTTTCTAGAGTCTTCCTAGTAAATATATATAGAAGAGTCTAGATCTATGGAAGAGTCTAGAGTCTCAGTGCTACAGAATATTTATAGAAGAGTATAGAATCTATGGAAGAGTCTAGCCTTTCTAGAATATATATCTCTAAATCTATAAATATCTAAAGAAATATCAATGAGTCTAGAATGTTCTTTAGAGACCTATAAATAGGCCATGCATTGTAATTGCTCATTAAAAAAAGTTCTATGAAACAAAGTTCATGAGACTCCATACTTAGCCTCTAAAACTCTCTCCTCTCCACAACTTAGAACAAGGCCTACCATATCTTCCAATTGCTCCAACAAAAGAGAAGGCCAAATTAAACGCCGGTTGGAGAAAGGAAGATAGCAGCACATTGTGGAGTTTTAATGGAGTCTTGAGCAATAGAGTGGAGGCAAGCAGCGAGGTGGTGAATGTCCAGGTTGCAGCAATGAAGATCAAGGATGGCCTTTTGCCTAGAGATGATGGATTGGTGGAGAGTTGCAGCGAGTCAAACCTCCGGCCATGGGAGAAGAGATTGAAGAAGATGGTGATGTCCGTTGGTAGAAAGAGGATACATGGCCCGCAAGTGAGGGTTTGAGTGGGGTGACGACTGAGAGAGAGAAAGCAAAGAGAGTGAGTTAGGAGAGTAGAAGAGAGGAAGGGTTGACTTGGGGTGAGAGAGCCATGAGAGAAAACGTAGGAGAGAGAGGGGTCAAAAGGCTTAGGGTTTTGGAACAAACCATTGGATCTAGATCCAATGGTTGGGTTTTAAAAGGGATGGAGATTTTCATATTTCAACAACTATACAACACCGTTTTCTTCCTTCCTTTCTTGTCTTTTGGTATTCAGCCCATTACCCAAAACGGTCAAGCAACCCTTATATTCTAGCCTCTTTTCTTTATTTACTAAATAAGGAAATGATTCATCTCTTGTATCTTTATGCAATTTCTTCCTTATGAAATAGCTTATACTTAAAACAAGTCTCCTCAATCATTCCTAAATAAACAATTCTCTTCCTTCTTTGCCGAAATCTCGAACCGAACGTGTTATTTTTTTCAGTGAGACCACATGTGTCCACAACACCTCTTGGCTGCCACATGTCAAAACGTTTTCAGGACTTCCCTTTTAGTGTGTCACATGGTTATCATCATGCAACTCTCAATTCTGTTATGATCAACGGTTTATAGTGGTTCCCCCTTCTACTTGCATTCCTCATGTCGATCTTTGTTATTTTCATGGGTCCACCTTTTGTATGCACCAAATTCTTTTCTACGTACCAATAGAACCATCTTGTCTCTCTTCAATTCATAGTGTCATGTAGATGCATCATCATCCCTTCCATTACGCATTGTTTCAGACTTCTTGTCAGCATAGATTCCTTTATTTTGCCAGTATACATAGCACCTTGGTATGCACCATAACATACTTTTGGTTTTAGCTCTTGATGTGGCATGTAGCTCCTTCTCCAGATCATCGTGTGGCGAAATAATAATTATCATTCATTTTACTGAAGATCCAATGGTTTGGATGTGCATTTGGTGTTCCTTTTGTTGCCCAACCGTGGCCCACATGTTGGCTATCTCAATCAACACCGTATATCTTAGATCATACTTAGTATTTGGTTGCCACCAATGCCCAGTTCACTTGAATTAAAACCGACCACAAAATTTGATGCAGCAAGCGTGCATGTTTGAGAATTACTAGTCGAACTGTCACCACGTTCTCAGCCTGTACTTCGCCTATATCTTTTTTTCATAGCATGTCGGCTCTTTAAGTTTTCATAATAGGCTTTGATGGTTGATCGTGGGCCTTTAGTTCTTGGGAATCATTCAATCGGGGTTCCTACGACAGAAAAAGTGCATAATAAGATTTTCACAAAATGATTTCGCATGTTGGTCAAATAAATACGTATGAAGGCGTGCGAATATACCATTTTGACCAAAAAAGTGTGTCCTATGCAATGGAAGAAACTTTTACGTAGAAAAGTTTATAAAAATAAAAGTTTTACGTAGGAGAGTGTGATAATGCTAAAAGGATAATGGCTTAAAATAAGCACTTTTAAGTGAATACCAATATCCTTTGTTTGATAGAAACGATTATACTTACTGGAAATATAAGATGAGAGCATTGCTTATATCCATAGACAAACGAGTCTGGTTAACAATGTTAAATGGTTGGACACCTCTCACTATTACAATTGAAAATAGTCACAGATAAGTAAGTAATTTGTTTGATTTGCCTTGCAGAGGCTTTGTTTTATATACAACTGTTTATGTGCATTGGTCCTAGTGAATAAGGATTCACTTGTGATGTGAGTAAGTTGAGTAGATTCTCAACTAGTTGACCTTACTTTAATCTAGGGTTGTGGGTGTTTCTCAAGAGCGAAAACTTCATGTCAGGAGACTTACCCCTCTTATGTGTAGGTTAGGAAAATTCTAACCAATTGATTATTCAAATATTTAATAGTGTAATACTTGATTGAATAATATATTGGCTCGTGATTGGAGCACTTGACAATGGACATAGGTGTGCAAATACCGAACCAATATATACCCTATGTTGTGATTTGCTTTGTGCCTGCTTTATTTATTTGTGAGATTGGTTTACTCTATTTATATTCCGTGTGTTTTTCTTTGAGTATACCACGAACTGGTTAATTGAACAGGACATAATTTTAATCAGCTAATTAATTTTTATCCTGTGAAATTCACCCCCCTCTCTAGGACACTCATAGTAGTACAAAGGGAATTTCAATTGGTATCAGAGCCCAACCACTTTGTAAGGGCATCACCGCCTAAGTGGGATTCGGCATTTCCCTTAGAATGTCTATGAGTTAAGAGGGCAATTCGGTATCTAGACCTCCTTTGTTTAACGGCTAATTATGCCTATTGGAAGGCTAGGTTGAGGGTCTTTTTAAGATCCCTGAATGAACGTATTTGGAAAGTAGTAGAGAGTGGATGGACTCCCCCCACCGCTGCATTGAAAGTTAATGAGATCACTACCATAAAAATCAAGCCCAAAAGTGATTGGACCTCGGGTGACAAAGAATCATTCACTTACAACAACAAAGCATTAAATGCCATATACTATGCCTTGTCATCGGAGGAATTTAAGAGAATATTATCTTGTGAGACTGTCAAACAGGTGTGGGACATTGAAATGACCCACAAAGGAACTAGTTTTGTGAAGGTTTCTAAACTTCAGATGTTGACCGCACAATTTTAAATAATCGAGATGAGTGATGATGGATCGAGAAGATTCCAAACAAGACCAATGACCATAGAGTAGTGGTCTGATTCTTAAAGTATAATATCTTCTCCCATTTTGGAGCCCCCAAAGCTATCATCAATGATGGGGGTGCACATTTTTGCAATAGAATCTTTGAACAACTCATTAAAAAGTATGGGGTAACCCACAAGGTCACCCTTGCTTACCATCCCCAGACAAGTGGTCAAGTAGAGGTATCCAACCATCAAATCAAATAGATATTAGAGAAAATAGTCAATACATCTCGTAAAGACTGGTCGACTCATCTTAATGATGCTCTTTGGGCCTACCGAACCGCTTACAATACTCCGTTAAATATGTCTACATATCGGTTGGTCTTTGGAAAACCATGTCATCTCCCATTTGAGTTAGAACATCGTGCCTTGTGGGCAATTAAAAAACTCAACTTCAATTTAGACTCCGCAGGCGAGGTGATGAAATTGCAATTGAATGGGGGTGCTTTATAGTAACCCTTGTTGTGTCTGGATGAAGACGTTAAACTTAGCTCTATCGGAAAGATAGTTTCGTGAGTCATATTAGTTGCATGCATAATTTGTATATATCATTGCATGTTTTTTTGGTTATGCAGGTACCATAAATTCTAAAGATCATCAGGTACCAAACACCGTCCATTTCTATAACAATGATAAATTCATTCCTAACTTTTGCACATTGTAGTCATCATTCTCATCATTTTCATATATTGGTCTTTAGCACCGAGGACGATGCTGCATTTTGGTTGGGGTGGGTGTTTACCAAAAACTCATGTTATCCTTTTGAAAAAAATAAGAAAAAGATAGAAAAACTTGTGTTTTGGTATGGTTTCCTATGTTTTTACAAAATTTATAAAAAATATTTTTATATTCTAGTTTTGACAAATATTCTGTTTGACATGAAATATTCTTGTAACCATTCCTACGAGTACTAGTGTAGTGTTGAGGGTGTCATGGTACGCATACTTCTCCTACTACATGAAGACTAAAAGACAAAGATCGCAAGAATTAGATGGTTGACGACTTGAGTCATCTGAGTAACTGTTATTTGTCCGTTGAAGATCGTGTTCGCTCGCTTAGGAAGATAAGTGCCTTAGCGACCATAGGATTAAAATCTTAAAGATAAAATATAATGGTTAAAGCTTGTCACAGGACAGACCCAGGTCAAGACAGTTGCGAAGAGTCCAAATTTGACTAAGGGGAAGTACAATCGATTGGACATTTGTGTACAATCGATTTGACCTTACGGGACAGAACATTCCCAAAGTACAATGGATTGGACCTCTGTGTACAATCAATTGGAAGAGTATAGTCGATTGGACCATCCAACATAGAACTTCCAACTAGCTAGTACAATCGATTGGACCCTGTGTACAATCGATTAAACTCACAAACAGAAAACCCATTCGGAATAGTACAATCGATTGGACATGAAGTACAATCAATTGGATTGTAGTCCAATCGATTGGACTACGTAGCATAAGTCTTATATCAGATTCGATTTTCATGTTCCCATGATCCCACCCCTTGCACGACCTTGGGCTTCAAAACTCTTAAAAATAAAGCATCTATTGAGCTTTAATATACACACAACTATAGACAACAAGAGAGATTTATTAGTGAAGAGTTGTCCCAGTCAAAGAGCAAAAACCCCAGTTTCTATCTTTATTCGTGAAAGGTTTTTCTCTTCATTTTAGATCAAATCCTAGAGCTTGATCTTTCATCTGCTTAGGTTTTCCAACTAAAATCATAACCTAGTAAGCCAGAGAGTATCTCGTGTGTCTCAACACTATTTGAGCAGCAATAGGGTTGAAGGTGTACTTAATCCTTCACCATCGATAGATATCAGTGGATGAGAATTAAGATCGAGGTGTACTGATCGACAGTAGGTTTGAGGAGTACCAAACTGAATAAGCGGCAAAGGCTTCGTGATTGGGAGGGCGCGCGTGTGACTCCTAGCATGGAGCCAGAGGATATGGAAGCGTCAGTAATAGGCCTTGGCTAAGATTGGAAGCTGTATTGAAATGATGTTGCGTAGGTAACTTCTGTAACTTGAAACTTTTCAATTAGTGATACTTTCCGTCTGGACGTGGTCCCGTGATTTTTTCTTGGCTAAGGTTTCCACATAAAAACTTGCATACGTTATGGTTGTTTGAATTCTGCACATTTGTTAGATTAACTCAAACGACAAATAGACAATATATCACAGAGATATATTCGATCTGAGTTGATTGTGATAATCATCTTTTGATCAATCAACTGTTTATGATTGTGGCATGTGATTTAGTTTACCTCTACCGGACCAATAAACTTATTAGGTTAAAGAGAATTTTAATACATAATCAACCCCCCTTCTAGGTATTTCGAAATAAAGATAACAAATTGAATTTCAAAGTTTTCAAATACTTTCGAAAATGTGTTCAAGTACCATTACTACGATGAGCTGAAAACAACCGTTAAGTCTATTTATGAAAAAAGGATGTCATATTTTAAAGAGTTACATGTTAGCTTTTAGTTCAAATAAAGTCAAGCAATACTGCAGTAGGATTTGAAAGCCATGAAGACTCAGTTTCGACACAAATTGCACAAGATCAACATTAGAGTCATCCTAAGTTCAGATTATCTAGAAATCGAGTAAGAATAATTGTGGAGACCTAACCCAGTAAGCTCTTGAGCCATTCATCATTTCAGATCGTATACAACAATTTTAAGTCACATGATGACTCATTATTTTCTTGAAAGTCGCAATATTTCATTGAAAGATCTCATTATTTTTCTTTTGATCATGGAACTCGGAACAACATCAAATATTAGATTATTACGAAAGAACTTTTTCTGTATCCATTCAATACATTATAGATGATAGTGCAACCCTAGAAAATGATTTAGGCCATTTTTGTATACCTCTCAGACTTTTTAACCTACCTATATTCTACATCATTAGAAACCCCTTTGAGCCTTTTATGAAAACTTTTCCTTGTTAGCCCATTTATCCAAAAACCCAATCCAAACAAGAAATATGACTCATTACCCTACTTTTGAGGAGCATAGTGAAACAAAGAAAAGAAAGAAAAATAAGTCATTTGAGCTTAATAGAAAGAATGAAAACGAACCGAAAAATAAATTGAGTTGTCTCAAAAAGATCAAAAATAAAAAAAGATGAAAGAAGAAAAAGAAAAAGGGAATGGTATACACCCTCAAGAAAAATTACAAGAATATTGAGATATCCTCTCAAAACTTTGAAATCATGTATTCCCTTATTTTTCTAAACCTCTCCTAAGCCTCAATACAACCTATTGAAGACCTACTTGATTTTAGGTTGGCACGATCATAGAATGTGGAGAATGGAGAAAGAGAAACTATAAAGTTTGATCCGACGATCCCGAGTGACATGATATTCCAATCATGAGATCTTCTAATTTTCTGATGTCCTTCAAAATAATATTTATGAGATGTTAAACTATTGTTATCAACTACTCCTCACATATATCTGTAAAGAATAATTTCTTATTCTAGTTTTAGCAAAAATTTTGTGTGACAAACATTCTTGTAACCGTTCCTACGAGTACTAGTGCAGCTTCGAATAGTTATCGTGGGACGCATTCTTCGTTGACTACGTGAAGACAAAAAAACGAAGATCACAAGAATCAGATTGTTGACGACATGAGTTGTCTGAGTAACTGCTTCATGCCTGTTAAAGATCGTGTACACTCGCATAGGAAGATAAGAGACTTAGTGACTATAGAAATAGGATATTAAAATCTAATTAATGGTTGAACTAAGTCAAAGGACTAACCCTAGTCATTTCGTGTAAAGAGAAATAAATATATTGACTAAGGGAAGTCCAATTGATTAGACTCTACGGGACAGAAACTTCTTAAAGTACAATCGATTAGAGTCTTGTCTACAATAGATTGGACTTGGTCCAATCGATTGGCCTGTGAAAACCAATCGCTTGGAGCATACGGGACAAAACTTCCAAAGTACCCAATCAATTGGACCCTGAGTATAATCGATTGCTTTTACGAACAAAAACTCATCCGTACAATACAATTGATTGGACTAGAGTACAATCGATTGGACCAAGTGTACAATCGATTGGACTTTGCAGAATGTGTCAATTTTAGATCCAATTTTTGTGATCCTTTATCCCCACGTCTAGCACAACCTAGGGGTTCAATATTTCTATAAATAGAGCACTCTTGAGCTATGCAAAATACACAACATGAGATAAAAGAGTAAGGTTTCTATATAGAAAATAGTCCTTGTTTAGAAGAGAAAAGCCCTAGCTTCCATTATTCATCTTGTGAGGTTTTCTCTTCCATAGATCAAAGCTGAGAGCTTGATTTGACTCTGCCTAGGTTTTCCAGTTAATATCTTAACCTAGTATCCAAAGAAGTACCAGTATGACTCAACACTCTTGAGCAACTGTGGGGTTCAGGGTGTACTGAATCATTCACCTTCAGTAGAGACTATTGTGTGAGAAATAAGATCGGGGTGTACTGATTGAAGGTAGGTTTGGGGAGTACCAAATTGAACAAGCGGCAAAGTAATCATAATTGAGAAGACGTGCGTGGATTCGTAGCGTGGAGCCAGAAGACGTGGACGTGCCAGTAGTGGGCCTTGGCTAAGGTTGGAAACTGCATTTGCAACGATGCTGCATAAGTAACTTCTGTAACTTAGAACTTTCCAGTTAGTGATACTTTTTTGTCTAGACGCGGTCCCGTGGTTTTTCCTTAGCTAAGGTTTCTATGTAAAAACTCTTTGTCATGTAGATTGTTTGAGTATTGTTCCGCTAATTATTTTGATTAAATAAAATGACAAAAAGATAATATACCACAGAGATATATTTGATTTGAGTCGATTGAGATAATCCCATGATCAATAAACTAAGACATACGAGATTATCACCTTACCTAGACCAATAATATTGTGTTAGGTTGGTTTAATTTTAAATACCTAATCACCCCCCTCCCTTCTAGGTATTCTTGAGTAAAAGAAAATGAACCGGTTATTTCAATAACTTGAGAGAAATAGCAACAAACAATTTCAGAGTGATTTATTTCCGAGTGATACACAAGTGAGATTTGAAGTTGATGCATAAAATGTTAGAGGTGATCTAGAATTATGTACTACCAGATGATGAAGATGTTGAGCGCACACACATGCTGAATCTGAATATTCTAGGTGTTAATTATCATGTCTGTAATCTTGCTAGAACTTATTTACTATTTGCTAACTTGTAAATATTTTGCATCTCCAAAAAAATCGACAACGGAGTTTTCTGAGTAATGAGAAAAAGTGTGTAGCATATGCTAAGCCCTTTCAAGCTCAATTATTTTGCATTATTTGTTAAGGATTAACAATATGCTGGTTGGGTTGTGATATTCGCTTGAATGTGTTTATTTTTCGTTATTATCCTTTAAACGTTATCACACTCTCCTATGTAAAAATTTTATTTTTATAAACTTTTCTACGTAAGAGTTTCCTCTATTGCATAGAACACACTCCCGGAAGTCTAGATATAAAGTCATTTTGATTAAGTCTCATTATGCATTTTTAATGTCGCAAGAACCCAGATTGAATGATTCTCGAGACTTGTGAGCCCACGATTGACCACCAAAGCCTATTATCAAAGCTTAAAGAGCCAACAAGCTAAAACAAGAAGATATAAGCCAAGTGTAAGCTGAGCCAGAGGATCGCAAAGTCGGATCAAGAACCACGAGAGCAGAAGAGCAGATGACCAAGAGAATGACCAAAGTGTTAAGAGCTACACCAAATAACATAAAATGATAGCTTGCTTAGTTGATGAAGGTTATAAAAGACAATAGCGATGACAAGGGTTCAAGACCCTCCGCCATCCTTTTTTTCTCTATTTTCTATTCTTTTCTCTATCCTCTCTCTAAACCATAGCTATCTCTCTCTCTCTCTCTCTCTCTCTCTCTCTCTCTCTCCCCATGTTTATAAAATAGAACCTAACCCTAATATCTCACTTGGTTCCCTCCCCCCTTTCAAAAACTCTCTCTTCCTTCTCTCCCTAACGTCCCTTTCTCAAACCCTAATCTCCTCCATCTCTCCGTGGCTTGCACCTTCCCTCTATCTCTAACCTTCGCTAATACCCACGGCTTCGATGCACACATCTACCTCAACCATCCTACCAGACGGCTTCTTCCACCACGGCTTCACAAAGCCGTTCTCACCCCTTGTCCTTCTCTTTCCTTTAACGACCACCAGCAGCTCCAGGCTTCTCCACGGACAGCTCCTTCACGAAAAGGTTGCTGCCCTGCAACTCTTCCTCCATGTTGTCGATATCCACCACCGTTGCACATCATCTCCTCCATGACGTTGATCCATCAAACCACCACCTGCAATCCGCTTGCTGTCCAACTCACCTGCCACCATCGTGCATTATCTCCATCATCCACCTGCGTTTCCATGGTCTCTTCCTCTAGACTGTGCGAAAACTCTCTTGTTTCCTTTCCCTTGAAAGCTACCTTCAAGATCGGTTGCTACTTGGGTCCACATTCCTCAACGGACTGCACACCCGAGAGCTTTAGGTTCGTTCTTCCCTCCACCAAGATTGGCTACTACACCTCCTTGTTCTACGGTGGAACTTCTTCTTGCTGCATGCAACCACTGGTAACACCCTTGCCTACCAACGGTATTGCTCCCTTCTCTCCTCAATCTCCAAGTCCGGCATCACTGACCCTAACCGGAGTCATCTCTTTTCCCACACCCTCTCTTTGCTGGCCAAACAACCTTTTGGCCTGCAACACATCATCACGTTGCAAACAACAACACCAGCCTCCTCTTCTCCATTGCACCACCGTGATCTCTTCATATACCTTGGCATGGGAAGCTTCTCCTTCTTTGTTGGCCGATCACCATGCAACCATCTCTCTCATGGTAAGTTCCCTCTACTTTCTCTCTAAATCTCTCTATTTCTCTCTCTTCACCACTCTCTCTCTAAGTTTCCTTTTCTCTCTCTAAACTTCTCTCTCTTAATGATTTCTAGTTAGTTTCTTTAATTGTTTCGCAATAGTTTTGATTCAAGGCTTGTAATTGACATTTTTTTGGATTAATTAATGCATTTTATTTCAATCATGGTTGTGTTTTAATTATTGTTTTAGTAGGTTATCATCAAACTCAAAAATCATGTTTAAAATCGATTTCCACCATTCTCATCTCTCCATCGTTTTTACAGCATTTTTGTAAGTTTTAATTCCTAATTTGCGCTAACTCACCCGAGTGCGGATTCGACATCCGACATCTACCATTATGCAAGTTCATTATTTTGTAGGTTAAACCGGATTAAAAATAGTGTTGATCTTAGGGTTCCCGAATCAATGATTCAGAGTGTTGCCTTCACTGACCAGACTTCTATTTTGGGGGTGGACGTCCAACATCCTTTCAACAATACCAGAGTGCAGGGAACGAATTTGCCTTAAGACAATGCGTCAAACATGTGCCTCAGTCTACAAAACCAGTAAGTTTTATATCTCACCCTTTATTTCAAATTGGATCAGATTGGATTGCTTGTTTTGTGATTATATTGGATTGTGCCTAGAATTCTCTAGTAAGCCTCTACTCGAAACCATGGTTTAAAAACCGACCGTTAAAACGGAAATAATGGACGTTATAATGGATTCGGACCTCCCCCGCTATGTTATGTACTGTTAAAACGCATAAAAATAATGGCCGTTATTTTTCCCTCATAACGAAAATAACTACCGTTATTTTCTGGAAAATTTTGTCAAAAAAACCATCGTTATTTCCGTTATTTTTCATTTTTTTCTATTTTTCAAAATTTGAATTCAGCGCCATTTTTTTCCCTTTTCCTGTTATTTTCCATTTTTTGCCCCTGAGCGTTACAATTCGTTATAACAAAAAAAACAGTAACGGCCCCTTTTAAACCTTGCTCGAAACTTATCTTCTTCTTTTTAAGTGTTATTCATTTAATTGTTTCAGAAACACGTTGTTCTCCAACTCATTCCACCTTCAATCAACATATGCTTCAAGAGATGAACGTACCCATCCTTCCATCCCTACTAAACACCAACTTCCAGCATTACTTTGGTCCCCAACACCAGCCCAAATCAAAATATTACCCGACCACCTGAACACTCCCATCTTCATGCTGACTTAGCTTGAGCCCCTCTTACCGCATCCCTGCCCCTACGCTCCAATGCCTACACCCTAGCTCATGCTGCCTCCCAAATGATGTCCGGGGATCTACTCCAGCCAGACCTTCTCCCGACCACCTGACACTGCTCCTCTCCTTCCATTAAGCGCTGACAACAACTCCCAACCCATGATCTGTGTCAACTCTGACGCCTAGGCACTAATACCAACTCCTTTCTGAGAAAACATTCGCTTGCCCCGGGGGACTTCAAACTTTGAAGTACCCCTCCCAAAATGTCTGACAAGTACTAACCCCTTGGTTAGTGGTTAACAAGGGGCACTTGTCAGACATTTTGGGAGGGGTACTTCAAAGTTTGAAGTCCCTCATGGCCAGCGAATGTTTTCTCCTCCTTCCTCCTGTGCTGATATTCACTCCTCCATCTTAGCTCCTGAGCCTGAGCTCTGATACCGTCATGATTGCGCCAATGTGATCGAGTCCCCGACCGTGTGGTTCATCACAAAACCTCTTATTATGTACCGAGGACAGCCTATCTTTAGCTACCTATTGAGCGCTAATCTAGCAATGAAGGCTTCAAGACCTACAGCGCCATCCTTGGGACTTAACCTAAGCCAACTAAGGCAACCAATCCTTCCGTAGCATTCTTGGACACTTAAGCATGTACTGGGACAAGTCGCAAACCCACAAGCAGTAACTATGCGTGCTACACAATCCCACACGAGCACACCCGAACCTAGGAGCACCTGAAATAGCTCGATCCGTCTCACGGGACTAAGGTGAGGCATATAGCACGTTGTGGCGCAGACAACGTGCCAAACCTTCAAATGCTCAGTTCTAGCAATGCCAGCTTTCCCATGCTCCGCAGACTATCCCAAGGCATGTCCTGTGCCAAGGGAGACCTGGGACATCCCCCACAAGATGCCTAAGCCCGATCATAAATGACTCTAGGGATGCCACCACGTAGTGGCCCAGCACTTGGCCACATGGAGGGTCAGGGGACCACCCTCTCCTTAAAGAGGATGTTAAGCTTTTGGCAACTTGCCAAAAGGAAACATCTAAATGCAAGACTAATCGGACTGCCCATTCTCAGGAATTTCCAGCTGACCCCCCATCTAAGTAGAGCTCCATGAAAGTTGAGCCAAATGGGATTCCGTTAAGCTTAAATTTTCTTGGATTCGGCTTAGTTCTAGTTGGAGGGAAGCTAATTTCAGGGCCGACTGCTGTGCTAAGAAGGCAGCTAGTCTTCCGCTTGGTATGAGACAGTGGTGGGATGGGAAACCCCCATTCCTATCATGGGTTGAGAACCCATCTCTGACATACTTCAGATTTTCTTCCTGAGGTCCCTCCTTTTGGGGTTCCGATCTGTTCTTTTCCTTCTCTTTCCTGTTCTTTTCCTTGTGCCCTTTTGTTAGGCAGCCTCTCCCTCTTTTAATTCTGTTTCCTTTTTTCTCTTTTTAATATATCTTATCATGCAGCAAAACAAAAAGAGCTTCCAAAAAATGTACAATATGTCTGGAACAAAATTGCTTCATGTGGGTCCCACAAAATAACGTCCTATGCAGTCCCTGGGCTGTCCCATGAAAATGCACTTAGGCACGTGGTCACGGTCATTAAGCAGTAAGACCACGACACTAGCAGACCCTGAAAATTTATTTTGGCAGACTATTTACTATTACATTGAGATTTAGGGCCTGTTTGGTAACGCACCACGGCGGGAAAATAAAATATTTGCACACCTAATATTCGCCCAGGTGCTTTTGGCAGCCACTTGCCCTCGGCGAATATTTAGCCGGGCCCACATATTTGTCCTCCGCAGCGGGAAAACATTTGATCACCCTCGTGTAAATATTTTCACGCCAATTATGCCTTGGTGAGAAAATTTTATTTTCTCGCCAGAAAATCACTATTTTCAATAAAAATTAGTTTTTTAATATATAAAAAAGATAAAAATGAATTTTTTTTTTTATCCTTTGACATAATATGTGGTTCCCGCACTCGCCCAACCTATTTTTGACTTACTTTGATATGTGAGACCCACTCAAATAGAAAGAAAATGAAGAAAGCTGAAGTGAGCTAGCTCATACACGTACCAAACATTGTTAAATATTGATATGAGTAAATATTTAGCCAAGATAATATTCACCGTTGGAACTCTTTTTCTCACGTACCAAACAGACCCTTAAGGTTCAATGTGTAGGAGTAATGCTACCGTCAGCTATCTCTCAACATTTTGTGGATCTCAAACTACCCCAAACTGTAAAAGTAAAAAGAAAAAACATCTCTCAATACCATCAAATCTTGCAGTCCTAAAGTCAAGCTTAGGGATACTTGCTCTTTTATTGCAGAATAAAGCCGTCAATGAGGTGGTTAGGCAGACCAACAATTAAACTTGATATGTTAGGAAATCAGTTTCCATGGCTTTTACCAAGCTTCATCCGAGATCAACATATCAACTAGAGTTGCTGCAGGTCTTTAACCAGAAATTTTTAGTCATTCTGCTAATTCGTTACTTGAAAGAAAAATAATATTAAGGGAAAAAATGCTCTAGGATCCAAATTTAGTGTTCAATGCTGGTTTATAAATAGCACAGCCTTGGGCATGGTGGAAGATGAAAACCACCATGTCTAGGAGATTACCAAGGTCAATAATCAACGAGATCAGATGATCATAAACATCCAATCCAAACCATGTATTATACCATTTGCCATGTTTTTATTGGGCATCCAAATATAAGGTGAAGGTTAAGGATTGCATAGGCGATTTCCCAGGTGGGTGATGGTAGGACCTGACCCCTGCAAGTGTGCCACACATGAGCATGCCTTTAGTAAACCATATCAACATTCTAAAAGAACTCTTGATTTTTTTGTTTTTTTTTCTTCCTAAGAGGGTTTGAGAAAGTCGCATTGTATAAGATAATGCTTAAATTATCCATTATCGCTACTTTACTTATCAAAAGAAATCTCCATTACCAATAACTGGTTCAGTAAAACTCATTTAATAACTCTTGGAATATTCGATCATTTCTAACAGTTTCAAGCCATCTCTAAACATCAAAAGCATCCATGAGTTCTCAGCTTTCATTTTAGGATTACATGAGTATTACCTCCACACAAGTCTCTACTTCTACATATTACACATTTCTGATTTTTTATCTCTTCCTCATGAAAGGGAATTAAAAAGAATGTCATTCTCAGATGATGGTTTACATTATGAGATGGATTGAACAATCAAATATGGGACCCATCAAACTTTCTCCAAATGGAATGGGTCCTACTTCGGAAAGAATATAACATGCTAGTTCCCGCTCCACTCCTCAAGAAAGAATAAATGACATACCTTGCTAGTTTGCTGCTTGTCCAAATAGGGTAATAGACATGAACTGCCCATTCTCTGACAACCCGATGAGAAGCATTGTGGATTCCTTGACATGTTAACAATATGGTAGAAAAATGGGAAGGGAGTTTAAATATACTAGGCGATCCCTGTAGCAATGCTGGAAGTCGCATTAATCTTCAGGGAGTGCTCTGGGATATAGGTCACACCTGTTATGCCAGGCATATTTGTAAATTAGACTTTCAGGCTGATAATCAGGTCTGCTTACTTTATTTTTAGGAAAAATGTTAATTTTCCAGGACCACTCCCGCAGGTAACTATACTGAAAATGTAGCATTGAAGCTTCCAACTCATAAAAGGATCGAATTTACTTGGAAAACAGCTGAAAATATTTCAGAATTTCGTATGGATTTTTCACATAAAACAACCAGTTCAGTCTGGCTATTATACCTCAACCATATAACTGACATATTTTTTTTTTGATAAGTCCATATTTTTTTTTATTATCCTTTAAAATCATCCACAACAACCCCCACCCACCACCCCCCCCCCCCCCCCCCCCTGCCCAAGGTAAGAACGGGACTTGAAACCAGGTCTTTGGGTACAAACCCCAAAAGACCTGACCAACTGAGCTGTTGGACGTTTATCTAACTGATAGAAAATCAAGAGAATGGAACGAGCATATGCATACCTTTCTCCTTAACATCAATGTGCAGAGTATCAAGTGTAATTATCCCATCAGTCAATGGGAGCAACTCGAGCTTGACAGTAGCCGTGGATTGGGAAGGAACAAATCTGAAGTGATCACAGTGGAAAAAAAAAATTGATTCTCGATGTCATCATCTAAAATAAATAAAAAAATAAAAACAAATACAACAAGTAGGCAGATAGTATTACCCTAGAGGAACTGCACTCTGCAACCACAGGTGTGTACAACCCAAACCAGTACTTGGAATGAAATCAGAGATGGAAACAGTCTGCTCATCTAAAGAAACAGATCTCGCTCCAGCACCAGCTTTCTCTTTTTGGTTCTCTGACACAAGAGGCATTGATCTCAGCCTCTGCACACCAGTACTGCATCTCTCTCCACCCACTTTTCCTGCAAACTCAGAAAATCCAACAAACGGACTCATTGGCGTTGATGGTGTAGAATTCAAGGACACCACTGAAGGAGGTGATGTAAATGATGCTGGAGCGAGAACTGTTAAGGTTAGATCTTCTGATGTTAAATTTGAAGCCTGAAGGGTTAACACCTGAAAATTTTAATAAGTATTGCACCAGTTAGATAATTAGTAACGTGCTTAACAAAAGTACAACAGAACCACTTAATGAGATAGTTATCAAACCTGAACTGGAAGTTGAGAGACTCTTCCAGTAGGTCCAAAAGTTTGTTCTGACACTTCAGATGCAACAGAGATCATGAGATCCCTTGGGACACGGGGTCGCCAACTGGTAGACTGCTTGAAAAATAACCTTGATTCTATGTGAACACGAAGAGCAAAATATAAGAATTGGTATATTATATTCCACTCTGTCAAGTATTCCAGTATGTCAGGTAGATGGTACTAAGGAAATATAGATACCAGTGTAGTTGCATCGACATGATACTAAAACTGCATACTGATCAGAACTTGAAGAAATCCCCTTTCCTTCACCGATCTTGGATAGCATAATTGGATTTGCACCTCTGGCCAGCAAGTGTGATGACTGGGAACTTTCACCATGAGACTTAGGATTCCTTGACATCGAAGTTGCTGGTTTGAGAATGAAAGAGTGTTCTTCGCCTCTCCTGTCATGGTAAACACCAAAATAGGCTGTTGTAACTAGAAAAATAAACTCTGGACACAAAAATAGACATTCTGCTCCCATTTATATAGCAAATGAAGACCATATACTTTCTCAGATCATGCCTCGGAACTGTTGGATGTTTTTTTCCATTTCCCCTTCATCGGACAAGGCAAATGCTTTAATATCCCAATTGGACATAAGCTATACAAAAACATTGTATTGAAGAAAAGAAAACATTACAGAAGGAACTCCTTGTCCAGCATCTTACTACAGTCTCAAATCTTTGTCATTTTAAGAAAAGCATGGTAGAAATTATGTGCTCAAGGCTTAGAGGGAGGAGATACGTGCAATCTAATTCAAAAGTTTGCCAAATATATAACATTACATAAGAAAGAAAAAAAATGCGTTTCCATACTGCGGATAAACTTCTACAGGGATGTAAATTTGACCATGCACACTCAATGGTACACTAATATGCTATATCACATCTAATTATATTTCTCCAGTTAATCAAACATCGGACTCTATTATAAAGAGAGCAACAAAAACAAACTTGTCATAACAGAAAAATGGAAAATGTTGAATAAAAGAAAGTAAAATGAAATAGAGAGCAATGTAGGCAGAGTTTGACTTAACACACCTAGGATTTTCTTAGAGCGAAAACCCCTAAAAAGCTACAGGTGATAGTCCAAGCAACCAAAAGTTCATAGAGGAACCAAATAAAGCCTATAAGCAAATTTCATTTAATAATCAAAAGTCCCTCTACAATGCTCCTTTAATGAACCACATACCGTCCATTACTTCCCTACAATGCTCCTTTGTGCATCAACCACATACCGTCCATTACTTCCCCTACGGCCCTTATATGTTTTCGATTTGAAAATGTGTGGTTGATGTGTTCAAGAATAAGGTGGACAAGTGGTGGAAATCCTTTACTTTTACTAGTAAGGCTGGTTCGGTTTTCAGACGAAAGTTGAAAGCTCTTAAGGAGGGGATCAAGTTCTGGAACCGGGGGGGGGGGGGGGTTGGTAGGATTGATCAAAAAAAGAGTCTAGTGCTTGAGGAGATCTCCTTGATTGATAGGCAGGAGGAGTTGGGTCCTTTATCCATGGAGGAAAATATGAGGGCTAACTTGAAAGCGGAATATCTGCACTTGGTTTAAATGTGTTGGAAGCAAAAATCCAGTATAAGGTGGTTAAAGGAGGGAATATTACATATAATTTATTCATGCACAACTATGGACATTTAGTGTGACAATAACGGAAATTGGGCTTTTCCCCAATTTTCATAATTTTAAACCTAAAACTCCTTAAATGTGCCTGCAAATCGGGTGTAAATACAACACAAATCCGTAGATCTGATGCATTTACACCTCTAAAGTCTATTTCTATCACATGCTATAAAATATTTAAGCTTTATAGAAAAAAAATTGCATCATTACCTTATTTGGTCAATTCATCATTACCTTAAGGCTTACAGTTGAGAAAAATCCCCAAATTTCACTTCTATCCACTCTACCAATCAAGATGATGTGAGGAGTTCTCTAAACCAAGGTTTTGAAGGGACCATTATAGCGTCATAACAGGTTGGTACGTTACATTATGGCCACTATAACAGCCGTTATAACGGTCAAAGAATGACAAATTTTATAATTTTGAATTCATTTTTCAAAAAAGTGTAAATAACGGTTAAATAATGGACAGTATAACAGCCATTAGTTTCGATAACAGTTATAACATTTTTTTTAACGGTTTTTACCAAATCAATCAACAGGATTTGAGCGTTACCATTATAACAGCCATTATAACGACATTATAAACATTCTTTAAAACCATGTTTTGAACAACAAATCAATGTGAATTGGTCATTTTTGCTGTAGGATGGGTAGAGGAGTCGACTTTCTTCAAAAAAGAAAAAGTTGTATTGAATGAGTTTCAAATGTTGAGGTTGAAATATTTCCTTCGATCAATAATATGTTTTATAACTGCAGGATGGTCGACATGTACTATTTATCAAATTTTTTCATGAAAAATTAAGTGAAGCTTCTTGTCGATCCATCTAGAAATAGAAATATTTCACGTGATTATTGAAATTCAGTTGGCTGGGTCCAAATGGCTTCTCGATGTTGTTCTTCCAGAGATACTTATAAGAGAATACTTCTTGCTTATGGTTAAGGAATTCGAAAAGAAGGCCTATCTTGATAGGGTTTCGAAGAGCACTTTCATCACTCTTATCCCTAAAAAGGGGCTGAATCACTTAGGGATTTTCGTCTCATCAGCTTAGTGGGCAGTGCTTATAAGATTCTAGCCCAAGTACCTTAGATGTGTTCTCAGATGCTTTGAGGCAGTCTCTGGTCTTTAGGTGAACCTTCAGAAAAGTAAAGTTTGCAGGCTATGGAGTGGGTGAAGTTTCCAATTTGACGAGCCTAGATAGCAGTTTGAGGTGTGGCACCAGGAGTTTGCCTTCAACTATCTTGGATTTACCATTGGGAGCGAGGGATAAAGATAAATCGGTTTGGGACCCCGTGGTGGAGAGATTTGGAAGAAAACTTGTCAGGTAGAAGAAGAGGTTTTTTATCGTAGGGTCACTCTTCTTAAGAGCACTCTCTCCATCCTACCCATACACTTCATGTCCTTATTCTCTATCCTAGCTGCAATGGCCCATAATTTAAAAAGAATTATGAGAGACTCATGTGGGCGGGTAAAGAGGACACTCACAAGTTCCATCTGGTCAAATGGGAGAAGATATGCATGCCCAAAGAGGTGGGGGGTCTTGGCATTAGGCATTTCTAAAATATGAACGTGGCTCTCCTTAAAAATGGTTATGGAGATTCGACAAAGAAGAAGATAGTGTGTAGAGGAAGGTGATAGGTAGCAAGTATGGCGTCATGGAGCATGGTTGGGATAGTTCTCCGGTTCAATCCTCTAATGGAGTTAGTATGTGGAGAGGGATAGCAAGAACTCGCGACATCTTTGAAACTGGTATTCTAATCAAGGTAGGGAAGAGAGACAGGGTCCGCTTTTGGGAAGACAAGTGGTGCGGGTAAGCCTTTGAAAGAGGCTTTCCCTAATTTGTATTCGTTGTCTGACCTTCAAGGTGCGCTCATCCATGAATGTATAGAACGAAGTGAAGGCCTCTATTCATGGAATTTTGGTATCGGAAGGAATATCAATGATTGGGAGATGGACGGCTTAGTCGCTCTACTGGACCGGGTTGGTGTTAACCCTTGTTTAAAGGATGAACCTGATAAGAGAATTTGGAGGAGGGAACCTAAGGGGTCCTTTTCAATTAGCTCTTTGTACTAGGAGAGTTTTCCGGGGAGATAGGGGGATTTTTCAGCCCCATGTAGTTTGGAAGCCCCTATCCCATTTAGAGTGAAGTTCTTCATGTGGACAGCGCTTCAGAACAAGATTCTTACAGTTGATCACTTAATCAGCAAAGGAATGTCGCTGCCAAACAGATGTGTGTTGTGCAAGTCCAAAGCAAAGTCGGTGGATCACTTGCTCATCCATTGTAGTTTCACTTTGGACATGTGGCAGACCTTCTTTACTCTATTCGATATACCTTATGTTCTTCCGCAGCATGTGCATGGATTCTTCCAAGGGTAGCGAACGATTCTTTTTCTGGGAAAGGTCATCTTCTATGGAGGTTTCTTCCTTTCGTAGTTTTGTGGACGATAAGGAAAGGAACCGAAGGATCTTTGAAGGTAAAGAGGAAGGTCTTCCCAAAGTGGTCCTGAATGTAAAAGCCTTTCTATTTCTTTGGTCCTTTGTTTCTCCTCTCTTTAGAGGATGTTTTTTGAATCTTTTATATATAGATGGGATGAGTTACTTGGGGAACTTTCTCCTTCCTTAAGGGGTTAGTTTCGTCTCAGTTGTTTTTCTTTGGGAATTTTCCCTTGTTAAAGTAATATACACACTTATCAAAAAAAATGTCCCTAATCTAACCACTTACGAATTTCTTTTAGAAGCCCTATTAACTTTTTCTTTCAATTGTAAAAGGGTCTTTTAACTTGAAACATAAAAAAGAAACCAAAGAAAAAGTCGAAAAACTAAAAAAAACACCTACGATTGATTGGTGGCACTACATTGAAACGTTCTCTTGTCTACATAAAAACAAATCACAGGAAACATGTTATAAATTTGTTTTAGTAAAGACATGTACTGATTTTCTTGTAGAGTTTAAGCTCTAGGAAAAAACAAAAGCACAAAAATAAGTCATTGATTTCACATAACAATGTGTCACGTATATTTATTCAAATTGTAAGAATCATGGATAGAAGATGAATCATATTGATTCACACAAAAAAAAAATTAGGAATTTTGTCTAAAAGGATTCAAAATGTTTGATTTAAGATTTGATTTGAATTGTAAGATTCAAATGTAAATCCTAGGACTTTATAAACATTGGCCAAAAGTATACTGCTCAGATGTGCAGCTTGAGCATCGGTCGAATAGCTTACGTTGAAGCCTGATATGCATCACATTGAAAAACGAAACTGGTGAGCACAACTTAGTAAACCTTAGTGGTAGAAGTCCATTGATGAGCAGTATTTGGGAATAAAGTTCATTATTTGTTATGGATTATGATAAATCATTCCAACAAAAACCACAAATTGATAGTTTAAGATTAGTAACCCCCTCCTCCCCAACCCACTTTTCTTCTGAAGGGAAGATCATCTATCTTCAATTTAGAAGGTATAATATACCTACATAACAAGGGCACTCCAATTTCTAAGAATGTCATGACCGACACCATTTTGTAATCATTTTGGAATGTACCTAATAATAATGGGTAAGTTAAGCCTGATGTGGTAAAGCCTCCAGTTTTCTCTTTAATTCAAATGATTATAACGGGGGTTGTTGTGGAAATATGGATGAAGCGGGATGGGAGGAAATTAAATAGTTGAAAGGGACTGCTTTGGAGATTTAATAGGGGTAAGTGAATCCCTAAAGCCTCGTGCAGTGCTGGGTGAAACCTCAAGTTTTGCTTTAAGATTGTAATAGATAATGTAAATATGGTTAAATGAATTTTAATGTTTTAGGGTTTAGGGTCGTATACATTCTTTCTATATTGCATACTGAACAACTATAGTATTTTTAAATATCTCTCGACATATGGAATAATTGTACGGACATGTCAGCGTATAAGGTTTGTGGGATTCAATATGTTTGACACTTTAAATCGGTGTCGGACACCGACACACGTGTCCATGTCTTTGTAACATAAGACTTATATACCCTGATATCATTGCATACATAGCTTCCCCTAGGCAATGCCTAGGCCACTGCTTTGCTCAATCGGGACCCCTTGCACCTGAAACATGACTCGGACTTAATATCATAATAGTATAATATCTTTAATGACATTTTACCTCTTCCATTCAACATTTGACATAAATGCCCTTCTCTCCTTCACATTTGACTTTTGCAAAGACAGGGACAAGGGTGTTTCTGTCAATTAAGGGTGTTTCTGTCAATTTTGGCCGAATGTTGACAGGTAGAGGTAAAAAGCTCACTGGAAAAATCAATTCCCTATCTCTTTGATATCTATACTTGTATAGTTAGCGAATAGAGTCGTTTCTGTCTTTCATAGTTTCTTCTCTTTCCTTCACCAAGAAGGTAAAGTAGGGCAAGAGCTGAGAGATTTTTTCATGGCAAGAGCACCAAGATACAGTCATCACCATTCCTTTATTCTTGCTTGCAACAACAGCAGCTTGTTTGCTGCTGCTCCATGTGTGAAGAGCTCTTCTCCTTTCCCGTGCATGCGAACAGGTACACAGCAAGGGCTGCTATCGACTGTCGTGTACAACCATTCAATTCTTCTTTCATAAATTAAGAAAAACAACGAAATTCTGTGTTATTTGAATTTCTTTAATTATTGTGATTTTATTAATAAATTAAATTCTGGTCGCCCTGGCAATGCCCAGGTGCCACCTAGTGCCAAGAGAATTCCTGTTGGTCGCCTGGCACCTTTGACTACACTGAATAAAACATGCTTCAAAACATAAATGAAAGAAGAGTACTGCAATGGAAATGCCAGAATAATATTTGGTGTTTAAAAAAGAAAATCAGTAAATTGAGGTACTAGAATGGATAACAACCTGAGGGCAAGATTTGGCAAAGTATGGTCTTTTCCAGCCTCGATGCATGCAATGGGCAAGGATAGAGGCAGTTCACTTTTTGAAGCCTCCTCAAAAACGACCGCTATAGAATCTAAAAATATGACAATATTTGGCATATGTGCTGGAGAAACATTCTGCAAAACAAGGTACGTAATGTTATTGGCATCTGGGGCAGAATTAAAAAAAAAAGAATACGAATAATTAGTTCAGAACATATTCGATTAAAATACATTACTGAGTTCCAAAAATATTTACAAATCACAGTAGATTCTGTGAAAATCATAACCCAAACCTTTATCTGAACGCAGAGGAGGTCCTCCGTATTGCAGTCAGCGGCAAAAGAATGGATTTCTACTGGTTGAATAATTTCAAGTTTCTTTCTCCACCTCCTGCCCGGTATGTAGATACCTTCCAATCCACAATGAACAGAAAATCTTTCCGGCTCCAGTGACACACCTCGGAAAGAAAGAAGCCCCTCATTCCCAGCTTCCTGACTCTTCACAAACTTCTGGGGTGAGGAGCGATCCCAATCATTTAGCTCAAAGGTAGGTTTAGAATTGGAAGTTGTGACAGGAGGTGGTGCTGTATTTTGAGGAAGTGAAGACAGAGAGTGACTTCTGAAGTGACCAAAAGAGAAGCGTTGGGAGCCCGATGAGGCAGAAAAACTGGACTTCTGAGAGGTACTAACAATACCTGAACTTGAACTCAAAGAAGGGGGGGATAACGGACGAGCTGGAGGGGGAAGAGTACGATCCAAAGGAAGCAACCATTTAAGCAGTTCCCCACATGGGTCATCCTGGTTGGCAATGACTAAGTTGTGTGGATTCTCAGAAGCCAAATTTCTATCCTGATATTTCTCAAATTGAAGAACCTCGAGAACAGGATCTTTCAAAAAATCAATTCCAACATTCACTTGTAAAAGCACCTGCATCCATCCAAACAAGAAAATGGGGTGAGAAACAATATTAGTCCTGGTTTTCTCCAACTATTGCAATATGCAAGTCAGTAAAATGAATATCAAAAGATAAAAAATATGGTTCTCAATGTCACAAGACAGGACTAAAAAATGAAGCATCGTAACAGCATGAAAGTGCTACATGCCAATTCTTTTGCAACTAACTCCAAATTTGTTTTCTAAAATAACTTTAGAATTGCAGCTCTTTCAAAAATGAGTCTCAACCTGATGCTCAAGGTCATCACATAACTGCAACGGAAATAATACATTACTACCTCATGTATTAACACATATAGTACATAATTTTACATACTAAATTACTAATATTTAATACAACATGCTACAAATATAATATCGATTAAGCGCATAGATTTTAATTAAAAACATAGATGCCACCTGATACATCATCAAAATAATCATCCAAGCTTTGTCCCAACTATTTGGGGTTGGCTACAAGAATCCTGGTCCGCGATCCTATTCCATCCAAAGCCATATGCTCCATTAATACATATGCCTTAAAATATGAAGTCACTCATATATATGGTAGATTGTATTAAATGCAGCTGCAGTGCATAACTAAATTTTTCATAACTGAATGGATAATAGATGTACAAAATGATTAGGATAAGAGAAACTAAATAATTTCCTCTGGTTCGAAAAATTAACAAGAAAATTATAATAGACTGCAACTGCCAATAAGCAATGTGAACGAACTGATGTATGAAACGAATTTATATTTATGATATCACATAGTAATATGAATAAACTGATGCATGAAAAGATAAGAATGATCACGACCAATTCTATGCATAGACTTGTAACTTCGCCAGTGAAGTGTTCTTTTTTTTCTTCAAACAATGCATTGCAAGCCCCAAACCCAGATAAAGGAGGAGGGGTTACGGCAATCAACAGACGATGTAAAAATTATATTGATATCTTTCAGATGAATCCATATTCATTGATTTTGACTCTTGCTAGGGCGTTCTCCCAAATCGACAAGTTGCATCATAAACCCGGGGTAGTGATAAGTGAGCAAAGGTTGACTGGGGCATCACACCCTACAAAAATGCCTGATTGCAGTGACAAGTAGGGAAGGGTCCTCACACCAAGATGGACGAATATGGGTAAAGAAGCAAGTCCAAGAAAAAAGATTTCTTTGAATACTTGGAATTTACGGACTTTGAAAGGTGAGGAATAAAAGCTGGCTGATAAACTAAGATGGAGAGTTAACATAACATATCAACAAAAGATTAAGTACATACGAGGTAAAGCTCAAGGCCTTGTGATGGATACAAGAATCTTCAAATAGGAGATATAAATGCTAGAAATGGGGTAAGTATAGCGGTAGAGAAATATTTAATAGTAAGCAATATGATTTTGTTAATTAAACTAGTCTTAAGAGAGGAGATAGTTAACGTCATCAGCTCTTATGCATCTCAAGTAGATAAGAGTATTAAGAGAATCTTGGGAAAAGATGGATGAATTATTACAAAAACTTCCCGATGGAGAGCAAATATTATAGGAGTGGACCTGAATGGGCATGTAGGGAAAGATAGTAGAGGATATTAGAGAGTGCATGGAGACAATGGTTTGGAGAAAGAAATGAGATGGGAGTTACAATCCCTAAATTTGTCATGCATATGATCTTATATTAGTGTAAATGCTTTGATATACGCATGCTTACGTGGATGCCATATGGGGAACTTAGAACCGCGTAGAATACCTAAAGGTATACAATGATGCATAGTCAACACTTAGATGTGAGCATATGCTTGGCCCTGATGAAGTGGCGATCCACTTCAATATGTTTGGCCCGATCAAGCTGGACTAGATTCTAAGCAATGCTGATGGCGGCTTTATTGTCACAGTCAAGGAAATAAATTTCCCGAAATTAACGAAATATTTCCATTTTCTAGGTTACCGACAGGAAAGAATACATACACGAAATGTTTCCATACATGTCGAAATATTTCGTGTCAACAGTAAATTTCGGTCAATTGACGGTGTAAATATGTATTATTTTGGTCGAAATGTTTCGACATCAATAGAAACATTTCGATCGAAGGTAGGAAATGTCCAATTTGAGCACCACAAATCCCATATTTGATCATTTAACCCCTTTCCATATATATATATAGAAGACCAATCCATTATAGACCGCTATGGTTATTCATTTCCACACTACATATGGTTGTATATTATGGTTTGATAGTTTATGAGTGTTTTTAGGCTTGTTTTTATCATTTCCCATACTTTCCACAAACATTTTTATAATATTTCCATCATTTCCACGAAAATGTATTATTTCCACACTGGTCGAAATATTTCCACGAAATATTTCCATTTCCGGGCTGGTCGAAATAAACCTCGAAACCGAAATTTATTTCCTTGGTCACAGTACAAGCTCACAGATCCCGAGACAAGGAAGTGTAGTTCAGCAACCAACATCTTCAACCAGAGCATCTCACACAAGCCACGGGCCATTGCCCTAAACTCTCCCTCTGCATTGAATCTGGCAACTACAGGTTGCTTCTTGCTCCTCCAAGTAACCAGATTGCCCACAGCAAAGGTGCGATGCCTGAGGTAGATCTCATATCATCCTTGGCACCTACCCAGTCTGCATCACTGTATGACTCTACTCTCATATGGACATTCTTCTTGAAGAGAAGGCCTCTGCCAGAAGCAGACTTGAGGGACCACAGAATCATGTGTGATGCCTCTAAGTGAATCTCCCTGGGTGAATGCATGTACTAACTGATGACGCTAACTGCATAAGCAATGTTTGATCGAGTCAGGGAGAGATAGATCAATCTCTCAACCAGCCTCTGAAAACCCCCCACATCCTGTAGAAGCTCACTACTCAAATCAGCCAACTTGTAGTTCTGTTCTATAGGAATCTCCACTGGTTTGGCTCCTAGCTTACCAGAATCCTTCAACAGATCTAGGACATACTTCCTTTGTGAGATGAAGATCCCTTGGTTGGACCTTGTAACCTCTATACATAAAGTACTTGAGAGATCCTAGATCTTTTGTTTCAAACTCTCCTGCTAGATGACTCTTCAGCTTGGTCACCTCTTCTACATCATTCATGTTAGAATGATGTCATCAACATAGCCGTAGTGCTCTTCCCCTGGTGCTTCACAAACAGGGTGTGATTGGCTTGACTCTGAGTGTAGCCCAACTTCTTTACTGCTAGGGTGAACCTCTCAAACCATGCCCTTGAAGATTGCTTAAGCCCATAGAGAGCCTTTCTAAGTCTACACACTTTGTTATTTTCCCTTGGTGGGATGAAACCAGGCAGCACCATGTACACTTCTTCTTGCAAGTCTTCATCGAGGAACGCATTCTTCACATCCAGTTGATGCAAAGACCACCCTTGGTTTGCTACCAAAGACAATAGCACCCTGATGGAGTTCATCTTTGCCACAGGTGCAAAGGTCTCCACATAGTCAATCCCATAGGTCTGAGTGTACCATTTGGCTACCAATCTTGCCTTGTACTTCTCAATTGGCCCATTACCTTGTACTTTACTACGAACACCCATTTGCAACCAACAGGCTTTTTTCCTCTTGGCAAGTCAACTAGCTACCTTATTTTGTTTTTGTCCAAGGCACTCATCTCCTCTACCATAGCAGCTCTCCATCTAGGATGTGCCAACCCTTCTGCTATAGAAGAAGGAATAGGAATAGTAGCCACGGATGTGATGAATGCCTTGTATGAGGGAGACAAGGCATCATATGAAACAAAGTTGCTCAATGGATGTTGAGTACAACTCTTGAAGCAATGGGAAGATCAGAATCATCAGTGACAGGTATAGAAAGAGAGGGATTACTTGGATCCAAGGATGGTACCACTGGAACTGGATCAGTTGTAGCTTTCCCCCTTCTGTGATAGACTTTAAGATCCCCCTGAGCTCCAGGACCACTATCAGACACCGTAGTAGGTTGAGTAGGTTGAGACCTCTTTTCACTCTTGCTCTCCCCCTGAAAAGAGGTAGGGGAGAAAAAAGTGGCCTCCTCTCGGAAAGTGACATCCTTGGAAATAAACTTCTTTCCAGACAAGGGATGGTAACACTTATACCCCTTGTGAGTGAAAGAGTAACCAAGGAAAACACATTTAAGGGCTTTGAGATCTAGCTTGTTCCGATGTGGACCCAGAATGTGCACCAAAAATATGAGTGACTGCAAACAAGGAAAAACTGGGAGCAAAAACCTGAACCAGGGACTAGAAGTTGAGCACACGCGAAGGTATCCGGTTAGTCAGGTAAGCAGTAGTCAAAACAGCATTAGATCAATAAGATTTGGGGACATTATAGCTGATCAAAAGAGAACGATCAACCTCAGTCAGATGACTCATTTTCCTTCCAGTTACACCATTCTGCTGAGATGTATAGCTGCAAGAATTTTGGTGACAAATCTCATGGTCTAAGAAATAATGTTGGAGACCTCCAAACATATACTCTCCACCCTGGTCAGAACGAAGGATCTTGATGGAGGTACCATACTGAGTTTGGATCATCTTATGATAGCCATTGAAGTTGGAATGAACTCCATCTTTGGTTTTCATGGGTAAACCCAGGTACACCTAGTGTGATCATCAATAAAAAGTAACAAAGTAGCGGAAGCCAACGATAGAAGTAACATGGGCATTGGGCAGGACCCCACACATCAGAATGCACAATATCAAAAGTAAATTAACTTTTATTACCTTCGAAGGGATAAGTAGATCTACGATGTTTGGAGAGCTCACACGTCTCACAATGTAAGTCAGAAAGGGAAACAGAAGTAAATAAAGCATGAAATAAGAGTTTTAAGTACTAAAAAAGAGACATGCCCCAGACGGGTATGCCAACATAAAACTGAAGCTAAACTATTATTACTACTACTATGAGGCTGCAATGATGTGGGCGCAGAAGAACGTCCATCCAGAAGGTATAGGCCATTCGCCTCAAGTCCAGTGCCAATCGCCATCCTCGTCTCCAGATCCTGAAAGACACATGAGGAAGGAAAGAAGGTCGCACTGCAGTTTAGCTTGTGAGAAAGGGTACTCACAGACAACCAATTAGAAGTAAATGTAGGGACATGCAATACAAATGATAAAGGGAGCTTAGGAGAGGGAAGGACATTCCATTTCCCAGACACAGAAGATAAGGTTCCATCAGTAGTTTTAACCTTATCTCTACCCGAGCAAATAGAATAAATAGAAAATAAGGAAAACATACCCGTCATGTGCTCCGAAGCCCCTAAATCAATGATCCAGGTGGGACCGGATGAAGGAGAGGACACATAATGGGCAGGTCTAACGGTCATAGTTTAAAGTTTCGGCCGAAACGTTTCGGTTTCGGTACATGCCGATACAAGATACGGGTTTGTATCGGAAAACTCAAAGTTTCGGCGAAACCACCGAAACCACCGAAACTACCGAAATTGTGACTGAAACTACCGAAACTCTTTCATTTGGTTTCACCAAGTTTCGGACCGAAACCACCGAAACTACCACCGAAACTTCCAAAACTACTACCAAAACTACCGAAACTCTTTCATTATGGTTTCACCAAGTTTCGGACCGAAACCACCGAAACTGCCGAAACGTTTCGGTTTCGCCCGCGACCGAAACCGAAACGAAACCAACGACTTTGAACCATGCTAACGGTACCTGACTGAGCAAAGGAGGTAAATGGTGTGGCAGAGGGACCATCGAATGAGCAAGCGCCTAAGAACAACAATATCGGCGGCGGAGATAGAACCAAGGGAAGCCATGGTAGAAGAACTCGGCAATGATTGGCCCGGAGGAGGCATAGAAGCATCCATGATGGCAGTATGAACACCAGAAGACCCCATCTGGCTGGAGCGAGGAGCAAAGGATGGAGGGCGACCATGCAATGTCCAACATCGGTCCCTCACACGCCCAAGTTTACCACAGTAGTCACACTTGGGCCTCTCCCGAGTAAAGGACTTCCCAGCAGCAAGAGCATATGACTGAGCGGAAGCAGGCAGCTGATGAGGTCAGCCCCTCTTAAACTGCTAAGGCTGGGAGGCAGAAGCAAACACAGGACACTTCTGAGGAGTAGAGGATGTGACAAGCGATGATCGCTCTGAAGCCGGATACTCATCCTGGAGAGATAGCCGTCAACTCTCCGCACTCTGAAGGTAGGCAAAGACCTCACTAAGAGAAGGAAGGTCCATCCTACTACTAAGGATTTGGACTCGGGCTAACTCATACGAAGGGTTGAGCCCGGAAATGAACTCAAATATCCTGCCCTTCTCCACATGCTTCTGATACGGAATGACATCCTTGGGACGTGGAGACTGATAGGCATAATAATAATCTAGCTCCTCCCACATGCTACGAAGAGTAGCAAAGTAATCAACAAGGGACTTCTCCCCCTGACGGAAGCGAGAGATGCTTTGCTTCAACTGGAAAGCCCTGCCAGTGTTCTGTTGCTGGGAATAGGTCTTCCTAGTAATGTCCCAAACATCTTGAGCCGTGCGCATACTGATATGAGGCTGCATAGAATTGAGGAGCTAAGACATAACTGTGAGGTTCTCGGTCTCCCATGCCTATACGTAGGATCAGTCTTAGCATGTTTCACTATATCCCCAGTGACATGGCCTAGCTTCCCACGGCTTCCAATAAACAACCGAGCAGCCTGAGCCCATTCCAAATAGTTATTTCCGTCTTTCACGGAGGTAATCTGCAATCCGGGGTTCTCATAGGCCAATTGAAGCACCATAGGCCATCCAACTCCTTTGGAGGTAGCTTTCATGCTCATATTGGACCCTGAGGGAATATCCAAGATAGGTGCCGGGGGATCCATAGCTAATCAACCCAAGGAAAACAACACACGGGCTAGGGAATACAATAGGCACAAAAAAAAGGGGGCCAAATCAACACAAAATAGCCCTTAAGTGAGCTAAACCATCGACAAGAAGAAGCATAGAGGGTGTATCTTCATCAACAACACCTGATTTATCACCAAGATGGCCTAAGAGAGCCATACGAGCAGCGCTGAAGGAGCATGAGGAAACTAGTGAGGGGAGAAATCCTCATGGTTTGCTCAAATGGCAATGGAATGGGCCATGGTTGGATCCAATGAATTCCTACAGATGTATGGAACTAAAAGCAAGCAAAAACCCAGGCAAGAAGCCCCCAAAAGATCGAACAAAGCTATAGAGAGAAAACTCAATTTTTTCAAATATTCGGGTAGAACAGCCAAAACACCATGATAGAAGCTCCAAAAATTTCTCAAAAAATCACCATAAATCCTATAAAATAGAGATCTACCAGGAAGAGGAGGTACGGCTGATGGCATCATCCGTACAGTACAATGACATTGGGAGTCACCCGCACTCCTCCAATGTTCTCCTTCGGCTGTAGATCTTGATAGTAGGCTCTGAATACCAAGTTGAAATGAAGATTTAGTGTTAGGGTTAGGTTTAGGTTCGATTTTAAAGGTAGAGATGGGAGAAAAGAGAGAAGTGAAGGATGTCATGTGCTTAGGTCACATGACTCCATAATTCTTATTTATATGGAGAGAACATTACAAAGACAAGTATACCCCTCACATTGAGAGGTATTTACAAAACTACCCTTTACAGAAAATACGTCTAAAATATGTATATGATAACACACATTAAGAATCTACTTGTAGGCTAAAAGTGTTGACATCGTACACTAGAATTGATGGAATGTTGGTACGAACACATCAGAATCGGTATAATAGTTTGACTGTGTAGAAATGATCATGGGTATTCTGATAAGAGGAAGGTTAATTGTTATGTGAAAGGTCATCTTAATATTCGGAGTCATACGTAAGTAATTGATAAAGAATTGGTTTTTATCGAATTACATGTGAAACTCGTTTGCAAATCGTAAATGTTTTAAAATAAACAAAAACCGGTGATTTATATGATTTTATGCACGAAGAATGTACTTATTGGGCCCTATCTTGTTTTCAGGAAAGGATAAGGGGGAGTTGGTCTAATGCTTCCGACATTTCTTTTGATATACATGTGCTAGAGACGATGTTATCTTTTATGTAATTCTTCTATCTTGCAGTAGAAGGATAAATGAGATGTGTTGACCGTTTAGTATCATGTATTTGGGATTACAATATATACACTTTTGTGGATGGGCGTATTATGGTTTTGATTGAGATTAGTTTTGATGGAGGCGAGAGATCCTCTGATATTATGTATATGTCAATGAAGTGTGTTTCTTTTATGAATAAACGGTTTAAACAAAATGAAAAATTATCCAGTGTATTTCCGCTGCATCATGATACTAGTTTTGTTTAACCGCACATTTGTATGATCAGATCGTGCATCAAGATACGAGAAAGGTCGAGATGACCAGACATGGATTTGGGGCGTGACATGCTCATTAAAGGTACAAAGTTTTCAATGAAGGTGATTTGATGATGGTTTATATGCGCAAAGAAAGGTTCCCAATCGGCACACACGACAAGTTGAGGATGAAGGTGGGACCATGTAGAATCATCAAGAAGATTGGTGACAATGCGTATGAGATCAAGCTTCCTTAAGGCTTGGACACTTCCCTAGTGTTCAATGTTCCAAATCTGTGCGAGTACAAAGGAGATGAAACAACATTGGTTAAAGAAGACTCAAACTTGAGGGCGAGTTCTTCCCAACTGGAAGGGTTTGATGCAAGTGCAGCCAAGAACAAGAATCATCCCATTTTTTTAAACCAGTCAAGAAATGACAAGGAAAGGGTGGACAACCAAGCATACAACAGTCCAGCACTTAGGCACTGTTTGAGAGCACATAGAGGGACGTCATATGGTATTTTTTGTGGGTTCACCCACTTATTCCAACATGTTTAGTTATTGGGTATGTTGTTTTATATGTTGGGCCAATAAAGTAGTGTTTTAAGTTAAAGTTGGGTCTTAAAATAAAAGCTTGGGATTAGAAGTGATGAATGGCTAAGATTAGAAAAGGATGAGAGTTTTTCGAAAAGAGAGTTCGTTATAGGGTTTTGGAGATATTTTTTAGGAGAATATTATCGTTGGATTGTTCTGAGGAGTTTTCTTCTCTGCAAAGAAAACTGGCAGACACCTTTGAGGTTGGATGTTTTAGCTTGTATACTTCGGTTTTCTGCTGTTTTCCTTCTACCTTCCTAGACTGCCTCAGAACTAAAGACAAGTTGAGAGGAATTGCATCTTTCGTTTTTCCTGAATTATATGAACTTTGAAGGTGTATAACTGGACACGTAAAGTTTTGTGAAGGTTCTCATGAATCGGGTAGGCAAGTGAAAAGCAAAAGTATTGGAATTGCGTACAGCCTTGTCATTGTACTATAAGTACTAGTCCTAAAACCATATCAGGCACATGCATAATCAAAATGATGCGTCAGGGTAGTACAAATCGAAGGATCATATAATAGGATACTAAACATTGTACTACAATGCTTATGATAACAGTAAATCATACAATGGGGAAGTAAACAACATTTATGGCACAACTTGGCACACATGCAATTTATAAAACATTCCAAACCTATACCAAGAAATTAATCAAAGCTCAATATGAGTCACGTTATTTACCTCGTTATCTGTCACTAATAAGAATAAATGCTCTCTGGGATAACAAATTCGGCATATCAGATACAACTATCTGGCATAATTTACAGCATAGTCCAGCTCCTCAGTATTATACTGGTAGGTCACATATTTTAAACAGACACAACAAACTCCCAATATTCTCCATTTTAATTCAATTATTGAATTAATAAGTCAGATATTTACATTCTCTTTTACTAGAACAGAATAAGAAAAGACTAATTTCATGGACAAAATTAAAAGAGTTTTAACATACCATTATGTCTCCATTAGAGAGAGAGCAGCATTTGACAGTATTTCTAGCCACACCACCAGATACACTAGCATCAAAATTTCCTCTATCAATAATTGCATTGAGATGAGTGCTCTTTCTTGAAGTCTTTCTTGCTCCTGCTTCATTTGCAGTCAACTTTCCTCCAACCAAATCAGAACTCATTGAAGACAGCTCCTGTGCATTTCTTTTCGACCAAAGTGGCTCATCCGACTCTGCAATCCTAACGAAAAAATGGGAGTTCTTAAATCTTGCCAACTGTGTCTCAACCTGCTTTTTATGATCTTCCATTCTAAGAAGAGATTCACTTGTAGAAAAATCTGCTTGTCTACCACTCTTCTCTATAGTTAACAGGGTTTCACCATTCTGTTCAATATTTTGACTAGCAGCACTTTGATGCATAGTCTCTACTTCACCTCCTTCAGTGATAGAATTGAATTCAGTTCCCACCTTTTCATTTTGCTGCTTAGCGTTCTGTCCAAGTATGCCATTTTTACTCATCACAGCAGCAACCTTAAATGGAGTTATAATTTCTGTATCCTGCTTGGATGCCGATAAGCATGCCAATATATGAGCCTGTTCACCTGGGGGTAAAAATGGAAATCAGGCCCCAAGTAACGGATATAGCACCTCCCAGATGGGATACATCAGTGCATTTCTAGCTTGAAAGCTAGAAGAAAAAACATTCAAGAAAGATATAGCTACCAGGAAAAACAAATGAGCGATCCAAAGACCGAAAGGAAAGAATATCTGGTGCATCACTCCAACTATCAGGAAGCTCCTCTGCATACACATATTAAGCATTAGCAGTATTAAAAGAGACCACCATAGTTAATTTATACAAATATCATTTAGCACATTGAGTTTAAAGAAAATCAAGCTTTGAAATTTGTTTGAAATCACCCATGCTCATTAGATGTTCACTTACAGAATCAACAAGAATTTGGTACAATCCAGTTATAAACTACTATTTCATCCAGAGCTCATCTACGTCGCATGATTGGAAATATTATCATGTCAATATGTTTATGTTAAGAATGCAACGACTCTTATCATCATCATATGCCTTATCCCAACTATTTGTGGCTGGCAACTTGAATCCCATTCCTCCTTTCAACTCTATCCAGAGCCCCATTCAAATGCAAAAGCTTCTCCCTGTTGGAATTTTGAGCTTGCTTTATGATAAGTACTCCGTATTGGAATTTTTTGAACTGTGACAATTTATCTTCTCTTTTGTTTAGTAGCCATGTTTATCTTAATAATAAGGATGTTACACAAGGCACCCAATCCATTGGGTGTTAGCACGCATGTGACTCACTCATATGTGTAATATTAAACAGAACAAAAGGTCACGTGGTGGGAGAGAGATTGAACCACCTTTCATTTTACCTTAGTTTAACCTCTTCAAATATCACGGTTGTTAGTTCCCTGTGATTTATCTTTCACATGAACCAATTCCAGAGTATTGCATACCAATGCCAATAGTGCTTGAAACTTTAAGTGTTTGTAAGTCAAATACTGTTATTAGATGTGTATTTTATACGTGTTTTGTAGTCTTGTAAATACCCCTTGGTGTGAGGGGTATACTTGTCTTTGTAAATGGTTCTCACATATAAATAAGATTTATGGAGTCATGTGACCTAAGCACATGACATCCTTCTCTCCCTTCTCTCTCCTCTCTCTTCTCTTTTTGACTCTCTAAACCTAACCCTAAGCCTAATCTACAATTCAACTTAGTATCAAACCCTACCATCATCATCTACAGCCGGAGCACAACCAGAGGAGAGCCAAGATCAACCTGACGTCTGCTTACGTCATCCTGTCGTATGGCTGACGTAATAAGTCGTACGGACACGAAATTCGAGGTCTGTCAAACCCTTCACCATTTGATAGAAGGTGATTTTTCCTCTTTTGCGAGGATTTTTTGATACCATCTTGACTGTGTTTCGACCCTTCTTCTTCGTAAAATCGTTTTCTATGGGTTTCTAAACCAGCGTGTTTCCCGATCGTTTGAGGGTTTCTTATGGGGGTTTTTTGCTCTAGATTGACTCCCTACATATCTAAGAACATATTGGTCTCAACCATGTGTCATTTGAAGGAAATTTGAGTATCTTATGAGGATTTCTCCTCTCTAAAATTACAACCAACCCCCTTTAGTGCGTTTTTTGATTCTTCGATCTCCTACCAACAGTTCATTCTCTTTCCGATTGCTGTTGGCTGATGATATATGGTCCTATAGAGGTTTTTCTTGCTGCATATTGCTCCCTTGCTGTGGTTTTTGTGATGATATCACCTCTTTCAGGTTTCCCAGACCTTATTTTCCACCTTTTTGGGGTTCTCCTTGGGTCCTAAACCTTCTCTCTCTTTTTTATGCATTCTTTGCTGTGTTTTGGGCCTTAAATTCTGAGGATCTATCTCAGTAAGGCTTTGGTGTGCATCCAACCTTCTTCGGTTGTTGTGTTCTGTATCTGTGTAGCTATGTCTACTGAAGGGAATCCTGAAGGGAATCATGGAGACTCCACCGTAGGTACAGAAGCCTTAGAAAACCCTGGATTGCAGATTACTTCCGTGAAATTAGACAGGAAGAACTACTTGGAGTGGGCTCAAGCTACACGGTTGTTTATTGGACTAAACCATGTTACTGGGGATACAGTTGAGCCTGTTAAGACTAATCCCACCTATCGACAATGGGAGACCGATGATCTTACAGCATGTCATGGCTCCTCAACTCTATGCAGAATGATATCAGCCGGAGCTTCTTGTTTATGCGGACAGCTCAGGAGATTTGGGAGACTACTAAGAAGACCTATTCCCAGTAGCAAAACACTGGCAGGGCCTTCCAGTGGAAGCAAAGTATATCCCGTTACCGACAGGGGGAAAAGTCCCTTGCTGAATACTACACCTCTCTACAGCATGTGGCAGGAGCTCGATTACTATTATTCCTATCAGCCTCCACGCTCCGAGAATGTTCTCCCATATCAGCAGCATGTGGAGAAGGGCAGGATATTTGAGTTCCTTTTTGGACTCAATTTGTCGTATGAGCTAACTCGAGTCTAGATCCTCAATAGCGAGGTGGATCTTCCCTCTCTCAGTGAGGTCTATGCCTACCTTCAAAGTGAGGAGAGTCGACGGATATCTCTCCAGGATGAGCATCCAGTCTCTGAGCGATCAGCGCTGGCTACATCCTCTGCTCCTCCTGTCTTCCAACTTCAACAGTCTCAGAAGGGCCGACCTTATCAGCATCCTGCTTCCACTCTACCATATACTCCTACTAGTCCTACTGCTAGGAAACCCTCTGTGAGGGAGAGCCCAAGTGTGACTACTGTGGTAAACTTGGGCATGTGAGAGACCAATGCTAGAAGCTACATGGTCGCCCTAGCCAGCCTGGCACTTCAGGTGCTCATACTGCCAGTACTGACACTTCCATGCCTACTCAGGGCCAACTTTTGCTGAGTTCTTCTGCCATGGCTTCTCCTGGTGCTATCTCCACTGTTGAGATTGCTATGCTTCGGCGTTTGCTCACTCAGCTCGATAGTCTCTCTGCCACACCGACTACCTCGTTTGCCCAGTCAGGTACCACTAGACCTGCCCTTCGTGTGTCCTCTCCTACATCCAGTCCCTCATGGATCATTGATCCAGGGGCTTCAAAGCACATGACAGGTATGTCTTATTTTCCTCTTATTCTATTTGTTCTGGTCGTGACAAGGTTAAAATTGCTAATGGAACCTTATCATCTGTCTCTGGGAAAGGGAATGTCATTCCCTCTCCTAGTCTCCCATTAGCTTCAGTCTTGCATGTCCCAACTTTTACTTCTAACTTGTTGTATGTGAGTGCTCTTACTCGGCAGCTCAATTGCAGTGTGACATTTTTTCCTTCTTGTGTCTTTCAGGACCTGGAGACGAGGAAGACGATTGGCACTGGACGTGAGGCATATGGCCTCTACCTTCTGGATGGACATTCTTCTGAGCCCACCGCACTACAGTCTCATAGTAGTAGTAGTAGTTTAGCTTCCGTTGTTTTTTGGCATGCTCCTCTAGGGCATGTCTCATTTTAGTACTTAAAATTTTTGTTTTCTGCTTTATTTCATTATGTATCTCTTTCTGATATACATTGTGAAACATGTGAGCTCTCCAAGCATTGTAGATCCATTTATCCTTCCAGAGGTAATAGAAGTTCTATTCATTTTGATATTGTTCACTCTGATGTATGGGGTCCTTCACCTGTTACTTCTATTTATGGCTTCCGCTATTTTGTTATCTTTGTTGATGACCATACTAGTTGTACTTGGGTTTATCTCATGAAAATCAAATATAAAGTTCATTCCATCTTTAAAGGTTTTCAAAAGATGATTCAAACCCAGTATGGTATCTCCATCAGTACCGTGTGGATCATGGGATTAGTGCGCAAAATTCCTACAGCTACACTCCTCAGCAGAATGGTGTGGCTGAAAGGAAAATACGCCACGTGACTACGGTTGGTCGTTCTCTTTTGCTTGAGACCCATGTTCCCAAATCTTATTGGTCTGATGCTATCCGGACTGTTGATTACTTGCCCAACCGTATGCCTTCGCTTGTTATTAACTTCCAATCTCTGATTCAGGTTCTTTCTCCTAAATCCTCCTTGTTTGTTATTACTCCTCGTATCTTTGGCTGTGTCTGCTTTGTCCACATTCTGGGTCCTCATCGGAACAATCTGGATCCCAAAGCTCTAAAATGTGTCTTCCTCGACTACTCTTTCAATCACAAAGGGTATAAATGTTATCATCCCTCTTCTGGTAAGAAGTATATTTCCATGGATGTCACCTTTTGGGAGGAGACCTCCTTTTTTGCCCCTACCTCTCTTCAAGGGGAGAGCAATAATGAAGAGAGGTTCTCCATATGTCCTCTCCCTATTGTTTCTCCTCTCACCGATGTTTCTATGGTCCCACCTTCTAGTCGACTTGCTACTCGATCTACTACGATGTCTGATAGTGGTCCTGGAGCTCAGGGGGAGCCCCAAGTCTATTGCAGAAGGGGAGAAAGTCATAGCTGCACCAGTTCCAGTTGTACCATCCTTGGATCTAGGAAATATCTCTTCCATTTCTATACTTGTTATCCCTGCTTCCACTGATATGCCTTCTCAGGACCATCCCATTACTTTAAGAAAGGGCACCAGAAGTTGTACTCGACATCCCTTAAGCAACTATGTTTCCTATGATGCCTTGTCTCCTTTATACAAGGCATTCATCACATCTGAGGCCACTATTCCTATTCCCTCTTCTGTGGCAAAAGGGTTGGCACATCCTAGATGGAAAGCTGCTATGATAGAGGAGATGAGTGCCTTGGACAAGAACAGAACATGAGAGCTAGTTGATCTACCAAGAGGAAAGAAGCAAGTTGGTTGCAGATGGGTGTTCACAGTGAAGTATAAGGCAGATGGGTCAGTTGAGAAGTACAAGGCAAGATCGGTGGCCAAGGGGTACACCTAGACCTATAGGATCGACTATGTGGAGACCTTCGCACCTGTGGCAAAGATGAACTCTATTAAGGTTCTCTTGTCCTTCGCAGCAAATCAAGGATGGTCTTTACATCAGTTGGATGTGAAGAATGCCTTCCTCCATGGAGATTTGCAAGAAGAAGTTTACTTGCGCCGCCCCCCCCCCCCTGGCTTTACTCCACCGGAGGAGAGTAGCAAAGTATGTAGGCTAAGAAAGGCTCTCAATGGACTTAAACAGTCGCCAAGGGCATGGTTTGAAAGATTTACCCTAGCAGTGAAGAAGTTGGGTTACAATCAGAGTCAAGCAGATCATACCATGTTTGTGAGCACCAAGGGAAGAGCACTACGGCTTTTATCCTATGTCGATGACATTATTCTTACGGGGAATTGCTTTTCCTTCTCAAAAAAACCCAAATGGGTCCACATGTGCAACATTGACTCCTACACTTACTTTTGAACTATATACATAGTAAAAACGAGATTTACTATAAATAGTAAAAATGGGTCCACTTGCTTGACCGGGCATAGATTCGGTGTAGAGCAGACTATCGTAGTAGAATGCTCCCGCATCATGTATGTTCAATCAAGAGGTGGCATCCCCATAATAGGGGAGGCAAGTGACCAACATTCTTGCTTTGACATTATAGTTAACTTTAAGAGGTCTGTTGTATTCTTAAACATGATTGCAAAGTAATTTAAGGTCAACCATAGCTTCGTAATGCACTTCTATGTCTATGACTCTATATATACAGATAAACACACACATACATCCATTCGTGTATATGTTGGAATTATGTTTTCCTTCTCCTTTTCTTTTTCTTTTTTGATAAATCAGATTCATGTTTCCTTTTGATGAACTAGTAATATTCATGTTACTAACTCAACAATTATTATTTATTTCTAATTCACATACAAATAGTTGGGATAAGGCGTATGATGATGACGACGACAATGATAATGAAGTACATTCTCCTATCTTTTTTTTATTTATCATTATATTCCAATTTTTAAGCAAGAAAGTTCACATTTTAACATCCAATGCATACTCTAATGGATGGCACATGTGATAATGGACGATGTATCTCGGGTTTGGATTCATTGATAGTCTAATACATGATCTAGTTCTATATTTTAATCATTGAGGCAACACACATGCAGGCAGAAATCATTAAATGTAATTCCACATTACCTTGTAAAAGCAAGAAATGAATGTTCTCGAAATATCTATCTTAGATCTAAATGCACATTCCAAAAAATAAATGCAATTCCAAATTTTAAATTGACCCAAAAAATTGACATTCAATGAATGCGTCAAATGTGAATAGTACAGCAGTTAGCGCTTCTGAGTCCAATTCTGTTCATTAGTACCATCAGATGTTTCAAATTCCCTAGGTTACATTGCCATGGGTACGAGTAGTTTTATTAAAATCCTAGGATTCAAATCAAATCTTAACCTAAACTATTTGAATCTTATGTCCGAATCCCTTTAGATAAAAATCCTACTATTTTATATGAATCTTACTATTTGAGTACAATTCACAACTTGAATCTTATGATTTTTCCAACTCCTACAATTTAAATAAAAACTTTGAGCTTTCAGGTGAAAACAATGACTCCTTTGTTTCTCATTTTGGGATTCGTCCTTTTAATGATACTTTACTACTTATCAAAAATAAATAAACACTACAAAAAGGTAAATCAGTATCTTTACTAATTAAACAACTTTAGAACATGTTTCTTGCTGTCTCTTTCCACACAAGCATAAGATCATTTAAACATGATTTCACCATCAACCATTGACCATTTTTTTTGTTTTTCTCTTTCTTTTTTAATCGTTCCTCTTTAAAATTTCAACTTAAAAGGACTATTAAAGATTATAAAAGAAGTTTATAAAGCCCTTAACAAATAAATCCTAACATGGATGACAAGAAATGCATGTCCATGCACGCAAATTGAAATATTCAGAATGGAGACTATTGATAAGAGTGGAAACTTGTTTTATTTGACAATGTCTATCTTTGCTCCTTTTTGGTAAGCATGTCTATAATACATATCGAGATTGCCAGGTAAAATGTCATGTCATTATTCATAAGTGCTTGTACAAAATCTTATCATCATGTGATGAGTTATGGAGTAGTAAAGCATATTATATAATGTTTTGGATATTATATCATAGTCCTTTTAACTAGTAAAGAAAAATCTTCATGAATCTTATGTTCCAATGATTTGAATCCCAATCGAGGTTTAAAAAATGTTTTGAGGCTACGCCTTGAGACGCACCTCAAAACAAGGCGCCAAGAAATAGCCTCAAGGTTATAGTCTCAGTCCACTGAGGCCATAGCCTCAAGGTGCACATGAGGCTATAGCCTCACTTTTACACGTTAAAACACAAAACCATAACCCCTTATTTTCATTTTTTTACTTTTTCCACTCCTTTTTCCAAAATACCCTCCCCAATAATCTTTTATAATAAACCTGAAAGGTCTTAATTTTGTTCTCTAAAACCTTTTATTTTATGAGAAACCCCAAATCTAAGCTTTCGTCCCCATTTTATACTCTAAAACATTACAAGCTTGCTCTACTATTTTCCTAGCTCTATCTTGTATTGATACTTTGTTAGTAGACTAAGCTTATTAAATACTTCGATTTGGTAATTTAGTTATGTGATTTGTGCTTTTTAAAATTTGATATTTTTTTGACAAGTATATTATTAAAGGCAAAGCCAAAAGATACACGGGCGCAGCAAGAGAGGTCGAGGTGACCTACACTCGCCAAATCCATCCCTCTTACATATAAGGTCCCATCGGAATACAAAATCCTCAAAAAATAACCCTCTACATTCTTTGAACATTTTAGACCAGAGGAATACCAGCCCCTTGATATTGAGGATTATCAAAGCAAAATCTTCACTCTTCCCTTCAAAGATACGCTAATTCCTTTCTTTCCACAAACCCCACGAAATAGCAAAAGGAAGTAAAATCCACAAAGACATTAACAACAGGTTTTCAGACATTCAACTCGACAGTGTCACTCTTAAGGTAAAAGCTATAGCCTCAATTACTTTTAAAAGCTTATTGAAGTTATTTTTTCACATGATATGTTATTTCTAATTTGTTTGGAATTGATTATATTTTTTTAGAATCTTTCAACCAATTTTTTTTTTTAATGAGGCTAATGCCTTAGCACCACCTCGAGTCTACGCCTTGCCTTTTGGAGGCAAACTACCATAGTACTTGAACTTGCTTTTTTAAACTTGATTTCAATTCGATTTGAATCCTACTCCTTATGATTTTACGATTTGATTCAGATGACCTAGGGTAAGAATATCATAATCCAACATGCATATGGAGTGTTAGACTTGAAGAACCCTAGGCATGTTTGGTAGGCCACCGCGGCGGGAAAATAAAATATTTGTGCGCACTAATATTCGCCCGGGCGTGTTTGGCACAGATTTGCCAGCGCCGAATATTTTGCCAAGCCCACAAATTTGCCCTCCACGGTGGGAAAACATTTGATCACCTCCCCCCTGAGTAAATATTTTCACACCAAATAAGCCTTGGTGGGAAAATTTTATTTTCTCGCGGGAAAATCGCTATTTTCAATAAAAATAAGTTTTTTAAAATAGAAAATGAGTTTTTTTTATCCAGTGACCTAATATGTGAGTCCCAAACTCGCCTAACCCTTTTTTTACTTACTTTAATATATGGGACCCACACAAATTGAAAGAAAATGAAGTAAGCTAGCTAATACATGTACCAAACATTGCTAAATATAGATATGCTCAAATATTTAGCCAAGATAATATTCATCTGGCTAAATATTCGCCTTTGGAACTCTTTTTCTCACGTACCAAACAGGCCCTAAATGATTGTTGATATTGGGAAAAGGACATAATTATTTACATATAGTCATAATTGATTGTATAATGGCTTATCTTATAAATTCTATCATAAACCCATATACAAAAAAGCATGAATGTAATAATGTTACATTCACCCCTTAGAAAATGTATATTGGAAAAGTAGAACTCATAATTCCATGGTAGATAATAATTTATACTCTGCAAGAAATAAAAGGAAATGCAGAAGTATCACACCAGAATCAGGTGGAGTGTCAGAATCCAACAAAAAAAAATTAACATGGCTACTTCACCAGTTTAGAAGAATCCATGCAACATGGCTAATCCTTAATGGCCCAACCATTCAAAACCAGTCATAAACTGGAGACTCGTAGGTGTTATTAACCATTGATATTTTATCTCCTCCTCAAATTGTCCCAGGTCTATGTAATAAGTTACAGTTATAGTTTTCCTGATGAGCCCCGCTTTTGAATTTAATTTCACTAAACAGGTATGCGTCTACACAAATGATGATGAACATTCTGCTGATAAGAACCCTGGATCAGACCTTTTTTTTATGAATGTTGTCATGATGACTGGACTCTTGAGTTTGAAACATCATCAGTCACAGAGGCATCAGAGTTAAATTATGACCATATTGACATAAATACAGAAGAAAATTGGTAAATTTTGTTTAATAATTCAATTTTGAAATTTTAACCATATCGTCATCCGATGAGCCATAAGTTCCTCACCAATGCTTGTTTTACTCTTGAATCGAATTGAAAGCACGAGAACATCTTATAATACAGGCATATGTGCATGCATATATGTATGTATTACTCAACAAATCAATCCAAATTAATTGCCTAAATTGTGTAAAGAGAATACTGTATGGAATGATTATCCATCCTTCATCTTCAGTGACATCTGAGTGGTTTTCAACAATTGGAACTTGGTTCTTTGCACTTGGACCTGCAACACCACTGTTTCCACCTCCAACTCCATTGCTGTCTCTATCACCATCTTCAGACTGTGGAAATGGATCTTCAGCAATAAGGCCCTCTAAATTAGTTGTTGCTTTAGGCATAGAATGTGTGTCCACGGTGAGTTCATGAACTGCTGGCTGATCTGGAACTACAGGATGTGCAGTCCGTAACAGAAAATTCATCGTCCCTCCAGAGATATCTGCAGGTTTACATAGGAACTTCCTAGTTCAGTTCTTATCGTATGAAGAAAGTTGTGTGAAAGAGAAAAAGGTAAAACAACAAGAAAGAGAGAGAAGACAAGAGGTGAAAGAAAGAGATTAGGATTCAATAGCTCCATCATCTCCCTCTCTAAAACTTTTTATCACGCTAGGTATCTGACTCCCTTAGCCCCATAAGTAAATGCACAGGGACACTTCAATATTCAATGCATAATATCCAAGGTAGAAGGTAATTCATTATTTGTGATCTCGTGAGCAACTAAAAGTCAACAAACATGGCAGACCTTGGAGATATAAATTTTTCAGACCATAATTTTGATCTGCCGAAAGTGTTAAACTTCACCTTCAAGCATATGTTTTGCAGTACTAATAAGCTAGCCAACTTATTGGGTAAGCTATTCCTTGATTTCCTTTCTCTCGATACGTGACTTTTACTTAGCAAAGAAGTTCAAAACTAAAATATCATCTCTCTTATCATTCAAAATTCCTATCAACGTTCACTAAGTTTGAAATTCTTACCACCCATCTTAATAAACTTTTAATACAAATCATTTGGACACAGCTCACCCATACCCAACATGGAATCTATACCCATATTAATGAGTTATCGTGCCAACACCAGTACCCACATGGAGCAAGAAACCCTAAGTAAAAAAAAATATCCAAAATGTCAAGCATTAACGAATCAGACAGTAAACTGCTCCTTCTACAATCTGCATAGAAGGAAACCTCCCTTTTGACTATAAGCTGGATGAAGTACGATATTTACCTCCATGTGGATTTTTTTTTTTTTTTTTTTGATAAGGTGGAATGTATATATAAGAAAAAGAACGAGTACATCTAAAAGAAACGGGACAAAAAGAAAAGCAAACAAATCTCGACCTCCACAAAAAGAAAACTAGTTGCCTGTAAGCATAATAAAATCCCATCTAAAAACCAAGTCCTCGCAGGACAGCCTTTGCATTCCTCGAATAGCTTGGACCAAAGGAAGATGAGCGCCTTGATAGATAGCACGATATCAAAACAAGAAGCCCCCTTACTCTTGAAGACCTTGCTATTCCTCTCCTTCCAAATACCCCACCAAACTGCAAAGGGAAAAAGGCTCCAAAGTCTATGGCCACAAGGAGGAAAGCAACGAAACGTCCAGCTGCTCAAAGTCTCTCTAATGGATGCGGAAAGAACCCAACAAATCCCAAAGGAGCCAAAGAATAGACTCCAACTCTCCCGTGCTACCTTGCAATGCAACAAAAGATGATCTACGGATTCCCCTGCTTCCTTGCACATCACGCAACAGTTCGCCATCACCAAGTTCCTTTTAATAACATTGTCCACAGTGAGAATCTTCCCCAGAGATGCGCACCACACAAAGAACGCTACCTTGGAAGGAACCTTCGACCCCTACACCCTAGCCATCGGGAACAAGTGCCTCTAGGATAAATTCGAAAGCACCGGAGATGACCTCCAAAGCCTATTCAGTAACAAATAGAAAGAGTGTACAGAAAATCGTTCGTCGGGTAAAGAAACGTCCAACAGCTCAGTTGGTCAGGTCTTTGGGGGGTTGTACCCAAAGACCTGGGTTCAAGTCCCGTTCATACTTGGGGAGAAGAGGTTTAAGCGTTAAAAAAAAATCGTCCATCGGGTCTGCCAATCCACCAAATGGCATCCTCCTTAGATCTATCCACCACCATCCCATCCAACCTATGGAGAAGCGCTGCCATGGTGGGGATTTCCCAATCATTCAAGTTACATCTGAAGCCAAAATCCCAACTGCCTGCATTTCCCTCCCCTAAATACAAATTTTTCACCGTATAGAATTTTTTATCTGAAATCGCATAAAGATGAGGAAAATCCATCTTGAGAGCATTGTCACCACACCAAACATTGCACCAAAATCGGACCCTATCCCAGCTCCCACCTTGAAACGAATTCCTGCAGAGAACGAAGAGTTAAGCTTCAAGACCCCCCTCCACACTCACATCCATACGAAGTCATGGCATCCCTACAGAACCAATCCAAAGGCTCGCACCCGTGTCTGGCCTCAATGACCTTCCTCCACAAACTCTTCTCCTCCACAGCAAAACACCAAAGCCATTTCCCCCAAGAGAACGTGATTCATCAATCTTAAGTTCTTAACGCCTAGGCCGCCCACCTTCTTGGGAGAACAGATAAGCCTCCAGTCTACTAGAGGGTAACCCTTCCCATCTATCCTGCCAAACCATAGGAAACAACGAAACAATTTCTCCATTCTCCTAACCACCCCAGCCGGCATAGAGAAAAAAGATAAATAGCAGGTGGGGAGATTGGAGAGAGTACTCTTGATCAGTACAATGGTTTCAGCCCTTGAAAAATGGAACTTAGTTATTCTTCACCGCCTCCAGTTTAGCCAATTGTTTACAAATTGAGCTCATTCCTTTCTACAAGACCTAGTTTCCTCCTCGCTACCATTCAAAACTGAAACCAGTCCCTCCTCCCCTAAATCCCGGCCATGCTTTCTGTGATCCTATATGATCAGCTATCATACCTTAATGAAGATTTCAATTAGAGAAACGGTAATGCATCCGCAGATATGCAAAAGCAACGAATCAGTATAAATTGCCTCTATGATCTCAACAGAAAACGCTAGAAGCCTAGTTCGTTCGATCAAAACGTAGTAGTCTCAATTACCGCCAAGATAAAGAGAATCGAGCCTAAACTAATAAGAACACGATCACAGAGAAAAGTGAAGAAATAAACAGATGCGGAGGCCAAACATCAACAACTTACGTTTCGATCTGGAGATTTAGGGTTTCGGGAGAATTTAGCCATTAAAAAGCTTCGATAGAGAGAGGAGATGGAGAGACAATTGAAAATTTACCTGCGCATTGATCTTCTTTTGCATTTGGCTTCTTCGGTTGGAGGGAATGAAAAATACCGAAAACCAGAAATGTGGTGCTGTAATTTCCGGTGTCTTCTCCTGCACATGTCGTAAGACGTATGTAATTAAGTAAAACTTGCCTGAGCACCGGTCAGTGACCGTCACCCGCGGTTCGAGCCACGTGGCACAATTTTAAAGAACATTGACCGTATGGATGTTTTGCCAATCCCTAGGTGGACCTATAACGAAAAATCAACCTGATTAGTGATTCTAAGCGTTGGATTAGAGTTATTTTCGTGGGTTGATACTAATCGTGGGAATTTAAGCATTATTTGGGGCAAGGTTTAAAGGAGGCCGTTTTAACGGTTAAACGGACTGGGGCGCTACCGTTAAAACGGATTGAAACGGTCAGGGGCAAAAATGGGAAAAAATGGATTTTAACGGATTTTAACGGTTTTAACGATTTTAACGGATTTTAATGGAAAAAGTGGCGCTGAAATTCAAATTTTGAAATTTTAAAATTTAAAAAAAAAAAACGGAATTTAACAGATTTTAACGGAAATTAAACGGATTTTAATGGTTTTAACTTTTAACAGCCGTTTTTTTACAAAATTTTTCAAAATTAAACGGCTGTTTAAACGATTTTAACGGCCGTTAAAACAAAAAAAAACGGCCATTTTTTTCATAACTGATAAAACGTGTTTAAACGTTTTAACGGAAACAGGCTTGGGGCGTTACCGTTTAAACGGCCGTTAAAATGGTTTAAACGGCCGTTTTTAAAACCATGATTTGGGGTACAAGATCGAAAGGTTTTAATTAATTAATTAATCGGATTTTTAGTTGATAGGTCCACCTAGAGATTGGCAAAACATCCATACTGTCAGCATCCTCTAAAAATGTGCCATATGGTTCATATTGTGGGCTGTCAGGGCTTCCCTGACTGTCGCTTGGCAGGCAAGTTTACTCTATGTAATTGGGTAATTCTACAGGCCAAGGTTTAAAGGGGACCATTATAACGGACTGGGGGCGTAACCGTTTTTTCAGTTATAACAAAAAAACGTTCAGGGGCAAAAATGGAAAAAAAAATAGGAAAATAACGGAAAAAATGGCACTGTAAAATTTGAATTTCAAATTTTCAAAAATGGAAAAAAAACGGAATATAACGGAAAAAAACGAAAATAACGGCCATTTTTTTTCACAAAATTTTAACGGTCGTTATTTTCGTTATAACGGAAAATAACGGAACTTATTTTCTGGGCGTTTTAACGGTCCATAACATAACGGGGTAGGTCCAAATCCGTTATAATGGCTGTTATTTTCGTTATAACGGCCGTTTTTTAAACCTTGCTACAGGCATCCACGCCTCTAAGCTGGGAGTGGGCACCCATTCTCTCTCCTCTTTCTTTTTATTTCTTTTTGAACCCCCTCCTTGATTTCGTGTTTGGGCACTCACACCCACTTTGCCTTCTCTCTCTCTCCACGCATTGTCTTTCTCTCTCCATCGCACTCTCTCAAAAAAAATCGTCGTGTCGGCTCTGAACTGCAAACATAGCCTTAGCGATGTCAACAATTCGACATAGCATTTTTTTAGAGAGAGAGAGAAAGTGAGAGGGAGGGAGAGAGCATGAAGAGAGAGAGAAGATGAAGTGGGTGAGGGTGCCCAAATATGAAAATAGGATTGGGGGTATTTTTATCCAAAAAAAAAAAAAAACAAAGAGAGAGAGAGAGAGAGAGAGTGGGTACCAGCTTAAAGGCATGGGTGCGCATAAAGGCACCCCGTGTAATTTAGGCCATTTTTTTTTTTTTTTTCATGCGTGTTTGTGGACCCTAGTTGCTAAGTTCACGAATTGTTCGCGAACAAATGATTTTTAAGGCATTACAGTATGATACAGACGAGCCATTGAATGATTCAGAATAATTCGCGAATTTTGACAAGCGCGCGTTCTGTTCGCGGCCAATTCGGTCAGCTGTTAGAATCGCCTCTTTTGTTCAGGTCTTGAAAGAGGAAAAAAAAATGAAAAAGCCCTAATCTCCTCTTCGTTTTCATCCCTCCAAAGCTCCCCTTCATTGTCCTCTCTTTCCCATCTCTTCTTCATCTGGGGAGTGTTCCTCACGCTGTCGCTTGCTGCCACCACTCCCGTCGCTTGCTGCCGCCTCGAGAGGACCATTGGATCTACTGGTTCTATGAGCAAAAAAAAAAGTTCCCTTCTTGGATCTTAAGGTGTGGATACGGCGTTGCATCTGGGGAAGGCCATTGAGGCACTACTTGATATCAAACCCTACCATCGATAAACCTAATCTGAACACCTTTCTAGGATTTTTAAAGAAATATGCTTACCCACTGCACAAAGAAATCGAGCCCGTGTTTGTTGCACACTTGTGTCTTATTCGGTCAAAAACTATCTTGGTGGCTTCCCTCATTGACAACACTTGTTCAATTTTTGAAATTTGAGATTTTTTTAAAAAAATAGGAGAAATGCAAGCAAGCAACTCGCAAAAGGATAAAGAGATGCACAGATACAACTCGTTAAAAGATTACAAAATATATATATTTTAATTTAAAATGTGGTTTCTAGCAATTTTTCTTGTCTTTTGTAAGGATGTGTCAGTGCAACTCTTCAAGGTTGTTTGTTAGCATTCATCTTTAACACGTGCCTCAGTGAAATTCCAAGTCCTCTCTTTGTTCTTTTTGTAAGCCTTTTTATTTGTTTTTCTCTATTTGTTATGTTGATTTTTATTTGTTTTTATAACATATCTCTATCTCCTATGTGCCTTAAGAGTCGAGATTGGGGTTAGTAGGGGAGAGGGCCAAACCACATGTAGCTAACAACTAATATATGGGCTGTGTTATCATTAGCGGGTGACAAACGGTCTCTCTTTGGCGAATTTTTAACACCAATTTTTTAGCTCACAATAGAATTAAACACGAATAACTGCAGCTACGAACATTTTGACCGAATTTTTATCGCCAAATTTTTAGACTATATCCGAATTATACTCGAACTTTTCCAGTCTCAAACTTTTGGCATATCCGAACTTAACAACTAGGTTGTGGACGCGCGTACTTAGGCACCCGCGTGCGTTAAATGTGCGCGACTTCGAATGCATCACGTTTTGAGGGACTCAACAATTCACGCGTGTTTTATGATTACAGACGTTTGGTTGTGCTAATAACGGTGGATGTTGCGCCTGATTCAGTGTATCACGTTGTATTGTATAAATTTATACATGCATGTTTTAAATTACCACATGGACTCCTTTTTTGTTTTGTTTGTAGATACATATATAATATAATATTAAATTATTTTTTATTTAATATAATGTATATTCAACCAAAATGCCATGTGGCACTTTAGAAAATGAATGGCTCATAATTAAGCACACATTTTGGTGGGGTCAGAATATTCAGAATGGCCTGATTTTTTAGAGGATGATCAAAATGGTTAGGAGATCATCCTCAACCAAAATCAACCCTAGGGGCTCACCCATGTGGGCGCCACAACGTTTGTACGAGTCAATGTCGTTGGACACTACAAGCACCATTGTAATTTTTTTTGTTTTTGGCTGCACATTCTTATAATGCAATAGTTAGGAGATCATCCTCACCCAAAATCAGCCTTAGGGGCTCACCCGTGTGGGCCCCGTAGCATTCATATGAATCAATGTTGTTGGACACTACAGGCACCATTGTATTTTTTGTGTTTTTGCCTTTGCATTTTTATAATGCAATAGTGATTTCCAGGCGTTGGAATAAATATTTGTAAGCGTTGGATTGGAGTATTTTTGTTGGGTTGATTATAACCGTTGGAATTTGAGCATTATTGACCGTTATTTGGGTACAAGGATCCAAATTTAAAATCACAACCTACAACTCACTATTGCAATGATCCAATCATACATCACAATTATGTATCCCAAAATAATCATATCCACATGATCTAATAGACCTTTCTCAATGGACAGCTGCCATATTATTTTTTGATGATCAATGATGCATCCATAGGCAACCGATCTCATTGTCTGATCAATTGGAAGTTCCACACTAATAGCTAGAACTTCCCTTATTCCCTCAATATCGAAAGGCAAGTAAAAAGGTGGTCTAGTCAAATTAAGGAAAAAAGAACAATGCAAAAAAGTTGGGGTCACATTTGCCATTGTTAGAGAAGCCCAAGGCACATAGAGCTTAAACATGCGTTATTTCCTTGCTCAATTCACTTGCAAACATGTGTTATACCCTTAGAGCATCTCCAACCCTACCCTAGACTCTCTTCCCTTCTCTAAGATAAGGTGAAAAACATAAAAACTCGTATCCAACCTTATCCTAAAGTTCACCTTATTTTAGGGTAACCTCAAATCCTACTCTAACTTTAGGTGGGATTCGAGGCGAGATTTTAAAAATGTGTTCCTCCCTCTTTTTTATTAATTCCACTCAATGTCCTTCAGTCTTTTTACTTAATACCACCTATGTCCCCCTATTTTCTATTAATTCCACCCATGTCCTCTCCTATTTTCAATTAATTCCACCCATGTCCTCCCCTCTTTTTACTTAATGACACCCATGTCCCCCTTATGTATAAGTTCCACCTATGTCCTCCCGGAACAAATGACGATAATGAGATCCAACGTCATCATGGGGATGGTTTTATTTGTTCTTTTATTTTTTAATGAACAAAGAGAAACATCGTTGTGTGTCCGAGATCATTATAGTGAATCGAGTTCCTTTGTACCCTACGCTCATTGATCCAGTGCCCCCAAATTGTAGCCATCCAATAGGCATAATTATAATGTAGTAACACCACCAAAAGTATCTCATGCTACATCGATCACTCCATTGCCATTGAAAATGTATATACCTTGCTGAAATGGCATTACTTGCTGCCATGGACTTATCATTGAAGAGTGTGTTGTAGTTAATAATTTGATGTGCATCAACACACATGGGAAAGTTCACGAAGATCATGTTGGTTAATATAACGTACGTACTGCGTTGTCCACGTTAAGCAAACAATTATTTAGTGGATGAGATTTCAATCTAAGGATATCATTAGCATATATTGCTTAAAATTATATCCTATTTTTAAAATTCGTGAATTTGAATTTTTTGTAGATACCATTTCACAAGTTGATTTTTTGACATTAAAATAGAGTTAAAAAAACTATATTTTTATTCCCAAAGACTTGCATTGTTTTATATATGATTTGATATTATTTTTAACAATTACCTGTGGGGTCCATATGGAGATCATTGAAGTGGATTGGTGAGTATGAAGGGTAGGGAGATGGGGTATTTATAGTTGAATGGCAAGGTGTTTGCGCGCTCTTAATTCGAGGAAACCCATGTCTAATCGCCTGGTTTGAGTAAGCTTGATCAAAATCCTCTACCTAGGTTATCCTTAGCATCCGATCTAGTAAGCCAGAGAATACCACATGTGTCTCATTCATTGTGAGCTACGTTTAGGAGTTAGGGTGTACTAAATCCTTCATTTCTGAGGCTGGATCGGCTACTGAGAATAAGATAGGGGTGTACCAGTCGATGGTAGATTTGGAGTGTACCAAATTGAACATCGGATAAGGGATCTTGATTGGAAGGGCACTCGTGGACTCAACGTGTGGAGCCAGAGGACGTAGATGCACCGACAGTTGGCCAGAGGGTTGTTGTTGTAGGAGCGGTGCTACGTAGGTAACTTCTTGTTGAGGGAAATTTAGCGCTAAAGGTCTGCTCCCTTCCAATCTGTTTTCTAATTTTCTAGAATTGTTGGGATTTTTTTTGGTATTTTTTCAAAATAAATTTATGGGGGATACATAAAAGCACAAAGAAAAAAGAAAAAGTAAATATTTTCTATTTTTTAATCCCTTCATTTTTTTGATTTTCTGGAATTTTTTGGGAATTTTTTTTTTTTGCAATTTTTTGTGGGGTTATATATATAAAACAAAGTAAAAGGAAAAGAAAATAATTTTTTAACCGATTCGGGTCCAATCCGATTTGGTTTGGATCGGATTCTGTTTGGCAGGATCAACTTTGGAATCAGACTTGGTTCGGTGCGGGCTTAGCTTAGGAATCGGGCTTGGTTCCACGTAGGATCGACTTGATGGCGCGGCTCGGCTAGGAGGAGTAAAAGTAGGATTTTTCCGCATCGTTGGTTATGGAAACCCTAAAATCAACACATTTGTAAAGATCTGATAATCCTACAAAATACAACTTTGTATAGGGATTCGTGTCGGATGTCGATCCGCACTCGGGATTAGTCGGATTAGCGCGAATAAGAACATAAAATGACAGATAATATACAAGAGAAAAAGGAGAATGATGGAAGAGATGAGAATGGCGAGTCGATTTAAAACACATTCAAATAAGATCCAGAGAAGACTAAAATCATCAAAATCAAATTGCATTGATTAAACTGTTGTTTACATGAAATAAATAAAGCGGTAAATCTATTCTAGAAAGCATGTAAGAAAGCATGTAAAAAGAGATTTTAGAGAGAGAGGAAGAAGGTAGAGAGAGATTTTTCACCTCGGTCGTTTACCGGCCGACAAGGTAAATGTGAGAGAAAAACTCACCCTCTTGCATTCACCGAACGGAGTCGGCGGTGCAAAAAGGCGATCAGCCTGGGGATCCAGATAGAAGATCGGGATGTGGTCGTATTGGCCCGGTGAGTGGTTCGGCCCGGGTAATAGACCATTGATTTGGCCAAGATGGAGAACATGGGATTCAGCCAGTAAATGTGGGGTCCAACCAAGAGTGAGGATCTCGGCCAAGGGACGAGGATGAGATCGCCATGAAGGAGAGAATGGCGTTGCTGCTTGGTGCACCGGCCTTGGAAAAATACTAGCCCAAGGTGAGAAGTTGCGGGGTGCACGACCTTTTTGCCCTGGTTCAGACGTTGGTAGTCTTTGTGTGAGTGCTCGGAGTTTCATGCTCGAGGTGTTTATGGATGAGTTGGTTCCACGGTGGTGCATGGTGGGGAGATCACCTACAGTTCGGTGTTCCATGCGAGGATGAGGGAGGCGATGCACTGGTTGTGGTGCGAGGTGTTGCTGTCTGCTTACGCAAGAATGGTGAGTTGGAGGAAGACCTGAGATCTCCCGGAGTTTGCAGGTGCTGTGAAGCGAGGTGAGTCCCATTGGGTGGGGATCGACTCACCCCAAGTTATATTCTAGCCACGACCTCCAATGGTGGAGGTGCTAGGAGGTGCTGACTTGGAGGAGACGATTGGAGAAACCACCTTCTTCAGTCTTGTAGAGGCATTAAAGGACTCACAGGCAGCGGGCGCTGCTCGCTATGGGCGGGGCAGGCAGGTGGTGAGCAGGCGGAGCACTGTTGTGAAGAGAGGAGGTGCTGAAATTGAAGTTGCAGCCGATGGAGACCGGAAAGGAGAGCACCGTTAGGTTGATAAGTCGGCCGGAGTTGCAGGTCTGCAACTTCGGCGTTGAAGCTCGTTGAAGCTTGCAGGTGGAGGAGGCGAACGCACAACAGGCGGAGGAGACGGCTGGAGGTTGTGCAGGCCATGCTCGCAACAAGGAGCAGGTGCACAGGCGGTGTAAGAGGTGGCTGCAGCGGTGGAGACGGTGGCTGGGTAAAAACGTGGGGATGTGAGACGAGGCAGAAACAGCAGCAAGGTGGAGGCGCTTGGGAAGAGAGAAAACGGTGGCTGGTGGTGTTACGGGGCTATCCTGTTGGAGTTGGCAGAGCAGCAGGCGGAGGGGGGACCTGATGGCCGGAGTTGCAGGTCTGCAACTCTGGCGTTGAGAAGAAGAAGAAGAAGAAAGAAGAAGGAGAGGCGAACGAGCCGAATGGAAAGGGAGGAGAGGCCGAGAATGATGTGGGGGGAAGGAGAGGAGAAAAGGGGTTTGAAAAATTAGGGTTCGTCCCCCTCCTTCCCCCTTTATATAAGCTCTTAATTTCCATTAATGGAAATTAAGAATTTTAGGAAAAAAAAAATATTAAATTTTTTTTTTTAAGTAAAACCTTACTTTTCTTTGGGGAATTTCTCCATTTAGTGGACCCCACCTTTTTTTAAAATTTAATTTAAATTATTTTAAAATTCACGGGGTCTACTAAATGGTCGGACAGCGGGTCGATGATGACGGGCCTGACTACTGGCCCATATGGATTGATGATGTCCATCGTCTCACAAGATGATGTGATAGACAATCTGATGGCGATCGGATGGATGGTGACTTGATTGGGACCCAGATTGGTAGATCGACGGATCAAGAGAGATCCAACGGTCCGGTGGAAGATCCAACGGTCAGAAAGCTAAGGGAGATGAGACAGAGCCAATGGGCAGGAGTTCTGGGGTTAGGTCAGTAGATTCGAGGACCGAGAGATGAAGAGAGAGAGAATAAGGAGAGATGAGAGAGAAAATATTAGAAAATTGAGATAAAAATATTGGCAGAGGGTCTGGAACCCTGGTCTTCACTGTGACCATCCTCACGCTTCTCCAGTAGAGTAGACTATCATTCCTTGCTGACTCATGTGGCTTTAAACGCTTCGGTCCGTCTCTTGGTCATTGGCTCTCCTGCTCTCTTCGTTCTTTGGGCCGGCTTTTTGGTCATCTTATTCAGCCCGTATTTGGCCCATATCTTCTAGTCATAGCATGTGGGCTCTTTAAGCTTTGATAATGGGCTTTCCTGATCGATGTGGGCTCGCAAGTCTCGAGAATTGTCCCATCGGGGTTTCCTACGACAGAAGAAGCGCCTAATGAGACTCTATCATAATGACTTAATGTCTAGACTTCCGAAAATATGTTTAATGCATGCAAATATACCATTTCGTCCAGAAAAGTGTGTTCTACGCAACAAAAGAGACTCTTATGTAGAAAAGTAGATAAATAGAGCATTTTAACGTAGGAGAGTGTGAAAACGCTTAGAAGATAACAGTGGAAAATACGCACTTTTAAGCGAATATCAAAGGGTATATGTGGCAACCCCAATGTGAGGGGGTATATGGCATCCCATGTGAAGGGTATGTGGCAGCCCCCATGTGAGGGGTGTCTATGGCAGCCCCCATGTGCGGCAGAGAACATATTTTATTTGGGAATTTTGTAATCTTTTCCAACTCCTTTTGACATGGCGCTGGCATGGCAAGGATCGCGTGGACTACCGTTGGATCATTGTGAAACTTGAGGATAATATTTGTTGATGTACAAAGCACACATATGTACTGCCAACCCCATCAAATCAGGCCAGAGGTTGTTAGAATCCAACGACACACATGGCCAAAAACCCATTTTATCCTCTTTTCTTCTAGTTTTTTCTCATCAGCACACCAGCTTCACTGAGTTGTTATGGGATGTCCAATCATCAGATTTCCACCAAACTTGAATATGTTGTAGTTTGGAGTATGTAGAATTAAGGTTGTCAACGGATACTATTTGGATCGAATATAAGCATATCCGAATCCGAATTCGGAAAAATATTTGATATCAAATCCGATTTGATAACCGACGGATATTCTAAATCAATATTTTAATTCGAATCCGATTACTTATCGGATATTTGATAAAAACCAATCCAAAAATTATATATATATATATATATATATATATATGGGTCGGGATCGAGAGATAACAATTTTCACAACATTTTCTACAACAAAAAATTGGTGTGAGCCAATATATAAATTATAAGTTTTGGAATTGGATGATTTTTGGTGAAGATGGTCTCTATGGTGGGGAGATCATCCTCACAAAAGTTCAAATCATTCTGACATTTGTAGACTGATTTAGAAGTTGAAAAATTATGGATAGTTTATTTTTGCCGTTAACTTGAAGACTACACTTGAAGGGGTTAGAAATTTCAGAATGAGCTGATTTTTTGTACGAGTGATCTATATGGTGAGGAGATCATCCTCACCAAAAATCATTTATTGATTCATCTTCCATGTGGGTATGCCAAAATTGTTGTAGAAAATATTGTGAAAATTGTTGTCTCCCGATCCTGACCCTATATATATATAATACATTATTGTATTTATATAATAATATATATGTAAAATAATTATAAAATTCTATTTTTATATAATAAATATTAAATATAATTATTAATTAATATATCAGATTGGATATTATCGAATCAAATACATCAATATTTGAATCTGTATCTGAAAACTATTCGAATATTAAAACTATATCCGAATGCGAATCCTATATCCAAAAAATTTGGATAATATCTGATTTCTGAATACGGATTCGAATTGAATTCGAATTTTTGACTATACATTGACAACCCTAAACTCGAACCCACTTTTGGACTTCTTGCGGGCCTAACGACCTTAGATGGCCATGACACTTCTGGGGAATGTGCGCCCATGAGTAAGGAACACTCCAGCATGACCACCTTCATCAAAGAAGCTCTAAAGTGGTTGATATTCGGCAAAAAATCTCTGAACCATCATATAAAACCACCATGGCCAAACTGACATAAAATGGGTATTATGGGCTCCACCAAGCTTCGATGACCACCAAACTTGACAGAAAGACTCCCTAGTGAGCGATGAACATTCTAGTTGCTTCGTAGTCGTCGGAAGTGACCAGAGATGGACGGAATGTGTCAAAAATCACCAAAACCCCATAAAAATGGGCTTACACCGGGAGGATCGATCCCACCGCAACAGTGCCATTTGTTGAGAGAAATTTGACGCTAAAGGTCCGATCCCTCTTGATCTGGCCATCAAGAGGTCTCTAAGCCTAATAGATGTAAAGATTATTTTTATATTCTAGTTTGACAAAGATTCTGTGTGACATAAAACATTCATGTAACCGTTCCTATGAGCACCAATGTAGCGTTGAAGATGTCGTGGTACACATACTTCGTCGACTATGTGAAGACTAAAAGATAGAGACAACAAGGATCAAACTGTTGAGGACATGAGTCATCCGAGAAATTGCCCATTTGTCGGTTATAGATCGTGTACGCTTGCCTAGGAAGGTAAATGACTTAGTGGCCAAAGGAATATGTTTAAATGAATAAAATATAATGGTCAAACTAAGTCAGTGAATACACCCAAGTCAAAGTCAAGATTTTTGACTATTGGGAAAGGCTGATCGATTGAAGACCCCTGTGAAATTGATTGGACTATATGAGACTGAACATATTTTAAGTCCGATCGATTGGAGTCTCTATGAAATTGATTGGATTCTACGGGATAGAAACTTATATAAGTCCGATCGATTGGAGTCTCTATGAAATTAATTGGATTCTACGGGATAGAAACTTATATAAGTCTGATCGATTGGACCTTTGGTACAATCGATTGGATTTACGAAGGAAAAACACATCCGTACTGGCCCAATCGATTAGACTTCACGCGGATTGAGCTTTTCATATTCGAAATTCTAGTTTCCACATTCTCCACTTTTCAAAAGACTCAAGGCTACGAATTCTATAAATATAATCCCTCTCTGAACTTATAAAATATACATTATAATATATAGAAGAAAGTTTTATTTATCAAGAGTGTCTATTCGAAGAGCAAAAAGCTTTTAGTTCTTATTAATATCTTTTCAGCTTTTTCTCTTCTTGATTAAAGCCAAAAGCTTGATCCTTTACTCAGCTTAAGTCTTCTACATAGAAACTTGACCTAGAAACCTGAGAGTACCAGTGCGTATCAATACTATTTGAGCAACTTGGGGTTCAGGGTGTAGTGAATCCTTCACCTTCAGTAGAAGTTGGAGAGTTGAGAATTAAGATCGGAATGGCCGGTCGAAAGTAGGTTTGGGGAATACCAACGGAACAAGCGGACAAGGTTTCTTGACTGGGAGGACGCGCGTGGAATCGTAGCGTTGATTCAGAGGATGTGGACGCATCGGCAGTATGCCTTGGTTAAGGTTGGAAGCTGCATTTGCAATGGTGCTGCGTAGGTAACCTTTGTTTTATTTAACTTTTTAGTTAGTGATACTTTCCATCTGGATGTGGTCCCGTGGTTTTCCTTGGCTAAGGTTTCCACGTAAAAACTCTTTGTATTGTGGATGTTTGATTGTTATTCCACTAATTATTTTGATTAAATCAAACGACGAAAAGACAATATACCACGGAGGTATATTTGATTTGAATCAGTTGTGATAATCTATAATGCCCCGAATTCGGACCACACGAATTTTGAGGTGTTAGCCACATGTCCTAAATCCAAAACACACAAAGCATACTCACTCTTACATCTAACCCAAGTTATAAATTTTAGGAAATTTTTTTTTTAAATACATGCACAAGCGCGGGCCTACTCGACATTATACAATAGAGATAAAGTGTGAAGTTAATGATATATACTTCTAAACAAGAATCTAAACATAAATACATAATCAATCATGAGTTCATAACCTGAAATCTACTTCACTACAACTAGACTTCACTTCAAAATAAGTCTGAATAAGTCCATAGGTTCTTCTCTACAAGAGAACCGGGGGGTGTGAGATTTTTTGAAAAAGCTCGTAGGTAACTAAGAATCCTTAAAATAATCATCATAAATATAAAATAATATAACAACAAAATACATTTAATTTTAAAAGAAACAAAAGTGCAAGAACAAAAATTCAGACTAAACAATTTTATTTAGCAATAAATGACAGAATTTAAAATGTACTAATAAAATTAGAAATCAAATAGCATTTAAACATTATATCAATAACATTTATATCTCACCCATCACCAACTAATAACAACACAAGGCGGGTAGTCTATTCATTTTAGAATGAAGAGGTCACGACTAGTATCAACCCTAGTCTAGCAATCATTTCTTTTGTCTCAATACTTAACCAGTGTGGAACCCCACTGTTGGTATCCTGATTTGTAGTCGGACAGATATTTTCTGCTGCGTGTGACGAGCACACTACAAGCCCGTAAATTTAGGCTCAGGAGAGGGCCTTTGACCATGACACTAAATACACAGGTCAAACACACAACGATAGTCAATTGTTTGATGACTGCAGACATTTCAAGGATCCTTAAACTATCCAAGGACCGACGATCTGTATACATTGCGACTATCGCCTCATCAAGACATACAATGTAAACCTCTATCAGATCTAGACTTTCAAGACGTATCATTACAAAGATGGTAATTTAGAAAAGTGAAATGAAACTTCCGGGATATGAATAATGAGAGTATTCTAAAAGACAGGCCCATTCTACCTAAGAGAATATGATCATTATTCGTATCTTAAAGAAATTCATTGCCTCTAGAAAATAGCATCAAATAACTCCTACGGGAGTTCAACTGATCCTTTTCTAGATCACCTAGTGATATATTATATAATATAAATAATAATTAAAGATTTTTAATCAAAATAACTCTTTTTTTTTTTGAAAAACCTTTGCATACAAATATGTGTGTTGAATTTCTCAGTCACGTCTTATATGTTCCGTCGTCTTGGAACCAGCTTTGCTCATACAGATTATTACGCGTTGAAGCTCATATGACACTCATCATCCAAAACATATATCTCAGGCGGTCTATCACCATCACCCAATCTATTTATAATCAAGTTCTAAGTCTCGAGCGGCCTATCACCATCACCCGCTAATTCGGGATTCACGCACCACATACTTCAATCAACTGGGAACTCCTATCTCATACCCACTCACAATCAATATCAAACCACGTACAATCACTCTTTTTTTTCATTAAATGAAATAAAGAAAATTGTTTCGATAAAAATCTCCAAAAATACTTTTGACTTTCGAAAATTTCCTTCCGAAACTTCGATAGTAAGAAATTCTAAGATCTAAAAAATAATTAGGTTTTCTAACTTAATTCATAATTGAAATCAAATCATTCAAGACTATGCATAATCACAAGAATTTTCAAAACATAAATAGAAGATGATTATTAAGAGGATAAGAAACCACCCACCTTGCAACACTAATCCAAAAGGTCTTGCATTGGATACAAGTTTGGCTTGCTCTATCACTATTTCAATCACAACCTTTATGTCTCGAAGACATCTCAACATAGCTCTGTTACATCAAATCTCAGTCTATGCTCTTCTCCTTGTATAGCTCATTTTCTTAGTGATTGATGACAAAATACAAAGAGAAGAAGAAATTCAATTGAATTAGAAGATTAAACCCTAAGTTCACTATAAATTTATTAAAATGAACAAAACTTGATATTTAAAATGGAACCTAAGGGTCAACTTAAATGGAACTTATTTAATCCTACTCAATTTTAAAGACACAAATTTAGGTCAAATACGATTTATTTCAGTCAACTAATTAACATTAAGACAACACTAATCAAGTCTAGGCAACTAGTCAACGTAGGTCAAGTCTATTCAGCTAGTCCGCTGGCTAACTAATCCATTTAGTTCCACCCTAATCCGATCAGTCAACTAATCAACATAGTCAATCTTAGTTAAACTGGTTACTAATTAGTCTGGTCCAACCTAATCAAATTAGTCAACTAAGAACTTTGCCAACTTAGTAGACTGATTAAACTAGTCGTTATAGTCAACCCAAGTTAAACTAGTTAACTAATATAGTCAAACCTAGCAAAACTAGTTAACTAATTAGCCTAGTCCAACCTAGTCAAACTAGTAAAATAAGAACTTTTGTTAACCTATTAGATAGATCAGACTAGCCATTATAGTTGTCCAAAGTCCAACTGGTCAACTAATCAATAGGTCGGCTTAATCGAACTGGTAAAACTAATTGATCTAACATCCAAGCAAACTAGTTAAAATAGTCATACCGTGTCAGGTAGTTACTTAAACTTAATTACTCTTTTTCGTGTTTTATTGAAATTATACAAATTAAACTAAATGCAACACTTATCAGGTAGTTATAATTAACACTAGTCAGTGAGTTAAGTCTAGTCAAAATTGTTTAACCTAACTTAAATTTGGTCAACCGAAGCTAAAAGTGGTCAATTTGCCTATTATGGCCAAACGCAATCCATTTAAGTCAAGTCTCTTCAATCTAGGTCCAAATTTGTTAATTGAGGTTTTGTTTGATTAACCTACATCAACATTTGTCAACATTGGTCAAACTTGATCAATTACAAGTCAAATTACGTTAGACTAGCCAAATTTCATCAATGTAGGTCAAACTAGGTTTACTAGGTCAAAATTGGTCAAAGCTACTAAGTGACCCTAGTTGATAAAACTAATAAAATATAATTTATTATATCGAGTTATAAGCCAAAATGCCGTTAGAGTTGCTGAAAAGATCGGATTAATCCTAAAGTAGTCACAATGATCAAATTTTCTTTTAAGTGGTCTAAATGACCAAAATGAGCTAAAAAAGAACTTTATTTATTTAATTTTTTTCTTTTTCCTTCTCTTTATATTTTTTTATTATATTCTTTAGTTGCCAAAATGGGCCATCCCTATGGGCTGTTTATAACTCATGTGGACTTCATTTAAATGGGCCCACTTTTTTTCTTTTCTTTTACTTTATATTTCTTCCTCATGTTCATGGGCGACACACTGTTTTTGGGTGCATTATGAACATTTGATTGGGAGGCTCCATGGTGTGGGTGGCACCATATTCCGGGTGTTACTGGGGTTGGGGTTCAGAGAGTGGTTTGGGGCCAAATTCTGGATCAGGTTGGGAGCTTGGGTTTAGGTCGGGTTGGGGTGCAAATTGGAGCATTTTGGAGGCTTGATTTCGGGCATGGAACAGTTGAGGCGCAGCCTCTGTTTATGAACTGAAATAAATGGATTTTGGGGCTATGAAATGGGTCAGCTTTGGCTTGGGAGAAGGGTTGCATTTTGGGCTGAGTTATAGGTTTGTTTTGGGATTGTATTGGGTTGGTTGTTGAAGGAATTGAATGCTATTTTATGTGCTGAGTTTGTTTTTAACATGGTTGAGTTTGGGGTAAAAAAATTGGCTTTATTTTGTCATATTTTAGTGATTATTTTTGTCTTTAATTGGAGTTGGGTTTACACCTTATTTTGGAGTCGTAATTGAATGTATACATGGGCTGAAAATGTATTGTTTCTTAGTCTGTTTTGATCAACAAATCAGATCTAATTTGGGTGTTGGAATGTGATTGATTTGAGTCTCAAACAAGACCTGAAATTTGGTTGAAAAGGTGGTGTGAAATGGGTGTAACACAAGGCTCTTTTCTGGGAGGGAATTGGGTGCTGATAAACATGAATAGAAAGAATATAAGACAATGTGAAAATGTTGAATTGAAATTTTGTGTGAAAGCATATCAGATTTGTATGTTAAAATCATCAAGTTTTGCAAAGTTCAAAAGCACAAAGAGCTATAAAATTTTTCAGAATATAATTAAGGAAAGAGGAAACAAAATATAAAGATTAACATATATTTCATAAAAAAAATTGCTTACTTTTTAATATCAAGTTGAAGGGCTTGAGATTCTCTTCAACATATCTAAAATCTAGCCTGAAATGTCAATTGTTTCTCCTTTACGAAGGCTGTGTTTTGATAATAAAAAAAATATGAAGATTTTTGAAAACCAAATGATTTTAAGTTGAAGGGAGGGCATATGAGTAATTTTTCATGGCAAGAGACAAATGTCTCCTTGCATGAAACAAAAACCACAAGTGTTGCAAATGGTTAGACAAATGTTTAAACAAGGTTTTGATTATATGTATAATCACATAACTTAATAACTTATACTAGTTAATTTGATAAAAGAAATTGACGATATTAAATTCAATTGACACATTTTAGGATCAAAAGTGGGTCTACGAGTTATCGATTTTTGATCCAATTAGACGGATTGAAAGCTCACGAGTTCATGGAGTGTTACTCGATGATAGAAAACATTTGACACATGAATTGCAGAAGATCCGAGTCATGAATACTTGGACTTTTATACTAAAAAAATCTGAATAATACTTGAAAAATTATTAAAAATTCTTTGAAAAATGTAAAAACAATTCGGATGATGCAAAGCATATTCTCGAGGCTGACACCTACTCTAAGTTGCTAAATTGATACACGACTCGAGGTAAATGCCATTACAGGAGCATCTAAAGCTATATCAGACTCAAGTTAGAAAATTAAAAAAAATGCATTGAAATTGCCAAGACTTTTTAGAACAGCTAGAATAGATTTTTAAATGAAATAATGAAATCTCTCGTGACATGTACTCACGCTGGGTCACAAAATTGACACGTAACCTAATGTGACACTGAGTTGAGAGATCCTAGATTAACACTGAATATAAAATGAAACTCTGAGTAATACAAGAAATTACTGATACTAATTCCAAAAATCAGTAACTAACAAGGAAAAGTCTTCTAGATGATGCCGAGCATCACACTTCACTACTTTGGGTCGTTACATAATCCTTTTATCAATCAAGTAAGACATGCAAGTTTATCACCTTACCTAGACCAATAAACTTGTGATAGGTTAGATTAATTTTTGAATACCTAATCACCCCCCCTCTAAGTATTCTTGAGTAAAAGATAACGGACCGGGTAATTTCCATAGACCCATCAATGGTCTTGATTCGAAGATCAATCAATGAAGAACACGAATTCTATTGAAGTCCGTGATGTAGGGCCAGATTAACATCAAAAGAAAAGGAGGGAGAGAGGAACAACTAATCAAAGAAAACTAGCTAATAATAGAAATTAAGAATTAAAAGAGAAAAATAAAATATTTTCCATTAAAGCTTTCTTCTCTCTCCCAAAGTTGGAGAGAGAAGTCCAAAACTCTCCTTTTTTTTTTCTTTACAAGTCCCTTCCTTTTTTGTAAATTTCTTGATGTAATAAAAATGTCATCTATTTCTTATGAGCCCATTCCTATATATAATATATTTTTCCTTTTTTTACCAAATAGTGCCCAGACCTTTTAAATTTACAAAATGCCCATCTTTTCTAAAAAAAACTATAAACAACCCCTCAAATACAATAAACAAAATAATAAAATACAATAAAAATGTAAATACCTCTCTTGATGTAGGTGTGCCACATTTCTTGTTAATACTTATGTATACTCGAAACTCTTTAATTAGTGATATTTTTTGTCTGGACTTGGTCCTGTGATTTTCTTTGGCTATGGTTTCCATAATAAAATTGATGTGCTATGGTTTGTTGATTTATCTTCCGTACTTTATTTAGATTAGAACAAATGTCTTAGAGACAATTACGATATATCGATTATGATAATCGATTTCATAAATCGATAGAGAATGCATGTGAAACCAAACTACCCCATCCAGTAATTTAAATTAGGTTGTTAGTTTAATTGTTAAATTTAAAATACCTATTCAACCCCCTTCTAGATATCTAGTAGATTGGATTTCAGTCTCATGAGTACTTTGAGACCAAATGAATTATCCTTTCTTAGGAGAATTAAGAGTTACGAACCAATGGTTGGACTCTTCTGGAGTTAACCATAGTTCTTCGAGGGGATTTCCCAATCCAGCCTCAGGAGAGCTCTTTGGGTTAGACATCTGAATACAAGGTAGATTTTTAAAATTAAGAAAAACTACTAAACAAATAATAGACAAGTGATAAGACATTTTCTTAATAGTGTTTGCAAGGAACACTTAGGTTATCAAAGTTTTTAAAGTTTCTGACATGGTTTAAAAAATGACCGTTTAAATGGTAATGCCCCAAGCTTTGAATTTAACGGCCATTTTTTCCCGTTAAACAACCATTAAATTCTGGAAAATTTTGTGGGAAAAAACAGCCTTTAAATCTGTTAAATTCCGTTAATATCCGTTATTCTTCCATTGAATTCTATTTTTTTCATTTTTGAAATTTTCAATTTCAAATTTCAAATTTTGAATTTCAGTGCCATTTTTTTTCGTTAAATTCCATTAAAAATTGTTAAACTCCTTTTTTTTTTTTTTTTTTGCCCCTGACCATTACAATCCGTTTTAACGGTAACGCCCCCTGTCTGTTATACCATTAAAACAACCTCCTTTAAATCTTGATTTTTGAGGTGGTTTACAATTGCAATAAGAAAATTTATAGAATTAATTTCTTTAAGTGAATTTGTGAGTATGAAGGGTAGGGAGAGGGGGTATTTATAGTCGAATAACGAGGAGGTTTCACACTCTTGATTCGAGGAAACCCAAGATCTGTTGCCCGGTCTAAATGGATGCCTCGTCCCTTAGATCGGTGGACCGGGTCCCTTTGATGGTTTTGCCCAATTAAGGTTTCTACATATGGGGGTTTCTCATGATAGGTTGGGGGTTCCAAATGTGTCAAAGTGAACCCTTGATATTATTTCTAAGTCTACGATCTCAAGTCCCCACTGCGTATCAGGGATCGCCTCATAGCCAATCTCAGAATCATCGAGTCCCACTCTCCAAGTCCTTGTGGTCCACTAAAATAGAGATTACATAAATACCCAGGATTATTCTAGAATTGACAACACACGGAGTGTACTTATCAAACAATGCTTCGCCACATAGGTTTGATGGAGTACCTGAGCTGACTAGCATTGAATTAATCATCTCGGTTAGAGTCCTTTTCTACTATACCACTTTCTCTCTAGTGTTTTAGGAGTAGACATCTGACGATGAATCCCTCCATCTTCACTGAATGTAGTTAGTCCAAAATCAATGTATTCTCCTACTCAGTCAGATCTATGGGTCTTGATTCTTAATTCATGAAAATTTTCAACTTTGCTTTATAGGCTTTAAATTTCTCAAAGGCTTCATCCTTAGTTCCGATGACATATACATGTGCATCTAGATGCATCCTCGATGAATGTAATAAAGTACTATTTTCAATCCCAAGTATGTACACTGGTCATCTCACATATATTTGAATGTATAAGTTATAGAATTTTTGAACATCTTTCAATATTTTTAAAAGAAGTCCTAGTAACCTTGCATTTATAGCATGTAATATATTTCTCAAGATGAAACTCAATTGGCTAAGAAATTAAGCCATCATTGGCCATAGATTGAATCATTTTAGAGTTAACATGACCCAATCAACCATGTCATAAGTCAATTGAAATTTATTTTTCTAATCAATCCAGTTACCTAGAGAGGGTGAATAGGTTTTAAAAACTTATCTATATACTAAGACACCCTATTCAATTTACTGGTTTGGGTAGGTGATGTAAGGAATATAACTATATTCTATTTGGCTAAATTCCATATGACAAAACACTGATGTAACAAACCTTTGTTGTGATAATTAAGGCCGAGAGCATGACATTGGTTGCACCACTCATGATTGCACAAGATAAAGATTGCAGACTCAAAAAATTGAAGATTGATTCATGTGAAGACTCAGATTTATCTAACTTACTCGTACTCACACATATAGGTTGGTAAGTGACTTAGATACCTCAGGAATATGAGATTTAATAATATCACATAATACTAAGTCATGTAGCAAGGGTATCCGATTCAGGGCCTAAGGGGCTTAAAAGTTGAATTCGAAGGTGCCCGGTTGATTGGACCTGCAAGCCCAATCGATTGGACAAATTCTGAAAACTATTTTATATGAGGCCAATTGATTGGACTCGTGTGATAATGATTTTTCCAATCCAGAAAGAGTCCTAACTGTACCCAACCACTTGATAAAAGCTTTGGCTTTGCTTTCTTCTCTATAAAAAGGAACTTTAAGGTTGTAAAACCTAACTCACTACAACAAAAAGCGTTTTTAATAACATTAGTGTTATGACGTTTAATGAAGAATGCAATTAAAAATATATTTTTTATCGCATTCACCTGGAAATGAGATTAAAAATATAATTTTATTGAGTTTACAAGTGACCGCAATCTAAAATCATTTTTACTGCATTTTATTTTATTATATGGGCATTTTCGTACATGTTGTAAAGAATTCTAACATAAGGAAGCATTTTGGTTTTTGTGAATGCCTTTACATGTTAACCATGAACTCGTGGAAATATTTCGCGCCGAAGGACCGAAGTTAGAAACCTCCTCAAACTCATCTTCTCTTCCCTCCCAAATTGGCAAGATGGGGAAGAGATCGACAAGAATTCCCGAACCTTCCTCCCTCATTGAAGAAAATCATTATAAAAGATGCCGCCCATTACCGTCGACTTTTCTCCTACATCGGCGATCATTTTTTGAACTGTTCACTCTATCACTAGTGAGTTCAATTTTTGTTTTTACATTTATTTTGTCTTTTACGGTTCAATTGCATGTTTATGGTTGAGATTAAATTGGAATTATGCTAAAGGAACATCGGAGGTTTTATCATAGATATAAGAATTAGGGTTGTTTGTATTGTAGAACAGCAGAAGTCGACATCTCTGATTAGGGTTTGCCTTAGAAACATTCATCTTTTCTCTCTGATTCAATAAAGATCTTTTGTTTTCTTTGTTGGGTGATTTTCTTCTTTGTTATTCTCTTGGTTTTTTTGGGGCTTTTGAAGTAAAGAAACAGAGAAGATGTTGACAAGTCTTTGTTGCTGGTTTGGAGGTTTGGTGTGTTTGAATTAATGTCGGTGTTTCATCAACCCTAATGGTTATGATGATCAAGTTTTCTACCTACAAGTCTCTTGTTGCATATGGATTCTATGGTTTTTCTCCAATTTTTTAGGATCCTGGAGATTTGCAATGCAACCAATGCTTTTTTTTTGGTAAACAACTATCTTTAAAGGTCCATGCTGAACTTTAGATTTATCGCTTATCAGAGATATTAGGTTCAAATGATCATTTGATTTCCTTATGTGGACAAATCTGCATATGCAACCTAAATCTGAATGCTTTATACCATTTGTCCCATGCTTGCTGAAAGCGTCAATATACTTGTATGATCCAGCAAGATGTTTCATCTAGTGTATTATGAGATGACTGCCAAGATATCCAGTTTCAAGTTTGAAATAAGATCTTCCCATAGGGTAGGCTATAGAAAGGGTATTGGAAATGCAAGGTTATTCAGTTGAGCTCATTGAAGATGTTTAAATGCATAAAAGCAGGGTGCAGTGGCAAGAACAAGTTTGAAATAAGTATACCCATTCAGTGTAATTAGTCTATCTCTTAGATAGAAAATCAACATTTCTAGCTTCTTACTGCTAGTACGGCATATGGAAAGAACAGAAAGACAACAAAAGAAATTTATTTGAGTATAGTTGATATTGGAGAAGAAACTTGATTATGGAAGGTGGTCTTACTTATCGTTCATTTTTCACAGCTAGTGCTGATGACTTTATTTGGATTATAACACTAGATTGAGTCTTTTTGGTAAAACTTAATCATGATTTAATTTATGTAAGGGGCCTCCTTTTATTTCCAATGTCCCCCAACAAGAGTATATTGGGATCACTATTTCTTGTAAATCATGCTAGTCCTTAGAAAAAGGGATCATATTACCATAAGGGATTTGAATTGTTAAGAGTTGTTGTACACATCTTGGGGAAGACTCATCAATTGCTCATCTTCTTATACGTTGTTCCTTGCTTTAGCTTTTTCATGATTCAATTTCCTCCATCTAGAAAGTTTGTTAGAATCTTATCTCGTTAGTAAATGGCATGTTTAGCAAGAATAATTTTATGTTAGAAGACAGTGAAAATAGTTTAAAAGTGAAATATTTAACCAGCATAAGAGAGTGAGTTAATTTACTTAATAGGAGGCAATGCTAATCTTCCACATATACAACCCATCATCCTTGTTTGTAGTTTCACTTCACTTATTTAACTGAACTTGTTATGACTGAAAACACACTCTTTAATAGAAGGTATGGTGCTAAATATAACTGAATGATGAAGCAGAATTCGTGTTTTCAACCCCAAATTAATTGGGATAAGGGACTGTTAGATGGGTCCACCATTAGATGGGTTTCACCTACAATATCTCCTAGGTAAAAAACAACTTGATTGGATGATATTAACTAGTTCAGAAGTGAAAGTTAATGCCATCAGAACATGACATCTGACCTAATTGGAATTTGGCACCTAACATATCAGTAGTTAATACTGCTCGCATTAGAAATGGATAACTATCAACTTATGTATATGTGGATAATGTCACTAGAGTAGAACAGAAAAGTCCCGTGTAACCTTCATATCTTCACTATCTTGCAAGCTCGACAAAAGTGGATGAGCTAGCAGGCTTAAAAGCTACAATACCTTATTTGCTTGCAAGCTTGGAGAGGAACTATATGACTAACATAAATAAAACGTAGAAGTGGAAAAGAGGCTTCGCTTGAAATCTGAACTTTGAATACTTGTGTGTAATACTTGAGGTATATTATTTTCTGGTAGAATAGAATCAAATCTTTATCACATGTGCAAATAGTACAACTCTACATTGGCTATATTGTTTGGTGGTTTGCTTTGGAATTTGATCATCTTTTTTCATTCACGATATAATATGTATGGAACTTCTTGTTTTCAAGCTCCTCATTGCCATGTTCTTTCCTAGTTCCAAGTTCATTTTTCTCTTCATATAAATATTTACTTGTTAATTCTTCATCTTCTTTTCTTTATCTCTTTTTCGTGTATGTTTGTATGTACAAGATGAAGTAATTATTCTTTTTTGCATTTAAAGTTATTATTTTCTCAATAGTTTATAATAATTTGTGTAATATATAGGAATAAAATCTGTAAATTTTACTAAGTCTTTGAAAAGTTCAGTAGTATAATTTGTTTTCTCCAAAAATTGAAAAATTCGCATATTATACAATAACTTACTAATTCAAGCAAGTCGTCTTGGGCAATGAACTATTTTGAGCATTTGGTTTCTTATTCAAGCAAATTGTGTGGAGGTAGTTTTTGAGTCCTAGTCGGGTGAAGTGAAACATGTGGACCTTGCCTTTGTAGTAATTCATGAAGTGGTCAAAATCTTAATTCTGTCAATAAAATGATTAATGGCAACACTTTTGACATAAAACCCTTATTATATATGTTGGTTAATACAATAACTTGATGCAATACTCACCATCTTTAGGATAATTATCTGTTAAAAAAACTCAAAATCAGTAGACATGGATTTGTTTCTTATTGTAGGGTGCAACAAGTGAAGAATCATACTAGAGTTGTTGGCAGGTTTGAAGTTTTCAAGTGGTGTCATCATGATGGATAAAGTTTGGGTGCATCTCAACAGGTTTTAAAATGCGCACCCTAAACTAATGAAACCATAATGTACACATACCACATGGTAGATTTAACGATTGTAGCTTGTTATTTGTAGAGTTACAACAGAGTACCAAGAAGCAGCTATGAAGTTTGTAGAAATTACTAAGGCGAATGCAGAAAACCCATAATGGATTAGATGTCCATGCAAAATCTTACCCATGCCGTCAAGATCTCCCTTACACATGCAATCATAAAGGTTATGCTCGCTTAGAGGATGAGATGGCAATCTCTTCTCAATTTGTAAAGATTTTAATGAAAAGTTTAAATAATATTTTTAATATGTTTCACTTGTGGATATTATGTTTTGTAGAAAAAGGAGAGTCCAAACCCCTCCTCCATAACTAGGGTTGATGTTTGGTCTTGGGCACATACCAAGTCGAGCGGTGAACCATCCAACCCAACAGTTGTTGATCACTTGGTATGCATTGAAATCTTGTTTTATCTAATTATTTCTTGTTATGATAAATCTAAGTCTGTATTGTTAGGTTATCTTCTGGAGCCCATGGCTCACTATTTCTACCTCTTCGACACCTTCTTGTCTGCTCGCCGCTTCTTTAGACCTTGCGTTCTTTGGTGGAGCCATCTTATCAATCCGTCTGAAAATAGCCCGGAAAAATGCGCAAGTCACTTTTTTACTTCCCACAAACAACACCAAAGATGTAGGGGAAAAACCCTCACACCCCCTCGAAATGTGCGCAACGAACAAGTCAACCTGAATCAATCAATCTTGGTCTCCTCCCGACAGCTTGAACTTTGTTCCCAAATCGGTTAACTACTCCCTCAGATAGGCCGAGATCTTCGAGAGAACATGCACAACACTTCGTTGGTGGTAATCCACTCGTAGAGCCTCCGATGCCTAAGTTAGCTTCTTTAATCTCCTAATCAACTTCCTTGATATCAAGATTGCGTCCCTCTTTCTATTATTGTTGCCCCTATTTATAGGGATTTGTGCCTGATGACATGTAATGGGACACGACCACATTCGTACTGTCAGTACAAGCATTTGATGCATGTATACCGTGGCATAGATTGTGGTTTGTGGCATTAGTACTATAGATGGTGATTGCTCATTGGTTACTGTGCTAGATAAGGCTATGTTCTCAGATCCAACTGCACGATCGCTCGAAACTTATATCTCCTTGGTATGATGTTTCATGGTTCTCGGGGTCTCGTATCGTCTGATGTTTGAACTATCATCGTCTCGGTACAACGTCAATAATTAATGTCCTGTTTATCACTTCTCGTCATGTCCGATGATCTGAGATGTGCCTCGTCTCGACATAGACATGCTTTGACCTCAATCTTCATCTTGACATGTTGCTCATTTGTAAGCGTTTTCATGTTCCTTTGCGATGAGCCATTCTATGATGCAAAACTATGCATTAATTTTTTTATGCAGAAGTCCTTCAAATTACCACATGTCACTCTTTTGGACCCACTGACCCCTTCAATGCATGGCCCACATATTGGTGAACCTACATAAAAATCAGTGTGACTAGTGATTTGTAGCCATTTGAACACTTTTTCATTATGGGCTTCATGAATAGAACTATGGGTTTGTTCCAAGCCCATTAGATAAAAAGTACTCAAATCCAATGGATAGAAATCACCAATCATGATGATTTTTTGTGTATATGTCCACCAAGGCGTTGGCCAAACATTCATGAGGTGAGTAGGTCCGAAGGAGTGCCACTTGTCAATTTGAAGGACTTTTGCATCAAAATTTTAGCATAGTCTTGTATCATTGTGTTTCCCTTTGACATGCACACCCTGCTACTTAGGAATATCTCACTTTTTAGCTACCAAAACAACACAAAGACTGAAGAGAGCTGGTTGGCAAGGAATAGATCTTTGATGACAGACATTCGTTGATGGACCACAGTATGAGACACGTGGCACTAACCGTATGGATGTTTGGCCCATCCCTAGGTGGATCTACAGGTCAAAATTAGTTCGATTAGTGATTACTAACCTTTTGATCTAAGTACCCCAAATAATGTTCCAAATCCCACGGTTAAAAATAAACCATGAAAAAGACTCCGACATAGAGGTTAGAAATCCCTAACTTGTCCACCAAATAAGGATGGGCCAAACATCCATAGGGTCAGTCAGTAGCGGAGCCAGGATTTTGTTCAAGGGTGGGCATTCTACTAGGGTTAAAAGGATATTTTTAGAATACACACACACACACACACACACACACACATATATATATATATATATATAAATTTCAAAGTTTTAAAGGAGGACATTGTAAAGATTTTTGTTTCAGGGTGGACAAAAGGGTACTTTTGGAAAATTGTTTTTTTTTCCTTCTACTTTCGAAGTTGAGAGTGGGCAACTGCCCAACCTCGACCCTAGGCTTTGCCACGGGTTAGTGCATGGTCTCTAAGAAAATTCCACGTGTCTTATACCATCATCAAAGATTTACTCGTTGGCAAGGTGTCCAAGTGTTTTTTTTTTTTTTTTTCTGAGAAATGTGGTGCAACCATGGATTAAAATCTTATTTCGGAGGAATGTTTCGGTCAACTAGTCAAGTGAAAAATCGAGACAAACTCCGAAACGAAATAAAATAGGATTGAGATATTGTAAAAATGGCGAAACATGCAAAATATTTTGAAACTTTCTGAAACATTCCAAAAACCATGCATTTAATGTATATTTTTTTCGTAATTGTATTTGATTATATCATAATGCACAGGGACGGAGCCAAGAAGGGGTCAGGGGGGCACGTACCCCCCCTCAACTTTCAAAATTCTTCAAAAAGAAAATTTGTATTCCCAAAATGCTCTTAATTTTTAGTTTAAAACTTCGTCAAATTTTAATTCTTTAAATTATATTTCAAAATACCTTTAAATTTTATTGTAATGCACCCCCCCCCCCCCCCCCCCCCCCCCCCCCTAAAAGTTCCCCCATTTAAGGATTGTGCCCCCCCTTGAACAAAATCCTGGCTCTATCCCTGATAATGCATGTCTTGGTTTATCTCGACGATATAAACCGAGACATTACGAAATAATTCGAATTTATGCATGTTTCATTCCAATTCTCTTAAAATCCAAACATTACGTATGAAACATTACGAGTTTAAGCCATGAGTGCAGCTTGAGTGGTGTTGGACTTTTTGTGTCCAACATCGGAGCGCTTAAACACAATGAGAATTTCGGTGTGCGGCCCATCAAATTTTTAGTGGAAAAATTTGCCACATGCATTGCTTGACCTTAGGGCCTCTCGCAAATAAAAGGTCGTCCATCAATACAATTAAGGTGCCCAAAACCGGAACCAATTATGTCGGTTCTTATCGATTCTGGTTCTCAAAATGATGGATCCAGAGCTGGAACCGATAGTGGGTTCTAGTTGATTCTAGTTCTAATTCAGGTATATTCGTTTTAAACTTGATAATATTACAATATTAACACCATATTTATATATCAGTTCTGGTTCATATCGGTTTCGGGTCCATATCAAACTATCTAGAACCGTTATTTTCAGTTTGGTTCTTGTTCCTTTTTAGTCAGTTCCCCAAAATGGAGAAACCGGAACCAATGTTTTCCGTTCCGATTCGGTTTCGGTAAAACGTGTAAAATTGACACCCTAAGTGGCGGGTTACATGATGTGACAGAGATCGTTTCCAAAAGTTCTTGTGGCCCAATGGATCTGGTTTGAGTCGGATCTGATCGGATCAATAAAATTCAGTTCCGGAACCGATCCGATATGATTAGATTGGTTCCGGTTCTAATCCGATCCGATAGAGAGAAACATTGAAAGAGGTAAAGATTGAAAGGGAGAGATAAATAAACGAAGATACAGAGAGCGACGACGGGGAGAGGGATGAGATTGAAAGGTGAAAAAGCTCTTACCGCTTACCGGAATGCGACGATGGGGAGAGAGATGAGATTGATAGGTGAGAAAGTTCTTACTGCTTACCGGAATGCAACGTCACCACAACGATGACTTGGTGACTGCAACAACAATGATCGCAACAATGGCAGGATAGCTATTGTTGTTTTGTTGTAAGAGTCATTTTTTGGGAAAGAAGAGAAAATAGTAGGACTGAAACTCGGGCGGGTTGGGTTGGGTTGGGAGTCAACCCGAGGTCGGGCTTGAGAATCGCAGCCTGAGCCCAACCCGATCGGGTTGGTCGGGTTGGGTACATTTTCTTGAGACCTTAAAAAGATGAAAATCAAATTTTCTCTAGAAATCACTGTATTGTTCATTTTAAACTTCAACATAACAAAGATGAGTCCAAACTGATGTCGTAACTAGATTTATTTGCACTTAAAATCAACAAAAACGATCTGAATTTTTCTAACCCACAAAGCCTAGAAATAAACCCTCATTCCACTTGACAAACATAGCACAGAAAAACAAATTTTCACTTACTAAACCCTAGAACCAGCAAAAAAATAAGAGTGAAATACACAAAAAAGCTCATAGAAATGAAGAAATCATACAAATAGCACAGCTCTCTCAAAGTCCATCTATGTATATGTTCTATTGGAACGACGAGCTTCAACACTCCCTCATCGCTCAGACCAAGAAACTCAATCGTCTCTTCCGGGGTTCCAACAAAACTCCATCTCCCAACCAAGCCATAGATATCAAGATTTCCGACCACGAACAACCTCATGCCATCCTTGGTTGCGTTTGGTTCGTGGGAAATGGTATTCCAAGAAGTGGGTTTTCCCGGAAATGCCACTTCCTGGAAACCAACTTCTTGGAATACCATTTCCTATTGTTTGGTTGAAAAATCGACAAAGCCTCGTCATTCTAAGAAAATCCAGCAATCAACGCGTTTCATGAGACTATATTTCTCAACGGTATCTCGTCAAACAATTAACAAGCATTTTCAAATTCTCTGAAATTTGCATAAGCACCCACCATTGCATTCCAAGAGACGACATCTCTGTTAGGCATTTCATCAAACAATTTCTGTGCAAACTTCATATTAGTAGAACTTAAGATCTCAAAAATCAAAATATTGCAAGAAGTTGACTTAAGTTAGGCAATTTCCTAGAAACCCACATCGCAAATCCATTTTGGTGACACTTGAAGTACATATCCAGAAGTTAATTCAACACAAAGACATCATCAAAAACACCATTGTTCTTCAACAGACTAGTGTAGATCTGCTGTCCAATACTGATACTGGAAATGGCAGCACAGGCTTTGAGGAAGAGAGTAGTGGCCTCCTCTACAACTGCCACTAGAAAACCCTAACCCAATCCCTTGAAAGCGCCCATCGAAAACTTAACCCAAAACTTCAATCCTAACCATATTGCAATCCCTCCTCTACAACGGCTACTTGAAAACCCAACCTTCGAAAGAGAGAGGTTGAGAGAGATAAGAAACATGAAGAAGAAGAAGAAATGTCACTACCCTTCGTCGTCTCTTGTAGCCACCACCGCCATTAACACCCGATCAAATCCTTGACAATTTCCAGAGCTTCATCGACACCGAGATTCAATAGGAGAAACGGGATCGAAAGTTTGCTCATATGAGATTAAGAAGAGAGATGGGAGACTGAAAGAGAGAGGTCGTCGATCGTGCGAGAGATGGCCCTCGATCTATAGCTGGAAATCGACTTCCGCTTATGACGAGCGGAAGGTGTTTTCCCTTAAAATGGGGTACAAGGAAATAGTTTTTCGTGCGGCCCACTTTTCAGCATGTGAACCAAACATCCGAAAATGGCATTTTTTGGGTTTTTGTTTTCTTTTCCCCGAAAAGTGCTGAACCAAACGCAGCCCTTATTGTCGCCAAGAATCAAATCTCCAATGGGTCTCGACGAAGTGGTGAGGGTGAAAACCCTAACCCTAAGAGGAGTTGATACTTGAGATTTGAGAAGGTGGGGAGATCAAATCGTGGAGCAAAAGCATTGTAGAGAAGATATTTATCTGGGTTTTACTAAGATGTATGTTCCTATTAATATGTTGTATGTATATGAGTATATCATCGGGCTCGGGTTGGGTCGGGTTGCCCAAAGCCTCAGCCCGAGCCCAACCCGATGTTGATCGGGTTGTTGAAATCCAGGCCTGAGCCCAGCCCGAGTTTTGAAATGGTGAACCCAACCCGAGCCCAACGTCGGGTTGAGCCCGCCCAAGTTGCAGCCTTAGAAAATAGCTTCAAGGGGAGCAAAAAATTAGGGTTAAAGGGTTTTGTAAATGTGAGTCGGGGTGGACCTCGGTCATAGTATCCAACCGTTGATGGGCTCTAGATCTATAACCATTAATAGTCAAAGACTTAGGGACGATGTCTCAGTAGTGCATGTTCCCACTATTTTCAATCAAATTTTGTGAAAGCAAAAGAAAATGAAAAGAAATAGACATGTCAACATCTAAGCAGCTTTTTGGAGCAATTTTTCATTTTTTGAAATGCCAACATCTAAACAGCTTTTTGAAGAAAAAATTTAAATCTAACCCTCACAAATTGGCTCGGGCTTGCCTTTATTTCCTGCCACATCATCAGATCTATCTGTACGAACCCTAGAATTTTAGGGTGAATGGTCAAGATCATTCATTATGTAAGTATAATATACGTACATAGGCTATATATATATCGGGTCAGTATCGGATCGAATCGAATCAAGGTCGATCGAGTACCGATCCAATCACACTTTATGGCCAATACCGATCCGATATGTAAAAATATGGCTCCAGACCCGGATTTTTTGGATCGGTTCTGACCGGGTCTCGGGTTCAATCCGATCCATTGCCAGTCCTATGATTCGGTTTCGGTAAAACGTGTAAAATTGACACCCTAAGTGGAGGGTTACATGATGTGACAGAGATCGTTTCCAAAATTCTTGGGGCCCACTTCCCACGGCCACGTGACATGCTCTTTCGGGCCCACGGCCACCCCTTTGTGGATGAGTAAGACTTGCCTGACCACCGTGACCACCCACAATAGAAGCCAGGTGGAAATTTATTAGAGGACACTGACCGTGTAGATGTTTGACCAATCCGTAAGTGGACCTACAAACCAAAAACCAATCTGATTAGTGATTTCAAACCTTTGGATCTTTGTACGGAAATAATGGTAAATAATGCTCAAATTCCTACGGTTGAAATCCAACAACGAAGATGACTTCAACTAATGTTTAGAAATCGCTGATCAGGTTGATTTTGGGTTTGTAGGTCCTCCTAGGGATTGGCCAAACACCTATACGGTCAGTGTCCTGTAATAAATTGCCACGTGTCTTGTATTGTTGGTGGTCAGGTAGCGGGTGGTAAGGCAAGTCTTACTCCTTTGTGGATCCATACACCAAAAATTAGCCCGATTGGTGATTTCTAACCTTCGGATTTGAGTACCTAAAAAAAATGCTCTCTATCCAGGGGCTAGAAATCACCCCCGAAAAGTTCTGAACTGCAACGGCCAAATATGGCCAATCATATTGGTTTTCTGTGCAAGTTCTCTGCCAAACATTTCTGGGGTTAGTGGGCCCAAATTATTGTGCCACGTGACATTCTGGGGTGGACACCAACGTTTGATTTGAATTTTCGTTCGTGTCGAGGACCATAAAGAACATCGACCATCCGATGGACGAACCAGGACCAGTTATCCTCCCAGTTTGGTAGTTTCGTAACGAGGAATGTTAGCAAAGCAAATTGGCGCGAAATCAGCTGTGACGCGATCTCATTACAGTCCAAAGACGAAGATGCATTTTATATTACCCTCTTCGCGTTAGGGTTTTGTTTCAAACACTAAATTAAACCCAACCTGTAGCATTGTTTTCGAAGAAATCGAAGCGTATTCGAATCTGACAATGGCAGAAAACGATGATGGGATGCGCCAAATCCCATACTTTCTTACAACTTCCCATTCAATTTGCTCTGAAAAATTTCGACCCCTCTCATGGATTCGTCCTCTAGATTCCGTTTCAGGGATCAAGGAATGGGAGATTCGACGGACCGCGAGAGCACTTCGGATGGTTCGTCGGAGTCGAGCATTGGCAACGACGAATCAAAGCTCGAATCCATGACTGGGAAGGTAACCTGTATGGAGATTTTAATCTGTTAGGAGTCTATCGTGAAATTCTGATAAGCTAGTTTTTAGTCATGCAAAATTAGGAATTTAAGTGATATTTTTTTATTTGTTAGGGAAGCTGATCGAATTTTTCTTATTTTTACTGAGATTATAGTGGAAATTCTAAAATTGTTGTTGAATTTTGAAGGTAAGGCGATTAATCCCCTAAAAATGGGAAATTTCGCTTTTGCACCACCTTGTCAAATTGATATAAATAATCCAGTTCAGCCTCAAGTCTCAGTAGTCAGTTCTAAACGGGCTAATTCTCATTCACGACATTTATTTATCGAAGTCTTTTATGATGTGCATCCATAGTCTCTCTAGATGGTCTAATGCATGCTTGTAAAATTGAATAATACAAAGTAGTCAGGTATTGAGATCTCTTGGCTTATTTTCCTCCTTTTGCTTCTTTATAGGTTCAGCTAAATATGTCATCATGCTCCTTAACATATTATTGTCAATTTTTTTTTGTTGATTATCAGGGAATAAAGCGTCTTTGTTCAGAGCTCCTTGAACTAAAGAGGGCATCGGAAGATGATTTTCATAAAATTGTTTATTCAAATTATTCAACCTTTGTTAGGTAATTTTCTTGGTTTATGTTACAGATTTATGTCTTGGGGTGCCATGGGGAGGGGAAGGATAGGTATATATTGTGACTTTCGTTTGAAACCTCCTCTATTGGCTTGATTATTGTTGACTTAGCTTTTTCACCTTATCCTTCAAACCTATTGCATCTTGGTTAACTACCTAATGCATATCTTCTATTATGTAAATCTTGATGGTATGAGAAATCGATGTGGTGATTTGATTATGTACCGGAAATTGAGGTTGTAAATGGATTTATATGCTACTTTCTTCTTGGTGATTTGAGAACCATCTCGTATTTCATGTTGCTTTTTTCAAAGAAGGAACCACCTTTCTAGCTTGCTGCTAGCAGTGATCCAAGTTTTATTTTTGGGTGCATTAGATATCTAGGTAACTCCTAATGCCCCCCTACACCACCGTCCCATTGTCTAAATAAGCTGATGGAACGAGATGCTTCAACCGAGACAGTGGAAAAAAAAAACTATATGTTTCGATAAGATTAAACTATCTTTTAATGCTTGATTTGGTTACAAATTTTTTTTTTTTAAATTGTGTTATAGAAGACACATAAACCATGAAAATAAGGTTTGAAACTAATTTAATACTTAAATTAGGACTATGGAACGAGATGGTGATGACACATATACCCTATGTCTTGTCTTGGTACCGAGCGAAACAAGACGTCTCGTCCAACCACATCTAAAATCGACCAGATCTGGGCTACCAAGGAGACAACAAAAATTAAATTATAATAAATGGAAGAAACTCAAAGGAAACAAACCAATAAACAAATAAGGGTGATAACCCCGTTTCGGTTAATCGTCAAACTCCACATACATGGTGCAATAATCCCCAAAAACCCAATAGTCACAATAATTATAACTATAATTAGATCGACTATGATTTAGTCAATAGACTGAAAATACAATATATAACAGAAATAATAAAGGTAGGTAAAACTAGTTGCAGAGTTTGGTAGGGACCACTGTAGAGAGCAAGGCTGAATTAAGGGTCCTCTTTAAATTGATGAGCTCAACTAGTTATGAGACCGCGCGTATAATCTGCGACAGTGGACAAGGATGGTGATTGCACCGCAGGTCAAATTGTAGTTGAGGGATTTGAAGTGTGGCTAGAGCCTAATGTTACGCCCAGACTTTTGATCTAAATAATTAGACCAATCGTCTAGGGTAATGTTAAACTTGCAAGTATGCAGGTGTTTGTTGTAGCACTTAACAAGGTCGAATCCATAGGGATTGACTTGTGTGCAAGAACTATGGACACGAAACCACAATTACACGGATTTTGAACTAATTACACCACCTTAGGTGTTTCTACCTTAGCAGAATAGAGAACCTTCAATTATTCAATTTTACCAATGTCTAGTTTATAATTTAGCTTTTCCACTTGGTTGTTAATTTGGCATTTACATTGTAGAGCTTAAAGATTTATCTACTTCTAGTTGTGCCAATTATAACATTTTGAACGGAATGGCAATCGACCTCAATGTGCTTGTTGCACACACTGCAAATATCAGAATAGGGGAAGGGAAGGTGTACAATAACCAAGACAGGAAGCAAATGAAGTCTAATGGACATATAAAAATGTAGTTTTGATCTCCCCCTTCTACATGAAAAAGTAGGGCAATTGGCAAGTATCAAGAGATGTTACCCGGCACAAATAAGAAAGATGAAGGCTTGCAAACCTACAACAGCTAATTAGATGACGCGGGTTCTTATTTCCTATTCGCAATGGGAATGACTTCTGACTATTAGAGATGCAACAACACAGGCTGGTCCCATCATCATCGTTGGAAAAGTTTTTCTTACCAAGTGTGTTACCACATTCAATGTTTATCAAAAACAATATGAATCCGAAGACACAAACAAAAAATGATAAACACAATTACACGAAACCACAAGGAACCTCCTAGATTAGAGCTGTCTGTGGTTAAATATTCCACGGATTGACTTAATTAGACAGCCGATCCCCAAATGAGTCCCTTGCTGAGAGTGTCCCACATATTGAGGTTTATAGCCTCGGATTGGCCAGGGATCGCTTGTGGAAGTTGGTCTTTGGCTGAACTTGCCTCTGGTTGTGGAGGGTCTAGACTACAAACTTTTACACTTGCAGTATGAGGAAAACATGTTAGATCGTCAATTCCTGATTGTGCCTTGTCATAGTTGTTACTTGAAATAAACCCAATTTTTCAATGTACAGGATCTGCACAATCAGCTAGGATCATGGTTTAAAATCTCGGTCGAGACATCTCATTCTGGTAGTGTATTGAGACGATACATAGGGAAATGTATCGTCTTGTGCAAAACGCCTGATTTAAGTACTAAAACTGGTTAAAAGCTTATTTTTTATGGTATACCTGTCTTTTATAACACATATGCTAAGCAACATATTTGTAGCCTAATTATGGAGATTTAAAGATCCTACCAAATTTGTTTTCTTCACTTGGCTAGCCTCTTTGGAGAAGATTTTGACAGAGGATAAGCTGAGATCCAGAAAGGTCATTATAATTGATTACTGTGTGATGTGTAGACATCATGGGGAAAATATAAATAATCTTTTATTACATTGTGATGTAGCCAGGGAGGTGTGGTCTTCTTTCCTTATGGAGTTAGGGATGATTTGGGTGATGTCGGATACATTTATGGATTTACTAATCAGTTGGCAATCCAAAGCATTTTCACCTAGAGGGAAGATTCTATGGAGGATGCTACCTTTTGCGATCATTTGGGGTCTTTGGAGGGAGAGAAATCAAAGAACATTTGAAGGAAAAAATCTAGATATGCAAGCAATTGTTCTAAATATCAAGGGATCTATGTTTTTGAGGTCAAAGATGTTCCGGGAGTGCAGAGGACTTTTCTTTGAAGACTTCATGTCTAGATGGGATTTGGTGTGCTCTAGAGATATATGATGCTGATTGTATTTTTTGTTTTTGTTTTCATTAGAAATTAGTCTTTAGTAGGTCACCTCGACCCCTAAAGCTTGTTTCCTCTTGTAATTTGCTCGGCTTTGCCTTTTCAATACATTCCTATACTAACCCAAAAAAAAAAAAATTGTAAAAAAGCTGTAGAAGATGGTTTTGCCATATTGCTGTGTTTCTTTATCTATTTTCTGCTCATCACTAAGAGTAAACTCGTTTGGTTTTAGCTGATATGCTGATCCAATGAAGATCTTAATTCTATAATTATAAAAAAAAATGAAGATCTTAATTAGTTATTTTGGCCCAGCAATGCTTCTTTAGCAAGTAAAACTGAGATTTGTCCCTTTATATGCAGAATATTTGGTGAAGTAGGAGGCATGGAAAATGAACTGATGCAACTAAAACAACATGTTTCAACCCAAAGAAAGCTTGTAAAAGACCTTATGAATGGCATCTATCTAGAGATTTTGTCAAAGGAGTCGATACAATCAATTATAGAAGAATCTGCAGATGCTGAGGAATCTCCTCTGATGAGCAAGTTAGAGGTTCACACCATTGCTATTTCAGAAACATTGGATGTTCTGTTGTTGGAACACAAGCTAGATGAAGCTCTGGAAATTCTATTAATGGAGGCTGGAACTTTACAAATAATTCAGTTGGAAGAGGATCCTCCATCGCAAGTCTTAACTTCCTATAACTATGCAATATCAGAAAGGAAGTCAAGGCTTGCAGATCAGTTTGCCCTAGTGGCTGATCACCTGAGAGTAGCTGCACCAGAACTCCAAAAAGCACTGGTCGGACTTTGCAAACTTGGTGAAAGTTATCGTGCAACTCAGTTATTGCTTAAATTTTACTGTTCACGTCTAGCAAATGGTATACGTGACTTGCAGTGTTCAAAATCATTTTTGCTTGGAACATACATTACAGAACTTGCAAAGTTAGTATTTTCTGCGATTTCTCAAGCAGCAATGAGCTTTGTAGTTTTATATGGAGAAACTTCTCCGTATGCTTCAGAACTTATTCAGTGGGCCTGTGAAGAAACAGGATCCTTTGTTTGCTGTTTCCATAAATATGTTAAGTCTATCTCAGAAATAAACGGTGGATTGTCTGCGGCAGTAGAAGCTGTGCGGGTTGCAATTTCATTTTGTTCTTTGTTAGAAACTCAGAAAATAGTGTTGCGGCCATGCTTGATAAAGCTAATCCGCCCTTGTATGGAAGAAGTATTACATGTGCATATAGACCATTTTAAAAAAGTCATTGGTATCTTTACCGCGACGGATGCTTGGGTCCTTGGTAAATATCTCATTTCAGGAATCCTAAAGGAAGAGGCCTCTCCTATGACTGTTGGTCACAAACTGGAATATTGCCTGCTCACTAACAGCGGACGGAAGTTTGTAACACTGTTACAGGTGAGTTAGAATCCTTTTGCAACTTCTTTTTGTCACTAAACCATAATATTGGGTAAGGCAAAAGGCTAGCGTAGCAATAGCATGCAGATGTCAGTATGAGCCCATGTATGTGTGTGTGATCTTGAACTCATCTCAAAAAAGAAGAATAGAAACCGATGTACTTGGTTGAGAATGTCAATGGAATATAAGTGATTTCTCCCTTTGTTTATTGTCATGTGATGGTTGGAGTTTCTAGTTAAACAATCTGCAGTTGCATATCTGGTAAATGCTATTTATGTTGACAGAAACACTTCTGTTCATACTTTTCATATTTCTTCATCCTTTATGGATCCCAAAAATACATTGCACATTGTAGGCCATGATGAAGACCAGGAGTTCATCTATTTATGTTGCCATGTTAAAGAGGTGAAAAGCATAAAGTTGAGTTCAATAGTATTGATGTAACTGTAGAACATGTTTCAACTCCAGCAATAATTCTGCAGTTCACTTGAACTGAATACGTAAGATATTGATGCTTGACTCATGGTTTTGATTATATGGTTGCTAGTGGACTTCTGTTACATCTATTTCTTGTGATTGATTTTCCTTCCATTGATCAAAATGCAACGACATTGATGAACTCTTTGTAGAAGTTTGTGGAAAGGTATAAGTTCACCATATCAGATTATAGTTGTACTGGTAACAATTTATTATGAATTATGTATCAGTTGTGTTGTTAGACTCAAAATGATTTAGATCTAGTTTCTTTTCTTATTAACTATGGATATCTTAGCATTCCTGCTTTTCATAGTTGGTCAGTGGGCACTGAGTAAAGTTTCTTGGTTGAAGCATGCTGGATATTCTTCCTTATCTACCTTTTGACTGTAACTTGATCAACTGTATTTTACATTTTTGCTTATTATGTTCAGGCTATCATGAAAGACATTTCCCCACTGGTCATCCTTCAAATGGAATATTTTTTACTCAAAGTACTTGTGGGCCTCTTCGGCGAATATATTGACATTCTTGAAAGAGCCATTCCCAATAAAGCAAATGTCCGGGAGAAAGGTGGTCCAAGAATCAATTTAGCACAGACACTGTCCCAACAACTTTCTGTTCTGGCCACGTCATCAACACTTTCACATTTTTTCGTAAGCATTACCAGGAGTACATTTAAGGGCCTCGGTAAATTCAATGGTGAACTGGTGATAGATCATGCAAAGGGCTCTCAACAGGAGGAGCTTGATGATTGGATATTCTCTGTGAAAGAGGTGGCAAATAGACCCAGAGCTTGTTTCTTCCAGCAATTTATACACAGAGTTATGTCTCCAGAAGGTGAACCAAAACTGAGTCCAGAAACTTATGTTGATGATCAGGGTGATTTTGACACGTTTCAAAATTTGATGCCCTCTGCTGCTTTTCAGGTGTGCCTATTCCTTCTTTCAGATAAGAATTTTGTTTATTTTTATTTCCCATAAGACCTGCTGCAGATTGGTAAAACCCCATTCATGCTTAGAGGGGATAAAAATATGCTGTTGCCAGTTTATGGCTATAAAATGCCTCTAGTTTTTAATTTGTTCCCCGTTACCTTTGTGCTTACTCCTCTGAACCCCACCTTTTGGTTCTTCACAGAGTGCAGGTTGCAATGCTACATCATAGATGTAGGTGCTCTAGATTTTCTTAAATGACTTAGAAATATTCTGCTAATGGTGGCTTGAAAATAGAAATCTTACCAGTTTGTTATGAAAATAAAAATGCTGAAATTAGTCTCAGAAAATGACCAAATATATCTTACTTCCCTTTTACCAATACTCCACTAATGAGATGTTGTCTTTCGCATTTGTAGGCTTAACAATTAATATATGTTGGCCGCCCATTAATCTCCAGAACTTAGTTGTATGATTGATGTTATTTTCTCATTCTGCATCTTTTGGTGGAAGAGCAGAAAACAGATTGTCAAAAATACGCATCTGATTATTTGATACAAATTGACAGGCATAAACTCAATTAAATTGTTAAAAGTTGAAGATTTCTCTCCAGAAGCCCACTTCGAGATAGGTGGATATTTGTTTTTGATTAGTTTCGAATTAGGTAAGTATAACCATGTAGGTCTTAGGTTTTTTTTCCATGATTGATCTTGGAAGCAATATGAATTCACTTTCGAGTTTACTCCTTTCCAGCATCAGTCAATGGTTGAAGATGTCTCAGAATTCATTATAAGAACTATTATTCAATTATTAGTGACATTAGCTGGTTAACAATTTCCAAGTTGTTTGGCCGACATGTGGGATGTTGGCAAGTGCCACGGGACAGGATGTCTAATAGCTAACAACATGTAAAACCAGGTTTCCCTCTTTCATATAGACTTTTCGATAAGAAAAATTAGCTACCAATCGCAATTACACTTTTCCAAAACCATCAGAAAATAAAGTATGGCAAAACAGTCTCAAGTTCGCACTATGCCACCGTTGGGGCTTAGAAATCATCTGATTTTATTTTTTACGTTCTAGACTTTGAAGAATTACTGGTTCTCTATTCTGGTTGCTGCTTCATTAAGTGTAATCTTATAATGTTAAAGAAAAACTTCTTGTAATTTACCTTAAAGGAGAAAAATTGTAACAATTTGTTTTACTTCTATTATTAAAAGAATTTTTATTTCTTTTTGTGAAGAACATGGTGCTTATATTATTATCTTTTTTGGGGAGTAATTATCAGGTACTGTTTCTAGAACTGAGGCAATTAGAGAAACTTGCTAAAGACATTTATATTGGAGTGGATTGGTTGGTGGAGGAGCTACTGAGAGAGCTGATGGAGACCTTTTTTGCTTGGCTTTCAAATAATCAAGAATTCTGGTCAATAATTGAAGAAAGCTCAATTCTCCAACAATCTTCTGGTTTTGAGCAGGTATGTGAATTTATGTATTCTTTCCATGTTGGAAAATGTTAAAGCTTGCTAAGTTGTATATTTATTTGCACTGTTTAGTATGGTGGCTGGCAAAGAAAATGTCTGCTTGGTGTAATACATGCTTGATCCATCTTTTCATTTGTTCCATTGAGTGCAAAGAACTTTACCACTGTTGCCTAGGTGCTTGCCCAGTGCCTGCACACACACACATATATGTAGTATAAAAACATACATTAATACACATACATGTAGGTAGGCATTGGATATATTTTCTGTGAATTAGGCTTTAGAAATTCATAAAATATTAGTCTAACTTGGAGGTCACGCTTCTTGAAGATAGTTGGAGCCTCCCTAATCTCTAGGATTCAGCTAAGCTAGACTCAGTCTGAGTCTCAATAGGGTTGCATGCTCATCAGAGACTGTTGAACAATTCTCTTTTTACAAATTGCTGAAAATATGTTGAAAAATTCGGTGAAAACATTCATTTAAAAACGACTAAGCAATTGAATTTTTGCAAGGAACAAGACAACCGAATCCCACCTCTCTAGAACATCACATATCTAGTGTCAGTTAAAAAACCAAATATAAGAGTTCTCTTAAAAAAGAGATTAAAAAGAACTCCCACTGTCAAACAATGGGTATTCAAAAGTACTTATTCTAAGAAGAATGCATAAAAGAAATTACAAGGGCAGAAAAATGTTTGACAAAATTCTAGTCTCCACGAGTCTAAACTTTGCTTGAACTTGCTTCTGTCTCAAAGGCTTTTTGGTCTCTCTACACCCAATCTGGAGGAAATCTAAGTGATTTTCGTCCAATCCTCTTGGGGTCTTATATAGATGCCCTCAGAGTTGCAATGGTGATTTAGGGTTAGGGTTAGGGTTAGGTTTAGGTCTAGGGTTTCAAAGATAGAATGGAGAGAGAAGAAAAGAGAAGGATGTCGTGTGTAAGTTACATGACTCCATAAAATATTACAAAGACAAGTATACCCCTCACACAAGAGGTATTTACGGTATTTACAAAAGATTACCATTTACATGGAAATACGCCTAAAATGCGTATACGATAACACTCCCCCTCAAGTTGGTGCATAGATATCTCTCATGCCCAACTTGTTTAGACACCTATGGAGTTGCCAAGTTGGAACTCCCTTAGTGAAGACATTAGCAACTTGCTCATCTGTTTTCACAAGAGGAGTACATATTACCCGAGATACAATCTTTTCCCTGATCAAGTGGCGCTCCACCTCAATGTGCTTAGCCTGATCATGTTGAACTAGATTGTGAGCAATGCTGATGGTGGCCTTGTTGTCACTATACAAGTTCACAAACCCCGAGGCAGGGAAGTCAGGTTCAACAACCAATATCTTTAACCAGAGCATCTCACACAAGCCATGGGCCATTGCCCTAAACTTTGCCTCTGTACTGGATCTAGTAACTACAGGTTGCTTCTTGCTCCTCCAAGTAACCAGATTGCCCCCAATAAAGGTGCAATACCCTGAGGTAGATCTCTGTTATCATATACGTATTTCTCTACGTATTTCTATATATTAGGGTTAGTCTTGTAAATACTCCCCTTGAGGGGTATATTCATCTTTTATAAGGTTCTCCATATATAATATATTTTGGGGGAGTCATGGGACCTAATCACATGACATCCTTCCCTTCTCTCTTCATCCTAAACCTAACCCTAAATCACTGATTCAACTTTGTATCAGAGCCTACTTAAGGAGTTTCTGAAGGGGATTCTTCCAAAGATCAACCAGAGGGATGATGATGTCATCAAGACCGTACGGCTGACGCAACAACCGTACGAACAAGTTATATACTTACACCTGAAACTTCGTCCCTTGATAGAGTACATTTTTTCCTTTTTTTTGGAGAATTTTTTGGATTGATTTTGTGGGTTTTTTGGCTTTTTTCTTGAATATTGAAAAAATCTCAGTTTGTAAACTAGCGTGATTCCCGAGACCTTAGCACCCTTTTTTGGGGGGGTTTGTTGCTTCGATTTTGAGCACAGAAGCCACTTCCAGACGAGCTGGAGGGCCTATGGTGCAGCAGTTGGTTTATGAGAACCCTGGGTTGCAGATCACATATGTGAAGCTCAATGGGACGAATTATTTGGAATGGGTTAGGGCTGCCCGCTTATTCATTGGAGGCCATGGGAAGATGGGACATTGCACAGGACGCACTCCTGAACCGTCTGAATATGATCCCATGTTTGAGAAATGGGAAACTAAGAACCTTACGGTCCAGTCTTGGCTTGTCAACTCCATGGAGCTCACATCAGTCGGGGTTTTCTCTTCATGCGTACAGCCTAAGATGTTTGGGAAACTGCTAAGAAGACATACTCCCAGCAGCAGAACACTGGTAGAGCTTACCAGTTGAAGCAGAGTATTTTCCGCCTCCACCAGGGTGATAAGTCCCTTTGCAATTACTTTGTGACGCTTCGGAGCATGTGGGAGGAGTTGGATTATTATTACTCCTATTATCCTCTTACACCAGATGAAGTGATCAAGTACCCGAGGCATGTTGAAGAGGGTCGGATATTTGAGTTCCTCTCAAGATTCAACCCCTCTATGAGCTGGCCAGGATTAAGATCCTTAGCAACAGGATGCCTCTGCCTACTCTCAGTGAGGTCCACTCATATGTGCAGACTATCTCTCCAGGATGAGTCTCCTGTTCATGAGCGATCAACGCTAGTCACATCCTTACCCACTTCTGATCGGTCTACATTTGCTTCTTCTCAGCCACAACAGTCTCAACGCAGTAGGCCCCCTCAGTTTTCTGCTCCTTCAATTGGGAGACCATCCTCCTTCAAGGGACGGCCCAAGTATGATTTCTGTGGTAGACTTGACCATGTGAGGGAGACCGTTTCTAGAGTTTGCGAGGCTTCAGCCTACTCTACCTACTATTGCGACTGATAGTGCTCTTAGAACTCAGAAGGAGCTCAAAGACTATAGCAGAAGGGAGAAAGCCACGGCTGATCCAGTACTAGTGGTACCATGCTTGGATCCAGGTAATCCTTCCTCTCTATACCTGTCATTTCTTCTTCTATTGATGCTTCTAATCTTCACATTGCTTTATGAAAAGGAACCAAGAGTTGTACTCAGCATCCTTTGAACCACTTTGTCTCCTATGATGCCTTGTCTCTCTCGTATAAAGCCTTTGTCACATCTGTTTCCATTATTCTTATTCCTTCTTCCGTGGCAAAAAGGTTGGCACAACCTAGATGGAAAGCTGCGATGATAGAAGAAATTAGAGCCCTAGACAAGAATAGAACATTGGAGCTTGTTGACTTGTCAAGAGGCAAGAAGCCTGTTGGTTACAGATGGCCATTTACAGTCAAGTAGAAGGCAGATGGGTCAGTTGAGAAGTACATGGCGAGATTAGTAGCCAAGGGGTACACTCAGACCTATGGGATTGACTATGTGGAGACCTTTGCGCATGTGGCAAAGATGAACTCCATTAGGGTGTTGTTGACTTTGGCAGCAAACCAAGCATGGCCTTTGCATCAGCTGGATGTGAAGAATGCATTTCTTCATAGTGACCTCCATGAAGACGTATACATGGTGCCTCCTCCTAGATTCACTCTACCAGGAAACAGTAGCAAGGTGTGTTGACTGAAGAAAGCTAAGCAATCTCTAAGAGCATGGTTCGAGAGATTCATCGTAGCAGTGAAGAAGTTGGGTTATACTCAAAGTCAAGTCGATCACACCCTATTTGTGAAGAACACCACTGCCCTCGTCGTCTAAGTTGATGATATCATTCTTACAGAGAATGATGCAAAAGAGGTGGCTAAGTTGAAGCGTCAGTTAACTGGGAAGTTTGAAACTATGGATCTAGGACCTCTTAAGTGAAATAACTAGTCCATTCTTTTTAACTCAAGAATACCTAGAAAGGGGGGGGGAATAAAATAATACCTCCATGGATATTATCTTTTTGTCGTTTGATTTAATCAATACAATTAGCGGAACAACAATCAAACAACCACAAGACAAATAGTTTTTACGTGAAACCTTAGCCAAGGAAAACCACGGGACCACGTCCAGACGGAAAGTATCACTAATTAGAAAGTTAAACAAAATAAAAGTTAACTACGCAGCACTGTTACAAATGCAACTTCCAACCTTAGCCAATGCCCATTACCGATGCATCCACGTCCTCTTAATCAACGCTACGATTCCACGCGCGCTCTCCTAATCAAGAAGCCTTGTCCGCTTGTTCAGTTTGGTACTCTCCAAAGTACTCATCGATCTTAATTTTCAACACTCCAGTCTCTACTGAAGGTGAAGGATTCAGTACACCCTGAACCCCAAGTCGCTCAAATAGTGTTGAGGCGCACTGGTATTCTCAGACTTGCTAGGTTTAAGATCCTAAGTGGGAAACTTAAGCTGAGTGAAGATCAAGCACTAAGCTATGATCAAAGAGAAGAGAAAAACTCTCAAGAAGTAGTAATGAAGCTTTGAACTTTTTTTCTTCTAAAGGACAACTCTTAATAAATAAAACTCTCTTCTGAGTGTTAATGTGTAATTTGTAAGTCTAGAGGAGGGTTATTTATAGAGTTTCGTAGCCCTGAGTCATAAGAGCGGTGGGGAATATGGAACCTTGAATTTTGGATCTGAAAAGACCTATTCTCACACAGTCCAATCGATTGGGATAGGTCCAATCAATTGTACTCTAGGTCCAATCGATTAGGCCAGTACTGATGGGTTTTTCTTTCGTAAATCCAATCGATTGTACCAAGGGTCCAATCGATCGGACTCTTTAAACTTTTTGTTCCGTAGTGTCCAATCGATTGATCAGGAAGATCCAATCGATCGGACTCAGAATGAGTTCTGTCTGTAGAGTCCAATCGATTGATCAGGAAAGTCCAATCGATCGAACTTAGAACAGGTTTCGTTCCGTAGGGTCCAATCGATTGGACATACCCCATAGTCAAATTCTTGACTAAACTCGGGTCTGTCCTCTGACTAGGTTTGATCATTATATTATATTCATTTAAAACCTATTCCTATGGTCACTAAGTCACTTACATTCCTATGCGAGCGCGCACGATCTTTAATGGACAAATGTGCAGTTACTCAGATGACTCCTGTCGTCAACCGTCTGATTCTTGCTATCTTTGTCTTTTAGTCTTCACGTAGTCGGTGAAGTATGCGTACCACGACATCTTCAACGCTACACTGGTGCTCGTAGGAACGGTTACAAGAATGTTTTGTGTTACACGGAATCTGTGCCAAACTAGAATATGAAATTATTCTTTACATCAAGTACTTCCTAGGTATCGAAGTTGCAAGATCCAGCTAGGGGATCTACATCTCTCAAAGGAAGTATGACTTAGATTTGTTAAGGGATTCGGGCAAGTTGGGAGCCAAGCCAGTAGAAACTCCTATAGAGCTGAATCACTAGTTAACAGATGCTAGTGGTGAGCTACTACAGGATGTAGGGAGCTTCCAGAGACTAGTTGGGAGATTGATCTATCTCTCCCTGACAAGATTAGACATTGCCTATGCAGTGAGTGTTATCAGTCAGTATATGCACTCACCCAGAGATAATTCATTTGGAGGCAGCACACAAGATCTTGAGGTACCTCAAGTCAGCCCCTGGTAGAGGTCCTCTGTTAAAAAAGAATGGCCACATGCGTGTAGAGGCGTATACTGATGCAGACTGGGCAGATGCCAAAGATGACATGAGATCTACCTCAGGGTATTGCACCTTTGTTGGGGGGCAACCTGGTTACTTGGAGAAGCAAGAAGCAGCCCGTTGTTGCCAGATCTAGTGCAGAGGCCGAATTCAGGGCAATGGCCTATGACTTGTGTGAGATGCTCTTAAGGTCTGTGAGTTTGTACTGTGACAACGGGCCGCCATCAGCATTGCTCATAATCCCGTTCAACATGATCGAGCCAAGCACATTGAGGTGGACCGCCACTTCATTAGGGAGAAGATTGTATCTAGGGAAGTGTGTACCTTGTTTGTGAAGACTGATGAACAAGTTGTTGATGTCTTCACTAAGGGAGTTCCCAGTTGGCAACTCCACAAGTGTCTATGCAAGTTGGGCATGAGAAATATCTATGCACCAACTTGAGGGGGAGTGCTATCATATATGTATTTTTATGTATTAAGGATAGTCCTATAAATATTCCCCTTGAGGGGTATATTTGTCTTTTGTAAGGTTCTCCATATATAATATATTTTGGAGGAGTCATGTGACCTAATCACATAACATCCTTCCCTTCTCTTTTTCCTCCTCTCTTCATACTAAACCTAACCCTAACCCTAAATCACTGATTCAACTATCTCCTGTCATCTTTGGCACCTGCCTAGTTTGCATCGGTATATGACTCCACTCGCATATGACCATTTTTTTCCAAAAAGAAGACCTCGACTGGGAGCCGAATTGAGGTACCTCAAGATCCTATGTGCTGCCTCTAAGTGAATGTCTATGGGTAAAGAAGTTTTAGTACGCCCATTCTCTTCGCTAATTAGTTAGATCGAAAAACACTATGGTGCACTACATATTTTTTATTGTTATAGTGAAGTTGGGAAAGATCATTAAGTTTTTGAGCTGATGTTCTTGGCCTGTTTGTTGTCACCCTGCTCATTCCAATCTGTTTCTTTAGTTATTTGTTGTCACCCTGCTCATTCACCTTTTGAATTTATCTGTTCATGTTGTTTGCTTTTCTTGGCCTCATGGAACAGTTTGTCTTAGACATGCAATTTCTGGTGGAAATCGCAAGGTTTGGAGGGTACTTCTCTGACAATCTGATGGATGCCTCCTTGGCCCTCATATTTCGCATGGAATCAGTGTTTATTTACGCTGGAAGGAACCCCAACAGGTTATGCTTTAACTTTTTGTGCTGTTGATTGGTGCTGAAAACTCTGTACCATCCAAATCAAATATGGCTTATGAAACAGAAGATTATCCTGTTCCTAGACCCTAGTCTTTTCAAATTAGGCCAAAAGTTCGAACTTGGATGCAACATTACAGAAACTCTGCTGATTTAGCATGTGATTGTTTTTAGTTAGATTATTAAAGGCATTTGCAAAAAGTAGTCTATGCAATTGGAAATTTGACATTTCTTGCCCATGTGTAACATTATGTTCTTTATGCAAGAAAATAATTGATGAATTGGGCCCATCTATGGGCCCCAAATAATACAGCCACAGGCCTAGGAAACATCCCACATGAGCCCATAGCCCACATTCACATTATGGGCTTAGTGCCTAAGCCCAAAAAAACACTATGGGTTTTAGGGCCCATACGTCCAGCCAATGGGGGTAGCAAATTTTACTTTTTATTTTCAGTTGTAACGTTCAAGATACTAGAAACTTTAGTGTCTAATGTAGTTTACTTTTGGTTGTTGTCTTGGTTCTCTATATTGATAAGTTCTAGAAAGTCTTTAGTTTCCTTTATGATTCAATCCTAGAATTAGAAAGTTTTACTGTAGTAGACTTTCTATTTTCTGAAATTGATCTAATGAGGAAAGGGCCTATCTCCCATCCTCGTAAAGGTATATACTGTCTTCTTCCCTTATTACAATCAATATAGAGTTTTCTGGTTGCATGCTTTATGCTGGTGTTGAGATGTGATCATGTGATTCCTTCTCCCTGGGTGGTGCAACTCTATTCCTTTGGAGATTCTTTGTTGGTGACACTCCAACCTCTGAAGGTCCGGGGTTAGGTCAAACTTCATTCAAATTCCAGCACAAGTAATCCAACTGACACTCCCAGCTCCACAACCCATGGAATACTTAAACCCACTTTCCCCTCCATTTTCTATGTCCACCAATTCCCAACCAATTCAGGCCTATGATACCCAAGTACTTCAATACGTCAAGTGTACCTGTACCAACATAATACAATATCGATACTGCTACGTAATACTGCATGGATATGTCTACATTACAATTTTCTCATTTCCTATTGTTCTATTAGTTAGTTCCTCAACTCCCAACCATTTCATTGTCTGTTTTGTACAAAAATATATAAATAGTATATTGGAACACATCATAATGTAAAAAACTTTGCAATATTTTAAGTTTCATTATCTTTGGGACAATGTAAATATATAAAAGAGAATGATATCCAGTTTAAAAAGCTAAAAATAAAGCATGCAATTAACATATTGGATTGGATACTTGTATCTATATCCGTCGTCTGGATTTTGCGAATGAAGTTCATATCCCTGTTTCCCTTACTAGTGTCCATACGGTATTTGTTTCTGGGCATCGTAGTTTCAGATTCATCCACCATCCTATACAGCACAAGAGAACCCCCAAACAGCCCATAAAACATTTTACTTGTCAAAAAAGAAAACAGCCCATAAAACCTTTTAATTCAGTCTAGACCAGAACCCATCCATTAAACCCCCTTTTAGCCAGACCTACTTTTAGTAGCCCTTTGTACTAAGCCTTTCCCCTCACTCCCTGACCCTGTTTCTAATATAATCAAGCCGATTCTTATAAATAGTTCCAAAACACCTCCAACAATTCTAGAGCAAAACACCAACTTGAAACCCTACCTAGAATTCTACCTAAGTCAACTAGAGAGAGAATCAATTTATCCTATGTAAATAAGCTAATTTTGTAACAAGTTTTCCTTTCACCTTCCTCATTTCAAAATTTTAACTGTTTGGCCATATCTGCAAATTAAAAGATAGACTGAGAACTACTCAAAGGCTTAAAGGTATTTTGGTCAGTGGTTAATAAGGCGTGCAAGCTTTACGCCTCAAGGCATGCTCGAGCCAAGGTGTAAGCAAAATGCCTTGAGGTGTGCTCTGAAAGGCATATGCACAGTGAGACCTGCACCCCCAACTATGACGCGCACGTGAGGCGTATGTCTCACATGTTGAGGTGTGCCTGGCCCTCAAGCGTACGCCTTATGCTTTTGGAGGTCCTGACTCCTCGTCTCACATCTCCACCTTTTCAAACATTGGATATATTTAAAATGTTTATTGCCATCATTGTGAATTAAGGAACTTTCTAGCCAAGAAAGGTGACTTTCTTGATTTGGTCTCCATTAAGTCTGTCAAATCTACAATTAGTCCTCTCATTTTCTTGGTCGATTTAGTTTAAATTAGGTACACCTCCCTCAAAAGGGAAATTGAAATTTCAGCGACAAAACTTCTATAAGCTTTAAAGTCAGTTATAGAACAAGCATTTTTCTTTTATTTTTGCAGAGATGAATTTGATGGATGGGCTACAAATGCTGCCACTGAAGCTATCCGTAAGTTACAGGAGATTGAGGAAACAGAGTTACCACCCATGGAAGACTCTACGGTTATCTTCGAGGATGATCCTGACAAATATCAATATGGGTATGCAAGTGACCCTGTTGAGGAGGATGCTAGAAGTTCCTTGGTGGATTCTCTAGAGTTGGAAGATGGAGCATCTGCAAACATATCTGAAGCTATCGACACAGAACAAGGAATACAGAACTTTGAAGTAATCCCTCCTGAAGAAGAGGGTGACATGTATGATGAGGGTCCTCGAAGTTCCACTGATTGGTCTATACAGTCAGAAGATATGGGAGCTGCAAATGCAGCTAATGCAGCAATTGGGAAGTTAGAAGAGATTGAAGAAGTACAAGCTGTAGAATCACCTGCGGATATTGTTGAAGAGATTTCTGATGAACTAAGAGATGAGGCAAGGGACCTCGAGGGGAGTGCTATTAGTCCCTCTGTGATTCCATAAGCTTAATGAATGAACGTGCAGCAAATGTAATAGCTAATTCAACCAAAGGCCTTACAGGCAATCCCACTGCCAAGGGTACTAGATACTAGTGGGTATAGTAGCTTAGTATGCCTGGTGACACGTGCAGGTGGAGAAGAAAGTCGATTATGTGGCATGTGCAGGCGGTGCTCGGCGTGGAGCATGCAGTAGATGACAAGTTGATGGCGTTATTCCCAGTGTAGTGGTGGCTTGTCTGCAAAGTACTCTAATGTGTACTGGTTACGGTCTGCCTCAACCGATATATGTACTCCCTGGTTTCGACCCGCCTCAACTTATCTGTACTCCCTACACTGGATTCCCATTGAATAAAAAATATATTTTAGTATAAAAAAACAAAAAACAAAAAACAAAAATATAACAGCTCTAATTCAGCAATTAACAAGCTAGAAGATGACGCAGGAACAGAATCACCAGCTACGGAAGGGACCAAGCTTGTTATTGAAGAGGATTCTGATAAACTGCAAGGCGAATGTTGAATTTGTTCTTGAGGAAGGTTGTGACAAAATTCAAAGAGAAGATCTTGGCGAGCCTTGTTGAGCACGAGGCGACTGATAGAAATGCCTCGAGTAATGCAGAGCAGTTGGAAGATGGAAGTGCTGGCTCAAAAGAAATCAATGCCACATAATTCAAGAGAACCTGTGCAAAAACATGTGGAGTTAGAATGTCGGATACAAGCATATCAAGGATTCTCCATCCAGTAATATGTGCACAATGTATGTTACCTTTCAGCAATAGCTCAAGTGCTCAAGGAAAAAAGAAGGCAGCTTACTTTTAATTTGAGTTACGGAAAATAAGATCGAAACTGACCATCCTCTTTATGTAACTCGCAAACATGAATTATTTGGCGAAGTTATTAGTGTTTCTGGGTGGAATAGTGGAGTAATAATACTTGATTACTCCTTTTACTCTGTTACTATTGGGACTGGATGATGGACCATTAATTCTTTGAGTAGCCAGGTGGAAAATCCTGATGTCCCTAATCACTATTCTTAAATCTCGACAAACCCTTCGCCCCCATTATTCACAGCTCTAAAACAATGAGGATAAATGGTATTGTGAGATTCCAAAGATCAAGGCGAGATGATGCCTTAGACAAGCATGCTTCTCCAGATCCCCACAAGTTAAACAATGAAAATTAAGTCCATTGACCACTCTGATTTCTCGTAAACTTTGTAAGCAAACTTGGATACAGGTATTGATCTGTCATGGTTTAAGATAAAAGCTTGTTCCGACTTGTTTGGCTATCTGGGAACGAGGGATTAACGTTTATGCTATTCAAAGAAGCACCTTGTGTTTGCAGTCAGGTGCATTCCAAAATAAGGAAAGCAAATAACCCAGTTCATTTAGCTGCACAGTTCTTAGCTTCAAGGCTGAAACTAAATGATTGCACCCACATACGCCTTAAAACTCCTTTAATTTTTGAAATTTGATATTTTCTCCTTTAAACATGGTTGGTAGGAGTATGGCCAAAGCGGAGCCAAGCGCTGTGCAGCAAAAATGGGCTTTATAAGCTTTTTAAAATAGATAAAGGTAGAATAAAAATGCTTGCTCAATGTAAACTGGCCACTTGGGAGATGTTGAGGTGGTAAAACGCATGGGCCCCTTTGGGCCTGCCACCTCAGCTTGCACAAGTACAAAACCTCTACCACTCCAGAGATCCGGGGCCTTTTCTTAGGGACGGGATATTGGCACCCGCTGGCCCCTTCTCTTAGAACCCTTTTAACAAAAAATAATAATAAAATAAGGGTAGGACATTTCCATGCAAAGAGAAGGGGGCAATTTTCAGGTTTTCTCCTTTCCCATCCTCGTCGGAAAGTGTTTCCTCTGACACCCCCTTACGACAATCCCTAAACCTGCCCCAACCCATTTTTAAAAAGTAACTAGGGTTGAGTTTAATATGGGTTAAGCAGGTTTAGAAATAAATGAGTGCATGAGGGTTGCATAGATCCTTTGCAACCCTAGGCCAAGGACTGTTTTCTTGGTCACCTATTTCCCAAGGGAAGACCTCTTCAACTGCTAAATTTTGTGAACCAGGCTCAAGCCAAATAATCCAGCACTTGGATCTTGAACCAAGCCAATCCCATAAAACCCAGACCGAGCAATTTCTCAACAGTTCGTAATCTTTTTTCAATGTGAGTTTGCCCTTAAATCAGACGTTCAGAATCTGCGGGTCTGTTCAAATTTGGACCTCCGGCTCATCCAAATTGGAAGGCTTCCATTGCTGCAACTGTTTTAACACTACATCCATCACATATGTTATCACTGAATTCATGTTTTCTAGTTTTCCAATGGAAACCTTCCTCTCAATACAAGAATGTGAAGCTCAAAATCTAAGTACCTGCTAATAATCACGAAAAATCAGCAATGGATTAGAACTGATTCATGCATTAATCGCACCTTTGAAGTGTTTGGAAGGGAGATCATATGCGATGCTTAACATAAAGATAATCCTTTTCAAGTTTCATCAACTCAGAAAAGCTTAGAACTCATACTCGCTCACAAATTATACAGCTAAAGCATCCTTCAAGTAGAGGGTTCATCGCTGGTTTTCTCTGCGCCTCACATATCGGGTTCTGTCATTGTATCTGGGTCTGTCTTGGGCTCTCTGGGGCACTGGTTCCACCCTTCTCTGTCTCTCGGGCGACCTTTGAACTATCTCTCCATTCACAAATAGTTCAGCTGCAGAAAACATATAAACTCAGAATGGTAAAAGCCTTGGAGTCTGATAAGGGGGAATTATGAAACAGGCTGTCTCTTGAACTATTCCAGAATACAGAATCAAATAATAAGTTGAACAGAACAATGAAATAAACAATTTTCTATACCATATATTTGAACTCAGACATTTCTAGTTAGAAAGCAGATTGTGCAAAATCAGTGCTTGTGCTGTGCCAGTAACTACTTTGAAACTGTGAAGTACTGTGACAATTGAAAAAATAATATGCTGGACCATGAAATCTCCAGCATTTTCACAATCTTGGGTTGTAAACCGCTTAGAAGCCTGGGGTGGCCATCAACATCAAAACCATCAAACCCCACACCATAAGTTCAGAATCTCAGCACTTCCATATTTAGATTTCCTTGTGATAGCCACGATTGAGAAAACAGACTTTCTATGGAAGACATTTTAACTTGTCAATCTAGGGGAACCTGGATGACCATGCCTCTTTCCCGCTTAATTACTTATATGATGTGGGTTGGGGGTGATGGAACTATTAACCACACTGAATTTGCTTGTGTTTTGAAAGAAAGTTCCATCTGAATTGTTATGGACGGACAGTATACTAGCACCTGATGTACCGAACACAGCTACTAGATAAGTAATGCCTATGTGACATAGCAGGAACACCAACAAGGGTGCTACATCAATTTAGGTGAGAGTTGTACACATGATGCATATGTATCATTCACATTTGTATTTGGACCATAGCTACAATGGTGTACTTTAGATGACACAAAGTGATACAATGCATTAGATATAGTTTTCACAATCTATGTACATTCAGAAACCCCAGAACATGGTATTAAATTTCAAATATTTCCATGACATATTCTGAAATATTTCCATTTCTACAAAATATTTAATCTTTTATGTTTAAAATATAAATTTAATGCCATGCAATGGAGAACCTATTACATATAATTTTCAAAAAGGGAACTGCCTTTTCCAGTGAACTAAAATACTTCTTCCTGTCTTTTCAAAAATTAAATAAGAAGTGAAAAAGGGAATTCCTGACAAAATGTGAAAAATGTTTATGGGAAGAAATAAAAAGCCAACTGGAAACATCAATTCCCTTCCAAAAACAAATATATTAAATTCCAACAGGTCAATTACGAAAGACCCGTAGGTCAATGTCATGTGGTTATGAACTCTACAGGTCGTAAGGAAGCTGTTTTTTTGCTTTTATGCACATATTGTGGGTGCCAAAATGCACGCCAATTACTGTGTGATGTCAGCTTAGAGATAATAGTAGCTGGTTTTTTTAATTGAAGTCTATTCCTGTTATTTTACAATTGAGTGTGCATGAATCCCTGGGCGTTGATGGTGCGCCCTCAGATTTTTGCACCATCTATGGGAATCGAAAATCATATTCCCACTTTTAAGTCCTTTTTGCATCCATTTGCTTGTGTGATTGAAGACTGACTTCACATTGGGGGCTCACAAGTGGATCTATTTCCATCTCGATCTCTTTCAATCTCTTTCATGGCCATCCAACTTCATCGAATTCCATCCACGATGTGAGGCTAACTCATATAACTGCATCAACATGTACTGAAGTATTGACCACTATTTATCTTGATTTCTTACACTTAATGGTTGTTTGTTATATTATAACAAATTATAAGTGTGTTTTCATACTTGTTTTATCATTTAATGAAACATTGTTGTGTTTCTTATTTTTCCACGATTTCCATAATTTTTCTAAATTTTGCAATCTTTCGAGTGATGGAAATATTTCTATTTTCAGGTCGACCATTAATACACCAAAATTACAATTTAAAACCTTGGCATATACCAGTTTATAGTTAAGATAGAGATACATTAACTAGATTACAGAAGTTTAAAGAAGCATTTATATGCAATCCAAACTTAAGCCTTAGAAAACATCATGTCGATAGAATTGTCAATAGTGAAATGCCCAATATGATTCAAGAATGATTTAACATAATATTCTCAAAGATCAGGTGTATCACAATCAAGGTTTAAAATCTCGTTCAGTTTCATTCTCTTGTTAAGCTGGCGGAATGAGACAAATCGAGATAGAACGAGACAATAAAAAAAACACTATATGTCTTGATATGTTTAAACTATTTTTCAATGCTTAATAAAGTTATAAACTTGTCTTTTAGCATTTATAAGTGTTATAAAAGTACATATACAATGAAAATAAGGTTCTAAATCAATTTTAATACTTAAATTAGGTTGTTGGCACGAGATGATACGTTCCCCTATATATCGTCTCTGTACCTTACCAGAACGAGTCGTCTCTACCGAGATGGAATGAGATGAAACAAGATTTCGAGCATGGTCACAATCGACATGTCCATAACAAGAAGGAAAACTCCAACCTGTGGGTTGGACGAATGATTGACAAAGCAGATGAATCTTGGAATATGTAGCAATATAATTCTTAAAATGTACAGCACTTAGACAGAATTTGGGTGAAGTAACACTACACAACAGTGACATTCAAATCTATAATATCTATTAATTTTTTTTTGAGAAGTAAATTGATAATATCTATTAATTAGCAACTACGTTTTGAGAAGTTACAAAAGTAAATAATAAAAATTGCAAATTGATAAAGTTAGAGGGTGTCCTCATGAAATCTTGGTATTGATCTTATCAACAGTTGGATGAAGGAGAAGGTTAAACTGGACTGAAGATCAAGAACAACACACATGGAAGAAGATTCTGCCATTAAGGTCGTTCTTGCTAGTGTCAATTGTGATTTGGAGCTCAGACTCCTGAATCAAGCCATGTGTTCATTAAGAAAATGACAAAAAGAAGTATAAATCTTATTCTTGAATATTCCATGAGTCTAGCACCCAGACTTTCAAGACACAAAAGAAGGGCTCCCATGACTAAACAAAAATATTAACATTCAGGGGCATAAAATTGCATGTTTCATCTCCACTGATATGTAACTCCATTGAATATGAGAAGCCCAGAACAGTTGAGAGAGAAGCTTGATGTGAGTCCATTAGCATTCAAAGCCAGACATTGCCTTCAAATGGCTCTTCCGCTTTGCCAAGATGGACTGGTGTCTTTGAACTAAAATGTAGTATGCTCACTATCAATCTGTTTCTTACCATTGAAAACTTTCCAGGTCAAGTACCATATCTTCGACAAGTGCATTACCTACCATAAACTAAAACCTAACATCTAGAGGCTGCAAAGTTGCATTTTCATCTCCCCTGATCTGCAACTCCATGGATGTATGAGAAGCCCAGAATAGTTAAAAGAGAAATTTCATGCTAGTCCACTAGAATCCAGAGCTAGACATTGCCTTTTAAGGCTTTCTTGATTTGCTGGGATGGACTAAGTGTGTACAGTACTGAAATGCAGCAGGCCCAGAACCAATCTGTTTCTTAACCCTGAATACTTTGCCAAGTCTGCCTGGTCCTTCTGCACATTAATGTACCTCTTCGAAGAACCAAAAATGAATATTAACATTCAAAGGTCATAAAACTGCATATTTCATTTCTACTGATCTACGACTCCAATAAGTATGAGAATCCCAGAACAGTTAAGAGAGAAGTTTAACTTGAGTCCATTAACCTTCAAGGCTAGACATTGCCTTGTAAGGCTCCCTGCTTTACCAAGATGGACTGATGAGACCCCTATCATTACATGCCAATTACACATCTGAGACTTACTTCCCTAGTGTCATGTGCTTCAATCCATGAATAAACAGGTATTATCCCACTGAAAACAAATACTAACACCCAGAAGCTGTAAATTTCATTTCTCATCTCCACTGATCTGCAAATTCATCAAGTATTGATGCACAGAATAGTAAAAAGAGAAGTCTGATCTAAGATGGACTGACCATACCCATACATCATGTAACATGTGTTCATTATCACTTTACAGGCATATTCCATACTAAGGACAATATAATTTGTACTTAGATTTCAAACTTTAGCTCAATATTACCCTGGAACCCACTTGAGGGACTTGAAAGACATTGGGACACAAAGAAGTGCACTTGCCACACAAATTCGAATCATCAAGTCTAAATAGTCATTCCTAGATTCCACATAAAAGGCAAGTCGAATAGAAAAATTAACAAACCTGAACTTATAATAAGTAGAAACAGTTGTGAACATGAAAAACAAAACATAGAAGGGATCCAAATTTATCTACATGTTAGCAATCTCAGACTACGATAACAAGATAAACAGCAGTATGTTCATAACTAGTGGGTGGCCCGTGCCAACCGCACTCCTCGACAAAGCATTTGCCAAAATCGGGTGTGAGTGGCTAAGATCCACCATCCGGTTGGGGGATAAGATCTGGGCCCTTCTTTAAATGAAGCCTATAAGAGGGGGAGACAACTGAGCTGTTTTGTTATATAGATGGGCATGCAAATGTGTGATTTCCTCTCAAGCCCTCAAAAAACTTACCTCCATAGTCCTTGTTCTCTGCATCGACATAAGAATCTGGAAGCACGAACAGAACACTAGGAAGACCTATAGAGAAAAAGCAAGCAACTCAGCACCAATGCACACCAATGCAGTCCCTTCAGTTATTCAATAATCGTAAATTGTGTAGACTAGACAAAACACAAACCTTCAAGCTTATTTGAGGTCTCCTCATCGATCTCACATCCAAATCCGAAATACCTCTCGCACGAAACGTTGTAAATCTTCTTCTTTGCTTCCTCTTCACTGATGTATCATAACAATAACAATGCATTCAGGTACATTATGGTAAAAAAAATAAGAGAACACTGACAACTAGAGAACCTCTAAAACCCAGAAATTGTAATGTTCAAATTGAAAGGTGTGTTTGGATACAAGGTTTCGATGGAGAGGTGTTTGCACTGGATTAGCAGGACAAACACGCCTTTCTATTAAGCACATTTAACATCCACCATAGTCCCTCCAAGCCAAATTGCGGTTAGCTCTTATCTAGGATTTAGGTGGCATTTGGTAAATTAAGTTATCGGATCTAAAAGCTTAAAGTGCTTAAGGTCTGATAGCTTAATGACTTGTGTCTGAATTAGATTGTTTGGTAAAGGACTTAAGTCTTAAAATTAAGTTAAGGGCATTGCGAATATTTTAAAATGTTCATTCGGACACTTCTGTATGTTTTTAAAAGAGAAAGCTTTGAGATAAAGGGCATTGTTGGAATTAAAAGAGATTCTTTCCCTTACAGAGGAGGGTCATTTTTGCTTCACTGAATCTCAATGACTTTGGTGACAAGTGGAGATTTAGTTGTTTACCAAACGCCACTAAAATCATTCAGACTTAAGGTCCGAGAACAAGTTTTACCCACCTAAAGTCTATCCAGAACAGAACTATCCCTGCATCCAAACACTCCCCAAGGGAAGAAACTGACAAAACTCAGAAACCCTAATAATCCAACCCCCTGGAAAAGAAAAACAACTACATAACTCAAACAAACAACTTAGAGAGAAAAACCCTAAACCCTAACTGCATTTCTCATTTACCTTCCAACAACCTTAGCTAGGGTTTGAATGTAAGAATCGATCATCTGTTGCTTCGTAGCACCCTCACCACCAGGCTTATCCATAACGATTAGCCAATGCTCGTAATCGCAGCCGGGGAACAACGGCGCCATCTCTGTTGGGGGTCGATCGCTGAAGTTTGAACCCGAGTTCAGTGGCGAGTAGGCCCCGTCCCCACCCGACCGGTGCACCCTGCACCGAATCGGGTTCAACCGGCTGGCGCCGGTCGCGACGACTTGGACCGCGTGAGAGAGCAGCACCGAAGGTCGCCTGGGACGTACGAAACCGGGGAGGGGAGGGGCTTGAGCTATAGAAGAAGAGGAGAGAAGGCGTTTGGGGATGAAGAGAGTGGGTGAAGAGCAGCGCGAGGAGATGAGTGCTCGAGCTATTGCTGCAGCCATTGCTGCGGCCATGGGGTCGTGGTCGGGACCTGAGGTATTGGGGGACCTGAGGTATTTCTCTTCTCCTCTCCCCTCCCCTCCAGATTTTTCAGAGGTTAAAGGCTTCAGGCATACGCACGGTAACGCACGTGCTGCAAGTAGGAGTAGGGGCGTTATTAGAAGAGGAAGCAAAATAATTTTGGAGGGGCAAATCTGTAAATTGCAGCAAGTCCGACCGTTTAGGAAAGGGTAGCTCTACGGGCACCCACAAAATAAACCAATTTTTGAGGACCAAATTGCCCTTTCCCATCCTTTACAGTTTTGTTTGGGCACCCACACCGAAAAAATGAAGAAGAAGAAGAAGAAGAAGAAGAAGAAGAAGAAGAAGAAGAAGAGGAGGAGGATGCCGTCACCGTGGGTATGTCTCTCTCTCTCTCACACACACTCTCTCTCTCTCTCTCTCCGCCGTAGGTAGGCCGAGCACCCCAGCCACAGTGTTGGAGGTGGTGATTGATGGAGTTGGTGATGGTAGTGGTGGTGGAGTTTGTGGTGGTGGTGGTGGTGGTGGTGATGGTGGAGTTGGTAGATTGGTGGTGGTAGAGTGATAGTGGTGGTTGTGGAGTTAGTGGTGGTGGTAGAGTGGTAATAGAGTGGTGGTGGAGTGGTGGTTTGGAGCACCCCATACTCCCACAAATGAATGGACAATATGCGGCAAGCCCGCATTTTTTTTTTTTTTGCCTCCATGGCCTGGAACTACCGTGGCCACCATGGCACCCATGGCCAAGCCAGCCGTGGCCACCATTGCACCCACGGCCATGAGCCCAAGTCAGAATTTTTTTTTGGATTTTAATGTGGGTGCCCAGCAAAATGGGGTGCCCAAACAGGGGCCATCTAATTGGTGTGGGTGCCTATCAAATGTTGGTGCCCAGCCGAAAGAGTTGGGTGCCCGTAGAGCGACCCTTTAGGAAAACAAACGGTTGTAGTTTAGAAAGGTAAGTTATATTGACACCTTAATATTTTTCAAGGGCACCCACGCATTTTTCCCTTAAATACGTGGAGCTTTTACTAGTAGCCCCTTACTAGTACCTGTTATGAGAGCACCCACTTATCTTGCTTATCCTGCCACTGATCATCTCCTCCTTCGCCCTATCCTTACACCTGAAGGCCGATAATGTCACTGTGACCTCAGAATCGTCGGAGAATCATCGGAGATCGCTGGAGAATTGCATTTAATAGTTAACTTGAAAAAAATGGTTGAAAGGGTAGAAAACCTAAAAAAAAAAGTGGAAGATTCACCTAAATCGATGGAAGCATTGGAAAAATTAACTCAAGTGGAATAGAACCTTCCACAAACATCTTCTTCACTAGTTAGATAGCCAATTTCACCATCGTCGGCGTCTCTTCTTTATTTTTTGCATACTGCATAACCGCCTGTAAGTCGTCGTGTCGGTTGCTCGACACTGACATTGCTTCATCCATTTCAGTTAGATCCAATCGAAGTTTCTTTTCATTTGTCAGTTGGATCCAACCAGAAAAACTCATGCTCTAAAAGCGGGACAAAGAAACTGTGTAATACCTTGAACTTTCGTTCTAGAATATTATGGTAAATTCACCTAATAATAAAAACTTAAACCTTTTTCAGACTTCTATTATTATTTTTATGGTTTAATATAATGCTTGAGTATGTATGTTTAATTTGGTTTCATTTTGACAACTTTGAAAACTTGCTATTTTTGAAACTCGTTCTTTAGGGCTAAATTTCTTACTAAAAATAATGAACCATAACTTGCAGGGGACTTTTTCTTTCCCCAGCTAACAGTCCAGAACTTTTATAAAAAAATTATTTTGTGGCTCGAGACACCAAAAATATTCCTATTTTATCCTTACTAATTTGTGAAATTTAGAACTTTTCTTGAGACATAAAAATCTTAGTGGGAGATTCGAGAGATTTTGACAAAAATAGTATTTTCATAATTTTTGAACTTCCTACTATTCGCATATTTTCCAAAAATAATATTTAATTATATTTTATTTATTTAATAGGAGTGTGGGACTACTTTTCGGGTCATTCCGAGGTCATCTTGAAACTTTTCTGGGGCTTTGAATTTTTTTGTGATTTTCGTATATTTAGACTATTTTATGTGATTTATTTGTGTGCCATGTGTCAATTCCTTATTGTATAAACTTTTGAATTATATAATATAGTTTAATTGAATTAATTTATAATTATTTGTGTTATGATTATTAGGTGGGCCCGTATGGCTAATCTATAGGTCTTTTGGGCTTAATAATGTTCTTAAATGAAACCTATTGATGTATATAGGCCTTGGGCCTATTTCTAACCCATTAGTAGTGTAAAATATAAGTTTTTGAGGATTGAAAAAGTCATCCCTTTGATAGTTACGAATTCTACTAAAATAGAAACCCTAATCCTTCTCTAATTTATGAATAGAGAAAGCTCCATTAAACCTTCATCCGGGCACCGATTACACTCGAGCAAGAAGGGAGAATTGACGGGGACTCCGAATAGAAGAACATACTTCCAGAAAAAGACGATCCGACGACTTTCAAATTGAAGAAATTTTTAATTTTTATTAAAGTTCAAGAAATCTTAAGGTAAGTGTGTTTGATCCATCCTATACTTGTTTTTCTTCAAGATTTTATTTTTCTTTCATTAGGTAATGGTTGATACTCATTATAAATTAATTTTAACATTATTTACTTTATTCTTATTGGGTTGATCTTTATTTTGGGCCACCATGATGGGTTTGGCAATGATCTATTTTGTACATATAACAGATGACTATGTTTTTTTATCATTTTTGTTATATTTTTATGATTTAAATATTTTTATAATTATTTTTCTTAAATACCTCTATGAATCTATTTTCTAAAACCGTTTAGTTTGTATTTTTCTGATTTGTATTGATTAAGTTATGATTTTTCTAAGTTGTTGGACTTTAACAAAAAATCTAGAATTCTAGATTTTACACGGTCCACTTCACTTGAAATTTTGATCTATATTTTTAACTTAAATATTTTATAATTATTTTTCATAGATACCTATATCAATGTAGTTTCTAGAACATTTGATTTGTATTTTTCTAATTTGTATTGATTAAGTTATGATTTTTCAAACGTGCTAGATTTTTCGGTAAAACCCAGAATTCTAGATTTTGCACAGTCCACTTCACTTGGGATCACTTGAGATTTTGATCTATATTTTTAACCTAAATATTTTTCTAAATTTTTCATAAATACCTCTATTAATCTAGTTTCTAGAATCTTTGAGTTTGTATTTTTCTGATTTGTATTGATTAAGTTATGATTTTTCTAAGTTGTTGGACTTTAACAAAAACCCAGAATTTTAGATTTTGCACGGTCCACTTCACTTGGGATTTCGATATATAGTTTTAACCTAAATATTTTTTTAATTATTTTTTATAGATACTTATATCAATCTAGTTTCTAGAACCTTTGACTTTGTATTTTTATGATTTGTATTGATTAAGTTATGGTTTTTCAAATGTGCTGGACTTTTCTATAAAACCCAGAATTCTAGATTTTGCACGGTCCACTTCACTTGGAATTTTGATATATAGTTTTAATCTAAAAATTTTTTTAATTATTTTTTATAAATACCTATATCAATCTAGTTTCTATAACCTTTGAATTTGTATTTTTATGATATATATTGATTAAGTTATGATTTTTCAAATGTGTGGGACTTTTCTATAAAACCCAGAATTCTAGATTCTATCCGGCCCAATTAATTAAAGGTTTTGACCTATATTTTGAATCTGAATATTTATTTATTTATTTTTTCCTAAAAATTTCAATGAATCTAGTTTTTAAATCCATTGAGTTTATATTTTTCTAATTAATATTTATTTAGTTATGATTTTTACAAGAAAATTTATTTTCTTCAAAAAACTTATTTATTGAATTTTGGACGATTAATGGCCTTGGGAACCCTTAGTGGTTCGGTCATGACTTATTGACTATTAAAGGGTTTAGCCCTTATTGTTTGACTAAACCCTAGATGGTTTGACCTATACTTGTATGCATGGGGATCCCACCCATGTGTCTTGGATCCCTCATAGGGTTCAGCCAAGTGTCTTGGATCCCTCTCTAGGGTTTGACCTTGTGTCATGGATCCCTCATAGGGTTTGGCCATGGAGTATTGGATTCTCTTGTGTTTTTCACATATATTATTCATCAATGTTGATCGTGATCTTTGGTGATCGTTTACATGTTATTCATGTTGTTTAACCCTAGTTCGTTCCCATATTATTATTCTTGATGATCATGTGTTTATTTTATATTCTTATTTAAATATTAAATACATGTATGCTTATGCAATGTAAACCTAGTACCATCTTGTTGTCATACCATGATCATCATGTCATTTCATATAAGGGGTGCATAAGGGAACAGGGTTGAAGTATATTATATACATTTATATTGGTTTTATCAATTAATCAGGGTTTGGTACCCTAGGGTGAAAGGCCCCAGATGTTATTATATCCTGCAGATGGGTCTATGAGACCGCTCCTAGTGCGGGAAGGAGATGGAGACCCTATGTGGTTATGGGTACTAGTTGCATTTACATCTCGTACTCACTTGCATTCACCCTCATATTCATGTCATTCTTATTATACGATTAACATGTATATCTTGGTTAAAAACTTGTATAGTATGACATCATACTATACACATTGTTGTATTTCTGGGCCTCGGCTCACGGTGCTACACCGATACTATTTTCAGATTTTGAGGAGCCGGGTACATGAGATGATTTTGAGACGAAAGACTCCGGTGCAATCGAGGAGATCAGCGAGGATTTAGGAATCAATCCCACACTTTAGAAGACTTTATTCTGACTGTTCTAAAACATTACTTATTTATTTTCACAGGCATGTAGTCCTTTGATTGAGAGCATATTCTCATCTTCTTCTCTCCACATTTAGTTGATTGATTGAATTATTTGAATTATAAATTATTTGAATTATTTATTTTCTACATCTAGAATTTTTTTTTATTTAGTGGGTTTTCGAATGAACCTTAGTAGTCTGATTGACCTAATTGGACCACTTGGGGACATTCATGGATCACCTTTGGGTTCTGGTACGGGTCGATCCATGGATTTTTGGGTCGTATTTGGGTATCCAGATTCGGGGCGTGACACTGTGTTAGTTACATAAAATCGACACTCTCTACCGGTGATATCCAACCAAAATTGCTAGTAGCAGCTTCGATTGGGTTAAATTGACACTAAGAAAAACTCAGGCTTTAGAAGGGGGCCAGAGAAACTATATCAGTTACATACAACCGACACTCTCTGGCGCTAATATCTAACCAAAATTGTTGGTACAACTTCGATTGGATCCAACTGACATGAGTTTGTAAATTTCAGTTGTATCCAACCAATACTAAAAAAAACATAGTGAATATGTTATTTTTTTGTTTGGAATGTCTTACCTAATTGATCAATATACATGAAACATTTAAGAAAGAAGATTGTGATCCAATAATTTAAACAATAAAAAAGGCTCACGTGCTTCAATAAGTTTGTGACCCTTATGCCTAAAAAATAACAAAGTTTATGGCACTTATGCATCAAAAAAGGTTCACACGCCTTCACAATTCTATTTTTTTTCTTTTACTTCTCATTTTCCGTGTCTATCCCTTTTTCCTTTTCCTTATAGCATGGACGAGAGCGAGTAGCTCAGGAGGAATGGTCTGAACCTAACCAAACTATCTAAGCACGCTGTCTAGGTGATATGGCTTGACGATATCCAAAGAGAGAAGACAATCAGTGTAGTAGGTGACCTCTTCAAATGGATGATGTTGCCTACTATCTCTGTATGACAGCTTCAAATGGATGATGTTGCCTACTATCTCTGTATGACAGCTTCAAATGGATGATGACTTGCATTAAACATTAATGAAAACCAATGTCATAAACTAATAAAGTATTATACTAGATAAGAAATGCATTTACACTTACATCAACCAACGATAAATTGTCCAATTGCCCCCAATCAGAATCTGTGTCTATGTCAACGATTTTTAGAAATGTCTTCCTAACAAGGCTGCATGTATGTGACTTAGTCGATGAAAGTGGAAATGTGTAGTGTGCTGCAACCCATACATCTAAGAGTGTCAAGGGTCTTGAAGGTGCTGGTATAGTCTCTCTTGCTATCGTGTCTCCATCGTAAGCAGGTATATAACTAATAAAAAAATCATTTATCCTCGACAATGGGTACTTGTTCTTGATAGTGACCTTGTTCAGCTGACGGTATAGTTGATACATAACTGCAAAGATCCATCCTTATTCTTCATAAACAACACAGGTGCATCCTACAATGAAGTACTCGGCCTAATGAAACCCTGATTCTGAAGCTCTTAGATATGGTGCTTCAACTCTCTCAAATCACCTTGTGCCATCATATATGGTGTCTTTGATATTAGAGTTGTATTCAACACAAGATCTATATATACAAAAATCAACTCCTCTTTTCGGAGGCAACATCGGTATCTCTCGAAACACCTCTCTAAAATTTGAGACAACCGATATCTAGTCAACTCCAATAATCTGCTTCTAATTAACCTCTAGACGAGAAAAGAGCCCTGTGATTTTGAGTGCTATCAAACTAGAATCGAGGATATCTTAGAATATAGAAACTAATAGACTTCCCAAAATAGTCCATCCTTGCATGAAAAGTTACCAACCAATCCCTACCCAAGATAATGTCAAACTCTCGTATTTCGAGCACGGCTAAGTTAGTAGACAAATCTAACTCTCTGATTCTGATTGGACATGCTTGACATATCCTATCTAAGGATACAGACATAGCCAAAGGATAAACCACCGATAAAACTACATCTAACCTCTTAGGTAATAAATTCAACGTACGCATGAGAAAAGATGAAATGAAAGAATGCGTAGAACTCGAATGAAATAGAATACAAACTGGACAATGATAAACAATGAGGGTACCTTCCATGACATTCCCAGTAGCCTCTGCATCTTTAGGAACCATGGCAAAACTATGCCCTACTGCTGTTGTCGTACTAGAGCCTGACCCTATCGTTGCTCATTCTTCTTTGGCTTGGCAATGTGTTTTCACTATCAGCAATTAAAATATTGAAATTCCCTTTTAATTACCATGTTATGTCTTAGAGGGGGGTGAATAGGATAATTTTTAATTTCTTTACAGATTTTATATGGATTAAAAATTAATGATCACATAAGACGAAAAATGATCAAACAATCAAAATAATAGTCATCCACAGTTAAATAACCAATCGGTTCATTCTCTTTAATCTAATATACCTAGAAAGGGGGGTTGATTAGGTATTTAAAAATTAACTATACCTACACAGTTTTACTGGTCTATGGTAGGGGAACAAAATCGCATGCTTTAGTTGTTTGATAAAAGATTATCACAACCGACTCAAAAATCTAATATACCTCCGTGATATATTTTTTTTCGTCGTTTGGTCTAATCAAGATAAATAGCGGAATACAAACAAACAATCACACAAGACAAGAGATTTTTACATGGAAACCTTAGCAAAGGAAAAACCACGGAACCACGTCCAGACGGAAAGTATCACTAACTAAAAAGTTAAACGAAGCAAAGGTTACCTACGCAGCACTGTTGCAAATACAACTTTCAACCTTAACCAAGGCCTACCTACTGCCGATGCGTCCATGTCCTCTGAATCAACGCTACGAATCCACGCGCATCCTTTCAACCAAGAAGACTTGTTCACTTGTTCAGTTTGGTACACCCCAAACCTACTGTCGATCGGTTGCTCTGATCTTAATATTCAACACTCCCGCCTTTGTCGAAGGTGAATGATTCAGTACACCCTGAACCCTAAGTTGCTCAAAGGTGTTGAGTCACACTGTTACACTCAGGCTACTAGGTTGAATATATAAGTGATGGACCTAAGCTGGGGAATGAATCAAGCACTTGGCTTTGATCAAGAAGAGGAACAAGCTCATAAGATGTGAATAAAAAATAAGTTTATTGCTCTTCGAATGGATACTCTAATAAATAAACCTTTTCTTCTCTCTCTTGAAGTTTTGAGTCACTTTGTGTCTCTGTGTATTTTTAGAGAAGGTATATAAGGGTTGTATTTATAGAATTCGTGACCTTGAGTCGTGTAGAACGTGGGAGAGTGGAACCAAGAATTTCAGATCTAAGAAAGACTAAGATCGTGCAAAGTCCAATCGATTGTACTCTGAGTCCAATCGATTGGGTATAAGTGTCCAATCGATTGGCCTCAATAAAGTTCTTGTTCCGTAGGCTCTAATCGATTACATAGAGATTTTCAATCGATTGGCCTCAAATAAGTTTCTGTCCCGAAGGCTCTAATCGATTTCACAAAGGTCTCCAATCGATTAGGCTATGACCATGTTCTGTCTCAAGACTCCAATCGATTTCACAGAGTCTCCAATTGATTGGGCATATATTCTATTCTGCATCATAGCTTCCAATCGATTTCACAGAGTCCTCCAATCAATTGGGTTATGTCCAATCGATTGGACAAGTTTCAATCGATCGAACTTTCCCATTAGTCAAAATATTAGACTCAGACTCGGGTTTGTCCTATGACTAGGTTTGACCATTATATTTTATTCATTTTAAACCTATTCCTATGGCCACTAAGTCACTTACCTTCATAAGCGAGCGTACACGATCTATAACTGACAAATGGGCAGTTACTCAAATGACTCATGTCGTCAACCGTCTAATACTTGCTGTCTCTGTCTTCTAGTCTTCATGTAGTCGGTGAAGAATGTGTACCACGACATCTTTACACTACACTAGTGCTCGTAGGAACGGTTACAAGAATGCTTTTATGTCAAACAGAATCTTTGCCAAATTAAATATGAAAATATTCCTTACACACAACATAGATATGAAAAAATCTGAGATAAAATATGCAAACATTCACAATCACACAAGACTCAGATTTATAGTGGTTTGACGACTCCACACCTACGTCCACTGTCCAATACTCACCACGAGTAGTATTATATTATTTTAATCATGCATTACAACATTTTCAATCGAAAATAATAATCAACCAACTAAGATTCACTTAGTCTCGATCTAATGAGAATCGTTTCTCGCTCACCTAGAGAGTCAACTTAGGCCAGTAGTCTGTTTAGAGAAGCCCTCTTTTCATGGATCTAATTTCCTCAACTCGATTTATACGAGAATCACTTCTCGATTCACCTTGAGAGTCACACTAGGCCTGTAGTATTTTAGAGAAATCGATTTCTCAAGGATTCCACCTTCCTCAACTCAATTTGATGAGTACTCACTCATCTACCAATTCTAAACAATTCAGGTTTGATAATATTGAATTCACTCTAAAAGGTTTGTTCTAGAAGATACTTATCTTTTGATGAATTCGATAGAATGATAAATTCTCGTAGAAGAATTTGCCATAGAGACGCTCTGCCAATGACGATCCTTTTCTTGGAAGAAGATGATTACAGGAAACAATACCCTTCGTAGTCTCTTCAAACAATAAGAGCAGTCTTCACAACAGATGAACTAGATTTGCTCATGTGAAGCTCTCTCAAACAGTCTAGAGCCTTCACAAAGGATATACAGATTTGCACAGGTAAAGCTCTCTCAAATTTTAAATCTCTAGACTCAAAGAATGTAAAGTAGAAATCTCTTGATTGGGTTTATTCTAATGAAGGGAGATGACTCTTATTTATAAGTAGGCCTCTCATCAATAGAACCATACCGAATATAGCCATTTGAAGGGCCAAAATGCGCTTAAAATCGTTTAAGAGATTGAGTCAAACGAGATCCAAAATGGGCGAGGTCGAACCGCACTATTGGCCGGTCGACCAGACCTCGATCGACCGAGCCTTTAGTCGGTCGCCCGCTCAGGTTAACACCTCAAAATTTTGAACTCGAGAGTTAGGGTCGACCGGACCTTCGGTCGCCTGCTCAAAAAGGTGGTCGATCGGACAGACCAGAACCATATTATATCACTACTAGACGAAGTGGGTTTGGTGTCGTTTAGTTTTGGTGTGATCGTGTTGGTTTTGGGAAAAATGGACACGAATTTTTTAGTAAAATTTTTTGCGTTATATATGGTGTCGGTTTGTTTTACAAATATGGCATCGATTTTTGGAAAATTAACGTCGATTTTTGCAAAAACCGACGCTATTAACTTGACTTAAATAAGCGATTTTCTCATCTTTGTCCCTGCGCGCCAAAACCCTTTTGCTCTCTTCTCCCTCACAAAACCCTAGCTTTGCTCCTCCTCAGCCCAAGCTCTCCCTCTCCAAGCATGTCCGTTGCTGTCGCCGTTGAACGTTGCCGCTCCCCTCCGTCGCCGTTGCACGTTGCCACTCCCCTCCATCGCCTTCGCCGCGCGCCCTAGCCCAAGTGAGTGTCTCTCACTTCCTCTAAGTGCAAATGAGTTGCATTGCCATCACTTACCATGGTTTTTGGGCTACACATGCTTGAATCTGTTTTCTATAGTTTAGGCTCAACGAACACAGGTTTATTTTTACCATTAACTTGAAACCCATATTTGATGGTGTTAGAAATTTTAGAATGGTCTGATTTTTTGTAGGGGTGATCTATATGTTGAGTAGATCACCCTCAAAAAAATTCAAATCATTCTAATATTCATAGACTGGTTTAGAAGTTGAAGAAGAATGGTCCGTCTAATTTTTATCGTTAACTTGAAACCCACATTTGATGGTGTTAGAAATTTTAGAATGCACTAATTTTTTGTAGGTGTGATCTATATGTTGAGTAGATCACCCTCAAAAAAATTCAAATCATTCTGATATTCATAGACTGGTTTAGAAGTTGAAGAAGAATGGACTGTCGATTTTTACTGTATAATTTGAAAACCACATTTAACAGGGTAAGAAATTTTAGAATAGGCTGATTTTTTTCAGGGTTATCTATATGGTGAGGAGATCACCCTCAGAAAAATTCAAATCATTATGATATTGATAGACTGGTTTAGAAGTTGAAGAAGTATGGACCGTCGATTTTTATCGTGTAACTTGAAAACCACATTTAACGGGGTTAGAAATTTCAGAATAGGCTGATTTTTTGTTGGGGTTATCTATATGGTGAAGAGATCACCCTCAGAAAATTCAAATCATTCTGATATTCATAGACTGGTTTAGAAGTTGAAGAAGTATGGACCGTCGATTTTTACCTTGTAACTTGAAAACCACATTTAACGGGGTTAGAAATTTCAGAATGGGCTAATTTTTTGTTGTGATTATATTTTTAGTGAGGAGATCATCCTTACAAAAAATCAGCCATTGATTCATCCTCTAAGAGGGTACACCAAGGTGTTGGTAAAAAATGTTGGTCACCGGAACCCAACCCATGATAATAATATATAATTTGTTAGGTGGTGACTTCTGGGAATGCTTCTAACCAAGTAAAATTTCTATCACAACCGATTGCAAATCACACAATCACAACCCAAATTTAATAACTTGTTAGGTGGTGACTTTGGGTGTGCTTCCAACCAATTCAAAAATTTTGATCGTTAGCATTGTACTTGCAGTATTATGGTTCTTTGTTAGCAGTATTATTGTTCTTTGAATTACACATCGTTGAACTATATGTATTCTCAATCAATTTTTCTTGTTTTAACTCTATATGGTTGATGTTGGATGACTACATTGGGTGTGTTTATTTGTATATATCCAAGTTTAACTGTAGCTTATAAAGTTAAAAATACTTGATATTATTCACATTTGCACAAATTAAAGTACTAGCATGAGCATGAGATCTTGAAGACTCAATCAAAGATAAGAGGTTGCACACAACATATATGCACTGTATATGGCCTGATTGAACCTTATAATCTTATCCGAGATTCAGTCTTTAATTTCTTACATGAGTTAACATAGAATTTCGAGCCTGTTCAAGGATCATTATTTGTATGAATATGAGCTTATACAAATATTGTGATCCTTGAATTGTCCAGTGTGAACAGTTTGAGAATTGATATTATTTTTTATTGATCATATATATGTAGTCTCCGTATTAGTTTAAAATTCGGTACTATTTTCTCAAATCTTCTTATACTATTTTTTGTTGATTTTCATGTTTAAAGTACTTTGGTAATTGGATTGACATAAAAATCAACATAAAATAAATGTATATAAGAAGAAGTGCGAGAAAATGCTACCGAATTTTAAACTAATATGGACACTACATATATATGACAAATAAGAAACGATATCAATTCTTGAATGGGTTAGGGAACTTTAGAGTTAATAAAGTTAGATAGAGACTGAAAACAAAATAGGGATAAGTGTCCAAACACATGCATATTAGTCTTTATCTTAATTTGTTTCAATGTGCACGATATATTTCAAGAATCGGTCGATCGGACAGACCAGAACCAAATATATGGTACTCGAGAGGTCTTTTTGCACCTTTTGACCGATCGTTCGGTCAGAGTCAGTAGACTCCAGTTGGCCGCTCAAAGTGGTCGGTCTGCCAGTCCTCACAGACCTTCTCTGAAAAATACACAAACAATAATAATATCCATCCTATGACTTTAGGATAGCTTCCAAAAGATACCAAAATAACTAGGAGACATCTAGGATTAAATTGATCCGCTGGCAACGTGCGGTGTACCCTTAGATGTATGCACATAATCGCAACATGAGATTCATTGATAGTTGAACATTCGTTGAGTGAGAACGTACTTTGATCATTCATATCTTCATGCTTGAGCTTGACTTTGTCTTCAGTTGAGCTTGATCTTGACTTTATCTTCAGTCGAGCTTGAACTTGACTTTGTCTTCAGTTGATCTTGAACATTTGGGTTGATTTTCTTCAGTTTTAATTTTTCTTTGATTTGTTGATGAAGTCCACTTGATCTTTGACACTTCAGTCTTTAGCGAACTCCTAACTCAGCTATTTATTTTACAGAAGAACTATGTATTCCTGGGATTGACAACTGAGACTTTTCAATCTCCCCCTTTGTCAATGTTAGGACAAAAATAAATAACTACCCAATTATATTATAATTTTTTGCTAAATAAAAAATAAATCAATAATGCTCCTCCTAAGTACAATAACTTCCCTCCCCCTAAGTTAACTGCCCAAATAGCTAATCTTTAAAGGATGAAGAGACAATGAGGCAACACTGTAGCTCGCGATTAGTATCGTGATTGGTACCAAACTTACTGCAAACACCCTGTAGCTACAAAAATTTGACAGAAAAATCTTTAACAATAGTTTCTTATTAGTATATTAGTCTAATCATACCAAAAATGTCTTCTCAGTACAATAGCCAAATAAAACCAAGTAAGAATCACAAATATTTTATGACAAGTATTTCAATAAAATAGAAAGCAACAAGTTTATCAAAGTAATTAATTCCAAACAATGTCTCATAATTCCCAATATAATTGATTTCTCACCTTTTTTGTCAGACATTGACAAAGGGAAGAACTCCAACCTGTGATGATAAAGAATATAATAAAATAGTAATCAATCATCCAGGAAAAAGATCATACCAAAATATATCAAACTAACGATCATCATAAAAGAAATGGTCAACAGAGTGACCAATATCCATCATCTCAAAACAAGTAAGCCAAAGTATATCAGTAGTAGATAGTACAGACCAATAGTATCAAATAATACATCCAAAAAAAATGTACTACTGATCTATAAAGAAACATAGCAAAACGTGCTCTAATCATAATCGTCATCCTCGTCGGCATCATCATCACCATCATCATCTGCATTGTCTTCTTCTTCTTCTTTTTCATCTTCATCCTCATCTTCATCTTTGTCTTCATCTTTATCTTCGTCATCTCTAGCTGCAGAAGGCACAGTCGTCTCCTCAGGTGAAGATTCTGGATAGTCAGGATGCTGAGACCTAAGAAATGAAGTCATACGTTGCTGTCGTCGAGAAAATTTGTTAATTTACACACAAAGATTATCTAACTTCGACGAAAGACCGGCAATAGATACATTGTCACACCCTGGATCTGGGCACTAGGATCCGACCCGAATGCCTGAAAAATAACCAATTTACCCAAGATCCAGAGTGATAAAAATAAAAAATAAAATACTTCGAAATAATTTTTTAAAATTATTTTAAAATGATCATAATACATAATATATTAAAATAAAAATCTTTTGTAAAGATGTTTTGGTTAAAACTTTTGTTTGATAGGCTTTTAGAATTAACATTTTAGAATTTAAGCGAATAGGCGTAAATTTTTGAAAAAAATATAATTTTAATTAAAAAATTATCTTATTAATTCTTTACTATTAAAAGTTATTTTAAGCATAGTTTGTGAATGCACTTTGTCCAAAAATATCATCTACTATTTTATTTTAACAGTTTGACTAAAAAATCTATCCTAACGATAACGGTACCCGGGTAATACGTAAAATAATAGTAAGTACCACACATCCATAAAAATTAATGTATTTGTTAAGGATTCATGTCCATATATCTAAAGGGTTAAATCAAAGAGTCTAAGAAGTCAAATATTTATCATCCACACGATTCTAGAAAATAAAACAAAATTTTAATTAATAGACGATGCGAGTCTTTAACAATTAAACTTATAAAAATGATACAAATGACAAATATCTAAAGTCCCGCATCAATCTCATCGATAATCTCAATTGTCCATCCGATCTTTTCATGCTATCGCTCTCATCAAGTACATCAACTCCAAAATTCACACCATCCTCAATTAAGTCAAAAATATTTGATAAATACTATGAGCCAAAGCCCAGTAGATAATCCATTGTACACCGCATATATATCACAGATAATATCACATATTCTAATCTAAAAATCATGACATATTCAATGCATAACAGATGATATAAACCAGTAATGTCAAGAATAATAAATATTTTTGACGATTAGCCCAATAATATTATATTCATATATTTATAACTATAACCCAATCTTGGGTCTCCTTCTCTTTCCCACACCGGGAGTAGCCCAAAGGCTCTTCTGCAGGGGTTTTGGGCTTTCACCTTAGGGCTCTTGGCCCTTCTTAATTTTTATTTCCGCGGGTATCCATTAGGATCACACCTGAACTAATACTTCAATATTATACAAAATTATTATCTATAACCTTTTTTTTCTGGCACACCGGCAGATTCGATCAAATCCGAATCACAATAATATCCACAGTATCATCAATTAAGAACATACATATAACATGATTAATAAAGTAAAATAAGGGAGATTATCTATTAAATATGTAGGTGTGTAGCGAATATTTTTATATTCAATTTGGCAAAGATTCTGTTTGACATAAAAATATTCTTGTAACCGTTCCTACAAGCACAAGTGTAGTGTGGAGATGTCGTTGTACGCATGCTTCGCCAAGTACGTGAAGACTAAAAGACAAAGACAGCAAGAATCAGACGGTTGATGACATGAGTCATTTGAGTAACTGCCGATTTGTCAGTTAACGATCGTGTATGCTCAATTAGGAAGGTAAGTGACTTAGTGGCCATAGGAGTTGGTTAAAATGAACAAAATATAATGGTCAAACTTAGTCATTGGACTGACCCGAGTCTAAGTCAATAAAATTGACTAATGGGATAGTCCAATCGATTAGAGACTTTGTGTAATCGATTGAAAGCTACGAGGCAGAAACTTATTTCAGCCCAATCGATTGGAGACTCTGTGAAATCGATTGAGTCTTCGGGATAGAAACTTATCTGAGTCAAATCAATTGGAGACTCTGTGAAATCGATTAGAGTCTTCGGGACAGAAACTTATCTGAGTCAAATCGATTGGAGACTCTGTGAAATCGATTGGAACCTTCAGGACAGAAAGTTATCTGAGTCAAATTGATTGGAGAACTCTGTGTAATCGATTGGTGCCTTTGGAATAGAAATCTTATTGAGCCCAATTGATTGGACACTTATCCCCAATCGATTGGACATGGCCCAATCGATTGGACCCAGTGTACAATCGATTTGACCATGTACAGAATTGGTCTTTCTCAGATCCAAAATTCATGGTTCTATTATCCCACGTTCTACACGACTCAGGGTCTTGGAATTCTATAAATACAACCCTTCTATGCTTTCTCTAAACACACACAAAGACACAGAGTGACTCAATCTTCAAAAGAGAGAAGAAAATATTATATTTATTAGAGTGTCCATTTGAAGAGCAAGAAACTTATTTTCCATTCACATCTTGTAAGCTTGTTCTCTTCTTGATCAAAGCCAAGAGCTTGATCCTTTTCTCAGCTTAGGTCTTCCACTTCTATATTCGACCTTGTAGCCTGAGTGTACCAGTGTAACTCAACACTATTTGAGCAACTTAGGGTTCGGGGTGTAGTGAATCCTTCACCTTCTGTAAAGGCGGGAGTGTTGAGAATTAAGATCGGAGGAGCCGATTAACGGTAGGTTTGGGGTGTACCAAACTGAACAAGCGGACAAGGCTTCTTGGTTGGAAGGGCGTGCGTGGATTCGTAGCGTTGATTCAGAGGACGTAGTCGCATCGGTAGTAGGCCTTGGCTAAGGTTGGAAGCTGTATTTGCAACGGTGCTGCGTAGGTAACCTTTGTTTCGTTTAACTTTTCAGTTAGTGATACTTTCCGTCTGGACGTGGTCCAGTGGTTTTTCCTTGGCTAAGGTTTTCATGTAAAAATTTATTGTCTTGTGTGATTATTTATTTGTATTCCGTAATCTATCTTGATTAGATCAAATGATAAAAAGATAATATACCACGGAGGTATATTCGATTTGAGTTGGTGTGATAATCTTTTATCAAACACTAAGACATGTGATTTTATTCTCTTACCACAGACCAATAAAACTGTGTAGGTATAAATAATTTTTAATACCTAATCAACCCCCTTCTAGGTATATTGAGTTAAAGAGAACGGACCGGTGAAATTTTAAGTTTTATATGCAATAAATCATTTGAATTTATTTGGAGATAAAGAGCCGTAAATTACATTTAAGGCCCTATTGTTACCATTATATGCATTTCTTTTTATAACAGACCAAGTATTTTTACTCTTAGTTTTAACTGTGGTTTCATCACCAACAGTGATATCTTTAGTGGGCCAAGTCCAGTCCTCTTCGATGGATTCCCAAATCCTTTAATCAAGGGATTTTAGGAATGTACTCATTATAGCCTTCCAATAAGCATAGTTTGAGCCATCGAATAAAGGAGGTATAAAAATAGAGTTTCCCTCTTCTCTTATAGCCATATTAGGGAAAAGGATCTCACTTACGTGATTAAACCTTAACCATAGAAGAATTAGTCAATGTGGTCATTAATGATGAATCTCCAAAAATTGGTGATAATATAGATGAGATGGTAGAGCTTACGAATACTGAGAAAGGTGAAACTAATATTCATAATCCAGAAAAACCCAAAGAATGGAAATACATTAAAGATTATCGTAATTCAAAAATTATTGGAGACAAGGATAGTGGTGTATGTACAAGACGTCGATTGGAAAATATATCATGTCATTTATGCTTTACCTCTAAGATTGAACCAGGAAACATTAAAGAAGCTCTCTTAGATGAATATTAGATAAATGCTATGCAAGAAGAGTTGAATCAATTTAAGAGAAATGATGTTTGGTTTCTAACCCCTAGACCCTTGGATAAAAATGTGATAGGAACTAAATGGATATATAAGAATAAACTTGATGAGAATGGAGCTATAACTAGAAATAAAGCTAGATTAGTGGTTTAAGGATACTCTCAAGGTGAAGTGATTGATTTTGATCAGACGTTCGCCCTAGTGGCTAGACTAGAATCAATTATGATTCTTTTAGCGTTAGCCTGTGTCCTAAAATTTAAACTCTATCAAATAGATGTTAGGAGTGCTTTTCTGAATAGAATTTTGGAAGAAGAAGTCTATGTAGAACAACCTAAAGGTTTTAAAGACCCTCATAAAAGTAATCATATCTACGACTTAAGAAAATATTGTATGGGTTGAAACAAGCACCAAGAGCTTGGTATGAAAAATTAACTCAATTTCTATTAGAGAATGGATTTACAAGAGGAACGGTTGATAAAACATTGTTCATTAAGAAAATAGATAATGATATTTTGATATCCCAAATATATGTTGATGATATTATTTTTGGCTCAACCACTGAGATACATGTTTTAGAATTTGCTCAAGCCATGAAATTTGAATTTGAAATGAGCATGGTAGGTGAACTGAATTTCTTTCTAGGTCTTCAAGTTAAACAATTAAAAAATAATATTTTTCTTTTTCAATCTAAATATTCTAAAGAATTGCTTAAAAAATTTGGCCTAAAATCATCTATATCTGCTCACACTTCTATGAGCACTAGTATTAAACTCACTAAGGATTTGAGTGGTAAATCAGTTGATCAGATCCTGTACAGGAGTATGATTGGTAGTCTTCTATATCTCACAGCTAGCAGACCTGATATTGCTTTTAGTGTAGGAGCCTGTGCTAGATATCAATCTGATCCAAAAGAATCTCATCTCTCGGCTGTTAAAAAAATTATTAAATATGTCGGTGGTACTATCGAATATGGTATCTGGTATCCTCTTGAGACTAACAGTGAAATTGCTGGTTATTTAGATGTCAATTGGGTAGGAAATGTTGATGATCGTAAGAGCACTAGTGGTGGGTGTTTCTATATTGGAAATTGTTTAGTCGCTTGGCACAGCAAGAAACAGAATGCTATATCTTTGTCCACAGCTGAAGCAGAATATATTATTGCAGGCAGTTGCTGTGCCCAGTTGATTTGGATGAAACAAATGTTGGATTATGAAATCAATCAAGAATCTATGAATTTACTCTGTGATAATACGAGTGCGATCTGTATTTCTAAAAATACTGTACAATACTCTAGAACCAAACACATGGATATTAGACATCATTTTATTCGAAAGTTGGTTGAAGAACAGATAATTTCATTAGAGTATGTAAATACTGAAATTCAACTGGCTGATATTTTGACTAAACCTTTGGATTTGCTCAGATATGAATATTTGAGAAAATCTATCAGAATCTGTCCCATTGATTGATTTGTGTTGATATTGACTGAAATATTTAATTATCATTGAAAATCATAGTATAAATATTTCAGTTAATTCTTGAGTCGACTCATTTGAAATAATGATTGGCTAATATTGTTTGGAAATTTGTTTGGTATTCTTTGAAAATCTTGATTGTTCGAAAAAATTTATTTTATTTTGGGATAATTTTGTGTTTAAAATGATATTCACAAAAGTCAGGCCATTGGAGTACATTTTGAGGCATTTGGGTTTGCGAATTTATAATTTGCGATGTTGGGTCGACCGAACAAAAGGTCCGATCGACCAGAAAAATTTGTTAGTTTTTGCAATTTGATTGGTTGCGAGGACGGGCCGACCGAACACTTGGTCCGATCGACCGAACATGTCCGGTCTACCGACCATTATGACTGGTCAACCGCGCCTCGCACCCGAATGGCTTATACTTTTCGTGGGTGGGTCGACCCATGCCCGGTCCACCGCCCTTGTTTATATATAGTTTCTAATCGATTTTGGGTCATTTGATACTCTATTTGAAATCCTAGAAATTATCTTTGGAGTCTCTCATCCTCTTTGGGAAATCCTTAGCTTTCTACTATAATTTCTTTCTAGAGATTCTTATTTTCATCATTTTCTGTGGTGAAATTTTCTCTGTGATTTGTAAACGACTTCAAAGGGAAAAAGAGCAAGAGGGGAATCATCTTCTAGTGATCTCTATCCCCTTAGCTTGTTCATCAATCCTATGGCAAGGGCTAGCTTCATGAAGAACTATATCAAAAGAGCCGTTGCTATTGAGCGTGGGGTCATCGAGAGCGAGTTGACAATGACTGGGATTCCCAACCTTCTTAATTCGATAGGTTAGTCTAAACTTTTGTCAATTTCTGGTGTTGCATATCTTGAGTTAGTTAGGATATTCTATTGTAATTTGAATAATCATGATCCAGATGATCCTTTTCTTTATTCTGAGGTTCGAGGTGTTCGTTTTAAAATTACATTATCTTTAATCTCAAAGATAACAGGTCTTCCTCGAGTGCCTAATGGAGGAACTTTCCCACCTTCCCTACCTCTCAAGAACAAAAAGGCTATTTCAAGAGCCATTTGTGGGAAGGTAGTTCATTGGTCATCTGATTTGGCTACAAGGGAATTACTTCCCATGTATCATTTGCTAGGTTTGATTTTCTCCTACAACTTGGTCCCTAAGACGGGACATCGGAGTGAAATTGGACCCTATATCTACTATCTTCTGTATTGTGTCTCTCAAGGCACGAAAATTTGTGGTCCATCAGTAATTTTTCATCTCATGGTTGAGAATTTGGCGATTGAGAATTGCAAGCGGTCTTTGCCTTTTGGCATTTTAGTTTCAAAAATTCTGAGTCATTACAAAGTTTCTATTTTAGACTCTGATGAAACTATGCGTCCCATCTCACTTATCAATCAAGCTAGTTTTAGCAAGATGTTGGTTGGTGAACCGTCTATGTCTGCTCCTGTTTCTACTTTTACTTCGAGTTCTGAATCACATCGTTTCTCTCTATTTGTATCTATTGTAGGTCTCTCGTCCAAGTTGGACAATCTTTGTGCGTCGATTGACAAATTTTTTCGACGTCAGCAGCGTATGACTTCATTCCTTAGGTCTCAGCATCCTGACTATCCAGAGTCTTCACCTGAGGAGACAACTGTGCCTTCAGCAGCTGGCGATAATGAAGAAGAAGATGAAGACGAAGATGAAGATGGGGATGAAGATGAAGAAGAAGGAAATGATGCAGATGACGATGATGGTGATGACGATGACGATGATGATGAATTTGACTAGAGCACGCTTTACTTTTTCTCTCTTTATAGATTAGTAGTACATGTTGTGTTGATGTATTATTTGATACTATTGGTCTGTACTATTTGATACTGATGTACTTTGGCTACTTTGTGTGGATGTTGGATATTGGTCACTATGTTGACCGGTTTATTTTATGATTTATTTTGATATATTTTGGTATGATTTCTCTTTCCTGTATAATTGATTAGCATTGTCTTATATTCTTTATCATCACAGGTTGGAGTTCTTCCCTTTGTTGATGTATGACAAAAATGGGGAGAAATCGATTATAATGTGGATTAGGATAATGTGAATTATAATGTGGATTATATTGATAACACTTATTGCTTTTACTATCTTATTGAACTGTTTGTCATAAAATATCTGTGATTCTTATTTAGTTCTATTTGATTAAATGTACTGAGAAGACGTTTTTGGTATGTTTTTGACTAATATATTAATTAGAAGCTATTTTGTCAAAGATTTTTTCTGTCAAGTTGATTATTTTGTAGCAACAGGTTGTTTGCAATAAGTGTGGTACCAATCATGATACTAATCGCAAACTACAGCGTTGCTTCCTTGTATCTTCATCCTTCCAAGAAAAGCTATTTGGGCAATTAACTTAGGGGGAGTGAAGTTATTGTACTTAGGGGGAGCATTATTGATTTGTTTTGTAATGGGCAAAAAATGTAATATAATTGGGTAAGTATTTGTTTTTGTCCTGGCATTGACAAAATTAGAGATTGAAAAGTCTCGGTTGTCAAATCCCAGGAATACTTAATTCTTCGGTAAGTATATGTATTGTTGTGCCTCGAATCCCCTGAAGATTGAAGCATCAAAAATCAAGTGGACTTCGACAAAACAAAATAAGGATTAAAGCTGAAGAAAAGACAACCCAAGTGTTTAAGATCAACCGAAGACAAAGTCAAGATTATCAAGTACAACTGAAGATAAAGTCTAATGATCAAGCTCAACTAAAGACAAATTCAAAAGCTCAAGTACGTTCTCACTCAATGAATGTTCAACTATGAAGAAACCCGTGTTGCGGTTACTTACGCAAATCTGAGGGTAAAACTGCATTGCCGGCGGATATTGTTGTACCCTAGATGGTTAAATTTTGGTTAGAGATTGTGCGTGTGATGAGAAGAAAAATTCTCAAAAATTTGGTAGCATTCGGCTATGGACAAAACTGTCCGGCCGATCGACTCATTTGTGCGGGTGACCGAAGGTCCGGTCGATCGGCCAAAATGGTCCGGTCGACCCTAACTCTCGGGTTCGAGAAATTTGGCTTAAAGCCTGAGCAGGCGACCGACTAAAGGCTTGGTCGACCGGCCAATAATGCGGTTGACCCCGCCAGTTTCGGATCTCATTTGACAAAATCTTTTATGCGATTAGAAGCGTATTTTGGCCCTTCAAACGGCTATATTCGGTATAGTTCTAACAAAGGGAGGCCTGCTTATAAATAAGAGCCCTCTCCCTCTAATAGAATCAACCCAATCAAAAGATCTCTACTTTACTTTACTTGATTGTCATTCTTTAAGTCTAGAGATCTGGAATTTGTGAGAGCTTCATCAGAGCAAAATTGAGAATTCATTGTGAAGTCTCTAAGTGTTTGGAAGAGACTATTTGGTATTGTTAGTCTGCAAGAATCTTCTTCTAAGAAGAGGATTATTCTTGGCAGAGCGTCTCTTGGGCAAATTCATTTCCAAAGGACTTTCCATTCGATCGTATTCATCGAGAGGTAAGCGTTTCTATGAATCAATACCTTGTTGATAGAATTCGATATTTATAAACACTGTTATTTTGTGATTGGCGGATGAGTCTGGACTCATCTAACTGAGTTGTGGATTGTAGATCCAAGAGAAAAGAATTTCTCTAAATAGACTACAGGCTTACGCTGACTCTCTAGGTGAGCGAGAAGCGATTCTCGTTAGATTGAGACTAAGTGTAATCTTAGTTGGTTGATTATTTATTTTGATTGAAAATGTTATAATGCATGATTGAAATAATATAATACTACTCGTGGTGAGTATTGGATAGTGGACGTAGGTGCAGAGTCATCGAACTACTATAAACCTGAGTCTCGTGTGATTGTGAATGTTTGCATAATTATTTCTCATTTTTTCCATATCTATGCTTCTGTGGATGATTGATATATTAATTGCTTGATCCTTTTCCGCCTTGTGTGATCAATAAATTTTTAATCCATAAAGAATTCGTAGAGGAATTAAAAATTGTCATATTCACCTCCCTCTAAGACTTAACTTGGTAATTAAAAGGGAATTTCAGGAGCAATAAATCAAAGATAGTAAATGTAAAGAGACAACAATCAACAACACAAGAATATATAGTGGTTCGGTGTATCAACACCTACGTCCACTCTCAGAATAGCTCTACTGAGCTTGTCACCTTTTTAACTTAATATTTAAGCAACCTTACAATATTGAATAGGGTAAAGAACCCGGTCTCGATCGCAATCGATATGGATGGAGTAAGGTCGTAACCAAACTCCAACTCAGTCAAGATTCACTTGACTCGAGCAGCATAACAGTAGGACATGTGATTTATCAATCAAGAGATTTTTTCTAGGAAAAACTCTTTGCTACCAAACAAGCTATCTCTTAATCGAGATTGACGAGGAGTACAGAGCTTCGATGTTGTTGAAGCTAAACCAAGCCTGCAGATCGAAACCACGTACCAATCACCAAGTTGATATGGAGTCGAAGAGCGCAAATCACCAAAGTCGATCTCCCACACAAGACTAGCAAGCTAGACCACTGAAGCAAGCACATCACAAGGCTAGCAAGAGATCAAAGGAGTAAGAACAAAAGCTTGACAGCTTAAAACAATTCTCTTGGTAAATAGGAGCTCAAGAGAAGGCTGAGTGAATTAGTAAAGAATAAGGGTAGGTGAGAGGGCTATTTATAGGAGGGGTAGGGAAATGCACGCATGCCATTCGAGGATTTACTGGACTGGTCGCCCGGTTTGACAGAAACCCTCTTCTAGGGTTTCCCACCATGGGGAACCTTTATTATATGTTGGGGGTGCTTCTAAATGTGTCCGAGTAGACTTCCTGGGAATTTTCCAAGTCCAACATTCCTCAGTCTCAGCTGTCGTCATTCGAATCACCGCTACACGCTGTCCCAGGTCCAAGATAGAGAGCCAATATCAGTTACATAAATACCCAAGGTTGTTATGGAATTGACAACACAAGGTATACTTATCAATTTATAGTAATAAAAGTCAAGGCATTACATGCTAATCATGGGGTAGTGGACATTTGGTGGGGACCTTAGAAAAGTGGCTCTTATAAGACCAAAATCTGATAAATATATTCCTTATGTTGTCAATTTCAGAATAACCTTGGGTATTTATATATAATCTCTATTATGATGATTGCCGAGGACTTAGAGAGCGAGACTCGGTGTTTCTGAGAAAAGGCTTTGGGAAGATCCTTAATGCACAATGGGGACTTGAGATCGTTAACTTGTGCAAACTGCTAGAGTCCCACTTTTAGAGAAGGGTTGACCAGTCTTGGAGACAGGGCGATTGATGGGAAATGACTACTAGTCGACCGGTCTGACCACTAGTCAACTGGTCAGGCCAAGCGACCGGTTTGATAGGTCGGTTGATCGGCTTCGGGTTTCCTAGAATTGCGAGCTTTTCCCCTCATCTCTCTCCTCGACTATAAATGCCCTTCCCCCTACCCATAATCTTCATTAATTCACTTAGCCTTCTCTTAAGTTCTTCATTTCCAAGAGAATTTGTTTGAGTTCTCTTTGCATCCTGTGATGGTTCTCTTAACTGGCCTTTGTGGAAGATTTAGTTTGGTGACTTGTCCTTGATATTCGCTCAAAAGTGCTTATTTTAAGTAATTATCCTTCTAGCGTTATCACACTCTCCTACGAAAAATTACTTTTTTTATCAACATTTTTACGTAAGAGTTTTTCTCATTACGTAGAACACACTTTTTTGGTTAAAATGGTATATTCGCATGCATTCATACGCATTTATTCGACCTACACGCGAAGCCATTCTCATTACGCGATTTTTTTACCGCAGGAGCACTAATTGGGCAATTTTGATGGAATGCGGGCCTATAATCAACTTTCAGAACCTGGGTTCAAAGCTCAAGAGCCAACAGGTTGAGGATGAGAAGATATAGGCGAAAGACGGGAAGAGCCAAAGAGTCAAAAAATCCTGAGAGAAAATCAAGAGAGAAGGAAAGACAAGCCCTCAAAGAAGAGACCAAAGAGATTAAAGCTTGATCAAAGAGCACAAGTCAAAGAATTGCTCAGTTGGTAAAGCATGCAGAAGACCAAGTCAAAGACTAGGGTTCAAAACCCTCTGCTAGCATTTTTCTCTTTTGTAATATTTTCTCTCTCCTCTCTCTAGATCCCCATTCTCTCTCTACTCACAAATCCAAATCATCCGATCTCCACCGTCCGATCGCCATCACATCGTCCGATCCTAAAATCAAATGATCCTCAGGTAAGATGATCTGATCCAATGGCCAGGAAAATCACCATTCCTTTGGCCCATTATTTTACTGGTCTATGATCTAGCCAGTGGCCAACGCACTCTGGGCCCATAATTTTAGGCATCATCCTTCGACATCCTGGCTTACCCATCTGATGGCCTATGGCCCTCAAATTCATGGCCTATGCGTGGACCACTTGGAAGATAATTCCTACAAAAGGGGGAGATTGACGGTGATGATTGCATCAAGAGAACCAACTCATGTTTAAAAGAAAGAAATCTTATTTTAAACATGTTTTCTTTAAAAAGAATTTGAAAAGAAGAGTTTTAGAAAAAAAAAAAAAAGGGTTTTTCTTTTTCTTTGTTTTTAGAAATGTTTTTAAGAAGAGAGGTTTTCTTTTTTTTAGATAAATTTGGTCGAAAAGGTGAGGGGCTTGATTGAGGGCTGGACCAAACCCTAATGGTCCACATGATGAGTGCCCCACGTTTTGATAAGGGGAGTTTCCAAAAAAATAAAAAATAAAAAGAAGGAAATATAATAAAAAAAAAAAAAAAAAAAAAAAAACGTAGGTTTCTAATCTAGAAACTCACGGTTTCTAGAGCAAGACGTTGTGGCTCTAAAACGGACTGCCTTTTTTTCCATCATGGAGGATATATACCCAAAATCTCCCCCATCTCTTCATCTCCTCTGAACCTCACAACCGCCCCCATCTCTCTACCCCATTCCACACACGTTCTCCTCTCTCTCTCAAGCTCTTCAATCTGAAACCGTCCTCACCATCTCTCCCAAAAAAAGAGAAAACCAGAAAAAAAAGGGAGGAGAGAAGAAGGGGGGAAGAAGAAGAAGAGGAGAAGGAGAGTCTCCTTCTTGGTCACCTGCTGCTGGAGCACCGCCCACTCAACCTACAGTCCAACCCTCTCCACCATTGGATGAGCTGTTGCTCCCCTCAACCACCGTGCAACCTTCTTTTTCCACCGCCTCCATTACTGGAGTTGCAGGTCTGCAACTCCGGCCCGCTGAACTGGTCTTCTTCTCCCTTTCCTACCTGCAACCTCACCTAAGACGTTGCTGCATCTCCCTTCAAGACCGGACCACAACCCCTGCACCTCCACTCCCAAGATGCCTTCACCATCCACATCGCCTCCAGCTGCTGCTCCCCTCCATGTTCTGGCAAAAGTTCAAGCCACCACTACCGCCTCCATCATCTCCACACGAAACCAGCCACCACCGTTTCACTTCAGGTCCAGCCACTCTACCGCCTCAGCCATCAACGACCACAGCACCAGCCGTCCTTCATTGCTCACCAAGCCATCATCTTCATCACTACCGCTCCCAAGATCTCTAAACTAAAACCGATCCCTCCATAGTGCAGTCCGTCCACGACTTCCTCTTTCCTCAATTAAAAAAAAAAAAAAAAAAAAAAAAAAAAAGGAGAAAGAAAGAAAGAGAAAGAAGAAGAGAAGAGAAGAAGGAGGGAAGGACGCCCTCACCTGTCCAAGCCTTTACCGCATGCTACCTGCAATTTCAACATCCTTCATCTTCATCTACCACCCACAACACCTCCATAAGCCGCCCAGCCACCACTGTTTCATCTCCACGCACATCAATCCCACGCCCCCAGCCTCTATCACCAACACATCATAACATGGAACACCACCACCACTCACTTCCATTTTCCTTATCGGGTAAGTCATCAAATTAGCAATTCCTCTCTCTAGCTCTAGTCCTTTCTCTCTCTATTTTCTCTCTTTCTAGATCTACCTAGCACTTTCTCTCTCTAGACTTCTCTCTAGTTTATCTCTCTAGATTCGTCTTTTATTCTTTTCCGAATTAATGTTGCTTTATTTTATTTTAGTTAGTTTAATTAATCTCTTAGCATTGTAAACATTTTTTTTATTCAATAAAAAGATTGATTAGTTTGTTTTTTTTATTTATCATTGCGTTTCAATTTGTTCGAGCTGTTAGCATGTTTGATCGAGTCTCCAACTAATGCATATTTTAAAAATCAATTTTTTCCACCACTCTCACCTCTCCGATATTTTCTCAGCATTTTCTGTGTCATTCTTTGTTCTAAAATTGCGTACCCTAACCCCGAGTGCGGATCGACATCTGACATGAATCCCTATACAAAGTTATATTTTGCAAGATAATCGGATCTTTACAAATTATTGTTGATTCTAGGGTTTCCGAATCTAACGACGCGGAAAAACTCTAGTTTCAGTCCTCTTCAATTCCAAGGGCGCTTCGAGTGGTTGGTCTGAGTTCTTATCAGAGTAGCTGTACGTTTGGCTTTATGTTTCAATAACATTGAAGCTTCCTCTCCAATCTCGATTGGGAGGTAACTTTGATTGATAGTTGAGAGTTTTTCTTAGAGAAGCTCTCCGTATAATCTTATATATTGTTGTTCTGCTTGAGTCAAGAGGAATCTTTACTGAGTTGGAGTTTGATTGAGACCAGACTCCGTTTACATCGATTGCGATCGAGACTGGGTCCTTTACCCTATTTAATATTGTAAGGGTGCTTAAATATTGAATTAAAATGTTGTAAAGCTCATAGGAGCTATTTGAAGAGTGGACGTAGGTGATACACTGAACCACTATAAACTCTTGTATTGTGGATAATTATCTCTTTTTTCTCTTATTGCTTTCAATTGATTATTTTGTTATATGCAAGCACATTAATAATCAACTTAGAATAATTTTAAATTAGACCTATTCACCCTCTCTAGGTCTTCTCGTATAAATATCAATTGAACTTCAATTGGTATCAGATCTTAACACTTGTGCAAAATGTTTAAATCACCTAAGTGAGATCCATTTTCCTTGATATGGCTATGAGAGAAGAAGGGGAAGATGGTAACTCTGTATCTAGACTATCCTTGTTTGATAACTCAAACTATGCCTACTGGAAGGTTAGAATGATTATATTCCTGAAATCTCTTGATGGAAGAGTTTGAGAATCCATTTAAGTGGGTTGTACATGACCTATTGAGTAAGTCACTATTGGAGAAGAAGCCACAGTCAGAATTAAAAGTAAAATTGCTTGGTTTATTCTAGATAAAGATGCATATAATGTTAACAATAGAGTTTTGAATGCCATTTATTGCTCTCTATCTCTTAATGAATTTAAAAGAATTATTACTTATAAAACTGTTAAACAAGCTTGATATATTTTAGAAATTACTCATGAAGGAACTAATCCTGTTAAAATTTCTAAACTACAAATGCTTACAGCTCAATTTGAAATTATTAAAATAAATAAAGATAAAACATTTACTATATTTTATACTAAACCAAATGATATTATTACCTCTATGTGTGGTCTTGGCGAAATCGTCCCAGAATAAAAAATTGTTAGAAATATCCCTAAGATCATTAACTAATAAGTTTGATCCTAAAACAACTGCTATAAAAGAAAGTAAAGATATAAAATAACATTAAAATAGAAGAATTAATAGGATCAATTCAAACTTTTGAACTTAAACTTCAACCCTTTATTAAAAAGAAAATTGTTTTAAGAACTTCAAACAATGATAGCTAATGAATTTGATGATTTAGAGGAAGAAGTTGCCGTAATGGTCAAAAGATTTAGAAATGTTTTTAGAAACAAAGATAAAAGAGAAACTTTAAATCTAAGGGAATAAACTTTTTTGAAAAATTTAATAATATCACTAGAGAGAAAATTCATGCTATAAATGTAAAGGTTATTGCCACATTTCTAATGAATGTGCCAACAATAGAAAAAATAAAACTAAAGCTATGAAAACCTCTTAGGATTATGATTCTGAAAATGAAACAACTTCAATTAGTAATAATGTAGAATTTGATCGAATAGAAGCTTTAATGATTAAGTCTAATTATAATGAAATTCCTCACTTAGATAAAGAAGATAGTGAAATTAATATAGAATCTAATAATGAAGATAATAAAGATCTACAAGAAGCATATAATAACTTATATCAAGAAAGTATAAAACTTGCTCAAATTTGTGATAACCAGAAACTTAAAATAAATAAACTTAGTAATGAAAACTCTTCACTCGTCATAAAAATCTGTGAAATCATTGAAAATCAAAAAGAAAAAAATATAGAATGAAAAGGAAACATCTCTTCAGAATGAAATCTCTCAACTTAAACTCATTTGATTGCCGGTAGCTTAGAGAGGCTGCGAGCTGACATTTCTTTGTGATAAAACTTTTAGGTGTACGAATCTGTTGATTAGAGAGGCTGCCAGCTGACATTTCTTTGTGATATAACTTTTAGATGTAAGAATTTGTTGATCACCTGTGAGCTATTATGCTTAGGGGTGTGTTTGTTTGGGGATTCTTGACCGTTGTTGTAGATTACCCATTTGTCCGATTAGTTTTCTGTTTGTATGTTTGGTTCTTCGTTAGTCTGACTTAGCCATTTATTCGGTTTCTTGTTGGATGTTCTTTTACTTGGACATCTTTACCCCTTGTATGATGGTTGCCTTTGCGGGTTTTCAGGTGTCCATTAGGTGTACAATTTTTTGGGAACTTCCAGATTAGTATTTACAGAGAGATGCTGCCCGAGAGGTTGCTCGGTGGCAATTGTGTCGGTTGTGTCATGCTGTCCAGATGCTGTGATGTGCATCTCAAGGTGGACACATGTCATCGTCTCAAGATGCTGGAAAAATCTAGTACCCACAGTGGAGTAGAGACATGCCAGGTTTTACCGGAAAATTGGCTGGGCTCGGGCTGGATTTTGGGCCTGGGCCAGAATGTAGACCCCTAGAGGCATTTGAGGTAGTAGAGCCTCGGGTCAGTTCTATTTGTCAAGCGTGGCCTTTTCAGAAGAGTTCATATAGGTCTCTCTTAATGTCGAGACCTTGGATAGAGCTTGACATGTAGCATGACAGAGCATTTGTGGGCTCCCAGCCGGTTCAACATCACATTTGGGCCCCTATCAAGGGCCTTGGTAAAATTTCGATGCCCATACCAGGCCTCGTGCGAATGCTTAAGATCTCTAGACTCACTACCTTCTGGCCAAGTGGGAAGGGTGTTGTCTTGATCAAGCTGCACCCCAATCTTCTTCGTTGCCAAACTTTCAATCCTTCTAAGACACCTAGGAGAAGTGTAGTGTGTGAACAAGCAAATACCGTTCTCAGGTTAAGCAGAGAGAATGGCAGCTGAGGCCTTGTGGTAGAGTGCAGTTCAATCTCTAGCCTCTGCATAAAGGGAGACATATTCCCCTCTGGCATTCACTTGTTTTTGGTGAGCCGCTCAATTACCTGTTCATTGGGTGCTGGCTTTGCACCTTTATGTTGCATTTCCACTTGTATTATTTGTTGGAGTTGCTCGAGGTTGTCTACGCCCCAAAGTAATGGTGCCGGATCTTCCTTCAGTTCATACAGTACATAGCCACAGATGGATACCCCTGCTTAGTGAAACTTGTACACGAAGAAGCTGCTTGACAGGGAACCTAGCCTGCCCTACAGCTAGGGGCTTACAGCAAGGTGCCTAGTTGACACCTAAATGGGTCCTAGCTGATTTCAGTGCCAAGTTAACACTAAGAGCCAGGTTGAGTCGTGGGCTCAATCCCCTGCCAGGGTTGCCTTGTGGGCTTCACCCACCTAGGAAACAACTGGTCCAGTGGTTAGAACCGCCTGCCTGTTTAATTGGCAACCTAAAGGTCACTAATTTCCGATGATATTTTGGTCTAATCCACTGGCGTAACATGTCATTTCACACCCTCATCCACTGATGAACTGGGTTTGAGCCCTAGCCAGGCGATGTAAGGTCATTTACATGGATATCATAGTTACGGTAGAAAATGGGCTAGTTGATGTTGAACCTTGATTTTGAACGGTGCTTTGTTTTTGCACCACGGTCAGTTAATAACCCTAAGAATAGGAAGAAAAAGAACTTGGTCTCTGGTAACTTGTTTGAAGAACTCTTACGTAAAATTGTTACACAAGTAGGATCTTGGTGAAACAAAGAGCAAAGACCACTGATTATTATTGCTACACAGCAGTATATTTCACATCTAGGAAGGCCCAAAGTGGCGTTTCATTACTTCTCCTGCAGCTTCAACCTGGAGGTCATATGCTCAGATCTCTGCCCAAAAAACATAAAAAGATTACCAAAAAAAGGTATGCACTTATTTAATGTATCAATAAGGAACAGGTAAACAGCCAGAATATAAAAGAGCAAGGCCCAACTGATTGTCAGATAAGATGGTAAGCTGTTATGGTTCTGATTGATTGTTCACAAGCAGTTAATATCACAATCAACTTCGGAGGGGCAAGCACGGTGAACGTGCTCCTCATAAAAATAATAATTTAGTTTAATAAAAATATGAAATTATAAATAAATAAATATATTTAATAAAGCACTCATCAGTGATCTTTCATCGCCATTTTTTTAGAAATAAATGACAAATAAATAAGCAACCATATACCGATCAAAGAAAAAAAAAAAAGCAACCAAATGTGTTTTCCTCGATTAAAAAATCTGTTCACGTCAATCTTTTGTTCATGTTCTGTAATCTCATCACCATCCAAGTGCCCCTTTGGATTATTGGATAGACATGAGATATTATGCAAATAGATGATGAACCATCCCCCTCCCTTCCTCTTAAAATTGTTCCACTGCCATTATGGAGCTTTTTGGTGGTTGGGCTGAATTTTGAGGCACAAAAGGGGGCTGTCAAAACTCCAAATGCATGCACTCCCAAAACAAAGTTGGCACGGCACACATCCGAAATAGAGCTAGCTATGTTTTGGGGCTTGTCAAAATGTGCTATAACCCTAGTCCCACTTTGCCGCTGTTATAGTGTATTCAACACAAACATTTGTGAGAATAGCATCCAGTGCTTATTTTAGTTCCCTCCTCCAACCAGGGAAGAAGCTAGTGCCTTCTTCCTTCTAATTGTATAGTGCAAGAAAATAACTGACCTGTTCAGTGTAAGGCAAAAACTTCCCATCAAATGTTACAACAACACGATCCTTGCCATCAAGGCCTTTAACTTTGTCAACCGAGCAGTAGAAGTCTATAGCTGACATACTAAGCATGAAAAAAAAAACAGTTGTCAAGTAAATTCAAGCCATCCAATTTTTATTTCCTAGCAATCAAAGGCTTAAATTGAAATGAAAAAGAGTTGGGGTTTTTTATTTCTAATTTGATATTCATTTGTTCAAGATTTTTTTTTTTACATTTGAAAAAATAAAAAGTTGCATGTCAAAAAGTTGGGAGTGATGAAAGTTGGTAATTGGGAAAAACAACAAACATAAGAGATGAAGAGAAACAAGAATAAATCTTTGCAACAGAGTGAACTAAAAGAAAGTCATAATTAATATTTTTTTTTCCTCCTCCGTTTTACAGGAAACTTGCATATGCCCCAAAACAAGGTCATCAGCTAGACAGAATTCTGAACATCTAGATACCAGAACTTCCCAAGTCAGCAACCACTTCTTTTGTTTCACTTAGAAGAGGAAACAACCTCCTGGCAAGAAGCAGCGTCCTATAGCTTGACCAACCTTGGGGACCAGCATTCCCGTGTTTGAATAGCTTGTTAGTGGTCAAAAGAACCAAAGGTAAGGGCAGATTAAAAGATACTGAAACCAAGCACCATCATATTTTGGAGCTAATAGGAGACAAAATATAGTCTTGAATCATCTTCTTATGAAAGACATCCAATCCTATGACTAATCTGATAGTGCAAGTGGCTTTAGTAATTCAAATTGGAGGATGAGACTGTTTTGTACATAAAAAAAAAATATGCCATCAGGTCCAGTTTGGAGATGTTTAAACTTTACAACTGGCTTTTCATTATTTTGTGCAGATGTGGATAATTTTATACACATGATGTCTCTGTGCATGTGTGTTTTGTGCAGATTTATCTATTCTCTTCATGAGTTATATTTGTGACACTTTTTGCAAGTTATAAATGTGAAATATCTGCCTGAATAATAGAAAGGACTGCTCCACTCATTAGGATTTGAAATCTATCAACCACCATTACATTAAATTTTTTGAGTTTGTTATAACCATCTTTTTCCTTCTTGTTATTAGTCTTTGCTCCTCCTTGGAACAAAATTGACTGTTTTTCCATTTTCTTTTCAAGTTCTACAACTCTTATCATTATTGTATACATGGAATGATGGAAAATACTGTAGTTGCAACAGAATCTCCAAAGCTTTGCCTTGAAAAACTGTCTTTTCTGGTTTCCAAGTATGATGCCCGGATACGGACACGGTTACGGTTACGGGAAGCATAGACACGACTCGACATTTTCCAAATTCAGGGACATGGATGCAGATACAGGTATCTTACCCATTTCCTATTTCACATATAATATTAATGACGGGATTTTGAACATTGTTCACGCTATCTCGGTAGGAGGAGAAAGAGCATTTTAGTCCTACCCCAGAAAATTAGTTAAATCGGTAAAACCCCCTTGTAGTTCTTTAAATTTGGGTCAACTCTCATGACTATCAGTCAATATTATTAACTAACAACCAAATGTAATAAGCAAATCAAACCGTCAACGTTGTTGGCTGCGAAAGTCAATCCTTACGAAATTTCAGGTTCTTGACTGTGTTATTTTGAGATAATTGCCTCTTTTTTGTACTTTTTGGTTTCCGATCTTTCTAGGGTTTCTCATTTCCATCACTTCAAGTTCAGATTTGATATGAAATCAGTCAACTATGGAGGGGTTGATATGCTCATTATATTTAGGTGTTAGTCAACAATGTTGATTGATGATCAAGTGGGGTGAGCCTAGTTTAAAGGAGTACAAGGGTGTATTACTAACTCAACCAATTTTCCACGGGGTAGTGTTAAAATACCCCCCCTCACACACCCATCTTGTTCCTTTAACTTAGAGACTACTTATTTATTTCTTTTTTTGATAAGGACTTAGAGATTACGTATTAGTCTTTGCTCCTCCATGGAACTTTACTTAGAGACTATTTTTTCATTTTCTTTCAAGTTTTATTGTAAATATGGAGAATAGTGTAGTTGCAGAAGAATCTCCAAAGCTTTGCATGAAAAACAGTCTTTTCTGGTTTCCAAGCTATGATGCTCGGATACGGACACGGTTACAGGAAGCAAAGATATGACTCGACATTTCTCAAAATCAGGGACACGGATACAGATACAGGTATCCTACCCATTTCCTATTTCACATATAATGTTATAAAGGTACACACATAGATACACAAACTTGCGCGTGTAATCATACAATAAAAAGTGTAAAATAAACAAATAAGTGCAATAAAATATTTTATTTTATATTACTTATAAAATTAATAGTGCTGTAATATTGATTTAAACTAATGTTAATATTAATGTATTATTTTTTTGTCACTTTGTTATCCATTTTTTTTATAAATAAATACCTAAAGTATCCTAATGCGGTATCGTATGTGTCGTATCCTGTTGATACCGGTACTTTGGTCATATACAAATATTCGGGTATCATAGTTTCCAAGCCCAAAAATCAGACCGATTGGTAACTAGCTTCCATAATATTTGTGCATCTATTCCAATCATTCCAGAAACAACAGTAAGTACATCTAGCATTTCATTCTCTGTGAAGGACCACATGAAAAGGACGGAAAAATGATGTTTTTGTATAGATCCCCCAAGGATTAACTGTATTTGTCACTGGCTTCTACACTTTGGTATTTTGCAAATATCCCTTTGCATCATCTAGATTCCTTTCAAATTTCTCCCTACCTTCTTGGACCTGTAAAAGGATAATTTTACACCTTTGACTTCCAGATGTGATGGAAAATACGATTTTACCATTCTCTCTAACAACTTGTTACATTCTTCTTTTCCCATTTACAAAGTAGAGGGAAAAATGGTCTTTTGTTGTCAGATGAGCAAATTAAAGTGTCAAAAGTGTCTTTTTCCATGCGAAAAAGGATATGATGGTGAAGGCGTGTTTCAAAGCAAGCATGATGCTCATACTGCACCAGACGAGCTCTAAAACAATTTACTTGATCTCCCTTAGCTCTATCAAATATAGGAAAGGTATGAAGATAACCACCCCTACTTAGCTAATTTATTAAATCATAGGTACACTGACTGAAAGACTCATACACATGAATAAAGATACCATAAATGCGTGGCATGTATTGCGGAAAAACGTAGATCTACTAGGTTGATAGAAAAACAGAAATAGAAAGCCAAAAAATAATCATACACCAAGGCACAAGGAATTTATGTGCTTCACCACAAAGGACTTCTTCCATGGGTGACGAAGATTGAGAGCTTACACCATATGAGAATTGAACAGAATATAAGAACACCTGTAAACCAGCCTTAAATAGTTCTAAATCCAAAATGGAAACAAATAATCTTGATTCACCCCTTTGGCTATTCCTTTTCAGTGAGAAAAAATACCCTTAAAACACCAGGATATACTTAGCAAATCCCCATTTAAAACATATCTTTTTTTGGTACGATAGTGGGTCAGTGGTTAGTGGTCAGTTGGTGAAGGTGGGTTTCAAACCAGGCGTGGTATCGACACTCATTAACCTTACCGACTGAGCAAGCTGGCACCTTCTAAAACATGTCTTCTAAAAAAAATACTCATTTTTTTGTCATGAAGATGATATCGTAGTATCATTGTCCCTAGGTCCAGACTATTGGATGGTCTTGGATAATTGTGTGATGTAAATCTCGAGGACCATTAGCTATCTGGACCTAGGGATGACAATAGGAACGATGGCCATTAGGGATGATGGTAACACTGCCCTTTAGGAAATATGTTTAAAAAAAATATAAAAATATAAAAATATAAAATATTCAGCTATCTGAAACTAACCATTATTTTACATTATTCAAGTCTCTTCTCTATTTAAGGAATAAGGAAAATCCGTTCTTTGTAATAGATTTTATCTGTAGCTTTAAATATACTTTTCAAAATCAAATAAAAAGAGTCTTCCGTTTCCTGGACACCTTGAGATGTGAGAGAGGATTTGGAAACCGTCTAAGTGCTTAAAGTAGATTAAGGGAAGCCTTAGATAGTTCTGAAACTATTATACTTACATTTACTACCTACTACCTACTAATCTTCAAAATTGATGCTGTAACCGTGTCAGATACGTCAATTTTAAATGTAAATCCCATGTCTGTGCCGTGTTGGGGCTGTATCCTTGGTGTATCTAACATAGTAGTCTATATCACATCATGAGTGTATGCACACATACCTATGCGTTTCTTTGACTCATATTTTTTTAACCAAAATGATATAAAACACGAACTACTCATTGATCTTTTGACATTCTCGTCTTTTTGCTAGTTTCTTAAAACTGTTTTTCTGAACTACAATTGTATTAAATTTGCAATTTTTTTAGTATGCGAAGTTTTGTTATTCCATGTAACGCTATAATCATGCCCAATGGTGAAGAAGAAGGGTTATACAAGAGAAATCGACCAACATTAATAATAAGAGCTCCCTAGAATTTTTTTTTTTTTTGTGTGTGTGTGTGTGCGTAAGCGAGCTCCCCAGAATTCTACAACTTCCTCAATCAAGTCCATAGTATATTTAAACTCTAAATAGAAATAAAAAGAAAATAGTAATTGAAGGCAAGATAATTATTAGAGACGCATTATACACGTATAATAAGCACAATTTTGATATACTATTTTCAGAGCACATTCTTCCAGAGCATCAATCTTTTCAATGTAGTACATGAAGTAAAATCTGGCTGCAAAATGGCAGTGAAAAAACATTGGTGCCATGGAAGAAGTAAAATGTGCTCTGGAAATAGTAATTAACCACTGGGACTATGACATCACTGTCCTTACAAAATTCACAAAACTTACATGCCATCACCAAACTCCTCATTGATAATTTCCTTGATGCTCTCCCCAAAATGCATAACAGCTTCGTTCAATCTACAAAACCCGAAAACGCGTTTTGTCAAAATTAAAAAAAAAAAAACACTTTTATCCCCAAAACTAACAAAACCCACATGAAAAGGAACAGAATTTCAAGAACACCCCCTTCAGAGAAGAAAGACAAAAAAAAATTGCAAAGAAAGAAAACCCACCTGTAAACAGTAGGTTCTTGGAGAAGATTAGGATCATAGGATCTCATAGGCGGCCTCTTCATCTCCTCCACGATTTCCTCGGACAGCTCGGGCAGGGCTGCCCGTAATTTTGGGGCAGTTTCGGGTTTCAGCTGAGCCTGCCTTCTCAAGAGCTGGGCAACGTACACGTTCGTCAGACCCGTTTCTTGTGCAATCTGATCGAATGTTTTGCCGGATTTTCGCTTCGTGGCGAGGAGACGACGCACCACGCTCGCCTTGCTCTCATCGATTGGGATCACTTTGTTCTCTTCCATTATGATATCTACTCTCTCAAAACGAGGAACCCCTCCTTAAATATCACCTTGAAGGGTGCTAATGGGCCTGGTTTGGGCCGGGCCTAGTTCAGCCGATACATGTAGCTAGACCAAGCCCGATCCATTAGAACTCTAACATTTTAGGCCCAATCTCAGTCCATTAAGAGAGAGAACGGGTCGGACCTTTAGTTTTGGACTTGACCTAAAGTAACGTTGTAGAAATTTAAGCATAGAATCCACTCATCGGGCCTATAAATGTAGCTCAAGCCAGAGACCATTAGGGTCGGGGCTAAAAGCCCATCGGGCCAGTACCGCCCATTAAACCCCAACCTAGAATAGTAGAATTCTTTGGCATTGGCTGAAATAAGATGGAGAGAGGGACTGTGTTGTAAAATGTTTTTTTGCTTTTATATGAGCCAAGGGCACAAGTGGTATTACAAAAGATTTACTTAAAATTATAACCAGTGGGTTCCACAAAAATTTGTAATGAACCCATTCATTCAAGGCGCAAACCAAACACAACAACAACTAAGAAGAGCCTCTGTCACCCTCAGCCATGACGATAGAAGACAGCAACGAGGGGAGAAAACATTTGCTGGCCCCGGGGGACTTCAAACTTTGAAGTCTCCCCACCCAAAATGTCTGACGAGTACCCCAATCCCTTAACTCAACCCTGGTTAAGCCCTTGGTTAGTGGTCAAAAAGGGGTACTTGTCAGACATTTTGGGAGGGGGACATCAAAGTTTGAAGTCCCCCAGGCCAGCAAAAATTTTCTCGCAACACGAGGGGATATCGGAAGTCCACACAAGCGGAACCAAAAAAGAGATTACCTATGATATGTTGCGCGGCTCTAGGAGAATATACAAAAGATAAAGAAGAAAAAGTTGCTCTGTCTACATAAAGGATAACCCATTTATTTTGGTGGGCCTTTACTATCACCTATTATTTTTCATGGGCTGTTTTTGATGCAGACTTCTGTATGAAAATTTTGATGCAGAAGTCCCTTAAATTGCAACGTAGTAGACGAGTTTGGACCCACGTTCCATCTGAATGTTTGGCCCACTATGATGGACCTACATACCAAAAATCAGTGTGATTGGTCATCTCTAGCAGTAGGATTTGACCACTTTTTCATCATGGGCTTAATGAACTGGTCCATGAGTTGGTTCTAAGCCCATGATGAAAAAGTACTCAAATCCAATGACTAGGAATCACTAATCACACTGATTTTTGCTGTATGGTCCGCCAAGGTGTAGGCCAAACATTCAGGGGGCCAGTGGACCAAAAGAGTCTATTACGTGGCAAATTGAGGGACTTCTGCACCAATACAAAAGTCTGTATCCTAGATTTTTCCATTTTTTTAATTATGCAATTGGTCAGTTCAAATCTCCAATCTCTCGACGTCTCTATACCTCTATTATTGCAAAAAACATAACCAAAACAGTAGGCCCAGTTTATATTGACATGGAATACTCAAAATTGTAGACTCCATCTAAATGGGTCCCTCCACTTTGAGCTCATCCCTTATCTATATAGTAAGGCAATTGCCAAAAGTGGACCATTTTTTCCTACTTTTGCCCTTCATCACCAAACCCCATGGGCAAATGTGATTTCTCTCGAGGGTAATTTTAGTCGCACCCCACGAATTGTAAGGGCACTCGACCTGTTGAAAGCAGCCCACCAGAAAAAGCAAGAATGTTCCACATTTTGTTTATTCGAGGCACGCAAGTACAAGGAGACTGCCGAGAAGGCGAGGCTTGAAAAGGAGACAATGACGTCTAAACTGGGTGACTACAAGGACTTCGCTGCCGATCATCTTGCTGGTTATAAACATTTTTCCGTATATTTGTTTTGTTAGTTTTTTAGGTAGATGAGTACAAGAAGAGGGTGAGCTTGGACTCTAACCCTATGCCACATGGATGTTTTCAATAATTGGGGTGTGTTTGATAGGTTGGGTGCCCTCACAATTCATGGGTTGCAACTAAAATTTCCCTCATCTCAAAAGTTCTCTTGGCATGAGCATGTTGGCCTTTTATTTTACTTTTCTAACTATGCCTTGAGTTGCCATAATTTTCAGATTTGCCCCTCTACACTAATCTTCCAAAACTATCCTTGGTTGAAACTTCTCTATTTTGATATCTCTAAAAATGCCCCTACAATTTTTTTTTTTAAACCGTGGGTATCTGATCCTCTTAGAGCACTTGACTAGTCCCTCGGGGCACGATAATCACCCCTTCCACACATGTCGGAGTGTAGTGGGAGAGTGAGTGGACTGAGCCACTTATTACCCTACTCTTTCCAGGGGATGGCCCCAAGGAGAGTTGAACTCAGAACCTCCTACTTTTTGGAGTGGAGTCTTGGCCACACGCACTCAACCCTTGGGGTTAAAATGCCCCTACAATGATCATGTGCAACACTCGTGCCTTCCGCTAGTTTTACATAAACCAAAATCAGTATATCAGACTACACTGGTTAATATATGAACCATCTAGTTGGCCCTATTCATGCTAATTTGTACTACCCAAAATTTGAGCATAAACCAAAATCAGTATATCAGACTACACTGGTTAATATATGAACCATCTAGTCGGCCCTATTCATGCTAATTTGTACTACCCAAAATTTGAGCCTAGTATATTCCTTGATGGGTCATTGAATTCTAGGGGCCAATTTATATATGCCTTTATAAACCACAAACTGCTCTGTCGACGTTTATATGAGCTGCCTAACTTGTGGCCTAAGTAGTGGCGGAGCCAAGATTTTGTTTAGGGGGGGAGGTATAATTCCATAGAAATATTTTCATATTCAAATTGGTTTAATTCTGTTTGACATAAGAATATACGTGTTACCGTTACCTATGAGTACTAGTGTAGCATTGAGAGGCCATGGTATGCACATCTCATTGACTACGTGAAGACTAAAAGACGAAGACAAAGAAACAGATGGTTAATGTTTGAGTCATTTGAAGAACCGATTTTCGTTAGTTACAGATCGTGCACACTTGTATAGGAAGTGACTTAGTGGCCTTAGGATTATGTGAATTAACTAAAAATCTATTGGCTAAACTTTGTCATAGGATTAGACCTTTGATCAAGCCAAAATGGCTAAGTATAGAAGAACCATGGGGAAGTCCAACTGATTGGACTTAGTTCCAATCGATTGGAGGCTTTCGAACCTCTAACTAAGCCCAATCGATTGGGACTCAGACCAATCGATTGGACTAACGAAAGAAAAACCCATTCGTGCGTAGGGCCAATTGATTGGACCTAGAAGCCTAATCAATTGGACCTTAGCCCAATTGATTGGACATGGACGGGAAACGTTCCTTCTCAGATTTGATTTTAAAGGTCCCACGAACCCCATCACTAGTTCGACCATAAGGCCCTCTCTCGTCTATACAATGAGCCTTCCTTGGCTTAATTTGTTAAACACACATACATACAGAGATGCAAAAACACAGCGAAAATAACTAGATAGTTATATTGCTAAAGCCTTCTAGTTTTCAAGAGCCATTAGAGAGTGTCCCATTTGAAAAAGAAAAACCTAGAGAATTCATTTTAACCTTTGTGGTTTTTCTCTTCACTTGATCTTAGTTTTTTAGCTTGATCTCTTTGCCTCCACCTAGGTTTTTCACCAGATATCCAACTTAGTAAGCTAAAGTGTACCACGTGCGACTCAACACTATTTGAGTGACGTAGGGTTCAGGGTGTACTGAATCCTTCATCATTGATAGAAATCGGTGGGTAAGAATTAAGATCAGGGTATATTAATCGACGGTAGGTTTATGGAGTACCAAACTGAACAAGCGATAAAGGCTTCGTGACTAGGAGGGCGTGCGTGTGACTCATAATGTGGAGCCAAAGGACATGGACGCATTAACAATTGGCCTTGGCTAAGGTTGCACGCTGTATGAAAATGGTGTTGCGTAAGTAACTTCTGTAAATCGTAACTTTTCAGTTAGTGACACTTTTCGTCTGGATATGGTTCTGTGGTTTTCCTTGGCTAAGGTTTCCACGTAAAAATTGCATGTGTTATGGATGTTTGATTGTACATTTATATTCCGCATAATTGTTAGATTAACTCAAACGACATAGAAACTATATATATCATGGAGATATATTCGATTTTAGTTGATTGAGATAACCATCTGTTAATCAATTAACTATTTATTAGGATTGTTGCATGCGATTAGATTACCCCTACCAGACCAATAATCTTATTTGGTTAGTAATTTAAAGAGAAAATTTAAATACCTAATCAACGCCCCTTCTAGGTATTCGGGTATAAGAGGGGGCTAATTTCATAATTTAGGTTTATTTGCTAAATGATATTAATTTACAAATCTAATTTAGCATATCTTTACTTTTTTATTAATTTAGATAGCTATACATCTCCCTAAATCATACAAAAATAACTCTACATACATGTTTGGTTAATCCATTATAATCTAATTAACACGTTTGAAATTAATCTAATACCCATCATGGGAGATGTCCTAGATTAATCTAAATTTTTATTGCCTATTTGTTATTAACTATAATCTCAATTTTATAATCTAGTTGATATTCATATAAATTCCAATAGATCAATTAACATATTACAATAGTTGTCAAATCAATTAATTATAGTACACTTATAAAGTTATAATTTAAATTAAAATATTATAATTTAATTAAATTTGTGTAGGTTAATGGTTCACGTGATAAGGATGTCATACCCAATGAGATTAGATTATAATCTCAAAATTTCTCTTTAACTCCTCTTTCCACCTTTTAATCTCTCCAATATTTACAATAACATTTCCTAATTAATCTCCTATCTATATAATCTATATAAAAAAATACTTATAATTTTCTTTTCTCTAAAAATAATATTAATCAACTTTATAACTTAATCTTTCTCAAATAATTGTTCCAATTGTTTAGTCACTCTATTTATTTTACTTATAATATTTCATTACTTTGTTAATGGGTTTCCAAGTTAAGCACGAGCCAATAACACTAGTATCAACGATAGACCCTACACTTTTACTGGTCTACCAACCAAAAATATGCTAACAAGAGATTAAACCTTTAATGAATGGGTCATGACGTAACAAGGTATACTTGACACTTTTTGGCATCATGTAGTGCAGTTTTGTCACTCACCGCTGCAAACTGGGCCCACTGACCGCATAGATGTTTAGCCCACCCCTTGGTAGACATTTATACAAAAAAAATCAGCTTGTTCGATGATGTTTTGCATTGGTTTTACTACTAAAAAAAGTGGTTTGATCCAACAACTAGAATCATGCCTTAAAAGTACTAAAATCTAATGGCTAGAGATTACCAATCAGGGTGAATTTTGGTTTATATATCTACAAGGGTGGGCTAAACATCCATGCGATCAGTGGGTCCAGAAGGCACCGGTGAGTAGCAAAAATGACAATACCTAACACCAAAAAGCATCAGGTATACCACTTTACATATTTTTCTTTAGAGCGTGTTTGATTGCACCAAAATTTTTTCTGAAAAAATTTATTTGGGAAATGCTTTAAATGACTGTTGGATTGCATCTTAGAACACATATTTTGTAATACCCTGAACTTTTGTCCATGGATATTAAAGTAATTTACATTAGACGGGTATTTTAGATAAATGATAAAATTAAAATAATTAATATCTTTGAGTTACACATTAATTACCTTAATTAAAATTTTTCATAATTTTTAGCCTTTTAAAAATAATGAAAACCCTTCCCTAATCAAAGACTTGAACTTTAAAAATAAAGAAGCTATTTAAATAAATTATCAATAATAATTAATTGCACATATAAATAAAGAAAGACTTACTATTATTTTTTTTTTTTGATAAAGAAAGACTTACCATTATCTTTTGATCAACTATTAAAAATAGAAGAATCTTCCAAAAACCTATATATTTTAATTTTTTTTCACAATTAGAGAATTCTCTATTACAAATCATTGAGAGCTTTGAGAGCCATAGAAACACTAAAACGTCTCACCCTTTGAAACTATTCCTTTAGATAAAAATGTTCATACTTCCGAGATGTTTGATATACTCGAATCATGACTTCATTCAACGACGATCGGTAAACTGTGACTACTTTTTCACGATTTGATTCAAGTTCGGATGAAAATCAACGAACAAGCTAGGTACATTTATATATTTTAATAGATAATCTCCCTTATTTTATTTTATTAATCATGTTATGTGTATGTGCTTAATGATGTTGTTGATATTATTGTGATTCGGATCTGATCGAATCGGCCGGTGTGCTAGAAAAAAAGATTATAAATAATGATTTTGTATAATATTGAAGTGTTAGTTCGGGTGTGATCCTAATGGATACCCGCGGAAATTAAAAATTAAGAAAGACCTGGAGCCCTAGGATGAAAGACCCTAGACCCCTGAATAAGAGCCTTTTGGCTACTTTCGACGTGGGAAGGAGAATGAGACCCAAGATTGGGTTGTAGTTATAATCATATGAATATAATATTATTTGGCAATCTTAAGAAAGATTCATTATTCTTGGTTGATATTACTAGTTTATATTATCTGCTATGCATTGAATATGCAATGATTTTCGAGTTAGAATATGTGATATTATCTGTAATATATATGTGGTGTACAGTAGATTATCTACTAGGCTTTGGTGCATGGTATTTACCAAATATTTCAGACTTAATTGAGGATGGTGTGAATTTCGGAGTTGCTACACTTGATGAGAACAGTATAGCACGAGAGGATCGGAGGGACAATTGATAATGTCGATGAGATTGATGCGGGACTCTAGATATTTGTTATTTGTATCATCTTATAATCTTAATTGTTAAAGACTTATGTTGTCTATTATTAAAAACTTTATTAAATTTTTAAATTTTACTTTTTAAATGTGTATAATGTTTATGTATTATTCGAGTACCATAATTGTTAGGGCAAATTTCTGAATCACACTATTAAAATAAAATAGTAAATGATATTTTTAGGCAAAATGCCTTCACAAAAGATGCTTAAAATAATTTTTTAATAGTAAAGAATTAATAAGATAATTTTTTATCTAAATTATATCACACCCTGTATCTTGGATAAACGGGTCATTTTTCAAGTATTCGGGTCGGATCCGGGTGCCCAGATTCGGGGCGTGACATATTTCAATCATGTGAGAAAATAAAGGCGTATTTTCACGTGGAAATGAATTCTCACCTATGTGGAAGCATGGTTCAAAGTCTCGCCCGATCTTGAGTTAACTCGGACGATCTGGATCGGTATTGGTGGCTATCGAGACACAGAACCACGGAGTGGATTGGATCGCATAGGATCGGTTGCAGATCGTTAAGATCGGGCATTCGGATTGGTAAGATCGGGCGATCTTGCTGAGTTGACTCGGCGAGTCGAACTAGCGCAAATTGATATAAAACAATCACAAATTAGGGTTTTCTTTTGCCGTTTTCACCCCCTTTTCCTCCTAAACCTCTGGCGGATGCATATCACAAATATCTTTCAAAATCAGAGCTTGAGAGCTCTAAAAAGAAGAAGAGATAGAAAGAGAAGAAACGAAGGAAGATAAGGAAAGAGTAGAGAAACCTCTCTTCGGCTGAAATCTAGTTCAAAGGCCAAAGTTCTCAATTAGAAACCCTCTTTCTCTCATCTATTGACCCTCTTTCTCTTAGCTACTCGTTGGTGCCATGGCTTCTCCTGAATTCTTCGGCAGTATTGGATGGATGTGAACCAGGCTTCTCCTCTTTCTCTCAAGATTGGATGTGAACCATGCAAAAATGGATGCAATAAAGTTTACTTACTTTAACTTCCACCTGCAGGAGATTACAAATTGATCAATCCCCTAGGGATTTGAAAATTCTAAGCTACACCTCTTAATTACCTAATGTGAGTCTATGATTGTGAGGCGTCCTTGATCAGATGATGGGGCACGGAGATAATCGCTTGGAGTTGGAACTTGATGTTTGTTGGCAGCAGATTTTTGACTCAAAATCACCATTTTATTGTTGTTTATAATTTTTAATTAAATTTATAACTTTTTCGCATTTTTTAATTTTTTGTCTCGTCTCGGAATCACCCTGGATTGTTCTGATCCAAATCGAGATCGGAGGTGGCAGATCTGACGGCCAATATATCCTGAGACTTTGATCCTTGTGTAGAAGGGAAATGGTTTCCAGGCTTGGAGGGTTTTGTTAGGGGAAAGATTTTTGGATCCTTCATGTTTTCACCTCACTTTTCACCTTTATCAGGTGAGAAAATAAAGGCGTATTTTCAGGTGAAAATTGTAATTTTCCCACTTGGCAATGAGAAATTTTTGAAGTGGCGTAAGTTAGAAGCGACGGTCATCCGCCAATGGGAGTTAACCACCTGTAGCATGGTTAAGCTTTCCTTAACCGTAGGTATGTTTAACAAAATACTTTTTTGAAGTAAAAAAAACCTTTTATCTCTCCTCCTCGATTTCTTTGGAGGAATCAGTCGTCTTTCCGTTTTCATTACAAACAAAACTATCTCAACAGAAATCATTTGTTTCCTTCCTTTAAATAATCCATTTCTTCCCAAACGAAGACTGCTTCTTGAAATCTTCTTCAGAGAGTTCTACGCTCCCACCTCTTCTCGCCTGTATAAAACGGATATGTCGAAATCAAGCCCCCTCTCTTCGTCGGTGCTGGCGATGTCGAAATCAAGCAACCGGCCTGGTACGTTCCTATCTCTTTTTATTTTTTGCGTTTGTTTTTTCTTTTTCACAACCAGCAACAACCATTTCAATTTGGAAAAAGATGTAACAAGGTATGCCTGAAACTTTTCAAATTTGGAAGCACGATTTTTTTTACTCACCACTGTCATCTTGGTCCACTGACCACATGGATGTTTATCCCATCCCTCGGTGGATATTCACACCACAAATCACCCTAATTGGTAATTTATAACCATTGGATTTTAGCAATTTTTAACACTTTTTAAGGCATTTTTATAGCCATTGAATCCAACCATGTTTTTTAGTACTAAAACCAACAGCTCAAAATCATCAAACAAGTGGTTTTTTTATGTGAATGTCTACTAAGGGGTGGGCTAAACATCCATTCGGTCAGTGGGCCCAGATGGCACCGGTGACTACCAAAAATGCCACTTCTTAGCAATTTTTAGCACTTTTTAAGGCGTTCTTATAGCCGTTGAATGCAACCATGTTTTTTAGTACTGAAACCAACGGCTTAAAATCATCAAACAAGCTATTTTTTAGTGTGAATGTCTACTAAGGGGTGGGCTAAACATCCATTCGGTCAGTGGACCAAGATGGCACCGGTGACTACCAAAAATGCCACTTCCGCATTTGAAAAGATCTCAGGTATACCTTGTTACATCACGACCCTAGGTTTTCACGGATTTGTTTTGGTTGCTTGTTTTATTAGACATGAAACTTTTTCTTACTTTAAACTATTGAACACGAAAAAAGAGGATTATAATTTGCTTAAAGGAAAATCTCGTGTAACGTAACGATAAAACACGCAAGTTCTTCAATTTTGATCCGTATTTTTGTTGATATTCTGTTGATCTTTCATTAGGTTCGTATAGATCTTTTTATTGAATATTCTTCAATCGGTTCAATTTGACAAGTATATGCAATATAATATACTAGTGTTCATATTTAAACAATTTTTAGGCTTCACATAGAATGAGATTTTGATACAGAATATTGAAATAACAAAATGATCACATGGCCCAAGAGCTATGGATGTTATCATATTGAATAGTGGTGTTGTTTTGTCATTGGCCAAATAATACTGAAAATCCATGGTAAAAATCAAACCATGAAAAAGACTCTAATTATGATAGAAATAACAAATCAGGATGAATTTTTGTATGTAGGTTCACCTAGGGATTGGCGAAACATCTATATGGTCAGCGATATCTAAGAGTGCCATTTTCGGTGCATGTGCATCGCAAATGGCAGTCCCCTAGTTTATTATATAATAGATTATATTATATTTATTTCATTAAATAATATTATATATATAAACATAATAATTGTGAATATTATATATACTAGTGGGTGGCTCGTGCCCACGGCACTCCCCGACTAAACATTTGCCAAAATCGGGTGAGTGGCTGAGATCCACTGTTCTATTATGGGATAATATCTCAGTACTTCTTTATTGAAGCCTATAAGAGGGGGTATAAGTGGGGAGACAACCACTCATCGACAAAGCAGCCACCAAAAAATTAAGGCCCCTTCAGCACTCAAATCCATTTTATACCATATAAAAGACTAAATCCAACTTTCGTGCACATAAGGGAAACTCACATCCCATTTGCTACCATATTACAATTTTGATGTTTATCACATTCCATTTACGAAAAAAAAAATATAGCACTATGTATTAAAATTTTGTCAAAAAAAATAATCAAAATTAATTACAACATAATAGAGAAATGTAGAAAGAAGAAAAACCCGCCTTAGAGTTTGCACTGCTTGACTAACGATTCTTCATATTTTTTCATCATATTGCCTCAAGGTTTGACCGAAGTTTCAACTTAACAAAGGAGACGGAGAACAATTAGAGAATTTTACTGCTAAAAGTTTCATAATGAGGTGTAGTCAAGCATATAATTATGAATCAATACAAGCAAGCTAACATCATATGAAGTTATAGGAAAAAGATATTATGAGCTATATTGAACTATAAGAAATGGGAATCTTAAAATAGTTCATATATGATTTGAGTCAAATATAGTTACCATGGATCATGCTAATGGATATCTTTTCAAACTTTCCTGTTGATGGTCAATTGTTTGAGAAGTTCCCTCTCCTTCTAAGCTATATGAATTCTGATGGCTGCATTAATAGATCAAGGAAGGAAGATGGGATGACTTTCCTATTTCAGTTACCATTGTATGAGTTTGGGAACATGTAAGCTGCATAATTCTTGAATTTAGAACAAAAAATGAGAGTTGGAAAGCTAAATTCGGTTGCTTAACTTCCTAATGAAACTCCATATATATCTGACCAAAACAAGGAGCCTTTATTTACTTATTCTTAGCCACTAATAGGGCTGTAACTCGGGTGGGTTGGGTCGGGTTGGAGGTCAACCCGAGCCCAACCCGACCTTCATTACTATGAGCCCAAGCCGGAGCCCAATCCGAGTTCAGGCCTATGAATCCTAGCCCGAGCCCAACCTGATCGAGTAGTCGGGTTGGGGAAATTTTCCTTGAAAAAAAAAAATAGCCCACCCTCCTGCTTCTGTAACACCAAATAAAAGGCTTTACATGGAAAAAAGATCATCTGCAAACAAGATGATTGTTAAAAAAATTTGTTTCCCCTTTTATACTATTGAGGAAAACACTAATGGAAATCTGTTACGTGATCCTCTTTTGGACTTAGCAATTTTGGAACCGTAGTAGCTATTTTGAGGATAGCTGCCTCCTTAACAAACAAGTTTTCTGGATAATAATCAAGTCCCTTCTCTCATTCACCATCTTCCTTAAATATACAACTTACACATCCTAACTTAATAACCGACTCAACAACCGAACTACAGATCTACTAACATGTGTACAACAACTAACTTTATAACTTCCCACTAGCTAGAGACTCTACTAATAGCAGTTACATAACTATCAATACAATAACTAACCCCACAATATTGATTCCACGCACGCACATGCATTTGATAATCACACAACATTCCTTCCCCCTTACCATGAACCTTGTCCTCAAGGTTCAAGTTTAAAAAAAATCAATTCAAGGTTCAAGGTGGGTCTTCACGTTCCACCTCATGAACATCATCAAAATCTCCTTATTTCGCAGTTTCGTTCGGCCAATTTTCTTGCATGAAAAAGAGTTGTTGCACTTTACATCTATGACCCGGCGCAAATTTCTCATCACAATTATAACAAAGTCCCCTTTCTCTCCTTTCCCTCATTTCTACCGTAGTCAAACGCTTGATGGGTGGAACTTGTCGTCTTTGTGCTAAGATCTTCTCCTCTTGCATGCGTGCAAGTCCAATAGCATTTGTAAGTGTAGATGGTCGCAGCATTTGAATGCTCAACCTAAGTTCTTCCTTCAATCTTCCAATAAAACAACTTATCATGAATGCTTCATTGAGGCCCTCGGTACGATTAGCCAATTCCTCGAATTGAGTTTGATATTGTTCGACAGAAGTGGTTTGCCTGAGTTTGGACAGCAATGCAATGGGGTCTTCATACTGTGATGGCCCAAACCGGTTCAATAGAGCCTTAGAAAAGTCACCCCAATTGATAATGGCTCCAGATCTCTCCATCCATCTGAACCATTGGAGGGCCTTTCTTTCCATATGAAAGGATGCCATCAGTAATTGTTGAGTAACCGGAATTTGTTGATGAAGATAAAACTGTTCGGCACGGTACAACCACCCGGAGGGATCAAATCCATCAAAGTGAGGAAAATCTAATCTGGTTGTTCGTGTTTGAAAAGTTCGCTCAGGTTTCGGTATACGGCCGTCATGAGTTCTATTGATGGAGTGATTGTGAGATGATTCCCCTTTATCTTTGCTTTGGCCGCTTGCAAGAGTTTCCATCTTGGAATCCATGGTTGTGAGTCTCTGCATTAGTTCATGTAACATCTTGCCATGGGTTTCAGTTGTCTCCTCCAATAATCCCATCATTTCATCAATTTTTGCATTCCTCGTAGCCTCAGCCATGATAGGATCGGCTGCTCTGATACCAATGTTACGTGATCCTCTTTTGGACTTAGCAATTTTGGAACCGTAGTAGCTATTTCGAGGATAGCCGCCTCCTTAACGAACAAGTTTTCTGGATAATAATCAAGTCCCTTCTTTCATGCACCATCTTCCTTAAATACAACTTACACATCCTAACTTAATAACCGACTCAACAACCGAACTACAGATCTACTAACATGTGTAAAACAACTAACTTTATAACTTCCCACTAGAGACTCTACTAACAGCAGTTACATAACTAACCCCACAATACTGATTCCACGCACGCACATGCATCTGATAATCACACAACAAAATCTCTCAAGATGCATATACACAAGCGTTTAGCAAATCTATGGAATTCAAAGAATGAATTGAAATCAGCAAAAATAAACAGACAACCATACCCCTTTTTTTTCCGGACATAAAACTCATTTGACAGTAAAAATAAACGAAGAGGGATGCAAGCCGTTGATCACCATCGTGCCGATGTTCAGAGCACATCATAAAATCTGTAGGAGGGACGACGGATTTGGAGAGCAGCAAAGGAGGGGACGTCGAAGCATTCACCAGTGACGAAAGAGGAGACGTTGGAGGCAATATCAAACTGCGTTTGGAGTTCCTCCCTTGTTGCATCACTGAACTTTGAGTCTTTGAGAGAGGCGGTGAGTTTGAGGGTTTGAGAGAGAGAGAGAGGGAGGGGGTAGGGTTTGAGAGAGAAGAGAAGGAATGAGCGGTTAGGGTTTTAACTTATGGGATTATATATGTTGGGCTCGGGTTGGGTTGGGCTATTCTAAACCTCGGCCCGAGCCCAACCCGATTTTGATCGGGCTGTACAAAATCAGGCCCGAGCCCAAGCCCGAGCCCGAGTGTTGAAATTGCCAACCCAACCAGAGCCCAATGTCGGGTTGAGCCCGCCCAAGTTGCAGCCCTAGCCACTAAACTTTTAATGATAATTCACTTTGGAATTTACTTGTCAGCTTAGTAGTTTCCTTAGCCAAGGTTCTGGATGTCCATCCATGAGAAGGCGTTGTCTTTTATCCCAAGCTGATGCAAATGGAAACATGTATGATATGGGTTACCAGAACAAGCAGTTCAACCACAATATGGCTGGTTTGATTGGTGATGGGATTATGTGGTCTCCCTTCATTGTCGAAGCAACAATGGAGAGAGCAAGGAAAGACCAGGTACAATACAACATTAGCTGAGGAGTCCATAAAAGGTTTATAATGCATCGAATGAGCAAATGTAGTTCTTTTTATGGTATTAATTTAGCAATTCATGTCTTTTGATGGAAAAATAAAAGTGGGTTCTTTCAATTTGCAACTGGGAACCCGTTGTGTATGTCTTGTGCATTCGCCCAAGTGCGGGTGACCACTTATGGTATGTGGTTGGGGGTCGAGGTGGTTTTGTTGGGTTGCAGCTGCAACTCATCCATTTAATTGGAATGAAGAGTAATTTTGTTGTTTGGTCAGAGGGATTGTGCATCGTGTAGCTCAACTCGTTTAGATTTATCATTGCAACCAAATGCCTCATTTGCAAATGTTAAAAGTCAGAATATTTGACTAGAAAAAACAATCAAAGGGACTGGTTCTAAGGGTAAGTTACAAAATTGGCCCTCTGGATGGCACTAGTTCCTTTGTTATCCTCAGTCCGCAACTTTGTCCTCCCAAGTCTCGGCCAAATGTCTGTCTAGAAGTGATGCTGTTGTTGGTGTGTAGGCAGATCTGTTCTTGGAGTTGCAATAGGTGTTCGTGAACATAGAGATGAGGATGAACTCCTTCCTCTGTTTTGGTAGAATGAGCCTTGCAGAAGACATGGGCAAATAGGTGTTGGGTGAGACTGCCACAGCCACTCATGGGAGAAGAAGCCAATCACAGCACACAGTACGAGCCACGTGGTACACTCTTAGTGGACGCTGACCGTATGGATATTTGGCCAATCACTAAGTGGACCTACAAACCAAAAATAAACCTCATTAGTGATCTCTAAGCGTTGGATTGAAGTTATTTTCATGGGTTGATTTTAACCGTAGGAATTTGAGCATTATTGAGCGTTACTTGGTGGCAAAGATCCAAAGGTGGTAAATCACTTATCAAGCTAATTTTTTGTTTGCAGGTCCACCGAGGGACTGGCCAAAAATCCATACAGTCAGCGCCCTCTAAGAATATGCCACATGGCTCTTATTGTGTGCTTTAGCTGAGAGAGAGACCTTCCCATGAAGAATATCTCGAGAAGCAGCCTTCCTTTGGGAAGAAATAAATGGATTGTTTAGGGGAAGGAAACAAATGATTTCTGTGGGGAGGAGAGATAAAAAGGTTTTTTTTTTTTAATTAAAAAATGTATTTTGTTAAACATACCTGCGGTTACGGAAAGCTTAACCACGGTACAGATGGTTAACTCCCATTGGCGCATGACCGCCGCTTCTAACTTTCGCCGCTTCAAAAGTTTTCGCAATCAAAGTATCAAACACGCCGATGAAAACCAAATTAGATGGCGACCATGTAAGGGCTGTAAATGTCAAAATTATCGGCCACCACTAAACCTTTTTCCTTTGGAATTAGTGACAAGCTCGTCAACACAAACTCACCCTTTTTCCACGCTCATCACGGAACAACATTTTATTTCCACCAAGTACCTTTCCGAGCTACAACAACTTATTCCTGCTTTTAATAAAAGATAGTGATTCAAAGTTCAAACCGTGTTCTGTTCCCTCTTTTTCTTCGTCGCCAACAGTGCCGTATTAGTAAAGTCGTCCATGGCTTTTACAGAAGAACCTTTGAAACCTTCATCTTCTTTAATGGCGTCCTTTAGCATCTCCATAACTTCAAAAGCCTTCTTTCTCATTTCCTCACCTTTCTGGGTCCCACCCATCACCAACTCAATCACTCTCACTATATGCTCATGTTTGATCTCACAACCATTCCCTCTAGCAACCTCAACACACACCCCTACCTCCTCCTCTAACAGCTTTGTGTTATAATACTGCTCTGCAGACAATGGCCACCCGATGATCCGTACGCCATGACTCAAGCTCTCCAGCACAGAATTCCAACCACAATGACTCAGAAACGCACAAGTAGATTTGTGAGACAGAATTTCCAACTGGGGTGCCCACTTATGCACTAACAAACCTCTGTTCTGCTCTTTTATCCGATCTTCGAATCCCTCCGGCAGCCATTCTGATCTAAACTCCCCTTTTATGTCAAAACCAAGCGGCGGCCTAACGACCCAAATGAAATTCTTGCCGCTGGTCTCCAACCCAATTGCCAGCTCCATCATTTGTGAACTAGAGATAGTGTTCTGCGAACCGAATGATATGAATAGAACAGAAGCTGGCTGATGGGTGTCGAGCCATTCAACGCAGTAATCAAGACTGACCGTGGCTTCGTTTTGTGCACGAGCTCTGTTTGTCAAGACAGGTCCAATAGCCCAAACTGGCCCATTGATTTTCCTTTTAAAATAGTCTAACCCCATCTGGTCCAATTCGTCAATGGTGTTTATCAAAATCCCATCAGAATTGAAACATAAAGAGAGCTCTCTTTGGAGATAGACGGACCAAGAATCAGTACCATTAGCGTTCTTCGTATTGTTTGCGAGCTGTGATCGGTGAATTCGAGATACTTGAGGAAAATCGGACAGTGAGAACTCATCGGAATCTGTTTTACAATGGGGGAGATGCAACCATATAGAGAAGTAAATGGCCATTCCATATGCACCCCCGGCGATGAAGATAGAATGAAATATACCGAAATCGTTGGCGACATCAACCGTCCATCCTAAGAGCATGTCAGCGATGATACAGAAAGGAGGGTGACCATGTTGTTGATCTGTGATGTCGGAGATAAGGCGTTGGAAGGAGGGTTTGAGAGATGTTGAAGCTTCAAAGAGGCGGATGATGAGTGGGTAAGGAATTACATCGGTGTTCTCTGAGTCTGGTGGGAGGCCGTGATCGGAGCTGCAGAAGGGAAGCTCGACGAGGCGTACAGAGGTGTTAGGAGGGAGTGATGATCGGAGTTTCTTAATGTTGTGTGGGGTGTTGACGAAGGTAACTGTGAAGCCCAGTCGCTGCTCTATCTTAAGTGCTAAGGCTAAGAAGGGGATGAGATGGCCTTGTGCCATGAATGGAAACATCACCACGTTTTGTTCTCTTTGGGCCATTGTGTTTGAGAGAGAGAAGAGAGAGAGAGAGATTTCTTAACAGAAAAACAAGGTCGTCGGGTAGAAAATATATAAAGAGATTTGATAGTGAGTGCGCCTGGGGTCCAACTCAGTGTCCAGCTGCAGCGTGAGTGCCACGTGGACGTAAATTTGGGGGTAACTGGAAGAGCCGGTCCCTTCCCTTTTTTCATATTAAGTCAAGTCTCCATTTTTTTTACAACCAGTTTCTAATAGAGTGATGATCACAGGGCCGGGTTCTATCAATGCGTCCATGGGGCAGATAGGGCGCTGGTGGTTTCTAAGCTCAGGATCTATGTTCCCCAAGTAATGCTCGAATCTCACAGTTAAAAATCAGTTTATGAAAAAGATTCTAATCTAATGGTTAGAAATCAATAATCAAGTTATTTTTGGTATGTATTTCCACCTAAGGATGAGCCAAGCACTCGTGACTCGACGATGGACGTCATCAGAGATTTATTCAAAAAGAGTGAGGCGGCTTTGGGGTTAGGCATGCCTTTTCTCACAAACTATGGTCTTCAAGTCCTACACGGAGTCTTGTTTCTAGAAGTAGACACCCATTTCACAATTTGCCCCACAAGTCTCTTGAGAAAATTTTTGAAGCAGCGAAGCAGTGGCCAATCACACAACAGGAGACTGTGGCGCCCATGTGATTGGCCACAACTTCGCTGCTTCAAAAATTTTCTCCCAGTCTCTTCTCTCATTTTTTTTTTCTTCCGGGTTGAAGCACGGGTCTCCTCTTCTCTTTACAAAAACAGTAGAACTTTGCTGATGGACGTGACGACAATATGAGATACGTGGTAGACTTAGATACCATCGACGGCCGTATGGATGTTTGGTCAATCCATAAGTGGACTTGCATACCCAAAATCAGCATTTCAACCTTTGGATCTTTGTACCCAATATAATGTTCGAATTCTAGGATTAAAAACCAACCCATGAAAACGACTTAAATCCAACACAAAATAATGTTCGACTCTAAGACTGCCACGTGGCTCATATTTCGGTCCGTCTTCAATATCGACGATGAACGTCTGATAGCTAAGATCACTCACAAAAACGTATCACAAGATGCTAATTACAAAACAAAAATAATTATTATATTTTTCCGGTGAGCAGTGTTTATCTCTTTCAATCCACATTTGACGAAAATACCTTTTTAATAAGACCGACAAGAACTTGATTGGAAGGAGTAGAGCTTTGCTGACGGACCTCCGCTATATGAGCCATGTGTCAGACTTTTAGAGAACACTAACCGTGCGTATTGATGTTTGGCACGGTTAAAATTAACCCATGTAAAAACGACTCCAACCCAATGCTTAGAAATCACAAATCAGTCTAATTTTTTTGTCTGTAGGCCCACCTAGGGTTGGACCAAACATCCATGCAGACAAAGATCTCTAAGAGCATACCACGTGGCTCATAATGTGGTCCGTCATCAAAGTTCTACTTGATTGCTAGAAGTACAAAATCAATTTCCCAAAAGAAAATATTAATAAAACAAGATAAGCCCACCAAGAAATTGTCCTATTTTAACTTACATGGCTCCCAATTGGATTTCATGTGGATTTTGACTTAAATCCATAACTTTTCTAATTTATTATTTTTTTTAATAATTTTATTGACTTATTGAGTCAACTAACGAGTCAGTGCAGAGTGAACTCGAGCTAATGGACTCTCTAATTAAGTTGAGTTGTCAGGTTTTTATAACTATACCTAAGACGGTCGCCCATTAACGAGTCAGGAGCATGGTTCGAAATCTTCGGGCTCCGATCTGATCCAGTTCGATATCTTGTGTTGCCATTTGGCTCAGTTTTACAACCCTTGCCACTTTGCCCACCAGTTGGATTTCGTGCAAAAGGTGGCTCATCCCCATTGTGACGTTGTCTCCGAGCTCGTCAATGTGACTTCCATGATGCACATTTATATTGGATGGTTCATTGAGGAAGGACTAGAACCAAATTCATGGTTCACTTAGAAGGTACTTCTTGCAGTAAAAATGGTTGAAATCTCAAATTGTTCTTTGCCCAAAATGCCCTTTCATGTTTTTTCAATATTTTTGTCTTTTACTTTTTTAAGGGTACTTTAGATTTTATGCACATTTTTTTTTCTCTTCATCTTTATCAACAGTTGACGTCATCCTACACAATTGCAGCTTATTCAATATTAAAAAGGGCCGGGCTCCGTTGACAGAGTTTAAATAACAGGATTCTGTACAGGGACAAAATATAAGCCACGTGGCACATTCTTAGAGGAATCTGACCGTATGGATGTTTGTCCAATCCCTTGGTGGACCTACAAACCAAAAATCAGCCTGATTAGTGATTTATAGGCTTGGGTTGGACTTATTTTCATGGCCTGATCTCAACTGTAGAAATTTGAGCAGTATTTGAGGTACAAAGATCAAACGTGGTTTGTCGGTCCACCAAGGGATTGGACAAACATCCATACGGTCAGATTCCTCTAAGAGTCTGCCACGTGGCTTATATTGTCCCTGTATAGAATCCTGTCATTTAAACTCTGTCAACGGAGCCCGATCTTATTAAAAATACAAAACAAAAAAAATCATTCTTCCTAATATGACACTCAAAGTTTTTAAAATGAAAAATAGTACTTCTTTCCTTTTTTAAAATTCTTAATTTATAAAGGTGCTTTATTCATTCAACTTTTTCACATTTCAACTCAACGGTGAAAGAATTTATAAGCCCCCACGTAGCACCTACTATGTCATGCGAAAAAATTAGATGATGGTATCCATCATCAAAGTTGATGATGGACCAACAGTTTGAACCATGTGGCACACTATTAGAGGTTACTGGCCATGTATATGTTTGACCATCCCTAAATAGACATACATGACAACAATAGGCCTGATTGGTGATTTCTAACCTTTGAATCCGAGTAACCCAAATAATGATAGAAATCCATGGTTGCAAATATCCCATGAAAAGGACTAGAATCCTACGGGTATAAATTATTAATCAGGATGCATTTTGGTATGTAGGTCCAACTAGGGATGGACAAAACATCTACACGGTCAGTAGTCTCTAAGAGTGCGCCATGTGGCTCATAATATGGTCTATCATTTTATGTTACGGGTACATACCTCATTAAAATAGTAATGATCACATGGTTCAAGAACAATAGATGTTATCATGTTGCATAGTGACGTTGTATTGTCATTAGACAAATAATACTCAAAATCCAAAGTAAAAAAAAAAAAACCATGAAAAAGACTCTAATCCAGTGGATAGAAATAATTAGTGAGGATGAATTTTTGTATACAAGTCCACCGAGGGATTAGCGAAACATCTATACGGTCATCGATCTGCCACGTGTGTGGCGGTCCCTAATTGGTGTAAATAGACACTATTTTTGCAACACATGGTACTGAGGTACTTGGGGGAGCTTAAAAAACTATCCTATAAAATGCTTTTTGAAATCCATCTATCAACTACTCAAACTGTTAGTCCTTGAGTAATCCCAGAACCTTGGTACCTCAAAAATTTAGGCAAGAGGAGTGTTACCCCAGCCAACTTGAGGGAAGAATATTATGAAGAAGGCGTTGACACTTCATCAGTGAGTTCTCATCCTAGAAGAATAGAATTGTTCGATGTCTTGGCCGATTCCATCCAAAAATGGATCAATGTTTGCATCGCCCAGCTTTCTTTTACAAAATAAAAAATAACTGCATTTTGCGAAGGCAGCATATTTTTGTTGCAATCGCTTTCTCGGGGAGTATCGTGGGCATGAGTGATTTACTGGTGTGTGTATGTGTTTATATATAAAGTTACACCCATTTCTTACGTTCCATTCTTACACCCAATGGTGTGGCCCAAGTGGAGATCACGTTGGACAACCTAACCATATATTGAGTTGTCATTTCCATGATAATCATCGTAGCAAAACTTAGGGTACTCTAACCCAAGTTTGTCTTTTCTTTAGAATAGAGGCATTTTATGAGGGAAGGTTTTGCCTTTGAAAATAGAGAGGTTTTTAATTGTGTCACATGTGTGGCACTACCAATTGTCGTTTTTATAGTAATATATAGAAGATATAGATAGATGGCTTAAGTGGATTGTTTGGATTTTTCAAATTAAAGTCAAATTTTTATGAGGCTACGAATGTCAAAATGTACTGATTTTTTGTGGGGATATACCATAGTATAGTATGAAAAACTCACAGTGGGATTAGATTATCAACATGATCTCTTTGTGGACAAATTTAGTCTGCAACCATTTGACTTAAAAGTATGCAAACATTGTATCCACCATTGAATGCTCATTGAAAAACGTGTTTTTAATTTATAAAATATTTTTTTCTGAAAACATTGAAATAATACATTTTTCAAGGGACATCCAACCGTACTGACAATGTTTGCATACTTTTAAGTCTGCAAATGGTTGCAGACTAGATTTGTCCTCTCTTTGTAGACCGTACGAATGTCAAAATGGACTAATTTTTTTGAGGATAGCCACCACAGTATTGGGCCCACTGACGGCATGGATGTTTAGCTCACCCCTTAGTAGATATTAATACCAAAAATCAGCTTGTTTGATGATTTTTAGCCATTGCTTTTAGCACTCAAAACAATGGTTGAATTCAACGGCTATAATCACACTTTAAAAAGTACTTAAATCTAATAGTTAGAGATTACCAATCAAGGTGAGTTTAGGTGAGTATATCCACCAAGGGGTGGGATAAACATCCATGCGGTCAGTGGGCCCAGATGACAACGATAAGTAACAAAAATTGTGCTTCCTTAGAAAAAATTTCAGGCATTCCTTGTTACATATTTTTCTTTTTATTGACCTGCCAAATGGAAGTATTGGAGACCCTTGTCATATAATTCTATCACTAACCAAGTTCCAGAGAAAAAATTGGCTAGCCCCGAGGGGACTTCAACCTTTGATGTCCCCCTCCCAAGATGTATGACAAGTACCCCTTGTTCACCATTAACCAGGGCTTAACGCTGGTTTTGGGTGTCCCCGGTGCCAGCGAATGTTTTCTCGTAAAACTTTGATGCCGGTGGGCTGTTGTCGAAGCGGACAACAGCCCGTGACAGCCAAATATATATGTGGCAAAAATGTACTCGGGGTATGTGCCAAGAACTTCTTGGCTGTCACGGGCTTTGAGCACGCTGTCATCAAAATTTTACTTGCCAAATTCATATTTAACTTTGTTAGAATCTCTATTGGTTCATCCAACTATTCTGACTTGAGTCTGGATGGTTTGAGTAGTAATGTGCAAGTCAAATTTGGCGGTAGCTTATAGTTTCTGGGATCATTAATAATATGAATTTTTTTTAAAAAAATACAAAATTAAATTTATATATAAAAATAAATACTTATATTTTTTGAAAATAAATATCAGACGCCTTCTGAAAGGGTGTCAGCCTGTTGAGTTCGGAATGCCTAAAATGCCCTTTGCAGACGCCCTTTGAAAAGGTGGTTGATGCCCTTTCAAAGGGCATCCAAAGTTGTAGACAGTTCTATTTTTATTCAAGAAGACGATGCACTTGGTGCGTCGTTTTCTACGGTTAAAATTAAATCATAAGAAATACTCTAATCCAATAGATATAATTTACTAGTCAAGACGAATTTTGGTATGTAGGTCTACTCAGGGATGGGTCAAACATCTATATGGCCAGTAGTTTCTAAGAATGTGACACGTGGGGTCCATTATCAATGTTTCTTGGCCAAATTTCATCTCGATTAGTAATTTATATCCGTTGGATTAGAGTATTTTTCATTGTTTATTTTTAATCGTAAAAAACGATGCATCTTGGGATTAGAAAAAAATTGTTGAGCCGTAGACGCCGTCTGAAGGTTGTGGAGGCAAATGTATTTTTCACATTTTTGAAAATCTGGCCTGGCAAATGCCCTTTCAAAGGCCGCAAGCAGACTAACGCCCTTTGAAAAAGGCATCTGATATTCGTTTTTTTTTTTTTTTTTTAATACATTTAGTTGTGCATTTTTTAAAAAAATTCCATTAATAATATCTTAATTACTATGTCGGCGATTCTATTACCGAATAGAGTCTTCACCAGAATTGTAGAGGAAAATTGGAAATTTATAATATATCAGTAAACATAATATATCTATTATATTTACCTAAAGAAACATGTCTCTAACTTAGATCATGGTTTAAAATATGGCCATTATAACCGTTATAACGGATTTGAACCTCACCCATTACATTATGTACCGTTAAAACGCTCAGAAAACAACGGCCGTTATTTTCGTTATAACAGTCGTTATTTTCCGTTATAATGAAAATAACGACCGTTATTTTCTGAAAAATTATATGAAAAAAAAACTGCCGTTATTTTCCTTCTTTTGAAAACTTGAAATTCAAATTTCGAATTTCAAAATTTGAATTCCAGCGCCATTTTTCCATTATTTTCTGTTATTTTCCATTTTTGCCCCTAAGCTTTTCAATCCGTTATAATAGAAAAAAGGTAACGCCACCAATCCGTTATACCGTTATAACGGTCCCTTTTAAACCTTGTCTTACATTGCAGGGAGTATTTTATATGTACCCAGAATTCTCTGGTCAAATCAGTAAGCGTCACATTTTAATATTCAAACGGTGACAGGTGTGCTCATTATTTTAGACACCACTTGACATGAGAATATTCTCACATGCCATGTATATTTTGATGGAATACAGCACCTTATTGGGTCCACACACTTCACATTAAAAAATGATCTACGCTAATAATATTTTAGAATATGGTATAATACCCCTACAATGACATCATCGTACATATATGCGCGGTTTAAAAAGCAGCCGTTATAACAAAAATAACGGCCGTTATAACGGATTTGAACCTCCCTCATTATGTTATTACCGTTAAATCACCTTAAAAATAACGGCCGTTATTTTCTGTTATTTTTTGGTTGTAACGAAAATAATCAGGTTTATTTTTGGTTTGCAAGTCCACCAAGGGATTGGCCAAACATCCAATCGGTCAGTGCCCTCTAATAATGTGACACGTGGCTTGTATTGTACGCTGTGACATAAGTTTTAGGGAAAATTACTTCAGGGGCCGTAAGTTTACAATTACGGCCCGAGGCAACTAGTTGGAGGTTTGTTCGACCGTGAAGGGGTGCCGTTTTGGAACATTTGCTTGGCACCCCCAATTCCACTGTTGAATGTAACTTTTTAAAATTTGTTTCCAATTTTACCCTTGGTAGGTACGGTAAGTTCAGGGTAGGGTTCAGGGTAGGTTCAGCTTTTTTATTTATTTAAACGAGAAACAGAGATACAAGTTGAGTAGTCTTCTCATCTCCTTCCATTCACAACATTTTTCCATGAAAACTCTAATCTACCAATCTCTCCTCCAACTCCTCAATTCTAATCTCAATATCCAACTATCCTCTCAAGTGGATCCACCTTTTTGGGTTATCTACAACCGTTGGATACCCCATCGTCACAGGAAGGAACGGTTTTGATGCTTTGACCCTGAAGAGTTTGCAACATGGCAAATTGAAACCGGATCAAGAAAGTCGTCCAGCCGATATGTTGGTACTAAGTCAAGAAGATGATTCTCAAATGGAGGATCATCACTAGTTTCAAATGGGTGCTGAATCATCATCAGAATTAACAAAGCGTTGGAGAACAAAGAGTATCTAATAATAGAAGCAAGGTCTCATAATCAAATAAATCATGAGAAAAGTATGTATTGTGATCAAATAATCAGAATTTGGAGTATCCAAATAAAAATCCATGGATGCATTGGAAAATTGGATCTAATATAAAACTGAGAAACAAGATGAAAAAACCTCCACAAATGTAAATAAGATCCCGTAAGTGTTAAGATAAGATCATTGAAACCATGCATGAAACCAGAAAACCACCCACCTGATTTCAAGACGAATTTCAAAACCCATATGAGAAAAATCAATGGATGGATCAGAAAACACTTAAATCAAAGTAAAAAAATCAATAAAAACTCAATTAAACAAATGCATTAACATGACTTTTCAGACACAAATTCAAAAGCCCAAATAGTCACTAAAAATGGAAAACCCAGATGAGAAAAATCTACGAATGCATTAAAGACGCTCTCAAATCAAAGAAAATCATGCATGAGATACAAAATTAATCAATAGAAAAGCTTAACCCAAATTTTCAGCCTCTAGTTCAAAAATTCAGATGAAAACAACATCCATAAATGCATAAAATGAGGTTGTTTCATGAATCAATCACTGAAACAAAGAATGTAACCAAATGATCTTAAAATAAAAATGAAAAACCCACCTGATTTTCTCTTCAGAGACTTACGAGATGAGGTTCAGGAGACCCAAATGCAGGTATCGGCTACAAACAGAATCAAAATTGGCTTTTTGGTATTTTTTGTATCAGTTTATACAAACTGGTACAAACAGAACCATAAATAGCAATTTGGTATTTTTTATACCAGTTGTTGCATATCTATTTTTGTTTATACTAGTTGCTGTTGTTATTGAGAGAAAACCCAAAAGATTTGGATAAGAAACACGTTTGACTGTTTTGGTACATTGACTTATGAATGATTGCCCACACCTATGGACTTACATACCAAAAATAAGCTTGATTGGTGATCTTTGGCCATTCGATTAGTGTACACAAAAAATCAGTTTGTGGAGGTTTTTTAATCTCGTTTTTCTTGATTTTATATTGGATCTAATTTTTTAATGCATCCATGGAGATTTTTCATTTGGATACTCTAGATTCTGATTTATCTAATCACGATACATACTTTTCTCATGATCTTCACTCATACAAGCACCTTATCATCTTTTCTTTTTTATTGTATATATTTTTTTCTGTTTGAGTTCTTTGTTATACATTTCATCTATAATACCATGGTAGAACCTACAATCCTCCTGGACTTTGATATCCAAGACTCGAGTGCCCCTTACAAGTTGATTGTAGATGGACAAAGCTTGGCATTACGTGAGAAGGTGAGAGATGCAGTCACTTGAGTCATGGTACCCTGCCTTATTTATGTGTGTCAAGGTATGACATCAAATTTTTCCGATCGGGAGGATGGTAGTCAGATTGCAAGGATGCCTGAGATTTTGAGTTCAGGCTGGAGGATCTAGAATTGGTTTCCTTAAAGAGAAGTGTAGAGATGGAGACGGAGAAGAGAGCTTGTCACGCCCCGGATCCGGGCACCTGGATCCCACGATCCATGGTGTGATAAAAAAATAAAATACTCCGAAATAATTTATAAAATGACCATAATTCATAATATATTAAAATAAAACTTTTTTGTAAAGACGTTTTGGATAAAACTTCTATTTGATAGGCTTTTTGAATTAACTTTTCAGAACTTTAGTAGATAGGGGTAAAAGTTTCTAAAAATATAATTTCAATAAAAAATTATTTTATTTATTCTCTTCTATTAAAAAATTATTTTAAGCATATTTTGTAAATGCACTTTGTCCAAAAAATTATTTACTATCTTATTTTTATAATTTTTACCCTCAACTGGTTTTATCGAGTTTTGTTGAAAAAGAACAGAATTTGATTTATGGTAGAAACACTACATGTGGGTCAGATTATATTTTATTAAAATACAAATAATAAAACAAAAGTACTAAATCAATCAATTTGGGTTCAAATAGACCAATAAAATTAAGATTCAATTAATTACAATCATACAATAAATTAAATAAATAAAACTATGTGTCTTCAATGAACGCTTCAATATTCTTTGGTACATCATATTTTAGTCCATCGTTTCTTCCATTCCCAAATAATCTGAAAAATATTATCGATTGAACCGTGAACTTATGAAACCCAAATAAGATTTAATCACTACATTATATCTATGATAGTTCTATCAATCAAAAGTTTATACGCAGAGTATAGGTATGGAACAAGAATAACAAGTACTTTAAAATAAACTATGATCCGAAATTTATATGTACATGCAACCAATAACCCGTCATGGGTCTCCTTCTCTTTCCCACACCGAGAGCCGTTCAACCAAGAACTCTTCTGCAGGGGTTTAGGGCTTTGCACCCAAAGGTTCCAAGCCTTTCTTGCTTAAAACTTTTCAACTATTGGGATCAATCCTACACTTCAAAAATGTATGCAATTCACACTAAAAGAAAATTAGTTTTTAGTGGCAGACTTTTAGCGGTGGCTAGTAAAAAATCGCCTCTATAGGTGGTTTTAGCAGCGACCAGTGATTAACCTGCCACTAAAGGCTTGTAGGAAAAATGGAGGGAAAAGAAATCACTTATAGAGGCGACTTTTACCGGCGGTTGCTCAAAAAACCGCCGCTAATGGAACTTTTACCGACGGCCACATAAAAACCCGTCACTATAGGTGTGCTATTAGTGGCGGTTCGATACCTGACCGCCGCTAATAACCTCTGTAGCAGCGGCGAGTAGCTGTCCGTGGGTAAGAGGTCGAATATAAAAAAAATGTTTTCTGTTCTTTCCTCATTTCAATACCCAAAACCCTCTCCTCTCCTCTCCTCCTTCGTCGCCCTGTCGTTGCCGTCTCATGCATGCAAGCCATTTTGGAAACCCTAAGCCCCTTCGGCCTCCCTCCACGGTGTGCCACTCCCTTCGCCGTGCGCTCCAACCTCCCTCCACGGCGTGCTTGTGACCCGCGACCTCCCTCTGGATGAGGTGGAGCACACGGACATGTACCTCTCTCCCTACCTCTCTCTCCCTCTCCCATGTCCCATCGGTACCTATATGAATCAGGTCTGTTTTCATCTCCACCTACTCAAAACCTTCGATTCTTCTTGTTTTACTTTCGCAAAATGTTTTGATTTTTTTTCATCTATTATGTTTATTTCTCTCCTATTTCTTAACGTGGAACAGATTTAGGGTTTGATTAGGGTAGTTGAAAACTACAGCATGGAAGAGTTTTCAGTTTGCCTAATCGATTGGGGGGACTATTAACTTATTAAGAGCTTTCAGATCCGTGAACTTTATTAGATCTTTGTTTTGTTCAATTTTCTAGATTTGTTTGGGTTTTGGGATTGGATTAATTTGGTCTTCTTTTGGGATTGGATCTGGTCTTTTTTTTGTCGATAACCCATTTCATTTCTTGCCATTCTCTTCTTTGTCTCCTTAAACGTGCAGAACACTCAGACCACTACTCCAAAAATTGAAATGAATCCTGCTGTTGAAGAGCCCAGAGGTGGTTCGTATGGTTTTGATCCCAAATCTTTAGAGAGGGTGCCAACACCCTTCAAGAAATAAACACCTCCCTGTGCGCGAAACATGTAGTTGTTTTTATGTTTCTAAGAATGTTTTTGGTGACATTTTGTTAAAGATCAGATTTGATTTCTTCAGTTTTTATCTATAAATTAGACCAGGTTTGACAATGATAAGAGCTTGATTTGGAGAGAGAGATAGAAAGAGGAAGAATAAGTAGGATTTGACATAAAATTAATAAGAAAAATGAAAAAGAAAGAGAACTGGTAGGTACGGTTTCTCAATTGTTTAATTAAACTTGGTACAAGCTTATTGGAGCTAGACTCTTTTTGCATCCAACAACAAGAGACTACTATTATTTATCTACAAAACAATAAGCTTTTAGATTCGAACCGTTACAAGAATTTAATTGCATGTTCTAAAATTGTTATGATTCTTTGGGGTTGGTGCCCGACTCCTATTGAAGATGGGCAACTACTGTTGTTTGATTTTGCTTTGCTTAATTTGTAAAAAAAAATGAGTTAGTTAGCAACTTTATTGCAGACCTATTTTTCTACCTTTTCAAAATAAATTCAATGTACACCTTCACATTCTACATGGAGTATTGAAGGTGAATGCGAACCAATCTTATTGCCTGTGTAGTAACTTATGGGGACACAATGAATGAACGATTGTGGGATGCTATGAAAACCATTGTTGGATGTGCTCATTTAGTAAATTTTGCAGTAATGAACAGTTGGGCGGTGTTACCATCATCCCTAGTTGCCATCGTCCCCATCATCATCGGTAGGGCCAGACAAATGATGGTACTTGAGATTCACAACACACAAATCTTGAAGAACATCAATAGTCTGGACCTAGCTAGGGACAACAATACCAAGTCCCGAATCATTTTCCTTCAAAAATGTATTCGTTGTACCCCAACATCAAGTATCAAAGCGTGTCACTTCGCATGGATCAGTCTCACCCTCATTTTAATCTTAATTATTAGTGAAGATGGTGAAGAAGGGATGATTGTAGTTGTGCCCATGTCACAAATTTATTGAATATTGTAATATCAAGGGGTTATGAATTTGTGCTCTCAGTTAGCAATGTTGGCAAACTAGATCAAGAAGTTGGCTTGTTTTCTTTGTTCCATGGCATTTACTATTTCCATTTTCATGCCCTTTTAGTTTGCAGATTTTCTTTTTTCGTCCTTTCGGTTAGTGTTTATTTCTGGTTTGATATCTTACTAATTTACTCAACCTTTTTGCAGATAACAATGTCAGCAATTAGAATGGGCTGCATCTTATGTAGTATTGTTCTCCAGGTTTGTTTTCCCACCATATCTCTCTCATGACTGACTTATATATGTTGTTTCCAAAATTGTCGAAACTTATAAACTCTTCTTTAACATTGATCCTTGAATGTTATTTTGGCAGTTCTTTTAGTATGCTGCCAGTGGCAAAGTCATCTGCCTCATCTAATATTTTTTAGTTCTCAAGCTCAAGGAACAGTAGTTTAGGAGATTGTTGGGCTGTCACTTACATCATTTATAATCAACTTACTACGTAGTAGGGAACAAGAAAGAAGAAAAATTAAGGCATAACAACAGATTCAAAATCCAGATAGGAACATCTTCTGGAATCTAATGTTCAAGTGGAAAAATAGAGTAACAAGTAGATGTTTTAGGTGATAATAATAATAAGCTTACTCTAGAGCATGATATCCAAAAGTTCCCAAGACTCTAGTTGAATGGAAATGAGCTGCTTTGTCTGGGGAATGATTGGTAAAAAAAAGCAAGGTATTAGGTTGGGATGGTGACTTGGTGCGTGGGTCAGATTCTAAGAATGGTGTTCGGTCAAGAATCTGGCTCCCTATCTTGTATACTAGCCAGATTAGCTCTAGGTGGGTGAGTATTTGTGGTTGAACACTTTAGAGAGATTAATGTTTTAAGAAAGGAAAGGGTGTGTGGCTTTCATTTTTTTCCTGTTTATACATTTGTTTTGCTTTAATTTAGAGTTGTTCCAGTCCAAGTAAATTGTGTAGGTGGTTATGGAATATACACCTCTTTGTTTTGCTTTAATGTGCTTTTAATCTCTAAAGGTATCTATCATGTCAGGAAGGGGATGTACAAACAATGCTTTGGAAGGTGATATAACCGTAACTTATCTTTTCTGAACTAAGGTAGTTCTTGGTGTATGTTGTTGATAATTATACATTTTTGTTTTGAAGCATTGGAGAAACTTGATGAGTGTAGAAGAAAAAGCTTGCAAAAATGAGACCTTCTAGTTGGTCGGAATGAGACCTATAGAAAGGTCATTGGAGAAACTTGATGAGTGTAGAAGAAAAAGCTTGCAAAAATGACTGGGGGTTCTGGAGGTGTTCGGCTTCCTAATAAAGGCTCAAGTGTGATATTCTCTACTTGTTTGTCTCCATTTGCATGCCACTATGAACTTTTGTGGGGAATGTTGCTTTTTTTTTGGTTGTTGTGAATACATGCAATTTTGTTATGGTAATGCCAAGATTGGCATGGCCTCATAGTTTAAATATGTAGTTGAAGAATCTCATTTTTTGTTTACCATGTATTCCATTATCAGTTTACCAGTCTTATTCCCTTGATCCATTTCTTTTCTTTTTTAGTCCAAATACCACCTATAGTGCATCAGTTGTTGCTTACAATTTTTTCCTCTTTCACTTAATGAATTTTTTTGCTTGAAAGCTTGATGTCTTATTAGGAATTTCAACTTTGTAAAATTTTTTCTATTTATCACATTATTGGATTTGATTTCTCAGAGGCAGTGGTTGCATCCCAAAAGTGTTTGAGATTCAAAACGAGAGTGGATGCATCAGAATAACAAGTGATAGAAGCGACGAAGAAAGATTGTGTCCAGCATATAGAATCCCACTTAGTTCAGCAAGGCATTAAAGCTTTCCATGCAACCGATTCAGGCTGGCAGTGTTAAGCAAGGTACTAGTGATCACTTCTTTGTTGCAATCTCGTCAACCACGTCTTCTATGGATCCTTCGCTAAGAGTAGATTATCTTACTTTTTTCAGCAGTCCATGATGTTGTTGATGTAAGGTTTTTGCTTTGTCATGTATATCTATTGTTCTCTCATTTACAGAATGGAGTAAAAAATAGAAAATTGTCCCGAGATTTTGCTTATTGTAATTTTTTTCTTGTAGTGCCTCAATAAGAAACAGAAAAATCAGTTAACCATATGGACCGTTGGGGCTATGGTGGGGAATGATCTATACATAGATGACAACGTTGTGAAAGTGAAGAAGATTTGTTAAGCTTACAAGTACAATTTATAGCATATACTTCATCAGTGAGACAATAGTATATAGCCATCTTTTTGCAACACAATACTATTTGCTGAGGCTTTATGTATAGAAGAATAATACGGCAACTTTGGTCAAAAGGTGTTCTTTAGAGAAGCAAACCGTCTTAGGTGACAAGGGCTTAAAGAATGGGTTATTAGATCTTTTTCATTAGACTCTGGGCAATATTTTTTTTAAATAACAATTTTCCTAGAGTTATTATAGTGTAGCCAAGGGACATCACTTCGTTTCTCTTCTGCTAATTCATATAGTCAATCATTTTCCTAACAAGTAATCAGGAAAGTCAGAAGACATAGAATTACCCTTATGTGACTTGATTTTCCTTGTTGGACTAACAACAAATAGAAACTAGAGGACTTCTAAACATATCTAATAGCTTCTTAGTGGGATAGTTATTCACCTTTTTTGCCCAATTATGTACACAATGAAATTGCTTTTGTGCTACCCATATTGTGTTTCAATATGATACATATAAGTCGTGTCTTGTGCAGATTGAGAAAAAAGAATTTAGACTTGAGCCAATGAATTGCCCTGGGCTCTACTTGATCTCTGATCATAGAGTTCATGCGTATAGAGGTGCAATACTATTTAAAATTGGTTGACTTCATATGAGTACTTTTTGTAAGGAATATTTTCATATTCTAGTTTGGCAAAGATTCCGTATGACATAAAACATTCATGTAACCTTTCCTATGAACACCAGTGAAATGTGAAGATGTCGTGGTACGCATACTTCGTTGACTATGTGAAGACTAGAAGACAGAGACAGCAAGGATCAGAGGGTTGACGACACGAGTCATCTGAGTAACTACCCATTTGTCAGTTATAGATCGTGTATGCTCGCTTAGGAAGGTAAGTGAGTTAATGGCCATAGAAATAGGTTTAAATGAATAAAATATAATGGTCAAACCTAGTCATTAGATAGACCCAAGTCTAAGTCAATTTTATTGACTTTTGGGAAAGTCTAATTGATTGTCCTATTTGAGCAAATTGATTGGACAAAGCCCAATTGATTGGAGACCTCTGTTAAATCAATTGAAGTCTGCGAGACCGAACTTAATCAAAGCCCAATCGATTGGAGACCTCCGTTAAATCGATTGGAGTCTACGAGACAACTTTATCAAAGCCCAATTAATTGGAGACCACTATTAAATCATTATGGGACATAAACTTATTTAAGTCCGATCGATTGGACTTTGTACAATCAATTGGATTTACGAAGGAAAAAACCCATCCGTACAAGGCCAATCGATTAGACCCAAAGCCCAATCGATTGGACTCCCAATCGATTGGATCCAAAGTACAATCGATTGGACTTCACGCAGATTGAGTCTTTCTCAGATTCGAAATTCTAGTTTCCACTCTCCCACTTTCTAGAAGACTCTGGGCTACGAATTTTATAAATATAACTCCTCTCTGGCTTTACAAAATACACTTCTACACTTTAAAATATAGAGAAGAAAGTTATATTTATCAAGAGTGTCCATTCGAAGAGCAAAAAGCTTTTAGTTCTCATAAATATCTTGTGAGCTTTTTTTCTTCTAGATCAAAGCCAAAAGCTTGATCTCTTACTCAGCTTAGGTCTTCCACATAGAAACTTGACCTAGTAGTCTGAGAGTACCAGTACGTCTCAACACTATTTGAGTGACTTAAGGTTTAGGGTGTATTGAATCATTCACCTTCAACAAAGGCTGGAGAGTTGAGAATTAAGATCGGAGTGGCTGATCGAAGATAGATTTGGGGAGTACTAAACTAAAAAAGCGAACAAGGCTTCTGGGCTGGGAGGACGCGCGTGGCATTGATTCAGAGGACGTGGACGCTTCTGCAGTATGCTTTGGCTAAGGTTGGAAGCTGCTGTAAGGAATATTTTCATATTCAATTTGGAAAAGATTCTATTTGACATAAAAACATTCTGGTAATCGTTCCTACGAGCACCAGTATAGTGTGGAGATGTCGTGGTACGCATACTTCGTCGACTACTTGAAGACTAGAAGATAGACAGCAAGAATCAAACGGTTGACGACATGAGTCATCTGAGTAATCACCCATTTGTCAGTTAAAGATCGTGTACGCTCCATTAGGAAGGTAAGTGACTTAGTGGCCATAGGAATAGGTTTAAAATGAATAAAATATAATGCTCAAACCTAGTCATTGGATAGACCCAAGTCAGAGTCAAAGATTTTGATTAATGAGAGAGTCCGATCAATTAGAACTTGTCCAATCGATTGGACATAGCCCAATCGATTGGCAGACTTTGTGTAATTGATTGGAGTCTGTGAGACATAACTTGTTTAAAGCCAAATCGATTCAAGACTCTGTGAAATTGATTGGAGCCTTCGGGACAGAAACTTATTTGAGTCCAATCAATTGGAGACTTCTGTGTAATCAATTAGAGCCTACGGAACATGAAACTTATTGAGGCCAATCGATTGGACACTTATACCCAATCAATTGGACATGGCCCAATCGATTGGACACAGAGTACAATGAATTGGACTTTGCACGAACTCAGTTTTTCTCAGATCTGAATTTCTTGGTTCCACTATCCCACGTCCTACACGACTTAGGGTCACGAATTCTATAAATACAACCATTCTATATCTTCTCTAAACACACACAGAGACACAAATTGACTCAATCTTTCAAGAGAGAGAATAAAATGTTTATTTATTAGAGTGTCCATTCGAATAACAATAAGTATGTTTCTCATTCACATCTTGTGAGCTTGTTCCTCTTCTTGATCAAAGCAAGTGCTTGATCATTTTCTTAGCTTAGGTCCATCACTTATATATTTGACCTAGTAGCCTGAGTGTACTAGTATGACTCAACACTTTTGAGCAACATGGGATTTAGGATGTACTGAATCCTTCACCTTTGGCAAAGGCAGGAGTATTGAGATTTAAGATCGGAGCAGCCGATCGACGGTAGGTTTGGGGTGTACCAAACTGAACAAGCGGATAAGGCTTCTTGGCTGAAAGGGTGCATGTGGATTCGTAGCGTTGATTCAGAGGACGCGGACACATCGACAGTAGGCCTTGGCTAAGGTTGGAAGCTGTATTTGCAACGGTGCGGCATAGGTAACCTTTGTTTCGTTTAACTTTTCAGTTAGTGATACTTTCTGTCTGGACGTGGTCCCGTGTTTTTTCTTGGTTAAGGTTTCCACGTAAGAATCTCTTGTCTTGTGTGATTGTTTGTTTGTATTCCGCTATTTATCTTGATTAGACCAAACGACGAAAAAAAAATATACCACAGAGGTATATTCGACTTGAGTTGGTTGTAATAATCTTTTATCAAACAACTAAGGCATGCGATTTTGTTCCCCTACCATTGACCAGTAAAACTGTGTAGGTATAATTAATTTTAAATACCTAATCAACCCCCCTTCTAGGTATATTGGATTAAAGAGAACGGACCAGTGTTATTTCAATTGGTATCAAAGCGGGTTAATCTATTAAATGTTTAATCACCTGAATTTAGATTCCTACAAAACCAGTTCATTCTTTTCATTTATAAATATGCCTAAAGAAGGGTTCACTGTCAATAGCCGTAGTGACTCAGACAGTGAAGATCAAGGCGATCTTTATACTGCTTATCAAGAGCTATATAAAGAAAGCTTTAGACTGACCAAACCAAATAAGAAATTGACTAATAGAGTTGAATTTCTTGATTATGAAAATTTTGCTTGTAAACTATACAATAATGAATTATCTATGCTAGTTGGCCAGCTTAAGAAAGAGAAGAAATCTCTTCAAGAAAGAAACAAGTTCTTGGAATGCGAGTTCCAAACTTGTTTGGATGCTAAAATGTCTTTAGAAAGTGAGCATGAAAAATATGAAACTATTTTTAGATAGCATGAAGAAGAGAAAGCTAGCATCCAAGACAAAGTTAAATTTTTTGAGACTGATTATCAGGAATGTTTGGAGAAGAGGAAGTCACTTGAACTTGATCTAGTTCAACTGAAAAATGATCTCAAAGCACTGAGAAATTAAATGAGATTCTAAGTGGGGGACAAAAATTTGGAGACAAATGAGGAATTGGATATGTTGATAATGTTAACACCTCATCGTCTTCAGAAACTAAATTAGTAAAAGCCAAAGTTTCTTCCACACCACAGGTTGATCAACCTTGACCCAGACTAGTTATACATGTGCATGTTTGTAATTACTATAGGGGTAGAGGTCACCTAAGCAATAATTATTTTCGAAAGAGGAGAGATACCATAGTTCCTTCTAAGAGAAAATCATATGGGAACCAAGGAGATCTACTTCATAAAATGACAGTCTTGCATCAAAAGTCGGATGCTTTGAGTAGAGAGATTGCTAACCTTACGAAACTCAAGGGCACCCAAACTCAAAGGGCTCAGAATAAGAGGACAAATAAAAAGAGAAATGTCGATCCTCTTTTACCGCCTAAACAAATGGCAAAGAAAAAAAATCCACCTACAAAGTATAAGACCATATGGATGAGAAAGGAATGACCGATAAATCTAAATTCAATTTGGAGTAAATTTCTTATGAAGTCTAGTGGCACTTGTCCCATTAATTAAATAAATGTGGTTCTTTACATTTTTCTCTATTTTATGATTATATATCTTTTATGAGTTGAGTGTGTAGTTTTGTATTAGGATTTTGTTTTCTTTATAGTTTTCAATTTTTTTAGATCTTTACTTATTTGCATTGTTTTGAATTCATCTATTCAAAAACAAAAATAGAAAATGTGAAAATAAAAAATTGTTTTGTGTCATGTTTAGAATTTTGTTTTAGAGTTGTGCATTGCATAAGTATTTTTAATATGATGGGCATTAACTCTAGAAAATTCTAGAACCAAGACTTGACACAAGGTAAATTGAGACTAGATCATTGTAGAAAACTCTAGAATATTTAGAAGATCAGTCTATTTTACTAATTCTTAGTTAGTGGATGTTCATAAGTTTGAACTTGTTATTTACATACACAAACTGACATTGGTTGGGACTAATAAATCTAGTACTCTATGAGAATCAGGAATAAACTTTTACTTTTCATGAATTCAAATTAGTTGTGTGCCTACTTTCAGTTGATTTTGAAATTACAATATAATTGACTATTGGCCTCCCTGTGTGATAGTTCTCCATGAAAAGAGCTACCTCAAGTGGATGTGGTAAAATCTATATGGCCCCGATATATATAAAATCTGATTACATAATGCAGTAGAGGATACCATACCGACCGAGTGTGAAAGCTACCAAACCGACCAACTGTTAAAAGATGTGAACTTAAAAATTGAAATTCTGATAAAATAAGTGAGTAAAAAATAGTCATGTTTGCTACAAAAGTAATATAAAATCACATTAGCAAATACACTTGAAAATAGAGAGTTTAGTGAAAAACCTATGAGCTCTAATGAGGATTTCATGATTGGATAATGGATACCTCCAGATTTTGAGTGATATTTAGAATTTTACTAATATCTGTCTTGTACTCTAAGAAGTGGAAAGTCAGATCACAGTACACCTAAGTAAAAGAAATTGAAAAGTCAACTAAAGTGAACTAGTTTGACTGACGGGCTCTGATAAATGGCCTAGATTGACTGCATTTTAACTATTCAAGATTAACTGAGTAGTTAAATCTAATATCCTAGGTTTGATATTTGTTAGTGCCAATCACATTGAAACTTATTATGCATTACATTTTAACTCGACTTTTCATACATATTATCTTCATATTTGATTTTTATTTGACTTAATCCGGATTGATCTGATTTGAGTTCTGTGAGTTGTAAATCTTTTCAGAGATGATTTAAAAATTTAAAATTCATTTGAAAAAGATTTTTGATTAGTTAGATAGTTTCACCAAAATTTAAACCATTGATGTATTCAGACTATGCGTCATGCCTATCTTTTAGTCTTTATACTTGTTATCATGTTGCACTTATGCACCTATTTTTCATGATGATATCCAGTGCATACTTATTATTTACTTATATTTCTGTACCTTTGTCATTCTATGACAAAAAAAGAGAGAGAAAATCACAGAGGTAAAAATAAGTAGATACATGAGATAGGGGGAGAGAAATTAAGGGGGAGAAAAATTATTTATATTATTTTTCTAATTTCTCTACTTGTGATGTGCATAATTAACTCACTACTTTAATGATTTATTAATTGCCGATGATATTACATGGTATGTGTTGTTGGTAGATTGTGCAGGGAACAGATCAAAAGCTATTCAATTATCTGTTCGATTATCTCCAAAAGAGTGTGAGATAGTAAGTAAATCATGTAAGAGGGTGGGATTATATTTTTCATTTTTTTTACATTCCATATGATTAAATATTTTTTGTCATGAAATTGGCAAATGGAAAAATTGTAAGGAATATTTTCATATTCAATTTGGCAAAGATTCTGTTTGATATAAAAATATTCTTGTAACCGTTTCTACGAGCACTAGTGTAGTGTGGAGATGTCGTGGTACGCATACTTCGCCGACTACTTGAAGACTAGAAGACAGAGACAGCAAGAATAAGACAGATGACGACATGAGTCATTTGAGTAACTGTCCATTTATCAGTTAAAGATCGTGTACGCTTGATTAGGAAAGTAAGTGACTTAGTGGCCATAGGAATAAATTTAAAATGAATAAACTATAATGGTCAAACCTAGTCATTGGACAGACCTGAGTCTGAGTCAAAGATTTTGACTAATGGGAGAGTCCGATCGATTGGAACTTGTCCAATCGATTGGACATAGCCCAATCGATTGGTGAACTTTGTGTAATTGATTGGAGTTTGTGAGACATAACTTGTTTAAAGCCAAATTGATTGGAGCCTCTGTGAAATCTATTGGAGCCTTCGGGACAGAAACTTATTTGAGTCCAATCGATTGGAGACCTCTATGTAATCGATTGGAGCCTACGGAACCGGAAACTTATTGAGGCCAATCGATTGGACACTTATACCAAAATCAATTAGACATGGCCCAATCGATTGGATTTTGCACGAACTCAGTCTTTCTCAGATCTGAATTTCTTGGTTCCACTATCCCATGTCCTACACGACTCAGGGTCACGAATTTTATAAATACAACCTTTCTATATGTTCTCTAAACACACACAAAGACACAGAGTTACTCAATCTTTCAAGAGAGAAGAAAATCTTTATTTATTAGAGTATCCATTCGAAGAGCAATAAGCTTGTTTCTCGTTCACATCTTGTGAGCTTATTCCTTTTCTTGATCAAAGCCAAGTGCTTGATACTTTTCCCAGCTTAGGTCCATCACTTATATATTCGACCTAGTAGCCTGAGTGTACCAGTGTAACTTAATACCTTTGAGCAATATAAGATTCAGGGTATACTGAATCCTTCACCTTCGGCAAAGGCGGGAGTGTTGAGATTAAGATCGGACTAGTTGATCGACGGTAGGTTTGGGGTGTACCAAACTGAACAAACGGATAAGGCTTTTTGGCTGGAAGGGCGCACGTAGATTCGTAGCATTGATTCAGAGGATGTGCATGCATCGGCAGTAGGCTTTGACTAAGGTTGAAAGCTGTATTTGCAACGGTGCTGCGTAGGTAACCTTTGTTTCGTTTAACTTTTCAGTTAGTGATACTTTCCGTCTAGACGTGGTCCCGTGGTTTTTCCTTGGTTAAGGTTTTCACGTAAAAACCTCTTGTCTTGTGTGATTGTTTGTTTGTATTCCGTTATCTATCTTGATTAAACTAAACGACGAAAAGAAAATATACCACAGAGGTATATTCAATTTGAGTCGGTTGTGATAATCTTTTATCAAACAACTAAGGCATGCAATTTTGTTCTCCTACCATTGACTAGTAAAACTGTGTAGGTATAATTAATTTTAAATACCTAATCAACCCCCCCTTCTAGGCATATTGGATTAAAGATAACGGACTAGTGTTATTTCAGCTGCATTTGCAATGGTGCTGCGTAGGTAACCTTTGTTTTGTTTAACTTTCCAGTTAGTGATACTTTCCGTCTGGACGTGGTCCCGTGGTTTTCCTTAGCTAAGGTTTTCATGTAAAAACTCTTTGTCTTGTGCATGTTTGATTGTTGTTCCGCTAAATCTATTGATTAGACTAAACGATGGAAAGACAATATACCACAGAGGTATATTTGAATTGAGTCGGTTATGATAATCCTTTTTACCAATCAACTAAGGCATGCGAGTTTATCACCTTACTTTGATCAGTAAACTTGTGATATGTTAGATTAATTTTTAAATAACCTCATTTCTAAGTATTTCTGATTAAAGCGAACGGCCCATTATTTTTCAATTGGTATCAGAACGGGCTATTCTATTAAATGTTTAATCACTTGAATTTAGAATCTTGCAAAATTAGTCTATTTTCTTTATTTATCAAAAAATGCAAAGAGAATGTGGAAACACATCCAGACCCTTCATTATTTGATGGAGAAGACTATGCCTATTGGAAGGCAAAGATGAGGGGCTTTTCTAAAGTCTATTGATGAAAGAGTTTGGATGGCTGTAGTGAATGGTTGGTCACCACCCACAATGATCGTAGGAGATAAAAACTTTTCTTAAACCAATAGCTGACTGTAGCAAAGAGGACATAGACTATTGTTATCTAAATAGCAAAGGGCTAAATGTTATTTTTAATGCAGTTGACAGGAATGAGTTTCGAAGAATCTCCACCTGCACTTTGGTGAAAGAAACATGGGACATCCTCAAGGTCGCCCATGAGGAACGTCAGCAGTTAAAATTTCTAAACTACAAATGCTGACCACTAAGTTCGAATCCATGAGAATGTAGGATAATGAGACATTCACTGAGCTCTATGCCCAACTCAGTGATATTGTAAACTCTGCACACAACTTGGATGAAAGCATTCCTGAACCCAAAGTAGTTCGAAAGATTTTGAGATCTTTACCTAATATGTTTCAAGCTAAGGTAACAATTATTGAGGAGAGCAAGGATATTGACTCTCTCAAAATTGATGAGTTGGTTGGGTCTCTACAAACTTATGAGATGAATTTGAGACAAGCAAAGAAATCCAAAGGTATAGCCCTTAAAGTCTCTGAAGCTCAGGACTTAGAGTCAGATGTTGTCTCTGAAGTTGAAATGACTTTATTTGTCAAAAAGTTCAAAAAGAAATTTTGTTCTAAAAATGATAGATTTAAGAACAATAAACCTTTTAATAAATCTAAGGAACATGCTAAACCCCACGAAAGAGGTAGCAGAAGTGAAAGGACCCCAAGGGAAAGCCACTCAAGCGAATCCCAATGTTTCAAATGTCAGGGTTTTGGTCAGTTTGCTAATGTTTTTCTCAACAAAGAAGAATATAAAGGCAAGGCCAAAGCCTTTAATGCCACTTGGGATGAAGAATCAGAAGATCATTCTAATGATTCTAATAGCAATGAAAAGACTGACAAGTATACAGCTTTTGTTGCTCGGTTTGATAGTCCCTATGGGTCTCATGGAGAATCTAAGAAAAATGATGATGAGAGTTCAAAAGACTCTTATAATGGGGATTCGGATGACTCGGCAGTTGGTGTGAAAGAATTGTACGAGAAATCAATAAAATTCATTAAGGCTAATAGAGTTTTATCTGACAGAGTTAAATGTCTTGACTCTGAAAATGCTACCTTATTGATCGACACTAAAAAATTAAAAGTGTCGATTATGGGTTTAGAATAAGAGAATGAGTCTCTATTAAAAAGGAACATGTCACTGGAATGTGAATTCCAAACTTGTATGACACATAAGGAATCCCTAGAAAATGAGCTTATCAAAACTAATAGGGATGTGTAAGGATTCTCATCTAGCTCTACAAAGCTTGATGAGATTTTATGTGTAGGAAAAGTCTACGGAGACAAACATGGCTTGGGCTACAAACAAAATCAAGAAAAAAGTTCTATTTCCCAGACGACTTTTGTTAAGGCACAAGCTATTCTTACTCAGATCATTGATCAAATCAAAATTGTCAAAAGCAATCGCCCTTGTGCATACTACAAAAATTTGGGTCATGTGATTGGAGATTGTCATAAACTGAGAAGAGGACATCAAATTTTTTTTGAGAAAGAGATGAGTTCAGCTCAGAATGTGAAGAGTAAAAACTTTCCTATGAAGACACATTATGTGTTAAATAAATTTGATGTGCTATCTAGGAAGATGAAAGACCTAATGGAAAGGTCTAGAAATTTAATCAAGGAGATTAAATCTCTTGAGAAATATAGACATCCTTAGAGTTCTATAATTCAAAAGAGGAGAGATCCTAAGAAAATTAGTCAATCCACTAAAATCACATTTGTGTGGGTTAGAAAAGATCTCCTAAGGAGAAATGTTCTGAATCATCCTAATTCTAAGCAATGAGCTCTTCATTCCTTCTTGATTTCCATTCTTATTCTTTGTGGAGGGATTTTTGTTTGATTCTTATTTTCGTTATTTTTGTTTTCTTTTAAAAAAAAAATTCAGTAAATCAAAAGATTCAGTGTTAAGAAGAACGCTAAAATTATTAATTTTTGTACATCTTGATGATCAGTAATCTTTTGAGAACTATCAAGAAATCAGGACTTAACTCTGTTAGTACAGTTTTGTTAATCTCAATATTATATCTTTTAATTATTATGATTGTTCAACTTTACTAGGTTGCATTAGGTGATTATTGAATCAGTATATCTAATATTATTTTACATGCACACTGATTATTACTGGTGGGAATGGATTTGATAGAGGTGTGAGATCTTATATTATTGGAATTAGGAATAAACTTCTACTGACTATAACTTTAAATTAGTAGTGTTCCTGCTTTCAATTGATTTCAAAACTCCACTATAATCGACTGTTGGCTTTCCAATGTGAGAGTTCTTATAGGAAAGAGCTACGCCCAAAAACTAGTGTGAAAGCCATCTATATGGCCATGTTTGAAATAGTAATCTGATTCTTATTGCTACAGAAAATGGCTACCTACGGGGAGTGTGAAAGCTACCAATATTTAAAATTAAAAAAAAAAGGTGTAAAAGACAGATAAGTTGCTAGAAAAATTCTTATCCATTAGTAAATACCCTTATACAAGAGTGTATGTGAGAAGCTTTAATAGCTCTAATGAGGATTTTATGATCGGATACAGGATACCTTCAGATTCTGATTTTTATGAAAAATTATTACTGAAATCTATCATGTACCATAGATAAAATCAGATCACTTACACTTGATGATATTACTATTGATATTTGAATCTATGATTACTAGTGATTTGTGACTTGCACTAATTTCTAAAGGAGTTGATATTTCTGATAAAATAAAAAATTGAACTAATGTGGTTAGTGAATTTTTTCTAAATATACTCAAATTTTAGTGCCTATCAAGATTAATTCATGAATTGAAATTTAACATTTTTCTGAATATTATCTTGATTTATTATATTTTCTTGAGCTATTTAAAGAAATGGTATTTGATTTGAAAAGATTTGATTGGGGACTTGGAAATGAGCCTATTGTTTATATATATATATATATATATATAAAATTTTGAGTCTGATTCCAATCGATTGGACTCTGAAGGCCAATCGATCGTACAATCTCAATCAATAGGATTGTACAGACCAATCGATATGATTTTTTCCAATCAATTGGCCACTTAATCCAATTGACTGGACAGTGCAGCGTTCGATTTTATAAAATACAAAATGGGTCATTTTCAACTCCAATCGATCCCTCCACCTCCCAAATTTCTCTCAATCGACCGCAAGTTTCCGATCTACTGTTCATTTACTATTTTGTAGTGAGTTTCTCTTGATTTCTCAAGTTTCTTACTTCATCTTCTTCATGGGTTTTTGGGTTACTTTGGCTCAAAATGGATCTTTTCTGGTATCCTTTAATTGTTCTTATGGCAGACAATCCTCGTCGTCAGAGGACCATTGTTAGTTCTGATGTTGAGAGTGATGAACCACTTGTGCTTCGTGGTCAGTCTCATGCCAAACGAGGAGGGAGATTGAGTGCCTCTAGACATTCTGAGAGAGGAGAATATTCTCAAGGTCCTAGGAGAGTTCGATCACGAAGTCGATCTGGACCCACAAAAATTCCTCCAGTGAGTGTTCCCATTTCTCCTTTTATTTCACCTTTAGCTAGGGACAGATTTGAGCATTTCAATATTCGCAAATTCACTACCGAGAGAGTGGTTGAATTTGGAACTATCATGGGTTCATTTGTTCATTCCATTTTCACCTCTCGTGAGTGGATTCTGGCTATGCGTCTAAACATTCCTTTCTATCCTATTCTAGTTAAAATGTTTTATGCCAACATGCATTCTATTCAGTGCGATGTCGAGAGTCAGCTATCGTTTGAGACTTATGTCTTTGGGATTTACTTGACTATTACCCCTGATCTGATTTCTACTTTGTTGAGCATTCCTCTTCCATCTGCTCCGCATGAGTATCTCCCTAGGACTCGTGTTTTGATGACTGACAGAGTTATCCTGATTGAGACTCTTACTAGTCAGTCAAACGATTGGAGATCATATATTCCTCTTACATCTCTTTTCCTTGATTATCGGTTGTTGCACTTGATCTGTGGGTACAACATTGATCCACCTGGCCATGGGGCACAGGTGAACATTAATCATCTCCAGTTGCTCTATCATCTTGGTACTGGCTTTGTTATTGATCTTTCTACATTCATGTTTAAGGCCATGGCCAGAGCTGGTAGCCATTTGACTGATCATCCCTGTCTTCCTTTTCCTCTACTTGTGAGTTATATTCTTCTTCATCTTGATGTACCGATTTCACCATCAGAGGAGGTCTGTTCACCCATGGGACCCATTGGACCCTCTACTATTCGGAAGAGTATGTCTCAGGTTCATAGGGTTACTGAGGTTCCCCTTGGTTTCGATGACATTTTTGATGAGGACTTGGGAGACAATTCAGAGCCAGGAGCACATCAGACCGATACAGAGATGCATCCTCCTAAGACACAGCCGTCGTATGTCCAACCACTTGAGATGCATGTGCCTTATTCTTTAGAGTCTCTTCATCATCAGATGATTGGATTCAATCAGCGATTCACCTCTCATGAAGAGGGACGTCTTAGAGCTTCCATTGGTTAGAGGAGCAATATGATGCTGGTTTAGACCGGATGACTGGCATTCTGACGTGTAAAGAATATTTTCATATTCTAGTTTGGCAAAGATTCCATATGACATAAAAACATTCATGTAACCGTTCTTACGAGCACCAGTGTAGTGTGAAGATGTCGTGGTACGCATACTGATATTCGCTTAAAAGTGCTTATTTTAAGCCATTATCCTTTAGCGTTATCGCACATTCCTACGTAAAACTTCCCTATTTATCCGCTTTTCTACGTAAGAGTCTCTTTAACTGCGTAGAATACACTTTTCTAGACGAAATGGTATATTTGCATACATTAAACGCATTTCTGGAAGTCTAGATATGAAGCCATGTTGATTAAGCCCTATTACGCATTTTTGTTATTGTAGGAAACCCGATTGGGCTATGCTTGAGACTTGTGGGCCTACGATCAACCATAGAAGCCTTATATCAAAGCTTAAGGAGCCAACAGGCTATGACTAGAAATACAGGCTGAGTACGGGTCAAGTCAGAGGATTGTAGAGCCAGATAAAAAACCAAGAGATAAGCAAAGTTGAAGACCAGGGTTCAAGACCCTTTGTCAACTCTTTTTCCTTTATTTTGTATTATTTTCTTTCATCTCTCTTATTTTCTCTCTCTAGATCTCTCTAGATCTCCTCTCTCTCTAAACGACATGGAAGGGATGTGACATCCCTAATTCCATGTTCTATTTCTACTTTTTCTCTCTTCCTATCTTTTTCTCATTTTCTCTCTCTAGAATCCCTTTTTCTTATTTTCTCTCTCTAAAATCCACTTTCTCTCTCTAGATCCTTTTACTACTTTCTTAGGCCGATCACCTATTCACTTGGCCGACTCCTTTCGGCGAGTAAAAAGGTAAGTTTTTTAGGGCACATTATCGTACATTTGCCAATTCACATCTACCTTGTCGGCCGATAAGATCCGATGTGGATTCCACGATTGAGCAGCATTCCATGAAATTTTGATGGTCCTCTTCTTGATCAGTAGCGCCTTAGCTCCAAAGGTTATGGGATGCTTCTCTTTCAAACCCCTTCTCTTGATTGAAGCATTCATCGAAGTCTTGGACGATCATCTTCTTGATCGATAGTGCCTTTAGCTCTAAGATCTCAATGGATGTTTCTTTCCTTTACCTCTTCTCTTGATTGAAGCATTCATTGAAGCCTTGGACGATCCTCTTATTGATCGGTAGCGCCCTTAGCTCTGAGATCTCAATGGACTTTCTGTCCCTTACCTCTTCATCTCTCAACTCTTTACATGCTTTCTTTATTTCTGTTATTTTGATTTATGTACGCACTCTTTGATGATTAATGAAGAAGTTTTGATATTTTGGTGTTCTGAATCTCAAATGAATGATGTTTTTAAATCGACTCGCCCTTCTCATCTTTCCACAATTCTTATTTCTCTCTGTATATTATTTGTCAATTTTAATTCCTTATTGCGCTAACTCACACCGAGTGCGGATCGACATCCAACACGTACCGCTATACAAGTTACATTTTGCGGATAATCAGATTTTACAAATATTGTTGAAGTTAGGGTTTCCGAATTGATGACATGAAAAAACCCTACTTTCACATACTTCATCGACTACATGAAGACTAGAAGATAGAGACAACAAGAATCAAACGATTGACGACAAGAGTCATTTGAGTAATTGCCCATTTGTCAGTTATAGATCGTGTACGCTCGCTTAGGAAGGTAAATGACTTAGTGGCCATAGGAATAGGTTTAAATGAATAAAATATAATGGTCAAACCTAGTCATTGGACAGAACCGAATCGAAGTCAATGTTATTGACTTTTGAGAAAGTCCAATCGATTAGACTATTTGGGCTAATTGATTGGACAAAACCCAATCGATTGGACACCTCTGTAAAATCGATTGGAGTCTACGAGACAAAACATGATCAAAGACCAATCGATTAGAGACCTTTGTAAAATTGATTGGAGTCTACGAGACAGAACATGATCAAAGCCCAATCGATTGAAGACCTCTGTAAAATCGATTGGACTTTACGGGATGAAAACTTATTTAAGTCCGATCGATGGACTATGAACAATCGATCGGATTTATGAAGGAAAAACCCATCAATACAAGGCCAATCGATTGGACCCAAAACCCAATCGATTGGACTTGGGCCAATCGATTGGACCCCATACGGATTGAGTCTTTCTCATATCCGAAATTCAAGTTTTTACTCTCCCACGTTCTAAAGGGCTCACGGTTACAAATTCTATAAATATAACCCTTCTATGCCTTCTCTAAATACACTTCTACACTTTTATACACATTGAATAGAGAGAAGAAATGTTTATTTATTAGAGTGTCCATTCGAAGAGCAAAAAGCTTTTTATCTCATAAACATCTTGTGAGCTTCTTCCTCTTCTAGATCAAAGCTAAGAACTTGATCGATTACTCAGCTTAGGTCTTTCACATAGATATTTGACTTAGTAGCCTAAGTGTACCAGTGTGACTCAATACCTATTGAGCAACCTAGGGTTCAGGGTGTATTTAATCCTTCACCTCTGGCAAAGGCTGGAATGTTGAGAATTAAGATCAGAGTGGCTAATCGATGGTAAGTTTATGGTGTACCAAACTGAACAAGCGGACGAGGCTTCTTGGCTAAGAGGGCGCGCGTGGACTCGTAGCGTTGATTCAGAGGTCGTGGACGCATCGGTAGTAGGCCTTGGCTATGGTTGGAAGCTGTATTTGCAATGGTGCTGCATAGGTAACCTTTGTTTCGTTTAACTTTTCAGTTAGTGATACTTTTCGTCTAGACGTGGTCCTATGGTTTTCTTTGGCTAAGGTTTCTACGTAAAAATATCTTGTTTTATGTGATTGTTTGTTTGTATTCCACTATCTATATTGATTAGATCAAACGATGAAAAGAAGATATACCACGAAGGTATATTCGATTTGAATTGGTTGTGATAATCCTTTATCAAACAACTTAGGCATGCGATTTTATTTCCTACCATAGACCAGTAAAATTGTTTAGGTTTAATTAATTTTAAATACCTAATCAACCCCCACCCCCTTCTACGTATTTCTGATTAAAGAGAATAGACCGGTTGTTTTTTTTTAATTAATATTAGAGCGGGTTATTCTATAAAAGGTTTAATCACCTGAATTTAGTTTTCTTCAAGACCGATTCATTCTTTTCACTATTAAGATGTAAAGAAGGGTTCACTATGAATAGTCGTAGTGACTCAGATAGTAAAGATGAAGATGATCTTTATACTACTTATCAAGAGCTATAAAAAGAAATCCATAGACTGACCAAAGCAAATAAGAAATTGATTATTAAAGTTGAATTTCTTGACTCTGAAAATTCTACTTGTAAACTAGACAATAATGAATTATCTGTGCTAGTTGGTCAGCTTAGGAAAGAAAAGAAATCTCTTCAAGAGAGAAATAAGTTCTTGAAATGCGAGTTCTAAACTTGTATGGATGCTAAAATGTCTTTTGAAAGTGAGCATGATAAATATGAAACTACTTCTAGACAGCTTTAAGAAGATAATGCTAGCCTCCAAGACAAAGGTAAATTTCTTGAATCTGATTATCATGAATGTTTGGAGAATCGGAAGTCACTTGAACTTGAACTAGTTCAACTGAAAAAGGACTTGCCCTATATTTCTCAAAGCACTAAGAAATTAAATGAGATTTTACGTGTGAGAAAAGTTTACGGAGACAAACATGGCTTGGGCTACAAACCAAATGAAGAAAAAGGGTCTACTCTCAAGACGGCTTTTGTTAAGGCACAAGCTATTCTTACTCAGATCATCGATCAAATCAAAATTGTCAAAAGCAATTGCCCTTATGCGTACTGCAAAAATTTGGGTCATGTGATTAGAGACTATCATAAACTAAGAAGAAAACATCTAAATTCTGTTAAAAAATATGTGAACTCAACTCTGAATGTGAAGAGTAAAAAATTTCCTATGAAGACACATTATGAGCTAAATAAATTGGATGTGCTATCTAGGAAGATGAAAAACCTACTGGGAAGGTCTAGAGATTTAATCAAGGAGATTGAGTCTCTTGAGAAATTCAGACATCCTCAGAGTTCTATAACTTAAAGGAGGAGAGACCCTAAGAGAATTAGTCAATCCACTAAAATCACATCTATGTAGCTTAGAAAAGATTCTCTGAAGGAGAACTGCTCTAAATTGTCCTATCTCTGAGCAATGAGCTCATTATCCCTTCCTGTTTTCCATTCCTATTATCTATAGAGGGATTATTTTTTCATTTTGTTTTCTTTTGAGTTTTTCTTTTTATTTTGCTTTGTTTTTAACGAATAAAAATTGAAAAATTTTAGAAAATCTAAAGATCAAATGTTAAGAAGAATGTTAAAATTATTGTTTAATGTATAATTTTGATGAGCAGTAATTTATGAGAACATTCATAGAACCAGAACTTAACTACGTTAGTAAAGTTTTGCTAATCTCTGTATCATATCTGTTAATTATTATGATTGGTCAACTTTACTAGTGTGCATTAGGGATTATTGAAATAGTATATCTCATATTATTTCATATGCACATTGATTATTACTGTGAAAATGGATTTGATAGAGGTGTGAGATCTTGTATTATCGGAATTAGAAATAAACCTCTACTGACTATAACTTCAAATTAGTAGTGTTCTTGCCTTCAGTTGATTTCGAAACTCTACTATAATCGACTATTGGCTTCCTACTGTGAGAGTACTTATAGGAAAGAGCTACCTCAAAAAACTAGAGTGAAAGCCATCTGTATAGCCCTATATGAAATAGTAATCTGATTCTTATTGATGCAGAAAAGGGCTACCTACTAGGAGTGTGAAAGCTTCCAATGCTTAAAAGTTTAAAAAAAATGGGTGTAGAAGACAACCAATTTGCTAGAAAAATTCTTATCCATTAGCAAATGCCTATATACAACAGTGTATGTGAGAACCCTTAATAACTCTAATGAGAATTTTATGATCGGATACAGGATACCTCCAAATTTTGATTTTTATGAGAAATTATTACCGAAATCTATCTTGTACCACAGATAAAATCAGATCACTTATACTTGATGATATTACTCTTGATATTTGAATCTATGATTACTAGTGATTTATGACTTGCGCTAATATCTAAAAGAGTTGATATTTCTGATAAATTGAAAATTGAACTAATGCGTTTGGTTAATTTTTTCTTAAATATACTCAAAGTTCAGTGCCTAGCAAGATTGATTCATGAATTGGATTCTAACATTTTTCTAAATATTATCTTGTTTTATTATCTTTTCTTAAGCTATTTAAAAATGATATACTCAAAATCCCAATCGATTGGATTGTACAAAACAATCGATCAGAAAATCCCAATCGATTGGATTGTATAGACCAATCGATCGGATTTTTTCTAATCGATTGGCCACTTAATCCAATCGATTGGACAGTGTAGTGCTCGATTTTATAAAACCCAAAATGGGTCATTTCCAACTCTAATCAATCCCTCCGCCTCCCAAATTTCTCCCAATCGATCGCAAGTGCCCGATATACAGTCCCTTTACTGTTTTGGGGTGAGTTTATCTTGATTTCTCAAGTTCTTCACTTCATCTTCTTCGTGGGTTTTTGGGATTTTTTTGGCTCAAAATGGATCTTTTTTGGTATTTTCTTCCGTTCATTGTTCTTATGGCGGGTAATCCTCGTCGTCGGAGGACCATTGTTAGTTCAGATGTTGAGAGTGATGATGATGAACCTCTTGTGCTACGTGGTTAGTCTCGCGCAAAATGAGGAGGGAGATTGGGTGCATCTAGACATTCTGAGCGAAAAGAATCTTCTCGAGGTCCTAGGAGAGCTCGATCACGAAATCGATCTAGATCCGCAGAAATTCCTCCTGTGAGTGCTCCCATTTCTCCATTTCTTTCTGATTCAGCTAGGGACAGATTTGAGCATTTCACTATTTGCAAATTCACTACTGAGAGAGTTGTTGAATTTGGTATTATCATGGGTTCATTTGTTCATTCTATTTCATCTCTCGTGAGTGGATTCTGGCTATGCATCTGAACATCCCTTTCTATCTTGTTCTAGTTAAAATGTTTTATGCCAACATGCATTCTCTCTAGTGTGATGTCGAGAGTGAGCTATCGTTTGAGACTTGTCTCTTGACTATTACCCCTGATCTGATTTTTACTTTGTTGAGCATTCCTCGTCTATCTACCCCACATGAGTATCTTCCTAGGACTCGTGTGTTGACGACTGATAGAGCTATCGTGACTGAGACACTTACTAGTCAGTCATTTGATTGGAGAATTTATATTCTCCTTACATCTTTTCTTCCTGATTATCGGTTGTTGTACCTGATCTGTGGGTACAACATTGATCCACCTGGCCATGGGGCACAGGTAAACGTTGATCACCTTCAGATACTCTATCATCTTGGTACTGGCTTTGTCATTGATTTTCCTAGATTCATGTTTAGGGCCATGAAAAAAGCTGGTAGCCATTTGGCTAATCATCATTGTCTTCATTTTCCTCTGCTTGTGAGCTCTATTCTTCTTTATCTAGATGTACCGATTTCAATCAGAGGAGGTATGTTCTCCCATGGGACCCATTGGACCATCTACTATTCGGAAGAGTATGTCTCAGGTTCGTAGGAAGGTTCCCCCTAGTTTCGATGACTTGTTTAATGATGACTTGGGAGACGATTTAGAGCCAGGAGCACACCAGACAGATACAGAGATGCATCCTTCTGAGCCACAGCCGTCGTATGTCCAGCCACATGAGATGCATGCGCCTTATACTTTAGAGTCTCTTCGTCATCAGATGATTGGATTCGATCAGAGACTCAACTCTCATGAGGAGCGGATGTCTCAGAGCTTTCGACGTTTGGAAGAGCGACATGATCCAGGTTTCGATCGGATGACGGGCACCTTGTCAGATATGCAGCGTTACATGGAGTACCAGTTTACTCAGATAGGCTTTGGACAGCATCCAGGTCGGGATCCGCATGATTGTACATAACCATCTTCTTAGTCTCTTGGCGAGAGATTTCTGTTTGAGTTATCTGTTTAGTTTTGGATCAATTGTACACAGACAAACTCAGTTACTTTATGGTTTCACTCTGTTATTTTTATTAATTATTTATTACTGAGTATAAACCAGTTTGTTTATGGTTATGTAATAGTACTTTTTGTATTATGTTGATAGATTTATGCACCTATTTTTCTTGATGATATCCATTGCATGCTTATTATCTGCTTATATTTCTGTACCTTTGTTATTCTGTGACAAAAAGGGGGAGAGAAAATCATAGTGGTAAAAACAAATAGATGCATGAGATAGGGGAGAGAAATTAAGGGGGAGAGAAAATTTGTTTACATTATTTTTCTAATTTCTCTGCCTGTGATGTGCACAATTAATTCACTGCATTATATTAGTTTATTGATTATTTTTGCCGATGATATTACATGGTATGTGGTGTTGGCAAAATGTGCAGGGACTGAAATTTTAGTTTTTTCGTGTCGTTAGATCGGAAACCCTTATATTTCAACAATATTTGTAAATTCTCTGAATTGGTTCACTTAATCTAGAAATAAGCAGACTTGCACAATGGCTCATGTCGGATATCGTCCGCACTCGGGATTAGTTAACACAATAAGAAACAAGAATAATCAGAAAATACTCAAAATAAATGGAAGGGTGAGAATAGTGGAGGTTGATTTAAAATATATTTGAGATTGTTGTTAAAATTATTAGAATGAAAAAAACATAAGAGAAATGAGAATGAAAAAAACACAATAAATGAAAACAACTTAAACTTGAATTTAAAACTTATTCATTAAACTAAAAATAAATGCTTATAATGCTTGTTCAAATGCTTTACAACGGAAATAACATTAAACCAAATTAATCTAGAAAGCCATTAAAATATTATCCTAAAAAGCATGTAGAGGTAGAGAAGGAAAGAAGAAAGAGAAAGAAGGTAGGAAGGTTAGAGAGATGAATTAGAGAGAAGCTTACCATTGAAGAGGTAGATAGTGCAACTCCGATTGGATCGACCTCAATAGGATCGAGGATTGTAGCCTTTGATTGTGGCGGATGGAATGGGCAGCAAGGAGACGTTGCTGTTTGACGCTTTGCACCTCGAGGTGGAGGCGTTAATGGTGAGCTCGCCGGAGAAGAAGGGTGAAGAAGAAGAGAAAGAAAGAAGAAATAGAGAAAGAGAAGGGGGAGGGAACCAACCCAAGAAAGAGAGATCGTAGATGTCTTATAGACTTTTTTTTCTTTTTGCTTGTTGTAAAAATGATGACCATTGGATCTAGAGAGATCTAACGGTTGTGAATGGGTTAGTTAGATGAGCGAGAGAGTGACTAGGATAGAGAGATATGGGGAAGAGAAGAATTGGTCAAGTGAGACCAATTCTCTCTTGTTGTTGCAAATGGGCATGGGCATGGATCATGGGCATGGGTCATGGGTATGGGTCATGGGTCATGGGCCGAGATAGATAGAGAGAGAAATAGAAGAGAGGTGAGAGAAAAATACAAAAATAAAAGTATTGGAGGGTCTTGATCCCTGGCCTTCTTTATTCTCTCTCGTCTGCTCCACCAATTAGTCAAACTTATCATTTGATGTCAATTGGTGTGGCCTTTAACACCTAATTCCTTCTCTTGGTCTCCAGCTATTCTTCTCTCTTAGTCCTTGTTCCGGCTCTACGATCTTCTAACTTTGTCCGTACATGTCTTCTATCTTTTTATCCTAGCCTATTGGCTCTTTAAGCTTTGATATAAGTCTTTTGTGGTTGATTATCTCCGAGAGATTGTGAGATAGTGAATGAATCATGTAAGAGGGTGGGATTGTAATTAATTTATGTTTACCATCTATATGATTAAATGTTTTTTTGTCATGGAATTGCCAAATGGGGAGATTATAAAGAATATTTTTATATTCTAGTTTGGCAAAGATTCTGTATGACATAAAAACATTCATGTAAACGTTCCTACGAGTACCAGTGTAGTCTGAAGATGTCGTGGTATGCATACTTCGTCGACTACGTGAAGACTAGAAGACAAAGACAGCAAGAATCAGACGGTTGATGACAGGAGTCATCTGAGTAACTGCCCATTTGTCGGTTATAGATCGTGTACGTTTGCTTAGGAAGGTAAGTGACTTAGTGGCTATAGGAATAGGTTTAAATGAATAAAATATAATGGTCAAACCTAGTCATTGGAAAGAACCATGTCGAAGTCAATGTTATTGACTTCTGGAAAAGTCCAATCGATTGGACTATTTGGGCCAATCGATTGGACAAAATCCAATCGATTGGAGACCTCTGTAAAATCGATTGGAGTCTATGAGAGAGAACATGATCAAAGCCCAATCAATTAGAGTCTACGAGACAGAACATAATCAAAGCCCAATCGATTGGAGACCTTTGTAAAATTGATTGGAGCTTACGGGACAGAAACTTATTTAAGTTCGATCGATTGGACTATGAACAATCGATCGGATTTACGAAGGAAAAACCCATCCGTACAAGGCCAATAAATTGGACCCAAAACCCAATCGATTGGACTTGGGCCAATCTACCGAATCCAGAGTACAATCGATTGGACTCCACACGGATTGAGTCTTCACAAATCCGAAATTCTAGTTTCCACTCTCCCACGTTCTAAAGGGCTCAGGGTTACGAATTCTATAAATATAACCCTTCTATGCCTTCTCTTAATACACTTCTATATTTCTATACACATTGAATATAAAGAAGAAATGTTTATTTATTAGAGTGTCAATTCGAAGAGCAAGAAGCTTTTTATCTCATAAACATCTTGTGAGCTTATTCCTCTTCTAGATCAAACCCAAGAACTTGATCGATTACTCAGCTTAGGTCTTTCACATAGATATTTGACCTAGTAGCCTGAGTGTACCAGTGTGACTCAACACCTATTGAGGAACCTAGGGTTCAGGGTGTATTGAATCTTTCACCTTCGGCAAAGGCTGGAGTGTTGAGAATTAAGATCAGAGTGGCTGATCGATGGTAGGTTTGGGGTGTACCAAACTAAACAAGCGGACAAGGCTTCTTGGCTAGGAGGGAGCGTGTGGACTCGTAGCGTTGATTCAGAGGACATGGACACATCGGCAGTAGGCCTTAGCTATGGTTGAAAGCTGTATTTGCAATGGTGTTGTGTAGGTAACCTTTGTTTCGTTTAACTTTCTAGTTAGTGATACTTTCTGTCTGGACGTAATCCCGTGGTTTTCCTTGGCTAAGGTTTTCACGTAAAAATCTCTTGTCTTGTGTGATTGTTTGTTTGTATTCCGCTATCTATATTGATTAGATCAAATAACAAAAAGAAGATATACCACGGAGGTATATATTCGATTTGAATCGGTTGTGATAATTCTTTATCAAACAACTAAGGCATGAGATTTTATTTCCTACCATAGACTAGTAAAACTATTTAGGTTTAATTAATTTTAAATACCTCATCAACCCCCCCTTCTAAGTATTTTTGATTAAGGAGAACGAACCAGTTGTTTTTTTCATGACGGACATGCAGAGGTAAATGGAGCATCAGTTCACTATGATGAGCTTCGGACAACATTCTCAATTTCTAGCCCCGGATCAGCATGATGGTACTGGACCATCGACTTAGTTGCCTCGAGAGAGACTTCTTTAGAGTTATCTATATTTTTTTTCTTTGAGATCATTGTACTCAGATAAACTCTTATACTTAGTGGTTATACTCTTTTATTATCTTGCCGATGTATCATAGAGTATAAACCTTTTATCATATTATATGACATGGTACTGTTGGTATTCTGTTATATATTATTATGCACTTGTGATTCATGATAATAGATTGTGCATGTTATTTATCTGTTTATTTTTTATACCTTTGTCATTCTGTGACAAAAAGGGGGAGAGAAAATCATATGAGGTAAACTAGTAGATGCATGAGATAGGGGGAGAGAAATTTTAGGGGGAGTAAAATTATTTCAATATTTTACCTATTTCTCTACCTGTGATGTGCATATTTAATCTCACGGCTATGCTTAATTATTTTATATATATTTCTGCCGATGATAGTATATGGTATATTTTGATGGCAAAATGTCCAGGGAACAGATCAAAGCATTTATTTATATATGTTTGTTATCTCCAAGAGATTGTGAGATAGTGAGTGAATCATGTAAAGGGGTGGGATTGTATTTTTATATTCTTTATTTACCTTTTATATGATTAAATATTTTTTATCACGGATTTGCCAAAGGGGGAGATTGTAAGGAATATTTTCTTATTCTAGTTTGGCAAAGATTCCGTATGACATAAGACATTTATGTAACCTTTCTTACGAGCACTAGTGTAGTGTGAAGATGTCGTGGCATGCATACTTTGTCGACTATGTGAAGACTAGAAGATAGAGACAACAAAGATTAGATGGTTGACGTCAGGAGTCATCTGAGTAACTGTCCATTTGTCGGTTATAGATCGTGTACGCTCACTTAAGAAGGTAAGTGACTTAGTGGCCATAGGAATAGGTTTAAATGAATAAAATATAATGGTCAAACCTAGTCATTGGATAGACCCGAGTCTAAGTCAATTTTATTGACTTCTGAGAAAGTCCAATCGATTGGACTATTTGATTGGACAAAGCCCAATCGATTGGAGACCTCTGTTAAATCGATTAGAGTCTACGAGACAGAACTTAATCAAAGCCCAATCAATTTGAGACTTCTATTAAATCGATTGGAGTCTACAAGATAGAACTTTATCAAAGCCCAATTGGTTGGAGACCACTATAAAATCAATTGGAGTCTACGAGACAGAACATGATCAAAGCCCAATCAATTGGAGACTTCTGTAAAATCGATTGGAGCTTACAGGACATAAACTTAATTAAGTCCGATTGATTGGACTTTGTACCATCGATTGGATTTACAAAGGAAAAAATCCATCCGTACAAGGCCAATCGATTGGACCCAAAGCCCAATCGATTGGACTTCACGCAGATTGAATCTTTCTCAGATCCAAAATTCTAGTTTCCACTCTCCCACTTTCTAAAAGACTCTGGGATACGAATTCTATAAATATAACTCCTCTCTGGCTTTACAAAATACACTTCTATACTTTAGAATATAGAGAAGAAAGTTTATCAAGAGTGTCCATTCGAAGAGCAAAAAAAATTTAGTTCTCATAAATATCTTGTGAGCTTTTTCTCTTCTAGATTGAAGCCAAAAGCTTGATCTCTTACTCAGCTTAGGTCTTCCACATAGAAACTTAACTTAGTAGTCTAAGAGTACTAATACGTCTTAACACTATTTGAGCGACTTAGGGTTCAGGGTGTACTGAATCCTTCACCTTTAGCAAAGGCTGGAGAGTTGAGAATTTAGATCGGAGTGGCTGATCGAAGGTAGGTTTGGGGCGTACCAAACTTAACAAGCGGACAAGGCTTCTTGGCTGGAGGACGCACGAGGATTCGTAGCATTGATTCAGAGGACGTGGACGCCTCGGCAGTAGGCCTTGGCTAAGGTTGGAAGCTGCATTTGCAACGGTGCTGCATAGGTAACCTTTGTTTCGTTGAACTTTCCAGTTAGTGATACTTTCCGTCTAGATGTGATCCCGTGGTTTTTCTTGGCTAAGGTTTCCATGTAAAAACTCTGTCCTGTGGATGTTTGATTATTGTTCCGCTAAATCTATTGATTAGACCAAACGACGAAAAGACAATATACCACAGAGGTATATTTGAATTGAGTTGGTTGTGATAATCCTTTTTACCAATCAACTAAGACATGCGAGTTTATCACCTTACCTTGACCAGTAAACTTGTGATAGGTTAGATTAATTTTTAAATAACCTAATCACCCCTCCCTTCTAAGTATTTCTGATTAAAGAGAACGGACCGTTGTTTTTCATTTTTTAGTTTTCTAAAATAGCATAAAAATGGTCAAAAATTATTGACCCTATAGATGTAGAAACTAATCTAATGTCTATGAAAGCTGAATAGAGTGACACACAGTGGAAAAACCAAATCTGGTTTGGATGTTTTCATTAACCCTACTTTCCCCATCATCGTCATTAATAGTTCTTATCAACCTGCATAAGACACATAATTTTCTTGAATTTTTCTATCATTTTTTAAAATTCACTATTCTTAAGATTTTTGTTGTCACAATGAACTTGTACTATCTTCTAAACCTGTCTATCTATTTCTTGGAAATGAAATTTGTTGTACCATGACTTTTTTTTGATAAGTTTGTTGTACCACGCCTTTCATATATTTTGTGCATGCATAAGTAAGATTATGGATTAGATATCATCATTCGTTCATTACTAAAAATACCCAGATATGGGATGGATATGACACTGACAGAAGGACATTAAAGCATTATGCCTTTTTTCTTTTGACAAGTATTAAGGCATCCAGACTTGCTGGACACATCTCATGTGCAAAACCATTTGAAGGGCCTAGGTTCCATAGATCCTTAACTTTTCTTTCTTGCCATGCATTCATTCTTGGAATAAATCAGACTTTAAATGTTACTTATGGGTGGTCTTTTCTTAATATTGTTCATTTCCTAGTTAGTAAAAAGTTTAGGCATTTAAGACTTAGAACTAAAGTCCATTTCGGGACCTCGACACCCAAATTGGACAAACGAGTTCCGAATCTCCTGAAACCTCTTCAAACACTTCAAACGTGTTGAAACAAATGTGTTGGAAGAGACGGGGTCAAATTCCAAGGTCTAGTTAGAAAACCATAATCAGTTATAGGTTTAGGCATTTAAGATTTATAACTAAAGTCATTTTTGAGTTTTAAACAATATATTTATTTTACTATAGGTTTTAACATTTTTTTATTATAATTAGTTTACTTTTTTTTGCGGGACCCAGCTGATGATTGATCAGCTACAGACCTAACTGATGTTTTGCCGTCGAGTTTTCTATTGTATTTGTAGATCTTTTTGAACCGAGGATATTGGATTAATCTTTAAGTTTAATGAACAGTTTATCTTAGTTTTGTTTATTTGATTTGCTTAGTATTTTTAGTAATAAAAATGATATAGGTTACAGGTATTGGTAGGAAAAAACATTATTTTAAAAAAAATTTAGCTTTTGTCACTGGCCGCCGCTAAATCCTACGAACATGAGTATTAGCGGCGGTCAATGGCCGCTGCTAATAGTCACTTTTAGCGGCAGGTTTTTACTGACTGCTATAAGTAGATATTAGCAGCGGCCATCGACTGCCGTTATAAGTAGATATTAGTAGCGGCCATCGACTGCCGTTAATACATACTTCTAGAGATGGTTTTCTTTCAGCGACGGTCGTTGACTGTTGCTAATACTAGTTTCAACCACTGGTAATTATGGTTTTCACCACGACTTAAGTGTCAGTTGTGAAGTACTTATTAGCGGCGACCATTTTGCAGCTGGCCGCTGCTAAAACCTTTGGCAACTAGGGTATCAGCGGCGGTCATCGACCCCCGCTGAAGGCTTAGCGGTGATTTTTTGACTTTGAGTTAATACTCAATTTTCCTGTAATGTCAATATCTAACCAATTAATAGATCTCCAAAATTCCAATACATTTGAGTGCAATACATATTCAAAGAGTATAAGCCAAATTAATTAATCGAAAAATCATATAAGAATGTACTTACTTTAATGGAGAGTTGATCTAACTCTTGATCAATGCTCAAGATCCATGACTCTTAATTATTTAAGAGAAATCAAGATGAAAAAAGAAACTCTATATCTTACATTAACTTAGAGAATCGGCTAATTTTTTTTTCAAACTTCTCTCTCTTGAAAAAGAATGTTTTCTCCTGTTAAAGAGGCTCTTAACGATTTTTAGAATCTGGAAAGTCTTATGCCTTTACTCCTATTTATAGGTTTTTTAAACCCTCAACTTTCTTACATATCCGACGTGGGACTAATATTCTTAACAATTAATTAATAGTAATTTTTGTCACTTTAAAAGAGGTAAATTTATCAACCTATTAAAAGTCTTAGTTTAGGTTAATTATTAGTCAAAAATAGGCCTAAGAATAAGTATCAACTAGGCTTTAATTAAAGTCATTTGTAGGCCTAAAAAGTCTATAAATTTGCCCTAAAGGCCTACCTCAATAATTATAATTCAACAAACATACAAGTAAACATTAATACCCAATATAAATAAATAAATTATCATAATATTTTTTTTAAATACATTGAAAAATGTTCAGGGTGTTACAGAACTCTTGTTTCTTTTTTAAAGACAAAAGCTGAAAAGACCAAAACAAAGAACAGGGGTGATAAGAAATAGAGAAAGAACAGAGGTGAGAAGAAATTTCTTTTTAAAAATTTTTTTATTTTTGGGATTTGTCGCCGAACCTCAGACTGATGGGATCGTAAGCTGAAAGCTACTCATGCGGTGGCAGCGGCTATGAAGTAGGCAAAAAAGGTAAAGATTGAACAAAAGGGCTTTGAACAGTGTAATTAGGGGTGCCAGGCCTGAAAAGTCTCAGTTGTCAATCCCAGGAATTCTTAGTTCTTTTATAATATAACTCGCTAAGTTAGGAGCCCGCTGAAGACTGAAGTATCAAAGATCAAGTGGACTTCATCAACAAATCAAAGAAGAATTAAAGCTGAAAAAAACTAACCCAAGTGTTGAAGCTCAACTGAAGACAAAGTCAAGATCAAGCATGAAGAAATAAATTATCAAAGTACATTCTCACTCAACGAAAGTTCAACTATCAAGAATCTCGTGTTGCGGATATTTGCGTACATCTAAGAGTACACCGCGCGTATGACAGTGGATCAAAATTGACCCTAGATGTTTCTTTGCTAGTTTGGTATCTTTTGGGTGAACAAATACTTAAATAAGTATTGTTCGGAGAAGGTCTAAGAGGGCCGGCTGACCAACCATTTTGAGCGGCCGACCGGAGTCCTTTAACTCTGACTGGTCGACTGGTCAAAAGGTGAGGGCGACTGAACCTCTTTGTACCAAAACTTTTAGTTTCTGTTCTGAGCGGGCGACAGACTAAAAGGTCTGGTCGACTGAAGTCCTGTCAACTGACCAAAATATGCGGTCGACCCCCCCTTTTCCGGATCTCATTTTGACTCAATCGTTTCTGCGAGTTTAGGCGCACTTTGGCCCTTCAAACAGTTATTTTTGGTTCGTATCTATTGAGTGGAGGATGGCTTATAAATTAGAGCCTTCTCCCCTTATAAGAATTAACCCAATCAAGAGATCTCTAAGCTCCCATCCTTTGATTATTATTCTTTGAGTCTAGAGATTTAGAATTTGTGAGAGCTTCACCAGAGTAAAGCTGTGTATTCCTTGTGAAGGCTCTAAGTGCTTGAAGAGACTATTAGCTATTATTTTTCTGTAAGCATCTTCTTTCAAGAAGAGGATTACTCTTGGCAGAGTGTCTCTTAGGCGAATCCTTCTCCAAAGGATTCTCCATTTGATTGTATTCATTTAAAGGTAAGTATCTCTATGATCAAATCCCTTTTTTATAGAATTCGAAGTTTATGAACACTAAATATTTGTGATTGGTGGATGAGTGAGGACTCATCTAGCTGAGTTGAGGATTGTAGATCCATGAGAAATTTTTTTATCTAAATAGACTACTGGCCTAGGCTGACTCTCTAGATGAGCGAGAACCGATTCTCGTTAAATTAAAACTAAGTGATATCTTAGTTAGTTGATTATTTATTTCAATTGAATATGTTGTAATGCATGATTGAGATAATAAAATAACTCGTGTTGAGTATTGGACAGTGGATGTAGGTGGGGAGTCACCATACCACTATAAATTTGAGTCTTATGTGATTGTGGATGTTTGTATATTTTATTTCAGATTTTCCCATATCTATGTTCTGTGGATGATTTGTATCTTGATTGTTTGATCCTTTTCCGCCTTGTGTGATCATTAATTTTTTAATCCATATTGAATCCACAGAGAAATAAAAAATTACCATATTCACTCCCCTCTAGGACATAATGTGGTAATTAAAAGGAAATTTCAATTAGTATTAGAGCAATGTCACTTTGTGATTGGCTTAACAACCCAAGTGTGATCCTTAGTTCCCTTGGAATAACCATAAGTCAAGAGGGATTCCCTGTGTCTAGACCTCCTCTATTCAATGGTACTAATTACGCCTACTGGAAGGCTAAAATGATGATTTTCTTAAAATCTCTTGATGAACGGATTTAGGAATCAGTGGAATTGGGATGGACATCCCCTACTGTAGCAACTACTATTGGTGAATCAACTACCATTGCTATTAAACCTAAAAGAGAATGGAGTGTGGGAGATAAAGAAGCACACCAATATAATAATCGTGCATTGAATGCGATACACTGTGCTTTATCTCCTGACGCATTTAAAAGAATTATTGCTTGTGAAACCTCAAAACAAGTATGAGACATTTTGGAGATAACCCATGAAGAAACAAACTCTGTTAAACTATCAAAACTTCAAATGCTCATAACACAATTTGAAATTATAAGAATGAATGAGGATGGAATAATTAACTCCATGTGGGGGTCTTGGTGAAGCTATTCCTGAACAAAAAATAGTTAAAAAAATTATGAGATCTTTGGCTGATAGGTTTCATCCTAAAATAATGGTTATTGAAGAAAGTAAAAATGTCGATCTAATAAGACTAGAAGAATTAATAGGATCAATTCTAACATTTGAACCTGAACTTCATACATCTAAGAAAAAAGGATTAGCTCTAAAAACTTCTAAGAAACAATTAAGAGAAGAAATTGACTCTGATGAGTCTAATAACATTGATGATGAGGTTGCCCTTTTTGTTAAGAAATTCAAAATTTTTTTTAGAAACAAAGATAAAAAAAATTTAACATAAAAAAATATGAAACCTTTTGAAAATTTGATAAATACAAAAGGAAGAGAATAACAAAGATGAAATACAATGTTATATATGCAGGGGGTTTGGTCATATCTCTACTGACTGTCTTAACAATGTTAAGAAAGGAAAAACTAAAGCTATGAAGGCTATTGCTTGGGACATAAATAGTGATGAATCCGATACAGAAACGAACACATCCAGTGATAGCGGAGAATCATCTAATGCTAGAGCTTTAATGACTATTGCTAATCTTAACGAAAATTGTCACTCTAAAAATGCTAAAATTGATAATGAAACCAACTTAAGTGATGATGAAGGTAAAGAAAAGATTCAGAATGTTTTTAATAATTTGTATAAAGAAAGTCTAATCTTGGCAAAATCTTGTGATAACTTGAAAAAAGAAAAAACTGTTTTGTGTTATAAAAATGCTTCACTAAAAATTTAATTAGAAAATTTATATCAAACTGTGAATGACAAAGAAGATGAAGTAACACAAACCTTAAGCAAAGAACAAGAACTTGAAGATGAAATTGAGAAATTAAGTCTTGAAAGAGATGAACTTGAAGTCAAGAATACAACCTTAATTAGAAACATTACTCAAGAAAATTCTAGACTGAAAAATCTACTAACCATGGGAAAAGTAAACCATGACAAGAAGGACTTGGTTACATTAGAAAATCGGCTAAAAATTCAAATTCCAAAACTGTGTTTGTAAAAGCTACCTTGGATTCAACCCAAAATGAATAAATTGAAAAGTTAAATATTATTTGTCATTATTGTAGACATTCTGGATATAAAAATATAATTGTCATGTTCTTAAAAAAAACTTAGAATTTCTAAAGAAAAAGGAAGATAATGATCTACAGATTTTTGGGAAAACCAGAAAACTAAACAAACAAAAGAAATTGTTTAAAAAGATAATGGATTTAAATGCTAAAGCTAAAAACAGAAAAGAATACCTTAATAACTCTCAAATCAACAAGAATGACAATATTCCCATAAAAAGATGGAATAAGAAATATGTTAAAAAATGCTTAGTTATTCATACTGCTTTAATTGCAAATGAAAACTCTAAATGGTATTTGGATAGTGGATGCTCGAGACACATGACTGGAGAAAGATCTCATCTTTGTTCTTTTGATGAATGCCATGATTGTGAGGTTATATTTGGTGATAACAGTAGTACTAAAATAATTGGTAGATGGACTATTCAAGGTCCATGAATACCTAAGATTGAGAATGTTTTGTGTGTGGATGGTCTAAAACATAATCTTCTAAGTATTAGTCAGATTTATGACAAAGATCATATATGCAAGTTCTCAAAAGAAAAATATGAAATCATAGACAAAACTTTCAACAAAGTAATAATTCAAAGAAATAGAAATACTGATAATTGCTGTGTCATTGAGACTGGTGGTTCGATTAAGTGCAACATGTCACAAAAAAATTAAAAAGAACTATGGCAGCAATGTCTAGGACACATAAATTTTAAAGACTTAGCCAAGATCAGTAGGAAAGAATTAATAAGAGGAATCCCAAAACTCAATGAGAATTATCAAACTATTTGTGGATCTTGCTTAAAAGGAAAACAAGTTAGAAACTCACACAAAAAGATAAAAAATATGGTACCTCTAGAATTCTCGAATTGTTACACATGGACTTAGTTGAACCTAATATAATAGAAAGTCTTTGTGGAAAAAGATATTTCTCAACTGTTGTTGACAATTTCTCCAGATTTACTTGGATAGCGTTTCTTAGAGAAAAACTAAAGATTTTGATGAACTCATGAAAATCGTAAAAATGTTCAAAATGAGAAAGGTTTGTCTATTCTTAGGATTAGAAGTGACAATGGTAGAGAATTTGATAATCACAAATTTGACAAATATTGTGAGGAAAATTGGATTAAATATGAATTCTCTACAACCAAAATACCTCAGCAGAATGGTGTAGCTGAAAGAGAAAATAGGACTCTTGAGAAAATGGGTAGAGTTATGCTTATTAGTAAAGATCTAACAGGAAATTTGTGGGCTGAAGCAGTTAATACTACATGCTATACGATCAATCATGTTTACTTGAGAATAGGAACCTTGCAGACAGCCTATGAAATTTTGAATGGAGTCAAACATAATGTAAAATATTTTAGGATCTCTGGGAGTATATGCTATATGCTTAGAGACAGAAAATCTTAGAAAGTTTGATTCCAAAAGTGATGAAGATATTTTTCTAGGATATTCCACTAGGAGTAGAGCCTATAGGATCTTTAACAAAAGAACCCTAACCATAAAAGAATCAGTAAATGTGGTCATTAATGATGAATCTCTAGAAATGGGTGATAATTCATATGAGATAGCAGAATCTACAAATATTGAAAAAGGTGAAACAAGTGTCCACACCCCAGAGAAACCCAAAGAATGGAAATACACTAAAGATCATTTATTGGAAACAAGGATAGTAGTGTGCGTACAAGAAGTCAGTTAGAAAATATATCTAGTCATTTATACTTTACCTCTAAAATTGAACCAAGAAACATTAAAGAAGCTCTTTTAGATGAACATTGGATAAATGATATGCAAGAGGAGTTAAATAGATTTAAGAGAAATGATGTTTGGTTTTTGACCCCTAGACCCTTGAATAAAAACGTGATAGGTACTAAATGAATATATAAGAATAAACTTGATGAGAAATGAGTAATAACTAGAAACAAAGCTAGATTAGTGGCTCAAGGATACTCACAAGTTGAAGGGATTGATTTTGATCAAACTTTTGCCCTAATGGCTAGACTAGAATCTATTAGGATTCTCTTAGCATTAGCTTGTCTTAAAATTTAAACTCTACCAAATGGATGTTAAGAGTGCTTTTCTAAATGGGATTCTAGAAGAAGTCTGCATAGAACAACCTAAGGATTTTGAAGACCCTCATAAAAGTAATTATGTTTATAAGCTTATGAAAGCCTTATATGCACTAAGAGATTGGTATGAAAGATTAACTCAATTTCTATTAGAAAATGGATTCACAAGATGAACTATTGATAAAACATTGTTTATTAAGAAAAGAGATAATGAAGAACTAATATCACAGATATATGTTGATAATATTGTCTTTGACTCAACCACTGAAATATATGCTTTAGAATTTGCTCAAGCTATGAAATCTGAATTTGAGATGAGCATGGAAGGTGAACTGAACTTCTTTCTAGGGCTTCAAGTTAAACAATTAGACAATGAAATTTTCCTTTTTCAATTTAAATATTCTAAAGAATTACTTAAAAAATTTGGCCTAGAATCATCTAAATCTTCACACACTCCCATAAGCACTAGCATTAAACTTACCAAGGATTTGAGTGGAAAATCAGTCAATCAGACTCTGTTAGGAGCATGATTAGTAGTCTTCTCTATCTCATAGCTAGCAGACCAGATATTGCCTTTAGTGTAGGAGCTTATGCTAAGTATCAATCTAACCAAAAAGAATCTCATCTCTTGGCTGTTAAAAGAATCATTAAATATGTCAGTGATACGATTGAATATGGTCTTTGGTATCCTTTTGAGAGTAACAGTGAAATTGTCAGTTATTCGAATGCCGATTAGGCAAAAAATGCTGATGATCGTAAAAGCACCAGTGGTGGGTGTTTCTATATTGGAAATTGTTTGATAGCTTAGCACAGTAAGAAACAGAATGCTATATCTTCGTCTACTGCTGAAGCAGAATATATTGCCGTTGGTAGCTGCTGTGCCAAGTTAATTTGGATGAAGCAAATGTTGTTGGATTATAGAATTGATTAGGGATCTATGAACTTATTCTGTGATAACACGAGTGCGATTTGTATTTTTAAAAATCCTATACAGCACTCTAGAACTAAGCACACAGATATTAGACATCATTTTATTCGAGAATTGGTTCAAAAACAGATAATTTTATTAGAATATGTAAACACAGAAATTCAGTTTACAGATATTTTGACCAAACCTTTAGATTCGCTCAGATATGAATATCTAAGGAAATCTATCAGAGTTTGATCCATTGATTAATTTTGGTTGGTACTAACTGAAATATTTAAGTTAATATTGAATATCCTATCTTTAGTATTTCAGTTAGTCTAATAGTCTAATCATTCAAATAATCATTAGTTATCTTCTTGTGAAAACAATTTGGTGAGTGATTATTTGTTTTGTTGTTTTGGGTTTCTGGTCTGTAATTTACGAAGTCGGGTCGACCTAAGAAAATGTCTGGCCGACCGAATAAATCATCAAAACAATTGGGTTTTTGAAAATAAATTTTGCGACGTCGGGTCAACCGAACAAAAGGTCATGTCGACTAAACATGTCCGGTCGACCGACCATTATGACCGATCGACCGCACCTCACACCTGAACCTTATACCGATTTCGTGGGTGGGTCGACCCATGTTCGGTCTGCCGCCCTCGATTATATAATGTTTCAAACCGATTTTGGGTCATTATAAACCTTGTTTGGAACCCTAGATATTTCTCTTGAAGCCTCCCCATTATTCTTTGAGAAAACTCTTATTCCTAAAATCTAATCTCTTTTTTAGAGATATTTACTCTCACCATTACCCATTTTTTGGTGAATTTTTTTTATTTTTCTCTTATATGGCTCTAGGGCTAGTTTCTTGAAGAACTATGTTAAAAGAGCCGTTGCTGTGGAGCGTGGGGTAATTGAGAAGGAAGTGACCATGACTAAAATCCCTAATCTTCTGAACTTGATAAGTTGGTCTAAACTTCTTTCTATTTCTAGTGTTGCATATCCTGAACTAGTCAGAATGTTTTACTACAACCTGAATAACCATGATCCAGAAGGTCCCTTTCTTTATTCTAAGGTCAGGGGAGTTAGGTTCAAAATCATTCTTTCTTTGATTTCAAAGATTAATGGTCTTTCTCTTGTACCTAATGTAGGAATTTTTTCCCCTTCCCTGCCACTAAAGAACAAAAAGGCTATCTCTAAAGCTATTTGTGAGAAGGTAGTTCTATGGAACTCTGATTTGGCTACTCAGAAATTATTTTTCATGTACCATTTGTTATGGCTAATCTTCTTCTATAATTTGGTCCCAAAGGCAAGACATCGTAGTGAGATCGGACCCTATATTCAGTACATCTTGTATTGTGTCTCTCAAGGCACTTTTATATGTGGTCCTTCTGTTATTTTCCATCTAATGGTTGAAAATTTGGAAATTAAAAATTGCAAGCGATCTTTGCCATTTGGCATTTTGGTTTCAAAAATTCTGAGTCATTTCAAAGTTCCTATTCTTGACTCAGAAGAAACACTAAATCAAATCTCACATATTAATCAAGCCACTTTTAGTAAGATGCCAGTAGGTGATTCTTCTGCTTCGAGTTCTGTATCTCAGCATCCCTCTGTATCTGCATCCATTGCAGGTCTTTCGTCCAAGTTGGACAATCTTTGTGCGTCGATTGACAATTTTTCTCGACGACAACAATGTATGACTTCCTTACTTCGATCTTAGCATCCTGACTATCTAGAGTCATCACCTAATGAGACCACTGTTCCTTCTGCAGCTGAAGATGAAGACGAAGACGAAAACGAAGATGAAGATGGTGATGAAGACGACAATGCAAATGAAGAAGAAGAAGAAGAAGATGATGATGCAGATGAAGACAGTGATGGAAATGAGGACGAAGATTATGATTAGAGCACAGTTGCTCTCTTTTTAGAGCGGTAGTACATTTTCTTTTGGGATGTATTATTTGATACTATTGGTCTGTACTATTTGATACTGATACTATTTGTGGTTATTAGATGTTATACACTGTGGTATATTTGGGTCAATCTGTTGACCATATCTATTATTTGGATGGTATTTTTTCTGCTATATTTGTGGTGGATTTATGATGATAATATATTGTGTTAACGTTAATATTATTTTTCATCTCATAATTTGGATTCTTACCTTCGTCAATTTATGACAAAAGGGGGAGAAATCAATTATATTTGGTATGTGTGGTTGTTAGATTATGATACACTTGTTGCTATCTATTCTATTGTTGATCTACTTATAATAAAATTTGTGATTCTTATTATCTTTTGGTTTTATTAGACTAATGTACTAAGAAGACGTTTTGGTATTATTGGACTAATGTACTAATGAGAATCTTTTGTCAAAAATCTTTCTGTCAAGTTGATTATTCTATAGCAATAGGTTGTTACAAGAATTTTGGTACTAATCGCGAGCTACAAATTTGCACTCTTGCACCTTGATTCTTCAAGATCATTTATTTGGGTGGTTATTGTACTTAGGGGGAGCTTTATTGATTTATTTTTTGATTGGGCAAAAATTGTAATTTAGTTGGGTAGTTATTTATTTTTGTCCTGGCATTGACAAAGGGGAAGATTGAAAAGTCTCAGTTGTCAATCCTATGAACTCTTAGTTCTTTTGTAATATAACTCGTTGAGTTAGGAGCTCGCTGAAGACTGAAGTGTCAAAGATCAAGTGGACTTCATCAACAAATCAAAAAAGAATTAAAGCTGAAGAAAACCAACCCAAGTGTTGCGGTTCAAGTAAAGACAAAGTTAAGCTCAAGCATGAAGAAATAAATTATCAAAGTACGTTCTCACTCAATGAACGTTCAACTATCAAGAATCTTGTGTTGTGGATATTTGCGTACATCTAAGAGTACACCGCGCGTATGACATCGAATCAAAATTTATCCTAGATGTTTCTTTGCTAGTTTGGTATCATTTGGGTGAACAAATACATAAATAAGTATTGTTCGGAGAAGGTCTAAGAGGGCCAGCCAACTGACCATTTTGAGCGGGCGACCGAAGTCTTTTGACTCTGACCGGTCGACCAGTCAAAAGGTGCAGGCGACCGATCCTCTCTATACCGGATCTTTCAGTTTCTATTCTGAGCGGGCGACCGAATAAAAGGTCAGGTCAACCGAAGTCCGGTCGACCGATCAAAATATGCGGTCGACCCTCCCTTTTTGGATCTCATTTTGACTCAATCTTTTCTACGCGTTTAGGTGCACTTTGACCCTTCAAACGACTATTTTTGGTTCATTTCTATTGAGTGGAGGCTGGCTTATAAATTAGAGCCTTCTCCCCTCATAAGAATTAACCAAATCAAGAGATCTCTAAGCTCATATCCTTTGATTATCATTCTTTAAGTCTAGAGATTTAGAATTTTTGAGAGTTTCACCAGAGCAAAGTAGTGTATTTCTTGTGAAGGCTCTAAGTGTTTGAAGAGACTATTAGCTATTATTTTTCTGCAAGCATCTTCTTTCAAGAAGAGGATTACTCTTGGCAAAGTGTCTCTTAGGTAAATTCTTCTTCAAAGGATTCTCCATTTGATCGTATTCATTTAAAGGTAAGTGTCTCTATGATCAAATCCCTTTTTGATAGAATTTGAAATTTATGAACACTGAATATTTGTGATTGGTGGATGAGTAATGACTCATCTAACTGAGTTGAGGATTGTAAATCCATGAGAAAAAATTTCTCTAAATAGACTATTGGCCTAGGCTAACTCTCTAGGTGAGCGAGAAATAATTCTCGTTAGATTAAAACTAAGTGATATCTTAGTTAGTTGATTATTTATTTCAATTGGATATGTTGTAATGCATGATTGAGATAATAAAATATTACTCGTGTTGAGCATTGGACGTTGGACATTGGTGCGGAGTCACCGAACCACTATAAATCTGAGTCTCATATGATTGTGAATGTTTGCATATTTTATCTCAAATTTTCTCATATCTATGTTCTGTGGATGATTCGTATCTTGATTGTTTGATCATTTCCACCTTGTGTGATCATTAAGGTTTTAATCCATATTGAATCCGCATAGAAATTAAAAATTATCCTATTCACCCCCCTCTAGGACATAACGTAGTAATTAAAGGGGAACTTCAAGGCCAATGTTCCAAAAAGGCACCCCCTTTCAGCCGAATAGAGCATCATCTGTGGGTGAATGGCCGTAATTGGAAACTTACAACCCCTAAAGTAATTTTTGAAATTTCACCGGTCCGTTCTCTTTAACTCAATATACGTAGAAGGGGGGGTGATTAGGTATTTAAAATTAATTATACCTACATAGTTTTACTGGACGATGGTAAAGGAATAAAATCGCATGCCTTAGTTGTTTGATAAAAAGATTATCACAACCGACTCAAATCAAATATACTTCCGTAGTATATTGTCTTTTTGTCGTTTGATCTAATCAAGATAAATTGCGGAATACAAACAAACAATCGCAAAAGACAATAGATTTTTACGTGAAAACCTTAGCCAAGGAAAAACCACGGGACCACGTCCAGAGGGAAAGTATCACTAACTGAAAAGTTAAACGAAACAAAGGTTACCTACGCAGCACCGTTGCAAATACAGTTTCTAACCTTAACCAAGGCCCACTATCGATGCGTCCACGTCCTTTGAATCAACGCCACGAATCCACGCGCGCCCTTCCAGCCAAGAAGCCTTATCCGCTTGTTCAGTTTGGTACACCCCAAACCTACCGTCGATCGGCTCCTCCGATCTTAATTCTCAATACTCCCGCCTTTGCAGAAGGTGAAGGATTCAATACACCCTGAACCCCAAGTTGCTCAAAAGGTGTTAAGTCACACTGGTACACTCAGGCTTACTAGGTTGAATATAGAAGTAGAAAAACCTAGGCTGAGTAAATGATTAAGCTCTTGACTATGATCAAGAAGAGAACAAGCTCACAAGATGTGAATGGAAAATAAGCTTCTTGCTCTTCGAATGGACACTCTAATAAATAAAGCCTTTGCTTCTCTCTCTTGAAGATTAAGTCACTCTGTGTCTCTGTGTGTCTTTAGAGATGGCATAGAAGGGTTCTATTTATAGAATTCCAAGACCCTAAGTCGTGTGAAACATGGGATGATGGAACCTAGAATTTTGGATATGAGAAAGACCAATTCTGTTCAAGGTCCAATCGATTGGGGATAAGTGTTCAATCGATTGGGCTCAATAAGTTTTCTGTTTCGAAGACACCAATCGATTGCACAGGGTTCTCCAATCGATTTGACATATATAACTTTCTGTCTCGAAGGCTCCAATCGATTACACAGAGTCTCCAATCGATTGTACTCAGAAAGATTTCTGTCCCGAAGGCTCCAATCGATTTCACAGAGTCTCCAATCGATTGTGCTCAAATAAGTTTCTGCTTCGTAGTCTCCAATCGATTACACAGTGTCTCCAATCGATTGGGCTATGTCCAATCGATTGGAAATACATGTCCAATCGATTGGACTATCCCATTAGTCAATATAATTGACTTTGACTCGGGTCTGCCCAATGACTAAGTCTGACCATTATATTTTGTTCATTTTAATCAACTCCTATGGCCACTAAGTCACTTACCTTCCTAATCGAGCGTACACGATCATTAACTGACAAATCAGCAGTTACTCAGATGACTCCTGTCGTCAACCGTCTGATTCTTGTTGTCTCTGTCTTTTAGTCTTCACATAGTTGGCGAAGTATGTATACCACGACATCTTCACGCTACACTAGTGCTCATAGGAACGGTTACAAGAATGTTTTATGTCAAACGAAATCTTTGCCAAATTAAATATGAAATTATTCCTTATAATTTTTCCTAAGTTTTACTAAAGGTATGGTTCTCTTGTGTCATTTTCATTGGTAAAAAATTGTACCCTTTCTGTGTCAAGTCAGAAAGCAGACTAACAAAGGTACACTCTAGTCTTCTTTACATAGTAACATACAGCCTAACATAAATTTACAGAAAAATTCACTGGACCCGGAGGACTTCAAACTTTGAAGGAGTAAAACTTGCCTGACCACCGACGGTCAGGGCTTCCCTAACCACCCATAATATGAGCCACGTGGTACACTCTTAAAGGACGCGAATCTTTTCTCAAAAATTTATGTGGTTGATGGGATCATCACTCTTAAGAGATAGAGATAAGATGGGGAGTGATGGTATCATCCCTCTTGAGATGGAGTGGTGCATATACTTGTTTGATGATTTTTCAAATCGTGAGATGTTGACACATGGCAGTGTCAAATTACAGAATGATGATAGGAAATCGACATCTGGCACCTCGAGTAGGTCGTAACTATCAAATTGATATGACTGAAGATCTAAACCCATCAATTTTTTAAGTCATGTCAGACTTATCAGAAAATGATTCATAATCAACAATCAGAGAGACTAATGAGTTCTCGAGATAACACTTTTTGACATCCTACTTGTTAGCATACATAGACACGAACTTGCCCAACATAATGGTAATTTCAGCAAACTATTTGTTGGTTAGGCATATAACCCTTCCCGACAAATTTTAGCAATAAACTTGTCAGTTAGGTATTAAGCCCTTCCCGGCAAAGTCCCAGCAACAAACTTGTCAGTTAGGCATATAACCCTTCCCGGCAAAGTCCCAGCAACAAACTTGTCGGTTATGCATATAACCCTTCCCGGCAAGTCTTAGTAACAAACTTGACTGTTATGCATATAATCATTCCCAGCAAATCTCAGCAATAAACTTGTCGGTCAGGTACTCACCTTACTCGGCATGTCTCAAACAACCTTGTTGACGGTCAGGCATACAACCCTTTCCGTCAAGCTTCAACCAACCACTTGTCGATCAGGTACTCAGCTCTTCCTGGCAAGTCTCAAACAAACTACTTGACGGTCAGGTATTCAACCATTCTAGATAAGCCTTATCAAAACCACTTGTCGGATAGGCACACATCTCTTCCCGATAAATTCCAGCATCCACTTGACAGCAAAACGATTAGATAAAATTCCCTAACCAATGACATGTCGACACGTCACACAAGACAAGAGATCTGGCCGTTGATTAAAATTCTCGCCATTTTCCTAAACAAATCTCCACCGCATACAAACAATTCAGATCTAACTAAAAGGGGGAGTTAGTGTTAGACAAGATTCCTCTAGAAATAGATCTAACCAATGAGAAGTGAGAAAGAAGAAACAGTTCTAGCTCTAATAGAAAGGGGGAAGACAAATCATCAAAAGAACAGAAAGGAGGATCGATCCCTAGATCAAACACGAAAGCCCATTACTTCATCTTCTTCAACCAGAGAGAAACCAATCAAAACCAGGAAAACAGAGATCTCAGCCTAGAGATTTTTTTTCTTCTGTTATCCTTTATTTGAGCGTTCTATCTGTTATCCCACAAACACGAATTGACTTAAGTGTCGGAGTGTTTTTGACAGGTACAGCATTATCACCCTTAGAGGAATCTGTCGGTCTTCTACGACAATGAGAAAGATCATGTCCAGAAGCTCAAGATTCAATCAAATAATTGTCAGATCTACCTCGAGATAAGAGTCAAACTTCCCTCAAAGATACTATTGGATTGATCAAATACGCCTCCACCACAACCCCCTCCCACCCACACACACACACACACACACACACACACAGTAAGCATGTAAAATGTTAGGGAACTTTTGACATACCCCACCCCACCTCCCCTCTTCCCCCCGCCCCCCCACTTTATATCAATGTTTTAAAACTCGGAACTCGGACTCAACTAGGAAGTCTATTGAGTCGAGTCACGTCGATGACTCGGTAGTCGACTCGCGAGTCATTAAATTAATTATTAAATATTTAAAAAATAATATCTATTAAAAAAACTTTCAAAAATCATAAAATATGGAAAAAAATACTAAAAACATTTAGAATTAAAAAAACATTGAATTTTGAGTCAACTCGGCCATTAAACAGTTGACTCAGCCGAGTTTCGAGTCAACTCGGCAAGGTTTGCAAATCCGAGTTTGTATGTCGAGTCGACTCGACTTAGTTCTATGTCGACTCAGCTAGTTTTAAAACATAGCTTTATACTACTGTTGTTGACTCAAATTGACTAGCAAAAGTATTTTGAAATGACAAAGATACATTTTTCTTCAACCTTAGAACAAGAACATATGAGTTTATATCAAAATCCTAATCCTAAATCAAACAATGGTAGTTGACCGGTAATGAGACTCTTGTATGTTATTTTTCTATCACTGATAACCAACTTACCAGAGTTCGATCCATGGCTGACCAATCACAATTCTGGGGAACAATTTGAATTCCAAACTCTTGTCTTTCATATTTTTTAAGGAACATTGGGCTTTTAAAATATTGTTTGTCAGAGTGGCGTCAGCCGAGTACAAGGAAGGTTGGCAGCAAGTGATAGGCATTCGGCCATGTGGTGGTCGACTGTCTCATTGACGGCCGACTACCGCAGCCATTTGATGTGGGTTAGGGCTTCAACTACAATCTACATGTTCTTGTGATCTAAGGTTGATTAAAGAGGTATTTTCATCATTTCAAAAAGCAATTTGAGTGAACAACAGTCAACGAAGGTGGACCATGTCATGGTGAGCTCTTTCAAATTGCGGGGTAATGTCAAATTTGAAAGACAAGTATGTCAAAAAAATTGGCAAAAAGTTAAGATTATCGTCCAGCACCAAACCCTTTCAGTTGAAGTAGTAAGAACCTTTCAACTACAGTTCTTTTTTTATGATAGGCCATCAAATACCTTTCAAGCTACAATTTATTGCTCAAAAAAAAAAAAAACATCTACAACATATTACTAATCTTTAGTTCACAAGATAATGAATCAAACCTTGTTCTTCTGGTTCCTCTTTATTTTACTTATCAACAGTGCCGTATTAATAAATTCGTCCATTGCTTTTACAGAAGAACCCTTGAAACCTTCATTCTCTCTAATGGCGTCCTTAATCATCTCCTTAACTTCACAGACCTTCTTTCTCATCTCCTCACCTTTCTGGGTCCCACCCATCACCAACTCAATCACTCTCACTATGTGCTCATGTTTGATCTCACCACCATTCCCTCTAGCAACCTCAACAAGCACACCCACCTCCTCCTCTAACAACTTTGCGTTGTAATACTGATCTCCGGCCAACGGCCATCCAATGATCGGCACGCCATGACTCAAGCTCTCCAATACCGAGTTCCAACCACAGTGACTTATAAACGCGCAAGTTGCCTTGTGAGACAGAATTTCCAACTGGGGTGCCCACTTCTGTACTAATAGTCCTCTGTTCCGCTCTTTATTCCGATCTTCGAATCCCTCTGGCAGCCACTCTGGTCTAAACTCCGCGTTTATGTCGAACCCAATCGGCGGCCTAACGACCCAAATGAAATTCTTCCCACTTGTCTCCAACCCAATTGCAAGCTCCATCATTTGTGAACTAGAAATAGTATTCTGAGAACCGAAGGACACGAATAGAACCGAAGACGGAGGATGGGTGTCGAGCCATTCAATGCATCGATCCGGTGTGATGCAAGCCTCTTTACGTGCACGAGCTTTGGTCGTCAAGGAATACTGGACAGGCCCAATAGGCCAAACTGGCTGACCGTTTTTCCTTCTAAAATAATCCAATCCGATCCCATCCAACTCCTCGATGGTGTTTATCAAAATCCCATCAGACTTAAAACATAGAGAGAGCTCTCTTTGGAGATAGAGAGACCAAGAATCAGTACCATTAGCGGTCTTGATATTGTTTGCGAGCTGTGATCGGTGAATTCGAGATACTTCAGGAAAGTCAGGAAGTGTGAATTCCTCTGAATCTGTTTTAGAATGGGGCAGATGAGACCATAGAGAGAAGTAAATAGCCATACCGTATGCGCCACCGGCAATGAAGATCGAATGAAATATACCAAAATCGTTGGCGATGTCAACCGTCCATCCGAAGAACATGTCGGCGATAATGCATAAAGGAGGGTGACCGCTTTGTTGATCGGTGATGTCGGAGATGAGGCGTTTGAAGGAGTGCTTGAGGGATACTGAGGCTTCGAGGAGGTGGACGATGAGAGGGTAAGGGAGTACATCGGTGTTCTCTGAGTCTGGTGGGAGGCCGTGATCGGTGCTGCAGAAGGGAAGCTCGACGAGGCGTACAGAGGTGTTAGGAGGAAGTGATGATCTGAGTTTCTTGATGTTGAGTGGGGTGTTGACGAAGGTGACTGTGTAGCCCATTCGCTGCTCTATCTGAAGTGCTAAGGCTAAGAAGGGGATGAGATGGCCTTGAGCCATGAATGGAATCATTACAACGTTTTCTTCTCTTTGGGCCATTGGATTGAGAGTCGTTAGAGACAGTTTTGTCCTCCCTAGTCTCTATGAAGAGACGACGGTTTCAAGGTCTCGGGTTAGACCCTAAACAGCTTCCGGCGTGTGAAAATGTATCGAGGGATTTTTGCAGTGCAGTCCTCTGGTTTTTGTTCGGAAAACTCTTCAGATTCTTATATGAACGCAATGCGCCTAGAAAAAAATGTTGAACAGGTGCAATGTTCTCAACCACATTTTGAGCCGACGTACGCCATCTTGACAGGAGAATACTCCAAAGTGATGTAGACCCCACCTCTACTTGTGGTCCTAGGTTTTTGGTCGCCCCTTCCCATGGCCCGTAGACGGATCACTTGATCTAGGGAATTTTTGACAAACTCATGTTATCAGCTTTTTAATTTGCCGGAAATTTGAAAAAGCTTACTCACTCTCATCAGTTTTAGAACTCCGTCTTGAGTAAAACTTCAATCACAGCGTTTATGATAGATGCTTCTGTGTCACAATGCAAAATACAGGCCACGTGGCAAACTCTTAGTGGACTCTGACCGTATGGATGTTTGGCCAGTCCGACGGTGGACCTCTAAACCAAAAAGCAGCCTAATTAGTGATTTCTAAGCGATTGAAGTTATTTTCATGGGTGGTTGATTTTAACGGTAATAATTTGAGCGTTATTTGAGTGCAAAGATCCCAAGGTTGTAAATCACTAATCAGGCTGATTTTTAGTGTATAGAACATCTGAGTTCAATGACACATAATGATGTTTTATAAAAAAAAAAAATGGACATCTGAGTTCTTTAGGACCCATTTGTGTTTTTTTTTGGTCCGTGTGTGTATGGAAAGATACCGGGCGGTTTGATTTGAATTTCTTATCTCGAATTTGAGGAACCCTTGGCCCACTAACCGCATGGATGCTTACCCACCCCTTGGTGGATATGCATACCAAAAATCAGCTTGGTTGATGATTTCTAGCGGTTGGATTAAGTGCCCAAAAATATGCAAAAAAAACATTTTTGAATCCAACGGCTACTCTCAATACTAAAAAGGTGCTATAATCTATGGCTAGAGAAAATCAATGAAACTGATTTTTTGTATATATGTCCACCAAGGGGTGGGCTAAACATCCATGCAGTTAGTGGGCTCCAAAAATGAGTGGCCCCGACCCCTCTGCATCCACTGCATCCAAAATGGCGCTACAACTGCAAAGGACAAAATAGTCATTTTGCCTTTTAATAACGTTGTTGCATCGTGACCATGGATATCTTGAATCTAACAGTCAATAGCCTCAACAGCATGACTCTTTTTTATTTCAAACCTTTGGATCTTTGAACCTCAAGTACTGCTCAAATTCCCACAGTTGAGATCAGCCCATGAAAATGCGTCCACTCCAACGCCTACAAATCACTAATCGGGCTGATGTTTTGGTTTGTAGGTCCACTTAGGGATTGGCTAAACATCCATACGGTCAGAGTCTTCTAAGAGTGTGCCACGTGTCTCATATTATGTCTGCAACGGGAGCCTGAGCCATGAAAAAAAATAAAATAGACCTTCAACCTCATTTTACTACAAGAACACTTATTTATGCATTTTAATTAATAATTTGAATGAATCATGGAGTCGAGGCAATGAACTTTTGAACCGAGTCTAGTCAAGTCCTTTCCCGAGACGGTCCACAATCTAGGATCAAGCCTTTCCCCACAAAGATATAACAAGCGGGCCATAAGATTTTGGCCAGACAGAGCTCATCATTTCTTAAGAGTTTTAGCACGAGTGTGGCCCATTGTTTTGTGAACCTTAAAATTAGGGTCGGGTGTTCAGGGGACCCCCATTTTTCTGACCCGTCTTGGTGTTCGTGTGCTCGGCCATGGATATATATTTCAAGAATCCAACGGTGGTTGTCAGCGCCATGCTGGCATCACTTTTTTCACTATTTGGGATGCTGACAACCACGGTTGGATTCGTGATGGAGCGCGAACACCGAGAGAGGTCAGAAAAAGGGGTCCTCAGAGCCTGAGCCTAAAATTAAGCCCATCCTTCAGTCCATTCCATCGATACAACTAGTCCTGAGACCACGCATAAATTTTATTATTGATTTATATCATTTTTGCACCTGCAACTAGGGGTGTCAATTTTACCCATTTAACCGGAACCGAATCGGAACCGGAACCGAAAACACCGGTTCCGGTTCCACATTTTTGGGAACTGATTGAAAAGGAACCGAAACCGGAACCGAACCGAAAATAATGGTTCCGGTTCCGGGTACTCTAATATAGAACCGAAACCGATAAGAACCGGTACCAAGGTATAGATATAGTGTAAAAATTATCATATTTTCAAGATTTGGCCCATTATACCCAGAACCGGAACCGGAACCCACAGAAATACATAATCGGTTCCGGTTCCGGATCCATCACTTTGAGAACCGGAACCGATTGTTCCGGTTCTGGTCACGTTAGGAACCGAACCGGAACCGACCCGTTGACACCCCTACCTGCAACCCTTGAGCCCTAGATGGCTAGAAATTGGGGTTTGGTCCTTAAAATATGTCACGGCAAGTGTCGACAATCAACATATGGGGAATCAGGCCCAAAATAATATTGTCAGGGAGAAGTCACGAGTGTTGTGGACTCTTGTTATGGAATTTTGTGGATTTTTTCGTCCAGGTGGGTTCCTCGACTCATTTGTTAAATGTTTGTTTTAGCATTTTTATGTATATTATACATGTTTTGTTAGTCTTTTGGGTGTTTTCTTCTTATTTTATACTAGCGAAACGGACGTGCAATATTGATATTCAATTGCCCTGAATTTCGGCCTACGACGAACACTTCCAAGCTGCCGTTCACTTAAAGACAGTCAATGGATGGCCCAACTGATGTGCAAGTTTAATGGTTCAAAGCAAGGTTTAAAGGGGACTGTTATAACGGTATAACAGACTGACCGGGGGCGTTATCGTTTTTTCCATTATAACAAAAAAAAACGCTCAGGGGCGAAAAGAGAAAATAACGAAAAATAATGGAAAAAAACGGAAAAAATGGCGCTGAAATTCAAATTTTGAATTTCAAAATTTCAAAAATGAAAAATAACGGAAAAAAATAGAATATAATGGAAAAAAATGAAAATAATGGCCGTTTTTTTTCACAAAATTTTTCAGAATATAACGGTTGTTATTTTCGTTATAACGGAAAAATAATGGAAAATAACAGCTGTTATTTTCGTTATAATGGCCTTTATTTTCTAGGCGTTTTAACGGTCCATAACGTAACGGGGTAGGTCCGAATCCGTTATAACGGCCATTATTTTCGTTATAACGGCCATTTTTTAAACCTTGGTTCAAAGTATTTGAAAATCATAGAACACCATCTGAAATATTGTTAAGGTACGTAAAACTGAAAAATACAGTGTAATTTATAAGCACAGTTGCAACCATCTCATCAAATGGAGAAATAAGTTAAAAACCAACTTTAGTGAAAAATGAAGAAAAGCGAGAGCTTCAATAACAAAAAAGAAGAAAATTCAAGGATTCGCCTATCTTAGGTGGCTCAGATTGCTACATAGATGGACCCAATAACCTGTGGTAGAGCCAGGATTTTGTTCTAGGGGGGGCAAGGCGGCATGCGAAGCCACACTCAAGCAAAGCGGCTGAGGTGAAATCGCAAAAATACCCTTTTAATCTGGTTTAGAGTAAAATTGCCCCCCGCTCCACCACTGCCAATAACATGTTCAGAAACTACAATCTCCAAACATGTATTCTAACAAAGAATAATAACATATTTTTCTTTTTCTTTTTTTTTTATTTAATCATGAAAAGCTTGCATATGGTAGACTTGAAAGAGCATGATCTCAATGAAATTCAACGGCTGAAAAATCACCCCATGAAAACACCAAAATCCAACAGCAATGAGTGGGTCGAATATTCATGTAAGCAGTATGCATCTATCACCCCATGAAAACGTACAAATCCAATGGTAGAAGCCAAAAATATTTTCAATCGCACAGGGTAGTTTACCTGATAGGGTCATAACAACGATATCCTTTTTGATTTTGGGATACCCAACAAAGACACATTGAACAGATTTAGCAAATAACTATCTCGAGAGCGTAATGGAAGATGAATGTACTTCCAAATGTATGAAGGTGTGTATAGAAAGGGTCGATCATGATTGAATAATACATGATATGGGAGTATTGTACTTGATGGAAGATAAAGGTTGGCAAATGATGAGGTAGCATGCGGTAAGGACCGCTTCGGCCCAACATTGTTTGGGTGCTTTGGAGTGAATTAAAAGAGCACGCGTGACTTCTACAACATGAGGATGCTTTCTTTCACTAACTCCATTTTGTTACGGAGTGTCTATACAAGACGATTGATGGATGATACCATTTTGTGAAAGGAAAGATTCAAAAGTATTTGATGTATATTCCCTTGTCAGAGTCACTATATACGAAATGTTTTAATGGTTGTATTGAATTGTGTTTTAACCATGAAACAAAAATTACCAAAATGATGTTCAACTTTTGATTTGTGCCGTAAAGGAAACACTAGCCATGAGTAATGAGAGAAATCGTCGGTAAGAAGGAGAAAATATTTATGCCCACCTAGGGAGGGGACAGGAGAAGGTCCCCAAACATCATAGAGTGAATTAGTTCAAAAGGGGTTGTGGCAGTCGTAGTAGTGGAGCATGAAAATGGTGCAATGGTGTGCTTTGCAAGACAACATACCATGAACAACGAAAATTAGAATCTAATGAAGAACTATGAAATTTAAATATATTATTCAATAATTTTTGTGAGTGTTTGTTAACATTACTAAGTCGACTATGCCATAAATCAAAAATTGAACATAAGAGATGTGTTGGTTTTGAGAGATGAGTAAGTTCAAAGAGGCGTTCCTGACGTCGATCTCCCCCTTCTAATCACATTCCCCGAAGTCAAGTCCAACACAAACATCCCCGAAGGTGAAATCCAACAAAACATTTAAGTTCAATAAGTTGTCCTACTGAAACTAAGTTTTGTTTGCAACTTGGAACAGCTTGGACATTATTGATATGTAAGTTAGAAGTTTGAAATGTGCCTGCTTGAGTAATAGGGAGAGTTGTATCATCAACAGAAGTTAGAGAAAAGATCTCCATGGTAGTCAGAAAGGTTATGCTTGTGCTCTGGAGATCCAGTGATATGAGTGACAGCCCCCAGAATCAACATACCATGGAGAGGTAGTCGGTAATATGCCAAAACTGCATGTAAGAGTGACTTGGGTGTTTGGTGGTAAGATGCTATCCAAAAAGGCAATCTCATTAGAAGTGAATGAAGGATTGGTGACCGAGTTGGTAGAGGTTGCATTGGATCCTATTGGATTTTGAGCATGAGCAGTATAATGGATAGGTGCCAAAGGATGTTGACGGGACTGAGATGGTTGAGTTGGTCAAAGCTTAGATTGACACTCATCATAGGTGTGACCAAGACGCTGACAATGAGTACAATACTTGTTCGGATCACATTCAGTCTGAGGTTTTGAATGCATAGGAGATGGGAAAAGTAGTATGATATGGTGGTCGGCTAGCATTTGAATGTCGAAGGGCAAAAGCAGCTGGTGGAGTAACTTGATGAGTTGCAGTATTAGCAAGGCGAGATTCCTCTTGATAGAGTAGATTAATGCACATCTTGAAAAGTTGGTGGAGTATGGTGAGAGGTTAGACTTTGTTTGAGTGGTTCCCAATTTGAGTTAAGTGCATTTATCAAAGTGAACACTTTTAATGGTTCCCGAAGGGTTTCTTTGGTGTCTCCATAACAAGGAGGTGAAGCTTCATCAAGTTCATTGAATGTCATCATGATTTTAGATACTAAGGAACGAATAGAGAAATCATTCTGTTTCAAAGTGGTTATAGATGTGAAGACTTGAAATAAGCGAGCAGTGATATTGGTCTTTAAGGGTACGGATGTCATTAATAAACGCTGGATCAATTGATATAATCAACCACTGGAGCATATTCATCTTGTTGTGCTCAATTTTAGTAATATTAGAGGAGTAGTCTTTATTCTTGTCCTCTGGCATGGTAAGAACCATTCACGTAAGAGGCAAGTCCATGTACCTCAAGAAAGATCATGAATTGATAGGTTTGTGTATGGTAATTACTTCCATTGAACCATTCGATAACAATTATTTGCTTGTCATTAGGTGCAATGACATGAGAAGATTCCATGGTGTGGATATAGTGAAGTTCTAAAAAAAAGACGAGTTTGAAGACCTCAACAAAAGAAATTTGTGCGTGCGTGTGAGGGTTTTAAGAGCTCAAGAGATTGCGAGGATTTGAAAACCTCCTATCTAGATAAGAGTGAAGAGAATATATTTAAGTGAGAAGAGGAATGAACACACTGGGTTATTGAGCAATTGTAGGTCTGATTTTGGGCTTTGTCCTCTCAACTATAGATGGTTGAGAGTTAGGTTTCAAAGCCAAATGAGCAACTTGCAAGAGATGGCACGGTTGGATGTAATCTGGTGTTTGTGCTACACGGTTGTGAGCACTGTTGTTGTGTTGAACAGCAATCTCTATGACAGCAATGGTAGGGACGGCTGCGTCAATCTTGTTGATAGCGAAGACCGTTCACAAACAAGTGTTCTCAAGGAGAAGTGAGTAGTTGATGGGTTCCCGCTCTGATACCATGAAAAAATGAAGCACAAAGAGGAGAAAGATCTTCTGTATTGATTTACGAACTGTACTGTAGGGGAAAAATTTCCTTGAAATACGCACTAGATCAGATATCCCCCAAATCTGCCTGATCCGATTGATCCGCCGACCAAGCAGATGTCTGACTCGAGATGATAGTCTCTACTCCCGTGTGATCTGATAGGCTTGCCGACTAGTCCGCCTTCTCATCCAACTCGTCCGACGCTACCTGCAAAACAACTCCGTTGGTGGGAAATCCACCGTAGAGCATCCCATGTTCAAGTCTGAATTCTTTTAAAAACCCTCGAATCTTTCCTTCCACCCCTCTTCTCCCCAGATTGCTTGCCTTCCCTCTTACTGTAGCTTTCTATTTATAGGATATGTGACCCCTTACGTGTCCAAGAGCATGATAGAGGTCGTACCAATCAATCTGGACATCTTTGTCTTATATGTGATATGTCATAGATCGTGTTTTGCTGGGGAAGTACAATAGGTGGCTGTTTTCCATTCGTTGCTCAGGCTCTGCTTTCCATTTAGCCGACTAGCCGTGATATAAGGGTAATCGGCGTAGTCGGCCAGACTTCATCATGTTCTAATCGATCAGCACTTCCTCATTCCCAAGACGGCCAACCTTTCATTGTATACAAGTCGGCCAACCCATCATTGTGATGGAGTTGGCCAACCCAATACAGTCGGCTAGACATTCATTGTTATCCATTATCACATCAGCCAAATCGTCATTGTTCATAAGTCGGACATTCGGTCAGAGTATTATGGGACACGTGTCATCATTTTAAGAAACCACGTGTACCGTCTGAAAATACCCCTTACAATCGTCCCCTCTCAGGGTTCGCGGAGTGACCGACTATGGGCCGACTACACGAATCCCGAGAAGGTTCACCCATGTCATGCTATCCTTTCTCCGTCGCTTCGTATTTTAGTGACGTCTCTTCAATTTGACAGGGCATTAAATTCAGATGCCACATGTCATTCTCTCATTGGTTCATACTGGAGGTTCTGCAGACGTCCCATCGATATCCGTACGTGCTGTCAGAAATCATAATTACCCTCACAGTATAAATAGGTCTCCACTGTTCATTCTTACTTTTACCTGTTGTAAAATCCTCTCCTGCGATTTTCATTTTCTTCTTGCTTTAGACCTTTTCGGCTTACTTGTCACTTTTACTCGGATCACTCAAATCCCATATCTTTTCAGTCGGATATCTTGCTCCGAGGTACTCTTCTCACTTTAGTAAATTTTTTCGTTATGTTGGCTACATCATCCTCCGATAGTCCGTCTCTCCGAGACTCCGATGCTGAGTGTCAAGTCAGTCCCAACTTGGAGTACGTTTGGGAATGTTATAGAATTTTCAGTGACGTTAGTCTTTGTTACGTCCCCTCTTGTACTCACTACTCTCACCACACAGTGATTCACCCCGACACCATCTGCATCACAGTCGGCCAGCTAGATGCTGGCCTTTCTCTCCCTCTTTCCTCATTTGCCCGTGAACTCCTAAACTTTTATCAAGTAGCCCCAGGCTAGATGTCTGGTAACTTTGGCGTGCTCTTCAGGCGTTCGAGCGTATTCGAACGTACTGGTGTCGAGACATCACCTTGGACGACGACCGTCCTCAACACTACATCAAGGTGGTTCCGAAGTCCAAGAGGGGTGATTCCGAGACCTGTGGGTCTCCTCTATACTTCCCGGCCACTCGGCTGGGCAGGGTCCCCATTTTAGAGGCCATCCAACATAGTGACAAGGGGTGGCAACGTTTTCCTCTTTTTGTCTCGGGCGCATGGGAAAGAAGGCTTGGCGACCATGGGCCCTCACTTGTCAATAGGAACTTTGGGGTTCGAGGTACTCACCGGACCTCTCTTTTGTCTTTTCGAGTGATATCGAATACAATATCTTGACTAATGACCTTTCTGTTTCCATATAGCTCGCACCGATAGCTCGTCTCGGGGACTTCCCAAGGCCATCCTTCCGTTATGCATTGCTCTTCGGACGCTCCCGTCTGACTTCTACCAGCGCCTCGTCGGACTTGACAAATAAGGCTACCATTTCGAGGCTCAACCCCCTTCAGAGGAAGAGCTGCAAGAGAGGGTGCCCGACTCCGAGCTGACTTATCGGCTTCTCACCAAAGCCGAGAGGCGAAGATTCATCCTCAAGAGTCAAGCTCGAGATGCAGAGGATCAAGCAGGGTCTCAAGGCGAGGAGCCGATTCCCCAGGCCTCCCCTGAAGCTGACTTTTCTCCAGGATTTTTCGGCACCCCGACTGATTCCCGCGACGTTGGAGACGTGTCCGAGGTATACCCAACTCAGAACATTATTACTATAGACTGATTCGTCCTCGTCCGGATCTCTTGGTCGCCCGTCTCATCATCCATTACCTCCTAAGTTCTCTTATTTGGTGCATTTTCTCAGATATTTCTATCAGAGCAACCCGACTACCGAACCCCTCTTCTCCAAGTAGTATTCTCGGGACCTTCTTCACGCCCAAGAGATGGCGAGACTGAACATCTTTGATCCTGCAGCCGACTCCTCTCCCCCTTATGAAGGTTCCGACTCCTGGAAGTGGCAGGGGGAGGCACTTCCTCGAGCTGCTGCAAAGTACCCCCGAGATGCTGGGGCCTCCAGTTCTCGAGCGGCCCCTCCTCAGGTCGTCCAGGCTGTACCTGCTTCAACCACGGCTCCGACTCCCCGATAGGTGGGGAAATCATCCGTTGCTCCCCCACCTCCCTCTCGGCCCCGTGCAGCTGGGGGCATCGTCATCTGAGGATCCGACTCCGGAGTTGATCCTCGCTCAGCTCGGGTAGCCTCGGACTAGAAGCTTATCGACAAGTCTAGGGATGGCGTGCCGATCAAAGCTGACCAAATAGCGGTAAAGGAGGTGGCCGTTGCTCGGATCATCGGCGACATTAGCCACACTCCGGTGGATGATCGTTTGTTCATGTGGGCCTCCGTGGACTTTGTGGTATATAACTTCTACCAAGGCGTGGCTATGGTAATTTCTTCCAGCATTCTGTTAACTTTTTCCTTTCATTATCGTAATCATTCTCATCATTATTCGTTCTAACAGTCTTTTTAATTTTTAAACTCTCAACTCCTTCCCAACAATGTTCACTCGGCTCACTAAGGAGATCAAGGCTTTACAGGCCAAGAAGGAGGCTCTCCAGGCCAATTTGGCGGTGGTAAGGGCTTCGTAGAAGGAGCTCTCGGCTCAAAATGAGGAGGCGTGCAAAGATCTAAACGACGCCAACGTTGAGAATCACCACTTGTCGGGGATAATCCGAGAGCTCGAGAAGAGGGAGGCTGGCCTTCGAAAGGAGTTTGAGGCCGAGATGGAGGTCGAGAAGGCAAAGATCGAGGCCGCGCTCCTGGCCGAACTTGAGGCTTATGCCAATGACATCATCGCCCAATGGGCCGCTCATGCTGATAAGTACAAACGTCTGCGGGATGAGGCCCGAGGCGAGATCTCGGAGCTCTTGAAGACCCGTGATGTTCTATTGACTCCCTGGACAACGGTTGCTGGAGACGAGCCGACCGATGGTCTGACTGCCCTTGCTCAAGTAGCCAAACATGCTGGGCCGAAAGTCGTCGAGATCACGGCACCTGACGTCACGGCACTTGATGTTCCAGAATCTCAAGTCTCGGCGCCCAAGATCCCGGCTTCGAAGGTCGTTGCTGATGCCTAGGTTCAGTTTTCGGTCGTTGGCCTTCTCCTGTTTCTTTCTCTTGGCCGTGTGGCCGTTATACATTGTCTCTTGGCCCTTTGATTGGCTATATACATTTTAATACTCTCTTAACGCTTTAAATACTTTCAGGCCCTTCGATTGGCCTTAATGCTTTTTATTGTTATTTACGTTTAGGCCTTTGATTGAACGACTATGCATACATTGTCTGTTTTATGCTTGTTATCTTCGCAACTTGTGATTGTTTTACAATTATATGCTTTTAAAATTGTGTTTATTATGGCCGTGTGGCAGACGTATCTGCCTTTACTCTTTCATTATGTTTTAACATCCGTTTCGTTTATCTTTATTCATTGCGGCCGTGAGGCCGACTTTTCACTTGTACCGTTTAGTCGGACGGCCCGAAGCCGGCCAGTCCCGTTTGTGTGGACCGCCAAAGCCAGTCCCGTTCGCTTGGACGGGCGAAGCCATTCCCGTTCATTCGGACTGTCGAAGCCAGTCCGGTTTATTTGGACTGTCGAAGCCAGTCCCGTTCATTTTGGACGCCCGAAGCCAGTCCCATTTGGTTTGACGGCCGAAGCCAATCCCATTCATTCGGATGGCCGAAGCCAATACATAAATCTTTAATCCGTTCATAGGGTCGCCCTTATTGATAAAACTTTCTCAAATTTTGTACATTTCATGGCTTTTTGAAGAATTTGGTGTCTAGGGTTTCCAAGTAGTAACTCCCTCTGACGCCAACTTCTCTGATTCTGTAGGGTCCTTCCCAATTCGTAGCTAACTTCCCGACGTTCTTTTCTCGGGTATTCGGGAACACTTTCCGCAAAACTAGATCGTCCTGTTAGAAGCTCCTAAGCTTTACCTTTAGTTGATACCATCTCTTCAGAGACTGATGATAGCTCTCCAGTTTTATTCTTGCTGACTCCCTTCTTTCTTTTAAACTTTTGTATTTGGAAGCCAACTTCGGTTTCTACCAACATGTGCCGAGAGGTGTTAACAACCATCTCAGATCGGATGACTGCCTCCATACTGAATGCCAATGCGAATGGGGAGTCTCCGTTCCCGGTCCGTGGTGTAGTCCGATAGGCCCATAGGACACTGTCCAGTATCTTAGCCCATTTCCCTTTAGCACTTTCTAGCCGTCTCTTCAGGTTTTCGCCGATTGTCTTGTTCGAGGCCTCCGCCTATCCATTTCCCCGTGGGTATATGGGCGCCGAGAACAATTGTTTGATATTAAGCCTTTTGCAGAAGTTTTCTACCTTCCGTCATCGGAATTGTGACCCATTGTCTGAGATGAACGCATAAGGGAGGCCGAATCTAGTGATAATTTTCTCCCAGAGGAATTTCTCTACCTCTTGCTCTCGAACTTGTTGTAGAGCCGCGGCTTCCACCCATTTCGTAAAGTAGTTGGTTGCTACTAGCATAAACTGCATTTTTCCCTGTACCATGGATAGAGGGCCGACGACATCTAACCCCCAAAGTGCAAACGGCCACGGACGAACCACCGGATTCAGCTCCCTTACTGGTGTTCGGATAGTCGGAGCATGTTTTTGACACTTCTCATATTTTTCGATGTACTTCTTTGCGTCTTCCTACATATACGACCAGTAAGAGCCCTGAGCCCATGCTTTGTGGGCCAATGATCATCCTCCCGAATAGTTACACCCTCATGTATCTCGGCCATGATAAGTTGAGCTTGCCCCTGGGTTACGCATTTTAACAATGGCCCACCAGCTAACTTCCCGTACAACTCGCCCCCGAGCATCTGATAGCGACGGGCTCTCTGTTCTATCCGCCTGGCCGTTTTCTGATCGGGATCCCTAATCTCGTCGACCAGATATGTTATTATAAGAGTCATCTAGGTATCGACCGTCTCTGCTTGGTTGCAAGTTTTCATCTCTACATCTTCTAGTTCTCTGCTCGGGCTATGTTGGAACTCGATGGAGATGGTTCTTTTCTCCGTCTCTCCTAGCAGGGCAGCCACATATGCCAGGGCATCGGCGTGTTGGTTCTCTCCCCTATTCGTGTGGTGGATCTCAGCTGTTCTGAACTTTCCCATAACCCGTCCGATAACCTCTAGATACTTCATCATCCTCTCTTTCCTTGCGACGAAGGAATCGTTCACCTAGTTGACGACCAGCTGAGAATCGCTGAAAATTGTAACATCTTCTACGCCAACTTCGCTTGCCATCAGAAGTCCGACGATGAGAGTCTCGTATTCTGTTTCATTGTTTGAGGTCGGGAATCCCAACTTCATAGCCAATTCAATCCGAGTGTTACCCGGTGTTACGAGAATCGCGCCGACTTCGGCCCCAATTCCGTTTGCAAAGCCATTGATGAACAATCTCCACCAGTTCCTCTGATCCCACGGATCAGGCAAGTCTCCCCCCTCTTCCCAGTTTTGCTCCGACTCCGGATCTTCCTCCCAAAGTGGATCTTCAATGGGGAAGTCAACCAAAAAGTCGGCGACTACATGCCCTTTCTTGGCCGTCCTCGACTTATAAGTGATGTCGTATTGTCCCAAGGCAACTGCCCATTTCTCCATCCTTCCCGACTTCTCAAATTTTGTTAGCACAGTTTTCAACAAAAGGTTTGTGATCACAACGATAGGATGTGCTTGAAAGTAGGGTCTTAGTCTTTGCGCCGAGAACATTAGAGCTAATCCAGCCTTCTCAATCAGCGTATATCTGGTCTTGGCATCTAGGAGGGTCTTGCTCATGAAGTACAGCGGTCTTTCTTTGCCTTCTTCTTCGCGGATTAGCACCTAGAGCTCAGTCCGAGACCACGATGTATAACGACAACTGTTCCTCCAGCTCTGGTTTCAACAAGATAAGGGCCTTTCCAAGATACTCCTTCAGACTCTGTAAAGCCTTGCTACATTCCTCCGTCCACTCGAACATGCACTGCTTTCTGAGAAGGTAGAATTGTGGTTGACACCTGTCCGATGATTTCAATATGAATCGGTTCAAAGCCACTACCATCCCGACCAACTTCTGTACTTGTTTCTTATTACTCAGATTCGGCATGTCTAAGAGTGCTCGGATCTGATCCGGATTCGCCTCGATTCCTCTCTTGGTCACGATGTGACTGAGAAATTTCCCCGACGACACCCCGAATGTTCATTTTTTTGGGTTTAATTTCATCTGATACTCTTTCAGTACTCGGAAAGTTTCCTCCAGATCTTCCAGGTGGTGTTGCCGATTGATGTTTTTCACCAACATATCGTCGATGTAGACTTCCATTGTTTTCTCGAGTTTATCTCGGAACATATTCTCCACCAACCTTTGATATGTGGCTCCAGTATTTTTCAGACAGAAAGGCATGCACCGAAAGCAAAAAGTCCCTCGGTCAGTATAAAATGTCATTTTCTCTCGATCGCTCTCATGCATCAGTATCTGGTTATACCCCGAGTAGCCGTCCATGGAAGACAACATCTCGAAACTGGCCGTCTGATTCACTAATTCATCAACTCGGGGCATGATGTAACTGTCTTACGGACAGAATCTATTCAGGTCCGTGAAGTCGATACAAACTCTGACCTTCCAATTTTTTTTTGGTACAACAACAATGTTGGCTATCCATTCGGGACACTGAACTTCCTCGATGATCCCAGCCTTGGCCAGTCGGTCGACCTTGGCAGCTACCGCCGTTGCCACTCTTGGTAAAATTCTTCAGACTCTCTATTTGACCGGGGTTGACCTTTCTTTCACGTTCAGTCGGTGGCTTACCACATTTGGATCTATACCCGGCATATCGTTCATTGACCACGCGAACACGTCAGCATTCTTTATCAGAAAGTCTGTTATCAACTGTTTCTCTTCTCGGCTCAACTCGAAACCGATATATGTGATCTTCCTCTCCCCCTCGCCCCCTAGCTCCAGTGGCTCAACCTCCTCTACGCTCTTGCCCCTCGCACGCGCCGAATCGGGAGCCGACTGTGATTGCTATTGGGTCGAGGGGCTGACTTCTTTATCTTCCGCCGAATGGGCGTTCTGCCCGTCTCTGATCATGGCGGCTTGACATCTCTGAGCCGCCCCTTGGTCTCCTCTGATCTCATACAATCCCGAAGGTGTAGGGAATCGGATTGTCTGATAGTAGGTTGATGGTACTGCCTTCATGCCGTGCACCCATCGCCTTCCCATTATAACATTGTACCCCGATGGAGAATCGACTATCAGAAATCTCATCATCAGTGAAAGTAGGGTTTTTCCGCTTCGTTGGTTACGGAAACCCTAGAATCAATACATTTGTAATTTTATCCGAGTTTTTATCTTGTAAAAATATGAACTTTGTATAGATATTCGTGTCGGATGTCGATCTGCATTCGGGATTAGTTAGCGCAATTAAGAACATGAAATGACGAATTTTTCTCAAAAATTACTAAAAAGAACAATGATGGAGAGATGGAAATCGGCATTAAAACATGATTTTTGAAGAGATTGTATCCAACTAATTAAAATAATGAACCGGGAAACATAACAAGCTTGAAATATCAATTGAACTTTTTCATTAAGGCATAAAAAAAATCTCCGTTACAATTAATCAAAGTCGAACTAACATAAGACAAAAAAGGAAAAACAAATAAAACCCTAATAAAGATTTAGAGGGAGAAAGAGAGAAAACTAGAGAGATAAAGTCTAGAGAGAGAAAGAAGCTATGAAGGGTTAGATAAAGAAAAAGGAATCTTACCATGGATTTGATGATTGAAATCATGGCAAGGAGATGTGATGTTGCTGGACGCCCAAATGAGGATGGTGATGTTGGCACAATGAGGGTGCTTTGAAGATGATCGGGCTTGCACATGATGGTGGCTGAGACGGCTCTTAGTGAGGAATCCAACCCTGCAGGTTTGGTCCGTGGCTGGAGATGTGCAACTGGTTGGACAGTGGCCGGTGGAAGAAGACACCGGCATGGAGGTCCACCTAGCGGGATAGAGGTAGCTTCTTCTTCTTTTCTTTTCTTCCTCTCTTCTCTTTTTTTTTGTTTTATCTCTTTTTTATGAGGGAGAGGAAGAAGGTAGAGGGTTTGGACGGCTTGTAGCTTTGAGAGGGAACGACTGCTAGAGGTGGATTTATCGGTGGAAGGCGAGCTTGGCCTGCTGCAAGATGAGTTGTAGGCGTTCTTGAGGAGGATGCTACCCAGAAGTTTACTAGAGTAGATGAAGTTGCAGAGGTCGGTGATGGTGTATGTTGCAGGCGTGTTCGCCAGCCACGAAGTGAGGTGCAGGATGTGGTTGCGGCCTGCAACTTTGGATGGTGCTTTGAAGACGGTGGAGCAGGGAGCTTCATGGATGGAAAGCACGGTGGTGCTAATGGTTGCTGGCTGGTGTGGGGTGGCGTGAATGGTGATGGCGATAGTGAAGGACCTGCACGTTGGTTGGAGGAAACGATGGAGGTTGTGAGACCATCGTTTACGGTTTGATGGAGGAGAGTTGCCAGTGTGTAGGTGGTAATCTCGGTTGCAGACCTTCAACTTGCAGGCTGCAAAAGGGTAGTGGTGCGATGAAGAAGAATAACAACGTGGAGAAAAATGAAGAGATTGAGAGGGGTAACGGCTGGGGTTCTTGGAGAGAGGCGCTAGGTTGAAAACGTGGAGAGCTGTAGAAGAGAGGGCGGCTTGCTGTTGTTGTTGTGGAAGTGGGAGAGAAGATGAGAGAGGTGTAGGGTGGAGAGAAAGAGGTTGGACAAGAGAATGAAGAGATCCCCTCTTTAGGGTTCAGCTGGGGTTTTATATGGGAGGAGGGATTAAGTGAAAAAGATGGAATGGAGACCATTGGATCTAAAGAGATCCAACGGTTTGGGCTGAGAGAGTCTTAGTCATATGTGTGCGCCTCCCCCCCTTTCTATTTTCAAGACTTTCCACATTCTCTTGACTCCAACGGTTTCCCATTTTTGTGGATTCCACCTATACCCTTTGAATAAGCCCTTTGGCATCTAGCATGGGGCCCACCACCAGCACTTTTATTTTTGAGTTGCTTCTTACCTAGACCATCCAACATGAATTGAAAGCTTGTTGTGCCTTCAATGGTCCAGCAACTAGCATGCTTCCACCTAGCCTCTGATTCTTTTAAAACTTTCTTTATTTTACATCCACTCCAAAATTTGCAAGAAAAGTCCACCCTTTTCCTTATCACATCTTAGGGTCTGCCGCATCTTCTATTTACTTTGATCAAGACCATCCAATTTAAATTCACCATCCCATGCACTGTTCTTTCTTCATAAAATGTTTTTTCTTACCACCAAGACATCCTCCCCTAAATGCTTCTATATCTTGCTTCATGTCTAACTCCCCAGTCTACTGTTGTAGTTAATAACAAAACTATCCCAACTTGTGTTGGATCGAGGCCATCTTCTTTCCATAAAACTGACCACTTAGTCGGATAGTCGAGATTATCGCACCATCCCTTTAAGCTGTCTTTGTATTCTCACACCTGTCCCATGTGTCGGCCCACGCCTTTTGTCGAGTTTATAGTTCATGTCTTTGTCATCAACTCACATGCAAGTCCATCATCGTGGCCCATTTTGCTGACAAGTTCACTCCTGGCTTTCGTGATTGATCTAGGGACTATTGACACATTTCGGGCCTAAAGAATTGTTCAGATAGGCTTCCTTTGTTTACTGACTCGGTTCACTGGTCTAGTTGGTTTCCTCCAAATTGATTGTGGACTTATTGATAGCAACTTTGTTGTTGATCATATGGTCTCGGGTTTCGAGAATCGTCCGATCGAATTTCCTACAATCAAAGAACAACGCGTAATGAGACTTCTACAAAACAGCTCCGCATGTAGGTCAAATAAATGCGTATGAAAAGTGTGTTCTACGCAATGAGAGAGACTCTTACATAGAAAAGTTGATAAAAATGATAGTTTTACATAGGAGAGTGTGATAACGCTAGAAGGATAATTGCTTAAAATAAACACTTTTGAGTGAATATCATAACCCCTAACCAGCATATTACCAATCCTTAGCAATTAGTGCGAGAAAATGAGCTTAGAAGGGTTAAGCACATGCTGCACACTTTTTCTCATTAGCTTAGAGAAAACTCCGTTTTGTCAAATTTGAATGATACATGGAAGTAGTTATAAGCTAGTAGATAGTCGAAAGATTTTTAACAAGACTACAGACTGATAATCAGACCCAGAATAGTTAGACTCAATGTGTGTGTGTGTGCTCAACACTATCATCATCCCGTAGTAAATATTTCTAGATTTTCCTCTAAGAGTTTTATGCCTTGACTTCAAATCTCATTTGTGTGTCACTCGGAAATAAATCACTCCAAAATGGTTCTTCTATTTTTGTCTCAAGTGATATGTGAGGAGATAAGTTGATAAGAATGGACAAATATCTCACATATATTATTTTGAATGAAGGATTATAGAAATTCAGAAGATCTCATGAATATAATATCATTTTGCTTGGTAACGTCAGATCAAACTCTATAGGTTCTCTTTTCTCCATTCTCCATATTCCATGATTGTGCCAGCTTAGAATCAAATATGGCTTTACTAGGTTGTATTGAGGCTTGGGACATGTTTAGAAAAATAGGGATACACAAGGATTCAAAAATTTTGAGAGGATATCTCAACTTTTTCTTCGCAACTTGTCCTAAGGGTGTAACACCATTTGCTTTTCTTTTTCTTTTCCTCTCTCCTATTTTTCTCTTTTTCTTTTGATATTTTTGTGACTGCTCAATGTTGTTTAACCAAACAACAAGTAAACTAGAACTGATATACAAAATAGTGCCAACCAAAAAATATAGAAACTAGAACTAGTTTTAGCTTGACAACCACTCAATTTAAAGTCAGCCTTGAACTTGGTTAGGAGTGGACTAGGTCCTAAAATTATAACATTTCCAAACAGGCCCTTTGATTTATAGTTTCTCCTTGTTTAATTCTTTAGTTACTTTCTTTTTCTTTTATCTTTTATCTTTTTTTTTTTTATTAAAACCCATTAAGCTTATGTCTCTACACTACAAGGGTAAAGTAGGAATACATTTTTAAAAGTTGCTCAAAATAGGCTGACTACAGTTTTAAGTCCATATTTCTAAAAAGGCAGCCCTTTTTGGACTCATTTTCCCATTAATTTTTCAAGCTGTTAGTGGGCCAGAAAGAGTGTCATGTGTCAATTTAGGAGCAAAGCAATTTGAACTTAAATTTTTTCCCCACCTAATACTTATTAGTGAAGCAAACTTGAAATTGAAGGTTCGATCCTGTAAAATGGGGCCAGCCATGGTCAGAGCAGGTCCTATGTCGTGTTTGGTAACAGTGTAGGGTTTGCCTTTGAAACTTGAGCAGGGTTGGTTTTTCTAAAAGTAGTTGTAACATTGAATTGGTTTTTTCTCGAGTAAGATTGGGCCAGGTCCTGGAAAAATAGTAAGGAAACAAGAAAGTGGAAGGAACTAGGAAGCGAGAAAACACGGACTGCGATCCGTGTCACTCCCATCCAACGAACTCCCGTCATTTACATTCCCAATCGAACGGACACAGTCCATTTCGCCAAAAAGGATTCAAAAACTAGAATTTTTTAGAGTTCCCGCGTAGCTCTCGAATCTCCTACAAATAATCTCAAATCCCTCCTAAATCCTCTCATCACACCAATCAAACCCTCATTTCGATCTTTCATCCTTCGTCTTCACCCAGAGGCAGAACGAGATGGCTCGTACGAAGCAGACTGCGAGGAAATCAACAGGAGGTAAGGCGCCACGTAAGCAGTTGGCGACCAAGGCAGCTCGGAAGTCTGCCCCAGCGACGGGAGGAGTGAAGAAGCCCCACAGGTTCAGGCCTGGAACCGTGGCGCTTCGTGAGATCAGGAAGTACCAGAAGAGCACCGAGCTCTTGATCCGAAAGCTGCCCTTCCAGCGACTCGTCCGTGAAATTGCCCAGGATTTCAAGACGGACCTACGGTTCCAGAGCAGCGCCGTGGCTGCTCTCCAAGAAGCAGCCGAAGCCTACTTGGTTGGTCTCTTTGAGGACACCAATCTCTGCGCCATTCACGCCAAGAGGGTCACCATCATGCCCAAGGACATCCAGCTTGCCCGTAGAATCCGTGGCGAGAGGGCTTAGGGATGCATAGTTTGGCCTTAGATCTCTTTCTCTTTTGGTTATCGTTATATGTTGCTCTGTTCTATTTGTGTTTGTGTTTTTTTTTTATAGGCAGATTAGTGATGTAAATCAGTCGTTACCAATGTTCAAATAGTTGTCTTTCTGGATTACTGTTAATCTTCTAATGTGTGAAATGGGAATCGAGAGTACATCTACAATTGTTCAATTGAGGGTGTGTTATTAGGAAACCAGGCTGAAACCAGGCTTCTTTGATTCTGTTTGTTTCATATGGGATGACAGGAATGCTAGAACTTTTAAAGGGAAGTTCAGATCACTTGTCCTTCTATTTATTTTAGTTCTCCTTGATGTGTCTTCAATGGTTGTTTCATGCGGATGATTTGATTGAAGATATCCCCTGGACCAGGGAAATTCTTCTCAACTGGAATGTGGGAATAGGGCAGAAATTAGAACAGCAAACTGGTGTTTGTGGAGCCCTCCCATTAGAATTGACTTTGTTCTTAATACAAATGGGTCAGTTGGTGTTGATTCCATAGTGGTGATTGCAGCTAGATGTGAGGTGAAGTTGATATATTTACAAGAACTGAAAACCATATAAAGTGTTAGAACAGTGTTGCAGCACGGGATATGACAACTATCAATCTTGACAGACTAATCTAACGTAATTAGCATCTTAAGGACTCAAGTTGTGGTTTTTGGCAAGTGAGGGCTATGGTGTTTAGATCTCTGAAAGTGCTTGAGAGTTATGAAAATTGGGGCTTATTGTATATATGGAGAGAAGCAAACAAGCCAGCTGATGTTCTCACTTTTTTTCTTTTTTTCTTTGTAATAATTCTGTAGATTTGGTATTATATCCTCTTCCTTGTGCATTATTCAAATTTGTTGAGGATGATGCTAAAGGGTGTAGATATGAACATCTATAACCTCTTTTCTCTTTTAAGATCATGTAGGGGTCTGCTCTGTCTTACCCTATCTTGCTCATCCCAAAAAAAAAAAAATTCTGAGAAAAGAGAAGCTCAACAAAGTAAATGTTGAAAACCCACTAGATATTTGCAATAGAAATGTTGTTCCTCAATTCTGTTGATGAAATTGTAGGGCTGTTGGGATGAAAAGATTATGCATATAAAAGTGAACCATCATATTTTGGATGTTTTTTGGCATTACCATCTCTGCCATGGATACAGTAGAAAACACCTTGAGGTACCATCTACTGTAATATTAACTGGTATGTGAACATCACACCAGCCATAATCACTCGGTTCTAAGTTCTAACCATCCCTGCAATATGCTAACAGAAATTGGTCTCATTCTCCCCGTCCTTGGACTAGTGAACTGGACCATGATTTCAATTGCTCTGTGGCACAAGTTAACATGAATGCCATCTTCTGTACATAAATTAAATTGATGGTGAGAAAAAATGAGGGAGGACATTGCACCAGGACAACAGAGAACCCACATGTCAGCAAGGCGATGCAGGCAGCTAAGCAGGCCAGGAAAACAACCATGAAAATTGGTAGCGCTAACTGTAAGCAGGACAGATGCCTCAGGTATCGACAACAGATAAAATGTGCAGTGGCAAGTTTGCGAGGCAACATATCGAGCAAAAAACTAAGCATCGGAGAAGCGCTAAGTTTCAAAGGAATTCAGCCAGAACGCGAGAAAGGCCTACCATGGTATACTGTGGGACCTTGAGAGAGCCAGAATTAGGAACACACATCCTCAACAGGCACAGCAGCAAGAGGACCACATTAAAAAGATAGAAAGGAGAGTTGCATAATTTTACATGAAACGTCCTTAATTTGGAGTCTTTTGTGTCTTGTTAGTCTTTTACTTTTCCTTTCTGTGAGAGAAGTGTAATCTTTCAGTGCCTGTTCTGTTGGAGTGTTCTAATCAATTGATGGCTTCCCAGCCAATGTTTTCTGTCTCTGAACCCAAACTCAGCATGATCAAAATTGTATATAATATATCTTGAAGCTGTTGAGTTAGGCAGAGGTGGAGGCATCTTGGTTGAGTTTCCCAACAACTAAAATTTATAAGAATACACAAGTTCGCTCTCTCTCGGTGCCATAACCAAGTCACAGTTACAGATTTCAACTTACATAGAGGCCTTTGAAATAAAAGGGACAGGACTTGGATAATCTTCATTAGAAATTTGGAAAGAGATACTAGTTGGTGCTCAAGAACAGAAGGGGAAGCGTTTTCAAACTTTTTACCAATTAAAAAAAAATCACTATAGCAACTATGAAAAACACCCAATCACACTTACCTGTAGTATTGTTCAAGTTTGTAATTTCAGTGCTAATCCTGTTTTTTCTTCAATGCCATTATAGATCAAGTTGATGGAAATGGATTTAGGCGAGCGACGGGGACACACACCAAGGGGTGGGCCCTTGGGAGGGTTAGTCCTGGACCCTCTGTCATGTCAACAGTTACGCTCTTCCCATCGCCAACCTTCCACTCGAAGCACTGAATCATACTTGCGAGTGTTGTCTGTACGACATGTAGTGCCAGTGAAGTTCCAGGGCATCCCCTCCTTCCGCTCCCAAATGGCAAGAGATGGAAATGTTGGCCTCTAACATCTAGCTGACTCTTGCCATTGCTCTCTGTAGTCATGAATCTCCCAGGTCGGAATTCAAGTGGGTTGTCCCAGTGCTTGGGGTCCCTTCCGATGGCCCATACATTAACGAAGAGCGTTGTGTTTGCAGGGATATCATAGCCTCCAATTTCGCAGTTTTCAGTCGATTCTCTGACAATTAGGGGTCCTGTTGGGTGCAGCCTCAGCGTTTCCTTTACAATTGCCTGGAGGTAAGGGAGATTGGGGATGTCTAATTCCCCAACCAACCTACTCTGTCCAATCACAGAATCAATCTCTTCTCTTGCTTTCTCAAGCACAGTTGGGTGGTTAATGAGTTCAGCCAAAGCCCATTCAGTTGTTATGGCCGATGTATCGGTCCCCGCAGCAAAAATGTCCTGCAGAAAATTAAAACATGATATATTTTCAGCTTTTTTAGAAATGGTAGGAAGATCTACACCACAAATATCATAAACTGCAGATTTACGACTCAACCTTGAAGAATTCCTAGACTAGTTAAATGGTATGGAAAATTTATTTGATTGGAAAAACATGTCGGATTAAAAAGGGGATAAAATCGTTGCCACACAATTACAAGGTCAAGCAACAATTTGCTGGGACTAGATACAACATGTAAATCAGGGGAAAATAACCTATTGACACTTTGGAAAAGATGAAATTAAACTGAACAACGCGACAAGTTCCTACCATTTGATTACTCATAGACCCTGTTCCTGTTACGATAGTTTGATGATGAGAGTTGAAGATCCCAAATGTTACGATCGATTGACGATCAATTACGATTTACTTTAAATTTAACTAGAAGAATATTTTCTTCTTTGATTGATTCCGTCCATCGCCATCGAGAGGAAGAGTCACTATCTATCTATCCATCCATATACGTATCGACAAATGTGGTTCCATGAACGTCCATCTTCGCAGGGCGATTTGAAAAGCAGTATATCTTTCTTGTAGTGCCTTCCATTCCACTATTATAATCGAGAAAGAATCTCTTCTGAACGACCAAGTCATAACGAGATTAAAAAACGATGCTTCCTTGGCCGTGTGGAACATGGATTAGCATTATGTCATTCCTACATAGCCCCAAACCAGCAGCCTTCGCGCCAAGCAAGACAGTCCTTGGACCTTTCCTTTCCCCCTTCAGCCTCCTCACGGATTCATTACATATATTACTACTCACTAATATTACTACTCACTAAAATATATATGTAACAATAGCTCTCGCTAACAGTTCCAGAGACTTCGAAACCTACGACAGAATTAGCAAACTGTCTAATACACTGAAGAATTCTTTCAGTTATACATCCCGGCACAAAATTTCCTACAAGTGGGATAGAAAAATCGGTTTTAAATGAATATATTAATGCTATGAGGCCGGCATTGTCAGCTGATTGACTTGTCAAATGATAGAACTGCCCATTTCACAAAGAATTTCCTTCCTAAATGACTTTTTTCAAAAACGACTTTTTCATCTTCCAAGTTCTATTAACTTACTGAGCCACGAAATTCTACTCCCACCCTTTGGAACTTTGATTTCCACCACAAAAAATTCCATGGAATGCCAATTCTAGTCCACTAACCTCATGAATGTTTGGCCCATCCCTTTCTGGACCTACAAACCAAAAATTAGTGTGATTGGTGATTTATGGCCATTGGATTTTAACATTTCTTTTGGTGAATAGGTCCACTGAGGGGCAGGCCAAACAATCATTGGGTCAGTTGGACCCCACATGGCACTTTTGTGGGTGGATATCAAGGTTAGAAATATCTTGTTTTAAAAAAACATAAAAATAAAAATGGAGATCCAAGCAGGCCTTATATTTTAAAGATATCAATCGATGATAACGAGGCTAAAAACTACGGGTGAATGAACAAGAAATCCAAAAAACTGAAGGGAAGTTATTAATGGTCTTACCAGAATGAAAGCCTTGATGTTCTCTCTGGTTAATCTCATCTCTGCATTATCATCTTCTGATATATCCAGTAAAATATTGAGAAGATCTTTCACGTCATCATCTCCATCACCCATCTCCTTCTTCTTCCTCCTAACCTCTTCATGCTCCTTTATGATCCTCTCCGCCATCTCATCAAATCTTCTGTGTACATCTTTAAGCCTTTTCCCAAATCCTTGCAAGTCCAAATTGCGACAAAACCAGATATAATCTGATAAATTAAACTCTCCGGTAAGCTTCGCCACCTCTTTCACCAACTCCCTAACCTCCTCAGCCTCATTTTCCGTCCCCGAACATCTCTTACTCATTGTCATTCTCGAAATTACGTTGTTAGTCAACCTTATTAGCTCTCCGCCGACATCAACAGCTTCCCCCATAGTTGACTTTTGTAACATTGATCGCAAGAACCGTTGTATCTCTTCGCTCCTAACGGGATATAGTTGATCGAGTGTCCGACCGCCTAGGAGCTCGGACATACATAGCTTCTTCATGAATTTCCAGTAGGGACCGTATGGCGCGAAGGAGAAGTCAGCAGAGCCGTACGTTAGGTAATGAACAGCAGTAGATTGTGGGCGGGAGGAGAAGGAAAGATCATGGGTCTTGAGGAATTCTTTAGCTGTTTCAGCGGAGGAGGCCACGACACATGGGACTGAACCGAGGAAGAGGTGAATTAAAGGACCATAACGGGTGGAGATCTTGTGCAAGGCTTGGTGAGGAATTGGGCCAAGAAGGTGGAGGTGTCCGATGATTGGTAGGGCTACTGGGCTTGGTGGGCGACGATTTGTGGTTCGATTCCTTGAGAAGATGGTTCGGACCACGAAGATTGAGATGAGCCAGATAAGGAAGAGGAAGGCGTAGTTCTGAATGTCAGCCATGGTTGAAAGGAATGGGAATGAGAAGGTGGTGGAGAGTTGTATTTATAACTTTTCATCAGTTTATGTTTGTAGCTCATTAAAAAAACACAGAAACAAAAAAGCAAAACAAAACAGAACCACAAAATAAATCGTTTATGCATAAATTTAAGGTGCTTCGAATCAAATAATTTAGTTTAGTAGTTTTTTTAGGAAAAATTTTAGATGCAGAAGGCTCTAGTGGACCTACATAGCTCATTGTTTGGGGTCCACTAACTGCATGGATGTTTAGCCCACCCCTTGGTTGATATATGTACCAAAAATCAGCTTGATTGATAATTTCTAGCAGTGGGATCTAGTACCCAAAAAATATGCAAAAAACATGTGTGAATCAAACGACTAGAAATAATCCTAAGAAAGTGCTAAAATCTATTGCTAGAGAAAACTAATCAGACTGATTTTTGGTATGTATATCCACAAAGGGGTGCGTTAAACATCCATGCGGTTAGTGGGCCCAAAAATTTAGCAATGTAGGACCACTAGAGCCCTCTGCATCAACTACATCCGAAGTCCTCTGCATCTAAATATTTTCCGTCCTTTTAAGGATCATTTGGAGATTTTTTTTTATTTCCTTTTCTCGCCGACCAAACAAATGGGTTTTAATTTTTTTCTCTTGTCATCTCGTATTTGATTTTAGATTCTTGTCACAACTTATTCTTTGCACTTTGACTTGGCCAAGTATTTCTATGGCCGGACAACCTATAACCAATAGGAAAATACTTGCTACATACATTTTTTTTGGTAGAAAGTAGGTTGTCTTCGAAGGCTGAGACAACCTATAAGCAATGTTTTGTTCTTTTTTTTTATTCCAAAATACTTCTCCATCTACTCTACTAATAATTCAATACATAAAGGGTGTTTTCATTACTTCCTGGGTGTGGAAAGAGTTCGGGCTTCCTGGTTCTCCATCACCCAAATTAATTTAGAGAAGTACAGGGAGGTTTTACAAATTCAAACAAAATTTCTACATGGCAAAAGATCAAATTACCGTGGATTGTTGGGTCAGTGCACGATGGTCCTGATGTATAGAATGAATGACAATATTTTTTAAGAGGCTAAATTGTAACTTTCCCTTCTTCCCTTAACAAAGTCGAGTAAAGTAAAGATAACTTTCCCTTCTTTTTCTAGTTGAATAAAATCACCGTTCTTCTTTGTCGGAATTCACTGCAAATTTTAGTTCCATGCATCGCCAGTCTCTTCCTTCCTCTCATTCTCCTTCCAAATCTACAGACTGCGAAAGATTGAGAAATCAAAGGCAAAAATTTCTATGAGAAAGAATCAACAGAAGGATCAAGTGTGAGAAATTTCATGGAGATTGAATGCCTTTGGATTTGGATTAATGAAAGAGAAGAAATGAGTTTATCTTTTTTTCTGAAAAGAAATGCAGGATCGAAAGTATGTTTTTTGATTTATAAAGCAAAAAATTTAAAAAGGAAACCATCTATTACAATGTGACCACTCAGACTATAGCCTTTCTTTTTTCCTCTCGGAGAAATCAATTCATTGCAGCCTAACAATTCTAAAGTTTATTAGCTATCATTGGGAGAGGAAGAGACATGTTGGGAGAGGTAGAGGTGTGCCGGAAAAGAAAGAGTTGCATTTGGAGGGTCATTTTTGAAAACAATAAAAAGATAGGGAGCGAGCCATGTGGATGAGAGAGAAAACAATTTCTATGAGTCCGCCAACCAAATGAAATTATGGATGTAGCTTTCACCCACCTTGGTGATGGCGATCGGCCATTTGTAGATAGACATATTGAAGATGGGCATGCTATGGAGAATGGATCTAGCAAGAGTCACCCTACCTCGGAAGGATAGCATATTTTCGGACCAGCTACTCGCTCTCCGACTTATGTTCTCATGAAGATTTTGGAAAGCAGCCTTCAAGGGATGACCTTGGATCAAGGGAATGCCCACTACTAGATGAAGGGGTTTCGGCGTCGGCGCGTTTCGGAGCGATCCCGACGCGATTTTATAAGGAAAATAATTTGCGTCGATTTTTGCAAAACCCGACGCAATACACTTTATATATTAACCTAAACCATGCGTGCCAAAACCCCTTCCACACTTTATATATGGACCTTTAATTTTACCGTTAACTTGAGACCGACATTTGAGGGTGTTAAAAATTTCAGAATGGGATGATTTTTTGTAGGGGTGATCTATACTGTGAGGAGATCAACCTCACCAAACATCAGCCATTGTTTTTCTTCCATGTGGGTACACCAAAATTGTGTGTGAAACTATGTGTCTAATGAGCCTACAGGCCCTTTTCTTAAAGAGTTTGCAAGGACTTAGATGTTTTACCAATCCCTAAGGGCATGTTTGATTGCCAAGTGGGAAAATTGCATTTTCCTTGGGAAAACAGAACTGTCCATTGTTAGATAGCCATTTTAAATCTGTATAATTTTCCCTACCAAGCTGTTTAAATCTCGATAATTTTCCCTACTAAGCCTGGAATTCATTTCCCATCCAGATATGTGAGAATTCATTTCCACCTGAAAATACGTCTTTGTTTTCTCACATGATTGAAATATTTGTTCTCAGTTGTAATCAACTAGCCATTTAAGGCATTTCCTAGATGTATTTTCTCGGGAATATTTTCTGTGCAATCAAACACGCGCTAAGTGGGCATACAAACCAAAAATCAGCCTGATTAGTGATTTCAAACCTTTGGATCTTTGTACCCCAAATAATATCAAATTCTACGGTTAAAAATCGATCTATGAAAATGACTCAAATCCAACACTTATAAATCACTAAAAAGGCTATTGTTTTGGTATGTATGTCCATATAGATGTTTGGCCAATCCCTAAATGGTCCTACAAATAAAAAATCAACCTAATTAGTGATTTGTAAGTGTTGGATTGGAGCCATTTTTCACGGGCTGATTTTAACTATGTGAATTTGAGCATTATTAGTGATTTCAAAACATTGGATCTTTGTATCCAAATAATGGTAAATAATCAATGCTCAAATTCCTATGGATTAACTATAAGATTAGCCCCTTGACCTAATTTAACAGTGGATGATTAACGTAAAATAGATTTGAATTACACATCGTTAGCATTATACTTCTAGTATTATGGTTCTTTCTTGGGTGCATTAACAAGTACATGGATTTAATTTCTTAGTTTATATTGAACTGTATATCTTCTTTAGCTACATAATTTTGCATATTGGATTTGTATGTTTGATGTTGGATGACTAAATTGGGTGTGTTTGTACCTATCCAAGTTTTAATTGTAGCTTATAAAGTTAAAAGCATATGAATTTTCCTAGTTTATATTTAATTGTATATATTCTCAATCATCTTTTCTTATTTTAACTTTCTTAATTTAATTGTACATGTTGAATTTGTACGGTTGATGTTGAATGACTACATTGGGTGTGTTTGTACCTATTTAAGTTTTAGCATTTAATTCAATGCCTACATTGAATTAAAATGCTTAATATTAATTCACATTTGTATAAAGCACTAGTATAAACATGAGATCTTGAAGACTCCATCAAAGATAAGAGCGGTTGCACACAACATATACACATTGTATATGACCTGCATGCTTGAACCTTTTAATCTTATCTAAGATCCAGTCTTTAATTTCTTACGTGAGTTAACATAGAATTACGCACCCATTCAAAGATCATTATTTGTATGAATGTAGCTCTTATACAAATTATGATCATTGAATTGTCCAATGTGGATATTTTGATAACTGATATTGCTTTTTATTGGTCATATATATGTAGTTTTCGTGTTAGTTAAAAATTTGGTATCATTTCCCCAAATCTTCTTATATACTATTTTTTGTTGATTTCCATGTCTCAACTATTTTGGTAGTTGAATTGACATGAAAATCAACATAAAATAAACGTATATAGGGAGAAGTGCGTGAAAATGCTATCGAATTTTAAATTAATATGGACACTATATATGACCAATAAGAAGCAATATCAGTTCTTGAATGGGTTAGAGAACTTTAGAGTTAGCAAAGTTAGATAGAGATTGAAAATAAAATAGGGATAAGTGTCCAAGCACATGCATATTGATATTCGCTAAAAAAGTGCTTATTTTAAGCCATTATTCTTTTAGCAGTGTCATATTCTCCTATGTAAAACTTATCTTTTCGTCGATTTTTCTATGTAAGAGTGTTTTTCATTCCGTAGAACACATTCTTTAGATGAAAATTGACTATTTGCATGAAATATACGCATTTCGGATAGTCCAACATCAAGTCATTTTAGTTGAATCTCATTATGCACTTTTTCTCTCGCAGAAAACTCGATTGGATGATTCTTAAAACTGGCGGGCCCACAATCAACCACAGAAGCTTAATATCAGTACTTAAAGAGCCAACAAGCTATGACAAGAAGATATGGATAAAGTAAGGCCAAAGCAAGATGATCACAGAGTCGGTCCAAAGAACTAAGAAAGCGGAAGGGCTAAAGACCAAGAGAAGGACAAAGGTGTTAAAATCTACACCAAATTACATCAAAAGCTAGCTTGCTTAATTGGTGAAGTTCATGAAGGAGAATGTAGAAGACTAAGGTTTAAGACCCTTTGCTAGTTCTATTTTATCATTATTTTATTATTTTATCTCTCCTCTTTTTATCCCTCCATCAGATCTCTCTGATCGCCGTTCGATCGTCCATCTACCATCCAATATCCTAACACCATCCGATCATCATGATCATCCTTCATCCCTTGGCCGGTCAAATCCCAACCATCCATCCTCATTTCCTTATAATCTAATGGCCTCTTCGCCATCTCCTAATTTCACTTCAAACCTCTTGTTAACTACTTCATGCCCAACATCCTATAATTACCCTAACCCTCATCTATAAACCTATGGGCTCTCTCAAGCCCATCTCCACAAACCCATTCCACAACCTATGGGCTCTCACAAGCCCATATCCATAAGCCCACAACCTTAGCACAAGAGAGAAACGGTCTTCACAAGACTGACTCTCCCTCATCAATCCTTCCCATGTATCTCTCAACAATCCCACATCTCACTCCAACCAACCCACAACTTCCTCTCACTTACCCCTCAAGAGAGAGAATCATCTCTCTCTTGATGTCTATTAGAGACTCATGGCCTCACTCGGAAAAGTGGTTCCCTCCCCCTTCTAAAATCCTAACCTATTCTTCTTTAAACCCCTTCCCTCTGTCACTATCTCATTGAAGAGCATGTAGCTTTTCTCTTTGCTGCATCCTGATATTCGCTTAAAAGTGCGTATTTTTCACTGTTATCTTCTGAGTGTTATCATACTCTCCTACGTAAAACTACTATAATTATCCATTTTTCTACGTGAGAGTCTCTTTCATTGCGTAGAACATACTTTTCTGGACGAAATGGTATATTTGCATGCATTAAACACATTTTCAGAAGTTTAGATATAAAGCTATTCTGATTAAGTCTCATTACGTTCTTTTCTCTCGCAGAAAACCCCGATTTCATGTTTCTCGAGACTTGTGGGTCCACATCGATCATAAAAGCCCAGTATCAAAGCTTAAAGAGCCCACAGGCTATGACTAGAGGATAGGGGCTAAATACGGACTGAACAAGAGGACCAATGAGCTGAGCTAGTAAACTAAGGAACCCTATCGGAACAATTCTCAGGGCCCGAGAAGTATTGATAATCTCCTGACCAATCACGGAAGCCCAAAGTGAACTTGTCAACAAAGTGGACCAGAGAACCTAGACCTAGTTGCTGGACCTATCATTGTGGGCAAGAACTGTGGGACAATAGGTGAACCATTGCCCTTCCACCATCACCGCCCTCCATCATCTTATTTTTCATCTCCACACCAAAACCACTTGCAACTTCCATGGGAACCATTGCCGCCCTCCACCTTGCACCGAATCCCGTTCTCTCATCCAACGGTGGACCCACTGCCCCCGTTTTCTCACTTTCTCCCCTCTAAAACCTCTCATTCGATTCCAAGAAGAAAAACAAAAAAAAAAGAAAAAAAAAAGGGAGAGAAGAAGAGAGGACCATGGGGATGAGGGCCTCACCTAGAACCGTCCTCTTGTTGCCTCTCGCTCGGCCGCCAGAAACACCGCCATGCTCATCTCACCACGTCCACCGCCAAAGCCACTTGGCGGCCTAGTCATCACGGTGAGACTCAGTGACCCATAGATTGCCACCTCCATTGGTCGATCTATTGGCCCGTCCCTTGGTCAATCCTAAATCTTGGAGATCATCATCTCCACAAGTTCTTTTAATGGCTTGGGACTTATTTTAACCCTCTTTTCATATTTTCTCTCTCATCTCTCTTATGTCTCTCTCTAGTTTAGTTTTTGTTTATGTGCTTTCTAGTTAAAGTTGGCTGTTTTGATAATGTTTTGCTAAAAATTTTTAAGGCTCATACTTTGATTTAAGGAATAAAATTAGGTTCATTTTGGAATTTTAGTTTTTAAATTCGGATATTTGATGCATATGATTGTTTCTAATTCTTGGTAGTCTCTCTCTCTAAAATCACAACAAATAATATTTTAAAGACCAATTCAATCACCACTCTCACCCCACCATCATTTCCATGTTTTCCCGATAAAAATCCATCATTTTATGTGTTCGAATTGTGCAAACTAACCCCGAGTGCGGATTGACATCCGACATACTTCCACCATGCAAAGAATCGCTTAATTTTGCAGGAAATTTTGGATAAATTACAAATGTATTGAGATTAGGGTTTCCGTAACCAACGACGCGGAAAAATACCTAGTTTCACATCCCTTCCCCTCTAGCGCTTCCAACCGTGACTACACGGATAGCCACCATCCTTGGCCATGTTTCCAAGCAACCACCATTAGCTGCTGTGCTTTCTCCCTCTAAGGTGAGGATATCTTCTTCCCAAGGTAAGCATTCTCTCAAGGTTGTTTTATCCTCTCATCTCTTACTTTCTCTCTCATCATCCTAAGTTTCTCAACTCTAATTTCTTTATCTCTCTAACCCTCTATTGCTTTCTCTCTCTCATTTTCATGCTTTTTAAATTTTTTAATTGCTTTCAAGATTAAGATTTTTGTTATTTGTTTTAGTTCATGTAATTTGTAGTATTTTAATCAATAAAAATTCTTCCTTTCAATTTATTATATTTCTTTTCTATTTTCTTTATGTTAATCTATACTACTTCTAAATGTCGGTATCTTGAAAAAACTTTTTTTTCCAATTTTATCCTCATTATCTACCCTAAAAGACACATCTATGTGCCTTCCTCTCTGATTTTTTCAATATTTCTCAAAACTAATCCTCAACATGATCGAAATCCCTTCTCTCATCTTTACTCTCACCCCCCCATCTATCTATCTATCTATACTAAAGCTAACGCATGAAACCACCTTTCTCTCTCATCCACGTGGCTCATTCTCCATATTTTTATTTTTTCCAAAAAAAAACCTTTGACGTTTCAAGTAATGTGGCTAAAAAACATGGATATTTTAGACTTTTTCAACCCAAAATCAATGTCTCTTCAACCCCCCCCTGTACACGCCCACACAAGACGTGTCTCTATCTCTCTCCATAATATTTTTCCTAAAATCCTTCCACGAGTTAAATGCAATTTAATGCTCTCTATAACTCCCACCCAAAACCTTTTTATCCTTGACATGTTTTATATTCCAACTAGGTCTCTTTCTCTCCCTCCAATCTAACGATCATCCATGCTTTAATTGATGCCTCCATTAAGGAATTACATAAAGCTTCCTAAAACGTTTCTACAGTTACATAAAGCTTCCTAAAACGCATTTCACCTTATCACACTCTTTTAAGTAATATTCTATTTCTTTATTTTTAATTGTGTTTTCGTGAAATGATTGGGTTTTACCATTACTACTGTATTGATGAGGTAAATTCATATTCCAAATATCTTATAAAACTCGGATTTATAGTTTGGAGTTCAGCATAAAAAATGTTCGACCATAATTTCATTGAAAAAAATGAGATATATGAATTTTTTTTCTTAATAATTTTCTATCTCGATTGTCAGTAGTTTATGAAGTTTCTATCCCATCTAAAATGTTTATATCTCGATTCAAGTAGAGAAAGAAACAAGAGCTATCATGTGCGCAATATTGTATCCTCGCGATGGGACTGTTGAAAATGAGATTTACAAATGCGCAAAATTAATGTAGAAAAAGAGCTATCATATGTAGGTAGTTTTTTCCACTTTTTAATTCCATGATAATAGTCTCCCTAAGCACCTTTATACACAATGCACGTATCTGTTTAAGAGACACACATGTCCTGAGGTGGATAGAGAAGATGGGGCTGTGCACATAGCGCACCATGGTGGAGGCTAGGATATGGGATACAATATAGGGTTTTTTTTTTCTTTTTTTTCCTTCTGCTGCCACGACCTAAAGTTAAGTTGAGAAGATAATAAAATATTTTCTCGCTTTTGCTACAATACGCGATGGGTTTGTCGCCCCTGCTTTAGTTCTTCGTTTGTGTTTATCTATAGAGCATCTCTCCGGTGCTTTAAGATAGAAGGAAAAAAAGGATATCGTTCGAAGATCCGTTAATCGATGGCATCACAAATCCCTTGATGAAGTCAAGCCATTCAAACTCCTTTCTCTATGTCTCCCTTACCGGAGATTTTGTTACCTTTTTTCCATGGCGAATCACTGATCACCTTTGTTTTATTTGTTTGGATTTTTGATAAAATAGTAAATTATTTTTTTCTTCTTCTCTGAAGGTGTGTTTGATTGCATAGAAATTTTTTTGGGAAAATACATCTAGGAAATGCCTTAAATAGCTGATTGATTGCAATTGAAAACACATATTTCAATCATGTGAGGAAATAAAGGCGTATTTTTAGGTGGAAATGAAGTCTCACATATGTGGATGTGAAATGAATTATAGGCTTAGTAGGAAAAATTATCTAGATTTAAAATGGCTATCTAGCATTGGACAGTTCTGTTTTCCTAAGGAAAATGCAATTTTCCCACTTGCAATAAAACATGCCCTTAGGTTTTGGATTTTTATTTTTTGGATACCCAGAATTTGTTTTCAATATTTTTCTTAGAAAATCAAGTATGTTTTGTTTCTACAATTTTTTAATTTATAGTTTTTGAAGATAAAACTGCAGTTTTTCCCATAGCCAGCACAGGGGTCAGTCCAACCCAGACTAGAATATAAAGAGATCCAGCCTGTTTTATTGGCAATTCATAACAACTCTAGGCCTATTCTGTCGGCAGTGCACCGTCAGTTCAGCAAGGCCATCAGCTTTCTGACAGTGGTTAGTGAAGGTATTTCGTGAAACAAACTAAATATTCATAGTTAGGAAAAGTAGTAAAAAAGAGCACATCTGATAGAGTGGGGTTTGATACTGCGAAGTCATTGTTAGGTTTGGTTTTAGATCTCGTAAAGAGTAAAAAGATGACAGTAAGGATAGGCCCAGACTAGCGAGTAGACGAGTAATATGTAGCATCTGTAACAAATAATACAAGCGTGGACCTTTCCCCAACAACTACAAGTTCAGTGCGATTAGAACCATCAATCTTTCTTCTGTGTACCAACTTGAGCCTATAAAATATAATTCCTAAGAGTGGTAACCCAATCTAAGCCTCCAATCTATGCTGAAAATACCAACCACGATATGAATAAAGGAGGGACAAAAAAGTTTCTTCAAGGATGGCACTCCCAAACACACCCAGAGAAAAAATATATACAAAATAAAAGTGAAAATTTTAAACCATGAGGGATTACGTTGGATATGATCATATAGTAAGGATATACAAAAGGAGAAGACGTCAGGCATATTTTCTCTCTCATCTTACGCAAGTATAATCCAACAGTTAGTTCCATGTTGGGGATGAAAGGAGTCAATTTCAAGTGGATAGATTGAACCTATCGAATAAAATAATACAAGAAACCAAGAAAAAAAAGGATAGAAAAAATGGAGTAGATTTTTGACAAGGTCGTATGAGCCACTCTTACATTGAATTCATTTTTTCTTTTCAACATTTAGTTTTTCACTTCTAAACATTATTTTTTTTCCTTAGTTCTTTTTAATCATTTTATTACATTTTTTTATTCTTTGCAAGTGCTTGTGCAAAGCACGGGCTAAAACCCTAGTTAGTTGATAAAAGTCTCTCCAAAATATTATTTTAAAATTCTCAATAATTAATTATCACTCTCACTCTTCCATTTATTTCGAGAATTTTTTGATTATTCTTATTTCTTATTGTGCTAACTAATCCCGAGTGTAGACAATATCCGACACGAGCCACTGTGCAAGTCTACTTATTTGTAGATTAAGTGAACTAATTCGAAGATATTACAAATATTATTGATTCAAAGGGTTTTCGATTCGACGACACGAAAAAACCCCCTGTTTCACATATTGGTGTTTATCTCAATTTGTTTCGATGTATACGATATATTTCAAGAATTGTGCAATACTTGTTATGGTCCAACATATGGATAAATCTTGGATGATCAATGATAGAAGATCACGGGAATCTAGTGATATGGTTGATCGATTTCTTAAGCTTGCCCAAGACAATGCGAGTGACCCTGATTCTATACGATATCCATGTAAAAAATGCGAGAATCTCTCTAAACATACTCTTAAAGAGATAAAAGAAAATTTATTTTTTAATGGTATCGATCAAAATTATAAGTTGTGGGTCTGGCATGGAGAACAAGTTCTGAGTGTGGCAGAGTCAAATGTTAATGTAGAAGATTTCATCTATCAAGAGATGGGAGTAGAAATGGTTCAGGCCACATACGATGACGTTACGAGTAATCCTAAAATATTTCAAAATTTTCTTGAAGATGCCGAGAGGCCCTTATAACCAAGTTGCTCAAAGTTTACAAAGTTACCGGCACCGGTCAGACTATGGAACTTAAAATGTAAGAACGGGTGGTGTTATAGGAGAAATGTGGCTAAGGATTGAAAATTATGACCAAATGACACATTGATGGGCCCACTTAGTCAACTATATGAATAGTCAAAGAGAGTTGACTTTTCAGATATCCATGAAGATGAAGGAATTTTTGGAATCTTAAGGCATACGCCCACATGAAATAAAAAATGATGTGGGCGTATGGTCTCACTTTCCATTTTTGAGCTTTGGATCATCATGATAAAACTACATCAATGGCTGAGAAGCATCAACCATCAGATCTCCATCAAGATGAAGGGATTTTTCAAATCTTAAGGTATACGCCCGCATTAAATTGAAAATGATGCGGGCGTATGGTCTCACTTTCCATTTTTGAGCTTTGGATCATCATGATCAAGCTACATCAGATGGTCGAGAAGCATCAACCGTCAGATCTCCATCAAGAGGGATGAATTTTTCATATCTTAAGGTATACGCCCGCATTAAATTGAAACTGATGTGGGCGTATGATCTCAATTTCCATTTTTGAGCTTTGGATCATCATGATCAAGCTACATCGGATGGTCGAGAAACATCAATGGTCAGATCTCCATGAAGATGAAGGGATTTTTGGAATCTTAAGGCATACGCCCGCATGAAATAAAAAATGATGAGGGCCAAGAAGCATCAACCGTCAGATCTCCATCAGGATGAAGGGATTTTTTCAGATCTTAAGGTATACGCCTGCATTAAATTGAACATGATGTGGGTGTATGGTCTTACTTCCCATTTTTGAGCTTTGAATCATCACGATCAAGTTACATCAGACGATTGAGAAGCATCAACCATCAAATCGCCATCAAGATGAAGGGATTTTTTAGATCTTAAGGTATGCGCCAGCATTAAATTGAAAATGATGCGGGCGTATGGTCTCACATTCTATTTTTGAGCTTTGGATCATCATGATCAAGCTACATCGGATGGCCGAGAAGCATCAACCGTCAGATCTCCATCAGGATGAAGGGATTTTTTCAGATCTTAAGGTATACGCCCGCATTAAATTGAAAATGATACGGACTTATAGAATCACTTCCCATTTTTGAGCTTTGGATCATCATGATCAGGCTACATCGGACGGCCGAGAAGTATCAACCATCAGATCTCCATCAAGATGAAGGGATTTTTTCAGATATTAAGGTATACGCCCGCATTAAATTGAAAATGATATGGGTGTTTGGACTCACTTCCCATTTTTGAGCTTTTGATCATCATGATCAAGCTACATCGGATGGTCGAGAAGCATGAAAGTAGGGTTTTTCCGCGTCGTTGGTTACGGAAACCCTAACTTCAACACATTTTTAATTTATCCGAGACATTTAACCTGTAAAATGAGCAGTTTTGCATAGTGGCTCGTGTCGGATGTCGATCCGCACTCGGGGTTAGTGTGCGTAATTAAGGACATAAAATGACGGGTTTTTCTCAAAAATTACTAAAAAGAAGAGATGGAAGGGTGAGAATGATGATCACGGGATTAAAATATGATTGATTTTATAAATTTTAGAGGGAACCATTATCTGCTAAAATGATGAGAGAGAAAATAAGAAGAACATAACATAATAAGCAAAACTAATGAAATTAACCATCTTTATTAAAATGAAAAGTAACTTACAATAACCTTGAATCTGATTGATGCATAAATAAATTTCAAAAATTAACTAGAAAGCATGAAATAGAAGGGAAATAGAGAGAGAAAGGTAGAGAAAGAGGAGGTCTATTCTAGAGAGAGAAAGTGGAAGGAGAGAGTCTAAAGAGGAGAGAGAAAGCGAGAAGGAGATGAAGGTTTAGAGGAACTAGATTGTAGATGGTAGAATCTTACCTTTGGCACTTATCGAAAGTGGATGATGGAGTTTTGACCCTTGATTTACCAATCAAGGGTGGATCAGCCAAGGTGATAATGAAGAGGCTGTCCCGAGTGCATGCACCATTCCATGGATGAACGACGTTGCAGGAGGATTTTAGGGGGGGGGGCAGCGAGGCTGGCTATGGTTGATGGCGTTGTGATGCACATGTGGTGCACCACCATCTCTTCCCGGATCTGCACTTGCACTTGCACAGTTTCAGGCACGGGCTAGAGATTTGCAGGGCAATGAAGATGGAGATCGTGGTGGAGCTGAAATGGCTGCAAGGAGGTGCTGATTCGGCCAAGGTAAGGTGAGGGCAGACGTCCTATTCTTCTTCTCTTTTCTGGTTCTCTTTTCTCTTTTTTTTTTTTTTTTTTTTTTTTTTTTTGCCGGAGTTGCAGACCTGCAACTCCGGTAGTGGAGATTTGTGGGAGATATGGCAGTTGGAGAGAGAAGGTTGCAGGTCTGTGGAGGAGATGAGGATTGCAACGCCCTTCAAGTGGCTAGGTCCTGGAGTTACAGCTAGATGGAGAGAAGGTAGCAACGTTGGTGGTTGCTGACTTTAATGGTGCCGGCCGGAGTTGCAGAAAACACACCGGAGCTCTTGAAGATCGTGGGAACGTGTAGCATGTGCACGTTACAGTAGAAACAATAGTGGAAAAGATGGAAAGGGTTGCAGGCGACAACCTCTTCGTGGGAGCAATGGAGAGGGAGACGTGGGGTGAGATAGTGAGAGTCCGCCGGAGTGGCAGTCCGCCGGATTTACAGAGAAGGTGATCACCGGTTGAAGGAGCACGTACAATGTGCTGGTGGTTGCGGCAGTAGCTCGTGGAGACGCCGGAGATGATGATCGATTTGATGAAGATGGAGAGATCAAGGGGGATGAGATGAGAGAGAGAGGAAGGAGAGAAAGAGAGATGAGATAGGAGCTACCGGTGTCGGCCTGCAACTCTTGCAGTCCTGATATGGTGGTGGCCAGCAGCGAGGTTTGATACAACGGTGCAGGGGTGCTAGTCGTGATGGACGTTGCACTGTGCTGGGTGGTGGTGACAGCCCAAACCAGCAATGGTTTTCGGAGAGAATCCGATGGACAATGGGAGAGACGGCTAAGAGGTTTTAGATGGGGGGAGATGAGAAGAGAGAACCGTCCTCCTCTTCGCCTCCTCACTTCTCTTTCTAATATACTAAGACCCTAGGGTTTAGAGTGAATAGGGACCGTTAGATCATCTTCTCAATTCTCTTTCACCTTGTTTTTCAATTATAGGGAAATATCCCATGTATTTGATGATGTATCACTCCTCATGCAGCACCCTCCAGCAACTTTTTCTCCTCTCTTCCTTGTCTTTTGGTAACCAATTAGTTTACCCAAAACGATTCAACCCCTTGCATTCTTTCCTCCCTCTTTCATAGTAGCAGCCATCCACCTTAATTGATTGCTAAAGTCTTTCCTTTGGTAAAAATAGCAACTTCCTTTTCACTTCTTCTTTTTAGAAAATATTTCTTCAATGGTTCCTATGCTCCAATCTACCTTGCACTTCAAAGCTAAAGCTAATCCAGCAACTCTTAGATATTTAGACCAATCACATGGAAACCCGATTGTTTATAACAACATCACCCTCAATCGACGTATAGCAACTTGAATGAACACTCGGTCTATAATCTTAGCCCACCAACTTGGTTCACACAAGGGTCCAACACCCTGGCCTATTGATTTGGTCACGGTGTGGGTTATCTTCATGAGTTTCCATGTATGCCACATTATCACTGATCTCACTGTCCATTTGTCTTGTTCCATCATGTTTTAAACTCATTAACTTGATAGAGCTTTCCTTTTTGTGGGCCCATCAACATGTTCTACTTGCCCATTATCTTGATGTCCAAGAACTTGAGTTGTGTTGTTCCAATTTCATCGGTCCATCTTGTTTGTTATCCAACGTTATCTGAGCGAGCATAGTTCCCTGGTCTATGTGATCATCTTTGATTTGGACAAGTTTGGTAGCGAGCTTCTGTGGTTGATTACGGGCCTGCAGTTCTCGAGAATCGTCTGCTTCGGTTTCCTACAATAACAACAGGCACGTAATGAGGCTTTATCAGAATGACTTCATGTCTAGACTTTCGAAAATGTGTTTAATGCATGCAAATATACCATTTCGTCCAGCAAAGTGTGTTCTACGCAACAAAAGAGACTCTTACGTAGAAAAGTGGATAATTAGAGCAGTTTTACGTAGGAGAGTGCGATAATGCTAACAGGATAAGTGCTTAAAATAAGCACTTTTGAGCGAATATCACAACCCCCAACCAGCATATTGCCAATCCTTGGCAATTAGTGCGAAATAAGTGAGCTTAAAAGGGCTCTGCACATGCTGCACACTTTCTCAAATTAGCTCAGGGAAAACACCGTTCGTCAAATCATTGAATGGATGCAAAACAGTTACATGCTAGCGAAGAGTTTGAAAGTTTTGGCAAGACTACAGACTGATAATCGTGACTCAGAATAGTCAGACTCTGCGTGTGTGTGTGCTCAACATTCTCATCATCCGACAGTAAAGATTTCCAGATCACCTCTAAGTTTTTATGCCTCGACCTCAAATCTCACATGTTTAGCACTCAGAATAGAATCACACAAGAAGGGTTTTCTTCTTTTCTCTCAATTTATATGTGAGGAGATGTATTTAATATAAAGAGGCAAAAGATCTCACATATGTTTTATTTGAAGGAAGGACATCTTTAACAGAAGAAGATCTCATGATTGGAATACCACTTCACTCGGGAACGTCAGATCAAACTCTATAGCTTCTCTTTCTCCAATCTCCACATTTTATGATCGTGCTATCCTAGAATCAAGTAGGACTTTCCTGGGTTGTAATGAGGCTTAGGTCAGGTGTAGAAAAATAAAGGTATACAGGATTTCAAAGATCTTGAGAGGATATTGCCATTTTCTTGAATTTTTCCTGCGACGTAACACCATTATCTGGTTCTTTTTCCTTTTTTCGTATTTTTCTCTTTTTCTTGATATTTCTGAGACTGCTCAATTTCTTTTCAGCTCTTCTTCATACTTTCTTTTCATATTTTGTTTTCAGCTTGAACCACTTTCTTTTCCTTTTGATTCTTCTTCTTTACTTTTCTTTTCACGGTACACCCACATCAGTTATTCTTTTGTCCATCTCAAAATAAGGGTAGCCAGTCATGTTTCGTAGCTAGACTGGATTTTAGGTTGATGGGTTTACAAAGAAAAGGCTTTTATAGAATGGCTCAAGGGGTTTCTAGTGAAGTATAATTCAGGTGAGTAAAAGGCTGAATGGTTCAGAAAAATGGCCTAAATCATTTTCTAAGGTTTGCACTATCATGTATACTGTCTTGACTGGATATAGAGAAGGTTCTGTCGTAGTAATCCAATGTTGATGTCGTTCCGAGTTTTATGATCGAAGCAAAAGATAATGAGATCTCTCAACGAATATTGCGGGCATGAAGAATAGTGAGTCATCCATTGACTCAGGATTATTGTATAACTCTCTGAAATGATTAAAGGCTCGAAAACTCACTGGGTTAGGTCTCCACAATTCTTCTCACAGGATCTCTAGAGTTTCAAAACTTAGGATGACTCTGATGTTGATAGTGTACAATTGTGCCGAATCTGAGTTTTTCTAAGTTTTCAAACCTGCTGTAGTCACGCTTGAATTGACTCAACGCTAACTTTAAACAAAAATTGACATCCTCAATACTGACTTAACGGAGGTTTTCAGCTAATCAAAGTCAGGGTATTTGACACATTTTTTTGAAATTCTAGAAAACTTTTGGAGAACATCGGAAATCACCCCAAAAACAACCTTTTTTTTTTTTTTTTTTATATATATTTATCAAAAAGGAATACATGAGTTTTGGTAAATACCCACCCCCAACCAAAATATAGCACCGTCCTCGGTGCTCATGACCGGGACATAAAATGATAACAAATCAGTGATGATGATGCAAAGATTCAGGAAGGATGTTACCAAGTCGGCAAAAACTCGACAGTGTGTGATACCTGATGATTGGGAGAATGAATGTACCTGCATTTTCAGAGATATAACAATAATCACAAATGCATGAGACTCATGTACTCTAGGAATACCGGAATTGCCTTTCCGAAAGCGCTAAGTTTTACGTCTTCAGCCAGACATGATGGGGTATATCAAGTACCCCCAACCAGGTTAAAACTCATGGAGACTGAGTGGATCTACAGTCTTCCTGACACCTAAGGTGAAAGGGAAACTACTATCCTATCCCTTGTCTAGGTATACCTGTGTAGAACAGGTCTTTCTCAGTGTAGACTGAGAGAAGGGCATTGAGTAGACCGACAAAAGTACGGAGTTGATCTGGGAGGGATCGAAGCTTCTCAGTAAAGATTGAGAGGAGAGTAGGAGCGGTTTCTCTGAGCAGACCCGCAAAAACATTTAATTCAGCGGGGAGGGATAGAAGCTTCTCAGTAAAGACTGAGAAGACAGGAGTAGTGGGTTCTCTGACCGTGGTTAGCAGAGCCGCAAACTCATTGAGTTTTGCGGGAATGTATCTGAATGGAGCAGACTCCTGCAGATCAGTAATACCAAAAACGTTGGACTCCGAGATGAAGTCAGACTCACAGTGTTCATGACACTTGGATAAATTATCTTCAGGAGAGTCTTGAATTAGACTCTCTACGACACATGGGTCATCGATAATATCGACGTAGGGTGACAGGTGAAAATTGTTGACTTCTTTCTCGATGTTTCCTAATGTGATAGGGATGTTCCAATCCCTACACTCAATATGTCCCTCCTTGGTGGGGATCGGTAGGTCCAGGACAGCGGGAGGCCCATTTTCTAGACATGGCTCATCAGTAGGAATGTCTGCATTCAGAGCAGAAAGAGAATTAACAGAGATAGAGATGGAACTGAGTTCCTCTGTGCTCGGTCTAGAAGTTGGTGCTGTTAAGGGCACCAAAGATTGAGAATCGGGTTTATCACTGTTGTTGCACAATCCAAGGGAGGTGGGGAGGAACGGTAGATCAATGACAGTTGGGATCCTATGATCGAGACACAGCTTAGTGTCATGAAGATCGACATCAGGGGCAGCAGAGGTAGAGTGAGAATTAGGTTGCTCTGAGGTAGGTTCAAGATTTGGTGCTGTTAAAGGCACCGAATTAGGATACACTGGTTCCTCAATAATCAAGCTTGATCTAGGTGTGGTAACAACTTCTATTTCATCTTGGCAATTCTGGTCGTTGGTCCAATTGTGCGACTCCTCATTATAGAAAGTGGCCATGTCACTCTCCTCAAGATAGGCTATTGGTGGACTAGTGAAGTTGACTTCCTCTCTCTCATTTTCTAATTGAACTAGACGTTGCTCCAAGCTCTCCATAGATAGCTGTTGTTGGTGCTCTAGACCTTGGAAATACTGTTGTTGCTGGGCAATGTACTGAGAGAGAAGGTCCTCTAGACCGGGTTTAGTAGCCAACGGAGGCGGTTCAGCCAAGGGGAGCTGAGGTGCCAACTCTTGATTGTAGTCCGACTGGGTATGAAGGTTGTAAGGCAAAGTGGAGTCTGGGACTAGGTGCTGACTCTGAAAATCCTGAGGGGCCCACTGTTGATCAGAATAGTCATTCTGTGGATATGACGGGTACTGGGATTGCGAGTATTGCCAGTCATATTCTCCATTGGGTTGATGGAACCCGGAAGGATAATTATCCTGCGGCAATTGCTGCGGGAGGGCAGACTGTTCCCAACCAAAGTTATGGTGACTCCTATTATCCGGATAACAAGTGTTGTCATAGGAGGTCTGCATTGGAGATGGGAAGGTACAGACATCTTGCTGGATAGGAGGGTAATATCCTACAGAGTGGGAATGGTACACGGGTGGCTGGACTGCGGCACGAAGGGCTGAGACTGAATTTTTAAGTTCTTGGAGTTCAGAATTGTACTCTGGATCTCGGTGATTATCATACCCTGTAGAAGTGTGCGAGACTGGAGTATCATGATGATACGCAGAATTGTCATACCATTGTTGAGAGTGATCACCTCGATTCTCACAGAAACTGTAGTAGGTCTCATACAGAGGCCGTTCATCTGCCATTAGAGGCGATAGAGGGGTACGGTGGACTAACTCTCAGATCGAGTCAGTAAAAGGTTAAGGCAGGTTCAACTGGGCTTCTACTTGAAAAAGTAAGCCCAAGATTTGGCAAAAAGTTGCCAAAAGGAGACACTGGAGTAGTGATTCTAAATGATGCACACCAAGCACAGATAATTCTATTCTAAATAATCAGGATATATTTTAGGCATTATCTTGTTAGTTTTGGGGCTAGAGTAGATTATGACAGTGGGCGGACCACTGGTTTATCTTTTAGCCGCCGGACTAACTGTTTGCACTCAGAGGTTCTCACCAGGCTACACTCTTCAGAGCGAATCCTTTAGTACTAACTCTAGTCAACAACAAGGCAATCCGAAGCCTAGACAGACGTGCGGCACAATGGCTGTCTTAAGTACATCCCAGACTAACCGGATTGGTCAAGTGTAGAAGAAGAGTGTTCCCTCGGGTTAAGCTAGGGTTGGTGCGTGTTCCTAGTCCACACGCAACTAACCGCCGAATAGTCCAAGATGCCACGTCGAGCTCAGTGTACTTGAGTAGCAGGGACTTATGGGTGTGTTAGACAACAGGGACCCGCGCTCGTGGTCTTATTTCGATTGGATGTTAAGCGGGTTCGCTTTGTGTGGATTTTTCCTCGAACACCGGGCTAATTGGCTCTACTTCTTGATTCTTTTTATTATAGATGGATCCTGGGGAGCAATTTCAGCTGGAGTGATGAGGTGGGTGATGAAATCCCACCAGTTTCAATTTGGAGCTGGGTCTGCTCTCTTAGAGTTGATTGATTAACGGCCACGCCACGCAAGTCGAATAATATGTATGCGAAAGCAAATAGACAAGCGGCAATGATTCACCCAAATTGCTCTGTATCGCACTCAAGGCGAGGATAGAGACTTACCTCCCGTGGGCCACGCCACGGGGTCTCCTCCGTGGGTTAGAGAGGGGTATCCTAATGGGCTTGGGCCCGACTCCACCTCTTTGAGCTTTCGCTCTCTACCCACACTGGATCGTGTTCCTGCAGAAACAGTTAGATCGCACGGTCTAGGTATGTGGGATTCTATTTGGAAGATCCTTGCCTTTTTAGGGTTCACTGAACAAGCACTGAATTTAGGCAAGTTTTTGAATTAGTTTCCAAATTCGAGATGGTTTAAAATTTAGGAATTCCCAAATTGGAAAATACCTAGATTGGAAAGTTTCCCGAACTGTGGAGATCTTCCAAGAAAGATTTGATTGCGAGATCCCTTATAATTTTGGGAAATTTCCCAAAATTGAAATTCTGCTAGATTTGGGGCGTTTCCTTTTGCAGACTTTTCCAAATTCGGAAGATTTCTAAAGATAGAAATTCTTCTAAAGAGGAAACTTCTAAGAGGGGAAACCCTAATTAAGCAGAGTATCAAGATTTTGGAATCTTTCCAAAAATCGCAAATCCTTGATTGGTGATTTCTAAAAATCTGCAGAATATAAAACCCTAATTTTTTTGAATTTTAATTTTTTAATTTTTTTGGTAATTTCCACTTAATCTAGGGTTTCTAAAAAACCCTAGAACAAGATCTAGCAGTTATATGGAAAGCAGTAAAATTCCTAAATTATTACAAATTGCACTCGGCCTTCCGAGGCATTAAAAATAGTAATTAAAAACTGCTAAAAATCACTAAAAACAAAAAATAGAAAGTTTCCCGAAAAGGTCGGGCTGGCCAAATTGAGCAGCTTTTCGCTTCAGCAACTTTCCAATTCCGTCTTTACGTCCTTTTTCGCACTCCCGAACACCCGAGCGGCAGCGGCGCCATTTGAAAGTAGGGTTTTTCCGCGTCGTTGGTTACGGAAACCCTAACTTCAACACATTTTTAATTTATCCGAGACATTTAACCTGTAAAATGAGCAGTTTTGCATAGTGGCTCGTGTCGGATGTCGATCCGCACTCGGGGTTAGTGTGCGTAATTAAGGACATAAAATGACGGGTTTTTCTCAAAAATTACTAAAAAGAAGAGATGGAAGGGTGAGAATGATGATCACGGGATTAAAATATGATTGATTTTATAAATTTTAGAGGGAACCATTATCTGCTAAAATGATGAGAGAGAAAATAAGAAGAACATAACATAATAAGCAAAACTAATGAAATTAACCATCTTTATTAAAATGAAAAGTAACTTACAATAACCTTGAATCTGATTGATGCATAAATAAATTTCAAAAATTAACTAGAAAGCATGAAATAGAAGGGAAATAGAGAGAGAAAGGTAGAGAAAGAGGAGGTCTATTCTAGAGAGAGAAAGTGGAAGGAGAGAGTCTAAAGAGGAGAGAGAAAGCGAGAAGGAGATGAAGGTTTAGAGGAACTAGATTGTAGATGGTAGAATCTTACCTTTGGCACTTATCGAAAGTGGATGATGGAGTTTTGACCCTTGATTTACCAATCAAGGGTGGATCAGCCAAGGTGATAATGAAGAGGCTGTCCCGAGTGCATGCACCATTCCATGGATGAACGACGTTGCAGGAGGGATTTTAGGGGGGGGGCAGCGAGGCTGGCTATGGTTGATGGCGTTGTGATGCACATGTGGTGCACCACCATCTCTTCCCGGATCTGCACTTGCACTTGCACAGTTTCAGGCACGGGCTAGAGATTTGCAGGGCAATGAAGATGGAGATCGTGGTGGAGCTGAAATGGCTGCAAGGAGGTGCTGATTCGGCCAAGGTAAGGTGAGGGCAGACGTCCTATTCTTCTTCTCTTTTCTGGTTCTCTTTTCTCTTTTTTTTTTTTTTTTTTTTTTTTTTTGTGCCGGAGTTGCAGACCTGCAACTCCGGTAGTGGAGATTTGTGGGAGATATGGCAGTTGGAGAGAGAAGGTTGCAGGTCTGTGGAGGAGATGAGGATTGCAACGCCCTTCAAGTGGCTAGGTCCTGGAGTTACAGCTAGATGGAGAGAAGGTAGCAACGTTGGTGGTTGCTGACTTTAATGGTGCCGGCCGGAGTTGCAGAAAACACACCGGAGCTCTTGAAGATCGTGGGAACGTGTAGCATGTGCACGTTACAGTAGAAACAATAGTGGAAAAGATGGAAAGGGTTGCAGGCGACAACCTCTTCGTGGGAGCAATGGAGAGGGAGACGTGGGGTGAGATAGTGAGAGTCCGCCGGAGTGGCAGTCCGCCGGATTTACAGAGAAGGTGATCACCGGTTGAAGGAGCACGTACAATGTGCTGGTGGTTGCGGCAGTAGCTCGTGGAGACGCCGGAGATGATGATCGATTTGATGAAGATGGAGAGATCAAGGGGGATGAGATGAGAGAGAGAGGAAGGAGAGAAAGAGAGATGAGATAGGAGCTACCGGTGTCGGCCTGCAACTCTTGCAGTCCTGATATGGTGGTGGCCAGCAGCGAGGTTTGATACAACGGTGCAGGGGTGCTAGTCGTGATGGACGTTGCACTGTGCTGGGTGGTGGTGACAGCCCAAACCAGCAATGGTTTTCGGAGAGAATCCGATGGACAATGGGAGAGACGGCTAAGAGGTTTTAGATTGGGGGAGATGAGAAGAGAGAACCGTCCTCCTCTTCGCCCTCCTCACTTCTCTTTCTAATATACTAAGACCCTAGGGTTTAGAGTGAATAGGGACCGTTAGATCATCTTCTCAATTCTCTTTCACCTTGTTTTCAATTATAGGGAAATATCCCATGTATTTGATGATGTATCACTCCTCATGCAGCACCCTCCAGCAACTTTTTCTCCTCTCTTCCTTGTCTTTTGGTAACCAATTAGTTACCCAAAACGATTCAACCCCTTGCATTCTTTCCTCCCTCTTTCATAGTAGCAGCCATCCACCTTAATTGATTGCTAAAGTCTTTCCTTTGGTAAAAATAGCAACTTCCTTTTCACTTCTTCTTTTTAGAAAATATTTCTTCAATGGTTCCTATGCTCCAATCTACCTTGCACTTCAAAGCTAAAGCTAATCCAGCAACTCTTAGATATTTAGACCAATCACATGGAAACCCGATTGTTTATAACAACATCACCCTCAATCGACGTATAGCAACTTGAATGAACACTCGGTCTATAATCTTAGCCCACCAACTTGGTTCACACAAGGGTCCAACACCCTGGCCTATTGATTTGGTCCACGGTGTGGGTTATCTTCATGAGTTTCCATGTATGCCACATTATCACTGATCTCACTGTCCATTTGTCTTGTTTCCATCATGTTTTAAACTCATTAACTTGATAGAGCTTTCCTTTTTGTGGGCCCATCAACATGTTCTACTTGCCCATTATCTTGATGTCCAAGAACTTGAGTTGTGTTGTTCCAATTTCATCGGTCCATCTTGTTTGTTATCCAACGTTATCTGAGCGAGCATAGTTCCCTGGTCTATGTGATCATCTTTGATTTGGACAAGTTTGGTAGCGAGCTTCTGTGGTTGATTACGGGCCTGCAGTTCTCGAGAATCGTCTGCTTCGGTTTCCTACAATAACAACAGGCACGTAATGAGGCTTTATCAGAATGACTTCATGTCTAGACTTTCGAAAATGTGTTTAATGCATGCAAATATACCATTTCGTCCAGCAAAGTGTGTTCTACGCAACAAAAGAGACTCTTACGTAGAAAAGTGGATAATTAGAGCAGTTTTACGTAGGAGAGTGCGATAATGCTAACAGGATAAGTGCTTAAAATAAGCACTTTTGAGCGAATATCACAACCCCCAACCAGCATATTGCCAATCCTTGGCAATTAGTGCGAAATAAGTGAGCTTAAAAGGGCTCTGCACATGCTGCACACTTTCTCAAATTAGCTCAGGGAAAACACCGTTCGTCAAATCATTGAATGGATGCAAAAACAGTTACATGCTAGCGAAGAGTTTGAAAGTTTTGGCAAGACTACAGACTGATAATCGTGACTCAGAATAGTCAGACTCTGCGTGTGTGTGTGCTCAACATTCTCATCATCCGACAGTAAAGATTTCCAGATCACCTCTAAGTTTTTATGCCTCGACCTCAAATCTCACATGTTTAGCACTCAGAATAGAATCACACAAGAAGGGTTTTCTTCTTTTCTCTCAATTTATATGTGAGGAGATGTATTTAATATAAAGAGGCAAAAGATCTCACATATGTTTTATTTGAAGGAAGGACATCTTTAACAGAAGAAGATCTCATGATTGGAATACCACTTCACTCGGGAACGTCAGATCAAACTCTATAGCTTCTCTTTCTCCAATCTCCACATTTTATGATCGTGCTATCCTAGAATCAAGTAGGACTTTCCTGGGTTGTAATGAGGCTTAGGTCAGGTGTAGAAAAATAAAGGTATACAGGATTTCAAAGATCTTGAGAGGATATTGCCATTTTCTTGAATTTTTCCTGCGACGTAACACCATTATCTGGTTCTTTTTCCTTTTTTCGTATTTTTCTCTTTTTCTTGATATTTCTGAGACTGCTCAATTTCTTTTCAGCTCTTCTTCATACTTTCTTTTCATATTTTGTTTTCAGCTTGAACCACTTTCTTTTCCTTTTGATTCTTCTTCTTTACTTTTCTTTTCACGGTACACCCACATCAGTTATTCTTTTGTCCATCTCAAAATAAGGGTAGCCAGTCATGTTTCGTAGCTAGACTGGATTTTAGGTTGATGGGTTTACAAAGAAAAGGCTTTTATAGAATGGCTCAAGGGGTTTCTAGTGAAGTATAATTCAGGTGAGTAAAAAGGCTGAATGGTTCAGAAAAATGGCCTAAATCATTTTCTAAGGTTTGCACTATCATGTATACTGTCTTGACTGGATATAGAGAAGGTTCTGTCGTAGTAATCCAATGTTGATGTCGTTCCGAGTTTTATGATCGAAGCAAAAGATAATGAGATCTCTCAACGAATATTGCGGGCATGAAGAATAGTGAGTCATCCATTGACTCAGGATTATTGTATAACTCTCTGAAATGATTAAAGGCTCGAAAACTCACTGGGTTAGGTCTCCACAATTCTTCTCACAGGATCTCTAGAGTTTCAAAACTTAGGATGACTCTGATGTTGATAGTGTACAATTGTGCCGAATCTGAGTTTTTCTAAGTTTTCAAACCTGCTGTAGTCACGCTTGAATTGACTCAACGCTAACTTTAAACAAAAATTGACATCCTCAATACTGACTTAACGGAGGTTTTCAGCTAATCAAAGTCAGGGTATTTGACACATTTTTTTGAAATTCTAGAAAACTTTTGGAGAACATCGGAAATCACCCCAAAAACAACCTTTTTTTTTTTTTTTTTTTTTTTTTTTATATATATTTATCAAAAGGAATACATGAGTTTTGGTAAATACCCACCCCCAACCAAAATATAGCACCGTCCTCGGTGCTCATGACCGGGACATAAAATGATAACAAATCAGTGATGATGATGCAAAGATTCAGGAAGGATGTTACCAAGTCGGCAAAAACTCGACAGTGTGTGATACCTGATGATTGGGAGAATGAATGTACCTGCATTTTCAGAGATATAACAATAATCACAAATGCATGAGACTCATGTACTCTAGGAATACCGGAATTGCCTTTCCGAAAGCGCTAAGTTTTACGTCTTCAGCCAGACATGATGGGGGTATATCAAGTACCCCCAACCAGGTTAAAACTCATGGAGACTGAGTGGATCTACAGTCTTCCTGACACCTAAGGTGAAAGGGAAACTACTATCCTATCCCTTGTCTAGGTATACCTGTGTAGAACAGGTCTTTCTCAGTGTAGACTGAGAGAAGGGCATTGAGTAGACCGACAAAAGTACGGAGTTGATCTGGGAGGGATCGAAGCTTCTCAGTAAAGATTGAGAGGAGAGTAGGAGCGGTTTCTCTGAGCAGACCCGCAAAAACATTTAATTCAGCGGGGAGGGATAGAAGCTTCTCAGTAAAGACTGAGAAGACAGGAGTAGTGGGTTCTCTGACCGTGGTTAGCAGAGCCGCAAACTCATTGAGTTTTGCGGGAATGTATCTGAATGGAGCAGACTCCTGCAGATCAGTAATACCAAAAACGTTGGACTCCGAGATGAAGTCAGACTCACAGTGTTCATGACACTTGGATAAATTATCTTCAGGAGAGTCTTGAATTAGACTCTCTACGACACATGGGTCATCGATAATATCGACGTAGGGTGACAGGTGAAAATTGTTGACTTCTTTCTCGATGTTTCCTAATGTGATAGGGATGTTCCAATCCCTACACTCAATATGTCCCTCCTTGGTGGGGATCGGTAGGTCCAGGACAGCGGGAGGCCCATTTTCTAGACATGGCTCATCAGTAGGAATGTCTGCATTCAGAGCAGAAAGAGAATTAACAGAGATAGAGATGGAACTGAGTTCCTCTGTGCTCGGTCTAGAAGTTGGTGCTGTTAAGGGCACCAAAGATTGAGAATCGGGTTTATCACTGTTGTTGCACAATCCAAGGGAGGTGGGGAGGAACGGTAGATCAATGACAGTTGGGATCCTATGATCGAGACACAGCTTAGTGTCATGAAGATCGACATCAGGGGCAGCAGAGGTAGAGTGAGAATTAGGTTGCTCTGAGGTAGGTTCAAGATTTGGTGCTGTTAAAGGCACCGAATTAGGATACACTGGTTCCTCAATAATCAAGCTTGATCTAGGTGTGGTAACAACTTCTATTTCATCTTGGCAATTCTGGTCGTTGGTCCAATTGTGCGACTCCTCATTATAGAAAGTGGCCATGTCACTCTCCTCAAGATAGGCTATTGGTGGACTAGTGAAGTTGACTTCCTCTCTCTCATTTTCTAATTGAACTAGACGTTGCTCCAAGCTCTCCATAGATAGCTGTTGTTGGTGCTCTAGACCTTGGAAATACTGTTGTTGCTGGGCAATGTACTGAGAGAGAAGGTCCTCTAGACCGGGTTTAGTAGCCAACGGAGGCGGTTCAGCCAAGGGGAGCTGAGGTGCCAACTCTTGATTGTAGTCCGACTGGGTATGAAGGTTGTAAGGCAAAGTGGAGTCTGGGACTAGGTGCTGACTCTGAAAATCCTGAGGGGCCCACTGTTGATCAGAATAGTCATTCTGTGGATATGACGGGTACTGGGATTGCGAGTATTGCCAGTCATATTCTCCATTGGGTTGATGGAACCCGGAAGGATAATTATCCTGCGGCAATTGCTGCGGGAGGGCAGACTGTTCCCAACCAAAGTTATGGTGACTCCTATTATCCGGATAACAAGTGTTGTCATAGGAGGTCTGCATTGGAGATGGGAAGGTACAGACATCTTGCTGGATAGGAGGGTAATATCCTACAGAGTGGGAATGGTACACGGGTGGCTGGACTGCGGCACGAAGGGCTGAGACTGAATTTTTAAGTTCTTGGAGTTCAGAATTGTACTCTGGATCTCGGTGATTATCATACCCTGTAGAAGTGTGCGAGACTGGAGTATCATGATGATACGCAGAATTGTCATACCATTGTTGAGAGTGATCACCTCGATTCTCACAGAAACTGTAGTAGGTCTCATACAGAGGCCGTTCATCTGCCATTAGAGGCGATAGAGGGGTACGGTGGACTAACTCTCAGATCGAGTCAGTAAAAGGTTAAGGCAGGTTCAACTGGGCTTCTACTTGAAAAAGTAAGCCCAAGATTTGGCAAAAAGTTGCCAAAAGGAGACACTGGAGTAGTGATTCTAAATGATGCACACCAAGCACAGATAATCCTATTCTAAATAATCAGGATATATTTTAGGCATTATCTTGTTAGTTTTGGGGCTAGAGTAGATTATGACAGTGGGCGGACCACTGGTTTATCTTTTAGCCGCCGGACTAACTGTTTGCACTCAGAGGTTCTCACCAGGCTACACTCTTCAGAGCGAATCCTTTAGTACTAACTCTAGTCAACAACAAGGCAATCCGAAGCCTAGACAGACGTGCGGCACAATGGCTGTCTTAAGTACATCCCAGACTAACCGGATTGGTCAAGTGTAGAAGAAGAGTGTTCCCTCGGGTTAAGCTAGGGTTGGTGCGTGTTCCTAGTCCACACGCAACTAACCGCCGAATAGTCCAAGATGCCACGTCGAGCTCAGTGTACTTGAGTAGCAGGGACTTATGGGTGTGTTAGACAACAGGGACCCGCGCTCGTGGTCTTATTTCGATTGGATGTTAAGCGGGTTCGCTTTGTGTGGATTTTTCCTCGAACACCGGGCTAATTGGCTCTACTTCTTGATTCTTTTTATTATAGATGGATCCTGGGGAGCAATTTCAGCTGGAGTGATGAGGTGGGTGATGAAATCCCACCAGTTTCAATTTGGAGCTGGGTCTGCTCTCTTAGAGTTGATTGATTAACGGCCACGCCACGCAAGTCGAATAATATGTATGCGAAAGCAAATAGACAAGCGGCAATGATTCACCCAAATTGCTCTGTATCGCACTCAAGGCGAGGATAGAGACTTACCTCCCGTGGGCCACGCCACGGGGTCTCCTCCGTGGGTTAGAGAGGGGTATCCTAATGGGCTTGGGCCCGACTCCACCTCTTTGAGCTTTCGCTCTCTACCCACACTGGATCGTGTTCCTGCAGAAACAGTTAGATCGCACGGTCTAGGTATGTGGGATTCTATTTGGAAGATCCTTGCCTTTTTAGGGTTCACTGAACAAGCACTGAATTTAGGCAAGTTTTTGAATTAGTTTCCAAATTCGAGATGGTTTAAAATTTAGGAATTCCCAAATTGGAAAATACCTAGATTGGAAAGTTTCCCGAACTGTGGAGATCTTCCAAGAAAGATTTGATTGCGAGATCCCTTATAATTTTGGGAAATTTCCCAAAATTGAAATTCTGCTAGATTTGGGGCGTTTCCTTTTGCAGACTTTTCCAAATTCGGAAGATTTCTAAAGATAGAAATTCTTCTAAAGAGGAAACTTCTAAGAGGGGAAACCCTAATTAAGCAGAGTATCAAGATTTTGGAATCTTTCCAAAAATCGCAAATCCTTGATTGGTGATTTCTAAAAATCTGCAGAATATAAAACCCTAATTTTTTTGAATTTTAATTTTTTAATTTTTTTGGTAATTTCCACTTAATCTAGGGTTTCTAAAAAACCCTAGAACAAGATCTAGCAGTTATATGGAAAGCAGTAAAATTCCTAAATTATTACAAATTGCACTCGGCCTTCCGAGGCATTAAAAATAGTAATTAAAAACTGCTAAAAATCACTAAAAACAAAAAATAGAAAGTTTCCCGAAAAGGTCGGGCTGGCCAAATTGAGCAGCTTTTCGCTTCAGCAACTTTCCAATTCCGTCTTTACGTCCTTTTTCGCACTCCCGAACACCCGAGCGGCAGCGGCGCCATTTGAAAGTAGGGTTTTTCCGCGTCGTTGGTTACGGAAACCCTAACTTCAACACATTTTTAATTTATCCGAGACATTTAACCTGTAAAATGAGCAGTTTTGCATAGTGGCTCGTGTCGGATGTCGATCCGCACTCGGGGTTAGTGTGCGTAATTAAGGACATAAAATGACGGGTTTTTCTCAAAAATTACTAAAAAGAAGAGATGGAAGGGTGAGAATGATGATCACGGGATTAAAATATGATTGATTTTATAAATTTTAGAGGGAACCATTATCTGCTAAAATGATGAGAGAGAAAATAAGAAGAACATAACATAATAAGCAAAACTAATGAAATTAACCATCTTTATTAAAATGAAAAGTAACTTACAATAACCTTGAATCTGATTGATGCATAAATAAATTTCAAAAATTAACTAGAAAGCATGAAATAGAAGGGAAATAGAGAGAGAAAGGTAGAGAAAGAGGAGGTCTATTCTAGAGAGAGAAAGTGGAAGGAGAGAGTCTAAAGAGGAGAGAGAAAGCGAGAAGGAGATGAAGGTTTAGAGGAACTAGATTGTAGATGGTAGAATCTTACCTTTGGCACTTATCGAAAGTGGATGATGGAGTTTTGACCCTTGATTTACCAATCAAGGGTGGATCAGCCAAGGTGATAATGAAGAGGCTGTCCCGAGTGCATGCACCATTCCATGGATGAACGACGTTGCAGGAGGGATTTTAGGGGGGGGGGCAGCGAGGCTGGCTATGGTTGATGGCGTTGTGATGCACATGTGGTGCACCACCATCTCTTCCCGGATCTGCACTTGCACTTGCACAGTTTCAGGCACGGGCTAGAGATTTGCAGGGCAATGAAGATGGAGATCGTGGTGGAGCTGAAATGGCTGCAAGGAGGTGCTGATTCGGCCAAGGTAAGGTGAGGGCAGACGTCCTATTCTTCTTCTCTTTTCTGGTTCTCTTTTCTCTTTTTTTTTTTTTTTTTTTTTTTTTTTTTTTTTTTTTTTTTTTGCCGGAGTTGCAGACCTGCAACTCCGGTAGTGGAGATTTGTGGGAGATATGGCAGTTGGAGAGAGAAGGTTGCAGGTCTGTGGAGGAGATGAGGATTGCAACGCCCTTCAAGTGGCTAGGTCCTGGAGTTACAGCTAGATGGAGAGAAGGTAGCAACGTTGGTGGTTGCTGACTTTAATGGTGCCGGCCGGAGTTGCAGAAAACACACCGGAGCTCTTGAAGATCGTGGGAACGTGTAGCATGTGCACGTTACAGTAGAAACAATAGTGGAAAAGATGGAAAGGGTTGCAGGCGACAACCTCTTCGTGGGAGCAATGGAGAGGGAGACGTGGGGTGAGATAGTGAGAGTCCGCCGGAGTGGCAGTCCGCCGGATTTACAGAGAAGGTGATCACCGGTTGAAGGAGCACGTACAATGTGCTGGTGGTTGCGGCAGTAGCTCGTGGAGACGCCGGAGATGATGATCGATTTGATGAAGATGGAGAGATCAAGGGGGATGAGATGAGAGAGAGAGGAAGGAGAGAAAGAGAGATGAGATAGGAGCTACCGGTGTCGGCCTGCAACTCTTGCAGTCCTGATATGGTGGTGGCCAGCAGCGAGGTTTGATACAACGGTGCAGGGGTGCTAGTCGTGATGGACGTTGCACTGTGCTGGGTGGTGGTGACAGCCCAAACCAGCAATGGTTTTCGGAGAGAATCCGATGGACAATGGGAGAGACGGCTAAGAGGTTTTAGATTGGGGGAGATGAGAAGAGAGAACCGTCCTCCTCTTCGCCCTCCTCACTTCTCTTTCTAATATACTAAGACCCTAGGGTTTAGAGTGAATAGGGACCGTTAGATCATCTTCTCAATTCTCTTTCACCTTGTTTTCAATTATAGGGAAATATCCCATGTATTTGATGATGTATCACTCCTCATGCAGCACCCTCCAGCAACTTTTTCTCCTCTCTTCCTTGTCTTTTGGTAACCAATTAGTTACCCAAAACGATTCAACCCCTTGCATTCTTTCCTCCCTCTTTCATAGTAGCAGCCATCCACCTTAATTGATTGCTAAAGTCTTTCCTTTGGTAAAAATAGCAACTTCCTTTTCACTTCTTCTTTTTAGAAAATATTTCTTCAATGGTTCCTATGCTCCAATCTACCTTGCACTTCAAAGCTAAAGCTAATCCAGCAACTCTTAGATATTTAGACCAATCACATGGAAACCCGATTGTTTATAACAACATCACCCTCAATCGACGTATAGCAACTTGAATGAACACTCGGTCTATAATCTTAGCCCACCAACTTGGTTCACACAAGGGTCCAACACCCTGGCCTATTGATTTGGTCCACGGTGTGGGTTATCTTCATGAGTTTCCATGTATGCCACATTATCACTGATCTCACTGTCCATTTGTCTTGTTTCCATCATGTTTTAAACTCATTAACTTGATAGAGCTTTCCTTTTTGTGGGCCCATCAACATGTTCTACTTGCCCATTATCTTGATGTCCAAGAACTTGAGTTGTGTTGTTCCAATTTCATCGGTCCATCTTGTTTGTTATCCAACGTTATCTGAGCGAGCATAGTTCCCTGGTCTATGTGATCATCTTTGATTTGGACAAGTTTGGTAGCGAGCTTCTGTGGTTGATTACGGGCCTGCAGTTCTCGAGAATCGTCTGCTTCGGTTTCCTACAATAACAACAGGCACGTAATGAGGCTTTATCAGAATGACTTCATGTCTAGACTTTCGAAAATGTGTTTAATGCATGCAAATATACCATTTCGTCCAGCAAAGTGTGTTCTACGCAACAAAAGAGACTCTTACGTAGAAAAGTGGATAATTAGAGCAGTTTTACGTAGGAGAGTGCGATAATGCTAACAGGATAAGTGCTTAAAATAAGCACTTTTGAGCGAATATCAAAGCATGTCCAAAGAGTTTTGACAATAATATATGCATGCGACAGACATAACTCCAGGAATATCGGAATTGCCTTTTCGCAAGTGCTAAGTTTTATGTCTTGAGGCAGACATGATGAGGGTGCATTAAGTACCCCCAACCTTGTTAAAACACGTGGAGACTGATTGAATTATCAGTCTTCCCTTCTCCTTTGGTGGAGCTAAAATAACTATCCTATCCCTAATTTAGGTATAGCGTTGTAGGAAATCTCTTTCTCAGTGTAAACTAAGAGAGTAAAAGTAAGTTCTCTGATTGTGGTTAGCAGAACCACAAGAATGTTTAGTTCAGCGGGGATGGATCAAAGCTTCTCAGTAAAAACTGAGAGGATAGAGTTGGTGGGTTCTCTGAACATGGTTAGCAGAGCTGCAAACTCATTGAGTTTAGCGGGAATGTATCTGAATGGAGCAGACTCCAACAGATCAGTAAATCTAAATTGGTCTGACTCCGATTTGAAATCAGACGAAAAGTGTTCTAGACACTTGTCTAATATTTCCTTTGGAGAGTTTAGAAGTAGACTCTTTACGGCACAAGGTTCATTGACAATGTCGACATCGGTTGGCTGTTGAAAAATGGTAACCTCTGCCTTGAGGTTGTCAAATGTTATTGACACATCCTCGTCCCTACACCCAATGTGTGCATCAGTAATGGTGAGGAACGGTGGTGCCAGGACAACTGGGACCGTACTATCAAGACACAGCTCAGTGTCAGGAATGTCTACTTTAGGTGCAGATGGTAAAGCATCAGAGGTAGATGATTCCTCTAAGCTAGGTTCAGAAGTCGGTGCTTTGAAGGGCACCGAAGATGGAGACTCTAGCTTATCAATATTGTTGTCCGGTCCATTATTTGTAGGAACCTCAATTTCCTCTTGTAAAGTCTGGTACTGGGTCCAGTTGTGTGACTCCTCATATGTTGGCTAGTGAAGTTAACTTCCTCTCTCTCAGATTCTAACTCACATAGACGATGTTCCAAGCTCTCCATGGAGTGCTGTTGTTGGATGATATATTGAGAGATGAGTTCTTCTAGACTAAGTTTAGTAGCAGACTGTGGCAATTCAGCTAAGAGAAGCTGAGGTGCCAACTCTTGAATGTAGTCCGACTGAGTATGAAAGTTATATGATGGATGTGAGTCTGGGACTATCTGCTGACTCTGAAAATCCATTTGGGTCTACTGTTGACCAAAATATTCAGTCTGTGGATTTGGTTGGTACTGCGACTGTGAGTATGACCAATCATATTGTCCATTGGGTTGATGAAACTCGGAAGAATACGTTTCCTGTTGCAGTTGAAGTGAGAGAGCAGACTGTTCCCAATCAAAGTTAGGGTGACTCCTAGTGTCCGGATAGTACATGTTATTGTAGGCGGTTTGCATCGGAGGTTGAAATGTACTAAAATTACATGCCTCTTCCTGGATAGGAGGGTAATATCTAACAGAGTTGGAATGATACATAGGCTTTTGAACCATGACACTAAGGGCGGAGACTGATTTTATCAAATCCTTAAGTAGGCATTTAAGCACTAGATCGCCATTTGCTTCATATCCCATGGAAGTCTGTGAGATTGGTGTGTCATGACGACACTCAAGATTGATGTACTAGTAGTCGGAGTTATCACCTAGATCTTCAAAAAAATTGTGGTAAGTCTCGAATAGAGGTCGTTCAGCTGCCGTCAGAGAGATGTGAGTCTCTCATGGACTTAATCGACTTGATCTTTGATGGAGTCGCTTTACCATGCACATTGTTGTATTACTGGGCCTCGGCTCACGGTGCTACACTAATACCATTTTCAGATTTTGAGGAGCCGGGTACGTGAGATGATTTTAAGGCGAAAGACTCTGGTGCATTCGAGGAAATCGGCGAAGATTTGGGAGTCGATCCCATACTTTAGAAAGTTGTATTTGATTATTTTATAACATTATTTATTTATTTTCACTAGCATGTAAGCCTTCGATTGAGAGCATGTTCTCACCTTCATCTATCCACATTTAGTTGATTGATTGAATTATTTATTTTCTATATCTAGACTTTTTTTTTACTTAGTGGGTTTTTGAATGAACCTTAGTAGTCTAATTGACCTAATTGGACCACTAGGGGACATTCATAGATCACCTCTGGGTTCAAGTATGGGTCGATCCACGAATTTTCAGGTCGTATCTGGGTATCCGAATTCGAGGCGTGACAAAATTAGCCTGATTACTGGTTTCTAAGAGCATTACAGACCATTATTTGAGGTATCAAGATCCAAAGGTTTGAAAGAGGGAGGGGGAAGGAGGGGGTATAAAGATCCAAAGGTCAGTTTTATTATAAATGGAAATAGAAAAATTGATTTTCCAACTCGGTTTTTTAACATTAATGGATGTAGAAAGTCTTGTCAAAATTTTCTATCCCACTTTTTCATGGAACTGGGATAAAAAAGTCTAACAATTTCGTGGGATAATTTGGACTAGCTAAGCTTTTTATCTTAGTTTTCTATTAATTGAAATCTTTTTTATTAATTTTTATAAGCGACATCATTTTGAGATTTGTAGTACCGGCGCGGGGGGGGGGGGGGGGGGGGGGGGGGGTGACTTTTATAGCGACGGTAAACACCTGGACGTTACTATAGGATCCATAGTTTCCCTGCTAAAAAATAACACAGACTTTTAGTGACTGTAAGATACCTGGCCGTCGATATAACTTAATATAGTGATGGTTTATCTGATTGTCGCTAAAAGGCCGTTGCTAAATCCATATTTTCTTGTAGTGATTTACCTTTTTTTGTGGCTACTTTACCAAAAAAAAACCAAAACGTTTTATTTTTGTGCTTTCTACTCTACAAAACGTGATGTGATTACGTGAAAACTGAACCGGTCTCTTAACTAGATAGATAAAGGAGGAGAAGAGGAATAAAAACTAGAAAAAAATCTAGTGGGTGAGATCAAGCAGGGGAGAGCGAAATCAAATCAAGCCGTGGAGTCATTTAATCAATGACCCAAATCGGGATTGAACCGGTCCCTTAACTGGATTGATGACCGGTCCGGGTATGAAAATATTGAATTTAATAATTTCCTGGACTTGTTGAGTCGACTCGCAAGTCATCGAGTCAACTGAACCCACTGAGCTTTCAAGTCGCGTCGAGATATTAGGTTTTAAAATATTGGTTGTTTACGAGGTCCAGTCGTATCTTGTGACAAGGACGCGCACTTGAATCTTGAGATTGTTTAAAGAAAAGATTAGGTAAAGCCCGGACAGAAGCACTTGACTTAGAGGTTGAATGCTTTACTTTAAGGAAAGAAGAGATGAAAATTTCATACAGGACATACATCAAATGCCATATATGTGTCCGTTGAATCATGAGGTCCATTAACCTATGCTGAGTGGGGGCCAGCTCCTAAATTTATCATTCCATAAAGATATTACGTACCAAAGAATCTTAACCATCAATCTAAGGTTCAAACTTGGTTGGCTAAAAAGATAATGGTTGAGGTTGTTAAAAAACGACATGGTTGGTTTGGTGTGTCTGTGACTTGCGGCCAATATGCACCTTGAAAGTGAGGAAAAAATTTAGAGGAGTTTGGATGCAGTTGATGCAGAAGGCTCTCGTGGCCCTACATAGCTCAATTATTTTATCCCACTAACCGCATGGATGGTTAGACATACCAAAAATCAGATTGATTGATAATTTCTAGCCATTGGATTAAGTACCAAAAAAGTACGAAAAAAACATGCTTGAATCCAACGGCAAGAATCAATCTTAAAAAGTGCTAAAATCTATGGCTAGAGAAAACCAATCAGACTGATCTAGCCATTGGATTAAGTACCCAAAAAGTATGAAAAAAACATGCTTGAATCAAAAGACAAGAATCAATCTTAAAAATTGCTAAAATCTATGGCTAGAAATTATCAATCAAGCTGATTTTTGGTATGTATATCTATCAACGGGTGGGTTAAACATCCATGCAGTTAGTGGTATAAAAAAAAATTGAGCTATGTAGGGCCACGCCCACGAGAGCCCTCTGCATCGACTGGTGCGTCCAAAGTCCTCTGCATCTAAAATATTTCCTGAAAGTGATGGCAATCAGGATCAAACACAATATGATTCTTAATGGGACTAGGGCATACTATATCTTTTCTTATTTCATTTTCCTTGTTTGATCATCCAGATTTTTTGGTAAGGTCAATGATCACAAGTCCCGTGTAAAGACAAAGTACATTGCATGGTTTAAATAAAGGTTTTAAGGTCTGCTTTGAGTCACAGGACTGCGGGGACTGCCCCCGAAGCAGTGGCCAATCACGTCAAGCCACAATCCCCTGTTGAAAAGCATTTTTGGATATTTTAAAACATCAGGAGATTGTGGCTCGACGTGATTGGCCACTGCTTCGCCGCTTCAAAAATTTTCTCCCCCACCTCAACCTTGGGAGAAATGTTTTGCTTTTCCCCACCTGAAGTCTCCCCTCTCACAAATGCCATGTGAAGCTCACTTTAGGCCCTACTAACGTTATGGATGTTTGATGTGGCTCTTGGTGGGTCTACATACCAAATATCAGCTTGATGGATGATTTTTAACAGTTATATTGTAGCATCTAAACACAAAGTTCAAATCCAACGGCAAAAAACCATATAATTAAAATGCTAAATCCAAAGGATATAAATCATAAATTAAATGAATATTTGACGTGTAGATCCACCAAGAGGTTGACCAATCATCCATAAGGTCTGTGGGACCTAAAGAGTAATCCACTTGGCCTTTTTTCACTTGCCATCTTGCCCACCCTTGGGCAAAATCCTGGCTCCGCCACTGTCCGTTGTAACGGCATTCTTAGCGGGAAGGTGTGTACTAAGGACGACAGTTCACCTTACCAGGAAACCAACACGGCAAATAAAAACTTACGATACGAAAGTGCCCTTTAACAGTTTAACCTACGAAACAACAAATAATTTTTTTTTTTTCTAATCGAAATTCGAAACAACAAATAAAGTTGATTATATATGTTCGCCAATTTTTAATTTGAGCGAGTTGCACAAGTTAATGAAAGAAAAGATTAGGTAAAGACCGGATATAAGCACTTGACTTAGAGATGAAATGTTTTAATTTACGGAAATATGAGATAAAACCAAGAACCATCAAGTTTCATGGGACATATGGCATCAAATACCATGTATATGTATCCCATCATGGACTCTCTTGCGTCTGATCGGTTACTTCTGAACAAAGCTCCATGATTTCGTTTTCCTTCTATGATCTCGAAATATTTTTTTCGGTAAGGTCTACTATCATGTTTCTCATGTTAAAATAATGCTTTGAAATTTCTACAGCAAGTGTTGGCGTCTAGTCAGAGATAGTGAAGTTTCTATTATTTAAACTTATACTTGAGTCTTCAATATATATATGAATACAAGAAAAACTTAGTTCTCAATCAGCCATGGCTACCATCACTGATATCCAGTACTACTGTTTCTTGTTCTTCCTTTGGTTCATCTCAGCTCTCCTCGTCCGATCCTTCGTAAAGAAGCAGAGTCACCGTAGCAGCCCAGTGCGGCTTCCCCCGAGCCCACCAGCTTTGCCCATCATTGGACACTTCCATCTCCTTGGACCAATCATACACAAGTCCTTCCAGAGCCTCTCCAAGCGATATGGCCCCCTCATGTCCCTCCGAATGGGTACATCTCGCTTGATTGTTGTGTCCACGGCTGCCATGGCTAAAGAAGTCCTCAAAACTCATGAACTCAACTTTGCTTCTCGCCCACGATACGCGGCGTCTGAGTACAGCATGTACAGTGATTCTAGCTTTGTAAGTGCACCATACGGTACATACTGGCGGTTCATGAAGAAGCTCTGCATGACAGAACTCCTTGGAGGATGGCAACTCAAGCGGTTCACTGGAATACAACAACGGGAGATCCATCGAGTCTTGCAGTCACTTTTTGAGAGCTCTAGTACTGGCATGCCGGTCAATCTTAGTTACGAGCTTATGACAATGACAAACAATATTATTTGTAGGATGGCGATGAGCACAAAGTGTTCGGGGAACCAAAATGAGGCAGAGAAGTGTAGAATGATGGTTAAGGAGGGTATGAAGCTAGCGGGGAAGTTGCGATTCGGCGAGGTATTAGGTCCTCTGAAGAAATTGGATTTGTTCGGGTACGGGAAGAGGCTAAGAAAGCTAATCAATACGTTTGATGAACTGTTTGAGAGAATCATGAAGGAACATGAAGAGAGAAAGATGATGGAGGGTGGTGAAAGAGAAGAGAAGGATCTGATGGATGTTCTATTAGAGATCCACCAAGATGAGAAAGCAGAGTTCAAGTTAACAAGAAATAATATCAAGGCCTTCCTCCTTGTGAGTTTTCCTTCTCTAATTAACTTTTCTATCAGACGGTATTTCAAGAATTAATTAGTTAATTACCATATATTTGAAGAAAAAATATATGAAATATAAGAACTACACTCAAAAACTAAAAGAAAACCACTAGGCTTGACTCGCGATTCATTTCGAGATGAGTTGGCTGGGTCGACATCTCGTCGAGTCGAGATGACATGGCCACTTGTCTGAAGCAAGGATGAAAGTCTTGGGATCGGAGGCTGGATCGGTGGGCTCCGATCCCGATCCAGATCGGTCGGATTCTGAACAGGATCGGCCATCTCACCCCGAGACGGTGTGAAAATCCTATGGAAAACAGAGTACTCGATCGGCCGAGACAGAGCATGGTTTGGATCCGATCGGTGGGCTCCAATCCCGATCCAGATTGCTCAATCTAGACCGGGATCGTCCGAGACTTTGAACTATGCTCAGAGGTATTTTTTACCCCCTTCCATTTGCTGAAAACCTTCCCTCACCCATTTGGTTGAGGAGATGCATCAACCCCTACCATGTTGTGACATGTGAAGGAGAGATGAAGGGTAACCGGATAATTAGTTTTGGTCCAAGCTATTTTTTGGGAAACATTTCTGTAGATGTAACCTGCACTTTACGTAGCCCTTGCGCTCCCCTCCACATCTCACAACATGATACGGGGTTGTGGCATCTGCTCAAGCAATGGGTGAGGCAAGCCCAAGTGTACATCTCGTGACCCGTAGAGGGGAGGGCAAGGGCAACAACATGAACATGCTGGTGTATTTGATATCTTTATTTTCTCTCTCCTATGTAATAAAAATTGGTCAGGCTCAGCGGACACATATTTTTACATACATTTTCACACAAGAAAATCGTGGGGGCCAATATATAAATTAGAAGTTTTGAAATGAGATGATTTTTGGTGAGGATGGCCTCTATGGTGAGGAGATCACCCTCACAAAAGTTCAAATCATTCTAATATTCATAGCATGATTTACAAGTTGAAGAATTATGGACCGTCTATGTTTTACTGTTACTTGAAACCCACTTTTGATGGTGTTAGAAATTTTAGAATGGGCTGATTTTTTTGTAGGGGTGATCTATATTGTGAGGATATCATCCTCACTAAAAATCAGCCATTGATTTATCATCAATGTGGGTACACCAAAATTGTGTGTGAAGATATATGTCCGTTGAGCCTGACCCAATAAAATTAGAAGTAGAGAAAAAATGTAGTCATGCATGTGCCTCAACCATTAGGCGGTTGATAACACCCACTGCTTAAGGCCCCCCAAATTCCAGTTTTTTTTTACTTTTTAGGGCTCAAAGCACCAGATTTGGAGATGGCCCTGATTGTACTGCACTTCTCATTTTCATAAATAAAGATCTAATCATCAACCCCGTTCTTATGCTAAAAAAAAAAGGCTTCAACAAGTTCAATCGGTTTTCCTTGACCTCCCCTACATATGTTGTGCAATGATTGAGGGTCAAGAAGAGCCTCAATACCCAAGGGGTGAGCCTCATGTGTTCCTCAAAACTAATTTCAGTTTTTTCAGGATATTTTCGCCGGAGGCACTGACACTGTGGCCGTAGCCTTGCAGTGGGCACTAGCCGAGCTCATTAACTATCCTGATATGTTCAAGGAGGTTAGAGAGGAGATAGAATTAGTGGTTGGTAGAAATAGGCTAGTTGAAGACTCAGATATCCCCAATCTCCCTTACTTGCAAGCAGTTGTAAAGGAAACTCTAAGACTACACCCTCCATTACCAATGCTCTCAAGAGAATGCAGCCATGATTGCAAAATTGGAGAATTTGACGTGGTAAGAAAGGCTAGGGTGATAATCAATGTATACTCCATCATGAGGGACCCAAACTCATGGGAGGACCCAGACGAATTCCGGCCAGAGAGGTTCTTGATGAGCTCCAAAGAGAGCTTTCATAACCATATGGACATAAAGGGCCAAAATTTCAATCTCTTACCATTCGGGAGTGGAAGACGAGGGTGCCCCGGTTCATCTCATGCATTGAACGTTATGCACTCTACAATTGCATCCTTGGTCCAATGCTTCGATTTGAAGGTCCACCAATCAAACGGTGAGTCAAAGGTCCATATGGAACCGGGACAAGGGATATCCCAAGCTTGGCACGCCCACTTATCTGTATTCCTATAGGGCACTTTAATCCATTTCTCACATCCTCATAAAATGAATCAAATTAGGAAAATAAACTCGACATTACAAGAGTACTAGTGATGTCTACGAGTTAGCATGTTGTGTTGAAAGTTTATTCCAATTGCTAGGTACATTCATATTTTGAGCCTTCCCCTCTGTCTGTTCAAGGGATTAGGTCTCTCCGTGGATGTATTAAATTTTGTTAAGTTGTTGTGCCTTGAATACTTCAGAGATGTAAGATTTAACATTTGTTGTGCAAGGCCCTGCTTGGTTCGGTGCACTGCAGTGTGAGTGGCAATGCACCCACTTGCCATGGTTTTTGGGCTGCAGTACTTGCTTACATCTATTTGTTAAGGAGTTTGCAAGGGCTTGGCAACCATGTGCCCGCCAGCTCATTTGCACGCCCCTAACCAATCATGTGCATTCCAAAATTGTGGCAAGTGAGTGCATTTGCATCCCAGTGTAGCAAACCAAGCAGGGCCTTAGTTTTTGAGGTTCCTTTTTGGTGGGTCGTATTCATGGGATAAATACGACTCATATGCCTTAATGGGACTAGGGCATACTATATCTTTTCTCAGTTCATTTTCCTTGTTTGATCAATGAGATTTTTTTGGAAGTTCTATGATCACAAGGTTCGTGTAAAGACAAAGTACAGTGCGTGGTTTAAATAAAACGTTATAACGTCCGTTATAATGCCCTCTTGGTGATCGTGGGATCCTGCCGTGGAGGCAAGGTGTGTAATAAGGACGACAGTGCACCTTACGAGGACACCATCACGGCTCTTTACTGTGATCTTGGGGAAAAATTTTAGATGCAGAGGACTTTGGATGCAGTCGATGCAGAGGGCTCTCGTGGCCCTACGTAGCTCAAAATTTTGGGCCCACTAACCGCTTGGATGTTTATTCCACCCATCGGTGGATACATATACAAAACATCAGCTTGATTGATATAATTTCTAGCCGTTGGACTAAGTATTCAAAAACTATGCAGAAAGCATACTTGAATCAAACGGCTAGAATAAATACTACAAAAGTGCTAAATTCTAGGGTTATAGAAAACCAGTCAGATTGATTTTTGGTATGTATATCCACCAAGGAGTGAGCTAAACATCCATGCAGTTAGTGGGCCCAAAAAATGAGCTACGTAGGATCACAAGAGCCCTCTGCATCGACTGCATCCAAAGTCCTCTGCATCTAAATTTTTTTTCTGATCTTGGAGGTCCACCTGAATATTGTAATGCCAGCTTGCAGCTACGAAACGAGTTATGAGATGACTTAGAGGTGCAATATTTTAATTTTGAGGAAAGATCTCATACATGGTTATGGTTTTCCTCGTTAGAAACGAAATAATTTTCTCGTGTTATAGACGAAATCCGTTGCCTATCAAAAAGACAAAAGTAATACTTCGGAGTTTTCTACAGCTCTTGTTTCTACAGCTAGCGCGTCTATTATATGAACACAAGAAAAACTGATATCTCAATCAGCCATGATCACCCTCACTGATATGAGTGATATCCAGTATTACGTTTTCTTGTTCTTCCTTTGGATCATCTCAGCTCTCCTCGTCCGATCTTTTGTAAAGAAGCACAGTGGCCATTGCACCTCACTGCGGCTTCCACCGAGCCCACCAGCTTTACCGATCATTGGACACCTCCATCTCCTAGGACCTATAATACACAAATCCTTTCAGAGCCTCTCCAAGCGATATGGCCCCCTCATGTCCCTCCGCATGGGTACATCTTCCTTCATTGTTGCGTCTACAGCTGCCATTGCTAAAGAAGTCCTCAAGACTCATGAACTCAACTTTACCTCTCGCCCACAATTCGCGGGCACTGAGTACAATATGTACGGTGGCTCTGGATTTTTTGGTGCACCATACGGTACATACTGGCGGTTCATGAAGAAGCTCTGCATGACAGAACTTCTTGGAGGCTGGCAACTCAAGCGGTTCACTGGAATACAACAACAGGAGATCCACCTACTCTTGCAATCACTTTTTGAGAGCTCTACAACTGGCAAGCCGGTCAATCTTAGTGCTGAGCTTACAAGGATGACAAACAATATTATTTGTACGATGGCAATGAGCACAAAGTGTTCGGTGAACCAAAATGAGGCAGAAAAGTGTAGAATGATGGTTAAGGAGGGTATGAAGCTAGCGGAGAAGTTGCGATTCGGCGAGGTATTAGGTCCTCTGAAGAAATTGGATTTGTTCGGATACGGGAAGAGGATAAGAAAGCTAATCAATACGTTTGATGAACTGTTTGAGAGAATCATGAAGGAACATGAAGAGAGAAAGATTGTGGAGGGTGGTGAAAGAGAAGAGAAGGATCTGATGGATGTTCTATTAGAGATCCACCAAGATGAGAAAGCAGAGTTCAAGTTAACAAGAAATAATATCAAGGCCTTTCTCCTTGTGAGTTTTACTCCCTAATTAACTTTTCTACCATACAATATTTCAAGAACATATTACTTACCATCAGTGTTTGAATACTCGAAAAACTTGACTGGACTCGAAAGTCTACCGAGTTGACTTAACTTGAAGACTCGAACTTGACCCAAAGATACATATATTAATAAAAATATATAAATATTATATTTTTATAAACATAATTTATTAGATTTCGTTGAGTTTGTGTTGACAAGGTGTTCGAGAAACTTATTTGGTGCGTTGATTATAAAACTCTGGGTTTTTTTTTTTTCAGAAAAGCAACGCATCTAGTTCGTTGTTTATTCGAGTCGAGTTTATTTTGAGTCAAACACAAGATCTTATCAGCTCATCTTTTCTTGGACACTTCAAAAGATTCTCTCTCCCATGTAATAAAGTCAAACACAAGATCTTATCAGCTCATCTTTTCTTTTTCTTCCTTGCTAAGGAAATTAATCTTTCCTCTTTCCACTCTACAAAAACGGAAAGGTACGTCTGACGGTCTGACCTACTACTACAATCTAGGCCGGGTATGGGAAGAGAAAAGAACAAAAATATTATTATCAGAGCATAGAGAAACCTAGGTTCTTCTCAAACGATAAAAAGAAGAAATATTACTTATTAACATAAAAGTAAAAAACTGAGAGTGGACGCGACTTGAATTAAGATGTTCTTCTTTGAAGAATGGAAACTAAAAACAAAAACGTAAAACATTGCATCCAAGATCTCAAGAGAAGGAAAGATCTCCTGTTCCATTAGAGTGGAGAAAACAAGTTCTAGCGTTTGCCCATCGAAACTTTTAATTGTTCATATATGAGTTTATAAATGGCAATTTCATATGTTCCTCAAACTATTTTCACTCTTGTCAGGATCTTTTCTTCGGAGGAACTGAAACGGTGGCCGTAGCCTTGCAGTGGGCACTAACCGAGCTCATTAACAGTCCTAATATGTTCATGGAGGTCAGAGAGGAGATCGAACTAGTGGTTGGTAGAAATAGGCTAGTTGAACAATCAGATATCCCAAATCTTCCTTACTTGCAAGCAGTTGTAAAGGAAACTCTAAGACTACATCCTCCAGCACCAATGCTCACAAGAGAATGCAGCCATGATTGTAAAATTGGAGAATTTGATGTCGTAAGAAAGACTAATGTGGTAATCAATGTATACTCCATCATGAGGGACCCAAACTCATGGGAGGACCCAGACGAATTCAAGCCGGAGAGGTTCTTGATGAGCTCCGAAGAGAGCTTTCATAACCATATGGACATAAAGGGCCAAAACTTCAATCTCTTACCATTCGGGAGTGGAAGAAGAGGGTGCCCCGGTTCATCTCATGCATTGAACGTTTTGCACTCTACAATTGCATCCATGGTCCAATGCTTCGATTTGAAAGTCCACCAATCAAACGGTGCATCAAAGGTCCATGTGGGACCGGGACCAGAGATATCTCAAAGCATGGCACCACCACTTATCTGTGTTCCTATAGGGCACTATAATCCATTTCTCACTTCCTCATAAAATGCATCAAATTAGTAAAATAAACTCAACATTACTAGAGTACTAGTGATGTCTATGAGTTATCATGTTGTGTTGAAAGTTTAATTCCAAATTGGCTACGTACACACATATTTGGAGCCTTTCCTCTGTTCAAGGGATTGGGTCTCTTCGTGGATGTCTTAAAGTTTGTTAAGGTGTGGCGACTTGAATACTTAGGAGATTTAATATGTTAGAGATATAAGATTTCTACTGGAATAAATAATGAATGCCAGCAAGCAATCCCTTAATGGAGTTGGATAGATGCAACCTCACAAAGGATAAAAAAGATACGTATATTTTAATTCCAAAGTTAATTTGATTTCTATGACAACTTTTCTTTTCTCTTTTTGCGGGATTGCATATGTGCAACTTCATTAAGGGTTGCTTCCTAACATTCCTCGGAATAAATATTTACTTTCGATTATGCCTAGATGTCTTAACATAATTTTAATGATGGTGTCGAGAACCATGTGTCAGTTATTTTGTTAAATCAACTCATGTTATTGAATCTTAGTTGATAAGGATGTAAATCGGGCCAGGCCTGAAAGCTCGGGCTATTTTGGGCCTTACCAAAGTTTGAAGAGAGGACCAAGGCCCAACCCAAAGTTCGACCTATGGCCGAGCTTCAAGCTGGGCTTCCGGGGGGGGGGGGGGGGGGGACCCCCCATCGATCCCTTTTTTCCCCCAAACTCAAGGAGGCAAGGAGTCGTAAAGCAGGAAGGGGGCTTGGGCTTGGGATCATGCTTAGGGGAGGCCCTCAGCTTGAAAATATTGGCTCCAGGCTGACTCTAAGTTCAGGCTTGGGCTGGGCTTCGAACTTGTTTTCAGTCCGCGGTTCTGGCCAAGTGATCCACATTCCACGCGGTGCTAAATTTTTTGATAAATGATAATTATACCTTTATTTGAAACTGCATCTTTGGGAACCACAAATTTCTCAAAACCACTCCTCTAAAAAACTCTCTACCTCTAAAGCTAACTCTCTCTCTCTCTCTCTCACTCAAGCAACACGAAGTAATGAAAGGATAAGACCAATGTCAATATCTCGAGGTTTTGTAATCTACCAAAGAAATAAGAACTCTGAAAAGAGGTTATTCACAAAATTTTATTCATAAAAAAACTAAAGTGCGATTTGGCTTACATCCCTATTTAGTATAAAACATGAAAATAAGTAAAAATAGAAAAATGTGAACTAAGAATAGAAACTATTATTCGACGTTAGAAACTCATTAGAATCAACGGCTAGTGATTCTAACTTCTATAACTCAATTTATTGCCAAAACAAAACTATCCTAAAATAGCAAAAGTACCATTTTGACCCATAAACGATGGAATTTGGCTGAAAATGGCAAAATCATTGTAAAAAGTGTGCATTAAATATATCAACATTTTCTTTCAGGAATGTCCAGCCTTGCGCGATTCTGATACCATTGACAATTTCGTTAATGCCTGTTGTGTCTCGTTTAGTACCACTTGGGATTTTGACCGTCCAAAGCAATCCACTACTTGTTCTACATCACTCTCTCATAACCACGGTCTCTCAGAACTTCTCTATCCTGAGTATTTTGTTGGAGTGGATTTTTTAATTCCCTCTACAAACTCAGATGAAATCAATACCAAAACTAAAAGAACAAATATATGATACATAATTCTGTATCAAAAATTTGATACAAAAAGTCACTCAAATTGCCATGTGGCATAGTTTTCGGGCTCACTAATCCACGAAAATTGTCCCACATCTTGATGGACCTACATACTAAAACTCAGTTTGATTGGTAATTTATAATTGTTGGATTTATGTACTTTTTCATCATGGGCTTGAAACCAAGAAATGAAATTTTTTAATGGGGTGAAAACCTCATATCTCAACCTCCCAAGGTCAATCTTGGGATATCACAACTATTCAAGGAAAATTGATCACGTGTAGTCTGTAATCATAAAGATGTCGAACAAAATACATGTCGTAAGAAATATTTTCATATTATTGTTGGCGTAATTCTATTTGACATAAAACATACATGTAACCATTCCTACGAGTGATAGTGTAGCTTTGAGAATGCCGTGGCATGTATCCCTCATTGGTTACGTGAAGTGTGAAAGATGAGGACTCTAAAGATTGATGAATGAGTCATCTGAGGCACTGCAAGAATCAGACGGTTGACGGTTGAGTCATCTGAAGAACTGTAATTTGTCTGTTAAAGATCGTATTCACTCGCATAGGAAGGTAAGTGTCCTAGTGGCCGTAGGAATAGTGTTTTAATATAAAATATATTGGCTAAACTTTGTCACAGGCAAGACCCAAGTCCAGGTCATCTGTTAGGCCTTGAAAATGATTAAGGGGAAGTCCAATCGATTGGACCATATGAGACAAAACTTCCTAAATGACCAATAGATTGGACCCTGAGTACAATCTTCTAGAATTTAAAGAATAACTTTTTTAAGGACCAATCGATTGGACACCGTGTACAATCGATTTGATTGACGAACAAAAACCCATCTGAGCAGTACAATTAATTGGACTCAATGTACAATCGATTGGACTGAGTGTCCGATCAATTGGACTTGATATCCAATCGATTGGACTTAGAAGAATTTATCAAAATTCAAATCTAATTTTTGTGGTCCCACTCCCCCAGTACTAGTTCGACCTAGGGCTTCAATTCTCTAATAAATAAAGCCTCCCTTGTGCTTTATCAAACATGTAATAGATGACAAAAATAGTGAGTGAAACTAGGGTTTTTTCGTGTCATTGGATTTGGAAACCCTAATTTCAACACAAATTTGTAGTTATCCGAGACTTTAATCCTGCAAAATTAGACAATTCTTGCACAGTGGAAAGTCGGAGTCGTATCCGCACTCTGGATTAGTCGGGTTAGCACAACTCTGAACATAAAATGATGAATTTTTTGCTAGAAGAGCATGGACATGAGAGATGAGGGGTGAGAGTGGTGATGGATTTAAGATTAAAACTTGATTGATTTTTTTTTTTCAATACTTAGAGATTAACAAAGCTAATTATTTTATTGAAATAAAATGAAGAACAAAATAAACTCTAAATATTACTTGAATTTATTCATTGATGCTTAAACAATATTCATTACAATCTATCATCAATTCAAATGAAACTAAAAGTAGAAATAGAAATCAATAACTGAAATAAAACTAGAGAGAGAAAGAAGAGAGAGATAGAGAAAGAGACCTAATCCTAGAGAAAAGGCTAGAGAGAGAAAGAAAGTAGAGAGATCTAGAGAGAGAAAGTATTTAGAGTTTTATAGAGAGAGATGGAAGAAAATAGAGAGAGAAAGTGATAAAGAGAGAAATAGAGGTTTAGAGAGAGAGAGAGAGAAAAAAACTTTACCGTTGTGCATGGGAGGAGGTTTTGATATTCACTCAAAAGTGCTTATTTTAAGTAATTATCCTTTTAGCGTTATCGCACTCTCCTATGTAAAATGCTCTATTTATCTACTTTTCTACGTTATAGTCTATTTCATTGCGCAGAATACACTTTTCTGGATGAAATGATATATTTGCATGCATTAAACGCATTTCTAGAAGTCTAGGTATAAAGACGTTATGATCAAGTCTCATTACGTGCTTTTTTCTTGCAGAAAACTTGATCGGGCTATTCTCGAGACTTATGGGCCCACGATCAACCACAGAAGCCTAATATCAAAGCTTGAAGAGCGACAGGCTATGACTAGAAGATATGGGCCAAATATGGGCTGAATAAGAGGACCAAAAAGTCAGCCCAAAGAACGAAGAGAGTAGGAGAGCCAATGACCAAGAGACGGACCAAAGTGTTTAAAGCCACATGAGTCAGCAAGGAATGATGGTCTACTCTACTGGAGAAGTGTGAGGATGGTCACAGTGAAGACCAGGGTTCCAGACCCTCTACCAATACTTTTGTCTTCATTTTCTGATATTTTCTATCTCCTCCCCCTAATTTTCTATCTCATCTCTCCTTATTCTCTCTCTCTTCATCTCTCGGTCCTCGGATCTACTGACCTAACCCCAAAACTCCTACCCGTTGGCTCTGTCTCATCTCCCTTAGCTTTTTGACTGTTGGATCTTCAATCGAACCGTTGGATCTTCCACCAGACCGTTGGATCTCTCTAGATCCGTCGATCTTCCAATCTGGGTCCCAATCAAGTCACCATCCATCCGATCGTCATCAAATTGTCTGTCACATCATCTTGTGAGACGATGGACATCATCAATCCTTGTGGACTAGTAGTCGGGCCCATCATCATCGACTCGTGGCCCGACCATTTAGTGGACCTCGCGATTTTAAAATGCTTTAAATTAATTATTTTTAAATAAAAAGGGGGGTCCACTAAATGGAAAAATTCCCCAAAGAAAAGTAAGGTTTTACTTAAAAAAAAAATATTTTTTTTATTTCAAAAAAATCTCTAATTTTCATTAATGGAAACTAGGGAGCTTTAAAAGGGGAGAAGAGAGGGTTCTTTGGAACCCTAATCCCCCTCCAATCTCTTCCTCTCCTTCCCCAAAACCCTTCCCCACATTTTCCTCTCATTCTTTTCCTTCTTTTTCTTCTTTCTCTTCTTCATCTTCTTCATCTTTTCCTTTGCCGGAGTTGCAGGCAGCAACTCCGACCGCCTGCAAGATCTCCTCTTTTAGATAAAAATTTTATTTCTTCAAAATATTTTATCTTGATGACTTATCCTTTCTTCAGCTTTTAATGATTATTTTTTTGAAAAAAAATGTGTTTGGGAAGCTTAGAAAAATCGTGGATTTTATTGAAAATTTTTGGAAAAATTTGTTTTGGGAAAAATTTCTAAGTATTAGTCTAATCGATTGGACTAAGCAAGCCAATCGATCGGACTCTGTCCAATCGATTAGACAACCCGACTCTTCATTTTATAAAAACCAAAAATAGGTCATTTTCAACCCAAATCAATTGCTCCACCTCCCATACCCCTCCCAATCGATCGTACTTGCCTGATCTACTATTCTATAGGGTTTTTGTGAGGATTTGCTACCTAATGCACCAGTTTCCACTTCACCCTCTTTACCTGTGGGATTTTTTTGGTATTTCCTTCCCTTCTTTGTGCTCATGGCTAATGGCACAAGGCGTAGGAGGCACATAGTGCGCTCTGATGATGATGAGGAAGTAGTTGGTTCTTTGCATCCCAGATAGGCTGCTCGGGTTAGGAGGGAGGATAGACCTTTGTCTTCTCGACCCATGGAGAGAGGAGAGTCATCTTGAGGACAGAAGAGAGCCAGAGAGACCGAGGTCATGCTCATGTAGGTCGCACATCTTCTTCTGAGGTATGTGAGCCAGCTCCTATTTTTATTTTCGAGGGGGCTAGGATTTGGTTTCGTCACTTTTCGCATAGGACTTTCACTACCGAGCGATTTGTTGACCTAGAGGAGATCCAAGGTACTCTACTCCATTCCATTTTTTCATCTAGGCAGTGGTTACCTATTCTTCGTTTGTGTAGTCTCTATTATCCTGTGCTAGTTCAAATCTTTTATGCAAACATTCACTATGTTCAGTATGACGATGAGAGTCATTTATCCTTTGAGACCTATGTCTCTGGGGTTTGTATGACTATTACTCCTGATTTGATATCTACCATTTTGGACATCCTTCGTCACTCTGCCCTTATAGAGTATCTTCCTCGGACTAGAGAGATGACTACTTCTCGTGAGCAGGTATTTGGTCCTCAGCAAACAGATACAGAGATGAGACCTCCGGTTACGCTTGAGTCTCTTCATCATCGCATGGATTTGTACGATCAACAATTTGTATCCTATGAGGAGAGGACTTCACAGCATCTCCAGCGTATTGAGGATCGACAGACTACAGGCCTTGAGCAGATGACTGGTACCTTGACCAGTATACAGAGCTACATGGAGTCATAGTTTTCACAGATGGGATTTGGTACGAGACCTCCATTTCCTGAGCCTGATCGTCATGATGACGCTGGACCTTCTTATTAGGGTGTTTGAGGATCTGCCTAAGTTATTTGTTTTTAGTTTTTGAGCGTATTGTACACAGATAAACTCATTGTATTTTGGGGTTATACTCTACTTTATATTTTTCTTGATATGTACCAGAGTATAAACTAGTTTATTATATGACAGGATGATGCTTGTGGTTATTTTTGTTATATATCATGTTGCACTGTTGCATTTGTACTTCATGACATGCTATATATCTGCTTTATTTCTATATTTGTGACAAAAATGGGGAGATAAAAATCAAAAGAGGTAAACAACTAGATGCATGAAATATGGGGAGAAAAATTTAGGGGAGAAAATCTTATTTATTTTTTCAATTTCTCTACCTTGTATATGTTTCTAATGTGCGATTTATAACACACACTGCATGATTTTAATTATATATTTTTGTCGACGATATTACATGGTATCTTATCTCCGAGATAGATCAAAACAAATATTTATTATCTGTATCTTATCTCCGAGAGTGTGTAAGATAGTAAGTGAATCATGAAAAGGGTTGAGTTGTAATTTTTTTGTTTTCTTTACTCTTTATGTGATTAATGTTTTTATCACAGAATTGTCAAACGGGGAGATTGTAATTAAAGAATAATTTTTTATTCTAGTTTTGGCAAAGATTATGTGTGACATAAACATTCTTGTAACCATTCTTTCGAGCACCAGTGTAGCTTCAAAGATGTCGTAGTACGCATTCTTCGTCGATTATGTGAAGACTAAAAGACGATGATCGCAAGAATTAGACGGTTGAAGACTTGAGTCATCTGAGTAACTGCTATTCGCTTGTTGAAGACTGTGTCCCTCGCAGAGGAAGGTAAGTGACTTAGTGACCATAGGAATAGGTAATTAAAATCTTGTTAATGGTTGAACTAAGTTGAAGGACTAACCCAAGTCAAATTCATGCTCAAAGAAATAAAAATATTAAGGAAAGTCTAGTCAATTGTCAAATTTCACATCCAATTTTTGTGGTCCCACTTCCCCACTACTTGCACGACCTTGGGGTTCTATATTCTTATAAATAAAGCACTCTCGAGCTAAACAAATTCCACAATAAAAGATAAAAGAGTTAGCTTTCTATATTAAGAATAGTCTTTGTTTTGAAGAAAGAAAGCCATATCCTTCAATATTTACCTTGTAAGGTTTTCTCTTCCGAAGATCAAAGCCGAGAGGTTAATCCTTACTCTGCCTAGGTTTTCCATTTAAAACCTTAACCTAGTAGTCAGAGAGTACCAGGGTGTACTGAATCCTTCACCTTCAGTAGAGATTGTCATGTGAGAATTATGATCGGGGTGTACTGACTGAAGGCAGGTTTGGGTTGTACCAAACTGAACAAGAAGCAAAGGCTTCATGATTGGAAGGGTGAAAGTAGGATTTTTCCGTGTCGTTGGTTACGGAAACCCTAATCTCAATACATTTGTAATTTTTATCCGATTATCCTGCAAAATTGATAGATTTGTATAGGGATTCGTGTCGGATGTCGATCCGCACTCGGGATTAGTCGGATTAGCGCGAATAAGAACATAAAATGACAGATAATATACAAGAGAAAAAAGGAGAATGATGGAAGAGATGAGAAGGGCGAGTCGATTTAAAACACATCCAAATAAGATCCAGAGAAGACTAAAATTATCGAAATCAAATTGCATTAATCAAACTGTTGCTTACATGAAATAAATGACAGAAATAAATAAAGCGGTAAATCTATTCTAGAAAGCATGTAAGAAAGCATGTAAAAAGAGATTTTAGAGAGAGAGGAAGAAGGTAGAGAGAGAATTTTCACACCTCGGTCGTTTACCGGCCGACAAGGTAGAGGTGAGAGAAAAACTCACCCTCTTGCATTCACCGAACGGAGTCGGCGGTGCAAAAAGGCGATCAGCCTGGGGATGTAAGAGAAGAGAGAGAAAGTACCTCTTGAGACTTACCTGAGGTTATATCGGCAACGTGATGGAGGAGATTGCCAATGATGGTGATCGGCCATTCATGATGTATGATGGTTGACCAATGAAGGTGGTCCACTTGTTGGCCAATGATGATGAGTTGGGCAGCAACACACTAAGGACACGGCCAAGAGTAGAGGTTGTGTACGTGACTGGCTGCTGGTTGTGCATGTATGCACAGTTGAGGAGCCCGGAAAAATGAACACGGCCCAAAGAGTGCTTGGGAGGAATTCAGTCAAACATGCACAAGGAGATGTGCTGGCCATGGAACACCGACTCTAAGGGCAGCATGCACAGTGGGTGATGGAAGGAGATCGCCAAGGTGTTGTCCGAGTGCAGGTCAAAGGAGATCATGGCTGGCAGCAAAGAAGAGAACATCTCCTTGTAGTTGTAGGTGCTGGTTGGAAAGGTGGAGATGGATCTCCCACAGTAGATCCGTGGAGCATTGTAAACGGTGGGATCTCACTGCCAAGAAGTAGGCGTGAGGTGTAGAGCTTTGGTGAGGAAGATAGCAAAGAGGTGGGCGTTGCCCATTGAGAGGAAACGGTGGTGCTCCGGCCAAGAGTTGCAGGTTGGCTGGAACTTCCAGGCTTGCACACGGTATGGAGAAGTGGTTGCTGGTCCGCTTGCAGGTAGAAGACAGGGGATCCCGAACCAAACACGGTGGAGTCAGTTGCCGGAGTTGCAGGTTGGCTGGCCGGAGTGCTGCAACGTGAAAGAAGTTGGAAGATAGAATGCTTGGAGGATGGACCACTGGTTCACCGGAAGGAAGGAGAACTGCAAGGCAGTGGAACACGGCCTAGGAGAGGCCTGCCATTACTGAGGTGAGAGAGGAGGAGGTGCAGGTCGTCGGCTTTTAATGGAGTTCGCCGGAGTTGCAGGTTGCAACTCCGGTGATCTTGAATTCTTTTTTTTTTTTTTTTTTCTTTCTTTTTTTTTTTTTTTAGAAGAAGATGGCTTTGAGAGAAGAGAGGGCTGAGAGGGAGTTCAGGGCAGCAATGGAAGATGAGAGAAGAACCGTGGGCAACACTTCGTGATGGTTGTGGTGAAACTTCACCACCGGTTTTCATGGTGCCTGCCGGAGAAGAGGAGGAGAAGACCGGAAGTCGTTGCTGGTCAGTCCAACGTGATGCACAGGTGCGTCTAGGTCTGTAACGGCAAGGAATGGAGAGCTACTGGGGACATGCTTGCACCGTGGGGATCCCGAAGAGGAGAGCACCGTTAGATTGATAAGTTGGCCGGAGTTGCAGGTCTGCAACTCCGGCGTTGAAGCTTGTAGGTGGAGGAGGCGGACGTGCAACAGGTTGCTTGGCAGCATGGCTAGATGATGTTGCCGTGGGGATCAACGGTGAAGGATGCAGCGTTGGTGTGGACGCTTGCTGCTGTTGCACTTGTATTGGACGGCCGTTAATGGCAGCTGAAAGTAGGTTTTTTTTCCGCGTCGTTGGTTTCGGAAATCCTAGATCTCAACAATATTTGTAATTATCCGATTCTTTTTCACTCAAATCCTGCAAAAATCACAGGGTTGTACAGTGGCTCGTGTCGGATGTCGATCCGCACTCGGGGTTAGTTTGCGTAATTCAACGACATGAAATGACGGATTTTTATCAAGAAAACATGGAGAGGTGAGAATGGTGATGGATTTAAAACATTCTTAGTGATTTTTAGAGAGAGAAATTACCACAAATAATCAAAAACACAAAAGTAAACTAACAAATGCAAAAATAATAATTTTATTCATCCTCAATGAGTCTTACAAAATCAAACTAAATTCAAAAATTAACCTAGAAAACCATAAAAATTAGAGAGAGAAATGAGAAAATGTAGAGAGAGAAACATCGAAGAAGGCTATCCTAGAGAGAGAAAATATGGGGGAGAGAGAAAGTGGAGAGATCTAGAGAGAGAAGAGAACTCTTACCTTGGAGTGGAGACGAATCAGCAAGGATGGGCAGCAACTAAAGACAAGAAGCTTTACCTCCTCCCACCTTCATTCTTCTTTACTCTTTTTTTTTTTTTTTTTTTTTTTTTTTTTTTTTTTTTTTTTTGGTTTTATTTTCTTGAGAAGATGAATATCAAGGAAGGAAAGAACGGTTTCAAGAGGTGGAGTGTATCAAGGGGGGAAGATGGAACGTGAATCCAGCCATGGGGAGTGACGGCTTGGGCTTTTGTGAGAAGGTGGAATGGGCGTGGAGGAGATGAGAACGTGGGAGTGTGAGTGGGAGACGTTGGTGATGGTTCCGGCAGAGGTGAGTTGCAGTGTTGAAGATGGAGTGCAGATTCCGGCGAGCTTCTCGCCGGAATCAATGGCAAGAGGCGGTGAAATAGGTGCAGCAGGCTGGTCTTCCACGAAATGGTGTTGCAGCAGCAAGTGGACGTGGTGAGGTGCAGGTCCGTTGGTGGAGCAGCTAGCTGTTTGTGAAGATGGGGTGGTGGACAGCGAAGTGGAGGAGTGATAGGCTATGCGTGGTAGTGCAGGTTGGTGACGGCTTAAAGAGCCGTTGGTTGGAGTTGAAGGTTGACTGCTAATGGAAGGATGAACGTGGAGTATTGCTGATGGTTGTTTGGCAGGTGCTAGGTGAGAAAGGATGAGAAACTTTCGTCTGGTTCAGTCAAGCTTGCAGATGTGCCAGCATGAAGAAGAAGAAGAAAGCTTGAGAGATCAATACGTTGAGAGGCGTCCACGGTTGTGGAACTTGGTGTTTGCAGGTTGCAGTTCAGCGTCTTGTAGATGACGCCAAGAGGGAGAAAGTGGTATACACCGGTGTGGCGAGGAGGAGCAGCACAAGAAGTAGAGCTTCACGACTTCCCACCTTCCATCCTCTCTTCTTCTACTCTTTTCTCTTTTTTTTATCCTTTTTTCTGGTTTTCTTTTCTTTTGTGAAAGGAGATAAGGGAGAAGAACAAAAGATGAGGACGGCTGGGGTTTGAGAGAAAGACAGCTTAGGGTTTTCAAAACGTGGTGAGTAGAAAGATGGGAGAGAGTGAGATTAGGGTAAAAACGTGGAGAGTTATTTTTGGAGGAGGCGTCCCAATGCAAAAGGAAAGAGTGGGTTTCCTTTTATGGAGGAAACGGTTTGGGCCAAAATAGAAATCAGGGAGGAAGAGAGACGGTCAAGAGAGAGAGAGCTCCCTTCTCTTTCTCCTCTTGTGGACCCCACTATGTGATGGGCAACAAATACATGGGAATTAATCCCATGCATTTTCAAATGGCTTGGCCTCTTTACACATTGCTAAGCCCATGGGCCCTTACCTTAGCACTTCAGCAAGTGCATGGCTGCCCCCTTTGCCTCATGGCCTTGCTGCCACCCTTGCAATATGGACCCCACTTTAGCAACTTCAGCTTCTACTTGTCTTTTCCTTCCCTTGGTCCAACTTGTCCTCTCCCCAATAAGGTGAGATGCACCCTATCAATACCTCCAATGGAGGATATTTCTTTGTGTAGTAGATTATCCGTCCACCCTCTTCTTCATTAGGTAGGATATTATCCCATGCATCTTTAGCTTCTTGTCCATTGGAGTTTTATTTTTGGTTCTAGGATATGGGCTTGGGCCCATTGAAGCTAATGAGAAGTTGTTCTCCACAAAACTATCAAGATCTTTTGAATTTCATGTTGTCTCATGCTATGAGGTCCCCACTTGCCCTGCAACTTGTATAGCCTTGGCCCACATATATCTTTGGCTCGTTACCTCGGCCAATCCATGGAATCATGTGTCGCAATTTGTGTGTCCACTGGCTCTTTGATTATCCTTTGGCTCGGCCTACTCTTGGCGCATATCTTCTTGCCTTAGCTTGTTAGGCTATTTCAGCTTTGATAATGACTTTTGTGGTCGATTTTGGGCCCGCATGCCATCAACATTTCCCAATTAGTGCTCTTGGTCTTTGACTTGGTCTTCTGCATGCTTTACCAATTGAGCAAGTCCTCATCTTGTGTTAGTTGATAAGCTTTAATCTCCTTAGTCTCTTCTTTGAGGGCTTGCCTCTCCTTCTCTCTTAATCTTCTCTCAGGCTTTTCCGACTCTCTGGCTCTCCCGTCTTTGGCCTACATCTTTTTGTCCAAGTCCACTGGCTCTTTATGCTTTGATTAAAGGCATTGTAGGTTGATTGTGGGCCCACCAGTCTTGAGAACCGTCTGATCGGGTTTCCTGCGACAAAAGAAGCGCGTAATGAGACTCAATCAGAACGGCTTTATATCTAGACTTCCAAAAATGTGTTTAATGCATGCAAATATACCATTTCGTCCAGAAAAGTGTGTTTTACGCAATGAGATAGACTCTTACGTAGAAAAGTGGATAATTAGAGCAGTTTTACGTAGGAGAGTGCGATAACGCTAACAGGATAAGTGCTTAAAATAAGCACTTTTGAGCGAATATCAGCAGCACCGCCTACAAGTTGCAGGTTGAACGGTGGAGGATGAAGACAGTCCATGGCTGGTCCCTACACCTTCAAGAAGAGATGGAAGAAGTTGAGGGTCCGTTTTGGTGAGAGAGAAGGGAGAAAAGGAGAGAAGATGAGAGGGTTTTTGGAGCCATGAAGAGAGATATATGGAGCACGTGGAGGAGAGACGATGCTGTAACGGCTTGGGCTTTTCTCCTTCCAAAAATAGTGATGGACGCCCCCCCCTTTAACGTTTTAGGGTTTTGGTCTTCTTAATGGATGGCCATCCAGCTATCCAATGGCCACGTTAGCAAGATTCTATTAAAATCTATTGCCCCACACTCCATGCTCTTGATTCATTCACCGATCCAGCATCCTTCTTGATTGTATATGCATTCCTTTTGTATTGCGTCCATGTTCAACATTTTATGGAAAGTCATCCAGCTTCTAACGTTTTTCAAACGATGGAAATCTCTAGATTCGGTCCACTTGTCCCATGCATAGCTCTTCAACCAATCTTCCTCTTTCTAAGATATCACAACCACTATCTGTCTACTATTTCCTTCATCACAGTTAATCAAAATCTTTGTCCACACTAGCCAGGGTTCAATGACATTTTTAAGACCATGGGCCCCAACTTCCATACCGTGCAAGTCCACTTTTCTAATGTTCACCGTGAATGGTCAAACTTTCTTCCATAGGAGGTTAATACCGTGTACCCACTTGCTTCAACACCATGGCCCGCACGTTGGTCCAATTTTTGGTCTTCGGCTTCCTTGGACTTTCCTACCCATATGGTCGGTCTCCACTTTATTTTGGTTCTTGCTGACTGATCATAGGCCCGTAAGTCCTTAATCTTCTGATCGGGGTTTCCTGTAAGTCATCTCAGTCCACACTCTGCTTGGATTTAGGCTGTTCCGCTCTCTTGATTCTTGGTCCGACTATGCGATTCTCCGGCTCGACTCGTACTCGGTCCACATCTTCTCGCTGGTTCTTTAAGCTAATGAGCTTCTATAGTCGATCACTGGCCTGAATATCTCGAGGTGTGTCCGATCGGGTTTCCTGTAACAATGAAAGCACGTAATGAGACTCTATCAGAATGACTTCATGTCTAGACTTCCGAAAATGTGTTTAATGCATGCAAATATACCATTTCGTCCAGAAAAGTGTGTTCTACGCAACACAAGAGACTCTTACGTAGAAAAGTAGATAAATAGAGTATTTTAACGTAGGAGAATGCAATAACGCTAACAGGATAATTGCTTAAAATAAGCACTTTTGAGCGAATATCACAACCCCCAACCAGCATATTGCCAATCCTTGGCAATTAGTGCGAAATAAATGAGCTTAAAAGGGCTCTGCACATGCTGCACACTTTTTCATATTAGCTCCGGGAAAACACCGTTCGTCAAACCATTGAATGGATGCAAAAACAGTTACATGCTAGCGAAGAGTTGGAAAGTTTTGGCAAGACTACAGACTGATAATCATGACCCAGAATAGTCAGACTCTGCGTGTGTGTGTGCTCAACATTCTCATCATCCGACAGTAAAGATTTCCAGATCACCTCTAAGTTTTTCTGCCTCGACCTCAAATCTCACATGTTTAGCACTCAGAATAGAATCACACAAGAAGGGTTTTCTTCTTTTCTCTCAATTTATATGTGAGGAGATGTATTTAATATAAAGAGGCAAAAGATCTCACATATGTTTTATTTGAAGGAAGGACATCTTTAACAGAAGATCTCATGATTGGAATACCACTTCACTCGGGAACGTCAGATCAAACTCTATAGCTTCTCCTTCTCCAATCTCCACATTTTATGATCGTACTATCCTAGAATCAAGTAGGACTTTCCTGGGTTGTAATGAGGCTTAGGTCAGGTGTAGAGAGATAAAGGAATGCAGGATTTCAAAGATCTTGAGAGGATATTGTCATTTTCTTGCATTTTTCCTGCGACATAACACCATTATCTGGTTCTTTTTCCTTTTTTCGTATTTTTCTCTTTTTCTTGATATTTCTGAGACTGCTCAATTTCTTTTCAGCTCTTCTTCATACTTTCTTTCTATATTTTGTTTTTGGCTTGAACCACTTTCTTTTCCTTTTGATTCTTCTTCTTTACTTTTCTTTTTCACGGTACACCCACATCAGTTATTCTTTTGTCCATCTCAAAATAAGGGTAGCCAGTCATGTTTCGTAGCTAGACTGGATTTTAGGTTGATGGGTTTACAAAGAAAAGGCTTTTATAGAATGGCTCAAGGGGTTTCTAGTGAAGTATAATTCAGGTGAGTAAAAAGGCTGAATGGTTTAGAAAAATGGCCTAAATCATTTTCTAGGGTTTGCACTATCATGTATACTGTCTTGACTGGATACAGAGAAGGTTCTGTCGTAATAATCCAATGTTGATGTCGTTCCGAGTTTTATGATCGAAGCAAAAGATAATGAGATCTCTCAACGAATATTGCGGGCATGAAGAATAGTGAGTCATCCATTGACTCAGGATTATTGTATAACTCTCTGAAATGATTAAAGGCTCGAAAGCTCACTGGGTTAGGTCTCCACAATTCTTCTCACAGGATCTCTAGAATTTCCAAACTTAGGATGATTTTGATGTTGATAGTGTACAATTGTGCCGAATCTGAGTTTTTCTGAGTTTTCAAACCTGCTGTAGTCGCGCTTTACTTGACTCAAAGCTAACCTTAAACAAAAATTGACATCCTCAATACTGACTTAACGGAGGTTTTCAGCTAATCAAAGTCAGGGTATTTGACACATTTTTTTGAAATTCTAGAAAACTTTTGGAGAACATCGGAAATTACCCCAAAAACAACTTTTTCTTTTTTTTTTTATTTTTTTTATTTTTTTTTATTTTTATATCTATATCTATATTTATCAAAAGGAATACATGAGTTTTGGTAAATACCCACCCCCAACCAAAATATAGCACCGTCCTCGGTGCTCATGACCGGGACATAAAATGATGTAAAATCGGTGACGATGATGCAAAGGTTCAGGGAGGATGTTACCAAGTCGGCAGAAACTCGACAGCGTGTGGTACCTGATGATCGGAAGAATGAATGTACCTATATTTCCAGAGATATAACAGTAATAACAAATGCATGAGACTAATGTACTCTAGGAATACTGGAATTGCCTTTCCGAAAGCGCTAAGTTTTATGTCTTCAGCCAGACACAATGGGGGTGATAAGCACCCCCAACCAATTTGAAACATAGGGAGACTGAGTGAGTCATCAGTCATCCAGCTCATCAGTTGGAGCAGGAACGCTTCCAATCGAGCTAACCCAACCCAGCAGTAGTACAGGTAGGTTCTTCTCAGTTAAGACTGAGAGGGTTCTCTGGCCGTTGTTAGCAGAGCCGCAAACTCATAAAGAGGAGCGGGTATGGGAGAACAGTAATGGGTTTCTCATCAGTAAGAGACCTAGCAAGGGATTCTCTGACCATGGTTAGCAGAGCCGAAGACACAATGTGTATCGGGGATGGATTTAGTGGAGCAGACTCCAGTGGGGTTGACAGTAAGCACCCCTATCCAGTATAAAATGCAGTGGGACTGAAATGATCATCAGTCGTAAGAGATTGGATCGATGAGATCCGTCTGCCTGGTCTCTCATCAGTAAGAGACCAATGGCAAAGGAAGAGTGTTGAAGATTGAAGGACTCTCAGATCGAGTCAAACAATGGGGCAGTTGAACCCATATAAATAAGCTTCAAATTAGGTTACAAAGAGACACTGGGTTTGAGATCCTAAATGATGCACATAGAGCAAGCAAGATAATCCTATGCCTAAAATAAATCAGGATAAGTTGGAGGATTTATCTTGTTAGTTTCTGGGGTATGGTAGATTATGACAGTGGGCGGACCACTGGTTTATTTTGTTAACCGCCGGACTAACTTTGTCGCTCTTAGGTTCTCACCAGGCTACACTCTTCAAAGCGAATCCTTTAGTACTGACTCTAGTCAACAACAAGGCAATCCGAAGCCTAGACAGACGTGCGGCACAATGGCTGTCTTAAGTACGTCCCAGACTAACCGGATTGGTCAAGTGTTTAAGAAGAGTGTTCCCTCGGGTTAAGCTAGGGTTGGTGCGTGTTCCTAGTCCACACGTAACTAACCGCCGAATAGTCCAAGATGCCACATAGAGCTCAGTGTACTTGAGTAGCAGGGACTTATGGGTGTGTTAGACAACAGGGACCCGCGCTCGTGGTCTTATTTCGATTGGATGTTAAGCGGGTTCGCTTTGTGTGGATTTTTCCTCGAACACCGGGCTAATTGGCTCTACTCTTGATTCTTTTTAATTAAATGGAGCCTTGGGATCAAATCAGATGGAATGATGAGGTGGGTGATGAAATCCCACCAGTTGTAAAAGAGCTGGGTCTGCTCGATTAATGTTCAATTATTAACGGCCACGCCACGCAAGTCGAATAATATGTATGCGAAAGCAAATAGACAAGCGGCAATGATTCACCCAAATTGCTCTGTATCGCACTCAAGGCGAGGATAGAGACTTACCTCCCGTGGGCCACGCCACGGGGTCGCCTCTTTGGGGTAGGGAGGGGTATCCTTCATGAGCATGGGCCCGACTCCTCCTTAGTGAGCTTTCGCTCCCTACCCGCAGTTAGATTCGCAATCCTGCATACGAATTAGTATATGATATGGGTCTAGGGTGTGGGAATATTTTGTTGGAATGTCCCTGCCTAGGGTGGGTAAGCAATCAATCAATTAATTAGGCAGGGTAAATTGGAAAGTTACTATTCATGAGAGTTGACTAAACAACTATCAACCCCCTAATAGACCTTTCCAATTTAAGAGTTTCTCCAAGTTAGGAAAATTCCCTAAAAGTAGAAGTTTCCTAAATCTGAAAACTTACTAAACTTAGGGTTTCTTCCTGTGTTGGAAACCTTCCAAAAAGGGGACCTTCCATAGTTAGAAATCCTCTAAAAATAAGAATTGCTAATTATGGAATTTCGTCCGATTTGGAAACTATCCAAATAAGCTTAATTCCAATTTGAAATTCCCCAAGAATGGAAACCGTGCAAAAATGGAAATTTCCCGATTCGGGAAGTATCCAAAAATGCAATCTTCCCATATGCGAATATCCTAAAATGTGCAGAAATAGAAACTACCATTTTTCAATTTTTTTTTGATTTTTTTGGTATTATTCACTTAATCTAGGGTTTCTAAAAAACCTTAGAACAAGATCTAGCAGTTGATATGGAAAGTAGTAAAATTCCTAAATTATTACAACTTTGCACTCGACCTTCCGAGGCATTAAAAATAGTAATTTAAAAGACTGCTAAAAATCACTAAAAACAAAAAATAGAAAGTTTCCCGAAAAGGTCAGGCTGGCCAAATTGAGCAGCTTTTCGCTTCAGCAACTTTCCAATTCCGTCTTTACGTCCTTTTTCGCACTCCCGAACACCCGAGCGGCAGCGGCGCCATTTGAAAGTAGGATTTTTCCGTGTCGTTGGTTACGGAAACCCTAATCTCAATACATTTGTAATTTTTATCCGATTATCCTGCAAAATTGATAGATTTGTATAGGGATTCGTGTCGGATGTCGATCCGCACTCGGGATTAGTCGGATTAGCGCGAATAAGAACATAAAATGACAGATAATATACAAGAGAAAAAAGGAGAATGATGGAAGAGATGAGAAGGGCGAGTCGATTTAAAACACATCCAAATAAGATCCAGAGAAGACTAAAATTATCGAAATCAAATTGCATTAATCAAACTGTTGCTTACATGAAATAAATGACAGAAATAAATAAAGCGGTAAATCTATTCTAGAAAGCATGTAAGAAAGCATGTAAAAAGAGATTTTAGAGAGAGAGGAAGAAGGTAGAGAGAGAATTTTCACACCTCGGTCGTTTACCGGCCGACAAGGTAGAGGTGAGAGAAAAACTCACCCTCTTGCATTCACCGAACGGAGTCGGCGGTGCAAAAAGGCGATCAGCCTGGGGATGTAAGAGAAGAGAGAGAAAGTACCTCTTGAGACTTACCTGAGGTTATATCGGCAACGTGATGGAGGAGATTGCCAATGATGGTGATCGGCCATTCATGATGTATGATGGTTGACCAATGAAGGTGGTCCACTTGTTGGCCAATGATGATGAGTTGGGCAGCAACACACTAAGGACACGGCCAAGAGTAGAGGTTGTGTACGTGACTGGCTGCTGGTTGTGCATGTATGCACAGTTGAGGAGCCCGGAAAAATGAACACGGCCCAAAGAGTGCTTGGGAGGAATTCAGTCAAACATGCACAAGGAGATGTGCTGGCCATGGAACACCGACTCTAAGGGCAGCATGCACAGTGGGTGATGGAAGGAGATCGCCAAGGTGTTGTCCGAGTGCAGGTCAAAGGAGATCGTGGCTGGCAGCAAAGAAGAGAACATCTCCTTGTAGTTGTAGGTGCTGGTTGGAAAGGTGGAGATGGATCTCCCACAGTAGATCCGTGGAGCATTGTAAACGGTGGGATCTCACTGCCAAGAAGTAGGCGTGAGGTGTAGAGCTTTGGTGAGGAAGATAGCAAAGAGGTGGGCGTTGCCCATTGAGAGGAAACGGTGGTGCTCCGGCCAAGAGTTGCAGGTTGGCTGGAACTTCCAGGCTTGCACACGGTATGGAGAAGTGGTTGCTGGTCCGCTTGCAGGTAGAAGACAGGGGATCCCGAACCAAACACGGTGGAGTCAGTTGCCGGAGTTGCAGGTTGGCTGGCCGGAGTGCTGCAACGTGAAAGAAGTTGGAAGATAGAATGCTTGGAGGATGGACCACTGGTTCACCGGAAGGAAGGAGAACTGCAAGGCAGTGGAACACGGCCTAGGAGAGGCCTGCCATTACTGAGGTGAGAGAGGAGGAGGTGCAGGTCGTCGGCTTTTAATGGAGTTCGCCGGAGTTGCAGGTTGCAACTCCGGTGATCTTGAATTCTTTTTTTTTTTTTTTTTCTTTCTTTTTTTTTTTTTTTAGAAGAAGATGGCTTTGAGAGAAGAGAGGGCTGAGAGGGAGTTCAGGGCAGCAATGGAAGATGAGAGAAGAACCGTGGGCAACACTTCGTGATGGTTGTGGTGAAACTTCACCACCGGTTTTCATGGTGCCTGCCGGAGAAGAGGAGGAGAAGACCGGAAGTCGTTGCTGGTCAGTCCAACGTGATGCACAGGTGCGTCTAGGTCTGTAACGGCAAGGAATGGAGAGCTACTGGGGACATGCTTGCACCGTGGGGATCCCGAAGAGGAGAGCACCGTTAGATTGATAAGTTGGCCGGAGTTGCAGGTCTGCAACTCCGGCGTTGAAGCTTGTAGGTGGAGGAGGCGGACGTGCAACAGGTTGCTTGGCAGCATGGCTAGATGATGTTGCCGTGGGGATCAACGGTGAAGGATGCAGCGTTGGTGTGGACGCTTGCTGCTGTTGCACTTGTATTGGACGGCCGTTAATGGCAGCACCGCCTACAAGTTGCAGGTTGAACGGTGGAGGATGAAGACAGTCCATGGCTGGTCCCTACACCTTCAAGAAGAGATGGAAGAAGTTGAGGGTCCGTTTTGGTGAGAGAGAAGGGAGAAAAGGAGAGAAGATGAGAGGGTTTTTGGAGCCATGAAGAGAGATATATGGAGCACGTGGAGGAGAGACGATGCTGTAACGGCTTGGGCTTTTCTCCTTCCAAAAATAGTGATGGACGCCCCCCCCTTTAACGTTTTAGGGTTTTGGTCTTCTTAATGGATGGCCATCCAGCTATCCAATGGCCACGTTAGCAAGATTCTATTAAAATCTATTGCCCCACACTCCATGCTCTTGATTCATTCACCGATCCAGCATCCTTCTTGATTGTATATGCATTCCTTTTGTATTGCGTCCATGTTCAACATTTTATGGAAAGTCATCCAGCTTCTAACGTTTTTCAAACGATGGAAATCTCTAGATTCGGTCCACTTGTCCCATGCATAGCTCTTCAACCAATCTTCCTCTTTCTAAGATATCACAACCACTATCTGTCTACTATTTCCTTCATCACAGTTAATCAAAATCTTTGTCCACACTAGCCAGGGTTCAATGACATTTTTAAGACCATGGGCCCCAACTTCCATACCGTGCAAGTCCACTTTTCTAATGTTCACCGTGAATGGTCAAACTTTCTTCCATAGGAGGTTAATACCGTGTACCCACTTGCTTCAACACCATGGCCCGCACGTTGGTCCAATTTTTGGTCTTCGGCTTCCTTGGACTTTCCTACCCATATGGTCGGTCTCCACTTTATTTTGGTTCTTGCTGACTGATCATAGGCCCGTAAGTCCTTAATCTTCTGATCGAGGTTTCCTGTAAGTCATCTCAGTCCACACTCTGCTTGGATTTAGGCTGTTCCGCTCTCTTGATTCTTGGTCCGACTATGCGATTCTCCGGCTTGACTCGTACTCGGTCCACATCTTCTCGCTGGTTCTTTAAGCTAATGAGCTTCTATAGTCGATCACTGGCCTGAATATCTCGAGGTGTGTCCGATCGGGTTTCCTGTAACAATGAAAGCACGTAATGAGACTCTATCAGAATGACTTCATGTCTAGACTTCCGAAAATGTGTTTAATGCATGCAAATATACCATTTCGTCCAGAAAAGTGTGTTCTACGCAACACAAGAGACTCTTACATAAAAAAGTAGATAAATAGAGTATTTTAACGTAGGAGAATGCAATAACGCTAACAGGATAATTGCTTAAAATAAGCACTTTTGAGCGAATATCAAAGGGCGCGCTTGGATTCGTAGCGTAGAACCAGAGGACGTGGACGCATCGGTAGTGGGCCTTGGCTAAGGTTGGAAGCTGCATTTGCAACGGTGCTGTATACGTAGGTAACTTCTGTAACTCAACTTTCTAATTAGTGATACTTTCCATCTGGACGTGATTCCATGGTTTTTCCTTGGCTAAGGTTTTCACGTAAAAACTCTTTGTCTTGTGGATATTGTTTGATTGTTTGTTCCGTTAATTGTTTTGATTAACCCGAATGACAAAGAAGATAATATATCACAGAGATATATCTGATTCGAGTCGATTGAGATAATCTTTCAGTTATCAATCAACTTTTTCATTGTCGCATGCGAGTTCATCACTCTACCAGATCAGTAAAACTATTTAGGTTAAAGCAATTTTTAATACCTAATCAACCCCCCCCCTTTCTAGGTATTTTGAGTAAAAGAGAACGGACTATTATTTAATAAAGGTGATCCTTTGCATGACCCATTGGAGTTGCCAACACACCGTTGTACTGGAGATCCTTGTTCCATCTACTACTGCTACTGATAACGGATTGGTTTGATGGATCAAACATCCAATTCGTTTGGCTACATTTAAAATAACAACAGGTCCGTTCTCTTTAATCCAATATACCTAGAAGGTGGGGTTGATTAGGAATTTAAAATTAATTATACCTACACAGTTTTACTGGTTTATGGTAGGGAAACAAAATCGCATGCCTTAGTTGTTTGATAAAAGATTATCACAACCGACTTAAATCGAATATACCTTTGTGGTATATTTTCTTTTTGTCGTTTGGTCTAATCAAGATAGATAGTGGAATACAATCAAACAATCACACATGACAAGAGATTTTTAAGTGAAAACCTTAGCCAAGGAAAAACCACAGGACCACGTCTAGATGGAAAGTATCACTAACTGAAAAGTTAAACGAAACAAAGGTTACCTACACAGCACCGTTGCATATACAGCTTCTAACCTTAGCCAAGGCCTACTGCAGATGCGTCCACGTCCTCTGAATCAACGCTACGAATCCACGCGCACCCTTGTCCGCTTGTTCAGTTTGGTACACCCAAACCTACAGTCGATTGGCTGCTCCGATCTTAATTATCAATACTCTAGCCTTTATCGAAGGTGAAGGATTCAGTACACCCTGAACCCTAGGTTGCTCAAAGGTATTGAGTCACACTGGTACACTCAGGCTACTAGGTCAAATATCTAAGTGGAAGACCTAAGCTGAGGAAAGGATCAAGCACTTGACTTTTGTCATGTCCCAAATCTGGGTATCCAGATCCGACCCAAAAATCCATGGGTCAACCTCATACCCAAACCTAAAGGTGATCTATGAATGCATCCTAATGGTTCAAGTATGACTCTAAACCATTAAGATTCATCCTCAAACAAGTCAATCAATACCACAATTCATAAGTGATTAAACAGATTTTGGTAATTAGCACCAAGAATAAATTATAGAATTAATTATGAAAAAAATACTAAATTAAAATTTTCAATTTTAAACTATATGGCATTAACCCACTATATATAAGGAAGTCTCAAACCAAAATAAATTTTCCTCCCATTTTCCCGTCCTTATAGTGCACCCGGACAGCGCTACAGTAAAATAGCCATCATTTCTTCGTCCGATGTCCGATTTGGCTGTTCCAAAGCCCATTGGATAGCTCTTTGAATTGGCTACGACTCTCATATTGAGGTCAAAGCTCAAAGATGCCATATAAAGGGTCGAAACTAGGTCTATTTGGCTCAGGTTCAGAATAGACTGGTTCGTACTACAGTCAGTGTTTTCGCAATAACTTTCTATACAGAAAGAATATGTGAAAACTGTTTATATCGCTGGACATGACAGACTTTTGAAAAGTCCTTGTGTGACAATCACAAATTCTGTTAGTTATTTTATCGAAAATACGATCTAGGTCGGAAATTATAGTTCTGTCTCATATAGTATTTCTAGTACTTTTAGTCTCTCGAGTCCAAAACTCGATCTAGGTCCATTAAGGGTCGATTTTTCATTATTAACCATTAATCTATTATCATCATATAAATAATATAATGTCAAATCATTATGTTTATCGAATAAAATAACCAAACATCATCTATAAGATAAAAGGTACAAGTTCCCAAAGATAAGCCAGAACAAGCCCGAAATCAAAATCAAAGATAACTAATTTTTATCAATAAAGAGTTTAAAGGACTAGAACTCCTCCGATGCCTCCAAAGGCTCGCCATGATCACCATCCTCATACACCTCATCGTCGGGTACTTCCCACGAAGATTCATCCGTCGGGTTAATGCCCAACTAGTCTGTGCGGTGTCACGAAACACCATGAGTCCAACGGACTCAGTAGTGCAACGGGTAACCCCATGACACTCTTAATCCACATATAAAATTAACTAAACATAATCATAGGAAGCAAGAATAGAATAGAGCATTTGTTGAGCAAGACATAACAATCAATATACAACGAATAGTCTACAAGGTATGCAAAATACGATGACATCCCATCCCAATAACTCAATAACTAATAGGTCTCCATCTCCTTCCCTCACTGAGAGCAGCCTTGTGGCACATCTGCAGGATTGTTTGGGGTCTTTCACCCTAGGGTTTTCTAGCCCTTCTTGCTTAACGACAAAAATAATAAACTTCCTCTCACATAAACCTCCAATGAACATGATATGCATAGTGTAAATCAATGTCAAAATAACCATAACGAGAGGAAGGTTAAGGCCAAAAACATTTTCACCTAGAGGTATTCTCATGATCGATCCACTAATGAAAATTATCTGTAGTTTCCATTAGTGCATGGTCACGGACGTTTTCACTCCTATCCTTCCCTCCAAATCAAAGATCATATACAATAAGGGGGTTGTAAGGAAAGAACAATATAATATTCAGATAAAAAGAAATAGAAGCACATGTGAGTAATTCAAAACAATAATTCAACCACTTCTTACCCATAATGAACATGCTTAGAGAAAATAAAATATGTAAAAGAAGATACGCATGGTTGGGGTTACCTACCTCTTAAATAGACAGTAGATTCGTATTGTGAAGTTTGAAATAATGGTGGAAGGGGAGCTCCACATTTTTTTTGAGTTCTCCGATGCCGTTAATTTCCAACTATGTTGAAGAGGTCGATGAGAGGGTTTGAATGCTAGGTTTTGATCTCTTTTTTTATGGTCGGATGAGGTGTTCTAAGACTTGAAAATGTTCTTTAATGGAGGAAGATGGACAGAAATATGAGAGAGAATGAGAGATTTTTTATGGAGAAATAAGGGAGTGATGGTTTAGGGTTTGTGAAAGCTCCCAAGCCTTAAGGCTTTCTTAAATCAGTTTAGGAAGTAATCTTTAGGGTTTCTATTTTAGGTGAAATTCTTAACTCTCAAAGGGGTGACTTTTTCAACCCTCAAAAGTTTATATTTTAAGTTACTTATGGGTTAAAAATAGGCCCAAGACCCATATGTATCCATTGGGCCTCATTTAATGTTATTCTTAAGTCCAAAAGGCCTTTTAACTTAGCTCTATGGGTCCACCCCACAATTATTACTTATATTAACAATTTAAATACTTATTAATTATAATTATGTCATATTCCCTAAAAAGGTGGTGATTTAATATATATAATATATGTGGGTCCAATACTATATAATAATATACAACAATCATGTATTAATTCAAATAAACTATATTATAAAATTTAAAAGTTCATACAACAAGGTATTGACACATGTCACACACACATAAATCACATGAATAATTTCAGTATAAAAATTCACAAAAATATTCAAAGTCACGGAAAAGTGTCAAGATGACATTAGAATGACCCGAAATTCGAGAGATGGGTTTCCAACCCTAAGATAAGGTAAGTAGGTTATTTTTAAAAAGTTTTCGGGGCCCGGGGAGTAAAAAATATTTTTATTATCTTATTAGATCAAGTATATCATCTAGTTTCTAGAAAAATCCCTTATGAGTTATTGTTCATTATTTTTAGTAGGAAATTAGCCATAAAAGTGAGTTCTAAAAATAGTAAATTTTTCAAAGTTGTCCGAATCTTACCAAACTTGACACATGACTTAATATAGGATATCTAAGGATGAAAATAAGTTCAAACTGCCAAAATTATCCTATGATGGTCAAATTACCATAATACCCCTAACTGAATGTTCGGGGTATTACAACCTTCCCCCCTTCGAATAATTTTATCCTCGAAATTAAAAGAAAACTTACCACTGTTCAGAGAATAGGTCCGAATACTTCTCGCACATCTCGGATTCCAACTCCCAAGTGGCCTCCTACTGACTGTGATGCTGCCACAGTACCTTGACGAATCGGATGGTCTTGGTGCGTAGCACCTGGTCCTTAGTATCCAAAATACGTACAGGTCGCTCCTCGTATGCCACATCCTCTCGTAGGTGTAGTGCTTGCCAATCGACAACGTGCATGGGATCTAGCTCATATCTCCGAAGCATCGATACGTGGAAGACATCGTTAATGCTTACAAGCTGGGGTGGAAGTGCCAACTGATAGGCAACTTGTCCTGCTCTCCTTAAAATCTTGAACGGTCTGATGAAGTGCGGTGCTAGTTTTCCCTTCTTTCCAAAACGTATAGCTTCTCTCCATAGAGTTACTCTCAAGAAGACTTTGTCACCCACTTGAAACTCAAGTGGCCTCCGATGTTTGTCTGCGTAGCTCTTCTGTCGACTCTGTGCTGCTAACAATCGATCTCTAATAATCTTCACTTTCTCTATAGTTTCCTGGATGATCTTCGATCCTGATAAGGAACGTTCTCCAACTTCTACCCAACACAAGGGAGATCTGCAAGGTCTGCCGTACAAGGCCTCAAATGATGCCATGCCAATGCTCACCTAGAAACTATTATTGTAAACAAACTCTGCTAACAACAGATGTTTACTCAAACTACCTCCAAAGTCTAAAACGCATGCTCTGAGCATGTCCTCCAAGATCTGAATGGTCTTCTCTGACTGTCCATCTGTCTGGGGGTGATACGCCATGCTGAGTTAGAGTTGTGTCCCCAGAGGTAATGGATATCAGTTCTTTATTGTAACTCGATTGAGCTATTTATAGTCGATGTAGAGTTGAAGCGATCCATCCTTCTTTACGAATAACACTGGTGCTCCCCATGGTGAAATACTTGGTTTGATAAACCCCCTTTCCTGAAGCTAATCTTTGAGCTCCTTCATCTCTAATGGTGCCATCCGATACGGTGCAATTGATATCGGTGATGTCCCTGGATAGACCTCAATCCCAAACTCAACCTCTCTCTTTGGCGATAAACTCGGTAGTTCCTCTGGAAACACATTGAGGAAGTCAAGAGCAACTTCCTCTAACCTGAGTGATGATGCGACGAACTCTTCGCAGAGCACATGCGCAAAATAACTCGCACTGTCTTCAACACGTCTATTACCATAGAAGTGGAAAACAGAACCATTTGACATCTGGAATGATATCTTTTTCTTAAAGCAATCTACTGTGACATGGTACGACGCTAGCCAATCCATGCCCAGGATAACTTCGAAATTAGATAACTCTAGTAGAATCAGATCACCGACCAATTCCTAGCCTAAAATTAGAAGTATGCAATCTTTACAAATCCTGTTCACTCCAACCCTCCTCCTCACAGGAGTACACACAAATAAGGGGCGAGTCATAAGCTTGAAACTCTAAGCAGTTATACACACAAGTCTAGATTAGGAAGTCCTAAGTATGTTATAGTACCTTATGGATTTTGGTATTTTATGCTTTAATATCTACTTATCTTAATATATTTCTATTATGTGTACAAGGTGTCTATAGTATATCCTAAGCATGAAATTCATTATTATTAATCCCAAGGAAATCATAATGTAAACCGGTCAACATAGTGACCAATATCCAACATCCACACAAAGTACATCAGTAACAAATAATACAGACCAATAGTATTAAATGATACATCAACACAACATGTACTACTGATCTATAAAGAGAGAAAAAGCAAAGCGTGCCGTAGTCATAATCATCATCATCGTCATCATCATCGTCAACACCATCATCGTCATCTGCATCATCTCCTTCTTCATCTTCGTTCTCATCTTCTTCTTCATCATCGCCAGCTGCTGAAGGCACAGTCGTCTCCTCAGGTGAGGACTCTGGATAGTCAGGATGCTGAGACCTAAGGAATGAAGTCATACGTTGCTGACGTCGAGAAAATTTGTCAATCGATGCACAAAGATTGTCCAACTTGGACGAGAGACCTGCAATAGATGCAGATACAGAGGAATGACGGGATCCAAAATTCGAAGTAGAAATGGAAACAAGAGCAGACATAGACGATTCACCAACCAACATCTTGCTAAAAGTAGTTTGATTGATAGGTGAGATGGGATGCATAGTTTCATCAGAGTCTAAAATATGAACTTTGTAATGACTCAGAATTTTTGAAACTAAAATGTCAAAAGGCAAAGACTACTTGCGATTCTCAATTGCCAAATTCTCAACCATGAGATAAAAAATTACTGATGGACCACAAATTTTTGTGCCTTGAGAGACACAATACAGAAGATACTGGATATAGGGTCCAATTTCACTCTGATGTCCCGCCTTAGGGACCAAATTGTAGGAGAAAATCAAACCTAGCAAATGATACATGGGAAGTAATTTCCTTGTAGCCAAATCAGATGACCAATGAACTACCTTCCCACAAATGGCTCTTGAAATAGCATTTTTGTTCTTGAGAGATAAGGAAGGTGGGAAAGTTCCTCCATTAGGCACTCAAGGAAGACCTGTTATCTTTGAGATCAAAGATAATGTAATTTTAAAATGAACACCTCGAACCTTAGAATAAAGAAAATGACCATCTAAATCATGATTATTCAAATTACAATAGAACATCTTGACTCACTCAGGATATGCAACACCAGAAATTGACAAAAGTTTAGACGAACCTACCGAATTAAGAAGGTTGGGAATCCCAGTCATTGTCAACTCTTTCTCGATGACCCCACGCTCAATGGCAACGGCTCTTTTGATATAGTTCTTCATGAAGCTAGCCCTAGCTATAGGATTAATGAACAAGCTAAGGGGATAGTGATCACTAGAAGATGATTCCCCTCTTGCTCTTTTCCCCTTTGAAGTCATTTAGAAATCACAGAGAAAATTTCACCATAGAAAATGATAAAAATAAGAATCTCTAGAAAGAGATTAGAGTAAAAAGCTAAGAATTACTCAAAGAGAATGGGAGACTCCAAAGACAATTTTTAGGGTTTCAAATAGAGTATCAAATGACCCAAAAATCGATTAGGAACTATATATAACCAAGGGTGGCGAACCGGGCATGGGTCGACCCGCCCGCGAAAAGTATAAGTTGTTCGGTGCGAGGCACGGTCGACTGGTCATAATGGTCGGTCGACCGGACATGTTTGGTCGACCGGACCAAATGTTCGATTGGCCCGTCCCCTCAACCAATCAAATCGCAAAAACCCAACAGATATTTCTGGTCGACCGGACCTTTTGTTCAGTCGGCCCGTCATCGCAAATTATAGATTCGCAAACCCAAACGCCTCAAAATGTACTCCAATGGCCTGACTTTTGTGAATATTATTTTAAACACAAAATCATCCCAAAATAAAATAAATTAAATTTTCCCAAACAATTAAAATTTTCAAAGAATACCAAATAAATTTTCAAACAATATTAGTCAATCATTATTTCAAATGAGTCGACTCAAAAATTAACTGAAATATTTATACTATGATTTTCAATGATAATAAAATTCAATCAATATCAACACAAATCAATCAATGGGACAGATTCCAATAGATTTTCTCAAATATTCATATCTGAGTGAATCCAAAGGTTTAGTCAAAATATCAGCTAGTTGAATTTCAGTATTTATATACTCTAATAAAATTATCTATTCTTCAACCAACTCTCGAATAAAATGATGTATGATATCTATGTGTTTGGTTCTAGAGTGTTGCACAGGATTTTTAAAAATACAGATCGTACTCGTATTATCACAGAATAAATTCATAGATTCTTGATTGATTCCATAATCCAACAACATATGTTTCATCCAAATCAACTGGGCACAACAACTACCTACAGCAATATATTCTGCTTCAGTAGTAAACAAAGATATAGCATTCTGTTTCTTGCTGTGCCAAGTGACCAAATAATTTTTAATATAGAAACACCACCACTGGTGCTGTTGCGATCATCAGCATTTCTTGCCCAATCGGCATCTGAATAACCAGCAATTTCACTGTTAGTCTCAAGAGGATACCAAAGACCATATTCGATAGTACCACTGACATATTTAATAATTTTTTTAACAGCCAAGAGATGAGATTCTTTTGGATCAGATTGATATCTAGCACAGGCTCCTACACTAAAAGCAATATCAGGTCCGCTAGCTATGAGATATAAAAGACTACCAATCATACTCCTGTACAGAGTCTGATCAACAGGTTTACCATTCAAATTCTTAGTGAGTTTAATACTAGTACTCATAGGAGTGTGAGCAGATTTAGATGATTCTAGGCCAAATTTTTTAAGCAATTCTTTAGAATATTTAGATTGAGAAAGAAAAATGTCATTTTCTAATTGTTTAACTTGAAGACCTAGAAAGAAATTCAGTGATCACCTTCCATGCTCATTTCAAATTCAGATTTCATGGCCTGAGCAAATTCTAAAGCATGTATCTCAGTGGTTGAGCCAAAAACAATATCATCAACATATATTTGGGATATCAAATTATCTATTTTCTTAATGAATAATGTTTTATCAACCGCTCATCATGTGAACCCATTCTCTAATAGAAATTAGTTAATCTTTTATACCAAGCTCTTGGTGCTTGTTTCAACCCATACAATGCTTTCTTAAGTCTATAGACATGATTATTTTTATAGGGATCTTCAAAACCTTTAGGTTGTTCTACATAGACTTCTTCTTCCAAAATCCTATTCAGAAAGCACTCTTAACATCCATTTGATAAAGTTTAAATTTTAAGACACAGGCTAACGCTAAAAGAATCCTAATTGATTCTAGTCTAGCCACTGGGGTGAATGTCTGATCAAAATCAATCCCTTCTACTTGAGAGTATCCTTGAGCCACTAATCTGGCTTTGTTTCTAGTTATAACTCCGTTCTCATCAAGTTTATTCTTATATATCCATTTAGTTCCTATCACATTTTTATCCAAAGGTCTAGGGATTAGAAATCAAACATTATTTATCTTAAATTGATTCAACTCTTCTTGTATAATATTTATCCAATGTTCATCTAAGAGAGCTTCTTTAATATTTTCTGGTTCAACAAGGTTTTCTGTCTCTTAGCATATAGCACGTACTCCCAAAGATCCTGAAATACTTCATATTTGGTTTGACTCCATTCTAAATTTCATAGGCAGTCTGCAGAGTTCCTATTCTCAAATAAGCATGATTGATTGTATAGCATGCAGTATTGACTACTTCAGCCCACAAATTTCTGGTTAGATTTTTGCTAGTTAGCATAACTCTGCCCATTTCCTCAAGCATCCTATTTTTTCTTTCAGCCACGCCATTCTACTGAGGTGTTTTGGCTGCAGAGAATTCATGTTTAATCCCATTTTTATCATAATATTCATCAAATTTGTGATTATCAAATTCTCTCCCATTATCACTTCTAATTCTGAGAATAGACAAACCTTTCTCATTTTAGGCCTTTTTACAAATCTTCGTGAGTTCATCAAATGCTTCAGATTTTTCTCTAAAAAAAGCTACCCAAGTAAATCTTGAGAAATCATCAACAACAGTTAAGAAATATCTTTTTCCTCCAAGACTTTCAATTTTATTAGGTCTAACTAAGTCCATATACAACAATTCTAAAATTCTAGAGGTACCAATATGCTTTATCTTGTGAGGGTTTCTAATTTATTTTCTTTTACGCACGACCCACAAACAGTTTGATAGTTCTTATTGAGTTTAGGGACACTTCTTACTAATTCTTTCCTATTAATTTTGGCTAAGTCTTTAAAGTTAATGTGTCACAGACGTTGGTGCCATAGTTCGGTCTCATTTGATAGTGTCATGTTGCACATAATCGAACCACCAGTCTCAATGACATAGCAATTATCAATATACCATCTTCCTTGAATAATAACTTTGTTGAAGATTTTTCTATGATTTCACACTTTTCTTTTGAAAACTTGTAGATATGACCTTTGTCACAAATTTGACTAATGCTTAGAAGATTATGTTTTAGACCATCCACACACAAGACATTTTCAATCTTAGGTATTCCCGGACCTTGGATAGTCCATTTACCAATTATTTTAGTACTGCTGCCATCTCCAAATATAACTTCACCATCATGGCATTCATCAAGAAAACAGAAATGAGATTTTTCTCCAGTCATATGTTTGGAGCATCTACTATCTAAATACCACTTAGAAGTTTCATTAGCAATAAGAGTAGTATGGATGACTAAATATTTTTCTTGTTCTAAATTTTCATAGAAGCATTACTAAACTGATTGAACTGAGAGTCATTAAAATTCTCTTTTCTGTTTCTAGCTTTAATATTTAAGTCTGCTATCTTTTTAAACAATTCCTTTTGTTCGTTTAGCTTTCTGGTTTTTTCCAAACTTTTTAGATCATTCTCTTCTTTTTCTTTTGGAATTCTAATTTCTTTTCAAGAATATGACAAGTATTTTGTATGTCCAGAATGTCTACAATAATGACAAATAATATTTAGTTTAATTTGTTCATCTTGAGTTGAATCTAGAGTAGCTTTTACAAAAACAGTTTTGGAATTTGAATTTTTAACTGATTTTCCAATGTAACCAAGTCCTTTCCTATCAGGTTTGCTTTCCCCATGGTTAATAAATATTCCAGTCTAGAATTTCCTTGAGTGATGTTTCTAATTAAAGTTGTATTTTTCATTTCAAAATCATTTCTTTCAAGACTTAATTTCTCAATTTCTTTTTCAAGTTCATTTTCTCTGTTTAAGATTTGAGTTATTTCATCTTCCTTGTTCATTACAGTGTGATATAGATCTCTTAACTCAATTTTTAGTAAAGCATTTTCGCAACACAAAATAGTTTTCTCTTTCTTTAGATTATCATAGGATTTTGTCAGAATTAAACTTTCCTTATACAAATTATCAAAAGCAACCTGAATGTCTTCTTCACTTTCATCATCACTTAAATCGGTTTCATTTTCATTATAGCATTTTGAGAATTACAATTTTCATTCAGATTAGCTATAGTCATTAGTGCTCTAATATTAGATGATTCTCCACTATCACTCGATGTGTTCGTTTCATTATCGGAATCATCACTATTTATGTCCCAAGCAGTAGCTTTCATAGCTTTAGTTTTTCCTTTCTTAATATTATTAGGACAGTCAGTATAGATATGACCAAACCCCCTACATTTATAACATTGTATTTTATCTTTGTTGTTTTCTCCATTTTTGTATTTTTCAATTCTTTTGTGTAAAATTTTTCTTTTCCCTGTTTCTGAAAAACTTTCTGAATTTTTTAGCAAAGAGGACAACTTCATCATCAATGTTATTAGACTCATCAGAGTCACTTTCTTCTCTCAATTGTTTCTTAGAGGTTTTTAGAGCTAATCCTTTCTTTTTGGGTATATGAAGTTTCAGTTCAAATGTTTGAATTGATCTTATCAATTCTTCTAATCTTATCAGATCAACATTCTTACTTTCTTCAATAGCTATAATTTTAGGATGAAACCTATCAGGTAATGACCTCAAAAATTTTCTGACGATTTTAGGCTCAGGAATGGCTTCACCAAGTTCCCACATGGAGTTAACTATTTCACTCAGCTTGGTGTAGTGTCTGTGAAACTTTCATCTTCATTCATTTTAATAATTTCAAATTGAGTTGTGACCATTTGAAGTTTTGACACTTTGACAAAATTTGTTCATTCATGGGTCATTTTCAAAATGTCCCATGCTTGTTTTGAGGTTTCACGAGCAATTATCATTTTGAATTCATCAGGAGATAAAGCACAATGTATTACATTCAATGCACGATTATTATATTGGTATGCATCTTTCTCTCCTATACTCCAGTCTCTTTTTGGTTTAACAGCAATAGTAGTTGATTCTCCAATAGTCGTTGCTACAGTAGGGGATATCCATCCCATTTCTACTGTTTTCCAAATCCGTTCATCCAGAGATTTTAAGAAAATCCTCATTATAGCCTTCTAGTAGGCGTAATTAGTACCATTGAATAGAGGAGGTCTAGATACAGAATAACCCTCTTGACTCATGGTTATTCTAAGGGAACTAAGGATCACACTTGGGTTGTTTAAGCCCTTCACAAAGTGACCTTGCTTTGATACCAATCGAAATTCCCTTTTAATTACTAGGTTAAGTCCTAGAGGGGGGTGAATATGACAATTTATAATTCTTTTGCGAATTCTTTATGGATTAAAAAATTATTGATCACACAAGGCGGAAAAGGATCAAGCAATTAATATATCAATCATCCACAGAAGCATAAATTTGATAAATCACATGAGACTCAGATTTATAGTGGTTGGTGACTCCGCACATACGTCCACTGTCCAATACTCACCACGAGTAGTATTATATTATTTTAATCATGCATTATAACATTTCCAATCAAAATAAATAATCAACCAACTAAGATTCCACTTAGTCTCAATCTAACGATAATCGCTTTTCGCTCACCTAGAGAGTCAGCCTAGGCCAGTAGTCTATTTAAAGAAATTCTTTTCTCTTGGATCTACAATCCACAACTAAGTTAGATGAGTCCACACACATCCATCAATCACAAAATAACAGTGTTTACAAATATCAAATTCTATCAACAAGGTATTAGTTCATAGAAATGCTTACCTCTCGATGAATACGATCGAATGAAAATCCTTTGGAGAAGAATTTGCCCAAGAGACGCTCTGCCAAGAGTAATTCTCTTCTTGGAAGAAAATTCTTGCAGATTAACAATACCAGATAGTCTCTTCCAAACACTTAGAGACTTTACAACGAATTCTAAACTTTGCTATGGTGAAGTTATACAAATTTTAGATCTCTGGACTTAAAGAATGATAATCAAGTAAAGTAAAGTAGAGATCTCTTGATTGGGTTAATTCTATCAAAGGGAGAGGGCTCTTATTTATAAGCAAGCCTCCTTTTGTTAGAACCGTACTGAATATAGCCAATTAAAGGGCCAAAATGCGCTTCTAATCGCATAAAAGATTTTGTTAAACGAGATCCGAAACTGGCGGGGTCGACCGCATTATTGGTCGGTTGACCAGGCCTCGGTCGACTGAGCCTTTAGTCTGTCGCCCACTCAGGCTTTAAGCCAATAATCTCGAACCCGAGAGTTAGGGTCGACCAGACCATTTTGGCTGGTCGCCTGTACAAATGATCCGGTCGGCCGGACAATTTTATCCATAGCCGAATGCTACAAAATTATGAGAAATTCACTTCTCATCACACGCACAAACCGCGGGCAACACAAGGTTTTACCCTCAAATTTGCGTAAGTAACCGCAACACGAGTTTCTTCATAGTTGAACGTTCGTTGAGTGAGAACGTACTTGAGCTTTTGACTTTGTCTTCAGTTGATCTTGAACACTTGGGTTATCTTTTCTTCAGCTTTAATCCTTCTTTATTTTGTCGAAGTCCACTTGATTTTTTATGCTTCAGTTTTCAGGGGATTCATGCACAACAATACATATATTTACCTAAGAACTAAATATTCCTAGGATTTGACAACCGAGACTTTTCAGTATGAAAAAAAAGTCATACTTAATTAACTATCCATTAGCCATCTGTCAAAGACATTTGCCCATTATCGGGACGAAGCGATAAATTATTTTACTTTTTTAAATTTAACATTCACATATAACTTGTAACGATGGGTCTATTTTCTATAATGATAGATTCGGAGTAATGACAGTACTCCACCGACTCGGGTAACACTATTTATTACGACCCATACACAGAATGGGTCACTAGTCGATGAAGGGTCTATTGAAATAATTGTATGTACGGTTCTTACTATACATAATAATATATAGTTGGTTGTGTACTAATTAATTGTTTTCCATGCAATCAAAATTTACGCAGCTCTCACTGACTAGAGAGTCCACTTCTCCCAGACCCCTATGCCACATATACCGCTGTGATGGGTCTAGAGAGACATGGTTGTGTACGTGGCTACGGATTAAGTCCAACTCCTTCTACTGTCTTTGGTACTTACAATACCTCCAGTCGGAGCAATAGCAACATTGCCTTCAAGAGGAGTTGACACGACTGCAAGTACAGATGGCAGAGCATGAGACTCGTCATCAGGAGGAGTTGACTCGTATTCATCAACAGATGGAGACACGAAACCAGTAGTAGCTAGAGAGAGAAGAGACGCTACGGAGGGATTTAGAAATGCAGTTTCAGAGGCAGTTTACGGATTTTCTTCGAAACATGCAGCCTCCCATGCAACCTCCCAGCCATTCTGATGATGAGGATCTGAGGTATTATGATCTAGTTGATGACGATGAGGTATGTCCACATTTAAGTACTTTCTATTATGAAATTGTAATCAGTTATAGCTTTAGGCATTTAAGACCTAGAACTAAAATCCATTATTTGGACCTCGACGCCCAAATCGGACAAACGAGGTCGGAATCTCTCGAAACTTCTTCTGTATACTTCAAATGTGTTGAAACAAATGTTTTGGAAGAGACGGGGTCAAATTCCGAGGTCAGGTTAGAAAACTAGTCAGTTGTAGGTTTAGGCATTTAAGACTTAGAACTAAAATCTATTTATGGACTTCGATGCCTAAATTGGGCAAACGAGATCAAAATCTCCCAAAACTTCTTCCAACACTTCAAATATGTTGAAATAAATGTGTTGGAAGAGACGGGGTCAAATTCTGAGTTCGGGTTAGAAAACTATAGTCAGTTATAGGTTTAGGCATTTAAGACTTAGAACTGAAATCCATTTCTAGACCTCAACGCCTAAATCAGGCAAACGAGGTTAGAATCTCCCTAAACTTCTTCCAACACTTCAAATGTGTTGAAACAAATGTGTTGGAGAGTCGGGGTCAAATTCTGAGGTTGGGTTAGGAAACTATAGTCAGTTATAGGTTTAGGCATTTAAGACTTAGAACTGAAATCTATTATTTGGACCTCGACGCCCAAATCGGGCAAACGAGGTCAGAATCTCTCGAAACTTCTTCCAACACTTCAAACGTGGTGAAACAAATGTGTTGGAAGAGACGGGGTCAAATTGTGAGGTCGGGTTAAAAAACTATAGTCAGTTGTAGGTTTAGGCATTTAAGACTTGAAACTGAAATCCATTATTTAGACCTCGACGCCCAAATCAGGCAAACGAGGTCAAAATCTCCTAAAACTTCTTCCAACACTTCAAACGTGTTGAAAAAAATGTGTTGGAAGAGACGGGGTCAAATTCTGAGGTCGGGTTAAAAAACTATAGTCAGTTGTAGGTTTAGGCATTTAAGACTTAGAACTAAAATCCATTTTTTAGACTTTGACACCCAAATCGGGCAAACAAGGTCCGAATATCCCGAAACTTCTTCCAACACTTCGAACGTGTTAAAAACAATGCGTTGGAAGAGACGGGGTCAAATTTCGAGGTCGGGTTAGAAAATTATAGTCAGTTGTAGGTTTAGGCATTTAAGACTTAGAACTGAAATCTATTATTTGGACCTCGACGCCTAAATCAGGGAAACGAGGTCGGAATCTCTCGAAACTTCTTCCAACACTTCAAGGCACAAAATAATTTTTGATTTACAAATTTTCTATTTTGTTTTTTTAATACATGAACTCAAAATAATGCAAATAAGCGAAGGTCTAAAACAAATAGAAAATTATAAAGAAAATAAAATCCTAAAACAAAACTACACACCCAACTCACATAAGATATACAATCATAAAATAGAGAAGAGTGTAAAGAACCACATTTATTCAATCAATGGGACAAGTGCCACTAGACTTCATAAGAAATTCATTCCAAATAGAATCTAGATTTATCGGTCCTTCATTTCTCACCTATATGGTCTTATACCTTTTAGGTGGGTTCTTTTTCTTCGCCATTTGTATAGGCGATGATGGAAGATTGGCATTTCTCTTTTTCTTTGTCATCTTCTTCTGAGTCATTTGAGTCTGGGTGCCCTTGAGTTTCATAAGATTTGCAATCTCTCTACTCAAGGCATCCGACTTTTGATGTAAGGCTGTCATTTTATGGAGTAGATATCATTGGTTCCCATATGATTTTCTCTTGGGAGGAACCATGGTATCTCTCCTCTTTTAGAAATATTTTTACTCAGATGACCTCTACCCCTACAGTAATTACAAACATGCACATGTATAACTGGTCTATGTCTAGGTTGATCAACCTAAGGTTTGAAAGGAACTTTGGCTTTTACAAATTTAGTTCTTGAAGACGATGGGGTATCAATATTATCAACATATCCAAGTCCCCACTTGTCTCCACATCTTTGTCCCACACTTAGAATCTCATTTAATTTCTCAGTGCTTCGAGAAATATAGGGCAAGTCCTTTTTCAATTGAACTAGATCAAATTCAAGTGACTTCCTCTTCTCCAGACATTCTTGATACTCGGTTTCAAGAAATTTAACTTTGTCTTGGAGGCTAGCTTTTTCTTCTTCATGCTGTCTAAAAATAGTTTCATATTTTTCATGCTCACTTTCAAAAGACATTTTAGCATCTGTACAAGTTTAGAATTCGCATTCCAAGAACTTGTTTCTCTATTAAAGAGATTTTTTCTTTCTCTAAGCTGACCAACTAGCACAAATAATTCATTATTGTCTAGCTTACAAACAGAATTTTCAGAGTCAAGAAATTCAACTCTATTAGTCAATTTCTTATTTGCTTTGGCCAGTCAAAAGCTTTCTTTATATAGCTCTTGATAAGCAATATAAAGATCGTCTTGATCTTCACTGTCTGAGTCACTACAGCTATTGACAGTAAACCCTTCTTTAGGCATCTTTTAAATGAAAAGAATGAACTGGTTTTGCAGGAATCAAAATTCAGGTGATTAAACCTTTTATAGAATAACCTGCTCTGATACCAATTGAAATTTCACCGGTCCGTTCTCTTTAATCTAATATACCTAGAAGGGGAGTTGATTAGGTATTTAAAATTATTTATACATACACAGTTTTACTGGTCACTGGTAAGAGAATAAAATCGCATGTCTCAGTTGTTTGATAAAAGATTATCACAACCGACTCAAATCGAATATACCTCTGTAGTATATTTTCTTTTTGTCGTTTGATCTTATCAAGATAGATTGCGAATACAAATAAACAATCACACAAGACAAGAGATTTTTACATGGAAACCTTAGCCAAGGAACACTAGACCACATCCAGACGGAAAGTATCACTAACTGAAAAGTTAAACGAAACAAAGGTTACCTACGTAGTACCATTGCAAATGCAGCTTCCAACCTTAGCCAAGGCCTACTGTCAATGCGTCCACATCCTCTGAATCAACCCTACGAATCCACACCCGCCCTTCCAGCCAAGAAGCCTTGTCCGCTTGTTAAGTTTGGTACACTCCAAACCTACCGTCGATCGGCTCTTTCGATCTTAATTCTCAACGCTCTCGCCTTTGCAGAAGGTGAAGGATTCAGTACACCCTGAACCCTAGGTTGCTCAAATGGTGTTGAGTCATACTGGTACACTCAGGCTACTAGGTCGAATATAGAAGTAGAAAACCTATGCTGAGGAAAGGATCAAGTACTTGACTTTGATCAAGAAAAGAACAAGCTCACAAGATATGAATGAAAAATAAGTTTATTGCTCTTCGAATGGACACTTTAATAAATAAAATATTTTCTTTTCTCTCTTGAAGATTGAGTCACTTTGTGTCTCTGTGTGTATTTAGAGAAGGCATAGAAGGGTTGTATTTATAGAATTCCATGATCCTGAGTCATGCAGAACGGGGATAATGGAACCAAGAATTTCGAATCTGAGTTGACTAATTCTGTGCATGGTCCAATCGATTGAGCCATGTCCAATCGATTTGGTATAAGTGTCCAATCGATTTGACTCAATAAGTTGCCTGTTTTCGAATTCTCCAATTGATTACATAGAGTCTCCAATCATTTGACTCAGAAAAGTTTATGTCCCGAAGACTCCAATCGATTTGACTCAAAAAAGTCCCGAAGACTCCAATCGATTTCACAGAGTCTCCAATCGATTTGGCTAAAATAAGTTTCTGCCTCGTAGCTTCCAATCGATTATACAGAGTCCTCCAATAGATTGGGCCATGTCCAATCGATTGGGGATAATTGTCCAATCGATTAGACTATCCCAATAGTCAATTTCATTGACTCAGACTTAGGTCAGTCCAATGACTAAGTTTAACCATTATATTTTATTCATTTTAACCAATTCTTATGGCCACTAAGTCACTTACCTTCCTAATTTAGCGTACACAATCGTTAACCGACAAATTGGCAGTTACTCAAATGACTCCTGTCATCAACTGTCTAATTCTTGTTGTCTCTATCTTTTAGTCTTCACATAGTTTGCGAAGTATACGTACCACGACATCTCCACACTACACTTGTGCTCGTAGGAATGGTTACAAGAATGTTTTTATGTCAAACGAAATCTTTGCCAAATAGAATATAAAAATATTCCTTGCAACTTTCAGCGACCAGAGTATCAACAATTGTCGGTGACCGCTGGATTGGCTGCCACTGAAAGTTTTAGCGACGGTTTTGGTGACTTTTAGCGGCGGTCGCGGCCACCGCTAATACCCTATGTTCCTGTAGTGTTAAATCATCTCATAGGGAGGAAAGAGTTGAAAGATTCTGATATGTATCTCAAGTGATTGAGGTGCGGTCTAGTCAATGCCTTCTCGATACAAGTTCAGGCCTCAGGCGAAAACTCTATATAAGGCATTTTTTATGATTAATATTATTAATATATTTGATACTAATTTAAAAAGTAACTCTTTATATAATTGAAAATTTTATTTAACAACTATTCTTGATAGTCGAAAACTACAGAAAAAATTTACATGCAAAGGACTCCAGTTGCAGTCTATGTAGAGGACTCTCGTGATCTTACATAGATCATTTTTTGGGCCCAATGATGTTCTGCCCACCTATTGGTGGATAAACACACTAACAACTTTACTGATGATTTCTAACCATTGAATTTACTACCCAAAAAACATATGTTTAATTCAATGGCAAGAATTAATCTTAAAAGGTATTAAAATCTATGGCTAGAGAGAACCAATCAGGTTGATTTATGGTTTGTATATCTAACAAGGGGTGGGCTAAACAATGATGTGGTTAGTGGTCCACCTTCCACGTGGTGCTAAACTTTTTGACAAATGACAATTATACCTCTCTCTCTCTCTCTCTCTCTCTCTCTCTCTCTCTCTCTCTCTCTCTCTCTCGCTCAAGCTCTTAGGCCCTCTCTCTCCTCTCTCAAAACCACTGTTTCTCAGAACTTCTACTCTACCCTTAATTCGCTTTACAAACTCAGATGAAACCAAAACCAAAACTAAGAGGAAAAATCTACGAATCGAAAATTTGATACAAAAAGTCACTCAAATTGCTGCCATGTGGTAGTCTTTCAAGCCCACCAACCATGAATGTTGTCCCACACCTTGATGGACCTACATACCAAAACTCAGTTTGATTGGTAATTTACAGTCGTTGGATATATGTACTTTTCCATCATGGACTTGGAACCAACACATAGGCCTGTTCATGAAACCTATGATGAAAAAGTGCTTAAATCTAATGGCTAGAAATTATCCCTAATCACACTGAATTTTGGTTTGGAGGTCCACCAAGGTGTCGACAAACATTCATAGGCCAGTGGGAAAGAATGTACTATGTGGCAATTTAAGGGACTTCTATATCAAAATTTTGATTCAGGATTCTGTATCATAGAACGGCTCTCTCACATACCACACTACCCCACAAACTACCATTTGTAAACCACAAAACGATATAAATGAAAAAGGAAGCAACTAAGAAAAGAAACTTGATTGGGTTTTCAAGAAAAGAAAAAAGCAACAAATGAAAGATTTGCAGTGGGCTGACAACCGCATCTCAATCTCCCAAGATCAATCTTGGGATATCACAACTCTTCAAGGAAAAATTTTAGATCACGCGCAGTCTGTAATCATAAAGATGTCAAACAAAATTAGAGCCACACATTTAGACATTGGGAGGCGGGTCTACACCACTTCGGGAATATTCCCCTTCAAATCATGTAGTCCCACCTTCAATGTCCCTTCAAATCATGTAGTCCCATGCGGACAAATTTAGTATGCAACCACTTACATACTAAAAAGTATGCAAACATTGTCAGTTCTTTTGGATGTCCCTTGAAAAATGTGTTATTTCAATGTTTTCAAAAAAATATATTTTATAAATTAAAAACACATTTTTCAATGAGCATTCGATGATGGATACAATGTTTGCATACTTTGAAGTATGAAAATGGTTGCAAACTAGGCCGACCCATCCCATGCACCTTCAATGTGGTCATGCATTACGTAAGCTAAAAATTAATTTCCCCCTATGTCAACAAAATATATAATTTTCTAGCGAAAATGCTAGAGCATCTCCAAGAGGACTCCCTATTTTTTTCGGTAGATTTTAAGAAAAAGTAGTTGAAGTTATTTTAGGGTAGGAAGCTATTGGATCATAACTCTAAGAGGCTCTCTGCACTACTTGGGAGTAAAACTTCGCTGACCGCCCACGATGATCGACCATGTGGTACACTTTTAGAGAACATTGACTGTATGGATGTTTGACCAATCCCTAGATGGGCTTACAATAAACCAAAAATCAGTATAATTACTCATTTCAAACTTTTGGATCCTTGTATATCAAATTCCCACGGTTGAAATCAACCCATGAGAATGTCTCCAATCCATCGCTTAGAAATCACTAATTAATTAGGCTGCTATTTGAAAAAGAGTAAATGTTTTGAAAAAGGAAAAAGGGGAAAAGCAAAAATGGGACCTTGTCAGTAGTTTGGCGAGCTTCGCTCCCTAGATGTATATGTAGCTAGTTGGTTGAGGAGCCCCTAAAGTGGCAAGTCCACTGTGTTCGTGAATAACTCTATGACTTGAACAAATCTCAGGCGAGCGCCCCTCCCAAGTGCAGGTGCGTCATTTTATGTTGTGTTTGTGAATAACTCTACGACTTGAACAAATCTTAGGCGAGCACCCCTCCCAATTGTGCAATGGAGGCTGCTAACCTACGCCATGGGCCATGTTGATCACCCATTGACCCCATCCAAGTAAGTATGTTTTCCTCCTTCTTTCTACTATTATTTGTACGTCTCAAATTCCCTTAACTCTCTCTTATTTCTCCAATGTGGGACTAAAGTAGAAAAGGTAAAAACTGTTTGAAACCATGTCCCCATCTTTTATTTAGCCAAAGATAAAAAACAATTTAGAACAAAATGTGCATATTGGTTGGCTCAACTCAAGTAGTCCATGATTACAAAATAGAGCCTTCCAAAACAAAGTCCAACATTAGATGATTAAAACAATTGACCAATCACAACTACTTGGATGGACATGATAATCCGATCATGTTGAGTATGTGAGTTATATAGTTTTGGTCCAATGGGTTTTGAACCCAAGACCTCATGGGTTTTAACTGAAGAGTTTTTGGAGCCAAAACTTTATAAGATTGAATTAAAATTTTGGAGGAATATCTTTGGCTGCTTTTTATTTTTCCGTACGCACCTTAAATACCACATTGGTTGTGAGAAATCTCATTATATATATATAGGGTCGGATTTCGATGACCAACATATTTTACCAACACCTTGGTGTACCCTCGTAGAAGATGAATCAATGGCTGATTTTTGGTGAGGATGATCTCCTCACCATATAGAACCCCAACAAAAAATCAGCCCATTCTAAAATTTCTAACCCCGTTAAATGTGGTTTTCAAGTTACACGGTGAAAATTGACAATCCATAATTCTTCAACTTCTAAACCAGTCTATGAATATCAGAATGATTTAAATTTTTGTGAGGATGATCTCCCACCATAGAGATCATCATCACCAAAAATCAGCCATTGATTCATATTCTATGAGGGTATACCAAGGTGTTGGTCAAAACTGTTGGTCACCGAAACCCGACCCATATATATCCATATATATATATGGGTTTTGGAACCTAATTAGGGTGGAGCCATTGGGCATCACAAATTTTGTGTCCAAGGGACATAACTATGCAAATCAACATATTTTAAACTACACACACATGCGCACATGTCGAGTCGGACGGGTTGGGTCTGTGGTCCGTGGTCCTTGGTCCTTAGTCTTTGGTCTTTGGACTTGGGACTTGGACTTGGACTTGGACATGGACATGGTCACGCATTATTATTTGGACCATTGGTTTTTTGCAAATATTTTTTATGCTTAGTTTTCTAAACGTTTTGTAACCAACATTGATTTAATGCATTGAATAATTGTAACACCCCCCTGAAATTTGAAAGTGATTTGTATTATACCCCCTTATACTTTTAAACTTTAGGATTATCCTCCTTGACCTAGTTTAACCGTGGTTGACTTAAGTTAAAACGGACTTGAATCACACATCGTTCACATATTGTACTTGCAATATTATGGTCTTTTAATAGGGGAATTAACAGGCGCATGATGCATGTCACGTTTTAACGTTAGTCAAATCGATTGTTAATTAAACTAGGTCAAGGGAAGTAATCCTAAAGTTTGAAAGTATACAGGTATTACAAATTAATACCTGTATTAATTTGGGGGGGGGTGTTACTTGAAACGTTGCTAATATTTGTGAGCAAACATTTGGAGTGCAACCAAGTGGAACCTTAGGGTCTGCTTGGTACGCATGCAAACTATTACGCGTGCAATGGTTTGCACACCCATACTAATTTCTTGCTTTTGGTTTGCACTAACTTTGCATATGCAAATTTTAAAATTTACGCCCTGATCATATTTACTACCATTTGGTTCGCGCACATGCTCATTTAGGAAAGTACAAAATATGTGGGTCCCACATATTAAGTATGAAAAAAAAAAAAAAAATTTTCGTACTTAATACGTGGGCCCCATATATTTGAACATAAATTTTAAATTTTTAAAAAACAAAAAAAATAGAAAAAACAGAAAAATAATGGGCAAACAGAAATAACAGACGTTTTTTTTTTACAAAATTTTTCAGAAAATAATGGTCATTATTTTTCGGTATATTTTTTCAGCGTTTTAACGGTATATAACATAACGAGGGAGGTCCGAATCCGTTATGGCAAAAATAACGGCCGTCGTAACGGATTTGGACCTCACCTACTACGTTATGTACCATTAAAATGGTCAAAAAATAACGATTGTTACTTTCTATTGTAACGAAAAATAACGACCATCGTTTTGTGAAAAAATGGCTATTTTTTTTTTTTTTTTTTATTTTGAAACATTAAATTTCAAGGCCACTTTTTCATTAAATTTTTTTTTTTTGAAAGATAGGGCTTGATTTGAGAAAATATTGGATTTTAATTTGTACCTTATGCAAATCGTTTGCACAAGGAAGTTGTGTAAACGATTACTCAGGGGGTGAAACAGGTTTTTAATTGCTAAAGAGGGTGAGCATTCATTTGCACGTATGCATGTGCAAATCCCTGAATCCATGCGTATCAAACGCACCCTTAGTTTTTGAGGTTCCTTTTTGTCAAAATAATATATTATTTTTATTTTAAATATTTGTATAAGTTTTCTAATTCTTTTATGTATTTTAATCAATGTTATTAAACCAAGACCAGACCGGCCGGTCAAACCGGCGGTCACAAACCGGGTTGGGTTGATCCCAACCTAGCAATCTACATCAGAAAAACTGTTCAAATTCGTGGTGGGCGATATCAAGCCGTGGTTAATCGGTGACCCCGTGAACCGGTCTCTTAACCGGATCGATGACCGTTTGATTTTAAGTCACGTCAAGATATCAGGTTTTAAAATATTTTAGGAGGTCCACTCGAATCTTGTGATGAGGGCACTTGAATCTTGAGATGAGCACCCCTGATTCCTCGAACCCCCACGAATCGACAAGGAAGGTTTGACTATATTTTTCAATTATCAATTTGAGGTAAGTTTAAAGAAATGATCACGTAAAGCCCAGACATAAGCAGTTGACTTAGAGGTGGAATGCTTGAAGCATCAATCTAAGGTTCAAACATGCATGGTTTGGCTAAAAGAAATATGAGCATGAACCAAGTGGCAACCCGATCGACCACACTCTATGTGATTGTTTTCTCATCACGAGATCCGTTGGCTACTGTGCTTCTTGTTAAAGACGAAATCCATTGCTTACTTACCAAACAGAGAAACTAATACTTTGAAGTTTCTACAGCTGGCCGGTCTATTAATTTACATCCACTTGTTTCTACATCTCACTTGTTTCTTGTCTATGTATATTATGAAGACAAGAAAAACTGATATCTCAATCAGCCATGGCCACCATCACTGATATGAGTGATATCCAGTATTACTGTTTCTTGTTCTTCCTTTGGTTCATCTCAGCTCTCCTCTTTCGATCCTTGGTAAAGAAGCACAGTAACCGTCACATCTCAGCGCGGCTTCCGCCGAGCCCACTAGCTTTGCCGATCATTGGACATCTCCATCTCCTAGGACCTATCACACACAAGTCCTTTCAGAGCCTCTCCAAACGATACGGCCCTCTCATGTCCCTTCATATCGGTACATCTCCCTTCATTGTTGTGTCCACAGCTGCCATTGCTAAAGAAGTCCTCAAGACCCATGAACTAAACTTTACCTCTCGCCCGCAATTCGCGGGCTCTGAGTACAATATGTACGGGGGCTCTGGATTTTTGGGTGCACCATACGGTACATACTGGCGGTTCATGAAGAAGCTCTGCATGACAGAACTTCTTGGAGGATGGCAACTCAAGCGGTTCACTGGAATACAACAACAGGAGATCCACAGAGTCTTGCAGTCACTTTTTCAGAGCTCTACAACTGGCAAGCCGGTCAATCTTAGTGCTGAGCTTACAACGATGACAAACAATATTATTTGTAGGATGACAATGAGCACAAAGTGTTCTGTGAACAAAAATGAGGCAGAGAAGTGGAGAATGATGGTTAAGGAGGGTACCAAGCTAGGGGAGAAGTTGGCATTCGGAGAGGTGTTGGGTCCTTTGAGGAAATTGGATTTGTTCGGATACGGGAAGAGGGTAAGAAAGCTAATCAATACGTTTGATGAACTGTTCGAGAGAATCATGAAGGAACATGAAGAGAGAAAGATGATGGAGGGTGGTGAAAGAGATGACAAGGATCTGATGGATGTTCTATTAGAGATCCACCAAGATGAGAAAGCAGAATTCAAGCTAACAAGAAATAATATCAAGGCCTTCCTCCTTGTGAGTTTTATTTCTCTAACCTTTCAATCATACACAAATTCAAGAACTTGTTTAGTTACCGTATCTTGATCACATAGTAATGTCACCATTATCACACGAGTAAAACTTCCATCACAATGGGATTGCAAATCACACAAAACACAGCCAATGAGTTCTCGGCACGCACACCTAAAAAGCAAAAGCACATGGGTACGTTGCAACAGCACTTATCTACGTGCCGAGAACTCATTGGCTGTGTTTTGTGTGATTTACAATTTCGTGTGATGGAAGTTTTACTCTTATCACACCAATAGCAAACTCTTGGTTATACAATAAAAATCAGAAAGTACCCTGATGGATGTTCTACTGATATTTTTGTTTTCTCTCTCCCATTTAATAGGGGAGAAAATTGTACTTCATTCTCACCTTTCAACTCTACAAAAAACAGAAAGGTCTGACCTACTACCACAGTCTAGGTTGGGTCGGGAAGAGAAGAACAAAAATATTATCATCAGAGCATAGAGAAATATTGCTTATTAACACAAAGTAAAAAATTGAGGGTGGACACGATTGAATGAAGATGTTCATCTTTGAAGGATGGAAAAAAAAAAACAAAAACAAAAACGTAAAACATTGTTGTGCAATGTCTGTATTTTATCGGTTAGAGTGGAGAAAACAAGTTCTATCGGTTGCCCTTGACCTCCCCTACATATGTTGTGCAATCATTGAGGGTCGAGAAGAGCCTCAAACCGAGGTGTGAGGCAAGGTTTATCGAAATTTTCAATAGTTCGTATATGAGTTTATAAATGGCAATTTCATGTCCCTCAAACTAATTTCATTCTTGTCAGGATATTTTCTTCGCAGGCACTGAAACGGTGGCTGTAACCTTGCAGTGGGCACTAACCGAGCTCATTAACAGTCCTAATATGTTCATGAAGGTCAGAGAGGAGATCGAAGTAGTGGTTGGTAGAAATAGGCTAGTTGAAGAATCAGATATCCCAAATCTTCCTTACTTGCAAGCAGTTGTAAAGGAAACTCTAAGACTACACCCTCCAATACCAATGCTCATAAGAGAATGCAGCCATGATTGCAAAATTGGAGAATTTGACATAGTAAGAAAGGCTAGGGTGATAATCAATGTATATTCCATCATGAGGGACCCAAAATCATGGGAGGACCCAGACGAATTCCGGCCGGAGAGGTTCTTGACGAACTCCAAAGAGAGCTTTCGTAACCATGTGGACATAAAGGGCCAAAATTTCAATCTCTTACCATTCGGGAGTGGAAGACGAGGGTGCCCTGGTTCATCGCATGCATTGAACGTTCTGCACTCTACAATTGCATCCATGGTCCAATGCTTCGATTTGAAGGTACACCAATCAAAGGGTGCATCAAAGGTCAATATGGAACTGGGACAAGGGATATCGGCACCACCACTTATCTGTGTTCCTGTAGGGCACTTTAATCCATTTGTCACTTCCTCATAAAATGCATCAAAGGACAATAAACTCAACATTACTAGAGTACTAGCGATGTCTATGAGTCAGCATGTTGTGTTGAAAGTTTAATTCTAAATTGGCTACATTTGTATTTGGAGCCTTCCCCTCTATCTATTCAAGGGATTAGGTCTCTTCGTCGATGTATTAAAGTTTGTTAGGGTGTGGCTCCTTGAATATTTAGTAGTGCTTTCTCTCAGTGTTGTAGAAGAATGTGGCATATCTTTTCTTTTGCTTTTGCATGGGATTTTTGGATCGGAAGGAAAGAAACTTTGACAAATTAATAATTTTATCTATTAAAGCTTTGATGTTCACTTGGTCTAAGCTGTCTGGCGACTGCAAAGGGATTTTCTTTGAATATCTTATCTGTAAGTGAGAGACTGGTGTATAAAAAAGAATAGGCCTCTTGGTTTTGCTGTCCTTTCTTACTTTTTGGAGGCCCGTCCCATCATCCGTCTTTGTTGCTTGTTTCTTTCAATAAAATTAGGAAAAGGATGTAACAAGGTATGCCTGAAACTGTTCCAATTGCGGAAGCACGATTTTTGTTACTCACCACTGTCATTTGGGCCCACTGACTGCATGGATGTTTATCCCACCCCTTGGTGGATATACACACCAAAAATCACCATGATTGGTAATCTACAACCATTAGATTTTAACACTTCTTAGGACTTTTTAAGGCATTTTTATAGCCATTGAATGCAACCATTTTTTGAGTACTAAAACGAAGGGCTAAAAATCATTAAACGAGCTGATTTTTGGTATGAATGTCTATTAAGGGGTGGTCTAAACATCCATGTGGTCAGTGGGCCCAGATGGCAGTGGTGACTACCCAAAATGCCGCTTCGGCAAATGAAAAGATCTCAGGTATACCTTGTTACATCACGACCCATAAAATTATATATACTTATCAAAAAATTATATGTTAAAGAGTTATAAGATTTCTACTAGAAAAAACGGGGAATGCTAGCAAGCAACCCCTAATGGATTAATGCTATTTACCGAGTCTGCGTGCCTTCCAATTCTTTCAGACGACATTTTAAAAGGATCTATCTACAGAACTATGCTCCTAAACCGAATGGAAGGAAATAAAAGATCTCTTTAAAAAGTCTTTAATAGACTATCGTGGACTAAAGGATCCTATCCTAGGGTTCAGCCAAAAGGCTCTCTTTCATCAAACTAAAAGAGAGTCCACCTCAAAATGACCAAGTGCAAACCATTTGCAAATGGTCGGGACATAAGGAACTGATACAGATCACTTTGTGTTCCGACACTAAATCACCATATGAGGTCAATATGATCTCGATTTCAGACTCCACAGATGAAGATTGGCAACTATCTTCCGACTCTAATTAATGATAACGCAGAACATCCTAGCTCCCCTCAAATACTCAATGTTCAAGATACAACTCATTGGGACAAGATTCCAATGACTCAAGAGTAGCTCATTGAAGAAGCTTAGCTCTTCCCAATTCAAATGGAAGCAGAAGGCAATCTACAATTGATGACCTCAAGGAGGTCATTCTCAGAACTGAATCCAAACCAAAGCCCATCTTCGTTAGCACTATGCTTGACGAAAAAGAATTACAAGCTTACACTTGACTCATCGAGGAATATCGTATATAGCCTGGGGTTACCAAGCCATGCCCGGCCTAGACTGCAATGTCGCAGTTCACAAACTCGACACCTCTGCTGAATCACTAGTGAAACAAGCTCCACGACGCTTCAAACCGGAGTAAAACTTCTATCACACGAAATTGTAAATGACACAATCACAAGCCAATGAGTTCTCGGCACGTACACAAGTGCTTTTGCAACATACCCATGTGCTTTTGCTTTTTAGGTGTACGTGCCGAGAACTCATTGGCTGTGTTTGTGTGATTTGCAATCCTATTGTGACAGAAGTTTTACTCGAACTGGAACTCACTGCACAAATCGAGGTAGAAGTCGACAAACTCATAAATACGGGATGCATATGTCCTATCAAATATCATGTATGGTTGGCCGAATTAAAAGTCGTAGTTACGAGCACGTTGGTCGCATCTGACCGTAGAAAAAAATTCCACCCGATTTAGTCGTGCTTTATGGCTTGGTGAACCAATAAGTCTTCTTTAGTTACTTTTACTATTAAATATATTTTAAATCATAATGAAAAGACAACAATGCCCTTATTCTTATCCTTGGCTGACACTGGTACAATTCTCATTTACGATGCTTGAAGAATTAATTCCTTTGAAAAACTTTTGACATCCGTTTCACCATTCTTACTGGTTCAACTAATTCACTGAAACTAAAATGGTGTTGGTTCAACCAGTTTGAGCTTAATACTCAAACTTGAAATAAAATACCGACTTAACAAAATGGAAAGAAATAGATAAGGTATTGAGAGTGAAACGGAGTTTTCAACATGTCTTATAAAATAGAAATAGTCAGGGAGATGAAGCTTTGTTTGTAGATTTTAAGGTTTAGTATTCAAACTGAAAACAAAATCGTGAAAATGGTACTAGTTCAATCAAGTTGAACGATTCATTTAATAGAATTTTGTCTGATTTACTATTGTTACAGGGGTTCCTCTTCGTTGTGCATTTTTCATCTTCTCTTAATTATCATCTAATTTTGTTAGTGATTCAACTAAGTTGTGCTCAATACTCAAATTGAAAAAGAATACAGGTTTCATGAAAATGGTATTGGTTCAACTAGTTTAGAAAAAAAATTTGTTCGGTTTCCAACATTGTTACATGGGTTCTTCTTCGTTGAGATGAATTTTCTCGTCATCTTTTCATTATAGTCTAACTGTATTAGTGTTTCAACTAAGTTGAGCTCAATACTCAAACTGTAAACAAATACATACATCATGAAAATGGTACTGGTTCAACCAGTTTTGTAAAAATGGTACTGATTCAACTGGTTTGGAAAAAAATGGTCTTGGTTCAACCAGTTTCGTGAATATCATTATTAAAACTTGAGAGACGATTCTTGCTTGACGAAAATGAAAGTGATAGCCATCTTCTTCAGCTTTTTCCTTGAAGATTCTTGCTTAACGAAAATTAAAGTAGTAACCATCTTCTTCAACTTCTTCCTTATTCTATCTTCACCTTCTTCTTTCTTAACTAACCCTTGAAACCAGCGTTGCCTTCTTTATTCACCTTCAATGGTACATAGACAAGTTGCAAAGAACTGTAGAGGATAACCGGAATGCTATAAAATAGATGACTGGAAAGAAATCTTTAAACTTGCACCACCTTCATCTTTCTTCATCTTAAATGGAGTATAAATGAGTCATAAAGAGTTATAAAGGAAGAAAATTGAGGGAAGGAGCTGGGAAGCAAGAAAATAGATGAAAAAAAGCTGTGGAGAAAGGAAATGAAGGGAAAAAAGCTCAAGAGCAAGAAAATGGAGAGAAGGAGCTGAACAAAACAGACGTACTATACTGTGTCGTCAGTCAAACCTCAAATCAAATGATACTATCAATTCAAACTGATATTAGCTGGAGAGTAGTATGGGCATTTCAAAAGAAATGCCTTAATGGGCAGACAATTAAACCAAAGTGTCAATAGTTTTGTAGATAGGACTAAATGGTCAGTATTTTTGTAAATATGGACTTAAAAGTAATTTTCCCAATATTGTTTCGGTCGAGAAAAAGAATGGGTATGCAAGTCCGTATTTGTATAGACTTTCGTGATCTCAACCAAGGTTTAAAGGAGGTCATTTTAATGCTTAAACGGACTAGGGCGTTACCGTTTAAACCACTTAAATGGCCATTAAAACAGACATGAAACGGCCAAGGGCAAAAATGAAAAAAAATGGAATTAAACAAATTTTAATGGTTTTAACGATTTTAACAGAAAAAAATGGAAAAAATGGCGCTGAAATTCAAAATTTGAAATTTAAACGGAAACGGGCTTGGGGCGTTACCGTTTAAATGGCCATTTTTAAAACCGTTTAAACGGCTGTCAGATGAGGAGCTGTTGCAGTTCCTCTTCTCTTGAGTCTCTATGCTTCTCATTCTATTTGATTGAGTTTTTTTTTTTTTTTCTTTCGTAGAACTTCCATTCCCTCCATTTTGTTTTAGATTTTCTTAAGAGAATGTGTTGGTGTAATTTTGTGGATGAAGTATGAAACTAGTCCAGTAGATGGCTAGTAGTATATTAAACACAGGTGAGAACAAAGAGCATTATGTATTCGTCTTGTTTGAAAGTAATTGGATTCTTCGATAGCAATAAAATGGAATTTGGAAAGTTGGGTTTGGTCATTGTTGTATTCCGAGGTTCACAATCTATATAACAAAACAGGGAAGTTGTCTCCCCACTTATACCCTCTTATATGTTTCAACAAAGGATGGCCAAGATCTTATCCCCCAAATGGACTATGGATCTCAGCCACTCATACCTGATTTTGGCAAATGCTTTGTCGGGGAGTGCCGAGGGCACGGGCCACCCATTATACATCTATATAACAAAACAGACAAGTCACTTATCCCCCCTCTTATCGGCTTCACAAATGATGGTCGAGATCAAATTATTACCCCAAATGGATGGTGGATCTAAGCAACTCACACCCGATTTTGACAAACGCCAAACACTTTGTCGGAGAGTGCCATGGGCACAGGCCACCTACTAGTCTATATAACAAAACAGGGAAGTTGTCTCCCCCTCTTATACCCCCTCTTATATGTTTCAACAAAGAAGGGCCAAGATCTTATCTCCAAAATAGACGGTAGATCGCAGCCACTCACACCCAATTTTGGCAAACGCTTTGTTGGAGAGTGCCGTGGGCATGGACCACCCACTATCTATATAGCAAAACAAGACGGTTGTCTCCCCCTCTTATCTGGCTTCATAAAGGATGGTCGAGATCTTATCACACCAAATGGACAGTGGATCTCAGCCACTCACACCCAATTTTGACAAACGCTTTGTCGATGAGTGCCGTGGGCATGGGTCACCTACTATTTACCTACATATAAGGAATGAAATGGGTTGGATTTACATATAGCCCAAGGGTCAGGCTTAGGAGCCCCACTTTTTATGCCTCGAGAGGGGTGTTACCCTTAAAACGGCCATTAAAATGGATTGAAACAGCCAGGGGCAAAATTGAAAAAAATAGATTTTAATGGAAAAAAGTAGTACTGAAATTCAAATTTTAAAATTTTAAAATTTAAAATTAAAAAAAAAAAGAATTTAACAGAAATTTAATGGTTTTCTTGTACCCCTCTTATCTTAGATGGCTTCAATAATGAGTGGCTGAGATCCACTATGCTTCATATCGATGGCTGAGATTAACTCCCACCCGATTTTGACAAACACTTTGTCGAAAAGTGCCGCTGGCACGGGCCACCCATGCATATATCAAGACAACTTAGTTGTATTCTCTTATCTTATCCATTCATCTAATGTAAAAACAGTAACGCCCCCAGTCCGTTATATCGTTGTGACGCCAGTTTCAAAACCTTGAGGAGACACACAGGAGGTGTGGTATAAGGCCAGGCTATAGCTCTCTTTGATGTATTCTCCTGGCAAATAGTCATGTGGCCCACTACTTCTAAATGTCAGCATCGGGAAAAAACTTTTTTTTTCTATTTTATCCTTGATTTTTTTCTCTTTTCCCCAAAATATCCCTCAACCCCTACTTTCAATACACTTCTATCCTAAAACGTCTCTCCCTCTCCTTCATCTATCATCAATTTTTTAAATGTCCCTTCTAAAATTTCTCTCCCAACGTCTCTTCATCTCCTTCTCTTATTCTTATTTTATCTTTGATTTTTTCTTATTTTTCCTAAAATATCCCTCTGCCCCTACTTTCAATACACTTCTATCCTCAAACATCTCTCCCTCTCCTTCATCCAAGGTTTAAAGGGGATCATTATAATGGTACAACGGATTGCAAGACCTTTTGAAATGACAATTGAGCATCACTTCTCACTAAAAAGCCTACAAGCCTACCCTAAAACTAGCAAGACTTGCCTATTAGGTAGTTACCTGACCACCCACAATATAAGCTACGTGGCAATTTATTAGAGGACAATGACCGTATAGATGTTTGTCCAATCTGTAAGTGGAACTACAAACCAAAAATCAGCCTGATTAGTGATTTCAAACCGTTGGATCTTCATACGAAAATAATGGTAAATAATGCTCAAATTCCTATGGTTAAAATCAACCAACGAAAATGACTTCAACTAACGCTTAGAAATCACTGATCAGGTTTATTTTGGGTCTGTAGGTCCACCTAGGGATTGGCCGAACATCTATATGGTAAGTGTCCTCTAATAAATTTCCAAGTGGCTTATATTGTGGGTGGTCAAGCAAGTCTTGCTCCCCTAAAACAGTCAACTCCTTTTGCAGAAGCATACAGTAACCTACCCTAAAAAAAGCTTACACTGAATAGAGTAAGACTTTGATGACAGGGCCCTATCATAAAGGCCGATGACAGGGTGCAATAGGTGCCATGTGGTATACTCTTAGAGGACTTTGACCGTATGGATGTTTTTCCAATCCCTATATGGATCTACAAACAAAAAATCAGATTTATTTGTGATTTCAATGCTTTGGATCTTTGTACCTCAAATAATCAATAATGCTCAAGTTTCCCATGGTTAAAATTAATCCATGAAAACAATTCCAATCCAATGCCTAGAAATTACTAATCGGGCTAATTTTTGGTTTGTAGGTCCACCTAATGATTGGCCAAACATCCATACGGTCAGTCCTCTAAGAGTGTTCCATGTGGCTCATGTTGTGCTCTGTCATCGGCCTTGATGACAGGCCCTTGTCATCAAAGTTTTATTCCATTGGATAGCCTCCACTAGCTGCCTACAATAGCCTACCCTAATTAAATCAACTCCCTCTGCGAAATGTCAAATCCCACAGTGCTACCCATTTTTTGCTATAAATTATAATATCGGAATAAAACGGAAAATATCAATAAATAACAGAAAATATCGGCTATTATAATCAAGGTTTAAACAGAAATATAACCACGTTTTACGGCCATTATAAGAAAATCCGTTATTTTTTGTATAATGTAACGGGTTATGTCTGAATCTGTTATAACGGTTGTTATTTTCTTTATAACGGCGTTATTTTAAACCATGCCTTCATCTATCATCAATTTCTTAAATGCTCATTCTAAAATTCTTCTCCGAACGTCTCTCCCTCTCTTTTATTTGTTTACTAAATTCTTCATTTATTTCTCGATTTCAGAACCACTTAAAAAATCTACGTAAAAATTTAAGTCAGTATTTCCTCATTCCAACTCTTTCTTTGAAAAAAAAAACACTTTGCACCATTCCAATTCTTTTTCTTAATCTATTCCCAAAAACTCCGTACAAACTTAATTTATGCAATTTACAGATATTTTAGATTTTATAAAAACTTATGTTAAATACGAAGTAGGTATATTGGATTCCTCAGTCCAACTCTAACTAGTGCACCTACTAGTTGGAGTAAAACTTCGGTCACAACCCACAATACCAGCCACGTGGCACACTATTAGATGGCGTGTTGACTGTATGGATGTTTGGCAAGTCCCTAGGTGGATCTGCAAACCAAAAATCAGCCTGATTAGTGATTTCTAAGCCTTGGATTGAAGTTATTTTCATCGGTTGATTTTAACCGTGAGAATTTGAGCATTATTTGTGTGCAAAGATCCAAAGGTTGTAAATCACTAATCAGGCTGATTTTTGGTTTGCAGGTCCACCAAGGGACTGGTCAAACATCCATACAGTCAGCGGCCTCTAATAGTGAGGCACATGTCTCGCATTGTACACGGTCAACACCTTCCCTGACCATCACCAGTAAGCAGAGTTTTACTCTCACTTAACCTCCATGGCCTCAACACAAATCAGGGCCACAATATGAGGCACATGGCTCACTATTTGAGGCCGCTGACCATAAGGATGTTTGGCCAGTCCTTCGGTGGGCCTGCAAACAAAAAATCAGCCTGATTAGTGATTTCAAACCTTTCGATCCTTGTGCTCAGTATAATGGTCAATAATGCTCAAATTCCCACGGTTAAGATCAACCCATGAAAATGACTCTAATCCAATGCTTAGAAATCATTAAACATCTTGATTTTTGGTTTTATGTCTAACTAGGGATTAGTCAACCATCAATGCGGTCAGTGTCCTCTAAAAATGTGCCACATGGCTTATATTGCGGGCTGTCAACAGATTTCCTGACCATTGAAGGTCAGTGAGGTTTTCGTCAAGTGACGAGTAAGACTTGCCTAACCAACCAAGATATAAGATTAGATGACACTGACCGTATAGATGTTTGACCAATCCGGAAGGGGACCTACCAACCCAAAATCAGCCTGATCAGTGATTTCTAAGCATTGTTGAAGTCATTTTCGTTGGTTGATTTAACCGTAGGAATATGAGCATTATTTACCATTGTTTCCGTACAAAGATCAAAAGGTTTGAAATCACTCATCAGGCAGATTTTGGGTTTGTAGGTCCACTTACGGATTGGTCAAATATCTATACGGTCAGTGTCCTCTAATAAAATGCCACGTGGCTTACATCGTGGGTGGTCAGGCAAGTCTTACTCTCAATTGACGGCAGTGTAAGCATACTCTCGAGTGGTTAAGATTCCACTGCACCAATTCCAAAGAGCATCCATCAATCAGGCGGGACGAAAAATTCATACTAGAGCCCGCGGCCAGCGGGAGCTGAGAAAAGCGCGCGTAATTCGAACTCGAGCTGGATCCAAAAACCAAAGAAATGAGGCGCCATCATAACTGCGCCGGTATTTCTCCTGAAAGGAAGAGGTGGACGTATCCCAGCCGTCCACGTAACAATTATGCTTCCGATAAATGTCTTGGAAAATGTATATTATTAGCACGAAATTCACCGAAAACGTATTCTATCGTCATCCTCACGTCCAGGCCATTGAGGGTCATCTAGATTCCCAAAAGTGAATCTGGAAGACCGATACACAAATTTCAAGAACATCCAATGGTCTGGACTTGAAGATGACGATTAGTACAATATATCCTAGGGACGATGCTAAAATTTCCGGAATCAAAAAAGTAAAAACCGCCCTCTCAATCTAAACTTTCAGTTCCCGCGTCCTCGCAACGGAAACATAAATAATCGCTAAGAAGCACTCTCTTTCTCCTTCTCCCTTCTCCTCCTTTGCAATTGTAAGTCTGTAATAACATCGGCAATGGCGGAGAATGGAAAGTATATGAGATTTATCAATCCGGGGGTACTTCACTTGCAGAAAATGGGCTTGGAGCTTAAATGCCCTTTATGGTATAAGCTTGTTTGGTCTGTTTTTTTTTTCAATTTTAGATTGAATCCATAGTTTCTGTAGTTTAATTTCTTGGGTACTTGTTGTTGTTGTTGTTGTTGCAGCTTAAACCTGCTTAACCGACCAATCTTATTCCCCTGCAATCACATATTCTGCAGGTCTGTGCTTTGTTTTTTTGACCGAAATTTGGGGTTTTTTTTTTTTTTGGGTATTTGATGTTTTTCTTCCTTATGTTTGTATTTTGATCTCGATCTTTAAATTTATATTCAGTTCTTGCATTCCAAACTCGACTGAGTTCAGATCAAAATGTTCGATCTGTAAATCACCTTACGTCGATCAAGGTATAGTTAAACTCAACATTGATTAGGTTTACTTTTTATGTTTATCAAGTAATTTTAGTTTCTGGGTTGGCAGATTTAAGGCCAGCTCCTCACATGGAAAATATTGTGAGCATCTACAAAAGTATGGAATCAGCTTTTGGCGCCAATCTCTTTCAGTGTGTCTCTCAACCTGATCTGCCTGGTACTACCCACCACTTCTGCACTTCTTTAGAAACGTTTCTTCAGAATTACTGTACATTTGAGTTTGGGTTTTAGACTGGGCGGTTTGGTTGAGTTTTTTGTGTTGTAATCTTATTGTAGATGTGGGGAGGCCTTCGAACCAAGATCCGGTTTCAGCTAACAGAGATAATGATGATAAATTAAAGAATGGATCAGTTGAGACCTCCCAAAGAGGAAATTCAATCAATGGCCAATCGTCTGTTCCTACATTTTTAGCTAATAAACGAGTTGGGGTTTCTTTTCATCCTACTGGAACTGAAAGGTTTGTGAAATCTAGCATGCCATTGCCAAGAGATAGTGAACAAATTCCACATTCATCGCCGCATCTCTGGTCAAAGGGCGGACAGCACAATGAAGATGGAAATCGGGGAATAGATCTGAATCAGGTGACACCAACATCACCTGACAGCCCTCCATCCTTTGGCGACACCAAGGATTCAGATGATGATAGCGGTGCTCTTGGTGGTGAACATGTACGTTTACTGTGGGCAGTAAACATAAAGCCAGTCTGTGGCTTTAGGTTTACTGGAAAAATACTCGGTCATGATATTTATGTGCATTCACTCGCATACACAAGAAATGACTTTATAGTGGTTATGAAAATTGTGTCAAATTCTCTGCATACGGATTCTGATTTGTTATTTCTATTTCATGCTAGGGTTTTGGCCTAAGCCATTGATCATGATGCTGATAATGAATTTATGTGTTTGGAACCTGCTCAATTGATGTTATGTATTATTGTTCTTCTTGCATATTTGATTCTCTGGTATTTATCAGTTCTCTGAATGATTGATCACTAGAGAATACTCAAGTGTGGAACTCTATTTTCTTTATCTTTTTGTTCATATACAGCATGCTTTGTGTTTCATGTTGTTAGTGTCCCTGGTGGTTAGAAGGAATCATAAATTATATGCTTTTGTGATACCTTTGTGAATGTGGAACCCACCGATCTGTTACGATCCTAGGTTAAGACCTTAGCTTTCTGCTCCTCTATCACCAAGGTGCTTTTGGAGTATTGGTTTGGGTCTTAACATTTGGTATCAAAGCCAACCCCACCTCCAGCGTTCAAGTCACGGGAGAGGCAACTATGGAAAAAAAAACTGTAGGCTTGTTGTAGTATGGGATATGGAGGGCCCGCCATAGGATGGGTTATGGAGGTTATAAAAAAAGGAGCTCACCATAGTATGGGATATGAAGGGCCCGCCATAGTGGCCTACCATGATCCTTTTCAGAAGGGGCGACCTAGGGAAAGGGCTACCTGGGGCTTCGCTCAACAAATGAGAATATAGGGGTATTGGAAAAAAAAAATTATCGGGGACCCACTCACAAAAAGTGAGAAAATAGGGGTACGAGAGTGAAAGCCACCTTAGAGTGGGCTACCGTGGACATCGGCCTTAAAGGGTGGTGGAATGTTACGATCCTAGGTTAAGACCTTAGCTTTTCGCCTTTCTGCCCATACTAACCATTTGACTCATTGACGTGGTTTAGTGCCGGTAAAACAACGAAGATACACATCTCAAGAGTGTGATTCACCACTTCCGTTTGGCCATCAGTTTGGGGGTGATAAGTTGTACTCATTCTTAGCTGAGTGCCTTGTAAATGCCAAAGTTCCTTCCAAAAGGTGCTAAGAAAAATAGAATCACGATCACTCATAATAGAAGTTGGCATGCCGTGTAATTTAAAACTGTTGTTGATAAAGGCTTCTGCGACACTAGCAGCGGTGTAGGGATGCGAAAGTGGCACAAAATGGGCATATTTGGAAAGACGATCAACAACAACGAAAATGGCGCTGTAGCCTTGTGATTTGGGTAGGTCATTGATGAAATCCATGGAGAAGTCCATCCATATGCCCTCTGGAATGGGAAGGGGCTGTAGTACGCTAGGCGGGTGCACATTTTCATATTTATTCCGTTGACAGATATCACATTCTTGCACATAAGTTTTAATATCATGCTTCATACCTCTCCAATAGAAGGTGTGCGCAACCCTTTTGTAAGTTTTTTTGTATCCAGAATGGCCGGCGAAAGGTGTATTGTGTAATTCCTTCAAGATTGTAAGCGAAGAGACGCGGTAGAAGGTGACACAATTCGGGCCTTGCGGCGTAGGAGCCCATCATGGAAAGAGTAGTGAGGAATAGCCTCGCTTGCGGTGGATGAGAGGTTGCAAAATTGGGTCATCCTTGTTGCCATTCTTGACATCCTCCAAGCCAGCCCAAATGGGTTGAGAGGGCAAAAATGGCACCGTTTTCAAACCTTCGTGAGAGAGCAACGGTTGCAGTGTTTTTGGTACCCTTGTAAACGATGAGAGAGCAACGGTTGCAGTGTTTTTGGTACCCTTGTAAACGATTTCATAATCAGAGCCCATAAGCTTGGTCAACCATTTTTGTTGTGCGGTGGTGACAATGCATTGATCGAGGAGATGTTTAAGGCTTACATGCTCAGTCTTGATGATGAAACGATGACCCAAGAGGTAAGGGCGCCACTTGTCGACGGCGTGCACCATTGCTAGTAATTCTCTTTCATACGTGGAGTAGCCAAGGCTTTTACCAGATAAGGCCTTGCTTAAGAAAGCGATGGGTTGGCCTTGTTGCATTAAAACACTGCCAATTCTTGTGCCGGAAGCGTTGCATTCAAGGACAAAGGGCTTGGTGAAGTCGGGTATAGCAAGGACGGGAGCACAAGTCATGGCATCTTTAAGGGCGACGAAAGCCTTGGAGGCATCATCGGACCAATGAAAGGAGTCCTTGTGAAGAAGGGCCGTTAAAGGGTTGCTGATTTGTCCATAGTGAGCAATGAATTTTCGGTAGTAACCAGTGAGCCCGAGGAAACTACGTAGACCTTTGATGGTGCGAGGCTCAGGCCAATCGAGCATACATGCGATCTTTTGTGGATCAGCGCGTACCCCTTCGTGGCTGATCACATGACCAAGGTATTCAACGAGGACTTCTGAATGTGCATTTGGAGCGTTTAGCAACGAGCTTGTATTGGCGCAAAAGTCCGAGGGTAAGGGTAACGTGTTATAAATGGGTGTCCCAAATCCTTGCTGTAGATAAGGATATCATTAAAGAAAACTAAGATGAACTTGCGAAGATGATCCCGAAAGATGTGTTCATTAAGCTTTGGAATGTAGATGGTGCATTGGTAAGGCCAAAGGGCATAATGAGAAATTCGTAGTGCCCTTCATGTGTGTGAAATGTCGTCTTTTGAATGTCTTCATGAAGCACCCGGATTTGATGATAGTCTGGACTGAAGGTCTAACTTGGTGAAGAAGCGGGAACCGTGAAGCTCATCCAATAATTCGTCAACAACTGGAATTGGGTACTTGGCTTTGATGGTGATGTCATTCAAGGCGCGGTATCAACACACATCCGCCATGAACCATTTTTTTTTGCGAACTAAAAGCATGAGCAAAGAGTGTGAACTGGTGTTTGGCCGAATGATATCTGCAGAGCGCATTTCATGTACAATATTCTCAATTTCATTTTTTTTGAAAATAGGGGTACCTGTATGGGTGGACATTGTTGGTCATGAGCGCGAACTGGGGGTTGGCTTGTGGGTGTGTCAAAAACGTCCGCAAAATGTGTCAGAATGTTGGGGAAGTCAACTGGTATAGGCGGGTGGGAATTGGATCCCTCCGTGCTATAAAGTTGAACGAGAATACCCTGTTTGCTTTTGTCGATAAGCCGTTGGATTGAGTGGCTACTCACGATTTTAGGGATGTGATGGGGAAGGCCGTGGATATCGTGTGACTGGAAGGACATCCGTAAGTTCGCAAAATTCCATCGGACCTCCCCCAATGTGATAAGCAATTTTATTCCCAACACCATCTCATAGGCTCCAAGTGGTAAGATGCGACAATCAACAGAGCAAGAGAATTTGTCCAGATGGAGAGGTAGACCATGGCACATTCCTTTGCTAGGTATTGTTTTTCAATCGGCTAATGCAACGTCGAATATTTTGCCTTCATGAACGGGCCAACCGATTCACCTAGGTAACCCCACATTGATGAAATTGTGGGTGCTCCCCAAATCGATCAAAATGCAAATGGGAAGGCGCTTGATCAAACCGTGGATGCGCATAGTACGAGGACTGGCTAACCCAATGAGCATACACCGAGATCTAAGGTGGGTCCTCATCACTTGGCTGGTGGTGTTCTTCGTCATCGTCCTCTGGTTCAAATCCTTCAATAATGGCGAGTTGGCCCTGGCAATGGTGACCCGGATTGTACTTCTCGTCACAATTGTAATAGAGGCCTTTCTTTCGCCTTTCTAAGAGTTCGGTCGGTGTCAGTTTTTTGGGCGGTGGTGGGTTGTACTTGGCGGTGGCCTCTGTGGGGGGTGTGACAACACATTGGGTGGGGAAATTTTTTTTGGTGATGTGGGTGTTGTTGTTTGAGGTTGTCACCAATATGCTAAAGATTGAGAGAGAGAGAGAGATAATGGAAGTTAGGGAGAGAAGGAGATATTAGGGTTTGAGAGAGAATGTGGAGACTGAAATGAATATTCAATCTCCCATAAGTAATAATTATAAGTAGGGGAAATCCTTTCTACAAGTAAATGAGAAATCGTGTGGGTCAAGTGGGAGCCCACCACTTAACCCACTAACATGAAATAAATAGATTGTGGGTTAAGTGGATGGGCCCATCACTTAGCCCATAAGCAATAGAGAATAAACCCCATGTGGGGTAGCGGAACGCAGCCCACTAAGAACACCCCCACGTGGGTGTACATAGAATCCAATAGTGGGTCGGTTGTATTGTTTTTGAGCATGCGATGACTCTTCATGCCAGGCGGCCAGTTGGTATACGTGGCTGAGCGTGACCGGTTGGAACATTCGAACACTTACCAGGATGTCGTCTCGTAGGTCGGAGATGAAGCACTCAATTAGAAATGATTTTGGAAGTCGCAAATTACGGTTGATAAGTCTCTCGAATTGTGCTTGGTATTCACAGATAGTAGAAGTTTGGCGTAATTTCGCTAGAGCTCCGCCTAGATCCTCGCTTTCCGGTGGTCCAAACCTTACGCGTAGTGCATGCGAAAATTGGGGCCAAGAGATCGTCCCCATCGTCTTTTCCATCCATCTGAACCAAGGAATAACATCACCCGTCAAGTGCATGGATGCTAACTCCATCTGGTCATCCGGTATTTTGTGAAACTGTTGAAATTGTTCGGCAGTGTACACCCACCCGTCAGGCTCTTCGCCACCAAAACGTGGAAGGTCAAGACGAACAGAATGCATTGGTGTACATTGGTGCGCATGACCTCCTTGAGGAGGGTGAGGAATTCCGACTTGATCATCCTCCTTTTGCTTCAACTGTGACTGGTCTGTGTCATCATTTCTTGCTTCAAGATTTGTCAATTTCTATTGTATCTCGACCAGGAGTTTGCTATGCGATTCATCGTTAACCTTGAGAGACCGGATCTCAGCCTCCATCTTTTGGAATCTGGTCCCATACCCATCGCTTGTCATGGTTCGAGGAGCTTTGGCTCTGATACCAATTGTTACGATACTTAGATTCGTAACGATCACAAGATATGCAAGATAGAAATAAGAAGATTAAATTGATAGATATGGCCGATTCGAAGTGGCTTGAACCTCCTTAAGTCTCAAGAACAATGATCAAATCTGTCTCTTGCTCACGGAGGAGCTACAATTTATTAATCAGTACTTACTAATAAAGGGAAACATATTCTAAGTAATAAATGATAAATAGCAATAATATTCAAGAGATCGGTGAAGGATATAAGGGTTATGGAAAGTTTCCAAGTCAAGAGATTGGTGGAAGATTTAGAGGTTATGGAAGGTTTCTAAGAATGGTGTATGATAATGTGCAGGTGAGGTGTACAGAGTAATGTGGTGCACATCACGATCCTACTCATTACTGTTTGATCACTGGACTTGAAGGCCATTGGCTCTCCGATTCTAGTTGAAACTCTGAGTTCAAGACTGTATCATGGTTTTTTACAGAATGATGAGAGAGTGGAAGAGTAACTGACAATAGAGCATGGTTGCGCACATACGATCATTGAGACGAGATATGTGGAATCGTAGAAAAGGTCTCATTTTTATGGAGTTCAGATAGGATGTCAGAAAAAACAGCCCTGTGGCTCTACACACAAGTGCCAATGCTTTTTTTGGGGTCATTTTGTGGATCTAGCTTTGTTTTCTGGTCTGTCCAAATAAGTTCTAAATTAATATGCTTTGCTTGCTAAGTGTGTCCCCTTTTTTTATTACAAGTTTATTGAAGAAGAAAAGAGAAATGAAACAAGAAGAACACAAAGAAGATGAGGTGGTTGACAAAACTACCCAAAAGACAATAGAAGAACAAAAAGAACACATAAGGGATTCCTAAAATCTAATCACCCCTGGACTGCATAGAACCACTAAATGTGCCCATGACTTACTATTGTCTTTTCCCAACATCTCCACTCAGTGGCACTCTATCCACTTATATCAAATACAAAACCTAACACCTACTAAACCCTAAATTGATTATGATCGCAATCATATAATTTAGAGCCCTAAGCACGCTTTGCATTAACAGTCTATTTACACTGAACTACTAACTAAATTCAGCAACTTCATTCTTTTTAGATGGAAATTAGCAACCTAATAAACTTTGCAAAATGCACTTGAAGTCTTTTAGAATTATTTTTACCAAAATTGGTTCAAAATCAACAATTCTGATCACTGGAGTGTTATCTAATTTTGACAATGTTTGAGAATCAAGCAACAGTGTGTGAAGTCGTTAGAAAAGTTTGAAGTTCTTTTGTTCATTTATTTGACCTTTTTTTTTTGCAATGATGAATTTTTCTGTGACCATTATTAAGGAGGTCCTGCTACCTGTATAGAGTATAGACTAACCTTGGCTAATTTGATACTTGTAATAAACCAATCATGCGTGCTTGAACTCTTTGTTGTTTTTTTCGTCATACTTCTCATCATTTCTATATAACTATGGTAATCCAATGTTTCTCGGTCTTTTCATACTAATCATGTATTCATGTGATGTATTTATCTATATTCCAGCTATTTATATTTGTTCAAGTATGGAGCCATAAAGATCAGTTTGATCAAGTTGATCTTCTTTTTGCTTATAAGAAAAAGAAAAGATCACTTTGATTCTCCTGTCTGCTATATTTCATTGATATTGGTATGGGTGTCAGAGTCCGATGTGTCTGGAGAGTCTGACTTGGCGAACCTTGAAAATAGGATTCGTGGTCTTGGCAATATATTTCAAAATAATGTGAAACAAAGTAAATGTTTCTTATATAATAATGAGGATAATAGTGGATAATGTGATAAGATATCTTATGATTTGTCTTATATACTTATAGGCAAGAGAATAAATTTATGTAATGTTACGTTGTTGCATATAAAACTTCAATTGTAAAAGGTAGAACTCATAACCTGTCTCAAATGTTAATTAGTATCTTGCAAGTATGGAAAGGAAAAAACAAAACAGAATTTAGAAGTATTGTGCCAGAATCTGTATTGTGTCGGACTCCAACATGGGTACTTTGTCCGTTTTTAAGTGTCCAATCAACATAGCGTGATAGTAGTGTGCCATTTGTTGCACTAACTTGGATAACAATTCCATATTCCATCTTTACCTTTTTTCTGTCTTGTCATTGCTCAGTTATACTTGCTGTCCTCTTTAATCTTGTTTTTATTGACTTTCTATGCATGATTTGTTCTTCACATCTGTTTGGAATCGCTTTTTTTAATGGGTTTTGCGGCAAAACATCCATTAATGTGTCAATATGGGCCATTATTAGGAGGTAGCTGGATTTTTCAAACTTCGATGCACTTTAACAAAAAAGCACAAATTTCAAAGCTTTTGTAAAAGTAAAAGCGCAGTGGACTTTAATCTTTCTTAATTTTCATTGTTCCCCAATAATGAGATTTTGAAGAGATCGTGTCTGTTGCACATCAAAAGAAGCCTAAATTCGTCTATATCGGGATATGGATTGTCAACATTGTATCAAGTTATCCAATGTATTTCTAACACGTGAATGGATCTAAACACCTCTGCAGAGTGTTAAGAGATTGCTATCCAAGGGAACAGTCGAGAAAGAATCAGAAGATGGGACAAGTAGACAAATGAACAGTGGATCTGTTCCCCGAGCAGAACAGGACTATTTCAGAGAAACGAAGAGACAAAAGTTGGAGTATGGGATCCAAGACATGGCGATACAAAGTGGCATTCATGCTCAGCCAGCATGTTTGGATTCTGAAAATATATTAATGTCTAATTCTGAAGCTGGACCCAAACTAAGAGGATTCCTTGTTGGTGCACAACAATCTGATACTTCAGCCTGTTTAGATGCAAATCCAGCTGTGGTGTGTGCGTTTTGCCAGTCCTCTAGAGTGTCAGAGGTGATAATTCATTTCCAATCCTGCTTGTGTGTTTTACAACAAATATTCAAAAGTCGCATTAGAGTTGGGCAATAAAGTTTGCCTTGCTATTTTTAGAAAGGCTTGTTTTGCAATTTCTAAACCAAGCTATATTAAATTTATATCACAAATTTGCAACGTGTATGACTTCTGGCCTACATATTGTTTTCCGGTTGTTCTCACCAGTTTTTGGTTTTAATGTGCACTCAGGCTTCTGGGCCAATGTTGCATTATGCCAATGGAAAAGCGGTAGTGGCAGATGAGCTACCCCAACCCAATGTTCTGCATGTTCATACGAAATGCATTGAATGGTACGTTCTTTTGTTGATTTCGTGGGGTGTTTCTCAAATAGTGAAAGCAATACTAACTATGGTAATACTAAAAGTGTTTAGGCCTTATTTATGTGTTTTGAGTTTTTGGTTTAGTTTTTAATAATTGTGTTCATTGATAAACATGTGCGACAATATTCGATAATGCAGGGCACCTCAAGTGTATTATGTTGGTGAGACTGTAATGAACTTGGAGGCAGAAGTGGCAAGGGGTGCTAAGCTCAAGTGCAGTAGTTGTGGGCTGAAGGGGGCAGCTCTTGGCTGCTATGCAAAATCCTGCCGGAAGAGTTTCCATGTTCCTTGTGCAGTAAAGGTTCACAATAGCCGGTGGGATTGTGTAAGTTGTCCATGCCTTTCTGTTGTGGTAGCACTGGCAGATGTGTGCTCTCTCCCTTTTTTTTTGGACAATTCCGTTTGATTTAGCAGGTTGAATACGTTGAATCTAATCAAGGATGAAAGTCTCGGGATCGGAGGCTGGATCGGTAGGCTCCGATCCCGATCCAGATCGGTCCGATACGGAATAGGATCGGCCATCTCGCCCCAAGACGGTGTGAAAATCCTTAAGAAAACAGAGAACTCGGGCGAGACAGAGCATGGTATGGATCGGATCAGTGGGCTCCGATCCCGATCCAGATCGCCCGATCTGGAACAGGATCTCCCGAGACTTTGAACCATGAATCTAATAGAAAGTAGATGTTTCTATAGTCAGCTCTCATTGGATGAATCCATGGTGAAGACCACTACAATCTATGCAGTTTCAGTTCAAGTACTAACATGCCAGTACCTTGATGACATAGCATTACTTTTGGCCATGTTCTTATCAAATGAGGACTGACTGTAGAAAAACTTGAAATAATTATCAGACTATTGAACCGCACCCTCCTACATGCCTTGAAATATTTATCTTTTGTGACTTTGTTGCTTTGTCACAGGAAAATTTTCTAATGCTCTGTCCAACTCATTCTTCACTCAAATTTCCAAATGAAAAATCAAAGTCTGGCAAGAACCTCAGGAAAAACCATTCTTCAGAAACTCAAATGTATAGTATCGTTCTTTTCTTTTGACTCAATTTTGTATTCTTACCTTTCATTTAATCTAAGTTGGCCAAAATGCTTATTCACCTCAGGAATAGTTATGACTCTGCTGCGTGTTGTTTGAATTGATTATTTAGCAAAATGATGTTCTTGCGAGTTTCTTTCCTGAAACTTATTTTGGTTAATTTAAACTACTTGTAGACTAAAGTTGTGAGGTCAAGTTATGAGACAAAAAGTAGTATGCCTTCCATATAAATTGTCCCTGGTTCAAAGTAAGCTCAAGACCTAATTGATGTCATGGTGAATAGACATGAGCTAAAGGGGTCTGTTGTCTTCAAATTCCATTGGAGGCCTTAGACAGCCACTTTTCAATAGGCATGACTTTCTACCCTGATATCGAGTTAAGGTGATACAATGGTATCTATGAAGGGCTCAATGAACAAACACAATTTCTAGGATTGTGACTTTGATTTTTTGAACTTAAAACAAGATTTGAAGTCTTGAGTATAATACTGGTGTCTGAATAGTGACAAAAATAGTATATTTTAGTATGTTAATTAGAATCAGGAAGTTTATTTTAAAGGGTTATAGAGCTGATATGTTGTTCAATTTCATCAATGGTTTAGAGAAATTAGGAATTAATCCCTTTAGAAAGTATATGATAATTAGGAATTTCAAGTTTATAATTAGGAATATTTTGTATTGTACTTGCTTTTAGAGCTCTGTGTAATCACAGTTTTTGTGCTCTGTTATCTTTACTGTCATTTGCTATCACTGTTCGTTCGCGTTTAAGTGGTATTAGAGCAGGTTTGATTGAATTGGATTTGAGGTTTCATGAGGTATCTGAGGTTGTGGTGAGTGTGGAGGTGTCACTTATTTGCAGTAATTGATGGTGGGATCGACACAAAGGTTAGCTCAACTCATTTAGATCATCATGGTTGGAGCTGCAAATCATTGAGATGAAAGAAAGATTGAATCTAATGTTTTTGAATCAATTAATCCTACATCTTGAAATAAACTGGAGGATGCGAATCCTTTGAGGAGATGGGGCTAGATTTACCTTTGTCTAGAATAGTGTTTTAAAAGTCTTTTGAGGCTTACACCTTGAGGCGAGGCTCTGTCAAAATGCCCTTAGGTTTATTAAATAAACGTAAAATCTCATGAAGAATATGCCCAATCAAAGCTTTTAAAAAAGCCTTTTACGTATTTTTTAATTCCTTCTATCAGAGGCAAACGTTTGACTATGGTTCCTGTCCTCCTTACCAAAAAGAAGGGATGCTTTTGATGACCAAGACACATTGTTAAAGTATTCAAAACGGCAAACAATAGAGATAGGTATTCACGTACTGAACTTTCCTCGCGTGACCTGTACCAGAAATAGGTGTTCTCACATGCATACCTTTGTGGTCTCAATTTTAGGTTGTTGCACCTTATAAAATTTAATGTACTTTTTTTCCCCAAACACTTAGTTCAATAATAATAAGTTATTCTATGTTATAACATCAACAAATGCAAATTTTTTGCCATGTGAATCAAATATTATTTTTTCTAATTTTTTTCTTTTTATTGGATATATCTATGTAACAAGGACTCCGTTTCATAAGAATTTGCTGTGTCAGATACCTTGTTGTATTCACGTGTCAGACACACCTTTTCAAACAAATTTCGATTTATTCAAATATTTTGTTTTCGCCTATTATTTATATATGGTTTATGCGATTTTAATGTCTATCAGCTAAATTTAAACACATTCTTTCCATATTGTATACTAACATGGACTAAGGTATTTAAAAGATATATCTTTCAACATGAGGAATGAATTGTACGGACGTGTTGACAAATCGGGTCTGGGGATCAGTTTGTCTGGCACTCCGTATTCAATGTTGGACACCAACACATGTGTCAGTGTCTTCCTTACATAGAGATATACTTATTTTAAGTGTCCATTAAAAAAGAGTGCTTGTGAGGCTAATGCCCCACTCCTTGAGGCTTATGCTCACACCTCCACGTTTAAAAACAATGGTCTAAAATATAAAAATGTGAATTGGGATATACCAGAAATTTTGATAAGTAGTCCAGACGTTGAAGATTTGGTCAATGGTATAAGTCTAATTATGGAGTTGACATCTATCAGTGCAAAGAAAGCCGTCATGGGTAATTGGATCCTTTATCTTCAAATCTGTAGGAGCCTGAGACAGCCACCATTCAAAGAGCATAACTTTCTGCCCTGATATTGGATTGAGTTGATTCAAGTCTTTTTGAAGAGTTTGATGAGATCTACAAATGCTTTTTCAGGGATATAGTTGTACTTGTTACATTTGAACCTCAAATTGAAATTGGAATACCGAGTAAAGTATTCGTAGCATGAATAGTGATAAAAATAGAACGTTGGTATATTAATTAGAATTAAAAAGTTTTGTTAAGTCTACTCTTTAGAGTTAGAAAGTTAATGTTTTGTTAAGTCTTCATCATTATTTTTGGAGTTATTAGGAATTTGTCCTCAGAAATTATGATAATTAAGGTGTGGAGAGTCTATTAGTAAAGCTTATGAGTTTTGTGTGTGAGCTCTATCATAGTTGTTGCACACTCTTATCTTTCTTTCCTTTCCCATCAGTTTTCCTTTGCATCACCAAGACAAAAAGATTGTGGGCTGTTGCAAAAACTGTGCTATTTTTAATTGAGAAAACGTCTCAAATTCCATGCATTCCTATGGCATTTGATATATAGTCAATGTTTGTTACTCTTGTCAGTAATGCTTAAGATTTGTAAGTTTTTCTGGAAGGACAGTTGAATGGACCCTTCTCAGTAGTTTTTTTCTTTTAAATTCCTTTGAGAAGGAAGCGAAGTACACGTGTCTGTTTAAGGGAAGTACACAACTGGCATATCTCTTTCCAGTTATCTGTTGGATCTTTGTATGTTTTCTGTGTACCTTTTTTTCTTCTAAATTATGGCATTCAGTTCTAGTAGAAATGGTTTTTTTTTTTAATGAAATATTTTGTTTGTCCTACCTGATGTTGGGCTGTATTGCTATTATATTGCCAGAGCCAATCAGCAAATCGACAAGGTCTGGGTAGCATCACCTGGTACAACTAAAGAATGGGTTCTCTGTGCGTCTGCCCTCTCTGATGAAGAGAAGGTATGCTCTGAATTACGAAGAGTTGGTGTCTATTTTTCCTGTGCTCTGCCTGGGATTATCCGAACAATTTGGTGGAAATGATTCTTTTTGTATTGGGTTTGTCCAAAATTAAATAATCTGCTTTTTGTCGTTCTTTTGATGATTTCTTTGCAGAAATTGTTAGCCAAGTTTGCAAGAATAACTGGTGCAACTATATCCAAAATCTGGAAGCCAAATGTCACTCATGTTATTGCAGCCACCGATGACATGGGTGCCTGCAGCAGGACACTGAAAGTCCTCATGGCCATCTTGAATGGGAGATGGATTTTAAAGATTGACTGTAAGATCTCCTCTTGCCCGTCACCTTCTACTAGTTGCAGTTATGATAGTTATCTCTTAAGACTTTCTTTGGCGAGTTTGGGACCTTGAGATCCAACAATCAGCAATTCTGATGTCATGGACTTGATCCCAGTCAATGTCGCTGGAACTCTCAATCAGGCTTCCATTTCTAGATGTTTCTGGCCCCCATATATATGTTTGAACGTTCTTTTGGTTGTACAGCTTGTAAACCTGCCTAGTTGTACATAACCAACATGGCTCCCTATTTAGAAACTAGAAGATAAAGCTGTAAAGGGGATTGGTTAGGTCATGTACTTCTCTTTTGGTATTGTTCTTTTTTAACAAATTGACAAAAGAAGTACTTGCATTTAAAATTCAAATGCTTTCCCTTTATTATATTTCTCAAGTTATTTCATTGTGCACTGATGCAACTTGAGTTCTACTGGCAGGGATAAAAGCATGCATGGAAGCTAGGCATCCTGTGGATGAAGAGTTTTATGAAGTTAGCCTTGACATTCATGGCTGTCGTGATGGGCCCAAAAATGGCAGACTTAGAATCATGGATAAGGTAGTTCTTATTGCACACATGATTATGCACACACCATAAACTTGCATAATGTAGTTAGATTACATATAATGGTTGACTAAAATGAGTATATTGAACACTTGTGCTGCAGGCACCAAAGTTGTTTAGCGGCTTGAACTTCTATTTCAGTGGTGATTTTGTGCCCTCGTACAAGGGATACCTTGAGGATCTGATTTTAGCTGCTGGTGGTACTATCTTGACGAAGAACATGCTGATTTCACAGGGTTGTGTTGCAGAAAAAGTTTGCTCGAGAAACTTGGTTGTTTACAGTCTTGATCCTCCAGTATTGGTGCAGAGGTGTGAAGAAGCAAAAGCTCTTGCCACCCAAACTGGATCTTGGGTCATTGGTCATACATGGCTTTTGGAATCCATAGCGGCTTGCAAGTTGCAACCTCTGCCTGCTAAAGCAGGATTTTGCTAGAGATGTTCTGTTGTAAAGAGAACATTACTTGATGTAGCTTTAACTCTTGGATGTTAGCAATGTTTTAACTTAATGAATGGTGATCAATACATCTCTTATTATTTTTTTGGCTTGGGTCTGTCTTCTGGATCTTCTCTCTCCATTTAATTAAGTGCACATGAACTGGGTTGGATCCAGTAAGATCTGGATCTTTGAGTTTGAGCATGTCAAAGGTTAACCCAGGTCTGGATCTGGATTTGACCCAGATTCATAACAAGATCCGTATTTTAAAAATGAGCTGAATTTGAAACAAACATGATCAAATGTATGACATTATCCATAAATAGTACATATGAAGTCCAAAGCCAACCTAGGGGTGTACATTTGGGCCCTGCCCCTGAAACTTGGCCAACTTTTGGGCAAAACCTGGCCTGGGCCTGAGTTTCAGGCTACCCAAGTTCTGCTCAAAATTCTAAACCCTTTACCCTGGGTTCCCCCCCCCCCCCCTGAGCTGGCCTGAAACATGTGGTCCGTACCTGGCTCGAACTCAAGTCAGATACCTGAGCCCGGCTTGAAAATATGAGAAATTTCGACCCAAAACACTATATCTCATTTTTTTTAGAACGGGTTTTAGTGTGCCTGAAACCTGGCCTGCGCCCAGCTTAGAAAATCCAGTTTTCTTGGGTTTTGGTTAGGGCCCAAGGTAGGGTTCCTCAAGATTTGGCCCAGCCAGACTAAATTTGGATCGGACTCTGGCTGACCCAGAACCTGAGAAAAAATCTGAAAAGTGGCCCTGGGACAGGTTGGGCTACTCGAATGTACATCCCTAAGCCAACTATATGTGGGTACTCGGGCTTGCCCAAACCTGAAAAAAATTTTAAAAGCAGGCCTGGGCCAGGTTGGGCTACCCACACACAATTTGAAAAAGCTGGACATAAGTTGGCATACCGCTATAACTTGGTCCAGTCATTTGATCAGTGTTGACCATTGAATTTTTAATTAAAGGACAAAAATGGCCTTATCTTCAACCTTGGTACAAGGGTTTGGACCAAAACGTAAACCCCAAATCAAATGGCTGTGGTGCATGGCCGACTAAGAGATTCCAATGGGTTGGCCGGCGACCAATCCACCAGACTCTTATGGTCGGCCGATCACCACACTGTAAGATCGCCGAAGCATCACGTCTTGCTAAGTCACCATTGACCAATGTTATGTGATTACATTTAGTGATGAAAACATAATTGCTACATGCACACATCACCTTTGACCTCTCTACCATCGGCGCGGCTGTCTAAACTTGCTTCGTTTCACCATCCTTGGTGCCATAGTGATACCTTGCCAACGTCTCACTCGCCATTTTTTTGGGTAGTAAATTCAATAGGTAAAAATCATCAATCAAGCTGATTTTCAGTCTGTTTATCCACCAATTGGTGGATTGAACATCCTCGCAGTCTATGTAGGGCCACGAGAGTCCTCTGCAGCGTCTGCAATGGAAACCTTATACATCTAAATTTTTGCCGTAGATTTTTATTATCAAGAATAGTTTTTATATAAAGATTTTCAATTATATGTAGAGTTTAATTTTTTAAGTAATACCATATAGTTTGGATGAATTACTAAGGCAGCCCTTAGATTTCCTTTCGGGGTCCAGATCAGGGGACACAAATTTTGACATAAAATTTCACACCAAAAAATTGGCCGTGGCCAATATATAAATTAGAAGTTTTGGAATGTGATGATTTTTGGTGAGGATGGTCTCTATGGTGAGGTGATCACCTTCACAAAAATTCAAATTATTCTGATATTCATAGCATGATTTACAAGTTGAAGAATTATGGACCCTATATATTTTATTTTTTTCACCGTTAACTTGAAACCCACATTTGATGGGGATAGAAATTTCAAAATAGGCTGATTTTTTTGTAGGGGTCCATGATCTATATATGGTGAGGAGATAGCCCTCACCAAAAATCAGCCATTGATATTCACCTTTCATGTGGGTATGCCAAAATTGGTGTGAAATTGTGTGTCCCCTGATCCTGATCCAACTTTAAACCGTTTGATGAATGCCACTGATTAAACATCTGTGGTGATTGCACAGAAGTCCATGATATAACAGTGTATTCCAACTCACATGCATATGTTGAAAGCAATATTGAACAACTGAAGTAATAGGAGGAAGATTCAGCTATAAATACTACTGAAGTAATAACCAAGAATATTTATTGTGTTCCAACACCACCCCATATATGTGTAGATGAGTTTATCCACCATTGAACCTGCAACAAAAAATAAGTGGCTATTTCTACCTGATTAGAGTCCTTCAACGCCAACATCCCTTGATCTCCTTTGAGCATTTCCATTGTATAGGAAACTTATGCTCTATAAACATAGAATTTAGTCACAACTAAGAAGAAGATGAAATTTAGTAAGTTGAGCAAGACAAAGAAAGCGTAGTAGTAGTCCAAACGAGAGGCATTGAGGTTATTTAGAATCCATCCTTTGTGACCATGCCTCTTGGTGATATTAGACACGATTTTGAGAAGGAAACTACTAAGGAAGTTTCCAATTCCTATACTGATCATGGAGTAAGAAGTTCCCAGACTCTTCATGCTCTCAGGAGCCTGGTCGTAAAAATATTCAATCTTGGCTACCTCCAGAAATACTTCAGCCACACCCATAAGCATGAATTGTGGGAGTAAAATGAATATGGTGAGTGGAAGTTCCCCTCCATTTTCCACCAAGCCATGCTCCTTTGCCATACTTAGTCTCCTCCTCTCAGATAGAAATGCAGTTACCATGACTATAATGTGGAGAACAAGGCCAACTCCCATTCTTTGAAGTAGACTAATCCCTCTAGGGTTCTTGGTTCACCTCCTCATCATCTTGACAAAGAACCTCTCATATATCACGACACTGACGAGCATTGATATTGTTACGAATCCGACTAAGCTGGCTGGGGGGATCTGGAAGCTCCCTACACTTGTATCAAGAGTGGTACCTTGCTTGACGAAAAGAGTTTTGATCTGAGCGATCATAGTGCTCGGAACAAAGGTTGCAATCAAGATAGGGATCATACAAAGCATTTGTTTCGTCTCTTCTACTTGGGTAACTGAACATAACATCCATTGTGTTCTTAAACCTGTTTTTACAGCAGCTTTGTTGAGGAACCTGCATGCATGCAGATCTGAGAAGGTTATTAAGGGCGTGTATGATTGCAAAGAAAAGTTTTCTGAGAAAATTTTCTTGTTCTTAGGAAAATATATCTGATAGGACTGTTTGATTGCACCCAAGAAAATGTGCAATTTCCCATTATGTGAGAAAATAAGGGTGGATTTTCGTGGAAACCAATTCTCATCCATGTGGAACGGAAATGAATTCCAGGCCCGGATGGGAAAATCTCATTTTCTCGGAAAACAAATTCCATTTAAAATGACTATCAAACAAGGGAATATTATATTTTCCTAACAAAATGCAATTTTCCCATGGGAAAATTGGCAATCAAACACGCCCTAAGTTTACTAACATTCTTGAAATGAGAAAAATAGAAGCAAAATTACTACAAACCTCAAGGAAGGTGTGGAGTCAATCCTACACTTAACCTTTTTGTCATATTCCTCCAAGTCTTCATAGAGCTCTCTAGGGTCACTAGGGATGGGTACCCTCCATTTCCTTAGGGCAGCCACTATGACCCTAGCCATCTTAGTAAAGGGACTCCCAGTGGGCACTCTGTGCCTATAAAAGGGTGTACCAGCTAAGAATATTAACACTGATATTGCAAACCCAATTGTCGGAAGCCCATAGCCGAGGCTCCAGCCCACATTGTCCTGTATGTACACAAGGATGGTGCTGGCAAAGAGGGTTCCAATGAGGATACTAAACATCCACCAATTGAAGAAGGAGAGCTTATGGGCCTTCTCCTTGGGCTCAAAGTTGTCAAATTGGTCAGCGCCGATTGTTGAGATGTTGGGCTTGGTTCCGCCAATCCCTAGTGCCACTATGTAAAGTGAGGCAAAAAACACACCCAATTGTAACGTTGAGGCCTGCTTACAATGGGCACCATCTGCTTGCCCGCAAGGAGGCGGTTTTAGGCCAGGGATTGACACTGCTAGTGTTAGTAGACACATTCCCTGTGATCAAAGAAATTACCTTGGTCAAGGGTTAAGATGGAGAAATTAACTTAATTCTACTATTACACAAAATTTACCGAGAAATAGATTATTGATGCAATGACAAGTGTCCAGTATCGGCCGAGATGTGCATCAGCGATGTAGGCTCCCAGGACTGGTGTCAACCAGACTGTGCCAGACCAGTAGGTCACATTGTTTAGCGAGGTGACGGTACCCTGATGAAGCTTCTTTGTCAAGTATTGGACCAGATTTGATGAAATCCCATAGTACGCCATGCGCTCAAACACCTCATAAGCTTCCACCATTCAGGAAAAACAAAAATGTTACGTCAAACCATGGTTCTAAAAACAGCCGTTACAGTGGTAACACCCCGACCCGTTACCATATTTCGAAAATAAGGTTCAAATATGAAAAAAATTGATGGATTTTTTAAGAGAAAGATAGAATATATTAATATTCTGACCATATTTTCATCTAGGGTTGGGATGGGGGGACAACCATTTTTGACAACTATTTTTTACAACTATTTTGGCGGACCGAATCAATGGCTGATTTTTGGTGAGGATGATCTCAATGGCGAGGAGATATCATCCTCACAAAAATTCCCAGTTTAAAAATTAGCCGGAAAATTTTATCTGTGGCAGTAGGTGATGTAGCAGTAATCAAGAGTCCAAGACAACATGAGGTCTTGACTAGTGCGACCTCACGTCTGCTGTCGCGCGCAGTACCACAGCCAAAGTGATCGAGAGAAAGAGAGAGTTACCCACGACGAAGGAGCAGGCAGTCCATCCACCTCTCTTGGATCGAAGGACAGGGTTCCCTTTCAAATCGACAGTCCCGTCCTCCCGTCCTCTGTAAACTCTCCACCTTTTTCTTCCACAGCACCAGCCATGGTTTGAAATCCAGGTGTTCTTGTTTGCTCTTCTTCCACAGCAATCACATGAATCTGATCACCAGCCATGGTTCGAAACGCAGTACGTAATTCTTGTTTGGTGCTCAGCTCAACCCATTTATATTAGCGGTAGTAACAAAAAATGGACTCCATTAATAGAATGACGAAAGTGCCCTTGTAAGTTGTAACACAGTAAGAATTTTTTAGATACCTGTTCATATATATGTACCCCGTGTGCTAGTTGAATTCAAGCACATTATTTTAAGGGTATTTGTGTCATTTCGATCAAAATCACTTTCCATTTCCTTAACATGGATATTTCAGAATTCACGGGTACTTATACAGGGATTTGACGTTTTCTTGGCTGTCATTACGTTGACGTTTTGAAAAGTCAACGATATTTAGGCTGCTCGCTGGAAGGTGGGGACCACTCTGCTCAGGCAAATAATCATGAAAGCTTCATCTAACAGAGAATAATTTTTCATCTACCAAAAATATCCTCCACTTCACGGAATGCGCATGCACAAAGGTCTAAACGAAATAACGAAGAATAACGATCACGATGTCCCAACAACCGTGGATCCACAATCTACGGTGTTTGCACCGTATTGATGAAAGTGGGGCCCAAATGTATTGCTTGGGTCACACTATTGCAGACGAGAACCATCCTGCGCGTGGACGATGATCACTGCTGAAAAAGACCCACCATATTTTTTGTCTCCGATCTCCATCTCTAAATGTTGGATGCCTTCCTCTAAAGCTAGCACATTGAATCCCCATTCTTAGAGCCTTCGCCTCAGCCTCCTTCACTGACCCCGCTCGGTATTTACATTCCCATGCCACCATCACAAGATCGTTAGAAGTAGTTCGAATAATAAAGCCCAGACGAGCTTCTTTAGTGGCCAAATTCTACGAAGATCTTGAGCTGGCTTGCTGTTGGAGGTGTCCAGTGTGGGGACTCCAACACACTTGGAGTGTGAAGATCACTGTCTAATTAAGATAAATTCATTCATAGATTTTAGGAGATCAAGGGGATTGCGGATGGAGTGTGAGTGGATTGTATTATTCCTCAAGTACCACAATCTCCACATGAGGGTACAGATGTAGGCAAGTAAATCCCCATGTACTTTATCACCTCTAGAATGATGTTTGAAATGCAGGAGAAGCCACTGACCAACTGCTTCATGGGAAAGGATTAGGCTTCGAATAGATATATAGGGGTGGGAAAACCAAACTCTGGCACTGTCTAGGCAGTGGAAAAGTGCATGGCCCATGTCCGTTGTATCTGGAAGGCGGAAAACATGACGGGCTCTGTCCGTCGTTTCCTCTTATGAGGGACATGGCCTGTTATATGGTCCATCCAAATAAAATGACGGGATTGGGTTTGTTACTGTGGATTATAGTTTTTTGGCAGTTATATTACCGTGGGTCGCGATATAACATGTTCTGTAGTGCCCGTATTAATTATTTGATACTTACTGATGCCATCTAGGCCCACAGACTATGGATATATATTAAGCCCATCCTTTGGTAGACATACATCCCCAAAATCCGGTTGTTTGATGATTTGTAGCGAATGTTTTATTACTCACATTTGTTTTTGGATCCGATGGCTAGAATTAATCCAACATAAGTATAACTCTAATTGTGTTAGGCCGAGCGGGAACCTCCTTTTTCACATTCGCTCTCTGATCGCTACTCTCTGCTTGCTTTTCATTCCTTTCCTAGAGCCGCTCGCTGTGACCCATCAATTTTTCACCTCCACAGACGTTGCCATCCTCCGCCGACGTCGCTAGCCTCCGCCGTTTGCCTCTCAAACCTTCTATTCTCCCTAAATGTAAGTGTTAATTTAGTTTTGTTTTTGTTTTAGTTTTAGGGTTAGGTTTTATCTGATAGTGTGGATTCTACAGATCTCTAAGGGTTTGATTTTAATGTTTCTAGTAGCTTCTGGGGTTTGATTTTCCTTTCATGGGAGAACCTCAAAGATGTCTCAATCCATTTTCTGTGATTTCCTTTGCTCTTATCTACGTAGATGCTTGTTCTTTGTCTTATGATGCCATGGGTTTTGTTAATTTGTGTTTTGCTTTCTACTGGTGCTATATATTGAACCACTATACCAAGTGTTGTGGTCCTTTTGGCGGCTCTCCTTTTGATGATTATTAATAGTTATTCTTTTAAAATGTTAATAATTATATTAATTTCTTTTTTCCTAATTATTACTTATTCTTTTAATGATTATTGATTCCTTAATGATGTATGCTTTTAGTTTCTACATTATGTTATCAAGACTTTTGATGTTAATAGTTGAAAGATAATTTAATATGTAATAAGGAGTTATTTAATGAAGATTTAAGAAATTGACCTTTAATTGTGAAGAATGTAATCATGTAATCTTAATTCCCATAATCACATAGTTGATTATGTGAAATCATATACTTCCTTTATGATTCTTTCTTTCTTATTGTTTATTAATGTGTTCTTTTGTTATGTTTTGCAAGTGGCGGTTCTTTAATGGTGATGATGGTAAGAAAGATGGAATGAATCTTATAGAATTATATCATTTTCTAGATTCTCATGTAATCTTTAAAGATTTTTTTATTATTTGGGCTGATTAATGGATGTAAGGGGTTAAGAGATTTAAGCATATGGCAGATTCACAGGTTTTATGTAATCAATGTAAACTTAGTCCATTATGTAAATTTTTGATCATTCATTGTTATATGTATCTTAGAAAGATTCTTCTTGATTTATTTTATTTCATTTTTGCATTTTACTGTATTTTTCAGTTTTCTTCAATGGTTTATGATTAATTATTCATGTCTTCTAAATATAGTTCTTGAGAGGCCAAAGAAAACACACTCTCCTGGATTCTATGTTGTTTTCTTATCTTAGATAAATCCCATAAGAGGACCTATCCAAAGTAAGCTCACTCTCTAGATAATGCTTGCTCCTCCCCCAAGATCAATAATATTGAATCATTGTCGTCGTTGTATAGGGAAGATGAAGATTAAAAGAAGAACATATATCCATTAATTATAGAAGTACCTTGATAAATCTTAAAGAGTAAGTTTACCAAGGTAGATATAAAAGATCAAGAATTTTCAAGTATACACCCTCTAAAAAATTCAACAGAGTAAGGACGCTTATCAAGAAAATAAAGTCGATCCCTTTTCCCTCCCAATAGCTCTTTATTTATAGGGTTTTCTAAGAAGAGATAATGTTTACAATTATAACCTTTTATTCAAAATAGGCATGTCATGCGAGATTTTGGTCGCTTTATCACTTACAATGGGTTCGATTAATAAAATTGACCCCAAATTAATAAATCAAAATTGTATCTTTACTTATATTCACACTTGAATTGAAGAAAATCCCTGTCCAACTGCTCATAAATTGCCATATTGCCCAAACTGCCAAAATTCAGTGAATCGCCCTCGCTTATATTCCAAAATCACTAGAATCATGCAATTGTGCATAATTAGACAAATATAAGACCATACGCCTATATCATTTTTAATTTCATGCGGGCGTATGCAGACCTATTAGATCCTATACAAATCATGAAAAATTAGGACTTTGACTAGAAAAGTCAAATTTTAGCTTCATGGCCATATCTTCCAAATGGCTCCATGAAAATGGGAAGTAAGAAAATACACCTATATCATTTTCAATTTCATGCTGGCATATGCCTTCAGACCTATCAAATCTTGCACAAATCCCAAAAAATTAGGACCTTGACTAAAAAAGTCAAATTTTAGCTTTATGGCCATATCTTCCAAATGGCTCCATGAAAATGGGAAGACCATACTGAAAGTAGGATTTTTCCACGTCGTTGGTTACGAAAACCCTAGAATCAACACATTTATAATTAATCCAATTTTTAATCCTGCAAAATATATAGATATTGTATAGGGATTCGTGTCGGATGTCGATCCGTACTCGGGATTAGGGAACGCAAATTATCATAACATTGGAATACGGAAAGTGCTTGAAAATATGCGGAGTGGTGAGGATGATGATTGATGGATCGGGATTCAAACATTTTTTATTTTCTTGAGATTATTATAACTTGCTCGAAACAATAAAGAGAAAGAATGAAATAAAACAACCATATAACAATCAAACTTCATTACTTCAAACATGTAGCTTACAATTTTTGAATCAACAAAAACTTCTAAACTAGTTAATTGACTAAAAACATGAAATAAAAAGCATAGAAAATTAATCTAGAAAGCAAACAAAAGAGATGGGTCTAGAACAAACTAGATAGAGAGAAAGTGATGGAAGAGCAAGAGAGAGAGAGAATGTTGACTTCTTACCATGAACCTACCGAAAGTGGGGGAGGAAACCGTGGTGTTGCAAGTGGATGGAGAACACGATTCATACCATGGAAAGTTGCTGGCCCTCAGTGCAAACCGTTGCACATAGGGAGAAATATGATAATGGATTGCAAGTTGTGGTTATTGCAGGCGCAACAATGGAGAAGGCAGCATGTGATGGAGGCATTTTGCTTGTTGTCCTATGATGCAGCCTACAAGAAGTGTTTGTTGGAGGGTGTTGTATCTTTGCAGCAGTGCTTAAGATATGCAGGCCAGAGGAAAGAGTGGTAGCAGCAAGAGCATGTGGAGGCATGGCTATGAAGGCTTGGATAGTTTGTTGCATGTAGAGGAATCAGGGGAAGAGTAGCAAGGATGATGGTGAGGCGAGAAACTTGCTGTCCGGTGATGCAGCCTGCAAGAGGTGGTTGTTGGAGGGTGTGTTACCCCCAAAACGTGGTGAAGATGGAGAAATGCACGGTGGTCTAGAGGTGGAAAATAGTAGTGCAGCAGCACGTGAGTTGTAGGCCGGTCTGTGATTGCAGGTGGAGACCACGGGTTGAAGGAGGAAGAGGACAGAGGCGCTGGCTAAAGAAGACGGCCAGCGGTAAGATGGAGAACGGTGTGTAGGTTCTGGAGATGGAGGCGGTATTGGAGGAGGACTGGGCGTGAGGGTTTTCTCCCCACTTTTTTTTTTTTTTTGGTGTTGTTGTTTTGGTTTTTATAAGGGTAGGGTTAGAGATAGACGGTGGAGGAAAGTTAGATGGAGTGGACGGTTGGATGGTCATGGAGAGAATAGAAGAGATCTCATGGAGATCTTTTCTCATGCATGGGATGGTTAGATGATGGGATGTGATTGAAATATGGGATAGATGGAGACGTGGTGGGTTGAAGGAGAGGAAATAGGTTGGTGTTATGGAGATGGGTGCAAGTGATTTTAGCCATTCAAATCTGGGTTTCATGTGAGACCGTATGATAAGTAGTTGATAAAGTGATGATATGGTGTATGGAATGCAAGATCAATTCTTTGTTTGGGTAAGTGCCACTTGGCAGTGGAAAAACCATGTGATGTAGTGCTATGTAATATTTGCTTAAAAGTGCGTATTTTTCACTGTTATCTTCTAAGCGTTTTCACACTCTCCTACGTTAAAATGCTCTATTTATCTACTTTTCTACGTAAGAGTCTCTTTTGTTACGTAGAACACACTTTTCTGGATGAAATGGTATATTTGCATTCATTAAACACATTTTCGGAAGTCTAGACATTGAGTCGTTCTGATAAAGTCTCATTACGCGCTTCTTCTGTCGCAGGAAACCCCGATGGGAAAATTCTCGAGACTTGCGAGCCCACATCGATCAGGAAAGCCCATTATCAAAGCTTAAAGAGCCCACATGCTATGACTAGAAGATATGGGCCAAATATGGGCTGAATAAGAGGACCAAAAAGCCCGCCCAAAGAACGAAGAGAGCATGAGAGCCAATGACCAAGAGACGGTCCAAAGCGTTTAAAGCCGCATGAGTCAGCAAGGAATGATAGTCTACTCTACTGGAGAAGCGTGAGGATGGTCACAGTGAAGACCAGGGTTCCAGACCCTCTGCCAATACTTTTATCTCCATTTTCTGATATTTTCTCTCTCATCTCTCCTTATTCTCTCTCTCTTCATCTCTCGGTCCTCGAATCTACCGACCTAACCCCAGAACTCCTGCCCATTGGCTCTGTCTCATCTCCCTTAGCTTTCTGACCGTTGGATCTTCAATCGGACCGTTGGATCTTCCACCAGACCGTTGGATCTCTCTAGATCTGTCGATCTACCAATCTGGGTCCCAATCAAGTCACCATCCATCCGATCGCCATCAGATTGTCTGTCACATCATCTTGTGAGACGATGGACATCATCATTCTATGTGGGCAGTAGCCGGGCCCATCATCATCGACCCGCTGTCCGACCATTTAGTGGACCCCGTGAATTTCAAAATAATTTCAATTAAATTTTAAAAAAATGGGGGGTCCACTAAACGGAGAAATTCCCCAAAGAAAAGTAGTGTTTTACTTAAAAAAAAAACAAAAAAATTATTATTTTTCTTATTTTTTATTTTCAAAAAAATCCCTATTTCCATTAAAGGAAATAGGGAGCTTTAAAAGGGGAAGGAGAAGGGTTCGTTTGAACCCTAATCCCCCTCCAATCTCTTTCATTCTCTCCCCAAACTCCTTTGCCCCTTTTCCCCCCTCTCTTTAGGCCATTTTCTTCCACTTCTCCTCCACCTTCTTCATCTTCTTCATCGAGTTATTGCCGGAGTTGCAGGCTGCAACTCTGGCCGATCAAGATACTCCACCACCCTACAGCACCGCTACAACTCCGGCTTGTAAAACCAGCTTGCCACCAACCGACTCTTCCCCCACGCTAGCACCACCACACCTACGCCCTCCAACCCGTGACTAAAGCATGGGACCATTCCCTCTCCGCCTGCAACCTCCACTAGCACCGCCCAGCCTCCTCCTCTTCTCTTTGTGTTGCTGGTTCCCATCACCTTGCTTCCTCCAAACGAGCGTGCAGATCAGATCTGCAACTCCCCTTCACAGCCTCCATCAACGTTCTCTAACGGGGCAGCAACGATCAACACCGTTTGGTCTCCCTTTACTTCGCCGGACCTGCAACTCCGGTAGGCCCAACCATTACCACCGTCCCTCTAAATCTCTTCTACCGTTGCTGGATCGACCACAAGCCGTTATCCCCTTCTCCTCCTATCCTCTTCATTAGCAGCCTAGCTCCCTCCACGTTTTTCCTCCAAAACTCCTCCCTCTCCAGCCATTCTATTCCAAGCAAAAAGGAAAAAAAAATACAGAAAAGAAAAACAAAGAGAAAAGAAAAAAAGAAAAAGAAAAAGGAAGATAGAAGAAGAAGGAAGAGGATAGGATCGCCCCTACCTGATCACCGCCCAGCCTCCCTCCACAACCTGCAACTTCGAGTTGCAGGTCTGAAACTGCCCCTGTCATTGACGCCCCCTTCAAGCTTCGATCCCCTCTCCATCACCCAGCCGTCTTCTCCTCCAAGCAAAAAAAAAAAAAAAAAAAGGAAACAGAGGAGGCACGAAGTGAAGAGGAGGTCATTGGTTGTCTCCACCGCCCCGTGCCTTCACCTCCTCTCCACCTTCATCGCCTTGCTCCAGCCACCAAGAACAACCATCAACCGTTGTGCATCCAACGGGGCTGTCCTCTAGCCGCTGCACCAGCATCCTTCCAAGCTGTGATCACGCCCATCTCACAAGGAGCGAGCTCTCCTCCACCCCTTTCACATGCTTCGTCCGCAACTTCCCACAGCCTGGTTTGGGCACGCACCATCACCTTGTTGAACGGCCAGCAACATTATCTTCATCTCTTGGTGAGTTTTATGGTAGGATCCTTCATTTTCTCTCTCCTCTTCTTTAGACTCTCTCTATAGTTTCTCTCTCTGCCCTTAGATGTTTTCTAGGTTAATACTTACTGCTTTTTAGTTTTCGGATAGCTAAATTTCGTTCAAGATTTCATGTAATGGTTGTCATAGTTTGATTATTAATAAAGTGAGTTCGATGAATGAGTTTTATGGACATTAAAGGTTTACTGTGAATATAGTGTTCTCCATTTTTAATTATTAGTGTCCATGTCTCTCAAAAATTCCCAAAGAATGTGTTAAAAATCCTCATCACCATTCTCACCTTTCCATCCTTTTATTTTTAGCATTTTCTGTTATAAAAACCGTCATTTTATGTTCTCTGAGTGTGCTAATTAACCCCGAGTGTGGATTCGACATCCTATACTTCCCACTGTGCAAGAAGTTCTCATTTTGCAAGAAAAATTAGATAAAAATTACAAATCTTGTTGATTCTAGGGTTTCCGTAACCAACGACGCGGAAAAAACCTACTTTCACTATGTTGATGATCAACTTGTAAAGAGGATATATAGCTTGGCTAATCAATAATTGTGGACTCCACCTTCAACAAGACCTCAACCATTCTTTACTTCATCCTCCATTTTTTAATCTCCAGCCACCTAAGCCCTTACCTTACCACTTTCAACAAGTTTTGTCTTCTAGTAAAGACTCCCACATGCTATGCTCACAACCAAAAACGATCCAGCAACTTCTTAGTACAACCGTCCAATCTCCTTGTGGTTTCCAAACTATTGTCTTGTTTAGAAAACCACTCAATAATATCACATGCATTTTTTTCTTCCTGTACATTTGGTACCAAAACACCTCCAAATTTTGTCTTTTGGTACAATTCCTTATTTGGAGTATAATATCTTCTTTTGTTTTTCTTTTTTTCTTAAATCGTCATTTGCTTTGTTTGGTATCCAAACAACCCATTGGTCCAACATCGGCCTAGCAACTTGTTTGGTGGTTTAACCTTGGTCCACATGTCTAGGCTTGTGTACCAATATGTCTTTGCCATTCAAATATCATCATATTGTTTACACGGTCCAGCAATGTATGTCTTGAAGTTCAAAACCATGGCTTAGCCTTGGCCTAAAATTTGGTTCACATGCTGGCCCATCACCCATCCAACTTCTTCATGCTTCCAAAATATTTTTCTAAATCTTCAACTTGCTACTTGTCCAGCACACCGGCACACGATTCATTCATTCTTGAGTCAACCCTTAGTGGCTCCATTTTCGTGGTTCACTTGCACTTTGTCGACAAGTTCGCTCTTAGCTTTTGTGATTGATCAGGGGATTATCGACACATCTCGAGTCCCTAGAATTGTTCCGATAGGGTTCATTAGTTTACTGACTCAGCTCATTGGTCCAGTTGATCTCTTCTAGATTGATAGAAGCTTCTGGGGTTGATTGTGGGCCTACCAGTCTCGAGACTCTTCCGATCGGGTTTTCTGCAATAACAAAAAGTGCGTACTTAGAACGGCTTAATATCTAGACTTCCTAGAATGTGTTTAATTCATGCAAATATACCATTTCGTCCAGAAAAGTGTGCTCTACATAATGAAAGATACTCTTACGTAGAAAAGTAGATAAATAGAGTAATTTTACGTAGGAGAGTGTGATAACGCTTAGAGGATAATAGTGAAAAATACGTATTTTTAAGTGAATATCACATACGCCTATATCATTTTTGACTTTATGCGGGCGTGTGCCTTAACATCATAAAATTCTATTCATCTGGATGGAGATCCCAAGGTCGATGCTTCCCCACCGTTTGATCTTGCTTGATCATGAAGATCTAGTGCTCCAATATAGGATGTGAGGCCATATGCCCGCATCATTTTTAATTTCATGCGGGCGTATACCTTAACATCTGAAAAATCTGTTCATCTGGGTGAATATCCAACGGTCGATGCTTCTCCGCCGTCTGATCTTACTTGATCATGAAGATCTAGTGTTCCAAAATAAGATGTGAGGCCATACGGCCACATCATTTTTAATTTCATGTGGTGTTTGCCTTAACATCTAAAAAGTATATTCATCTGGATGAAGATCCAATGGTCGACGCTTCTCCACCGTCTGATCTGGCCATAACTCAAGATTTGAGGATCCAAAATGTGATCTAAAATCATACTCCCGCATTACATGTTTCAAGGAATCCACACATAAATTTGCAGCCCATTGGGAACTCATTTGAATGTATTTCCTTTGTAAATTGGTCATTTTCCCCATTAAGGTTGCCTTAATATCTCCTTATGTGTAAATAATCTGGTAGGTCTAATGTTATACGCCTCTATTAAATGTTTCAAGGAACCCACACATAAATTTTTAGCCCATTTGGAGCTCATTTGAATGTACTTTCTTTCTAAATCGACCATTTTTTCCCTTTAAAGTGTTGACTTTGACCTCAAGTATGCCCCAATCGCATCCTTTAGTCGTGATTTTGAAGTACATCCACATTTCTTCTATAACATAAAGTCCCCTTGCTGGATGCATGCTTGGGTGGCACACCCCATTGCGTCCAGCGAAATTGATAAATGATTGAGTCGAGATTCGTCGCATGTGAACAACGGAATATAACTCATGAGCCCCGACCAAGAAGCCTCCATACACTATTCTCAAGCCTCTAGTGAAGTCAACCAAATTTGCCAAATTGGTCAAAATTGCCAAGGAACAACCTTCAAGAAAAGCCCCCAATTTAATTGGAGGGCAAGGGGAGCTGCTAAAGGTCCTCAGAAGAAGTTTGGTGTTCAATAAGGTGCACCCTCAACTGCTTCTAGTATATGTGATCCGCCAATCAATAGGAGATTCAAATAGCAAATGTACCTGAATGCTTCGAAAGAAAAAAGAATTCAAATACCATCAATATGGTAGAAAGCAAACCACCATGATACTTCTGGAAAGAAAGCCATCAGACTAAGAATGAAATTAAATTGAATAGATGGAAGCCTATCACATGTAATGGGTGGTGCCAATGAATTTTGCGGACTCAAAGGATAATTTGTGAGGTTTGGATGAGCGTGGGTATGCAATCCCCAGTTAAAGCCAAGAAATGCCACTCAGAATGTTGTGAGTGGTTTTAAACAAAAATAAGATTACAAGGGGAGGTGTGCTTTCCAGTAGACATCCTCCCAAATGAGTACAAATTAAAGAAGTTGAAAATAAAGATAAAATTCTATCTTTGAGTAATGGTGAATGTGTAAAAAATGAAACACACGCACCGTCGTAATCAGTATAACTTTTAGAGGAAGATGGGACAATTATTCCTGGTTCTAGGTTTAGGCTATTAACGCATTATACCTATTCGATGATTGGATCTCTAAGTAGGTCTTATGATGCTTTTCCTCAAGCTTAGAACCCAAAGAGAATAGGTTTTAAGAAAAAGGAAAATCAATGTCCTAAGATGATTATCACAAAGAGGGGGTACATGCTGCATCAAGGAAAGAATGAAACGAATAATTTCATCAAGTGAATCGATACAACACGGATTCTTTGCATAATGTCAAGGTCTCAAGCTCCAAAGGTAATCAAGGAAATGGTTAGAATAAAAGCAATCAAGATAATAAGTAAAATGTATGAATGCAAATGTTGTTTGTCGACTAAGAAACAATTGTCTAACTAGACTTCACAACATTGAATCCTAACCTTTCACTTGAACAAACCTAAAGTGAGAAACTAATAGCTAACATGAATTTCAACAACCCTTTATGTAGATGGATGTTAAGTAGATAGAGGATAAGAGAATCAGCCCCCAGTTTCAGAGGCATTTGAACTGCCTATAATTAACAAGTTTGTTTCCCACCACCAAGGACATGCAACATATGATGGGAGATGTATGTACGATGTGAACTCCAAAATAGGGTATAACATGTGTAAAGAATGATAGAAATTCTAGCAATAGGGTTTTATGAATGACATGAGAGGCAGTGGAAGATGAAAAATAAATAACTGTAGAAGTTGGGCTTCTGATTCATCTTTTTTTTTCTTTTTGTTATCGCTGTCCATAACCTGCAATGTAACAAAGACAACAACAAACCTTGTCTAGCCTTGGCTTTCAAAGACTAAAAACTCAGGTTAACTTGTTAGACTTGGAATGGATATAAAGATTAAGCATTACTTTCTATTTATTTCATGAGTTTAATACTCTTAACATAGGCAATCTATAATATTTCTAACAAATGTTGGCACACATATGCTTGCAAATAACTATCCTTATCATAATGACATCCATCCCATATTTTTATTTCCTCAACTTAATAGAATCTCATATTATAAACAAATGGACCACCTCTCGTAAAAACCTTTCTTCAAGGTCATGGTTGTGTGAAACCCGACTGGGGAGATGTTCCCAAACTAATAACGGCATCATTGGGCATAGGTCGCCTCCCATCGAAACCCTTGTGAGGCCACAATCACGTGTCACCTAGCCATTTATACTAATAATGAAAGTATCCCAAGGCATAAGCCACCTGCCGTTGGAACCCTTGTGAGGCCACGGGCATGTGCTACCTAGTCATTATACTTAGAATTGAAGCATCCCTAGGCATAAGCCACCTCTCATTGAAACCCTTGTGAGGCCACGGACACATGTCACTTAGCCATTATACTAAGAATTGAAGCATCCCAAGGCATAAGCCACCTCCTGCTGGAACCTTCGTGAGGCCATAGGCACGTGCTACCTAGCAATTATGCTAAGAATCGAAAACATCCCAAAGCATAAGTCACCTTCTGTTGGAACCCTCGTGAGGCCATGGGCACGTACCATCTAGCCATTATACTAAGAATCGAAAATATCCCAAGGCATAAGCTACTTCCCGTTGGAACCCTTGTGAGGCCACGGGCACGTGCCACCTAGCCATTATACTAAGAATTGAAGCAGCTCAAGGCACAAGCCACCTCTTGTTGGAACCCATGTGAGGCCACAGTCCTGTTGGAACCCTTGTAAGGCCACGACACATGCCACCTAGCCATTATACTAAGAATTGAAGCATCACAAGGCATAAGCCACCTCCTGTTGGAACCCTTGTGAGCCCACAGGCATGTGCCACCTAGCCACTATACTAAGAATCGAAAACATCCCAAGGCATGAGCCACCTCATGTTGGAACCCTTGTGAGGCCATGGCCATGTGCCACCTAGTCATTATACTAAGAATAAAAAACATCTCAAGGCATAAGCCACCTCCTATTGGAACCCTTGTGAGGCCACATGCACATGTCACCTAGCCATTATACTAAGAATTGAAGCACCCCATAAGAAAGTGTGGAAGTAAAGACATCAAATAATATAGTAGCAGCATGAAGGGTTCAGAAGGAGGTGACCATGACTTCCTTCGGTTGAAAGGTAGGAGGAGGAGGAGGGTCTCCCCTCTTTGATCTAGTCCTCTTCTCTTCCTTGTCACCTCGGCCTCCACGTGAACAGGCGGTTCCGGGGCCATGTCTTCCTTCACGACCATGGGAGGACGAACCCAACGAATGGGGACTACCCGATAAGGACCTGCTACAGATCTAGAAAAGGGTAAGATCTGTTGTCCAACTCGAACCCTTCAACAGAAGCAAGGCTTTGAGAAGAGTAACCGACTCACCCGGAATTGGGACGTGGATCTGAACACCCACACGACTGATCTCTCGGGCCCGCTGGTTAGCCAAAAAACCTCTACCGTCCGCATAAGGGTAGAAGAGCCCAACAGGAACCCCTTGCCTTGATGAAGATGGCTCCCCTTCTTGCCTGGTAGGACGAGTAGGAGTCCTAGCCCAGGGGTCCGAACCGTAATAGACCGGAGTACTACTACTAGGCGGCTGGCCACCTAGAGACTGACAGTTCAAATGCTGATGTTGTAGAGAGTGGGTCAAAGGAAAATGACCAGCAGACAGCTGATCAGTAGATGACTCACCACCAGATGGCTGACCAGTAGACAACTCACCACCAGATGGCTGACCAGCAGACGGTTCACCACCAGACGGTTGACTAGCAAACGGCTGACGACTTGACGGCTCATTACCAGATGGCTGATCCCTAGAGTGACCACTAGGCTGCTGTTCGGCTAGCGGCTGGCTACCAAACGGACGTTCAACTGATGGGAGGCCACCAGAAGGCAGATCATGGAGTCTTGGACTAGCTGGCGGCGTGGCTGGTTTCTCTTCTAGCCACTGCCTCCACTTCAACGGAATGGTGTCGTAGAAATGGATGGTTGTCTCGTATAGACTTGGAGAACTTGACCCTCATGGTTACCGAGGCTGCAAGCACAGACAATAAGAAGAAGTTAATGAATAGAAGAGAAAGAAAATCCAAAAAAATAGTGAAGATGGCTTCGGGGCGGATCATACCCTCCAAGTTAAAATGCGTCTGCACCTTGAAAGAAGATGGGCCACCCCGAGCCGGATCTCCATACTCCCAACCCCCACTCATGAGTAGAGGGTCATCCCTCCAGTTCTTGTGGAAGTTAGGCAGATCGTCAACAAATCTCTTCTTGCCAGGCCTCATGGCTAGACTGTAAAACCATTGTTTGAAGCCGCTGATTGTCGTACTCTTGATGTAATAGACCGTGTCTATCTCCGAGACTCCAATCCTCGTCTGGCGGGTGTCGTTAAAGAACATAACCCGATCCAGCAGACGATAAAAGTTTTGATGCAGCTGGCCGGGAGCCCTATCATAGAAGATCAAGAGCTCACAAACCAGGGGAGGCAGAGGGATACTGAGCAGAACAGATACTTATCTGCCCTGACTCGGCCACATCTTCACCTAAGAGATGCCTGCATTGCACATTGACATAGTTGGAAATAGCGTAGTTGCGAGCTATCTCAGCCACATTCGTGCCCGCCAGACCAAGAGATTCAGGGGGATTAGGAGCCTCTTTGTCAGCCTCCGATCTCCCAGATGACTGATCCACGGAACCCCCTTTCCTTATGGCTGGGTTCCAATCGACATCCGCGAAGGCAGATGGTTCGTTCCTAGCATCGGACGACTCAGAGGAAGAGTAGATCACCTGGCGGCTGTGTCTACTTACCATGTTGAAGACGAGCAAGTGAACAAGCGAGCAAGCTGGCGGCTTAGTATAATGAAGAGGGGTCGCTTGGGGTCAGAGAACAGAATAGTAAAAGACAAAGTTGAAAATAAATTCTAAAGTGACTCAAATGTGTTTTTATAGTGGGGCCACCTGGAGTTAACAAAAATAAGAATGGCGTTAGAAAAACTCTCAGGCCATAACAATAAAGAGGATACAAGCAAACGCCTTCTCATGAAGAGTATTCTATCCAATGGGGTACCTTAGACGGAGATAACCTAGCTACCAACTAGCTGGCGGTAGGCAGTCTCCATGATCTCGGAGATAAGTGACAAATCATGCTTCTCAATGATCTCAGAGATAAGTGACAAATTGTGCTTACCTTGTCCCTTACCCCAAAAGAGGGCGATGTGGGTACCATAATTTCACTTCTATGGTACGTGGCAGATTCGGGGCACAATAGTCCTTCATTGGATGCTCCGCAGGAGTACTAACCAGCTAGTGGCCTATGACCAGCTAGCGGCTCATGACCAGCTAGCAGCTCATAACCAGATGGCAGCTCATGACCAGCTGGCGGCTTGTCACCAAATGGCGGCTCAAGACCAAACGGCGGCATGTTACCAGCTGTGCGGCCCGAGACCAGTTGGCAGCCTATGACCAACTGGCGACTCGTGACAGGCTGGCTGCTCGTAACCAGCTGGTGGTCCGTGACCAGCTGGTGGGTCGTCACCAGCTGGTAGCTCAGAACCAACTGGCTGCCCAAGATCTCCTGAAGATCTCAGACCAGTGACAACCCAATTCCAGCTAGCGGCTTGGAACCAGCTGGCAGACCATGATCACCGGACGGTCCTGGATCGTCAAACTGTGCAAATCCACCAGTCAAGCCATACTGGCCAGATATTCATGGGCCCCTGGGACAAAGAGAGACACTCAGCAAACACAAAGGGACTGCTAACAGAAGCGGGAAGGAATAACAGTGGACGGGCCATCTCTAGTCCGGCCAATGAAAAGAGACTTGAAAATATAACAGAGAGAGGAACAGAGATGGGGTCTATAAATGGAGGATCCCTCCCCTACAGAAGGGGGACAGATCTTTTTCTAGAACAATTCCCTCAACAGAGAAGGGAGAAAGAGAATCAAATCAGATCAGAAGAGAGAGCTCAAGGGATGGGGAGATTTGAAAATACCTTTCTCTTTCCTTGAGAGATAACCTTTATGTGTGTCTTGCTGCAGTGGAGCCTTTCCTGACTTGATTGTCAGAGTGTCTTTCGTAGTACACCACCCACCTTGCTTTGGAGGATGTGATCGAGGAGCAGGAGCGGATCTGGAGTTGCAACAGGCGGAAGGATGGAGTCTTGAAGACAGAGAAGGCTTTCTACAGCCACTCTCTCATTGGCAACCGACTTCAACCTTGCACATGCAATTTTTTTAGAGTCGGACATCTTTTGCTTGAGATTTGTAGAGCTGTTTGGAGCGTGAAGAGTTTTTATGTACCAAAAGAAAAGATTCTATTAGTAGAAAATATCTGTTGACTTTGAGGGTGGAAGGGTAAGATCACAGTTTTTGCCCCCACATCTACCACAGCACAACCTGCAGCACTGGCAACCAGCTCCTTCAGCTGGTCTCTTCCTTCTCCATATCATAAACAGAGGTTGCTCCTCTCCTTGAGCAACCGGATTGTTATCTTTGATCTCCACCGGTGTTTCATCACGAAAATCATCCGGCAAACCTCTTCTTGGTGGTGCACGACTGTGTTCCTCTTTGCAATATCCAAACAGCCACCATCCATCCTCTAACTTGTGTCCTACAAGCCGCGAACCCCGAACGACATCACACGATGTTGGTTGCTCCTCCAGTCGGACTGGTTCACCATCCTCCACCAAGTATCATCTTCATTATCACTAGTTGGCCAGCCACCATGCATATTACGGTCCTCCCTTGGATGGTTATCCCTCCAAACTTTTTTTCTAGATAAATGTAAAAGGCCAAGAATTCCCAAGTATACACTCTTTCGAAACTTCAACAAAGTAAGGACACTTCTCAAAGAAAAATGGACAGATCCCTTTTTCCTATCAATAGCTCTCTATTTATAGAGTTTTCAAAAGGGAGGGGGTTAATATTTATAATTATACCATTTTCACTAAAATAGGCCTGTCAAGCGAGATTTGGGTCGCTTTATCACTTACAATGGATTCAAATAATACAACTGGACCTAAATTAATAAATCAAAACTATATCTTCATTTGTATTCACATTAGAATTGAAGAAAATCTTTATTTTACTGCTAAAAAATCGACGTATTGCTCGAAGTGCCAAAATTCTGCAATTTGCTTCTCTTTATGTTCAGACATCATCCAAATCACCAAAAATGTGCATAATTAGATAAATACAAGGCCATACGCCTATAGGGAAGTGTATTTGATATGGGCGTATGTCATGAGGTATGTCAGATTCTGCACAAATCCCAAAAATTTGGACTTTGACAAAAAAAGTCAAATTTTCACTTTTAGGCCATATCTCTCAAATGGCTCCATAGAAATACAAAGTAAGATCATATGCTCACATCATTTTTTATTTAATGCGGGCGCATGCCTTAGGATCTGAAAAATCTATTCATCTTCGGGGAGATTTAACAGTTGATGCTTTCGGCCATCCGATCTAGCTTGATCATGATGATCCAAAGTGCCAAAATGGAATCTGAGGCCATACGCCCGCATCCTTTTTGATTTAATGCAGGCGTATGCCTTAAGATAAGAAAACGCTATTCATCTTCGTGGAGATCTGACGTTGATGCTTCTCGGCCGTCTGATCTGGCTTGATTATGATGATCCAAAGCTCCAAAATGGAATGTGAGGCCATATGCATGCATCATTTTTTCTAATGCGGGCGTTTACCTTAAGATATGAAAATGTTGTTCATCTAGATGTAGATCCAACTGTCGATGCTTCTCTACCATTCGATCTGGCCATAACTCAAGATCTAGTGCTCCAAAATATGATCTAAAGTCATACGCCCACATTAAATATTTTAAAGAACCCACACATAAATTTTTAGCCCATTTGAATGTACTTCTTTTGTAAATTGGCCATTTTACTTATTTAAAGTTGACATAATATCTCCTTTTGTGTACAGAATCTTGCAAATCTAATGTTATACGCGTACATAAAATATTTTAAGGAACACACCCATAAAATATCAGCCCATTTGGAGTTCATTTTAATGTATTTTTTTTGTAAATCGCTCATTTTCCCAATTTAACTTTACCATAATATCTCCTTTTGTGTAATCAATCTGGCAGATCTAATGCTATACGCCTGCCTAAAATGTTGCAAGGAACATACCCATAATATTTTAGACTATTTGGAGTTCATTTGAATGTACTTCCTTTGTAAATCGATCATTTTCTCCATTTAAAGTTATCATAGTATCTTCTTCTGTATATAGAATCTGGTGAATCTAATGCTATACACCCACAAAATATTTCAAGGAACACACCCATAAAATACTAGCCCTTTTTGGAGTTCATTTGAATATAATTCCTTTGTAAATCAATAATTTTCTCACTTTTCCTTTATCATAATTTCTCCTTCTCTGTACTCAATCTGGCAGATCAAATGCTATACTCCTGTATAAAATATTGCAAGAAACATACTCATAAAATTTCAAGTCATTTGGAGTTTATTGGATATACTTCCTTTGTAAATCGACAATTTTTCTCTTTTAAAGTTACTGTAATATCTCTTTGTGTAAAAAATCTGGCAAATCTTAAGTTATATGCCTGCATTAAATGTTGTAAGGAACACATCTATAAAATTTCAGCCCATTAGAGCTCATTTGAATGTGCTTGCTTTGTAAATCGATCATTTTCTCCCTTTAAAGTGTTGACCTTGACTCTAGGTAGGCTCCAATCGCGTCATTTGGTCGTAATTTTGAAGTCCAACCACATTTCTTCTATAACAACTATGGGTGTTTATTCATGATGTATGTGGTAGGTTATGCACACTTATATTCTACGATTTATCCAAGGTGTTGATTGTGTTCGAGCATGCTAGATATGTCCTTGGGTGGTTATGTTCGACCCTAAAATTTAAGTTGGGAACAAGGAGAAGCCCTTGGGTGCGAAACCCTGAATCATCAATAATCACATGACTATTCGTATGTCGGATAAATTGTCTAGACCCGAGATGTCAAAACTGGTTGACTTGACTCCGAGACGTCGAATTAAATAGTCTTAATGCATTAGTATTGCATCGTGTATTGATATGAGTATTTTTTTTTTTTGTACGCATGATTACTTTGGCTATAAAATGAAATGAATGTATGATCACTTACACGTTTGATTATAGAATTATTCACAGATATTACTACAAGTAAGACTGATCATGTTAATTGGTGATTGATGTTGTGCACACACAAGAGCATATCACGTGCCCGTGGTTAATGAGTGTCTAGCTTATGAGACTCACCCTTGTATACGATGCTCTTTTGTTGGACATGGTTAATTGATCCGGTGAGAACTTAGATCGACCGAGAACCATTAGCTAGGAACTTTTGCACAATAGTTTAGTTATTTTTGTTAATGGTCTCATTGGAGATTCACGAGTTGTTATTTGGGTTGTTTTTTAAACCCAATTTTGTTTTTTTAGCATTTGTTTTAGTTGGACCAATTTTATTTATGTTTCAAACATTATTTAATTTAGTTGACTTTTATATCGATCTAATATTTATAAGACTATTGTGTTTCTCGTGGTGTATTGTGATTTATTCCCAACTTGTGTCTCGTAATTTGTGCACAGATAGAGATATTCTAGTGTACGAGTTGCGGGGCGTGACAATGGTGCTTCTTGTCATGTCTTTATAATTTGATGCGGCTATTGGCCATGATGGTTCGTTAATTGTGAAAAGAGGTATCTCCTCTTTTTTTGACACGTGGTGCTACCGTCATCATTTTTAAAAGTGCAATAACGCTTGTTAGTAACAACAACCAAAATTTAGTCAGTTACAACATAATTGTCGTCATTTAGTCTTATATATGGACGTGTTTGTTGTCATATGCACATGTTTGGCGTCATTTTACAAATTTTTGTCGTCACTTACAACAATCACTACATGATTTTTCTTTCTAAATCTTTTAGACATGTTTGACGTCACCATACACATACTATGTCATCAATTCCTATATGATTCTCGTCAATTATTCTTTTGGACATGCTTGTCATCACCATACTCATGTTTGGCTAGCAATCTAGTTTGTCGTCACTCCTACAGTTTTCTACCTTTAGTTTGGAAGAAAATAGATAGAAGGAAAAGATTGTCGTAAAACAGTACAAGGGGATACTTGCCATCATCTCCTACATGGCGAATATTGACACACAACAGGTTAACTTTTTTCCTTTTTAAATCAATTTTGGGGTAGTTGATTCGAAAGAGGGGTATACTGGTCTAAAATTTGCCTTTTGGTTAAAAAAAAAGTGCTCTTAGTTCGGTAATTAGCGCAGATTCCCTTAATTATTTAAAATTTTTGCAAAATCATTAAGTAATTTAAGCACATTATTTCAGGGGTATATGAGTCATTTTGATGAAAATCACTTTTTCATTTTACATGAATATTTCATAGTTCAAGGGTAGTTTGGGATTTGCAAGTTTTTCCACTTGTTTCGTGGGAGGGTTTGGAAGAAGTCAACCATACCATGGCTGTTCGCGGGAGTTGGGGACCACTCCGCCTAGGACAAGAATCATTTGAAGTCTTTAACGTCGTCCCACTGGAAACGTGTTCGGGTTGATTTCACACACCAACCCTTAACTGACAGAGTACTAATATTTCATCTACCCAAAATATCCTCAACTTTAAGCAAAATTACGGAATTCGATGCATAAAGTTCTTCCAAACAACAACGAAGAAAAAGATAGAGCCGTTTGGCATTTAATGAAGAAAAACATTTGTAACTCTAAAGCTTCCCATTTGCATCCGTGGGGCCCACATAGAGATGAGCTATGGATTGATTTATGCTCAGGATGATCTCATCAACAAGTTCAGTCCAACCCACGTGCATTTCTCGATAGGATTAGAAGTTGCAAAACTTCTATCACAGCGTTCTCACAGATGCTTCTGCCACAATGCAAAACACAGGCCACGTGGCACATTCTTAATGGACGTTGACCGTAGAGATGTTTGGCCAGTCCCTCATCAAAAATCAGCCTGATTAATGATTTCTAAGCGATTTGTTTGAAGTTATTTTCATTGGTTGATTTTAACGGTAAGAATTCGAGCATTATTGAGCGTTTTTTGGTTTTTGGTTTACAAAATCCAAAGGTTGTAAATCACTACTCAGGTCGATTTTTGGTTTACAAGTTACGTTTAGCGTCCACTAAGAGTGTGCCACGTGGCCTGTGGTTTTGCATTGTGACAGAAGATTTGTCACAAGGCTGTGATAGAAGTATTACTAAGTTGAAAAAAAGAAATAAATTTTTCTTGGACTTTATTTACTTCTTGGAGTACTAATTTTTCATTTTGACATAAATACCCTTAAATCTTCACATTTAACTTCTGACAATGCAAGTAAGGAGGTACCAGCTTGCTCAGTTGGTAAACTTTGTGGGTGATGATACCATAACCCAGGTTCAAAACCCACCCACCTTCATTGAGTTACTGATCTCTTTAAAAACAAGCTTAAAATGATAAGCTTCTATTACAGCACACAATATGAGCCACGTGGTGTATACTTAGAGGACTCTGACCGTATGGATGTTTGGCCAATCTGTAAGTAGACCTATAAATAAAAAATCAGCCTGATTAGTGATTTATAAAGGCCACTTTTAAACCTTGGCCAAACATTCCTGCCATCAGTAGACGCAGATGGCAGTGGTAAATAAGAAAAATGCTGGCTATATAAGACGGAAGTTACATCACGACCCAAACAAAAAAGGCTCAGGCTCAGCGGACACATATTTTCACACACAATTTGGGTGTACCCAAATGGAAGATCAATCAATGGCTGATTTTTGGTGACGATGATCCACACCATATAAAAAATCAGCCCATTCTCAAATTTCTAACACCATCAAATGTGGGTTTCAAGTTAACGGTAAAAAATAGACGGTCCATAATTCTTCAACATGTAAACAATGCTATGAATATCAGAATGATTTGAATTTTGGTGAGGCGATCTCCTCGCCACGGAGACCATCCTCACCAAAACTAATCCCATTCCAAAACTTCACGAATTTTTGTGGGTGAAATTGTGTGTGAAAATATGTGTCCGCTGAGCCTGGCCCAACAAAAAATGCTAGAAAAGAGACTTATTTGTTTGGTAGCCGTACTCAACTACTGCTCTGTTTTGACTGAGTTTGCCATCTCTAGAAGAGAAAGAAAAAAATGGCACGTCCTTCCAAAAAGAAGATTATAAATGACTTCATCGACATTACTCAACTTCACACTTGATTAGCGACAGGTCATAGTTTCGCATTCCATTATTCCAAGTCCAACAAACTGCAGAGTACAGAAAAGTTGGACTACATTTCGGTTTGAAGGTTGAAGTCTGAACACTCCAAGAAATCGTCAACAAAAGCCGATGCCCAAGAGAGGTACGTCTTCTTTTAACCTTCGAAAGTCTCTGCTTGTCAAGAAAAATATTGTCTTTCAGTATTTGGAAACGAATTTCGGTGTATTTAATTGACGAAATGTCGACGATCAAAAACTTGCTCCGGGCCCACACTCCTATCAATCTAAAATAGTCTTGACCTAATTAGCAAACTCACTTATATTATACAACTAAGGATAGAGATCATCCTCACCAAAAATCAGCCATTGATTCATCTTCTACGTGTCTATGCCAAATTGGGTGTCAAAAATGGGGGTCAAAATGGGGGGTCCCCTGATCCCGACGCTATTTTTAATCATGGATTTCATATTACCCTTAGAAATATTTTGTAAAACATATATTGTTTCTTTTAATCTTAGATTTTGTTTTTTTTTTTTTTTTTATTTAAAAAATAAAATAAATAATTTGAAATTAATGAAATTAGTACTGATGAAATAGGTAGCGTATTACCCTTCAACACGTATAATCAATTAGGATAGCTACTTAGGCGACCTACTTAGCACTACTCTCATAACATGGGGACATAAACATTTGATTTTAGAATTAGTATTTTTTTTCGGTGGGTAAGAAAAGATAGGGTAGGGTGCAACACGAAGAATTCTCACATTTAACTGTATAGTTCTAATGGGATCTGATGCATTAATGCTGATATGATCGCAACCTTCACAATTTTAGTGTTCCATCTCTTTAAAAAAGAAAAGTTTTAGCCCCCATATGAAACGGATCGAAGTTTCAAAACAAAAAATTCCCTCTCAAGGGATGCGGGTTTTTGGCAGGCTTTTTATGTAGTTTGGGCTGTGGGCCTGCCAGGTCTGGGCATATATTTATGCCTGTCCTAGGTCTACGCTGATATCTGTTTCAAAGGTCTCACATTGGGTGATACGTACCTCGACCATTCCACCTCAAAAGACCGGCCTGTCAAGTGGAAGAGGATCTAATTACTTAACCCAGGCACATAACAATCCACCACGCTTAAGAGCCGACGTCACGGCGGTGATCTAGGGGACCCCTTTTGTCCCGAATAAGGCCTATTGGAGGCGTGTAGGGGAATTTTTCCCGAAAACACACCCCCTGGAACTCGAACCCCGGACATGGTGCCCGCTCTGATACCAAATGATAAATACCTCAACCATTCCACCTCAAAAGACTGGCCTGTCAAGGGGAAGAGGATCTAATTACTTAACCCGGGCACATAACATTGGGCCTAGGCAGTACATGGCCTGCTTTGGTTAAGGAGTGGGGTCAATTGGCTGGGACTAGACCAAACTATGATTGCCCATCCTTGAATGGTAGGCATAGGCCCATGAATCATAGGCCCAAATATTCATGTCTGGGCCCATAAATCTGACCTGTACCAGACATAAATCAACTTGATATTCAAGTCTGGGCCCACTTCATAAAATAGACATGCATAAAGATCCATGATTGGGCTGGGATCAGGGCAGTCTCGATACAAGTTGACGCGTAAGGCGAGAACTCTATACAAGGCCTTTTTTATATTTAATATATTAATATATATGATATTAATTAAAAATTAAACTCTATATTATTGGAAATATTTTATAAAAACTATTCTTGATAATCAAAAGCTACGGAAAAAAAAATTTACATCCAGAGGACCCCATGTGTACGTAGTCGATGCAGATAACTCTCGTGGCCTTACATAGATCGTTTTTTGGGCCCAATGACTGCGTGGATGTTCAGCCAACCTATTGGTGGATAAACATACTAAAAATCAGCTTGATTGATGATTTATAGCTATTGGATTTACTACACAAAAAACATGCTTGAATCCAACGGCTAGAATCCTGCCCTAGTACTAAAATCTATGGATAGAGATAATCAATCAGGGTGATTTTTGGTTTGTATATCCAATAACTGGTGGACAAAAATCCATGTGGTTAGTGGGACCAACGCTGGGGGCCTTCTCTCACCAAGGGTCCTTAGGCGATCGCCTTAAAGGCCTTAAGGTAGAGCCGACCCTGGGTGGGATGGCAGGCCGAAATTGTTATCCAAGGTCAAGCCCATTGTTGAAATCTCTCGTCAACCCTCAAAACTCCCTTACTTGAACCATGGCCTAGTAACGACACTAAACATGCGTGGTGGTACAGAGACCGGTTTTAGAGACTGAAAATATCCTGGCTCGTACCGCAATTTTCAAAACGGACTGCTTTCACTCCGCAATTTTCTTCTCGGAACAAGTGAAGTCTTGACTTATTTTTCCATTTTATCTAAGTTCAAGATAATAAAGTCAATGTTTGTAGCCAACCGATCTTTATTGAACTAGTTTCTTGTCTTCATCCCTTCCATATATATATATTCATGGATTCCAGTGTTTTGTATTAGATTAAGCCCCTCTAGTCTACGGTGACCACAGAAAGTTTTCTAGAAAATGATTTGTATGTCAAAAATCTTTAATCCCGAGAAATTTTAAAACGAAATTATTAGTTGTTAATTAATATTGCGTGCAACTTGTAGTTAGATATATAGTAACAATTTTATACAAATTATAAAATGACGGTCTTAAAAACAACAATATAAGCAACGGAGACCGAAGAAAAGAGTTCAATATATTTGTCGCGTTGTCGTCGTTATCGCCATATTCATGATATAATTGTCAGGTCATCTCGAGGTTATTGGATCGATCATGTGGTACGAATCTTCTGACGAATCAAGATAATGAATTAGAGGTTAAGAGTCCATTGTTTTTTATTTAATGGTGTGTAGCCTTTTATTTTCTTCTGATAAGTGAGTGTAGCTAGCTTTTTAATTATTGCTGATTTTTAATTATGATGATGATGATGACGACGATGACGACAACAATGTCATGAAAAGATCTAGAACAGTATAAAAAAAACGGCCTTTATAACGAAAATAACGGCCGTTATAACGGATTCAGACCTCCCCCGTTACGTTATGAACCATTATAAAGGTCTAAAAATAACGGCCATTATTCTTGTTATAACGGCCGCTATTTCCGTTATAACGATAATAACGCCTTATTTTCTGGAACTTTTTGTGAAAAAAATGGCCGTTATTTCCGTTATTTTCTATTTTTTTTTCGTTTTTGAAAATTTGAATTTCAGCGCCATTTTTTCCATTATTTTCCTTTTTTACCCCTGAGCGTTACAATTTGTTATAACGGAAAAAAGGGTCACGCCCCCAGTCGGTTATACCGTTATAACAGCCCCATTTAAACCTAGCTTTAAAAGCTCATGCACTGATGCAAGTGAGCTCCACAAATATAGCTCCTACTACTTTTGGGGAGTTCACTAGCACTGGGTATCATTTGAAAAATAACTCCAGGCCTATGAAGTAGACATTTAATTGTTGTATCATCCCTCCTAGCTAGTTAAATTGGACCCCCAACGCCCTTACAATAGTGCCGACATTTAATTAGATGCAACACAACTCCCGCTAGCTAATTAAATTCGTAAATTGTCTCATTAGAGGAGTGCAACTCTTTGAGATTCAAATTGAGTTTGGTCTTGTTGTATCCCAGAGATAGTATCGTTGGGTAATCCTTGTTGCATATGAGGGTGCATGGTTACACCCAAGGTTTAAAGGAGGCCGTTTTAACGGTTAAACGGATTGGGGGCGTTACCATTTAAACGGCCGTTAAAACGGATTGAAACGGCCAGGCGCAAAAATGAAAAAAAAAAATAGAATTGAACGGATTTTAATGGAAAAAAACGGAAAAAATGGTGCTGAAATTCAAAATTTGAAATTTGAAAAAAAAAAAAAAAAAAAACGGAATTTAATGGATTTTAACAGAAATTAAACAGATTTTAACGGTCGTTTTTTTCACAAAATTATTCAGAATTAAACGGCTGTTTAAACGATTTTAACAGCCGTTAAAACGTGTTTAAACGGTTTGAACGGAAACGGGCTTGGGGCGTTACCGTTTAAACGGCCATTTTTAAAACCATGACTTACACCTAACATAGCAGATGCGTGTTTAAAGGAAGAAATCTCATTTATTGCGATAAGTAAAGCCTTGCTAGATATTGGTTCGTTAGTGAACATAGTTCCTTTGGGACTCGTGGAAGTTCCTCATTCATGTGCTAGCGTAACAGACTTCGAACGGTCTAGTTTCAGGTTTAGGCAAAGCCCAAGGGTACTAATCCCACCTAAAAAAACCTTGTCCACCCCTAATCATATAACCTAGTCTCCAATATATGAGAAAATTTTCAAATAATTAACAATGTCATAGTTTATTACTAGAATGTCAATAACTTTTCAAATCCTTACAAAGCACTGATTTCCATGTTTGCTCTTAAACTTTTTGGCAAACTCGATAATGCCATTCGAAAGGCATTGAACCATCCCTGCTCCGATCGTATGCTCCTTCTCAATTAAAACTAGTTCTCATTCTAAACGTTTAAGCAACCGTCCAATTGAAGACGGTTTTGATCAACCGGTTGGGTTAATCACTACCATTGTCTCTTCTCTACCGTCACATTAAAACTTCAAAAACACTAAAACCCTTTCATCACTCACCATTTTTTCTTTCTCTACAACTTGGACGAGTTTTACAACTTCGACGAGCTTTTCAACTTCGATGAATGAGAATTAGTCCTTCAACAGTACAGAAAGGCTTTTTCTTTTCTCCGATTAAAGGTATGTTATGAAAATATGTGTCTCCCTATATACTAGATACCTAGAAGGGGGGTTGAATAAGTATTAAAAATTAGTCGATTAACTAGCAACCTAATTCAAATTACAGTGAAATATGGACCACTTCGAAAATCACGACCAAGGGACGCAAGGAGTGTAAGTCAATGTCAAAGTCAACTCAGGGGAATTGACAAGAGAGGGCTTTGGACAAGATTAAGAGCTTACTCGTGGGAACGGATCACATACGGTTGTGTAAAAGATAGGATTACACAACTATATGCGGTAAAAAATGACACAATTTTTGAGAAAATCAACATCCTCCATTTTCTTCAGTTCTGGCTTAGATCCTCCAGAAGTAATCACATACGGTTGTGTGGGCCATAGAGTTACACAACTGTATGGCACGTAACAAAAATGCCAGATCAGCCTTAGATTTGGAGATAAAGGGCAATGCTCGATTTGAAGGTCAAGATCCACCAGATCAAAGAAACTAATCACATACGGTTGTGTAAAATAGGAAAGTAAACAACTGTATAAGGTCAGATCTTCAATATCAACAGTTGATCTTGAATTATCTGGCATGGTATGATTTGACGACCAAGATTGACCCCATCTAAAAAATGTAATTACATATGGTTGTGTAGCACCTTACACAACTATATAGGGTTAGATCTTGAAGATCAACCTTTGATTTCATGATATCAGAGGAAGTTCGATTTGATGGCCCAAATTTACCTAATCATGAGAAGTGACCACATACGATTGTTGAAATTTCACTGGTCCGTTCTCTTTAACTCAATATACCTAGAAGGGGGGGGGGGTTGATTAAGTATTTAAAATTAATTATACCTACACAGTTTTACTAGTCGATGGTAAGGGAATAAAATCGCATGCCTTGGTTGTTTGATAGAAGATTATCACAACCGACTCAAATCAAATATACCTCCGTGGTATATTATCTTTTTATCGTTTGATTTGATCAAGATAGATTGCGGAATACAAACAAACAATCACACAAGACAAGAGATTTTTACGTGGAAACCTTAGCCAAGGATATACAACGGGACCACGTCCAGATGGAAAGTATCACTAACTGAAAAGTTAAACGAAACAAATGTTACCTACGCAACACCGTTGCAAATACAGCTTCCAACCTTAGCCAATGCCTACTGTCGATGCGTCCACGTCCTCTGAATCAACGCCACGAATCCACGCGCGCCCTTCAGCAAAGAAGCCGCTTGTTCAGTTTGGTACACCCCAAACCTACCGTCGATCGGCTCCTCCGATCTTAATTCTCAACACTCCCGCCTTTGCAGAAGGTGAAGGATTCAGTATACCCTGAACCCCAAGTTGCTCAAAAGGTGGAGTCACACTGGTACACTCAGGCTTACTAGGTTGAATATAGAAGTGGAAAACCTAAGCTGAGTAAAGGATTAAGCTCTTGGCTTTGATCAAGAAGAGAATAAGCTCACAAGATGTGAATGGAAAATAAGTTTCTTGCTCTTCGAATGGACACTGTAATAAATAAAGCCTTTGCTTCTCTCTCTTGAAGATTGAGTCACTCTGTGTCTCTGTGTGTATTTAGAGAAGGCATAGAAGGGTTCTATTTATAGAATTTCAAGACCCTGAGTTGTGTGGAACGTGGGAGACCAATTCTATTTATAGAATTTCGGATCTGAGAAAGACCAATTCTGTTCAAGGTCCAATCGATTGGGCCATGTCCAATCGATTGGGGATAAGTGTCCAATCGATTGGGCTCAATAAGTTTTCTGTTCCGAAGGCACCAATCGATTGCACAGGGTTCTCCAATTGATTTGACATATAGAACTTTCTGTCCCGAAGACTCCAATCGATTACACAGAGTCTATAATTGATTGTACTCAGAAAGATTTCTATCCCGAAGGCTCCAATCGATTCCACAGAGTCTCCAATCGATTGTGCTCAGATAAGTTTCTGCCTCGTAGTCTCCAATCGATTACACAGTGTCTCCAATCGATTGGGCTATGTCCAATCGATTGGGAATACATGTCCAATTGATTGGACTATCCCACTAGTCAATATAATTGACTTTGACTCAGGTCTGTCCAGACCATTATATTTTGTTCATTTTAATAAACTCCTATGACCACTAAGTCACTTACCTTCCTAATCGAGTGTACACGATCTTTACCTGACAAATCGGCAGTTACTCAGATGACTCCTGTCGTCAACCATCTAATTCTTGATGTCTCTGTCTTTTAGTCTTCACGTAGTTGGCGAAGTATGCGTACCACGACATCTTCACACTACACTTGTGCTCGTAGAAACTGTTACAAGAATGCTTTTATGTCAAACAGAATATTTGCCAAATTGAATATGAAAATATTCCTTACAATCTCTCCCTTTGGCAATTCCAACATTTAATTATAAAGAAGATAAAAAATAAAAAATACAATCCCACCCTCTTACTTGATTCACTCACTATCTCACACTCTCTTGGAGATAATCGAACAGATATAGTGTAATGGCTTTTGATCTGTTCCCTGCACATTCTACCAACAATACATACCATATAATATCATCGGCAATCAATAAATCATATAAAATGTAGTGAGTTAAATTATGCACATCACGAGTAGAGAAATTAGAAAAAAATAATGAAAATTTTTTCTCCCCCTAAATTTCTCTCCCTTATCTCATGCATCAACTTATTTTTACCACTATGATTTTCTCTCTCCCTTTTTGTCACAGATTGACAAAGGTACAGAAATATAAGCATGTAATGAATATTATCATGAGAAACAAGTACAATATATACATCCATAACCAAATACATACTGGTTTATACCCTGTAACACAATATAACATAAGCAGAGTATAACCATACATAATCTGAGTTGATTGGTGTACAATAATAACAAAAGTAAAAACACCCGATAACTCTCAAGATGTCTCTCTCCAAGAGTCTATGTAGATGGTCCAGCACCATCATGCTGATCAGGGCCATGAGCTGGTGGATGTTGTCCAAATCCCATCATGGTGAACTGGTACTCTATGTAACACTGCATATCATACATGGAGCCTGACATCCTCTCCTATCCCTCCTCTAATCGGCGAAAGCTCTGTGCCGTCCGCTCCTCATGCACTGTGAGACGCTGGTCGAATCCCACCATCTGATGATGAAGAGACTCAAAGGAGTAAGAAGCAGACATCTCAGGAGGCTGGACAAAGGATGGGTGTGGCTCTGGAGGATGCATCTCAGTATCTGGCTGCTGACCCCCTAGCTCAGTATCATCCCCCAAGTCCTCATTGAAAATATCATCGAAGTGTGGAGGTACATCTGTCACTCTCCAAACCTGAGACATGCTCTTCTTGATAGTCGAAGGCCCAATAGGCCCCATGGGAGAGCACACCTCCTCATTGGCTCGAATCGCCACATCCAGATGAAGTAAGATAGAGCTCACCAGTAGAGGAAAAGTGAGACAAGGATGGTTAGCCAACTGGCTACCCGCTCTAACCATGACCCTAAAAATGAACCTCGGAAGGTCAATGACAAATCCAGTGCCAAGATGGTAAAGAAGCTGAAGACGATCAATGTTCACCTGTACCCCATGACCAGGAGGATAAATGTGGTCATGAGGATAAATGTTGTACCCACAGATGAGGTGCAACAAATGATACTCAGAGAGAAGAGATGTAAGAGGTATGAAGGTACTCTAATCAAATCTCTGCCCTGTGAGAGTCTCGGTCAACGTGATCCTAGAAGTCGTCATCTCACTAGTCCTAGGAATGTACTCATATGAAGTAGATGAACAAGGTATGTCCAATAAGTTAGAGATCAGATTAGGTGTAATTAGTTAGGTAAGCCCCAAAGACGAAAGTCTGGAAGGATAGCTCACTCGGGTCATCACGCTAAATGGCGTGCATGTTAGCATAAAAAAGTTTAACCAAGACATGGTAAAATGGAATGGTCAAGCGAGTGATAGGAACCCACACGCGAGATATGAACAATGAATGAACCATAGTACCCAAAATAGTGCTAAATTCAACTACTCTCTCAGTAGTGAATTTGCGACCAGAGAAATGCTCAAAATGATCTCTAGCGGAATCGAAAATGAACGAGGAGATGGGAGCACTCACCGAAGGAATATCAGTATGACGGGCATGACCCCGAGCTCTCCTAGGTCCTCTAGATGATTCACCCCTCTCTGAGTGCCGCGACCCACTGAGTCGACCACCCCGTTTGGCTCGAGATTGAGTCCATTGAACCAGAGGTTCTTCATCGGCACTTTCCTCCTCAGATACCACAATAGCTCTTCTACAATGAGGATTAGTCGCCATGAGCACCAAAAAAGGGAAGAAAATACCAAAATACATCCATTTTTTCTCAAAACACCCAAAGAAACCAACGAAGAGGGTGAAGTAGAAAACTAAAAAATCGAGAGAATCGTTCCACAAAAGCTTATGTAAATAGTAGATCGGGCATCTACGATCGATTGGGAGAAATCTGGGAGGCGATTGGATCGATTGGGGTTGAAAATGACCCATTTTGGGTTTTATAAAATCGAACATCGCACTGTCCAATCTATTGGACTAAGTGGCCAATCGATTGGAGCTTGGCCAATCGATTGGGTTGTACTCTCCAATCGATTGGAGATGTCCAATCGATTGGTCTGTAAGGTCCAATCGATTGGACTGGTCCGGGAAGAAAAAAATTTAAAATTTTTTTAAACCAATAGGCTCATTTTCCAAGACCCCCAATTAAATCTTTTCAAGTCAAAAATTATTTTTAAACTACACAAGAAAAGATAAAACGTTAGAAAAACTAAGAATTCACTTCATGAAGACAATCTTGATAAGCACTAAACACTGATTCTTATTGAAGAGAATTAACTAACATGTTAGTGAAATCTTTTACTTCATCAAAAATATTAATTCTTTTAGACATTAGTGCAAGTCACAGATCACTAATAATCATAGATTTAAATATCAATAGTAATATTATCAAGTGTAAGTGATCTGAGTCTATCTATGATACTGGATAAGATTTCAGCAATAATTTCTCATCAGTATCGAAATCTGGAGATATCCTGTATCCGATCATAAAATCCTCATTAGAGTTATTAAGGAATCTCACATACTCTCATGTATATGGGTATTTGCTGATGGATAAAAATTTTTCTAGTAAATTGGCTATCTTTTACACCCTTTTTATTCACTTTGAATATAGGTAGCTTTCACTCTCCATGTAGGTAGCCATTTTCTACAACAATGAGAATCAGATTTCAATTTCAAACAGGGCCATACAGATGGCATACACTCTATTTGTGGAGGTAGCTGTTTCCTTAAGATAATAACTCTCATTGGAAGCCAACAGTCGACTATAGTGTAGTTTCGAAATCAACTGAAGGCAGGAACACTACTAATTTGAAGTTATAATCAGTAGAGGTTTATTTCCAATTCTAATAATACAAGATTTCACACCTCTATCAAATCCATTCCCATAGAAATACTCACTGTGCATGTGAATGTGAGATATACTGTTTCAATAATCTTCTAATGCATATTAGTAAAAATTGACCAAACATAATAATTAAAAGATATAATACACGGATTAGCAAAAATTTTACTAACAGTTAAGTCATTTTTCTTGGAATGTCTTAGAAATTATCGCTCATCAAAATCGTATAGAATAATAATTTTAGCATTCTTCTGAATACTTGATCTTTTGATTTTTCTGAAATATTATTAATTTTTATTCTTCAAAATGAAACAAAATCAAAAGGAAACAAAAATCCCTTAAAACATAAGAATTGGATAACAAGAGGGGATTGAGAGCACATTGCTCAGAAATACGGCATTGACAAACATTTCTCCTTCAGAGAATTTTCTTAACCCACACAGAAGTGAATTTGGTAGATACATCAATTCTCTTAGGATTTTTCCTCTTTTGAGTTACATAACTCTGAGGTTGTTTGAATTTTTCAAGAGACTCAATCTCCTTGATTAATTTTCTAGACCTTTCTAGTCGGTCTTTCATCTTCCTAGATAGCACATCCAAATAATTTATCTCATAATGTGTCTTCATAGGAATTTTCTAACTTTTCACATTCTGAGTGGTATTCACCATTTTTTCTAGAGGATTTTGATGTCCTCTTCTCAACTTGTGATAGTCTCTAATCACATGACCCATGTTTTTGCAGTACTTGCATTGACGACTGCTTTTTACCATTTTGATTGGGTCATTGATCTGTGTGGGAATAGCTTGGGCTTTAACAAAAATCGTCTTGGATGAAGACCCTTTTTCTTGATTGTTTTTGTAACCCAAACCCTGTTTATCTCCATAGACTTTTTCCACGCAAAGAATCTCATCAAGTTTTGCAGAGCTAGATGAGAATCCTAACACATCCCTCTTTGATTTGAGAACCTCATTTTCTAGGGATTTCTTACGTGTCATGCAAGTTTGGAATTCACATGCTAGTGACTTGTTCCTCTTTAGTAGATACTCATTCTCTTGCTCTAAATCAGTAATCAACACTTTTAATTTTTCAGTGTCAATTACTAAGGCTGCATTTTCAGAGTCAAGACATTTAACCCTGTCAAATAAAACTTTGTTAGCCTTGATGAATTTTATCGATTCCTCGTACAGTTCTTTTACACCAACTGCCGAGTCATCTGAGTCCCCATTGTAAGAGTCTTCTGAACTCTCATCATCACTTTTCTTGGACTCTCCATGAGATCCATAGGGACTATTGAAACGAGCAAAAAAAGCTATATACTTATCAGTCTTTTCATTGCTATCTGAATTATCAGAATGATCTTCTGATTCTTCATCCCATGTGGCATTGAATGCTTTTGCCTTGCCCTTGTATTCTTTTTTGTTTGGGCACACATTTGCAAAGTGACCAAAACCCTTACATTTGAAACATTGAGATTCGCTTGAGCGGCTTTCCCAAGGGTTCCTGTCACTTCTGCTACCTCTCTCATGAGGTCTGGCATGTTCCATAGTTTTATCAAACTGTTTATTATTCTTGAACCTATCGTTTTTAGAAAGAAAGAACTTTTTAAATTTTTTCACGAATAATGCCATTTCTACTTCAGAGTCAACATCTGACTCAGAATCTTGAGCTTCAGAAACTTTAAGGGAAATTCCTTTTGATTTCTTTGGCTGTCTCAAATTCATCTCATAAGTTTGTAGAGACCCAACCAGCTCATCAACTTTGAGAGAGTCAACATCTTTGCTCTCCTTAATTGCAGTGACTTTAGCCTGAAATCTATCAGGTAAGGATCTCAAAATTTTTGAACAACTTTTGATTCAGGAATAACCTCACCCAAGTTGTGTCCAGAGTTCACAATATCACTGAGTTGAGCATAGAACTCAGTGAAAGTATCATTGTCCTCCATTCTCATGGATTCAAACTTAGAAGTCAACATTTGAAGTTTGGAGATCTTAACGGCAGACGTTCTTTCATGTGTGACTCTAAGTATGTCCCATGCTTCTTTAGCTAGGGAACATGTAGAGATTCTTCTAAACTCATTCTTATCAACATCATTAAAAATAACATTTAAACCTTTGCTATTAAGACAACAACAGTCTATGTCCTCTTTAGTCCAGTCGTTCTTAGGTTTAAGAATGATTTTATCTCCTACTTCCATTATGGGTGGTGACCAACCATCCACTACAAACATCCAGACTCTTTCATCAATGGACTTTAGAAAAGCCCTCATCTTAGCCTTCCAATAGACATAGTCTTCCCCATCAAATAATGGATGTCTGGATGTATTTTCACATTCTCTTTGCATTTTAACAAATTAATGAAAATTGACTAGTTTCTCAAGAATCTAAATTCAGGAGATTAAACCTTAATTAGAAATACCCGCTCTGATACCAATTGAAATTTTGCTGGTTCGTTCTCTTTAACTCAATATACCTAGAAGGGGGGGTTGATTAGGTATTTAAAATTAATTATACCTATCCAATTTTAATGGTCGATGGTAATGGAATAAAATCGCATGCCTTGGTTGTTTGATAAAAGATTATCACAACCGACTCAAATCAAATATACCTCCGTGGTATATTGTCTTTTTGTCATTTGATCTAATCAAGATAGATTGCGGAATACAAACAAACAATCACACAAGACAAGAGATTTTTACGTGAAAACACCGCCAAGGAAAAACCACGGGACCACGTCCAGATGGAAAGTATCACTAACTGAAAAGTTAAACGAAACAAATGTTACCTACGCAGCACCATTGCAAATACAGCTTCCAACCATAGCCAAGGCCTACTGCCGATGCGTCCACATCCTCTGAATCAACGCCACGAATCCACGTGCGCCCTTCCAGCAAAGAAGCCTTATCCGCTTGTTCAGTTTGGTACACCCCAAACCTACCGTCGATCGACTCCTCCGATCTTAATTCTCAACACTCCCGCCTTTGTAGAAGGTGAAGGATTCAGTACACCCTGAACCCCAAGTTGCTCAAAAGGTATTGAGTCACACTAGTACACTCAGGCTTACTAGGTTGAATATAGAAGTGGAAAACCTAAGCTGAGTAAAGGATCATGCTCTTGGCTTTGATCAAGAAGAGAACAAGCTCACAAGATGTGAATGGAAAACAAGCTTCTTGTTCTTCGAATGGACACTGTAATAAATAAAGCCTTTGCTTCTCTCTCTTGAAGATTGAGTCACTCTGTGTCTCTGTGTGTGTTTAGAGAAGGCATAGAAGGGTTCTATTTATAGAATTCTAAGACCCTGAGTCATGTGGAATGTGGGATGATGGAACCTAGAATTTCAAATCTGAGAAAGACCAATTCTGTTCAAGGTCCAATCGATTGGGCCATGTCCAATCGATTGGGGATAAGTGTCCAATCGATTGGGCTAAATAAGTTTTCTGTTCCGAAGGCACAAATCGATTGCATAGGGTTCTCCAATCGATTTGACATATATAACTTTCTGTCCCGAAGACTACAATCGATTACACAGAGTCTCCAATCGATTGTGCTCAGAAAGATTTCTGTCTCGAAGGCTCCAATCGATTCCACAGAGTCTCTAATCGATTGTGCTCAGATAAGTTTCTGCCTCGTAGTCTCCAATCGATTACACAGTGTCTCCAATCGATTGGGCTATGTCCAATCGATTGGGAATACATGTCCAATCGATTGGACTATCCCACTAGTCAATATAATTGACTTTGACTCAGGTCTGTCCAATGACTAAGTATGACTATTATATTTTGTTCATTTTAATAAACTCCTATGGCCACTAAGTCACTTACCTTCCTAATCGAGCATACACGATCTTTAACTGACAAATCGGCAGTTACTCAGATGACTGAAAGTAGGATTTTTCCGCGTCGTTGGTTACGGAAACCCTAATCTCAACAAGATTTGTAATTTTTATCCGATTATCCTGCAAAATTGATAGATTTGTATAGGGATTCGTGTCGGATGTCGATCCGCACTCGGGATTAGTCGGATTAGCGCGAATAAGAACACAAAAGATAACGAAAAATTTGCATGTAACACCTCATTCTCAAATCAACTTCATTTAATCAAAATTATCTTTTACAGCAAAAATCTGACAAAATAACTAAACTAGAAAGCATTTTAATAAGAGAGGGATGTAGAGAGAGAAAGAGGTTTTGAGATAGAGAAACTAGAGAGAGAAAGTTATAGAAATGTTAAAGATGAGAGAGAGAAAGTGGTAGAAGAAGAGAGAAAATTGGAGTTTTAGAGAGATTTAGAGAAAATAAGAAGAAGAGGTTATTCTAGAGAGAGAAAAAGGAAGAAAGCAAGAGAGAGAAAGAGAAAGGAAAAGGTTAGAGAGAAAAAAGAAGAAGGAAGAGTTCTAGAGAGAGGAATAGAGAATGAGAATCACCTAGGAAAAGCTTACCATGGAAGAAGATTGGTTGCTTCCCGAGGTGAAGGCTCTGAGATTGGAGTTCTATTCTCCCTGCAGGTTGACTGATGATGACGATGTGCACCACTTGATGAGGATCACAACTAGTTCGGGTGTGGAAACCTGTTTGCTGTTGGAGATGCCATGGAGTGCAACACGCACATCAGCAGGTAGACGGGCTGCAAGAGGAGAATGGAGGCTTGGGCGATGTGAGCAGTGGTTGCTAGTGCTCGGGTTGAGGAGTTTGCAGCCGTTCCGGTGGAGTTGCAGGTATGCTGGCGTTAATGGTGATGGAAACGGTGACCCCAAGGAGTAAAAGGTGGAGATCGGGAACGAGGAGGGCACACTGCCCTGTGTAACAGGCGGTGGCGTTTAGGAGTTGCAGGCCAGACCAGCGGCTTGAGGGGAGTAGTTATTGAAGACGGTGCTGGTTCATCTGACCTACAGGTGGTCCCGCAAGGAGGAAGATCCCCGGAAGTTGCTGGTGGTAACGGCTTGGGTTGAGCTTTGGAGATGGCGGGGGCAACGGCTGTCACGTTGGATTTTCTCGTTGCAGCGAAGTGAAGGCCTGCACCTTCTTAGAGTAGCCTGACCGTGACAAAGAAGAAGAAGGAGGAGGATGTTGCTGCACTGGTCGTGCAGTGGTTGCTGGTGATCTAACGGTGGGAGAAGAGCAGCATAAGGAGATGGTTGTGGATCAAAATCGGAGTTGCAGATCTGCAACTCCGGACAGAGATGGAGAAGAACGAGAAGAAATAGGAGGAGAAGAAAATGGGGAGGCAAACCAGTGGAGATCTGCTGTGGAGGATTGATCCAGCACGTGAGAGAGAGCTGAGTGGCTTACCAGACGGCCGGAGTTGTTGGCAACTCCGGCGAAGACGTGAAGAAGGAGCAGTGCTGCCCGTGGCAGCAAGGTCTGCTGCGCACAGACGGAGGGGGAGAGCTTTTAGATGGAGGAGAAGAAGAAGAAGAAAGTAGAAGAAAAAGAAGAGAAGGAGATGGCGGCCGGAGTTGCAAACCTGCAACTCCGGCGAAGGATGGGGAAGAAGACGAAGAAGAAAGGAGGAAGAAGAGGAGAAAGAAGTCGCGGGGAAGAAGGGAAAGGATAGGGGGAAGGAGAGGAGGAGATTGGAGGGGGGTTAGGGTTCGAACGAACCCCTCTCCTTCTCCTTTTAAAGCTCCCTATTTCCATTAATGGAAATAGGGTATTTTTTGAAAATAAAAAATATGAAAAATATTTTTTTTTTATTTATTTTTTTTTAAGTAAAACATTACTTTTCTATGGGGAATCTCCCCATTTAGTGGACCCCCCATTTTTTAAAATTTAATTAAAATTATTTTGAAATTCACGGGGTCCACTAACTAGTCGGACAGCGGGTCGATGATGATGGGCCCGGCTACTGGCCCACATGGATTGATGATGTCCATCGTCTCACAAGATGATGTGACAGACAGTCTGATGGCGATCGGATGGATGGTGACTTGATTGGGACCCAGATTGGTAGATCGACGGATCTAGAGAGATCCAACGGTCCGATTGAAGATCCAACGGTCAGAAAGCTAAGGGAGATGAGATAGAGCCGATGGGCAGGAGTTCTGGGGTTAGGTCAGTAGATTCGAGGACCAAGAGATGAAGAGAGAGAGAGAATAAGGAGAGATGAGAGAGAAAGTATCAGAAAATAGAGAGAAAAACACTGGCGGAGGGTCTGGAACCCTGGTCTTCACTGTGACCATCCTCACGCTTCTCCAGTAGAGTCGACTATCATTCTTTGCTGACTCATGTGGCTTTAAACGCTTTGGTCCGTCTCTTGGTCATTGGCTCTCCTACTCTCTTCGTTCTTTGGGCCAGCTTTTTGGTCCTCTTATTCAGCCCATATTTGGCCCATATCTTCTAGTCATAGCATGTGGGCTCTTTAAGCTTTGATAATTGGCTTTCATGATCGATTTGGGCCCACAAGTCTTGAGAATCGTCCTATCGGGGTTTCCTGCGACAGAAGAAGCGCGTAATGAGACTTTATCAGAACGGCTTAATATCTAGACTTCCAAAAATGTGTTTAATGCATACAAATATACCATTTCATCCAGAAAAGTGTGTTCTACGCAACAGAAGAGACTATTACGTAGAAAAGTAGATAAATAGAGCATTTTACGTAGGAGAATGCAATAACGCTAAAAGGCTAATTGCTTAAAATAAGCACTTTTGAGCGAATATCAATGACTCCTATTGTTAACCATCTGATTCTTGCTGTCTCTATCTTTTAGTCTTCACGTAGTTGGCGAAGTATGCGTGCCACGACATCTTCACACTATACTCGTGCTCGTAGGAACGGTTACAAGAATATTTTTATGTCAAACGGAATCTTTGTCAAATTGAATATGAAAATATTCCTTACAGTTGTATGAAAGGGTATTTTGACTATATCTACAGGCTATGATCTCCTATCAGTTGGGTATATGAACAGATATTCAGAATCAAAGCAAGAAGAGATTGTAGCCATTCGATCAAGCCTAATCAAGTTGAACCCACCAGTGATTAATAGGAATAACCTCATACGATTGTGTAGAATGATGAATTACACAACCGTATCCTTTTATTTTGATCTGATCTGGCATCTTGTGGCCAGAAATAAATAGTCACTTTCCTCGACATGCATGCATATTTTCATAATTCTAATCTCATACGGTTGTGTAGGACCTCTAACTACACAACCATATCCCGTCACATTACCCTGATATGGCCCCACATGTCCATAAACCTATATAGGCCATTTCTTCGATATGCATGCATGATCTATTATAACAAACTTCATGCAAATGTGTAAAATCTCATACTACACAATCATGTCCCTTCATTTTCCCCGGATTGTTCACCATTTGTCCATAATCCATCATTGCCACATACCTCGAGATTCATGCAAGATCTGTTAGATCCAATGGCATACGGTTGTGTAGGATCTCTTACCACACAACCATATATGAGTAGTTTGTACAAATTGTTTGTTAAATTGGAGATACTTAAGTGTTTTCCCTAAAAAATGTGAGTCTACAACATGGGCAGGCCCCTCTCAGGATTCTATAAATAGAGGATCCTGGGGACAAAATAAGGATGAATTATTCTAAGTCTGATATGCCCATACTCTGTCGAAATTCATCTCGAATTTGACTTGGTAATTTTGGCAACATTGTAACCAGTTTCAAAGCGAAATCGAAGAATCACCTTTGTCCCAGATTATCGATATTTTGAGCAAGGTAAGAATGTACATCTGAGGTCAACCGAGGCAACTACTAATCTGAATCTTTTAATGTGCTATGATATTCGCTCAAAAGTGCTTATTTTAAGCAATTATCCTTTTAGCGTTATTGCATTCTCCTACGTTAAAATGCTCTAGTTATCTACTTTTCTACGTAAGAGTCTCTTTTGTTGCGTAGAACACACTTTTCTGGACAAAATGGTATATTTGCCTGCATTAAACACATTTTCGGAAGTCTAGACATGAAGTCATTCTGATAGAGTCTCATTACGCACTTCTTCTGTCGCAAGAAACCCCGATGGGACAATTCTCGAGACTTGCGAGCCCACATCGATCAGAAAATCCCATTATCAAAGCTTAAAGAGCCCACATGCTATGACTAGAAGATATGAGCCAAATATGGGCTGAATAAGAGGACCAAAAAGCTGGCCCAAAGAACGAAGAGAGTAGGAGAGCCAATGACCAAAAGACGGACCAAAGCGTTTAAAGCCACATGAATCAGCAAGGAATGATAGTCTACTCTACTGGAGAAGCGTGAGGATGGTCACAGTGAAGACCAGGGTTCCAGACCCTCTGCCAATACTTTTATCTCCATTTTCTGATACTTTCTCTCTCATCTCTCCTTATTCTCTATCTCTCTCTTCATCTCTCGGTCTTCGAATCTACTGACCTAACCCCAGAACTCCTGCCCATCGGCTCTATCTCATCTCCCTTAGCTTTCTGACCGTTGGATCTTCAATCGGACCGTTGAATCTCTTTAGATCCGTCGATCTACCAATCTGGGTCCCAATCAAGTCACCATCCATCCGATTGCCATCAGACTGTCTGTCACATCATCTTGTGAGACGATGGACATCATCAATCCATGTGGGCCAGTAGCCGGGCCCATCATCATCGACCCGCTGTCCGACCAGTTAGTGGACCCCGTGAATTTTAAAATAATTTTAATTAAATTTTCAAAAATGGAGGGTCCACTAAATGGGGACATTCCCCAAAGAAAAGTAGTGTTTTACTTAAAAAATATTTTTTTATTTCAAAAATTTCCTAATTTCCATTAATGGAAACTAGGGAGCTTTAAGAGGGGAAGGAGAAGGGTTCTTTGGAACCCTAATCCCCCTCCCATCTCTTCAAATCCTTCCCCCATTCTCCTCTCCTCCCCCCCCCCCCACATTCTACCCTTCTTCTTCTTCGTTTCTCCTTCATCTTCTTTACCTTCTTCATCTTCTCTAACGCCTCCACCAGAGTTGCAGCCTGCAACTCTGGTCACACGAACCAGCAACCTCTTCTCCCTCTTCTTCTCCTCTTTCCCCCTCTCCTTCGTCACTTTCTCTCTTCTCCTCTCGTTTTCTTCTTCTTTTTCATTTTTTTTCTTCTTCTTCTTCACGGATTCATTACCGGCCGGAGTTGCAGAACTCCGGCCGTCTTCTTCTAAGGTTCTTCCGCTTCGTCTTGCAGGTTTCTGGGGCAACTCGCCCTCTCCAGCCAGTAGCACCGCCTGCGCGTGACATTGCTGACTTTCTCCTCCGCCTGTGCGTAGCACAGCTTGCTGCCGTGGGCAGCAACCATCACCTCCGCTCCGCCAGAAGCGCCTGCCACCTCCTCCACCAAGCAACCAACGGTTGCTGTTTCCCAGCCGTTCTCACTCCCTTTTCCCTTTCATCTTACAAAAAAAAAAAAAAAAAAAAAGCGAAAAGGAGAAGAAGGAAGTAGATGAGGATCTCCTCTACGATCCCAGCCACCGTCTTCATTAGGGGGAGCTGTGCTCCCCTCACCAGCTGACGTTTCTTGTGGAAGAGAAACCCAAGCCACCACCTGCAACAGCCCAAAATCATGCCCCAAGCCATCCATTCTCCCCTTCTGCTCGCCTCCTTCTTGCTGTCCTCTTTCTCAAACAAAAAAAAAAAAAAAAAAAGAAAGAAAAGAGGAAAAGAAGACAAGAGACCATCCTTCCCATGAACAGCCACCTTGATCACCATCCTCTAGCTATTGGCCGATCTCCATTAGCCAAAATCTGGTAAGTTTCTCACTCCTGTCCATCTCTTTCTATCTCAATACTTTTCTCTCTCTAGGGCATTTTAGAATTCCTTTTCTTCACTCTTCACCATTTTCTCTCTCTAAGAATTTCTACCTCTTTCTCTCTCTATCTTTATATGCTTTCTAGGTAAGGGTTTATTTTGCTTTCTAGATAAATTTCATTGCTAATTGTTTTCTAAGATGTAAGTTGAATTATTTTGATGAATAAAGTTATCTCTTCCAATTAATGCATTTTCTCTCTCTTAATTCCATTAGATTAATTGTGAATCTAAAAAAAAAAATGTTTTAAATCGATCCATCATTCTCTCCTATCCATCATTTCTGGCAATTTTCTGATAGTGTATGTTCCTTAGTGCACTAACATTCACCCGAGTGCAGATCGACATCCGACACGAATCCCTATACAAATCTGTCAATTTTGCAGGATAATCGGATAAAAATTACAAATCTTGTTGATTCTAGGGTTTCCGTAACCAACGACGTGGAAAATACCTACTTTCATGCTACTTGACGACTTGAATCCAACATTTACCTTTCTTATGGAAAGATGTCCTGAAACAAGAGAGCAAGCCTATCCTTTGTGGGTCTCCCGGTTCCTCTTAGGATAGGAAAAGAGCTAAGAATCTAGGATTCAAATTTTAAATAATCAAAGGATTCTCCGAGACTTTAAATGAACAATGAAGAAATAGACTACTACCCATTTTACTATAGACCTTACATAATCACCGACTGTCTACCTTTAATGTACATCCTAAATTGGAGAATTATTTGATTAACATCTAATTGAGACCGTTGGACAGCATTTTGGCATCCTCCTAACTCCTTAGTGTGACAACCTAAGTGGAAACATTTCTTAACTAAACCAACCTCCCCTTGACTTAAACATGAAAGATTTAAGGAACCTGAACCATCCCCTGAACATGAACCAATGGAGAAGAACAAATGCAGGAAATCGAAGAGGGAGGAAAGGACCAAAAAGCCCACAACAATATGGCATCGTTGCACGACCCCTATGTACCTTGTTTCTTGCTTCTCACATCCTACCAAGGGACGGGTGTAGCGAATATTGTTTGATCATTAGGTTACATAATAATTAGCATTACATAATGTTGTATGGATATTTGTTTTTAATATTTGAATCCTTAGTCCTATGAATGCATTCATGATCATGAGTATAATCAAGAGAAAGATTGCATACTCTTGCTGAACTTTTTGTCACTATAAAGAAGCATCAATCTAAATCATTTGACATATGCTAGCATAACTAGCATGTACAATTTATATGTTTTATTCTACATACTTAAATAACATAAAGAATGTAACAACCCAAATGTAAAGACAATTGTAGTGCACCTTGGGACCACAATGCCCATATAGACTCACGTGTCTTTACTTTTCGGGCCTATTTTTATCATAATGTTCCCTCATAGATCTAAATTGGATAACATTAGAACATGAGGTGAAGGAAACGAGAAAATCCATTTAAAAATCACATTAATTTGTTCTTCATCGATTCTATCTTTGTGCTGATTGTTTCTTTATCTTATGTGTTTGAAATGACACAACCCTCAAGTGTAAACTATCTAAAGATCTATTTTACAAATATCAGAAACTTTGTTTTAGAAATTTAGAAAGTAGGAAGAACCATACTAAGTTGTTTCAAAAAGAAGGAAAAACTTCATTTATTAAAAATGTGTTTTTTACCTTATAAAGATCTTTTAAACCTGAACGAGTTGGGGATACAAAGCACATGTTGGAACTGGATTGGGACGGACTGGACATCGAAGAAGCCATACAAAAAGCCATAGAATTGCATGAACAGACCGTTGTAACACGTTCTAACGTTCAACTTCTAGATTGCATTGAGAGCCTTATTCAGAAACAGAAGAGAATCATATCAGGAGTCAGAGATGGACATTCTCAAGAAGGGAGTTAGTAAGCTTTCAGTACAAGTTTAGAGATCGATTGGAAAGGAACCCTCGGAAGATATTCGACTAGATAATCAGTAGAGAGAGACTGATTAGAGAAGAGAATGTAGCCTTGAAAGATCAACTGAGGGGCATTCAAGCCCAGTTCAGAGAAATGAAAGAAGAACATGCTTCTTCAACTCAAAAAGTTCAACCTATTATTGAAATCAAACAAGGGTTAGTTGATCCTCCCATCATCATTGAAAGTGAGTTTGGACAAGGAAGTGGGACCATATGGACACAGCTCAACTCAAGGACTATGTCAATAGTATTTTGAGAGAGAAAAACTTAACTCTGGGGCCCAACAACCCTAAGAGTGTTCTTATTACTGCTAATATTTCCCAGCACCCCTATCCCAACGGTTTTGTTGTGCCCACTTTCACTCCCTATGATGGGACGACGTATCCTGTTGAGCATTTAGTTCGCTACAAGTTCCAATGTGGCGACCATTCTATGAACCAACTCCTTTTGGCCAAAATGTTTATTGTTCCTCTTAAAGGGAATGCCTTTCCATGGTTTGTGAGTCTAGCCCCTCACAGGGTATCCAGTTGGGAGCAATTGAAAGGGGCGTTCTTTTTAAAATTCCAAGCTAGGAAGAAGATTTTTACCCTAGATAATCTCAAGAACTACCGTCAGAGCCTGGGTCAATCTTTGACCACCTATCTTGATAATTTCGAGAGAGAAGCCGGAAAGATAGCTAAGGCTATTAGTGATTAGACAATCATGGACGCCTTCATTAGAGGCACAAACTTTGTTTTTCAAAAAGACCTAATCCTTTGTGGTGCCCCTTCTTGTCCGCCATTCGCAGCAGCGTTGGCTTTATCAATCATGATCATAGTGATAGAAATCCCACTCGTTTCGTCCATAAATCTGAGAGAATAGAGTAGAGAAGACCTAAAGCTAATCACTTCGGGGGGTCGACTGCCAGTGCATCCTTTCCGACCAGATTTGAACTTCAACTACCATAAGACTGAAGAGATTTTTTAGAGACTTATGGCAGCCAATCAACTTATTCTCCCACCCTCTAATTACACTGCGAAGCCAACAAACCAAGGCCCAGATGACAGATGGTGCGCCTTTTGTTGCAGTGTAACTCATAACACTCGAGCCACTTCAAATTACAAGACATAATGCATTAGAAGATAGCCACCGGAGTGTTACAGGCCAAGCCTAAAGAGGGACCTACCCAGGATGTTCGGGTAGGAGGACGAAACAAAGGACTACAACTAGATGCAAATGCCCGAGTGGTAGGTCATACTGATCTTTGCCTAGAGAACTCTTGGCTGGGAGATGAAGAAGATCTTGCATCCCTGTTTGAGGGAGAAGACCTTCAGAGCTATTTTATGTGTATAATCACACATGACAAAAATTCGAAAGAAGAATTATTGGAAGCTCTAGTACCCCAAACTCACGGGACCAGTAGAAGAACAGAAGCCAGCACCAGTAGGAGTAGGAGAAATCCCCCTGATTAGAGGGTGGAAGAGTTAGAGTAGAGAGGAGCGCAAAGCGCCCCGATAAAAGTCAGAAAAGACCCTGAATGGGTCGAGAGAAATAGAATCAAAAGTAGTTGGAGAAACTACGAGTACAGGCTGGTGGCCTTACTTGAGAGAAGACTAAGAATTGTGCCTTGTACGATGTTGTGACACATTTGAAAAAAATTATGGCTATGATGTCGGTTTTTGAAATATTGAAATTTTCACCAGGGACAAAGCTTGCCCTGGAAATGGCTATTGTAGAGGCCTCTTTAGAAAGAGGAGAGCATGAGGCTTTCTTTTCTGAAGAAGTTTTGTCTGATTTAGGAATGGTCGAGAGAGACACAGATAGAGAAGGAATTGGAGAAAGAAAAGAAAAGAGAGACAGAGGCGGAGGCAAATGTAGAGGCAGAGGTAGAGATAGAGAAGGAAAAAGAGAAAATACAAAAAAAGTGAAAAGGAAAGGAAATATGGTGGAAGTTGAGGTCCTAATAGCAGAAGAAGGGACTGAATAGGGACAGAGAAGTCAGCCCAAGGGCTTGGAGGAGGTCCTCAACATTGGTAATTGGTTTTGGCTACCTCTGCCACCATCACATTCAGCTACAAAGATATGATTTGTAGCGACTTGAGCCATAACCACCCGCTATACATACAGGTCCTAGTGGGAGAGGTCATCATGCCTAGAGCATAAAATTCCCTGGTATTACTACAAATGTCCTATAGGGGGGGAATAGGACAATATCGAATCTTTAAAAATTATGCAGATCGATTATGGTTAAATTCAATATCCACGGTATCCAATCACATAAGTATTCAATCATAAAATGATAACCAAGCTATACAAAATAGAGAGAGGGTAGAGACAATGAGAACATGCTACAACACAGAATTATAGTGGTTCGGTTTTCGCACACCTACATCCACTTTCACACACTGAATCGAGCTTAATCTACTATTCAATTGCCTTTAACACCTAAAGTCCTTCTCTTGGTCTCCAGCTATTCTTCTCCCTCTTAGTCCTTGTTCCGCCTCTACGATCCTCTAGCTTTGTGATATTCGCTCAAAAGTGCTTATTTTAAGCCATTATCCTTAAAGCGATGTCGCATTCTCCTACGTAAAACTTATTTTTTTGTCGACTTTTCCACATAAGAGTTTCTTCTATTGCGTAGAACGCATTCTTTAGATAAAATCGACTATTTGCATGAAATATACGCTTTCGGATAGTCCAGTATCAAGCCATTTTAGTTGAATCTCATTACGCGCTTTTTCACTTGCAGTAGATCCTATCGGGCGATTCTTGAGGATTGGTGGGCCCATGATCAACCACAGAAGACTTCTATCAAAGCTTAAAGAGCCAACAAGCTAGGATAAAAAGATAGAAGACATGTACGGGCAAAGTTAGAGGATCGTAGAGCCAGAACAAAGACTAAGAGAGAGAAGAATAGTTGGAGATCAAGAGAAGGACTTACGTGTTAAAGGCCACACCAATTGACATCAAATGATAAGTTTGCCTTATTGGTGGAGCGGACGAGAGAGAATAAAGAAGACCAGGGTTCAAGACCCTCCAATGCTTTTATTTTTGTATTTTCTCTTACCTCTTTCCTATTTCTGTCTCTATCTATCTATCTTGTCCCATGACCTAGGCCCATGACCCATGAACCATGCCCATGACCCATGCCCATGCCCATACCCATGACCCTATGACCTATGCCCATGCCCATGCCCATTTGCAACAACAAGAAAGACTCGATCTCACTTGACCGATTCTTCTCTCCCACATCTCTCTCTATCCTAGTCAATCTCTCTCTCATCTAACTAACCCATTCCCAACTGTTGGATCTAGAGGATCTCTCTAGATCCAATGGTCATCATTTTTACAACAAGCAAAAAAAAAAAAAGTCTATAAGAGATCTACGATCTCTCCTTCTTGGGTTGGTTCTCTCTCTCTATGTCTCTCCTTTCCTTGGTTCGGTTCTCTTCCAAAAACCATCAAGAACACGGCTGTGCAAATCTCTTCTCCATTGGTAATCACCAAGGTAAATCTCCATTTTCTATCTTCTCTAAAATCTTGTTCTTTCTCTTTATATTTCTTATCTTATAATGCTTTCTAAAGTGATGGTTATTTATTTTTATTTTCTTTTATGAATAAATTAGATTCAAGCATTGTAACTTGCATTATTTTAATAAATAAGTTTCTCTTTTCCACTTATGGTATTTCTTTTTCTTTACTTATGTTAATTAGTTGATAGAAATCTCTCCAAAAAGATTATTTTAAATCTCAATCATTAATCACTACTCTCATCCTTCCATCTATATTTTCAAGTACTTTCTATTGTTCTAATGTTCCGATAAATTGTGTTCCCTAACCTCGAGTACGGATTCGACATCTGACATATCACTATACAAAGTCTGCATTTTTGTAGGATTTAAAGTGAACCAGAATTACAAATATTGTTAAAATCTAGGGTTTTCGATCCGACGACACGAAAATCCTAATTTCACTTTGCCCGCACATGTCTTCTATCTTTTTATCCTAGCCTGATGGCTCTTTAAGCTTTGATAGAAGTCTTCTGTGGTTGATCGTGGGCCCACCAGTCCTCAAAAATCGCCCGATAGGGTCTGCAGCAAGTGAAAAAGTGCGTAATGAGATTCAACTAAAACGGCTTGATACTGGACTATCCGAAAGCGTATATTTCTTGCAAATAGTCGATTTTCATCTAAAGAATGCGTTCTACGCAATGGAAAAACTCTTATGTGGAAAAGTCAACGAAAAGACAAGTTTTACGTAGGAGAATACAATATCGCTATAAGGATAATGGCTTAAAATAAGTACTTTTGAGCGAATATCACCCCCCTTCTCCTCTTGGGTACGTACCCTTTCCACACCACCATTGCCGATCTCTCTTAAGGATCACAAGCATGATGTCCGTGTTCCACTCTATCACAACGGACTCTTCATATGGCCTACTCCATGGCCGATTACTTCACTGTCAAATCAGTCTCCACATGGCAGAATCTTAATGCATCATGCATCCTTCATGGCCAAAAATTCCAAGGTAAGAAAAAGTTAAGGTTCTCTCTCTCATCTTTCATCTCTACTCTAAAGTTTCTCCATCTCCCTCTCTAAATCTCTCTAGTTTTCCCACTTTCTCTCTGTAGGACTTTTATTTTTCTTCTCTCTCTCTAAATATCAAATTATAATTCTTTCTCTATCTGGAATTCTCTCTTTAGTTGTTTTCTCTCTCTTTTATCTCTTTCTAGGTTTTTCTTACTTTCTAGATTATTTTTTAATTTAGTTTGATTTTGTAAGAACTCGTTGATGATGAATAAAGTTGTTATTTTGCATTTGTTAATTTGCTCATTTCTTGGTTGTTTGCGGCACTTTCTCTCTCTAAAATCTTCATAATCATGCTTTAAAAATTACTTCACCACTCTCATCTCTCCATCCACTCTTAGCACTTTTTATTCCATCGTTTTATGTTCAGAGTTACAGTAACCCAGCTAATCCCGAGTACGGATCGACACCCAACACGAATCCTTATACAGATCTCACATATTGCAGATTAAAACTCGGATAATTTACAAATTTTGTTGGAATTAGGGTTTTTGATCCGACAACACAGAAAAACCCTAGTTTCAATAATGGTATAAGATCTTGTATTTTTGGGATTAAGAATAAACCTCTACTAATTATAACTTCAAATTAGTAGTGTCCCTACCTTAGTTGATTTTGAAACTTCACTATAATCGATTGTTGGCTTCCCATTTTGAGAGCGATTATCATGAAAAAAGCTACCTTCAAAAACTAGAGTGTAAGCCATCTGTATGGACCCGCTAATATTGAAGTCCGATTCTAATTGCTACAGAAAAGGGCTACCTATTCAAGAAGCATGAAAGCTACTATTGATACAAGTGAAAAATAACTAAATTTGCTAGAAAAATTTGTATCTTATTAGCAATTACACTTAACAAGAGAGTTATGTGAGAACCCTATAAACTCTAATGAGGATTTTATAGTCGAATACAAGATGTGTCACGCCCCAAATCCGGGTGTCCAAACCCAATCCTATAAGGAATATTTTCATATTCAATTTGGCAAAGATTCTGTTTGACATAAAAACATTCTTGTAATCATTCCTACGAGCACAAATGTAGTGTGGAGATGTCGTGGTACGCATACTTCACCAACTACGTGAAGACAAAAAGACAGAGACAGCAAGAATCAGACGGTTGACGACAAGAATCATCTGAGTAACTATCGATTTGTCAGTTAACGATCGTGTACGCTCGATTAGGAAAGTAAGTGACTTAGTGGCCATAGAATTGGTTAAAATGAATAAAATATAATGGTCAAACTTAGTCATTGGACGGACCCGAGTCTAAGTCAATGAAATTGACTATTGGGATAGTCCAATTGATTGGAGGACTCTGTGTAATCGATTGGAAGCTACGAGGTAGAAACTTATTTCAGCTAAATCGATTGGAGACTCTGTGAAATCGATTGGAGTTTTCAGGATAGAAACTTATTTGAATCAAATCGATTGGAGACTCTGTGTAATCGATTGGAGTCTTCGGAACAAAAACTTTTCTGAGTCAAATCGATTGGAGACTCTGTGTAATCGATTGGAGAATTCGAAAATAGAAAACTTATTGAGTCCAATCGATTGGACACTTATCCCCAATCGATTGGACCCAGAGTACAATCGATTGGACCACGCACAGAATCAATCCTACTCAGATCCAAAATTCTTGGTTCCATTATCCCACGTTCTGCATGAGTCACGGTCATGGAATTCTATAAATACAACCCTTCTATGTCTTCTCTAAACACATATAGAGACACAGAGTAACTCAATCTAAGAGAGAAAGAAAAAAATATTTTATTTACTAGAGTGTCCATTCGAAGAGCAAGAAGCTTGTTTCTTATTCACATCTTGTGAGCTTGTTCTCTTTTTTATCAAAGCCAAGTGCTTGATCTTTTCCTCAGCTTAGGTCTTCCACTTCTATATTGGACCTAGTAGCCTGAGTGTACTAGTGTGACTCAACACCATTTGAGCAACCTAGGGTTCAAGGTGTACTGAATTCTTCACCTTCTGTAAAGGCGAGAGTGGTGAGAATTAAGATCGGAGGAGCCGATCGACGGTAGGTTTGGGGTGTACCAAACTGAATAAGCAGACAAGGCTTCTTGGCTAGAAGGGCGCGCGTGGATTCGTAGCATTGATTCAGAGGACGTGGACGCATCAGTAGTAGGCCTTGGCTAAGGTTGGAAGCTGTATTTGCAATGGTGCTGCGTAGGTAACCTTTGTTTTGTTTAACTTTTCAGTTAGTGATACTTTCCGTCTGGACGTGGTCCCATGGTTTTTCCTTGGCTAAGGTTTCATGTAAAAATCTCTTGTCTTGTGTGATTGTTTGTTTGTATTCTGCAATCTATCTTGATTAGATCAAACGACGAAAAGAAAATATACCACAGAGGTATATTCGATTTGAGTTGGTTGTGATAATCTTTTCTCAAACAACTAAGGCATGCGATTTTATTCCCTTACCATAGACTAGTAAAATTGTATAAGTATAAATAATTTTAAATACCTAATCAACCCCCCCCTTCTAGGTATATTGAGTTAAAGAGAACGAACTTGTGAAATTTCAATTGGTATCAGAGCAGATATTTCTATTTAAGGTTTAAACACCTGAATTTAGATTTAGAGAAACCAGTCCATTTTTGTTAATTTGTCAAAATACAAAGAGAAGGTGTAAACACATCCAGACCTCCATTGTTTGATGGGGAAGACGATGCCTTTTGGAAGGCTAAGGTGAGAGCTTTTCTAAAGCATATTGATGAAAGAGTCTGGATGTCTGTAGTGGATGGTTGGTCACCACCAACAATGGAAGTAGGAAATAAAACCATTCTTAAACCTAAAACCGACTGGACCAAAGAGGACATAGATTGTTGTTGTCTTAATAGCAAAGGGTTAAATACTATTTTCAATACAGTTGATTAGAATGAGTTTCAAAGAATCTCTACTTGTTCCTTGGCTAAAGAAGCATGGGACATTCTTAAAGTTACACATGAAGGAACGTCAGATGTTAAAATCTTCAAACTTCAAATGCTGACTTCTAAGTTCGAATCCATGAGAATGGAGGAGAATGATACTTTCACTGAGTTCTATGCCCAACTTAGTGATAGTGTGAACTCTGCACACAACCTGTGTGAGATCATTCTTGAAAATTTTGAGATCCTTACCTAATAGATTTCAGGCTAAGGTCACTGCTATTGAGGAGAGCAAGGATGTTGACTCTCTCAAAATTGATGAGCTGGTTGGGTCTCTACAAACTTATGAGATGAATTTGAGACAACCGAAGAAATCAAAAGGTATTGCCCTTAAAGTTTTTGAAGCTCAAGATTCTGAGTCGAATGTTGACTTTGAAGTCGAAATGGCATTATTTGTGAAAAAATTCAAAATGTTTTTTCGTTCTAAAAATGATAGAGTTAAGAACAATAAAACGTTTGATAAATCTAAGGAACATGCCAGACCTCATGAGAGAGGTAGCAAAAGTGAAAGGAACCCTAGGGAAAGCCACTCAAGCGAACCCCAATATTTCAAATGTAAGGGTTTTGGTCACTTCGTTAATGTGTGCCCAAACAAAGAAGAATACAAGGGTAAGGCAATAGCTTTTAATGCCACATGGGATGAAGAATCAGAAGATCATTCTGATGATTCAAATAGCAATGAAAAGATTGATAAGTATACAACTTTTGTTGCTCGTTTTAATAGTCCCTATGTATCGCATGGAGATTCCAAGAAAAGTGATTATGAGAGCTCGGAAGACTCTTACAATGGGACTCGGATGACTCGGCAGTTGGTGTGAAAGAACTGTACGAGGAATCGATAAAATCCATTAAGGTTAACAAAGTTTTATCTGACAGAGTTAAATGTCTTGACTCTGAAAATGCAGCCTTATTAATTGATACTGAAAAATTAAAAGTGTTGATTACTAATTTAGAGCAAGAGAATAAGTCTTTGCTGAAAAGGAACAAGTCATTGGAATGTGAATTCCAAACTTGCATGACACGTAAGGAATCCTTGGAAAATGAGCCTCTCAAATCTAAGATGGATGTATCAGGATTCTCTTCTAGCTCTGCAAAGCTTGATGAGATTCTTCGCGTGGGAAAAGTCTATGGAGACAAACAGGGTTTGGGTTACAAAAATAATCAAGAAAAAGGGTTTTCCTCAAGATGATTTTTGTTAATGCTCAAGCTATGCTCACTCAAATCAATGACTCAATCAAAGTTGTCAAAAGCAATCGTCAGTGCAAGTACTGCAAAAATCTAGGTCATGTGATTAGAGACTGTCACAATAATGAGATAAATTATTTGGATGTAAAAAGTCAAAGATTTCCTATGAAGACACATTATGAGATAAATTATTTGGATGTGCTATCTAGGAAGATGAAAGACCTACTAGAAATGTCTAGAGAATTAATCAAGGAGATTGAGTCTCTTGAGAAATTCAAACAACCTCAGAGTTCTGTAACTCAAAAGAGGAGAGATCCTAAGATAATTGATCTGCCCACCAAAATCACATCTGTGTGGGTAAGGAAAGATTCTCTGAAGGAGAAATGTTTGACAATGTCCTATCTCTGAGCAGTGTGCTCTCTATCCCCTCGTGTTCTCTATTCTTCTTTCTTTTGAGGGATTTTTTTTATTTTTTTCTTTTTGATTTTGCTTCGCTTTGAAGAATAAAAATTGAAAATTTTCTCATAAAATTAAAAGATCGATTGTTCAGAAGAATGTTAAAATTATTATTTAATTATACGATTTTGATGAGTAGTAATTTCTAAGAACATTCAAAGAACAAGAACTTAACTGTTAGTAAAATTTTGTTAATTTGTGTATTATATCTTTTAATTATTATGATTGGTCAATTTTTTTAGTGTGCATTAGAAGATTATTGAAATAGTATATCTCATATTTTTCACATGCACATTGATTATTTCTGTGGGAATGGATTTGATAGATGTGTGAGATCTTGTATTATTGGAATTAGGAATAAACTCTACTGATTATAACTTCAAATTAGTACTGTTCCTGCCTTCAGTTGATTTCGAAACTGCACTATAGTTGACTGTTGGCTTCCCAATGAGAGTTATTATTCTAAGGAAATAGCTACCTCCACAAAAATTAGAGTGAAAGCCATTTGTATGGTCCTGTTTGAAATTGAAATCTGATTCTCATTGCTGCAGAAAAGGCCTATCTACATGGAGAGTGAAAGCTACCTATATTCCAAGTGAATAAAAAAGGTGTAAAAAAAGACAGCCAATTTGCCAGAAAAATTCTTATCCATCAGCAAATACCCGTATGCATGAGTGTATGTGAAAACCCTTAATAACTCTAATGAAGATTTTATGATCGGATACAGGATACCTCCAGATTCTGATATTTATGAGAAATTATTACTGAAATCTTATCCGGTACCACAGATAAACTCAGATCACTTACACTTGATGATATTACTGAATCTATGATTACTAGTGATCTGTGACTTGCGCTAATGTCTAAAAGAGTTAATATTTCTGATAAAGCAAAAGATTGAACTGAGTGTTAGTTATTTTTCTTCAATTAGAAACAGTGTTTAGTGCTTATCAAGTTTGAATTCATGAATTGAATTCTAACATTTTTCTGGATTGTATCTTGGCGTATTATCTTTTCGTGAGTAGTTTAAAAAATAATTTTTTGGCTTGAAAAGATTTATTTGGGGGTCCTGGAAAATGAGTCTATTGGTTTTAAAAACATTTTCTTCCTGGAACTTGTCCAATCGATTGGACATTACAGACCAATCGATCGGACATCTCTAATCGATTGGAGAGTACAGTCCAATCGATTGGCCTAGCTCCAATCGATTGGCCACTTAACCCAATCAGTTGGACAGTGCGACGTTCGGTTTTATAAAACTCAAAATAGGTCATTTTCAACCCCAATCGATCCGATCACCTCCTAGATTTCTCCCAATTGATCGTAGGTTCTCGATCTACTATTCTTATAAGGTTCTGTGAGCGATTTCTGATTTTTTGATTTTCTACTTCATCATCTTCGTTGGATTTTTGTAAAGTTTTTGGGTGGAAATGGACCTATTTTGATATTTTCTTCCATTTTTGGTGCTTATGGCGACTAATCCTCATCGTAGAAGAGTTGCTATTGTGGGCTCAGAAGAGGAGAGTGTCGATTTAGAACTCTTTGTTCAACGGACCCATTCTCATGTAAAATGAGGTTGTCGACTCAGCGGTTCACGGCATTCTGAGCGGGGTGAATCATCTAGAGGATCTAGGAGAGCTCGTTCCCAGGGTCGTTCCGGTCATACCGATATTCCTTCGGTGAGTGCTCCCATCTCCCCGTTTATTTTCGATTCTGCTAGAGATCGTTTTGAGCATTTCTCTGGTCGCAAATTCACTATTGAGCGAGTAGTTGAATTTAACACTATTTTGGGTATTATGGTTTATTCTTTGTTCGTATCTCGCGAGTGGATTCCTGTCACTCGGTTGACCATTCTATTTTACCCTGTCTTGGTTAAACTCTTTTATGCCAACATGCACTCCATTCAATGTGATGACCCGAGTGAGCTATCCTTTCAAACTTATGTCTCTAGGGCTCACCTGACTATTACACCTGATCTGATTTCTACTTTGTTAGACATACCTCATCCTCCTACCTCATATGAGTACATTCATAGGACTCCTGAGATGATGACTACTAGAGCCACCTTGACCGAGACTCTCACAGGGCAGTTATTTGATTGGAGTACCTTTATTCCACTTACCTCTCTTCTCCTGACTATCGTTTGTTGCACCTCATCTGTGGGTGCAACATTGATCCACCTGGGCATGGGGCACAGGTGAACATTGATTGTCTCTAGCTTCTTTATCATCTTGGTACTGGGTTTGTCATTGATTTTTCGAGGTTCATGTTTAGAGCCATGGTTAAAGTAGGTAGCCAGTTGACTAACCATCCATGTCTTCCATTTTCTCTACTGGTGAGCTCTATTCTTCTTCACCTGGATGTACCGATTCGAGCTACTGAGGAGGTATGCTCTCCCATGGGGCCTATTGGACCTTCCACTATCAGGAAGAGCATGTCTCAAGTTCAGAGAGTGACTGATGTTCATCCACATTTTGATGATATGTTCGATGAGGACTTGGGAGATGATACCGAGCCTGGCGGCTAGCAGACAGATACTGAAATACATCCTCCAGAGCCACATCCATCTTTTGTCCAGCCTCCAGAGATGTCTGCTCCTTACTCCTTTGAGTCTCTTCATTGTCAGATGGTGGGATTCGACCAGCGACTCACATCGCATGAGAAGCGGACGGCTCAGAGCTTTCGTCGTTTAGAAGAGGGTCAGGAGAGGATGTCGAGCTCCATGTCAGATATGCAGCATTACATGGAGTATCAGTTTACCATGATGGGCTTCGGACAGCATCCACCAGTTCATGGCCCTAATCAGCAAGATGGTACTGGTCCATCGACCTAGTCTCCCAGAGAGAGACTTCTTGAGAGTTATCGGGTGTTTGTCTTATTTTGTTATTATTGTACACCGATAAACTCAGATTGTGTATGGTTATACTCTGGTTGTGTTACTTATGTGTTACAGGGTATAAACCAGTATGTATTATGGATAGATATGTATATATGCACTTGTTCTTCATTATGATATTCATTGCATCTTTGTTATTTGCTTATATTTCTGTACCTTTGTCAATCTGTGACAAAAAGGGGGAGAGAAAATCATAGCGGTAAAAATAAGCTGATGCATGAGATAGGGGGAGAAAAATTTTGCATTATTTTTTCAATTTCTCTACTTGTGATGTGCATAATTAACTCACTGCATTTTAATGATTTATTGATTGCCGATGATATTACATGGTATGTATTGTTGGTAGAATGTGCAGGGAACAGATTAAAAGACATTTCATTATCTATTCGATTATCTCCGAGAGAGAGTGAGATAGTGAGTGAATCATGTAAGAGTGGGATTGTATTTTTTATTTTTTTACCTTCTATATTATTAAATATTCTTTTCACGGAATTGCCAAAGGGGGAGATTGTAAGGAATATTTTCATATTCAATTTAGCAAAGATTCTGTTTGACATAAAAACATTCTTGTAACCGTTCCTACAAGCACAAGTATAGTATGGAGATGTCGTGGTATACTTCGCCAACTACGTGAAGACTAAAAGACAGATACAACAAGAATCAGACGATTGACGACAGGAGTCATCTAAGTTACTGCCGATTTGTCAGTCAACGATCGTGTAGGCTCGATAGGAAGGTAAGTGATTTAGTGGCCATAGGAATTGGTTAAAATGAATAAAATATAATGGTCAAACTTAGTCATTGGACTGATCCGAGTCTAAGTCAATGAAATTGACTATTGGGATAGTCCAATCGATTGGACACTTATCCCCAATCGATTGGACATGGATGATATTCGCTCAAAAGTGCTTATTTTAAGCAATTATCCTTTTAGCGTTATTGCATTCTCCTACGTTAAAATGCTCTATTTATCTACTTTTCTACGTAAGAGTCTCTTTTGTTGCGTAGAACACACTTTTCTGGACGAAATAGTATATTTGCATGCATTAAACACATTTTCGAAAGTCTAGACATGAAGTCATTCTGATAGAGTCTCATTACGCACTTCTTCTGTCGCAGGAAACCCCGATGGGACAATTCTCGAGACTTGCGAGCCCACATCGATCAGGAAAGCCCATTATCAAAGCTTAAAGAGCCCACATGCTATGACTAGAAGATATGGGCCAAATATGGGCTGAATAAGAGGACCAAAAGGCCGGCCCAAAGAACGAAGAGAGTAGGAGAGCCAATGACCAAAAGACGGACCAAAGCGTTTAAAGCCACATGAGTCAGCAAGGAATGATAGTCTACTCTACTGGAGAAGCGTGAGGATGGTCACAGTGAAGACCAGGGTTCCAGATCCTCTGCCAATACTTTTATCTCCATTTTCTGATACTTTCTCTCTCATCTCTCCTTATTCTCTCTCTCTTTCATCTCTCGGTCTTCGAATCTACTGACCTAACCCTAGAACTCCTGTCCATCGGCTCTATCTCATCTCCCTTAGCTTTCTGACCGTTGGATCTTCCATTGGACCGTTGGATCTTCAATCGGACTGTTGGATCTCTCTAGATCCGTCGATCTACCAATCTGGGTCCCAATCAAGTCACCATCCATCCGATCGCCATCAGACTGTCTGTCACATCATCTTGTGAGACGATGGACATCATCAGTTCATGTGGGCCAATAGCCGGGCCCATCATCATCGACCCGCTGTCCGACCAGTTAGTGGACCCCGTGAATTTCCAAATAATTTTAATTAAATTTTAAAAAAATGGGGGGTCCACTAAATGGGGACATTCCCCAAAGAAAAATAGACTTTTACTTAAAAAAAAAATAAATATATATATATATATTTTATTTAAAAAATATCCTATTTCCATTAAAGAAAATAGGGAGCTTTATAAGAGGAAGGAGAAGGGTTCGTTCGAACCCTAATCCCCTCCAATCTCCTCCTCTCCTTCCCCCTATCCTTTCCCTTCTTCCCCGCGACTTCCTTCTCCTCTTCTTCCTCCTTTCTTCTTCGTCTCCTTCACCATTCTTCGCCGGAGTTGCAGGTTTGCAACTCCGACTGTTTGTCTCCTCCTTCTTCTCTTCTTGTTCTTCTTCTCCTCCTCTAGCCGCTGCCCAACCCCCTGCTCACCACGCCAAGAACCATCCTCTCATTCTCTTCCTTCTCTTTCTTCTTCTTCATCTTCTTCTTCCTTCTTCTCGTTTTCTCCGGCCGGAGTTCTGCAACTCCGGCCACGCACCTCGTCCTTCTCCTTTTCAGCTTCTCCCTTCTTCTCCTTTTCTCCTCCTTGTAGCTGCATCGCTCTGCCTGCCCCCCACTTCTTCCTCGCCTGCCACACAATGCTCCAGAAACACTACTGCACCACGTACCGCCTCCACCATGACCTGCAACTCTTGAGTTGCAGGTCCGCCTGCAACCTCCACACCGCCTTAGCCTTGACTCTTCAACGCCATCATCTCCTCTGGTCTCCACCACCGAAGGCAACACCAGCAGCACCGCTCCCTTCCAGTCGTGCTACCGTTGAGACAACAAACCGTCTTCTCTCCTCGACGGACTGGACCTCCTCTACCTCCTCACAACAGCACCGCCCTCTCCATCCTCTCTCAATGAGCAACAGTCTCCATTAGAGAGAAAATCCACCTTTAGCAGCCGTCTTCCCTCTCTCGTTCTTCATCTTCTTCAAAATAAAAATAAAAAAAAAAGAAAAGAAAAGAGAGGAAGAGAAGAAAGAAAAGGGGAGGTGGCCTACCTGCTGCTCTACCGAACAGCAACGCTGTTCTCCTCCACTTGCACCTCCCATCTTCACAGCCCCTTGCATCACACCAACAGAACCCCCCTCCATCACCTCCTTGCTGCATCTTCACCGTTGCAGCTGGATTGCCACCCATCTCCTCCATCAAAGCACCACGTTGCGCTGCTCATCAACCACCTGCCCGTGCAACCTTCGACGCCCAGCATCCCATTTATGCTTCCCCTCCTGGTCGGACTACAACCAAACCAATGGTGAGTGTTCGTCACTTTTCTCTCTCTAAAAATCTCACATTTCTCTCACTAGTTTCTCTCTCATCTTTTAGTATTTTCTCTCTTTAAATCTTCATAAGGTTTTGTTTATTTGCTTTTTAGTTTGATGTTAATTCAATGTCGAGTCAATGTAATGAATGGTTGTTTATGCATTAATGAAGAATTTTATGTGATATTTAGAGTTTGATTTGTTTCGCATCTTTCTTGTTTTTAATTAGTTGGTAATGATATCTCTATTGAAATAATGTTTTTAAATCCATAATATAACCACCATTCTCACCTCTCCATTCTGTCTTTTTAGCAATTTCTATGGAAAATTTTATCATTTCATGCTCTGAATCGCGCTAATCCGACTAATCCGAGTGCGGATCGACATCCGACACGAATCCCTATACAAAAGTTCATATTTTGCAGGAAATCAGATCAAAATTACAAATCTTGTTGGAATTAGGGTTTCCGTAACCAACGACGCGGGAAAAACCTACTTTCAATGGCCCAATTGATTGGAAGCTACGAGGTAGAAACTTATTTCAGCCAAATCGATTGGAGACTCTGTGAAATCGATTGGAGTCTTCGGGACAGAAACTTATTTGAATCAAATCGATTGGAGACTCTGTGTAATCGATTGGAGTCTTCGGGACAGAAACTTTTCTAAGTCAAATCGATTGGAGACTCTGTGTAATCGATTGGAGAATTTGGAAATAGGAAACTTAATGAGTCCAATCGATTGGATACTTATCCCAATCAATTGGACATGGCCCAATCGATTGGACCATGCACAAAATCAGTCTTACTCAGATTCGAAATTCTTGGTTCCATTATTCCACGTTCTGCACGACTCAAGGTCATGGAATTCTATAAATACAACCCTTCTATGCCTTCTCTAAACACACACAAAGACACAGAGTGACTCAATCTAAGAGAGAAAGAAGAAAATGTTTTATTTACTAGAGTGTCTATTCGAAGAACAAGAAGCTTGTTTCTCATTTACATCTTGTGAGCTTGTTCTCTTCTTGATCAAAGCCAAGTGCTTGATCATTTCCTCAGCTTAGGTCTTCACTTCTATATTCGACCTAGTAGCCTGAGTGTACCAGGGTGTACTGAATCCTTCACCTTCTGCAAAGGCGAGAGTGTTGAGAATTAAGATCGGAGGAGCCGATCGACGGTAGGTTTGGGGTGTTCCAAACTGAACAAGCGGACAAGGCTTCTTGGCTAGAAGGGCGCTCGTGGATTCGTAGCGTTGATTCAGATGACGTGGACGCATCGGCAGTAGGCCTTGGCTAAGGTTGGAAGCTGTATTTGCAACGGTGCTGCGTAGGTAACCTTTGTTTCGTTTAACTTTTCAATTAGTCATATTTTCCGTCTGGACGTGGTCCCGTGATTTTTCCTTGGCTAAGGTTTCCACATAAAAATCTCGTCTTGTGTGATTGTTTGTTTGTATTGCGCAATCTATCTTGATTAGATCAAACGACGAAAAAAAAATATACCACGGAGGTATATTCGATTTGAGTCGGTTGTGATAATCTTTTCTCAAACAACTAAGGCATGCGATTTTATTCCCTTACCATAGACCAGTAAAACTGTGTAGGTATAAATAATTTTAAATACCTAATCAACCCCCCCCCTTCTAGGTATATTGAGTTAAAGAGAACGGACCGGTGAAATTTCAGATCCGAATGCCCGTGGCTGAGTCTGTTTACCCAAGTCTAGGGTGCGATAAAAAGAAATAATAAATTAAATTTTTTTTTTTAAATTTCATTTTTTTTATATGGTAAAACACTAATTTAGTGGGTTAGGAGAGTAGCATTGAAGAAAAACTATGTTATGGGTATTCTTGAGTATATACATAGATTCAACGATTTAGCAAACGGTCCATATCTTTCAAACAGAGCATAATTTCACCATTTATCCCACGCTGTGTGAAGGGTATCGTCGAGATATTCAATTTTTCCATAAATAGCTGAGGGCCAATTCGGCTCCTATAAGTGGAAAAACACGTTCTATTTTCTGACAGTCGCAAATCCCCTTTTTGCAGCCCTTTTTACACAAAAAGAAAATTACAATCAGTTTAAAATATTCATAAAATATTTTAGAAGTAGAAATAAATAATTCCATCTACGCAACTAAAAGTAAAACCATGTTATGGTTCACTTCATGTTTCACGGACTTAACCAGATTATGAGATCTTGTGCATGAAAATTGATTCTGAAGGCAGTACTGTCAATTCTTCTGATTTCTAAAATAATGATTAACAAATAATGAAGTGGAAAAAATATAAATTTTGTGTAGAATAATTTTAGAAAATTACAATAATTATTTCACCAACTAGCAAATTGACACACCAATAATATCACCCAATATCCACTAACAAAAATTCTACGCATCAAATCAAACTAATCATTCAATCTCGTTATCGAAGAGTAATCATGTTATGATGGAAAATAAATCATTCAATCTCGTTATCGAAGGGTAATCATGTTATGATGGAAAATATGCATCCGTCTATTTGTGCTTCAATAAAATTGTCTTATCATATGATCAAATGTCCCCAAATACATTAAACAAAGTAAAATAAATTACTTGATTTAGATCTCCATATTCAAATCCGAATCTTCCTTGAATTCAATGTCCCCAATCCCTTCATCCATGGTGGCGAATGACTCATCGATCTCATTTGTAGAGTAAGTCGGTTGGAAACCGTGAGCGATGTCGCTCAGTAATTCCATGTGTACCATGGTGCACAAGACGAATATATGTACAGACAGAAGCAATAAATGATCACAGTGAAGATGATATCAATAGTCATGAATAATGGCATAAGAATAATGCACCTTCAAAATGATTAATTTTTGAAGTTTCCACTTTTCACTTGACCCGACCAATGGGAGGTTTTTAAATCAATCCGACTAATGGATTGACTGTTGATCCGACCAACGAAAATAAGTATAAATCGACCAATGGTCAAAATAGTAGATCGGCCAACGGTCAATATAATGGATCAACCAACGGTCGAGAATAATGGACCAATGATCAAAAAATGATTTTCTTTCTCGTCTTCCCATTCAGTCATCGTAAGGAATGATGAAAATATATGATGATCATAGAAAATAACATTATCAAAAAAAGTGACATTAACATGGTAATGAACATAGTTGAATCTTATATCAAAAGAAGCGTATTTAGTCATAGATCAACATAGTTTAGAACAAGATCAATTGCATCATGTTGAGGTTCATGAATTCACAAAAATAGAGATCAATACAATCATAGCACCACAATAAAAATGTACCAATGAACACAAATTGAATATGAAAGTAATTTATTCGTGTACAATACTTACTTTCTCTTCTTCTTTCTTGACTTGAGCATTCTTTCTTCAATAATGGAGGAAAAACCAGTATTTTTTAGAGAAAATTTTGGTTAAGACATTTTTTACAATTAGGGCTTTTTTAGTATTGTCAAAATCTTTCATTAATTTGCTAAAAATAAAAAATGTTTTATAACAAATCTTTAGTAATTTTTTTATGCCATTCTTTTAAAAGTAAATATTCTTTCAAATTAAATAATTATTTAATATAAGTTGATAAGTTTCTATTAATTGTTTAGGAATGAATTATTTCTAATGTTAGAATTTTCTATTTACTTATTATTGCAAAGTTTTCAAGAATGAAGAGTGAGAATCTTTCTTTAATGACTTAATTGTCGAATTTTGTATAGAAATGTTATTTGACATGTCAAATAGTTAAATGTTGATTTTCATTTAGGATTGATGTTTCCTAGTTATCATATCAATTGCCAAAAGTGTAGGATTTCTAGCTAAAATCATTAAAGAAAATTTTGTGTTACAATATTACTAAAATTAACCCATGATTAAAGGTTTTCAAAATTTTAAATTTTCTACACTTAATTTCTTTAAAAGATAAAAGAAGTATTATACCTTACCAAGTATGGAATACAAAAGATTTATTATAAATTCAATTGGATCATTTACATTATCAAGATGATGTAGCATTTTCATCTTTTATTTAATTAGTTAATTATTAATTTTAGAAAATACTTCTCTTCACTTATTATTACTAATATGTCATTATTATACCTTATATGAACTTAGACACCAATTATATGGTATACAAGAAGTGTACCCTACTCCAAGTACTCTGTAGGGTCTACTCTAACCCAATTTAATTATATAAAAAGATATTTAATTACGCGCGAATTCATTTATGGAGTTAATTAGTGCATTATAGATATGTTTAATCACAGAAACCCTAACATTATTATTCTATTATCCGAATTTTCCTTGTTAGAATCCTTAAGTCAGAAAAATTACTAGTTAATGACCAAATTATGCTTATAAATTATATTCATACTCCGAATAAAAGTTCAGGGTATTACAGATGCTTCTAGATTCTAATTAATATGAGAAATTATTGCTGAAATCTATCATGTACGTACCATAGTTAAAGTTAGATCACTCACACACTTGATGATAGTACTTGTTGATATTTAAATCTAAGTTTACTAGTGTTTCTGGCTTGCTCTAACTTTTCGAGAGTTAATATTATTGATGCATCAAAGTTGATCTAAAATCTTTTAGTTAAATTTTTTTGAATAACTATTGTCAGTGCTTATCAAGTTTAATATTTTATGGATATAAATTTATAATTCTTCTAAATATTTTATCTTGATTGACAATCTTTTCTTGAGCATTTAAATTGATTATTCTTTTAAGAAAAGATGTGTTTGGAGAGATTAGAATATTTGTGTTTTTTATTGAAAAAAATTTTGAATTTTTTTTTTTGAAAAAATGTCTTTTGTGTGAATTGTTTTTCAAAGTATAGGTCCAATCGATTGGCCTGCACGAACCCCCAATTTTTAAAAACCCAAATTTATTCATTTTCAACCCAAATTGATTCTTCTGCCTCCTAAATTCCTCCCAATCGATCGTACTTGCCCGAGCTATAGTTCTATAGGATTTTTGTGCGGATTTGCTCCCTAATTCACAAGTTTCCACTTCACCATCTTTATCTTCCCATTTTCAGTTTTATTATGAAGTCATGGGATTTTTCTAGTATTTTCTTCTATTTCTAGTGCTCATGGCTGATGGGACACGGCGTAGGAGACATGTTCACTCTGACGTCGATGAGGAAGCATCTGTGGATCTCCTACCGAGACAGTCTGTATGAGCTAGGAGAGGTGATCTTCCTCCATCTTCACGCCATATGGAAAGGGGTGAATTGCCTAGGGGACATAGGAGAGCTGGTAGAGAACGATCATTTTCGTTATGATTTATACCAGAGTATATACCATTTTTATTATGATATGACATTATGCTAGTTGTATTTTGTTTTATTATATATTGTTGCACATGTACTTCAGTTCTATATTCAATGCATGCTAGTTATCTGCCTTTATTTATGTACCTTTGTCAATCTATGACGAAATGGGAGAGAGAAAAATCAAAATAGGTAAACAAGGATATATTAGATAGGGGGAGAGAAATTTAAGGGGGAGAAATAAATCTTGTTTATTTTCCCAATTTCTCTACCTTGTTTACTAATACATATTCATTCGATGTGCAATCAATTACTCACTGCATGAGTTTAATTATTTTTTTTGTCGATAATGTTACATGGTATGTATTATTGGTGGTTGTGTAGAAAATATATCAAAGCTAATACTCATTATTTGTTTGTTATCTCTGAAAGAATGTGAGATAGTAAGAGAATCATGTAAAGGGTGTGATGTATTTTTATTTTTGTTTACCCTTTATGTGATTAATGTTTTTGTCATGGAATTGTCAAAGGGGGAGATTGTAAAGAATAAATTCATATTCTAGTTTTGGCAGGGATTCCGTCTGACATAAACATTATTGTAATCGTTCCTACAAGCACCAATGTAGCTTTGAAGCTTTCGTAGTACGCATACTTCGTCGACTACGTGAAGACTAAAAGACAAAGATCGTAAAAATGAGACGGTTGACAACATGAGTCATCTGAGAAATTGCTACCTATCTATTGAAGATCGTGTCCGCTCGCATAAGAAGATAAGTGACCTAGTGGCTATAGGAATAGATTTTTAATAGATAAAATTACAACATATCCAATTGAAATAAATAATCAAATAACTAAGATTACACTTATACTCAATCTAACGGGAATTACTTCTGGCTCACCTAGAGAGTCAGCCTAGGCCAGTAATCTATTTAGAGAAGCCCTCTTCTCACGATCTACAATCCTCAACTTGATCTACATGAGAATCACTTCTCGATTCACCTAGAAAGTCACACTAGGCCCGTAGTATTTTAGAGAAATAGATTTCTCAAGGATTCCACCTTTCTCAACTCAATTTGATGAGTACTCACTCATCTACCAATCACTAATATCAAGTTTGATAATTTCAAATTCTATCTCAAAAGGTTTGTTCATAGGGACACTTACCTTTAGATGAATCTGATCCAATTGAGAATTCTTCAGAGAAGTATTTACCACAGAGACACTCTGTCATAGATAATCCTCTTATTCTTAGAAGATGATTGCAGAATCAATACGCTTTGTAGTCTTTCAAACAATTAGAGCAGCCTTCACACCAGATGATCTAGATTTGATCAGGTGAAGCTCTCTCATATATTCTAGAGCTTTCACAAAAGATGAACCAGATTTGCTTAGGTGAAGCTCTCTCAAATTTCAAGTCTCTGAACTCAAGAGATGACAATTAAAGGATGGGAGTCGAGAGATAACTTGATTCGTTCTGATCCCATGAAGGGTAAGGGTTCTATTATATAATGCTATACCCTCTCAAGAGAAACAGACCTAAAATAGCCATTAGACTGACTCAAGTGCGCATAAAATCGCACAATTTGACTGGTCGATCAGACTTAGGTAGGCCGCACAATTTGGCCGGTCGACCAATTAGATCAGAACCTAAAAATATCTATGCTGACAATTCGGTTGGCCGCACATTTTGACTAGTAGGCCGCACTCCGATCGGTCGTAGAATCTGATCGGTCGGCCACTCAGGTCAGAACCAGAATACCCTTACTATAAGGTTCGATCCACCTTTTGAGCGGTCAACTAGTCAGAGGTAGTAGATTCCGTCCATCGCAATGGACGGTTTGGGCATTTAAGAGAATAGATTGGGAGAAAATACTCACTTCCCTTATAAAAGAGAAACCCTAATCACTTTAGTGTTCTCTCTCAACCTTTTGCCTCTCTTCTTTCTTCTCAAAGCCATCTCTCCATTCTGAGAGAAAATCACAACAGCCATCACCTTGGCCTGTGGAACACCATCAACGACTAGCAGGTGATGCATGTCTTCTTCACCAGGCGTTATCTCCCAGATCTGCCCCCACGTTCCCCTCTCTCATCTCACATTGCAAGAGATCCAACGGTTCTTGAGCAGCAATGAGTAGCTTGCTCCACCATCCCATGGTCGTTGCTGCTTGCAAAACCGCATTTGCCTTCATTCTCCACCAGTAACACCCCCATCCTTTGGCTGAACTGCTCCCTAGCTTGCTATGCGCCACCATCTCAAAGTGCTGGCCTGCAACGTCTTCATCAAATCACCCACTTTCGAGCTCCTCTTTACAGCAACCACTAGCAGGTGCTTCTTGCCAGTGTTGAACCCAGCAACACCAGCCTACGACACCAGCCAGCAACATCGCCTTCACCTTGAGCCTCCCCTGGCTGGTACACCAAGTTCATGATCTGCTCCTTCTCGAGTTCTACAAACTGAGGCCCTCATATCCAGCGATAACGGTTACCCATTGCTGTCCTCACGGACTGTACTTCTCCACCAATCCACCACTTGCAACTCCACCTGAAGGTTGCTACTTCTCCTGTACCTGCCAGTCCACTCCAACCAGCACAACTTTCACCAAGTTCCCCTCGTCAAGCTGCCACCCTCCATTGTGCTCTTGCAACATCATCACCGTCGCTGCCTACCCCTTCAACCCACTCCACTTTGGCCGGAGCACCACTACTCACCCCGCAAACCACTCCGGGCACACCACTCACCACTTCGGGCAGCACACCAATCCATGGCCGATCTTCTACCATTAGCCAATCTCATGCCAAACCTAGATCCTTCTCTCCTTGAATCCGATCTTCTCCAGAGTAAATAACACAAGCTAATCTCATTCTCTCTCCTTTCCCTTTCAAACCTCTCCTTTCTCTCTCTAGATCTCTCTAGCTTTCCCTCTCTAAAATCTTGCCTCTCTCTTAGTTCTCTTCTTTTCTCCATTTCTCTCTCTAAACTCTCCTATCTATTTCTCTCTCTAACTCATCCTTTTCTCTCTCTATAGTTTAAGCAAGTTGTTTGTTTATTGCTTTTCAATTATAGTTTAGTTTTAGTTATTGTAAGAATTTTCCCATGAAATTATGAAAGAACTTAGTTTCCTTTATTCATTTGTTTTTTTTTTTTGTGTTTTAATTTCATTATGAGTGATTGATGTTACTAGGTTTAATGATCTCTCCAAAATGAAGATTTAAAATCGATTTCCACCCTTCTCATCCTTCCATAAATTCTTGTAGCATTTTTCATCATTTTATGTTCATTGATGTGCATGCCCTAACCCCGAGTGCGGACGATATCCGACATGAGCCACGGTGCAAACCTGTCATTTTTACAGGATAAAAGTCTCGGATCAAATTAAAAATATTGCTGATTCACGGGTTTGCATCCAACGACTAGAAAAGCCTAGTTTCAAATGGTGTCATTGCCGCCCGGGTGTACGGGAGTGCGAGAAGGAATGAAAATGACGGAATCAGAAAGCTGCTAAAGCAGAAAGCTCCACACATGGAAACTTTTCATTTTAACATTTTATTTATTTTTAGCAATTTTTATTACTATTTTTTATGTCTCGGACGGCCGATTGCAACTTGTAATAACTTAGGACATTTTCTATTTTTGAATATTTACTGCTAGATCTTGTTCTAGGGTTTGCTAGAAACCCTACATTGAGTGAGAATATAAAAAAACAAAAAATCAAAAATTCGAAAAAAATTAGGGTTGTTAAATGTTTCAAATCAAGGATTTGCAATCTTTGGAAAATTTATAAAAAGTTGAAATTTCGCCAAATTAGGGTTTTCACAATTAAAAACTTCCACTTTTAGAGAATTTCTATCTTTAGAAATCGTCTAAATTTGGAAAAAAAAAAAAAAAAAAAGAAAATACCCTAAATTTAGTAGAATTCTAATTTTGAAAAATTTTCCAAATTGTAAGGAATTTCTATATTTAATATTTCTTGGAAGATTTCCAAAATTCAGGAAACATTTCAAATATAGGAATTTTTCAATTTGGAAATTCCTAAATTCGAATCCCAACCCAAATTTAGAAACTAATTCAAAAACCTGTCTTGATTCAGTGCTTTCTCCGTGAACCCTCAAAAGGCGAGAATCTTCCAATTTGAATCACAAATACCTAGACCTTTCAATCTAATTTGCAGGATACGATCCAAGAGTAGGTAGGGAGCGAAAGCTCAAAGAGGTGGAATCAGGCTTAAGCCCATTTGGATACCCCTCCCTATCCCACGGAAGCGACCATGTGGCATGGACCACGGGAGGTAAGTCCCTTCCCTCGCCTTGAGTGCGATACTGTACAATTGGATAAATTAAAGTGCCACATGTCTATTTGCTTTCACATAATTTCGAGTGTTCTATCTGTCATCCCATAAACACAAACTGACTTAAGCGTCGGAATATTTTTGACAGGTACACCACTACCACCCTTGGAGGAATCGATCGTTCAGCAGCGAAAAGAAGGAAGATCGGATCCAGAAGCTCAAGATTCAACCAAAGCGTCAGATCCACCTCGATATACGAATCAGACGTTCCTCAAAGATTGTATAGGATTGATCAGATATTTTTCCTAAATAGATGCTATTTGATAAAAAAAATTCAAGATATTATTATTTTGAACATTTTAAGTATGATGTGACCCTACATATATAACGTTGTAACTGTGAAATTTAAACCTTGGTTGCCACTTGCAAAATAATATTTATTTTTTTTAATATGTTGAAGGTAGTTTGGTCGTTCTAAGAAATGGCAATAATTGTAATTTAGGAGAAAATGAGGTACAAAGATGAATGGGTATATTCTGTAATTATCCGAGTATTACTACTTGAAATAAGAGAGGTGTAGCTATTAATAGGTTGAGCACATAAACAGAATTAGAGAACGAGCCGAACAGGAAGAAAGCGCGGGTTGAAACCATGGGCGGTGGGAATGCTTTGGAAGAAGCGCAGGGTGAGTTTACACAAGATGGGACTGTGGATCTGAAAGGCAACCCTGTGCTTAGATCCAAGAGAGGTGGATGGACTGCTTGCTCCTTTGTGGTTGGTAATTTTACCTCTCTCCCTCTCTCTCTCTCTCTCTGGTTGATACCTGCTTCTCTCTCTCTCTCTCTCTCTCTCTCTCTCTCTCTCCGGTTGGCACCTGCTGCTTCTGCCTTACAGGGCACTTTCAGAATGAACTTGCAGTGCCACCACATAGTTTGAAAGCTATCTTCTTTCTTTTTGTTGCTACGATGGACTTTAATTTTAGGGCTATCCAATATTCTTCTAGGGAATCTGGTGGTCTTCTTCTTTCTTTTTTTTTTGTGTGTGTGTGCACCGTGTCTATTCTGGGGAACCAAGTGAGATGATCTTCTTCCTTGATTTCCATTTACTATTATTGGGAAAATTTACAGGGTTTGGAAGAACAAATGGTCGGTGACACGATCTGGAAGTAGTTGTATCAGACACTAGCAGCTTTGACCCAAATCTTACTTTATTTGAAAACCTGCTCTTCTTTACTTCTTCTTGTTTCATCATTTAGTCCCAACAAATGTTGGATTAGATTGCAGATTTTCAACATTAGTTGGATCTGTTTCTTTCCATCTCTCTCTCTCTCTCTCTCTCTCTTCCGTTTCACCGGGCAACCTTGGTATGACTGTGCGTAAAATGAGGTAACTGTGCTCATTTTTATGACACAAATATCTCAAGAAAATAACACTTCTGGTCGGCAAAAGTTGTTGCTCCTATCCGGTGGAAACAAACTTTGATCCTTTAATCTCAATAAACGCCACGTGGCAACTCTGTTGGGCCTACTGACCTATGTATGTTTGGCCCACCTCTTGGTTCACCACGCACAAAAGACCATCCTTATAGTTAATTTCTACCCATTGGATTCGACTATTTTTCGAGTACTGAGATCGTATGGCTAGAAACACCAATCAGACTTAATTTTTGGCGTGTAGGTCCACCAAGAGCTGATCTAAGTATTAATCGGCTCAGAAAGACCGGAAGAGTGTGCCATGTGGGTTTCCCGGTATTTAATGGACCTATCATTTAACTTCTAGGAAAAACTCTTTGTTCTCATTTTTTTGGACCCACTGACCATATACACACCTAAAAATCAGCTTGATTGATGATTTCTAGCTGTTGGATTAAGTACCCAAAAAAATGCTTCAATCCAACAGCTAGAATCAATCCTAAATAAAATATATATATATATATATGGGTAGAGATAACCAATCTGACTGATTTTTGGTATGCAAATCCAGAAAGGGGTGGGACCATAAACATCCATGCAGTCGTGGGCCCAAAAAAATGTCAACCTTTGAAAGGATTCGTCCAAAAGATCTGTCTATGAAGTATTAAGAAATAAACTCTAAAGCCAATTAAGTTGTAATTATTTTACTGATCAAATCTTGTGTTTTTTTTAATGGTGGAAGTTTACGAGGTGTTTGAGCGTATGGCATACTATGGTATCTCGTCGAATCTTGTTATTTACTTGACAAAGAAGCTACATCAGGGTACCGTCACCTCCTCAAACAATGTCACCTATTGGGCCGGCACAGTTTGGATGACGCCTGTCTTGGGTGCCTACATCGCTGACGCACATCTTGGCCGATACTGGACTTTTGTCATCGCATCACTCATCTATATCTCGGTAAACTTTTTCATCTTAGCTGTTCATTGATAATTGTAACGCATACCTAACGCATTTTTCTGGGCCCACTGACCACATGGATGTTTAGTCCAGCCCTTGGTTGAACACCAAAAATAAGCTTGATTGATGATTTTTAGCCGTCAGTTACTGTACCGATAAAACATGCTTGAATCCGATGGCTAAAATCATTCCAAAAAAAATGCTAATATCTAATGGCTACAAGTAACCAAAGTGATTGAATTTTGGTGTGTATATCCACCAAGGGGAGGGCTAAACATCTATGCGGTCAGTGGCATGAAAACATGAGCTACATAGGGATAGGTACGGGCTCATCCGATACATACGGATACCCAGAGAAAAAAATCACTGTCCCCTGGGTCCCCTCCCAAAATGTGACACGTACGCCTTGTTAACCACCCTTAACTAACTAACCAAAGGCTTAACGTAAGTTAGGTTAAGGCTTTGGTGTACGTGCGAGACATTTTAGGAGGGGGGTTTCAAAGTTTGAAGTCTCCCTTCGACAGCAAATCATTTCTCGGGATACGTAGGGCCACTAGATCGACTAGTCAAAACACAGCTGGAACAAAAAAATAAAAAATGGAATATTCTAATATGGTCTTAGTACATCGTTTACTATAAACAGTTCTGGAAAGACGTGTTTGTCTACTAATTATTGAACAGATTCATGGATAACTGATAACCAATAAAATAATCAAACAAAAATTAAAACCCTTTTAACTTTTTCCACGAAGAAGTCAACTGTCAACAAAAATTGGTGGGCCATAGTTCTCAAAGTTCCTCCTTTGGATGTTTCCTCGTCCTATCTTTCGATTTAAGGCAAAGCTTTTCTTACGCACTCTTTTCATGGAAGCTCCTCCTTGGATGTTTCCTGGGTCTTATTATATTCAGGTTGAGGCTATTGACCCATTGGATCCATAAGATCCACGGTCCACCAGCCAACAACTGCAAAGGATAAAATAGTTTGTTGCCTCGAGGATCCGTGATTTCTTGAATCCAATGGTCAATAACCACAACAGCATGACTAAAAAAAAAAAAAAAACCACCACCATTTAGTAGTTGACTTTGTCAAAGATTAAAGGTTAGATTTGGGAATCAATGAAATTATGGCCCATTCAGTTTATATTTTTAATTAGTGAGCCGCATGTGCATTTGCACGTGATTAACATTCAAATCATCAAGATTTATGGGTTATATAGTGTATTTAATAGTCAGTGAAATTTATTTTTTTGATAATCTTGGTCTATTATAATAAAATTGCGATGGTACGTAGTTATAATAACGTTAACGCCTCGACCCCATTACATTTTTCTACTCACATGTGATTTGTTATAATGCACATAACGGCTTCCATTATAGTATTCTGACAGACCATTTAAAACCTTACATAAAATAACAAATAATGGCTGTTAATTATTTCAACTATAACGCTAAGCCCAGTTTTTCTCGTTTTTGAGCGCTTATGTTCTAAATAACGTAGTGGGGTTGGGTCGTTCCAATTATAACGGCAATCACAACGTTTTTCTAAACCATGTTTATGCCGACATCCTTCGAATTGACCAAGTTGATATCTTTGATTACAGGGAATGTGTCTTCTAACACTAACAGTGTCGATCCCTGGGCTAAAACCGCCTCCTTGCCATGAAGTAGACATTGCAGATTGTAAGCAGGCCTCAACGTTACAATTGGGTGTGTTTTTTACCGGACTGTACATACTGGCGGTAGGAACAGGTGGAACGAAGCCGAACATATCGACCATTGGAGCTGACCAATTCGACGATTTTGAGCCCAAGGAGAAGGTCCATAAGCTCTCCTTCTTCAATTGGTGGATGTTTAGTATCTTCTTTGGAACCCTCTTTGCCAACACCTTCCTTGTGTACATACAAGACAATGTGGGCTGGAGCATCGGCTATGGGCTCCCAACAATTGGGCTCGTGATATCAGTAATAATCTTCTTAGCTGGCACACCCTTCTATAGGCACAGGGTGCCCACTGGGAGTCCATTTACTAAGATGGCGAGGGTCATAGTGGCTGCCCTAAGGAAATGGAGTGTACCCGTCCCTACTGACCCTAAAGAACTCTATGAGCTTGACTTGCAGGAATATGACAAAAACGGGAAGTACAGGATCGACTCCACTCCTACCTTGAGGTTCGTAGTAATTTTGTATTTCTTCGTTTCTCTTTCGGTTTAAGTTCAAAAAATAAATAAATAAATTGGGTAATATTTTAGTAGGCTCAGGCTCCGAGGACCCCCTTTTCTGACCCCTCTAGGGGAAGGGGTCCCCTGAACCCAAGACCCCCTAGGTCAAGGGGGTTAATCCTAAAGTTTGAAAGTATAAGGGGTATTACTAATTACTTTCAAATTTTAGTGGGGTGTTACTAAAATCACCAAAAAAAATTAACAAAAAAGGGTATCCAAACATATTCTTAGTAATATTAACAAGGTATATTTCAAGAACTCTAGTCTTAATGACCTTCTCATGCATGCATCCATGCAGGTTCCTCAACAAAGCAGCTGTAAAAACAGGTTTAAAGACTCCATGGATGTTATGTTCAGTAACCCAAATTGAGGAGACAAAACAAATGCTTTGTATGATCCCTATCTTGATTGCAACATTTGTTCCGAGCCTAATGCTCGCTCAGATCAATACCCTATTCGTCAAGCAAGGTACCACTCTTGATAGACATCTAGGGAGCTTCCAGATCCCTCCAGCCAGTTTAGCTGGATTCGTAACAATATCAATGCTCATCAGTGTTGTGATATATGATCAGTTCTTTGTCAAGATGATGAGAAGGTGGACCAAGAACCCTAGAGGGATCACTCTCCTTCAAAGAATGGGAATTGGCATTGTTCTCCACATTATTATCATGGTAATTGCATCTCTAACTGAGAGGCGGAGGCTAAGTGTGGCAAAAGATCATGGTTTGGTTGAGAAGGGAGGGATACTTCCTCTCACCATATTCATTTTACTGCCACAATTCGTGCTGATGGGTGTGGCTGATGCATTTTTGGAGGTAGCAAAGATCGAGTTCTTTTATGATCAGGCTCCTGAGAACATGAAGAGTCTGGGGACTTCTTACTCCATGATAAGTTTGGGAGTTGGCAACTTCTCTAGTAGTTTCTTTCTTACAACTGTGTCTGATATCACCAAGAGGCATGGTCACAAAGGATGGATTCTGAATAACCTCAATGCCTCTCATCTAGACTACTACTATGCATTCTTTGCGGTGCTGAACTTCTTGAATTTCATCTTCTTTGTTGTTGTGACTAAATTCTATGTCTATAGAGCAGAGGTTTCCAATTCAATGGAAGTGCTTAGAGGAGATAAAGGGATGTTGACGTTTAAGGACGTCAATCAAGTAGAAACAGCTAGTTAGTTTGATTGCAGGGTCTAACGAGATATTTTGCATTTGTTTTTGAAGTGCATGTCACTTTGTGTAGATATAAATTTATCCATTATTATCAACATCTGAGCACATTGGATAAATTATTATATCTACACAGTTACATGCACTTCAAAAACAAATGCAGAATTCGAATGATCATCCGCGATCTTATCTTTTAACAGGCGATTTCTTGTATTAATGGATAGTACCATGAAGTAGTGTTTGAACGCAATGTGTGTTTTAGGGCTGTGTATCCGGTTATGCCTCGGTAATGTACTTCTTACAATATGTGAAAAAGGAAAAAAAAAAGGGAATGAAATATGGTTGTGATACAAGTTTGAACCTACAAATGAAACAATACACAAATACCACCATCTCGGAAACTTTTTATGTCGGGCCGAACATTAAAGAGATGATGCATGGCGCCTTTAGGAACCACCATCTATATATGGTTAGGGTGAGACCTGTTGTTAAATGTGTTTTGTGTCTGATGTTAACACCAACACCAATGGAAGAGATCAGAAAATAAGAAGGTCAAGAGAATGATGATCAAATGGTCTTCAAGGCTTGAAGAGAATCTGTCTTTTAGATGATCTATCTCCCATTTTGATTGAAATCATGAGTGCACATAAAGGGTCAAAATTGCTTTCAGGATCAATGAAGTCCCTTGATCATAAGTGTTTGAGATCAAATTATGAACAGTTCGACTGCAACCATAAACCCAAAACTTAGCTATTTTCTATACGAGGGAGTTTCAGTAATTTTTATGTGATTTCAATGTATTTGTCTTAATCCCAGGCCTTATATTATATAGATAAGTATGTGTCTTTTCTCAATAGCCACCTTTTAGATCTTATTTAAATTAAAGGCTCTTCAACTCCGTGCGACAATGCATACATGCGAAGTGCGACTTAAGCGCCAATGCGCATTTCGCACGTCTCTAAGCCCAGCACCATGCACAATCAATTATCTTCAAATGTGTCCATTAATTACATGTGTAAAGGTATTTTTTACTTTACTAGTAGGTGCACACGTGCGTTGCACGTGGAAAGTTAGAGTTGGACTGAGTATATGTACACTAATGAATTTTATAAGAGGGCCGAGAGTAAATTCACATCTGTGTAATTGTCTTTCATTAGGCATTTTGCCACGCCAATTCAGTGCGAAATAGTAACAGTCAAGATGAGTTCTCCCACTAATTGTCTTTCATTAGGCATTTAGGCGGAGCAATTAAGTAGCAATCAGCAACACAAGCATTTTTAAACTAATACAGACATAGGGTAGCAAGAGAGGAAAAGCTTTGTGGTAAAAGTAAAAAAAAAAAATACTTACTGATATCGACTGGTTTAATAAAAATGGTAAAGCTAAACTATGAACATAACACCAACATAGAAGAAAAAATTAAAATAAAACACCAAGTTTAAAGAAGAAAACAGTAGAAATGCAAAGACACATGGTATTTATTTTAATGGTATCTTGTACTATTCAGGCTTTTCAATCTGTAATATCTGTAAGGAATATTTTCATATTCAATTTGGCAAAGATTCCGTTTGACATAAAAACATTCTTGTAACCGTTCCTACGAGCACCAGTGTAGTGTGGAGATGTCGTGGTACGCATACTTCGCCGACTACTTGAAGACTAGAAATCAAAGACAGTAAGAATCAAACAGTTGACTACAGGAGTCATCTGAGTAACTGGCCATTTGTGAGTTAAAGATCGTGTACGCTCGATTAAGAATATAAGTGACTTTGTGGCCATAAGAATAGGTTTAAAATGAATAAAATATAATAGTCAAACCTAGTCATTGGATAGACCCGAGTCTGAGTCAAAGATATTGACTATTGGGAGAATCTGATCGATTGGAACTTGTCCAATTGATTGGGCTATCTGATCGATTGGAACTTGTCCAATTGATTGGACATAGCCCAATCAATTGGAGAACTCTGTGTAATCGATTGGAAGCTACGAGGTAGAAACTTATTTCAGCCCAATCGATTGGAGGACTCTGTGTAATCGATTAGAAGCTACGAGGTAAAAACTTACTTCAGCCAAATTGATTGGAGACTCTGTGAAATCGATTGGAGTCTTCGGGACAGAAACTTATTTGAGTCCAATTGATTGGAGACTCTGTGTAATCGATTGGAGCCTACGGAATAGGAAACTTATTAAGGCCAATCGATTGGACACTTATACCCAATTGATTGGACATGGCCCAATCGATTAGACTCAGAGTACAATCGATTGGACCTTGTACGAACTCAAGCTTTCTCAGATCCGAAATTCTTGGTTCCATTATCCCATGTTCTACACAACTCAGGGTCACGAATTCTATAAATACAACCCTTCTATACATTCTCTAAACACACACAGAGACACAGAGTGACTCAATCTTTCAAGAGAGAGAAGAAAATATTTATTCATTAGAGTGTATATTTGAAGAGCAATAAGCTTGTTTCTCATTCACATCTTGTGAGCTTGTTCCTCTTCTTGATCAAAAGCCAAGTGCTTGATCCATTCCTCAACTTAGGTCTTCCACTTATATATTTGACCTAGTAGCCTAAGAGTACCAATGTGACTCAACACCTTTTGAGCAACCTAGGATTTAGGGTGTATTGAATCATTCACCTTCTACAAAGGCGGGAGTGTTGAGAATTAAGATCGGAGGAGCCGATCGACGGTAGGTTTAGGGTGTATCAAACTGAACAAGCAGATAAGGCTTATTGATTGAAAGGGCGCGCGTGGATTCCTAGCGTTGATTCAGAGGACGTGGACGCATCGGCAATAGGCATTGGCTAAGGTCAGAAGCTGTATTCGCAACGATACTGCGTAGGTAACCTTTGTTTCGTTTAACTTTTCAGTTAGTGATACTTTTCGTCTGGATGTGGTCCCGTGGTTTTTCCTTGGCCAAGGTTTCCACGTAAAAATCTCTTGTCTTGTGTGATTGTTTGTTTGTATTCCGCGATCTATCTTGATTAGATCAAATGACGAAAAGAAAATATACCACGGAGGTATATTCGATTTGAGTCGATTATGATAATCTTTTATCAAACAACTAAGGCATGCGATTTTGTTCCCCTACCATAGACCAATAAAACTGTGTAGGTATAGTTAATTTTTAAATACCTAATCAACCCCTCCCTTCTAGGTATATTGGATTAAAGAGAATGGACCGGTGTAATTTCAATCTCAATATCTAAGAGCCCTTAAAGTTTTACAGTTTAAATATCCAATGGTACACAAGTACATGAAATGACAAAAAGAACTAAGATGGAATGTGGATTACCTCTATAATTTTGGTTTCCCTAATAGCCATCAACATTTTCTCAAGGAACCCAACATTAAAAACCAAAGTCAATCAGAAACAACCTTTTTTAATTAAAATGGAAAATATTTTCCAATGCATATCCATTGAAAATAACTTAAGGGCACCAATCGGTTAGGTTTTGCAGGGTTACTCAAACCCAAAGCCAAATTGAGTTCTAATTGGTCCACTGAACCTAACCCAAAACCAGTAAAATTTAGTTCAATTGAATCAAGTTACCAGATTCATGCAATGTTAACCCATTGCCACATGTGCGGAGATCGACACCCAATCAGAGTGAAGTTCATGAAACCACTAATATATGAAAATTTCTAACACGGCAAAATTATTAAAACTCAAACAATATTTAACTAAGATGTCAACTGTAAAAAAAATTCTAATTGGTCTCAATGCGAATCACCTTTAAATCTTTGATTCAACGAAAAAACGATTCAGATCAATTGGATGGATACAATATCTGTTTGCAGCATCCACTTCCTCTTTGCTACTCACTACACAATATTCCTCAGTAACGAACCAAACCCTAGTTAGAAAAGAACAAATTTGACAACTCTCTCGGAGATGAACAAACTGATCATACTTAAAAAAAAAAAATTATGCACGCATTTGCCTCAACTCCAACATCTGTATAGCAAATAACATGAGCCATATTGAAGACATTCTGAATATCAAATCCTATTAGTTGGTCAAAACAGAAGTTATTTTTTCTTTTATTTTTTTTAAAATGTAATTTTTTGGTGTTTGGTAGGCTCCCTCAGCCTCTAAATATTGTAATATCTAATAAAGCTTTTTTACCTATTTAAAAAAGAGAGGTGTCCAGGTATCCGGTCAACCAATACCTAGTAGGAACCGGTCCCAATTATCCCAGTTTCAAGAATTTTCTATTTCAGAACAAAATCCAAAAAATCTGAAACTGAAGTATATAAAGGTTCCGATTCTTGGTAAACTAAGAACCCATGTTGAACTAGAACCAAAATTGATAGGATTGGAACCAACATATACAACAACATGTCAGGAGATAGACCGGATTGTGCCAAAGCCGTTATACAAACAACATTTCTGTGGGTACCCTATTTTCCGAGAAGCTAAGATAATGCCACGTGTCACTTAAAGTGGGAACGTTCTTCGAGAAGAGTCATATTGGCCTCTATGGTTCACGAACCACCTCGGCCCATAGTTCGATGAACATATCTTCTTGTCGGAACACCTGACGAAGCCATCCGACTAAAAGACAGACCTTGTCAGAACACCTAACGAAGCCGTCCGACTAAAGGATGGGCCTTATCGAAACACTTGACAAAGCCGTCCGACTAAAGGATGGGCCTGGTCGAAACACTTGCCGAGGCTGGCCGATTGAAGGATGGACATTGTCGGAACACCTGCCGAAGCCGTCCGACTAAAGGGTGGACCTTGTTGGAACACCTGACGAAGCCGTCCAATTAAAGGATGGGCCTTGTCGGAACACCTGCCAAGAATGTCCGACTAGGAGATAGGACATGTCGGAATACCTCTGCACAAGCAATCCGACAAACTACGGGTGATATGCTGGTTTATTCCCGTCGAAGGGAACGTTGACTCACATAGCGCCTGGGGGGAGCATTCCCCACAAGCCAAGAAACGACAGGCTCCTCAACAACAACGCACTCCTTGTTGAGGGCCCTATAAAAAGAAAGAGAATCTAATGAAGTGAGGATCGGAAAAAAGAAAGAGAAGCTAAACAGAGAAACTAATATCAAGAACTAGTTCTATAGTATTTGGATCCATCCTGACTGGAGCATTAGAGTGTGATTTGCAGGTACCACGGCGATCAGAGAAAAGACGGCAAACGCGGAGTGATCAACTCGGGCAAGAAGGGACACCAGTCAGCCCACTCCTCTCGGGATCATCGGAAGTAAGGCCGACCACGCCAGGCAGTTCATCCACTATTCATCAATCCATCTCCTCGGGGATCGTGCAAGTAAGATCATCCAGATTTTTCCCCCACAATTTCCATCCAACATTTTCTCAAACAACTCAAAAGGAGGTACACATAATGATAAAAATGTAAGAGAAAAATGATAGGTTTTTATTTCTTAAAATGAAACACCCAAAAGGAGAATGAACCCTTGCATCAATGTTTCTTAAGGTCCAGATTGATATGAGCATAGAAGATAGATATCCAGGGAGAAATATAGAGAGACCAAGATACCCAATTCCCATTAACCAAAAACAAATCAACAATCACACATACACAGAACAAAAAATTCAAAAAAATATTAGATTAAAGGAAAACACAGATCCATGAAAATTAAAAAAAAAGTTAGAATCATGACCTACCCTAGAACATCTTCACAGATATCATCCGTCTTCTTCGATTTACAATACCCTCCCTCAGCCATCATGAACAACCCATTAAACAAAAAACTATTTTTGCCGGATTTAATCAACCATTCTCACTAACTTTATCCCTTTCATACACAGAGTAAGAAAAAGAAATAAAAAATGGATGATAGAGGGAGAGAGAGAGATTACCCGCACCGAATCATCTCCATCAAAGCGCTTGAATGATGTGGTCAGATCAATTAAGAAAAAGAAGAGGATGAGGAAGAAAGATTTATTTCAGGGCTTTCATACAAGAACAATTTTGATGTTTTGAAGAAACGCACCTGACGTTATAAATTTCTCTCTTTTGATTTCTCTTCGCCAACGAAAAGCCCTTGCAAAAACTCAAATACCTTTTAGTTCACAACTCTTCAAAGACCACAACTATGCATTGCTCCTCGAAGCTGCTCTGCGTATTCAACAATAGTAAAGCCCCTAAAAATATCGATTTGGGGTTTTTTGGATCGATAATGAAGATAATTAACTCAGCTCAAGTGGAATCAAAAGTGCGAAATCAAAGGAAGTGATATTAAGGCTTCTGTGAAGGATGTCTTGAGGTGGGATTCGTCAGATGAGCGTAAAAGGCTTGTAGAGGAGATGGGGAAGAACCCAAAAAAGACATTGGGTTTGGAAGAGAAATCTATTGATTTGGAGACTTTGAGTAGCAGGTCTGAGGACTCTGAATAGAAGCAAATTCATCATTAATTTGTTCGTGTTCAAGAGACGTATCTGTAGATGGAGAGATGTATTGGTAGATTTTGAGAGAAGGGGAGGAGTCGGGAGAGGAAGAGACCTTTGTGGAATCAGAGAGACATCTTTGGGTAGTAGCTATTTTAGTTGAAAAAGTCAATTAATAAGAAATTAAAAATATTAATTAAAATGTAAAATCATATAAAACTTAATGGAGTAAATACTTATTTATGTCTTATTTGAAAAAAGAGGCTCCAACGGGAAGGATCATAAACTCCTACAAAAAAATCCAATTAGAAAGTTAAAATCAAAGTAGAATTTCTTTCACAAATGTACAAATATAAAGGTAAAATAAATCTAAAATTTGAATCAATTAACGGCTTTGCAGTGATTCAACTCTTAAAAATCCAGACACAGTCCCACCCTGTCAGCGGGCGACGCATTGTAAACGGCTATGGCTCATGTAGTGTGCATTATTCTAGCACTACAACAAAATAGGCCATTTATGGCGTTCATCCAACACCATAGTAAAAGGCTATGCCATCTTTTTCTAGGTTAAACAATGACATTCATTGAACACCATAAATTTATGGCGTTCTTTGAACAATTAATTTATAGCTTTTTAGAACGCCATGAATATAAAATTGAACGCCATTGTTTAAGAAGCTACAGTTTAAATAATGGGCTATTGTTCATCACTTTAGTTTTATACAGTAATAGCGTTTCTATGAACGCTATTGTTTAACTTTTTATTTTTTTTAAATATTGCTCTAATAAATCTCTCTATTAATGTAATAAAATTACCTGTGAAAATTCATTCACAATCTAAAACACTCCATTCACATTCCTTGCAATAAAGAAAATGATAATTTTAATATTTACAGACAAACATAGTATTAAATAATAAATGCACAATTTAATTTAAGTGTTAAATATAACAAGTAACTCCCCCTACTTTTGGAATAACCCTTGGTAGCATTTATGAGCTCATCTGCTAGACACTCAGCTATAGTCTTGATAATCTTGAAAGCACTTTTACGAGCACCCATCGTAATTAGATATATTGCTTGGTTGACATGCCCTAGAGGAGAGATATCAACGGCATGACGCCTCACAACACAATTGAAGCAATTCGAGTAGCATCTGCTCTTGGTCCACTGTACACAAAGAAGAGTCAAGGGATGAGACAGAGGAAATAGATACATGTCAAAGTAGGAGATATAACCCACCATACCTATTGATCATAGCGTCTACAATAATTTGAATGGTGTTAGCATCTAAAAGGAGATGGATGATCTCGATCCATGGCATGCTTGATAATAGGACAGCCATAAACTTCTTCCACTATTGTGCCCGTGCGTCATTAGGGAATTGACCAATCTCTCCACAATTGGGAATTGGGCCTTCCTGAACCACTTTACAAATTAAAGTACCTCCCATCTATGTGTAGGACATATGTTGCATGCTTGGACGCATTCACATCAATGTAAAATGCCAAAGATATGTCACCAACCTGCAAAGAGCATGAAAATGATGATGGTAGTGAGAATGATGAATGGCTCAAATTATTAACAATAACAAGTAATATGTATTATCACAAAATAAATTAATATGTTGAACATTATAGCATAAGGAAAAGTGTATATATACTACCATGACACCCAAGACCCAACAAATCAACTTGTTATGAATCATCTGAAATGTAGTATAAAACTTAGTAATTAACAACAATGACTTGTATCTATGTGCTGCAAAATGTGTTTTGTGAGTTTCCATGATAAGGAATGTAAATGTTTCAGAAACCGAAATGAATAAAATTAGAAGCCCTTTAGTACATCACTCTTCTTGACTAGCTATATCTTCAATTTATGAATTGTTTGATTAAGTTCTTTCTAAGGACTTCATAAGACGGATTGGGGGCATTATTTCCAAAGAGCGACTACAGAACAGAGTTATCGGAAAGCCCATAATTGTCACCAACATTGTAATGATGCCCTATTGTGATTAAGACAACATACTTTTGGGACCAATGCTCCAACATCTTATGGATATCAAACTGACTCCCTAACATTCCTAGCCTATGATCTGCCTCCTAGTACAGATTATAGATTTCACATCCTTCAAAAAAGAACAAATAAAACCACTTCTATTCAAGACACTACAAAAATTGGACCAGTGACCTACCCCACCCAATCTTTCCTCCATAACCCTTTGAAAATGATACCTGCAAGTTTGCAAATAAATAGAATTTAGTGTTATCGATTTTGCAGTAAAGAAGTTAGCAAAACTTCAACTTTGCACATGACAATCACACCACCCCATCGATACCAGGAGAAAGAAATGTTCAATCAGGTGGAAGGATTGTGGCATCTAAAAGCCTTTTGTGTGTACAACATAGGGGTGGAATGACAACACCCCACTTGTAGGATGAAAAGCATATTTAAAACTATGCAACTCTTTAACAACGGACTGAGCAAAATGATTCGCTGCACCTGCAAATATGATTAGGACCTGTACAGCCAGCCTATTTGCCAACTAGTCTAATGCTGGAAAATCAGCATGCTAGGAGAGGTTCAGGCATTTGACATCCAACTTAAACACAAAATTCTCAAATTAGTGGAAAGAACATTCTCTAAATTAGACACCAATTCTGTGAGGCAGCAAGTCCATCATATCCATTCTTCAAAATAAATTGGCTTGTACAAATAGTCCAACGAGTTATTCAAAGAAAGCTGTACATACCCATCGAACATTTTTAGTAACATGCAGCTTTAACAACATCATAGTAGCATAACATATCTCATACATTTTTTAAAATACATTGTATTGTACAAATAGTCCAATGAGTTGGTCAAAATTCAAAGATTAAAGTTAAGGGGTTCTGCAAATTCTAAAAGTATGATGCTTGTGTGAAGAACTATTATGTAGATACACATTTGTAGCAATGTTTCTGCATACTTGTTTGATCAAGCTGAATACAAGCATATGTGGCACTACCTATTGCTAATGAGGTAATATCATTGCACGTACAAAGGCCACATTAATTTACCCCAACTTAAATGTCAATACAGAAGCTAGTAAGCAATAGAATACCTGTGGTCTGCTGCCATTGAGTTACAAGTTTGGAAGTCAACAACAAAGAGGAGTGGTGCATCAATAGGACAGATATGTCTCCCTTGGGATACTCTCCCATGTATACAACATGAACCTACACATGGGCTCACCTCAGTTAGAAATGATGAGATACAAGGATGAAAACTAAGGAGAAAAAATAACCAATTTTTCACCTTTCTTTCATGGCAATGGCAATTCAACACAAAAGATGCAAGCAAGAATGGATAGAGAAGGGAAAGCAGACAGGTTTTGGCCATTGGGATCCAGATTATAAGTTAAGTGTAGTTGTTGTCCTAGATATTTGAGGTACTTATATGCAAGCTTTAAAACTTGGTTTGCCCATGGCATCTCATCTGGGACATAGCTGGCAAGGCAGTCCTTGGTTGATTGTGTTTTGTGATCATCGCCCCACTTTGTACATAAATTAGACACCCAATTGAGAGTGGGTGGAGGAAGTTGGACATGAACCTTGGACATTTTGTATAAAAAGAGAAGTGGTGCCTTCATTACATTGCCAGTTTTTATGTTCTCTAAACTGGAAAATCATAAATACAACATGTCAACATGCTTGATCTGTCAACATAGAAAACAGAAATGAGTATACCTCTTATAATCCATAGGAATTCCAAGACTGTCATGCATTAGTGCCACCATATATGCAGAAGAGAAACAATATCTCAACAAATCCATCTCATCGATGCCGCGATGTTTGTCTTTCAGTTTGTCCCAATCATCTTCACAATAACGCAGTCCAGCAACCTCCAATTTAGCGAAAACAGAGGTTCAATTCTGTCCAGAACAAGGAACAAAGACACATGATTATCTAATCACAAATTCAAGAAAAAATAAAGAAACAAAGCTCAATATTTCAAACATGCAAAATGAGTCTATAGCATTCGGTTCGAGTGCAAGATCTGGAGCAACAGGAAAAGAAAACTTACCATAGGTACAAGCACACCTTTGTTAACACTAGAAAATGTGATTTCTCTTTCTTTAAGCCTATGTAACAACGACACGGCTTTTTTAGGTTTTTTTGCCATGTCGACACGGTCAGACACTGTAATGGACACGTACGGCTGTGTCATAATTAAAAAATATATATTTTGGTGATTTTTTCATCACAGTTAATATATTCAACTTTTTCTAAACAAATTTTATTTTTTCCAAAAGCTAACACTTCGTCTTACCTCTTTAATGGGTCTTGAGAAAGATAAACATTCAAGTAACAAATCAAAAAACTCGCACCTTTGAGCCACTTTCAACCATGTTGGATCTTGCTCATCAGAAGAAGAAAAAAACAAGTTAGATCTTCAATCCATTCTCTACAAACTCCCCCTTGGGATCTCCACCAGAACAGACTCTCCAACCAGTAGGAAGAGCACCATAGGGGGAAGCCATTATACCCGTCTCGAGATCTAGATGTAGAGGAAGCCATCTACATCTCTTCGCTGCTTCTCTTTTTTTCTCTCTTCCTCTCTTTCGGGTATGATACGAAAGTAAAAAGATGGAGAAGAATTTAGGGTTTTAGTTTAAGTTTCTAACTTTTTCTTAAACTCAGCCAGAATCACATGAATTTGACCAGCAGCCATGTATACCAAGGAGTGTAAGATCCAACGGTAACCCGAGTCGATAAAAGTGAGTTAAAGAGGATTTGGTGGACAAGTGCCGCACACTGATAATATTTAGATACTTAGCGAGTATGCTTGGCGTTGCACACTAGATTTTTCCCTTTAGATGTAAGTATGAATTTGACAACTCAGAAGATTTCTCTTTGCCTACAGATTTCTTATACGTACAGTCAAATACCTAACATATCTGTAATACCCTGAACTTTTGTTCTAGGGTATTATGGTAAATCCACTAAACCTAAAACCTTTTTCAGACTTCTATTATTATTTTTATGGTTTAAAATCATGCTTAAGTATGTGTATTTAATTTGGATTCATTCTGACAACTTTGAAAACCTGCTATTTTTAAAACTCGTTATTTAGAGCTAAATTCCTGCTAAAAATAATTAACCATAACTTGCAGGAGACTTTTTCTTTCCCCAGCTAACAGTCCAAAACTTTTATAAAAAAATTATTTTGTGGGCCCGAGACACCAAAAATATTCCTATTTTATCCTTATCAACTTACCTGTGAAATTTATAACCTTTTTTGAGACATAAAAACCTTAGCAAGAGATTCGAGAGATTTTGACAAAAATAGTATTTTTATAATTTTTGAACTTCCTACTATTTGCGTATTTTAAAAAAATTAATATTTAATTATATTTTATTTATTTAATATGAGTGTGAGACTCACGAATCACTTTCGGATCATTCCGATGTCATTTGACATTTTTCGAGGCTTTGAACTTTTTTGTAATTTTTGTGTATTTAGACTATTTTATGTGATTTATGTGTGTGACATATGTCAATACATTATTGTATGGACTTTTAAATTATATAATATAGTTTGATTGAATTAATTTATAATTATTTGTGTTATGATTGTTGGGTGGGCCCGTATGGCCAATCTAGAGGAGTTTTGGGCTAAATAATAATCTTCAATAAAACATAGTTGATGTATATGGGCCTTGGGCCCAGTTTTAACCCATTAGTAGTGTAAAATATAAGTTTTTGAGGGTTGAAAAAGTCATCCCTCTGATAGTTACGAATTTCTCTAAAATAGAAATCCTAATCATTCCCTTAACTTATTTATGAAAACCCTAAAGCTTTAGAAGCTTTCACAAACCCAACTCCATTGAAGAATAGAGAAAGCTCCATGAAACCTTCATCCGGGCACCGATCGCACTCGAGCAAGAATAGAGAATTGACGGGGACTCCGATTAGAAGAACATACTCCAAAGAGAAGACGATCCGACGACTTTCAAATTTGAATAAACTTTTGATTTTCATTAAAGTTCAAGAAACCTAGACGTAAGTATGTTTGATCCATCCTATACTTGTTTTTCTTCAAGATTTTATTTTTCTTTCATTAGTTAATGGGTGATACTCATTATAAATTAATTTCAACAATATTTACTTTATTCTTATTGGGTTGATCATTATTTTGGGCCACCATGATGGGTTTGGCCATAGTCTATTTTGTACCTATAATGGATGACTATGTTCTTTATCATTTTCGTTATATTTTTATGATTTAAATATTTTTATAATTATTTTTTCTAAATACCTCTATAAATTTATTTTCCAAAACCATTTAGTTTGTATTTTTCTAATTTATATTTATTTAATTATAATTTTTTAAGTTGTTGCACTTTACAAAATAACCCAGAATTTTAGATTTTACACGGTCCATTTCACTTGTGATTTCGATCAATATTTTTTAACTAAATATTTTTTTAATTATTTTTCATGGATACATCTATTAATCTAGTTTTTAGAACTTTTGAGTTTGTATTTTTCTGATTTGTATTGATTAAGTTATGATTTTTCAAACGTGCTGGACTTTTCTGTAAAACCCAGAATTCCAGATTTTACACGGTCCACTTCACTTGGGATTTCAATCTATATTTTTAACTTAAATATTTTTCTAATTATTTTTCATAGATATCTATATCAATCTAGTTTCTAGACCCTTTAAGTTTGTATTTTTCTGATTTGTATTGATTAATTTAAGATTTTGTTACGTTGTTGGACTTTACAAAATAACCTAGAATTTCAGATTTTACACGGCCATTTCACTTGGGATTTCGATCTATATTTTTAATCTAAATATTTTTACAATTATTTTTTTTAGATATTTCTATTAATCTGATTTCTAGAACCTTTGATTTTGTATTTTTTTGATTTGTATTGATTAAGTTATGATTTTTCTAAATTGTTGGACTTTACCAAAAAACCAAAATTACAGATTTTACACGGTCCACTTTACTTGGGATTTCGATCTATATTTTTAACCTAAATATTTTTATAATTATTTTTCATAGATACCTCTATGAATTTAGTTTCCAAATTAGTTGAGTTTATATTTTTTTGATATTCATTTATTTAGTTATAATTTTTATAATATGCTGGACTTTTCTACAAAATGCAGAATTTTAGATTCTGTCCAGCCCACTTCATTAAGGGTTTCGACCTATATTTTGAATATGAATATTTTCTATTTATTTTCCTAAAACCTTCTGTGAATCTAGTTTTTAAATCCATTGAGTTTATATTTTTTTAATTAATATTTATTTAGTTATGATTTTTACAAGAAACTATATTTTCTGTGAATTACCTATTTTTTGGATTTTGGACGACTAATGGCCTTGTGAACCTTTAGTGGTTCGGTCATGACTTATTGACTATTAAACCTAGATGGTTTGACCTATACTTGTATGCATGGGGATCCCATCCATGTGTCATGGATCCCTCATAGGGTTCGGCTATGGTGTGTTAGATTGTCTTGTGATTTCCACTTATATTGTTCATCCGTGTTGATTGTGACCTTCGTGATTGTTACATGTTATTCATGGTTAACCCTAGTTCGTTCTCATGTTACCACTTTTGATGATCATGTGTTCATTTTATATTCTTATTTAAATGTTAAATACATGTTTACTTATGTCATGTAACCCTAGTACTATTCTGTTGTCATACCGTGATCATCACGTCATTTCATATAAGGGGTGCATAAGGGAACGGGGTTGAAGTATATTATATACGTTTATATTAGTTTTATCAATTAATCAGGGTTCAGTACCCTAGGGTAAAAGGCCCCAGACGTTATTATATCCTGCAGATGGGTCGATGAGACCGTTCCCAGTGCGGGAAGGAGATGGAGACCCTATATGGTTATGGGTACTAGTTGCATTTGCATCCCGTACTCACTTGCATTCATCCTCATATTCATGTCATCCTTATTATACGATTGAGATGTATACCTTGATTAAAAAAACTTGTATAGTATGATATCATACCATGCACACTGTTGTATTACTAGGCCTCGGCTCACGGTGCTACACCGATACCATTTTTAGATTTTGAGGAGTCGAGTACGTGAGATGATTTTGAGGCAAAAGACTCCGACACATTCGAGGAGATCGGCTAGGATTTGGGAGTCGATCCCACACTTTAGAAGACTTGATTTTGATTGTTCTAAACATTGGTTATTTATTTTCGCGGGCATATAAGCTTTTGATTGAGAGCATGTTCTCACCTCCTTCTCTCCACATTTAGTTGATTGATTGAATTATTTGAATTATGAATTATTTATTTTCTACATCTAGATTCTTTTTTTTATTTAGTAGGTTTTCGAATGAACCTTAGTAGTCTAATTTACCTAATTGGACCACTAGAGGACATTCATAGATCACCTGTAGGTTCGGGTACGGGTCGATCCAAGGATTTTCGGGTCGTATCTGGGTATTCGGATTCGGGGCGTGACAATATCAACCTTCAAGATATAGGCACTTTTTTCAACGAAGACTCGAGTAAAACTTCGTTGTTGATCGCCATGACGACCATCCCATGAACGCCCACAATATGAACCACGTGGCACACTTTTAGAAGACGCTGACTGTAAGGATGTTTAGCCAATACTTAGATGGGCCTATAAACCAAAAATCTGCCTTATTAGTATAGAAGAAACTGAACTGGTAGAGGAGAAAATTATTTGTATACCAAATAAAAAAAAATATATAAAGTCAAGCCTTGCATATTTTATAATGTTATTACTCTAGTATAAAAAGTAAAAAATTATAAAGTGACTATACGCTATATAAAATTATGGATCAAATGGTGTAAATCAGGATCTAACTCCAATCAAATGTTATATAGAACATTTTGGACCAATTAAATATAGTAAGAAAAACTGTTCTCACCATTTTGGAGCGCTAGTGACAAAAGGATGCAAAACACCTTCTGTAGTATACAACAATCAATTCAAGATAAGGCTTTTATACACCAACTTCATCCATAAAAAAAACTAACAATTTTTTTTTTTTTGTTGTGATTGTTGTTGGAGGAATTTTTACACAAAAAAGCATTGGATATGAGTACCCACAAAAAATTGATCAAATCCGACGATTAGAAACACCAATATGTAAGAAAATTTATTAAATCAACCCCCAAAAATCCAGTAAAGTATCCACGCATCAAACCTAATCATAACCCTAAAAACACTATAGAAGTGCAATGTTTTGTACACAAAACACTCTATTATTAAAACCCTAAACAATAAGTTTTGGCTTTTGAAATAAGAAAATCAGCTTGAAAATCTCCCTCAACCACTAATCGATGGGAAAACCACCAAAATGGTTTCGGGTTCAAGGGTTGGTATGTGAGGAGAGTGAAGATAGGTTTGGAAAGTAGAAGAATACATCATCAGATGATGTGAAGAAGATTATTTGCTTTGAGACGATGATGTTTTGATCGCATCCAACGGTTAGAAACACCAATCTATGAGAAAAATTAGAAAATCAACCCCTAACATCGTGACCTTAAGAAATAGCCAATGGTATCTAACCCAACATTAAAAGAAAACAATTGAAGAAAGAAATATAGGCCGCAATCATAAGCATGCAAATTGAGTAATTGCGACATGCAATTACCGATGCAAATGTAAAGTCAAATTCCAACAATTTGAATGGATCACATGCATTTAATCAGGAAAAAAATAATTTGAAATCCAAAAACATAACACATCAATCCATAACATATTTCATCTGAAATTAGCCATTAAAAAAACCCTAGAAACAGATCAAAATGGGATTTTAATCGAAGTAACACTAATCTCGTTGTAATCACCAAGAATCCAAGAAACCAGACACTCAATCCAAAAGACATTGTGAAAAGAACCCAAATTTGGGCTTAGAAACATGAGATGGTACTATGATGCTCTGTTTTGGCCCTCACATGAACCCAAAAAAGAGACTCCAACCACGGCGCACGCATCGAGTGGAGCCCATCCTAATATAAGGACCATGTGTTAACTGCGAGGAGATTGGTCCCATGCCTAGTTGGATCTAGATCTGGATTCTTTACAACCCAAATTTGTTTTCCAGAAACCTCGTGGTCCACGTCTATATTATAATCATGATTCAGATATGACCAACCATACCCGTTGGACCATACGCAACCCAGATCAAACAGTCAGACCATCTCTCTGAACCTGGATTTGAAACCAAAATCCAAAGCTTTTAAATCACTACTCAAGTTAATTTGTGTTATGTATGTACATTTAGTGTTGGGCAAAACATCCATACCATCAGTTTTCTCTAAGAGCATGCCACCTGGGTCATATTATGGACGGTCAGCAACATTTCTGATCGCCGGGCATCAAAGTTATTCTGTGAAATCTAAACCGAAAGAGAAAGAATCCCCGTTCTCCTTCTGCAAGACTGCAACTCTTTAAACCTGAAACTGCGAAATACACAAATGTAAGCAATCACTGAAAAAGAAGAGAAAATTTAAAAAGAAATGGTTGCACGAAATGGTTTGTTCACAACGTTTCGGTTTCTAACCAAGTTTTCACAAAAACCGCTCCCTTTCACGGTAGAGAGGCGACTGATTTCAGCTTCACTGTTCAAATCTCTTCATTAACGAATTCACAAAGTGCATGACCTAAATGGTTCAAAAGCACAAAAATTATGTGTTTAATGGTGCCCATTCGCAGAAGAGGTCTTAGGGCTTCATACGTTGCAGCTTCATCATGTGGCTTTCAAAATATTGAAAATTTTTAAAATTTTATTTTGAGATAAAAAAAACAAAGTTGAATCGTCAACCCAACATCACCTTTTGGGCCCGCAAACTTATTTACTCATCCTAGATCGCCCCCTAACTCGACAATTCTGTCGCCTGCAAATTAACAAAAACTTATTATATTTAAACGACCTACAACCTCACCTAAAAAACAAATAGAGGAAAAAATGAAGAGGAGATGTGCTGTAAAAAAACATACTTGGTAAAAGGTGGGAGTTTTAGGGATTATTTTGGCAGGAGAAGTTGGAACCTTTTCATGTTTTAAAATCTGGGTGTAACCGTTGGAATGAAGGGATTTATGTTTTTGATTCAGCTTGAAGCTTGAACGAACCCATTTGGGTTGTTTCTAACGCTTGGAACATAAACTTTGGGTTGTTGATGCTGCTTGGAGTTTGAACGAACCAATTTGGGATTCAAACCCAAGTAAAACTTTGATGACAGGGCCCTATCATCAAGGCCGATGACAGGATCAATATGAGCCATGTGGCACACTCTTAGAGGACTCTGTCCGTATGGATGTTTTTCCAATCCCTAGGTGGACCTATAAACCAAAAATCAGCTCTATTAGTGATTTCAAACCTGTCGATCTTTGCAACTCAATTTCGCCTGTCGATCTTTGCAACTCAATTTCGCCCGTCGGGCCATGCTCGGGCTGGGCTTGCCTCAGGCAAGGTTGGGCTGACCAAGCCCGTCAGCAACTCGTGCCTGGCTGCGGGCCGGACTTCACCAAAAAGTAAAAACTCGGGCCCTACCCGTGGCCCGGTCTATGGTCTGGCCGATGGGCTTGGTCACAGGCCGGGCTGTGGGCTTTTAAAGGCTTAGGTTTAGGGCTTCTTAATGCCGATGTCAAGTTTAATTTTTTTTAGATACTTTTATCCATTAGTATTATTGATAAGTTTAACAATAAAACAAAAAAATATTGAAAAAATGGCAAAATGTATTGTAGACTTTGCCTTTATAGTGGGAAAAAAAGGTCTTGATGTAACACAGTATACCCGACTCTTTGTGGTGTAGGTAGTAAAATTGTTTTACTCACCTATCATCTGGGCCCACTGACCGTATGGATGTTTAGCCCATCTGTTGGTAGACATTCTTACTAAAAATCAGCTTGTTTGATGATTTTTAGCCGTTGGTTTTAGTACTAAAAAAAAATAAATGAATCTAACAGATAGAATCATGCCTTAAAAAGTACTAAATCTAATTGCTTGAGATTACCAATCATGGTGAGTTTTAGTATGTCCATCCACCAAAGAGTAGCTAAACATCCATGCGATCAATAAGCTCAGAGGGCAACGTTGAGTAACAAAAAAAACTTCATTTATACCTTGTTACATCTTTTTCCTAGAAAATAAATGAGTCAGGATCGGGGGACAACCATTTTTTATAACTATTTTTGACAACCATTTGGTGGACCCACTTAGAAGATGAATCAATGGCTTATTTTTGACGAGAATGATCTCTATGGTGCGGAGATCATCCTCACATAAATTCAAATCATTCCGATATTCGTAGACTGGTTTAGAAGTTGAAGAATTATGGACCTTCTATTTTTACCGTGTAACTTGAAAACCACATTTGATGGGTTAGAAATTTCAAAATGGGCTGATTTTTTTGTTGGGGTGATATATATGGTGAGGAGATCATCCTCACCAAAAATCAGCCATTGATTCATCTTCTATGTGGGTCCGCCAAAATGGTTCCCCCCTAGAAGACAAATTTTTTTTCTTGTAATATCATATTTCGGGCCGAGCTCGGGCTTTATTTTGGGACCCAAGCTGTCACGCTCTGAACCCGGGTATTCAAATTCGACCCAAAAAGTCCATGGGTCGACCCCGTAACCTGAGTTTGGAGGTGATCTATGAATGATCCCCAATGGTCCACATGATGTAATTAGACCATCAAGGCTCACTCCACAAACAAAAAAACAAATCGATGTTCAATCGTTAACGGCCCTAAAATAATCCTATGCAAGATTCAGTTATAAGGGGATATTTAAGTACGTTCTCTAATTGTCAAATCATGTCCGATTGATTCAATTAAATAATAGGGTTATATTCACCTATGTCCAATTATGTAATCATGATCAAGTTAATGAATCCACTAAGGTTAAGCAAAAAAGGGTCAACACAGATCAAGAAGTCCACAGAGTTAAATTAGGTCAATTAAGTCAAGAGAATCAAAAGAAAGTTGAATCGATCGACCGGGTGTCATAAGGTTAACCACAAGTCTATTTGAGGTGTTAAAATCAGTAATAAGCATATCCATTACAGAAAATGGACAATTAAATCAACTAAGTATGGGGAAAAAATGGTGAGAACATGCTCTGAATCAAAGACATACATGCCCGAAAAATAAATAACTAATGTCTTAAAATGATCAATAAAGTCTCTTTCAAAGTGTGGGATCGATTCCCAAATCCTCGCCGGTCTCCTCAAGTATACCGGAGTCATCCATCTCAAAATCCTCCAACGCACCTGGCTCCTCAAAATCTGAAATGATATCGATCGGTGTAACACCTTGAGCTGAGGCCCAGTAATATAACAGTGTGTATGGTATGATATCATACTATACGAGATTTTAATCAAGACATGCATCTCAATCATATAATAGGGATGGCATAAAAGTGAAGGTGAGTGCAGGATGCACATGTAACTAGTACCCATAACCACATAAGGTCTCCATCTCCTTCCCGCACTAGGAGCGGTCTCATCGACCCATCTGCAGGATATAATAACATCTGGGGCCTTTCACCCTAGGGTACCGAATCCTAATTAATTGATAAAATCAATATAAACGTATATAATATACTTCAACCCCGTTCCCTTATGCACCCCCTATATGAAATGACGTAATGATCATAGTATGACAATAATATGACACTAGGGTTACATGACATAAACACATTTATTTAACATTTAATAAGAATAAAAAAAAATGAACACATTAACATCAAAAAAAGTAATGATATGGATAGAACTAAAATTAAATAACATTAATAACATGTAAACAATCATCAAATATCACGACTAAGACGAATAGACAATACTAGTAGGAACCATAAGAGAATCCAACACTCTATGGTCGAACCCTATGAGGGATCCATGATACAAGGTCGAACCCTAAAGAGGGATCCAAGACACTTGGTCGAACCTTATGAGGGATCCAAGACACATGGGTGGAATTCCCATGCACACAAGTCTAAGTCAAACAACAAAATTAGAACCTTAATAGTTAATAATCATGACCTACTAATAATTAATAGGTTTTTTTACAAAAAAATGTACTGCCTTGTAAAATCATAACTAAATAAATATTAATTAAAAAAATATAAACTCAATAGATTTAAAAACTAGACTCACAGAGGTTTTTAGGAAAAATAAATAGAAAAATATTGAGATTTAAATTATGGGTCGAAACCCTTAATGAAGTGAGCTGGACAGAATCTAAAATTTTAGATTTTACAGAAAAGTCCCACACATTTGAAAAATCATAACTTAATCACTATAAATCAGACAAATACAAACTCAAAGGTTCTAGAAACTAGATTGACATAGGTATTTATGAAAAATAATTAGAAAAATATTTAGGTTACAAATATATATCGAAATCCCAAGTGAAGTGGACCATGCAAAATCTAGAATTCTAGGTTTTACAGAAAAGTCCAGCATGTTTGAAAAATCATAACTTAATAAATATAAATCAAAAAAATATAAACTCAAAGGTTCTAGAAACTAGATTGATAGATCTAGAAAAAATAATTAAAAAATATTTAGATTAAAAATATAGATCGAAATCCCAAGTGAAGTGGACCATATAAAATCTAGAATTCTGGTTTTGTTTTGGTAAAGTCCAACAACATAGAAAATTATACCTTAATCAATACAAATCAAAAAAATACAAACTCAAATGTTATAGAAACTAAATTGATAGAGGTATCTAGAAAAATAATTATAAAAATATTTAGATTAAAAATATGGATCAAAATTTCAAGTAAAGTGGACCATGTAAAATCTAGAATTCTGGTTTTTCTGGTAAAGTCTAACAACTTAGAAAAATCATAATTAAATAAATATAAATCTAAAAAATACAAACTAAACGGTTTTGAAAAATAAATTTATAGAGGTATTTAAGAAAAATAATTATAAAAATATTAAAATCATAAAATTACAACGAAAATGATAAAGTACATAGTCATCCGTTATAGGTACAAAAGAGACTATTGCCAAACCCATCATAGTGGCCCAAAATAAAGATCAACCCATCATGGTTTATAATGAGTATCAACCATTATCTAATGAAAAAAAAATAAGTATAGGATGGATCAAACACACTTACCTTAAGGTTTCTTGAACTTTAATAAAGAATTCTTGAATCACTTGAAAAGTCTCTCATTTATTGATCTTTTGTTCCCAAAGTGATATATGTTTATAAGAGAAGGGAGATGAACACTATCCTAGGGTTTGGTGATGATTGGAGAAGAAGAGGTGGTGTTAATAGTGAAAAAGTGTAAATGAAGGCTTGATTTTTAGGTTAAAGATTAAGTGTAGAGAATAATGGAGGAAGAGAGCTTAAATAAAATAGAAGGTAATGAAGGAATAGGTCTCATAAGGATTAGGGTTAAGTGATTTTCGTAACTCTCCTAAGGTTGACTTTTTCAACCCTCTAAAACTTATATTTTAGGCTAATTATGATTTAAAAATGGGCCCAAGGCCCATATGTATCAATTAAGCCTCATTTAAGATTATTTATAAGCCCAAAAAGCCTCTAAAACATAAAATAATATTACAAAATATTAGGTACATAATTATTAATATAATATAACCTATGTAGCTTAATAATAAAGTCTCACCACATACATCTCTCAGTTAGGGTACACCCCAATTATGGTTTGAGCACCTACCTCACTAAATGGTCCAAAACTTAACCTACACTTAAAGTTAGGTTCCATAACTTGGTGGACCTCTCTTAGGGTTTAACTAAAATATGACTAATGGTTCAAACACACACAATGATCAACACAATGCAATAAACAAGTAAATATTCGAAATGCTCTAAATACGATAAAAATTAAAAATAAGCTATACCGGGGCCTAGATGACTCTAGTGACCTAAACCAATTAAGCATAAGAGTTTATTATGGTTTCAAGTAATCATCTATAAGGTTAAGTAAACAAGTCAACCTTAGTCAAATCTCATAAAAAGTCAAAAATACCTTTAAAAAGTTGAGGGTATTACACAAGCCCAACCCATCTAATTCATGGGCCAAACTGGGTCGGGCTTATCATCGGGCCAAGCTGGGCTGTGGGCCTCAGGCCAAATTGCCACCTCTAGATAGAAGTGAAAGTAGGTTTCTTTCTGCGTCGTTGGTTACGGAAACCCTAGAATCAACAAGATTTGTAATTTTTATCCGATTATCCTGCAAAATTGACAAATTTGTATAGGGATTCGTGTCGGATGTCGATCCGCACTCGGGGTTAGGGTAGCATACTGACGAAAACGAAAATTAACGGAAAGTACTATAGAAATAATGGAGAGGTGAGAAGGATAATTTGGTGATTTAAAAAAAACCAATTTGAGAGGTTTATCACAATCAAGGATGACAATATTAATCAGAGAAAATTGAAAAATTGCAAATAACTTCAATCAAATTTTTATTCATTGATCCAAAAAAGAAAAAATACTACAATGCTTTGAATTTATAAAGGAAATAACAAGAAATAAAAGAAGTTGAAATGAAACTAAGCAAAAACTTAGAGAGAGAAAGAGTGTAAAGAGAGAAAATGACTAGAAGGATCTAGAGAGAGAGAACTAGAGAGAGAAAAAATTGGAGACGATGAAAGGAGAGAGAAAGTAGAATGAAATGGAGAACAATAGAGAGAGAAGTCTAGAGAGAAGAGAAAAAGTGGGAAAGGTTAGAGAGAGAAGAGACTAGAGAGAGAAAAGCTTACCACCAAAATGGGAGGAAGAGATAGGTGGTGTCCATTCCGTGGTGTGGCTTGCAGTTCATGTCGGTTGGAGATATGCTGGAAGGCCACCAGTTGTAGAGTTGTTGGGCAGCAATGGAGAGGATCAACCAACGGACAGCACCACCAATAAGATCGTGGTGGTGCACCACCGTGAAGACAGTGGTTGTAGCAAAGAAGAAGCCACGAAGGCTCTTGGAGGTGTGGAGGACCGAATGATGGGGGCGCTGGTTGCTGGCGCTGGACAGTGAAAGGAGGAGGGCGAAGCAGAAGGTGGAGAAGGGGTTGCTGGCCGTTGATGGGGGCGGTACACCAGCAACGTGGTGGATGTGCAGTAGCTTGGAATCCTCTCCAAGGCGTTAACAGCATGGGAGAACGGCCTGGACTCTCACCAGCAGGTTGCAGGCTTTTAAAGGTTGCTGGTGCTTGACGTTGCAAGAAGGGAGAGGACCTGTGCTGTATTTTTCGACAGGTGTGGAGAGAACTGAAGAGCTCGCCGGAGAAGACGAACCAGTCCGGCGAGCTGCTGTGAAAGGAGTTGCAGGTCTGCAACTCCTCTGATGATGGAGTTGCAGACGGTGGAGGGATGGAGGACGGATCTGCAGATGCAAATCTGTTTAGTAGGCCAACCTTCGAGCTGTTGGTTTGTGCGGCACCTAACAGCACTTGGGGACCGGTGTTGCTGCCTGCAACACCGTTCTTGATGAGCAGTGGTGTGTAGCTGCAAGGAGATGTCTCCTTAACAATGGTGAAGCTGCTGGTTGTGAGGCGCACAGTCCACTAGCGTTGAGGGAGAGAGACAGAGGTCGTCAAGAGATGGAGAATGGGAGAGGGGTGTGATGACGGTTTGGGGAAAACGTGAAGAAGGGAAGGAAAGAGAGGGAGATGGATCGTTTTTTTTTTTTTTTTAACGTGGGGAGAGGAGAGATGGAGAGGAAAACAAGAAGACTAGAGGGGCAGTCAAGAGAGAGGTACGTGGAGCAGTGCACCTGCTGTGGTAGTGGCCGGAGTTGCAAGCTGCAACTCCAGTGGAAGATGGTGAAGAAGATGACGAAGAAGAAGAACGAAAAGAAGGAAAAGAAGGAGAAGAAGAAGGGGAAAACTTCGGGGAACTAGTTTGGGAAAGAGAGGAAGATATTGGAGGGGATTAGGGTTCGAACGAACCCCTATCCTTCTCCTTTTAAAGCTCCCTATTTCCTTTAATGGAAATAGGGTATTTTTTGAAAATAAAAAATATGAAAATATATATATATATATATATTTTAAAGTAAAACATTACTTTTCTATGGGGAATCTCCCCATTTAGTGGACCCCCCATTTTTTAAAAATTTAATTAAAATTATTTTGAAATTCACGGGGTCCACTAACTGGTCGGACAGCGGGTCGATGATGATGGGCCCGGCTACTGGCCCACATGGATTGATGATGTCCATCGTCTCACAAGATGATATGACAGACAGTCTGATGGCAATCGGATGGATGGTGACTTGATTGGGACCCAGATTGGTAGATCGATGGATCTAGAGAGATCCAACGGTCCAATTGTAGATCCAACGGTCCGATGGAAGATCCAACGGTCAAAAAGCTAAGGGAGATGAAATAGAGCCGATGAGCAGGAGTTCTGGGGTTCGGTCAGTAGATTCGAGGACCGAGAGATGAAGAGAGAGAGAATACGGAGAGATGAGAGAGAAAGTATTAGAAAATAGAGAGAAAAGCACTGGTGGAGGGTCTAGAACCCTGGTCTTCACTGTGACCATCCTCACGCTTCTCCAGTAAAGTAGACTATCATTCCTTGCTGACTCATGTGGCTTTAAACGCTTTGGTCCATCTTTTGGTCATTGGCTCTCCTACTCTCTTCGTTCTTTGGGCCGGCCTTTTGGTCCTCTTATTCAGCCCATATTTGGCCCATATCTTCTAGTCATAGCATGTGGGCTCTTTAAGCTTTGATAATGGGCTTTCCTGATCGATAGGGGCTCGCAAGTCTCGAGAATTGTCCCATCGGGGTTTCCTGCGACAGAAGAAGCGCGTAATGAGACTCTATCAGAATGACTACATGTCTAGACTTCCGAAAATGTGTTTAATGCATGCAAATATACCATTTCGTACAGAAAAGTGTGTTCTACGCAACACAAGAGACTCTTATGTAGAAAAGTAGATAAATAGAATATTTTAACGTAGGAGAATGCAATAACGCTAAAAGGATAATTGCTTAAAATAAGCACTTTTGAGCGAATATCAAGAAGTGTATTAAAAGTAGGAGCTAGGGGATATTTTGGGGAAAAAATGAAAAAATCAGAGATAAAATAGGAAAAAAAGTAAGTATAGAAGATAAGGACCACACATTTTTTCTCTTTCCCATGTAAGACTAAATTTCCACTCACATTTACAAAAAGAAAAATAAAGCTCAAGGGACCACGCTTTTTTTTTTTTTTTTTTTCTGACTAATAGTGTTCGTGTGCTCAGGAAAAATCTAGTATGCAACTGTTTGCACACTCAAAAGTATGCAAACATTGTATCCACCATTGAATGCTCCTTGAAAACGTGTTTTTAATTTATAAATTTTTTTTTTTTTGAAAATATTGAAATAACACATTTTTCAAGGGACATCCAACAGTACTAAAAGTATGCAAACAGTTGCATACTAGATTTGTTCGAGTGCTCAGCTGTGGATGTCAAGAATCCAACTGTGGTTATTAGCGCTGAGCGGGTATCACTTTTTTCACTTTCGGTGGCGCTGACAACCACCGTTGGATTCGTGAAATTGATAGCGGAGCCTGCCGAGCGGGGTCACAAAAAGAGGTGTGTGTGTTTGGGTGGTGGTGTGTGTTTGACCATATCTTTGTTGACTTTTGACTTTGGATGGGCGCTAGAGTGCTTGTAGCAACTCACTTGCTAATACATATGGTCACAAGATCTGGATTATTATCATTCATTGCTAATACATATTGAGACTCCTTTGTAAAACAGTGATCGCAGGAGAGACAGAGCCGAGCTAGATAAGGCCACATCTCAAAGAGAATCATGTGAATATACTGAATGGATACTAGATGATTAAAACTTTGCTAACAGACGTTGATGAGAGGCTACAGTATCAGCCACGTGGTATACTCTTAGAGATCACTGACCATATGAATTTTTGACCCATCCCTAGGTTACATACCAAATTCAGCCTGATTAGTGATTTTTAGGCATTGGATTGGAATCGTTTTCATGGGTTGATTTTTAAGTCTGGAATTTGAGCTAAATCAATATGGGATTCAGTTGTCGAGAGAATTCGTAGAAGGCTTGCAAGTTGGAAAGGAAAGTATTTGTCAAAAGGGGGGAAATTGGTCCTGATCAAAAGCACGATGTCTAGTATCCCTGTTTACTCTCTTTCCCTATTCACTATCCCGGTCTCTGTTGAAAAAACTATTGAAAAGTTGATGAGGGATTTCCTTTGGGACGATAGAGGTGGATCCCCAAGATATCACATTGTAAACTGGTCTCAAGTTTGTCAATCCAAGAAGAGGGGGGGGGGGGTCTAGGCATTAGAAGAATTGGCTTAATGAATGTAGCTCTCTTGGGCAAGTGGATCTGGAGATTTGGAAAAGAGAGATGTAGTCTATGGCTGCGAGTGATAATAGGTAGATTTGGAGAGGAGGACGGGGGTTGGACTTCATTGGACTCTAGACTTCCCTACAGGTGTGGAGTTTCGAAGGGGATTCTTAAGGCAAATGAGAGAGTCTTGGCAGGCACAAGTCTAACATTAGGAAATGGGTCTAGAATCAGATTCTGAGAGGATGTGTGGTGTGGTGATTCATGTCTTAAGGAAACATATCCTCGTTTGTATTTACTCTCTCAGAGGAAAGGACAATTCGTCTCCTCATTCTGGGTTGGGTCTGATCAGGGTGGTTCTTGAGACCTTGGTCTTAGGAGAAACCTTTTTGTATGGGAGAGTGATCGACTTGATTCTCTATTTGATAGGCTGAGGGGTCACATGGTCATACACATAGAGGAGGACAGCCTGCATTGAGCCTACGCAAAGTCGGGGTGTTTTTCAGTTAGTTCCTTTTATGATCACTTATCCCTCACTTCTCATCGGCACCTTCTCTTATGCCCATATGTTTGGAAACCTTTCATTCCTCTGAAAATCCGTCTCTTTGCTTGAGTCGCTCACCACAATGAACTGCTCACTATTGACAACTTAATTGCTAGAAAGTGGGTTCTAGTTAATTTTTGTGTAATGTGTAAGTACAATGGTGAATCTACAAATCATCTTCTGGTGCATTGTGACTTTGCCACACGGTTGTGGTCATATATTTTTGGACAGGTTGGGCTCCCATGGGTATTGTCACAGACTATTGGAGCTTTGATATGTGAGTGGCCCAAGCTTGCTCATTCGGGCAGAAAGAAAATTCTTTGGAGAATGGTGCCGTATGCGAATATCTGGGGCATTTGGTCGGAGAGAAATAGAAGAACATTTAGAGGCAAGGAAAACACCATACAAGAGATTATCATTAACATTAAGGCACTCCTCTTCTCTTGGGGATCTACTTATCAGGAGATGAGAGATGTCTCCTTTAGCGATATGGTGTTCGGGTTTGATACCATTATGGGGAGAGAGTAGTTTGATATTCGCTTAAAAGTGCGTATTTTTCACTGTTATCTTCTAAGCGTTTTCACACTCTCCTACGTTAAAATGCTCTATTTATCTACTTTTCTACGTAAGAGTATCTTTTGTTGCATAGAACACACTTTTCTGGACGACATGGTATATTTGCATGCATTAAACACATTTTTGGAAGTCTAGACATTGAGTCATTCTGATAAAGTCTCATTACGCGCTTCTTCTGTCGCAGGAAACCCCGATGGGACAATTCTCGAGACTTGCGAGCCCACATCGATCAGGAAAGCCCATTATTAAAGCTTAAAGAGCCCACATGCTATGACTAGAAGATATGGGCCAAATATGGGCTGAATAAGAAGACAAAAAAGTCGGCCTAAAGAACGAAGAGAGCAGGAGAGCCAATGACCAAGAGACGGACCAGAGTGTTTAAAGCCACATGAGTCAGCAAAAAATGATAGTCTACTCTACTGGAAAAGCGTGAGGATGGATACAGTGAAGACCAGGGTTCCAGACCCTCTGCCAATACTTTTATCTCCATTTTCTGATATTTTCTCTCTCATCTCTCCTTATTCTCTCTCTCTTCATCTCTCGATCCTCGAATCTACTGACCTAACCCCGAAACTCCTGCCCATTGGCTCTGTCTCATCTCCCTTAGCTTTCTGACCGTTGGATCTTCAATCGGACCGTTGGATCTTCCACTGGACCGTTGGATCTCTCTAGATTTGTCGATCTACCAATCTGGGTCCCAATCAAGTCACCATCCATCCAATCGCCATCAGACTGTCTGTCACATCATCTTGTGAGACAATGGACATCATCAATCTATGTGGGCCAGTAGCCGGGCCCATCATCATCGACCCGCTGTCCGACCAGTTAGTGGACCCCGTGAATTTCAAAATAATTTTAATTAAATTTTAAAAAATGGGGGGTCCACTAAATGGAGAAATTCCACAAAGAAAAGTAGTGTTTTACTTAAATATATATATATATATATATATATATATATATATAATATATATATATATATATATATTTTTATTTAAAAAATTCTCTAATTTCTATTAATGAAAACTAGGGAACTTTAAAAGGGGAAGGAGAAGGGTTCTTTGGAACCCTAATCCCCCTCTAATCCCTTCAATCCTTCCCCAAAAACCCCTTCCCCACGTTTTCCCTTCTTCTTTGGCCCATCTTCTTCCTCCTTTCTTCTTCATCTTCTTCGTCTTCTTCCCCCATCCTTCGTCGGAGTTGCAGGTTTGCAACTCCGGACGTTTTTCGCCTCCTTCTTCTCTTCTTCTGCTTCTGCTCTCTTCTTCTCCTTCACATCTTGTTGCTACCCACGCTGCTGTCTGGCCTGCAACAACCTGCAATGCTTAAACCCCACCACCGTCTTCTCCAACCAAACTACTACCGGAGTTGTAGGTTGCAACTCCAGCCAACTGTTGCCGCACCTCCACCTTCATCTGTTTCTCATCTTCTCACCTCCCTTTGTTCTCAAAAGAGATCCCTGCACGGTCCCCTCCCCCTTGGCTTCCTTCTTCTCTTTCATCTTTCTCTTCTTCTCCCGCGAGATACGCCGACGAGCCCACTCCGGAGGACTGGTTCTTCTTCTACAATCATCTCCATGCCATCCCCTTCACATCCGTCTCCACCACCACATTCACCACTGCTGGACCAACCAGCAAGGCATCACGCACAGGGGCAAACCTATTTGCAACCATACCAGCAACACTACCTAAAAGCACCGCCCGTGCACCACCATTAGACCTGCAACTTGCAGGTGCGCCTCCATCAATCAACTCCGGCCGCCTGCACACCCTGTCCACCACCGTGTGCACCTCCCCTTTGCACGCCTGAACCAGCACAAGCTCCACCACGCGTGCTGCCACCACCAAGAAATCGGTCAACTCTCCCTCATCTTCACCGTTGCTCCATCACCACTCCGCCTCGCTGCAAAAGTGCCACCATCTCCACACTAACCAGCGAGAAAGAGCAGCTCTCTCTCCTCTCTCCCCCTCTCACTAATCTCTCCAAGGTTGCCCTCCATTGGAGCACGCCCAGTGTCGTTCCAAGACATGCTGCCCACATCCCAGCTACCGTCCTCCATTATATCCGACGAGCGACTTGGCTGCTCCTCCCGCCCGACTCCTTCTCAAAAGTCCACCACTTCATCAAGAAAGCACCACCATCTCCCAAGTGCACCACGAACCTCGGCCAAAGTTTGACTCATGGCCGAACAACAAGCATTCTTCATCATGGCCTGATTAATTCTCGATAAGTACGAGAAGGTGAGCTCTTTCTCTCTCTTTCTCTCTCATGTTCTCTCTCTTATTATCTCTTTCTCTCTCTATTTCTCACTTTCTCTCTCTACCTACTTTCTCTCTCATTTATAATTCTCTCTCTAGTTTCTAAAATTCTCTCTCTAGTTTATTCTATTTTTTTATGCTTTATAATTTAGTTATTTTGGTTTGCCTTTCATTGTAAGAGACATGTTCGATTGAATGAAGTTGAATTAAGTTGATTGAGTTACATTCTCTGTAAATTTCCCATCATTTTATGTTCATTATTGCGCTAATCCGACTAATCCCGAGTGTGGATCGACATCCGACAAGCCACTATACAGTCTGCATTTTTGCAGGAATTTCAGTGAATCGGATAATTACAAAATTTAGTTGAAACGCGGGTCGTTCTCTCAACGACAGAAAAACCTTACTTTCATAGTTCTTCTTTGTTGTGCCCTTTGGATGTGTTTCTTTTTGCTTTCTTTGTCTTCTCTTTTCTTATTCTTGTTTTTTTCGAGATCCTCTTGATCTCCTTTAATGCATTCGACTTATCAAAAAAAAATTTACGGTCCACCTAGGGATGGGCCAAACCTCCATGCCGTCAGTTGTCTCTAAGAGTCTTCCATTTGGCTCATTTGTTATTAAAATGCTATACATCCAACGACTAAAACTTCTGTTATTAAAATGCTGAATCCAACAGCTAGAAATCATAGATCAAACTGATTTTTGATGTGTAGATCCATCAAGGACTCAACCAAACATCCAAAAGGTCAATCGGCCATTAAGCGTATTTCGTCTGGCATTTTTGGGAGGGGGACTCTAGGGACATCAGACGCCATGAGATATAAAGAGAAAATATATGTTGTCCCCCAGTGACTTCCAATTTGAAGTCTGCCCCTCCCAAAAATGCGATATGGAGCTCACTTTAGGGCCCACTGACCTTGGATGCTTGGTTCACGTCTTGGTGGATCTGCATACCAAATATTGATCAATGATTTCTAACAGTTATAAATTAAAATGTAGAAAACAATGCTCAAATCCAATGGCCAAACATTATGCTAATGCTAAATCCAATGGATAGAAATCATCGATTAAACTGATTTTTGATGTGTAGATCCATAAAGAAGTGAACCAAACATCCAAAAAGTCAATGGGCCCTAAATCCTAGTCCACCTGGCATTTTGGGAGGGCGACATCAAACTTGGACTCTAAACTTAACTTTCTCCGGTGATGTTTTTTTTGCTCTCTTTTTGGCTTTGTGTAAGCCTCGAGTGAAAAAGTTGAACGGTAGTGAGAAAATCTTGAGGATGAGAACTGTCCCATGTTTGAAGTTTTCCCCTCTGATAATGCCATGTGGCTTCCTTCTTTGGGCCCAATGACCCATGCAAAACTTTTATGATAGGGCCCTGTCATCAAGGCCGATGACAGAGTGCAATATGAGCCATGTGGCATACTCTTAAAGGACTCTGACCATATGGATGTTTGGCCAATCCTTATATGGACTTACAAACCAAAATTCAGCTTGATTAGTCATTTTAAACCTTTGGATCTTTGTACCTAAAATAATGGTCAATAATGCTCAAATTTCCCACGGTTAAAATCAACCCATGAAAACACTTTCAATCCAACACCTATAAATCACGAATCAGGCTGATTTTGGTTTATAGGTCCATCTAATGATTGTCCAAACATCCATAAGGTCAGAGTCCTCTAAGAGTGTGCCATGTGGCTCATATTGTACCCTGTCATCAGCCTTGATGACAGGCTCTGTCATCAAAGTTTTACTCCATGTTTGATGGTACTATTAAAATACATTGTAATAAGTTGTGTAAGATACACCATGTCATTATTGGTGTATCTCGTCACAGATTCTCTCAGGTTGAAGACCCATTGCCAATATTAAGAAGATTAAGATAATATCTAATACCAATTAGAAATCTATCAATTAGAATTATTGATGAACTTTGATGATTACATTGACCCTAAATAGGGGTTTATATAAAATAACAAAGTCTAAAGATACTAATCTTAACCAATCTAATCTAGCTAATATCCCAATTGATAGATATCTTATTGATATTAGATATTATCCTAATATTCCTGATCTTGACAACTCCCAGTAACAACTGGGAGAATCTATGATGAGATACACCAATAATGACATGGTGCATCTCACACAACTTATTACAATGTATTCTCTAATAGTTTGGCCCACTCTTGGTAGATCAGCACACCAAAACTCAGCTTAATTGGTGGTTTTTAGCCATTGGATTTGATCATTTTTTATGGTGCTGTTATAGCTACTGGCCGGTAAGTAGATCCTAGCAGTGGATGCGGCAAAGATCCATAGGTATGTGGGCTGAAAAAGTTCAACACATGGCATTTTGGAAGGGGTAGCAAACGTCAAACATGGAGCGTTTCTAATCATCAAATTTTTGTTTATATTTTCCAATGGTCGATGGGTAAAATTTTGAAAAAAATCGATGGCATAATGGAGGTTTCATTGTTATTTTTTTAACACCCCTTGTATCCATTCACATGGCATTCAGGATGCATTATCTTCTGGTCTCTAAGTTTTCTTTTCTTTTATCATCGGTGTTTACGCAGAAAATGGCGGACGCCTTTGTGAGCGTTCTTCTTGATAGAATAGAGACCTTGATGGTACACCAATTTTCACTATTGCGAGGAGTGGAAGATGAAGTCCGTAATTTGAGGTATGAGCTGGAGAGCATGCTAGTCTTCCTAAAGAAAGCAGAAGCAAGGGGAGGGAGTAATGAAGGAGTGAAAGCTTTGGTGAAAGAAGTGAGAGATATAGCTTTCCATACTGAAGATGTTCTTGATGAGTTTGCGCTTCTCATAGCACAAAAGAATCAACATGGATTCTTTGATTTTCTACTGGAACCCATTAACTTAATCAGGGAATTTAATCGACGCCATCAAATAGCCACTCAAATACAAGAAATTCAAACAAGGGTTTACAAAAGAAAAGAGAGAAGTGAAACATATCATTTGGATTTTAATTGTTCTGATGAAGGCACAAATTCCGGTACTAGGGTCAATGAATGTTATGATCCTCGAGTGGCTTCCTACTACATTGAGGAATCTGAAATTGTGGGCTTGGACCAGATGAGAAATGAATTGGTGCAGTGGTTAGTGGAGGAAGATTCAAGGCGTACAGTGATGGCTATGGTTGGTATGGGTGGATTTGGGAAGACGACGCTCGTCAAGAAAGTTTATGATGACCAAAGGGTGGGACAACACTTCTCATGTCGTGCTTGGATCCCTGTATCAAAGTCATTTAGAGTCAAAGAAGTCTTAAAGAAAACGATAAAGCAATTCCCTGCCTTCCAAGACATCCCGAACAACAAAGCGATCGACAATATGGATGTGGTCCATTTAATTGAAGAAATGAGGGAGTATTTAGGGGAACGGAGGTACGTGATCATTTTTTATGATGTTTGGACTATTGATTTATGGTAATCGCTTCTACGGCAATGCATGACGAGGGGATAGGCTGCTTAACATCCCTACAAAATCTATCGGTGATAAGGGCGGCAGATGGGAGCAATCACATGATTAGAGAGTTGGGAAAGTTGACCCAACCAAGGAAGCTGGGTATTATAACTGAAAACGGAGATGATGCCATGTATTTAGGCGCCTCTATTGATAAAATGAATGACCTCCGTTCGTTGAAGGTGTTCTTAGCAAGAGGCATGCTGGGAGTTTGTCGTTATTCTTTACAATCAATATCGCATCCACCCAAGCTTCTTCAACGTTTATATTTGAAGGGGCCTTTAACGGAATTGCCAGACTGGATTCGCTTACTTATAAATCACCTGGTCAAGTTAAATTTAATAAACTCAGAGTTAAATGATGACCCCATTAGAGTGCTTCAAGGTTTACCTAATTTGGTAGTAGTCAATCTTGATGGGGCATATAGCGGAGAGCAGTTATTTTTTGGGCAAGGATTTCAAAGTCTTCGGATATTGGGTCTCAAATCTCTTCCAAGGTTGAATTTGGTAACAGTGGAAGAAGGTGCAAAATGCTGTCCTTCAAATGTTAAGGATTGAAAGGTGTCCACATTTAAAGAAGCTCCCTACAGGCATCAAACACCTCAGAAATCTTAACCGTCTTGATTTGCATTATATGTCTAATGCATTGGAGAGGACGTTGCTATGTTGGGATGGCGAAGACCTTCGCCAGTGAGAATGTCAAACATATACCTTTCGTCTCTTTTCATAATTCAATTGGCGGAAAAGAAGTATCTTATTCTATAACGCAGTTTCTTTTAACTGAGGCCCGTTTGTTAAATGAAGATTTAGATTCATCTCATTTGACGCCCTCTGCCACACAGTCCTTGGAGATTCATCCCGGTGAGTTTTTTTCATTGCTTTCATCTTTCTTCTAATATTCTTCTTTTTTCCTTTCTCATAATTGCATACCTTATTTATTATTACTAGGGTGGGTGGGGGGCAGCACGTGCATTGCACGTGAGTGATTGTAGGGCCCTCATAAACGTTGATGACAAACCATATATAGTTAGGGCTGCAACTCGGGCTCGTTGGATTAGAATCTTTTTCATGATTTATTTTTAACGGTGGATTTTGAGCATTCATGTCCAAAGGTTAGAAGTCGCTAATCAGGCTGATATTTGGGCCAAACATCCATACGGTCAGTAGTCTCTAAGAGTATGCCACGTGGCTCACACTGTAATGTTGATGATGGACCGAGTCATCTAAGTTCTCATCTGTGAGTGTCTTGTGATTCATAAATGTTGATATGTACCTCACTCATCAAAATTCTGCTCGGTGAGTGTCTTGTGATGCCCATGTGAGGAGGCGTGCCCCAAGCCCCCAACCCAGGTTGTATGGCCCATATCTTGGTGGACCTACACAACAAAAATCAACATGATAGCTGATTTCTAGCCGCTCAATTAATTTGAGCACTTTTTGGCTTCATGAACAGGCATGTTGGTTGGTTCGAAGTCCATATTGAAAGAGTACTCAAATCCAATATATTAAAATCAAAGAGTGTGCCACATTTCAATTTAAGAGATTTGTATCAAAATTTTGATATAGAATTCTGTATCAGAGTTTTTCTCTACGTGTACGGTGTACCCACAATTGGATGAGTATAACTTCGCAGACCGCTGGTTCAATTTAAAAGATGCCGTTTTAACGGTTAAACGGATTGGGGGCATTATCGTTTAAACGGTCGTTAAAACGGATTGAAACGGTCAGGGGCAAAAATAGAAAAAAATAGGAAAAAACGGAATTAAACGGATTTTAATGGTTTTAACGATTTTAACGGAAAAAAAAACGGAAAAAGTGGCGCTGAAATTCAAATTTTGAAATTTGAAAAAAAAAAAAAAATGGAATTTAACGGATTTTAACGGAAATTTAACGGATTTAACGGCCGTTTTTTTCACAAAAAATTCTAAAATTAAACTGCTGTTTAAACGATTTTAACGGCCGTTAAAACAAAAAAATGGCCATTTTTTTCAAAATCGATAAAACGTGTTTAAACGGTTTTAACAAAAACGGGCTTGGGGCGTTACCGTTTAAACGACCGTTTTTAAAACCATGGTTTAGAGTACTTATCTCGTTTGTAGAATACTGTCTTCTTCTCAAGATTGATAGAAATCCATTCCCGTCAAGTAGGCTATTGATCTTGTCGGGATGAGAAGAGTATTACTCCCGTCGAATAGGTTGTTTGATCTTGCCGAGATGAGATGAACGTCGCTCCCGTCAAGTAAGCCATCTAACTTTGTCGGGATGTATTGAGCGATATTCCCATTAAGGATGATAACTAAACTTGTTGGGATGAATTGAGTGTTTATCCCATCAAGAATATTGTTGAACTTGTCGGGATGAGTAGAATATCAATCCCGTCAAGAATGTTGAGATGTGTTGAATGTCAATCCCGTCGAATATGTCGTATGAACACTACAGGAAAAATTGGATATACCGACGGAATTTTACCGACGGCCAGCGAAGTTCGTTGGTAAAAACAATTATATCGACGGCCACAAAGCAATCCGTCGGTAAAACATGCCCGCGTATATTTTGGTGGGAAAATTAGGTTTTTAGCGACGGAATTACCGACGGCCAAGTGAAAACCGTCGGTATAGGATATTTTTACCGACGGCTAATATTTGGCCGTCGGTAAAAACCTGAGATATAAAAAAAAAATAAAACCCCTTTCCCCCAAAAATCCCTCCCGCGAAAACCCTTTTTTCCATCCCCTTTTCCCTTTTCCCTCCCCTTTCCCCTTTGGCCTTTCCCTCCCCTTTCCCACCCCGTAAGCTGCTGCCTCCCGCCGCTGCCGCCTCCCGCCGCTGCCGCACTCCTCAATCGCCGCAGTCGGTGCCGTTGCAAGTGGGTTGCGCCAGTCCCCGTTGTTGCTCGGTGCTGTAACCTTCTCGCAGGTGGGTTGCGCTGCTCCCCCGTTGTTGCTCGGTACTGTAACCTTCTCATCGGTACTCCACGCTCCACGTTGGTGTTCCAAACTCTTTGCCTCTCCTCTTGTAGGTGAGTTTTATTTATATTTTTTTAAACTTGTTCTTTGATTTTGCTTAACCTAGAATATGAGCCACGAAGCATGTTCTTAGAGATTTTTGACTGCATGGATGTACGACAGCCAAATTCGACTCTGATTAGTGATTTTTAACCATGTAATTTGGGCATTATTTCGGGTTTAAAGATCCAATGGTTTGAAACCATTACTCAGGTTGATTTTTTGCCCCCATTTTGGAATACCCACATAGAAGATGAATCAATGGCTGATTTTATCCTCACGAAAATTCAAATCATTTTGATATTATATGACTGGTTTAGAAGGTGAAGAATTATGGACTGTTGATTTTTACTGTGTAACTTGAAAACCACATTTGATAGGGTTAGAAATTTTAGAATGGGCTGATTTTTGCGTAGGGGTGATGTATATGGTGAGGAGATCATCCTCACTACAAATCAGTCATTGATTATTCGATCTGGGTACGCTCCCTGGAGTCCGACCCTTTTAAATATGTATAATTTTTGCTACCAAGCCATTTAAATCTGGGTTATTTTCCCTACTAAGCCGGAAAATCATTTCCCATCAAGATAGGTGAGAATTCATTCCCACAAATTGATCCGTTTCGATCGATGACTTGGTACTGATGCCTATACAGTGTGAGGTAGGTTACATTTAAGGACCATATTTTCCTACAAAATTTGCAGCTAGTTTCCCTTGTTTTGCATGAGACCAAACATTTCAATGTAGAAGCACATAAGTTAAAATGATGGAAGCAAGCGATATCGATAATTAGTTATCATATATAACAATGCATGGTTATCTACTTTAATATCCTCATTTCTATGAGAGAATATCATATTCATCTCTATATATGCTTTTCGATCATGCTCTACCATCACTGATGATTTTGTCAAACTGTATTTTTAACTTGTATACATGCTATTTATTTTAGGTGTATTACTTTTATTGCCGTTATGTGCTCATGCTAAGAGATATAGAGGTACATTTGGAATTTCATGATTTTTCTTATATGACCTTAAGTGGTTGGTGCCCCCTTTACTTTAGCAAGGAGGTCATCTTCCTAAGTTCTACCATCGGGATCAATCAGTCACTAGATTTTAGTAATTTGGGTGTTGTTAGAAGGTCTCTAAAGACAATGAGTGTATCCATGTTTCTTCCCAAATATCGAGATACTTAGTGGTTTGGGGCCTTTTCCCACTTGGGCTGTGGGCATTTTCCCACCTAGGGCCTACATTGGCTTTAAGGTAGAGATGGGGTATATGGAAGGAGAGGAATAAAAGAGTTTTCGAGGGGAAGGAAGCTTCACACTTTGAGATTATTCTATTTTTCAAGATTCACTTTAGTTTCAATGCACTACTCAATCTTTGGAATTATTTTTTTTTTTGTTCTCAATCTTTGAGTTGTATTTGCTTTGGCTGCCTCAATTAGTGATTTCAATACTTTGCTTGCCCTTCATATTGCTACTTGAAGATCTTATGAAAGTTTTTTACCTAAGGATTCGCTTATTGGTTGAAGTATGATTTATGCATGTTGGGAATTGTTGGAATTATTTCCTTTGAATTTTGCCAATAGTAATGCTTGTACATGTGGGATGATATAAATTTGAATTGTGGACACACACACACACACATCATACATATATATGCATTAAACCTTAGATCTCCCGTTCAAGAATCACTTTGTGACAATTATGTGGCTTATCACCTATTTGGGATACATTAGTTGTAAACTATGACGTTTGGTTCTCATTTGAGACTAAATTCAAGTGAACAACTTATTTATCTTTTTAGTGATAAGGAGTAATTGTCTGCTGTTGATTCTTGAATTGTCCCTTTGGACAGTTTGGGAATGCATAATCTCTGGTACAGTCAGTAGTTAAAGTGTTTATTTCCATTTGTAGGACAGTTTCGGCGAGCATTCCTCTTGTTCTCTGGGTACATATTTAGACAAGGTGACATATTTGCCCCTTGTCTAAGTCGTGTACTTGGAGAACTATGGGGAAATGCTGCCGAAATTTTCCTTCAAAGAGAAATAATCACTTGGCTATTGAGTGTACCAGAGATTATGCATTCCTGAATGGGATAGGATCAACCCACCCTTTAGAGAGGAGATAGGAAGCATGATGCATCTGCATTTGAGTTGTGTGTGACAACCTGCTTAATTTCGGTTGAAGGTGGCGTCATTTTGAAGAAGATATGCCGATGGATAAAAGTTGGGTTGGGAAGCCAAAAAATAGCCCCGAGTATCTAAACGGAGTAGGACAATTCTTGGATTTTGCATTTTCTCGTTCAGAGTACGGAGACAAGATCAAGTGTCCATGTAGAAAATGTTGTCATGCGTTCCTGAAGGATCGACTAGAAGTATATTGGGACTTAGTATTGATTGGGATAATACCGGATTATACCGTCTGGTTGTACCATGGGGAGTATGATAATGAATATATGAGTGATGAGGCTGACGAGGGTGATGATATGCAAGGAATGTTACAAGATGCATATGGAATGGCGAACTTTGATCGTGAAGAGGAGAATGAATTGAATGAGACTGGATCGACTGAGCCAAATTCGGAAGCGGATAAATTTTATGAATTGTTAAAGGATGCCGAGACTGAACTGTACCCAGGTTGCACAAAATTTTCAAAATTATCTTTTATTGTACGGTTATTACACTTGAAGTGTCTTAACGGATGGAGTAACAAATCATTCGACATGTTGCTTGAGTTGTTAAAGGAGGCACTTCCTGTTGGTGAAACGTTGCCCAGGAATCATTATGAATCCAAAAAGATCCTTCAGGATCTTGGGATGCATTATACGAAGATAGATGCATGCCCGAATGACTGCATGCTATACTGGAAGGAGCATGAGACCGCAAATGAATGTGTCGTATGTGGTGAGTCCAGGTGGAAATCGATTACACGTCAGTCTACTGAAGATGCTTCCACTTCGTCTACAGATGATAAGAAAATACCTGCGAAGATTTTGCATTATTTTCCGTTGAAACCGAGACTTCAGAGGTTGTTTATGTGTTCAAAAACAGCCGAACACATGAGATGGCATGCCGAGGGTCGTACAAAAGATGGCGTGTTGAGGCATCCAGCAGATTCCAAGGCGTGGGAAACTTTAGACGAGAAATACCCATCTTTCGCTTCTGAACAGAGGAATGTTAGAGTTGGGATAGGGAGCGATGGCTTCACTCCTTTTAGTTATACGAGTACTCCTCACAGTACATGGCCCGTAATTATTATTCCATATAATTTGCCGCCATGGATGTGTATGAAACAAACATCTTTCATGTTGACGCTGCTTATTCCTGGCCCTAAGGCTCCTGGGAACGACATCGATGTGTACCTGCAACCATTGATCGAAGAATTGAAGAAATTATGGACAGATGGATTTCAGGCATACGATGCCTCTTTAAAACAAAATTTTTGGTGTCATGTAGGAGTCATATGGACTATTAATGACTTCCCTGCACTTGCAAACTTGTCAGGGTGGAGCACTAAGGGAAAACTTGCTTGTCCCTCATGCCACAAGGATACTTGTTCAGTCAGATTACAAGAAGGACACAAAGAATGTTACTTGGGACATCATCGATTTCTACCAACTGATCATAAATTTCGACATAATAAGAAGTCGTTTAATGGCAGAAAAGAATTAAAAAGTGCTCCAAAACCATTGACCGGTGGGGATGTGCACGACCAGTTACAGGACTACGAGCAGATAACATTTGGGAAGTCAGATAAGGATAAAACTGGGAGGAAGAGAAAGAGGGATGATTGCAATTTACCTAAGAATTGGAAAAAAAAAAGCATTTTCTTTGAATTGCCGTATTGGAAAGATCTCTTGTTGCGGCACAATTTGGATGTCATGCACATTGAAAAGAATGTGTGTGATAATGTGATCGGGACACTGTTAAATATGGAGGGTTCTAAAGACAACCTGAAGGCTCGTCTGGATATGAAATTAATGGGTATAAGGAATGAACTTCATCCCATTCCAGATGGGAGGAAACTTTTACTTCCCGCTGCATGTCATACGATGTCTTTGGTTGAGAAAAGGAAGTTCTGTCAAATCTTGAAAGATGTGAAGGTTCCAGATAGTTATTCATCAAATTTCTCACGATGTGTTCAAGTGAAGCAGTGCAAGATCTCGGGGCTCAAGAGTCACGATTGCCATGTTCTTATGTAACAATTTCTTCCACTTGCAATACGTGATAACTTACCAAAGAATGTGTGTTCAGTTTTAATTGAGTTGTCCACGTTCTTCAGGCAGTTATGTTCGAAGGTGTTGAATGTGAAAAAATTGGAGCAACTTGAATCGCAGATTGTTGTAACACTTTGCAAATTAGAAATGATCTTTCCGCCGGCATTTTTTGATATAATGGTGCACTTGCCCATTCATCTAGCTGGTGAAGCTAAGGTGGCCGGACCCGTACAATATCGGTGGATGTATCCAATTGAGAGGTACCTGCATAGGCTCAAAACATATGTTCGAAATAAAAATTATCCGGAAGGGTCAATTGCCGAAGGGTATATTTGTGAAGAATCATTGATATTTTGCTCGAGATACTTGCATGACATTGAAACGAGGTTCAACCGGCCACAACGGAATAGCGATGCTATTGATGCTGAATCACGTGGGAAGTTATCCATTTTCACAGGAATTGGTCGTGCCATAGGGAAAGCTACAACATACATGCTAAGCAACCTTGACTGGGAACAAGCTCATCTCTATGTGCTGAACAACTGCCCCGAAGTCGCTCCATTTATTAAGTAAGACTAATCATTCCAAATCTATTTTCGGTATGTATTTCATATAAATTGGTACTTATTGACGTGTTATTTATTGTACAGGGAACACAAACTAATAATCAATACCAATAATCGACGTATGGGACCTAGGGATGTTGAACTGAAACATATCAAGGAGTTTTCTTCATGGTTTAAACAACATGTACGGTTTAGATATCATACAAACACATTTATTTTTTAAGTATAATTATATATAGTTTAAATGTATTAACCTTATTTTTCAAACATGCCTAGGTCTCGCAGATGCGATTAAATGGCGAACAAGTACATGAATCTCTCGAAATGTTATCTTTGGGTCCTTCTTGGACAGTGAAATCTTTTAAGGGGTATATTGTGAAAGGGTTTAGATTTCACACAGAAGATAGAGAGAGAAAGAGAAAAACTCAAAATAGTGGAGTTTTTATAACTGCAGAGACTAATAGCTTTGCAAGCGCGAGAGACATGAACCCAACAACAGGCAATGTCGAATACTATGGCATTTTAAATGATATCCTGGAGCTACAGTATCCTGGCGAAAATCAGATCGTGTTATTTAAATGTCATTGGTATGATGTCCTGACTCATGGGGGATTCCGACAAGATGAGTATGGGTTCAACTGTGTGAATGTCAAACGAGCCTTAAATACCAATGAACCATTTATTATCTCAAATCAGGCACAACAAGTTTTTTATGTTCAAGACACCAACAATGCTGATTGGCGCGTTGTACTAAAGGCACAACCACGAGACACATACGATATGGCGTCAACTGAGGACCTAGAAGAAGAGCCTTTCCAAATAAATGAGCCCGGGTTGTACCAACAGGAACCCGACTCCAATGATGATGTCAATTGGGTTAGGGATGATGTCGACGGAGTTGTTGTTGAAGGTTATGGAGTAGATCAAGCTTTCATCAATGATGAGGATGATCCATTGTAATTTTTAATATATGTTGTAATTTTCTTTTTGTAATATGTTTGATTAATGAAATTGAGTTCTTGTACATTGATTTATTCTGTCAATATTATTCGTGCATATATGGCCTAATATTATTCGTGCAAGAATTTAGATATGCCTCGACAAAATAAAGTATCTAGGAAGACTACATCGAGAGCCCCATTGCCAGTGTCGGCCCCATCGACAATATCAGGCCCATCGTCAGCCCCATCCCCAGTGCCAGCCCCATCCCCAGTGCTAGCCCCATCCCCATCGTCAGCCCCATCCCCAGTTGCAGCTCCATCGCCAGCCTCATCACCAGCCCTACAGTTGACGCCTGGTAGCGCTGGTATGATATAAGTTGCTGATATTATTGTTTGATGTTATAAATTTTGTATACTCATTGACCTGTTTTTGTTATAATTTTTGAAACAGCTTCTACTAGCGTCCGGAGGAGAGGGCCCACACGAGGAGTGGGTCATTTTGGCATTCCATTTGGCCAAAAAATGCAAATTGAATGGAATGAAGTAGGCCAACCTGTAGGTGATGGAGCTCGTTCATTTGGACAAGTATTGGGGACGGTTGTTAGGCATTCTGGTCACGCATCGTTGCAGTTAAAGAGATGGTCTAACATTCCTGATGATGCGAAGGAGAGGATGTGGCAAAAAGTAAAGGTAGATGACATGATTTTTTAACACTACTTTTACTAATTTTGGCTTAGTTATTATCCATTTTCAATTTTAGTAAACGATGTGATTTTTAACAGTGTTGTTGCTTAACGTTTCAGAAACAAGTTGATATTAGTGATGACCACAGACCGTGGGTCATGCAGTCAATGGGAACTAAATACAGCGATTGGAGGAATGATTTGAAGAAAAATTATGATGCCATGGACACGGATGAGCTTCGATTACAGAATAAACCCATAGGCATCTCAGATGCTGATTGGGCCTCTCTAGTCATATATTGGAGTAGTGATGAGTTTCAGGTATTTTAAAAAATAAAATTTTATTAACCATTTTCTATGTCATGACAATGAATTTGTTGCAGACATTGTCAAACCAAAATAAGGCGAACCGTAGTAAGCAGACCATGAAACATACTGGGGGCACGAAGAGTTTTGCGCGCCACAGAGATGAGGAGGTGCGTATATGATTTCAATATATCACTGCTTGTTTTTTGAAGCTACTTTGACCTGTTATTGTTTAATAATTTATATGTTTTTTCTTCAAGAATAGGCTCGGAGTAGGACAGACGGTACTGTACCGAGTCGAGTTGACTTATTCTTCCGAACCCATCTTAAAAAAGACGGGTCTCCAGTTGATTCTACATCTGCTGATATCATGGTATATAAGATGTCTATTTTAAATAAAAATATAATTGTCTTCTACTAACTAATTTATTTGGAATGCAGTCCAAATTTAGAGAGCTTTCACAGAATCGAGTGTCAGAGAGTGGTGAGAGTTCTACTCCCGCACTTACAGCTGACGAGATTTATACCAGCGTGATGCCCCCAGAGCGACATGGACGGGTACGCGGCTTTGGTCTAGGCCCGACGCCGACTTCAGTCTTTGGCTCATCATCTAGCTCATCCAGTTCCAGTTATAAGGCTCTTCAAAATGAGTTCCAACAGATGCAGTCGCAAATGCAGCAGATGCAGGAGCAGATGCAGGAGCGGATGCAAAAACAGGAAGAGATGCATCGGCAAGCCCAATCCCAGATGCAGCAGCAGATGCAGGAGCAAGTGAGTAGGATGGTGCAAGAGCAGATGGTTGCGTTTTTTCGCTCCATGCAATCAGCTGACATACCGCCTCCGAGCCAAGACCAGCATCAGTCCGACGACCCGAATGATGATTAGGTACATTTATATTTATGAGATATGAATGTTGTATTTAAGGTTTATGCATTAAATACAACAATCATATAGGTTTAAGCATTTCCAAGTTTTAAGTTAAGTTAAATTTAGGACCTCGACGCCTAAATCGGGCAAACGAGGTCCGAATCTCCCAAAACCTATTATAACACTTCTATTGTGTTGAAATAAATATGCTAGAAGAAACGGAGTAAAAAATAGATGTCCGGTTAAAAATCTGTAGTCAGTTATAGGTTTAGGCATTTATAAGTTTTAAGTTAAGTCAAATTTAGGACATCGACGCCTAAATCGGGCAAACGAGGTCCGAATCTCTCGAAACCTATTATAACACTTCTATTGTGTTGAAACAAATATGCTGGAAGAAACGGGATAAAAAACAAATGTCCGGTTAGGAATCTGTAGTCAGTTATAGGTTCAGACATTTATACGTTTTAAGTTAAGTCAAATTTATGACTCCGACGTCCAAATTGGGCAAACGATGTCCGAATCTCCCAAAATTTATTACAACACTTCTATTGTGTTAAAACAAATCTGCTGGAAGAGACGGGTTAAAAAATAGATATCCGATTAGGAATGTGTAGTCAGTTATAGGTTTAGGCATTTATAGGTTTTAAGTTAAGTCAAATTTAGGACTCCGACGTCCAAATTGGGCAAACGATGTCCGAATCTCCCAAAATTTATTACAACACTTCTATTGTGTTAAAACAAATATGCTGAAAGAGACGGGATAAAAAATAGATATCCGGTTAGGAATCTGTAGTCAGTTATAGGTTTAGGCATTTATAGGTTTTAAGTTAAGTCAAATTTAGAACCTCGACGCCTAAATCGGGCAAACGAGGTCTGAATCTCCCGAAACCTGTTATAATACTTCTATTGTGTTGAACAAATATGCTGGAAGAAACAGAATAAAAAACAGATGTTCGGTTAGGAATCTGTAGTCAGTTATAGGTTTAGACATTTATAGGTTTTAAGTTAAGTCAAATTTAGGACTCCGACGTCCAAATTGGGCAAACGATGTCCGAATCTCCCAAAATTTATTACAACACTTCTATTGTGTTAAAACAAATATGCTGAAAGAGACGGGATAAAAAATAGATATCCGGTTAGGAATCTGTAGTCAGTTATAGGTTTAGGCATTTATAGGTTTTAAGTTAAGTCAAATTTAGGACTCCGACGTCCAAATTGGGCAAACGATGTCCGAATCTCCCGAAATTTATTACAACACTTCTATTGTGTTAAAACAAATATGCTGGAAGAGACGGGTTAAAAAATAAATATCCGATTAGGAATGTGTAGTCAGTTATAGGTTTAGGCATTTATAGGTTTTAAGTTAAGTCAAATTTAGAACCTCGACGCCTAAATCGGGCAAACGAGGTCCGAATCTCCCGAAACCTGTTATATTACTTCTATTGTGTTGAACAAATATGCTGGAAGAGACGGGATAAAAAATAGATGTCCGGTTAGGAATCTGTAGTCAGTTATAGGTTTAGACATTTATAGGTTTTAAGTTAAGTCAAATTTAGGACTCCGGCGTTCAAATTGGGCAAATGATGTCCGAATCTCCCAAAATTTATTACAACACTTCTATTGTGTGTAAAACAAATATGCTGGAAGAGACGGGATAAAAAATAGATATCCGGTTAGGAATCTGTAGTCAATTATAGGTTTAGGCATTTATAGGTTTTAAGTTAAGTCAAATTTAGGACTCCGACGTCCAAATTGGGCAAACGATGTCCGAATCTCCCAAAATTTATTACAACACTTCTATTGTGTTAAAACAAATATGCTGGAAGAGACGGGTTAAAAAATAGATATCCGATTAGGAATGTGTAGTCAGTTATAGGTTTAGGCATTTATAAGTTTTAAGTTAAGTCAAATTTAGAACCTCGACGCCTAAATCGGGCAAACGAGGTCCGAATCTCCCGAAACCTGTTATATTACTTCTATTCTGTTGAACAAATATGCTGGAAGAGACGGGATAAAAAACAGATATCCGGTTAGAAATTTGTAGTCAGTTATAGGTTTAGACATTTATAGGTTTTAAGTTAAGTCAAATTTAGGACTCCGACGTCCAAATTGGGCAAACGATGTCCGAATCTCTCGAAATTTATTACAACACTTCTATTGTGTTAAAACAAATATGTTGGAAGAGACGGCTTAAAAAACAGATGTCCGGTTAGGAATGTGTAGTCAGTTATAGGTTTAGGCATTTATAGATATTAAGTTAAGTCAAATTTAGGACAACGACGTCCAAATATGGCAAACGATGTTCGACTCTCCCGAATCTTGTTACAACACTTCTATTGTATTGAAACCAATATGCTGGAAGAGATCGGGTAAAACACAGATTTCCGATTAAGAATCTGTAGCCAGTTAGACATTTTAAGATTTTTAAGTTTAATTTTAATTTTTTATTTCTTTTACATTGCATTTTATATATTAATTATTTTATTTTTATTTGTTTTGCATGGCCTAGATGCTGATTGATCGTGTCTTCTACTCTTCCAGATTGCTTTTTTAAACTTTTATAACATTGTTACATTTTAAACAATCAATATTGTAGAAATTTAATTATTTAAGATATTTAATTTTTTATTTTCTTTACACTCTGTTTTGATTAAATGGACATGGAATAGGGAAATGCGGTATTATATACATTACAGGTACAGGTACAACAAATTATTAAAAAAAAAATTAAAAAAAAATTATGCAATTAAATCTTTTAGCGACGGTCAAAGACCGTCGCTGTAAGTCATATATAGCTACGGTCAGGACTCCGACCGTCGCTATATCATTTATATAGCGACGTAATATTAATATGGCCGTCGCTATATATGACTTATAGCGACGCAAAATCATGGCCGTCGCTATATAAATGATATAGCGACGGTCGTCGACCGTCGCTAAAAGGCAGACACAATATTATGCACAAATGATCTATACCGACGATCACGGCCGTCGGTAAAGCTATTTAATACCGACGGCCAGTAAACTATGTCGCTATATGTATCTTACAGCGACGAAATTTGACCCTCGGTAAATCTTTTTGACAATGGAAAATGATCTTTTTATATACCGACGGTCGCTGCCGTCGCTAGAAATGATATCTACCGACGGTTCTGACCGTCGGTAAATTAATTTTCCAATCCACGAAATGTTTGTCGCGACGGTCATTTTTGATATGGCCGTCGGTAATACCTTTTACCGACGAATTTTATAGCGACGACTAGCGACGGTCTGTCTGGTCGTTGGTATAATATTTAGCGACGTAATTTTGCCCTATACCGATGGTCTCCGGCCGTCGGTAAAAGTCTTTTTTCCTGTAGTGGAACTTGCCAGGATGAGATAATTGCCACTTATACCAAGTTGGCCGTTGGACCTTGTCGGGATAAGATAATTGCCATTCTCATCAAGATAGCCGTTTTGACATTCCCGTCAAGTAGGCCAATCATTAAAGGCTGAAGCTTCAATATGTTCTGTTAATAACTCTGCCTTGAGATGCTCACTTCTGATCATTCCAATTTGACACGTGGTGCTTCCATTAATGGAAGACGTGCGACAAGGATGGAATGGTTATGGCCTCTGATGATTTCTTCAACACATTTATTCACGCATGCTGGACAACACCACGCGTCGTTGTTTCGTATACCGCACATGTGTTGCCAATACACGTGTCACCATATCATTTGCCAAAAAATACGGTACCCACATCGCCCCTCTTTTTGAGAAGATGGAGAAGCTGTTTGTTGTATCTTTTAAAAAAGATCTTGGCCGTTGATGATATGTTGTAGGTTCCCAGCCATTGGATTCTCCACCAGTCATTCAACCATCGCCCTCCTCATTTAATGTTGTGTCCATCGTTGCTACAACAATGAGACATGTCCATACAGGCGTGAAGCCTAATGTACGGTCGTCGAATGGAATGATTGACGGGTACAATACTCGATGAGGCAGGCTGTCAAATCGTCGACTAATAGTTTTTGAATTTTGGAGCCCGGGGTTTGATACTGCCAGATATCCAGTTTGATAAATCCAGGTCCGCCTCTATAAATAGGTTCGGACTCTTCATTTTATCATTTTTAGCTTCTTTATTCTCTGATCTGTGCGATTCTGCTCTGGTTCATTTTACCTCTTCTTGTTTCAAGAATCATGAGAGGTAGGGTAGTTTTAGAAGATAGTGTAGAGGTACCAAGGCGTGAGCTTGAAGGGTCTAACCTCCTTTTGGAAGAGGAGGGAACTTCTGATTCGACGGATCGGGCCATTGACACCTATGTGGTCGAGCCTGATGAAGAACGTGAAGAAGTGAACCCTGTTGCTGACCCATCAATGGAACCAGACATTCCAGGGATGATAATCTGAATTCTCACTCATGGGAATGACCCTTACATTGTCGGTCTGAGGAGGGAATATGGAATTCCTGCCTCGATCTTCATAATGGTCGGGGCTTGTCATGGAGAGAAGACTAATCTCGGGGAGATTAGCATTACCCGTCCTTAATTAAAGTTTGGATTGTCTCTTCCTCTCTCTCCTCTTGTACGGAAAATGCTTCATTTCTACGATCGTGCTCCCGGTCAGATGAATAGCAATTTCTAGCGTCTAATGACCAAAATTGACTATATCAATGCCTCCAGCAAACATAAGATCGGTCTTCCCAAAATCAATTTTTTGTATTTTCTGAAGAGATGTCCAGATTCCAATCATCCCTTGATGTTCTGGACAGTAGCTGCTAGGGATAAAAATAGAAAGATTGTCGAGAACCTGCCAACTAGCCACAAGGGATGGCATTCTGATCCCCTCCTGGTGACGGGATCTTGGGAGTTTGATGAGCAGATGGTGGAGGGTCCCCCTAAACAAAGGGTCAGATCGAGCTTTAACCTCCGAGGTAAGTTCTTCAGTATTTCATTGTTTCCTGATTTGAAAACTTTTATACCCCGAGAACCCTAACCATGATATTTGTTGTTTGTAGATTTCGTAAGACCCCTGTTGAGGTACCCGGCGGATATTGAGGATAAAGTTAATTATATCCTCAAGAAGATCCCGTCAATAGTTAAAGTCCGGTCACTTGCCGGGCGAATTCCTCCACAGCCCCGACAACCAGCTCTTCCTGAGAATCCCTCCAAATCATCTGCTCCCAGGATCTCTATCAGGGAGGGCGAAGACAATCCCGAGGAGGCAAGCCTTGACGTACCTCTCATAAGAAAGAGGAAGCCTCAACCCGAGGTTCAGGCGTCAAGTTCTCCAGAACTCCGTAGTTCCTATTCTTCTTCTGACTCTGTGCCAATTGCTGAATATTTCAGGCATCCGAGTGGTCACTTAGAGCCAGGAACGAACTTGCCCGTCAACAAGCTAGAGTAGAAGAGGTACTTATTTGTGGTTATGTTTTCTGTTCTTCAAAGACTATTTCTGATAATCTTCTTATCTCATTGTAAATGGCGAGCAAGAAGGATCAACTGAGACGCACTGATTTCCCTCGTCTCGTGGTAGATCTTCTACGACCTAAGAAGAGGAGACTGGTGAAAGGTCTGACACCAGAACTCAATGCTTCCAGCTCCCGTCCTGCTGAGACTTCTACTCTTCCTCTACCATCACTTCCTCCAACTGTGGCTCCTCAATTGTCTCCACAGCCGATCAGCCCAAGTCCGTCGGTCTAGCGCACAGATCCTTCTACCACCCCTATTTCACCTCAAGGATTTCCGTCTCCTTTATTGAACCAAGGAGCCCAGGTTGTAACCCCGCCATCAGTGGAGATGATCCCTACTCTACCAGCAAATCTTCTGCCTATTTTCCCTTTGCCTGATCCAGTCTTTTCTTCAAATTCTCGAGTATAACTCGATTCGCCCTCTTAGCAAGTCCATTGCTTTGAGGATATCTCGGGGTGGATAACCGCTTCTTAATATTCAAAGCCTGATAGAGAGCCTTGATCTCGTTGGCATCGAATTGGGTTCCATTGTCCGTGACGATCTCTTGTGGGATGCCAAATCGACAGATGATATTTTCCCATAAGAATTTCTTAACATGCGAGGCCTGCACCTGTACCAATGGAACTGCTTCGATCCACTTTGTGAAGTAATCTGTAGCCACTAATAGGAACCTGACATTTCCTGGAGCTATCGGGAATGGTCCCATTATATCCAATCCCCATTTCGCAAATGGCCATGGACTGAACACGGGATATAATTCTTCGGCGGAGACTTTGATCAATGGAGAATATTTCTGGCATTTCTCGTATTTCTTGACAAGCAATTTGGCATCCTTCTGCATATAATGTCAAAAATAACCTTGGCTAATAGCTTTATGCGCCAAGGTGCTCGTCCCCGAGTGATTTCCGCATTCTCCTACAAGTATTTCTTAGAGAATCTATTGGAATTCACTGGGGGTAAGGCATTTGAGGAGAGGGCCTGATGCTGATTTTCTGTATAAATCTTGGCCCACCATAGTATATCTTCTCCCGAGCCTCTGAATTCTCTTCATAGCATCTCTACCGGACGTGAGGTCTCCATTCTGTAGATATCTTCAAAAATCATCCATCCAACTTACCCCAGGATCGATCTCAATCGGGGTTAAGTACATCTCAACAGGCATATGGATGCTCAGGAATTCTTGATAATCCACTGGTATGGTCCATGACTCAGTGTCTCCCAACATAGTGGACAAATAAGCCAAGGCATCAGCATGTCGATTCTCCATTCGAAGCAACTGACGAACTTCCACATGGTTAAAGTATCCAGTCAATTGTTGGACGATTTCTAAATAAGCAGCCATTCTCTCATCTCGGGCTTGATATGTCCCGGCATACTGGCTAACTACCAATTGGGAGTCAGTGTACATGGTAATATCTTTGATCCTGAGATCTAGTGCTGTTTGAAGCCCCGTGATCACTGCTTCATATTCTGCTTCGTTATTGGAGTCCACGAACCCGAGTTTAACTGATTTCTCCAATCTTGTGTTCTCGGGTGTGACTAGGACAACTCCTATCACTAATCCACTCTCATTGGCCGATCCATCAGTGAATAATCTCCAACCCGTTTTTGGATTTAACATCTCTAGTATCTCGGGAAGTAGAAGGACTTCTTTGTCCTCGCCCCCAGTGTCTGCTACATCTTGTACTGGAAAATCAGCCAAGAACTCGGCTAAGGCATGTCCCTTCTCAGACATTCGTGGTGAAAATTGTATATCATACTGAGCCAAGTAAATGGCCCATTTAGCCATTCTTCCCAATAAGTCGATTTTCCCGAATATAGATTTCAACGGATGCTCCGTGTAGACTGTGATGGTTCTTCCTTCAAAATAAGGTTTGAGATGCCTAGAGGCGTAAATCAGAGCAAGAGCAGCTTTTTCTATGGTAGCATATCTCGTTTTTGCTCCAATAAGAATCTTATTGGTGAAATATACTGGCCGTTCTTCTGAGTCGAGCTCACGGAAGAGGACGACGCTAATAGATTCATCAGTCGTAGCCAAATAAAGACCCAGAGGTTCTCCTTAGTCAGGTTTGGAATGGATTGGAGGTTGTGAGAAGTAGTGTTTAAGCTTTTGGAAAGCTTCATCACACTCTTCGGTCCAGTCAAACCTTCCATTCTTCTTTAAGAGCCTGAATAAGGTTCTGCATCTATCTGACGACCTCGCTATGAAGCAATTTAGTACAGCTATTCTCCCGGCTAACTTTTGGACTTCCTTCCTGTTCTTTGGCGAAGGCATCTCTGTTAAGGCCCTGATCTGCTCGGGATTAGCTTCGATACCTCATCTTGTAATGAGATAACCTAAGAACTTCTCCGAGGTTACTCTGAAGACGCATTTGGTAGGGTTCAACTTCCTCTAATACTCCCGTAGACGATCGAAAGTTTTTTCGAGATCTCCCAGATGAAGTTCCCGGGATCGTGTTTTTACCATCATGTCGTCTATGTAGACTTTCATTGTTACACCGATCATGTCATGGAACATCCTGTTGACGAAACGCTGATAAGTGGCTCTTGCATTCTTAAGGCTGAAAGGCATCACTTTGTAGCAAAAGACAACCCTATTAGTCGTGAAGGCCGTCATCTCCTGATCTAGCTCATACAATGGAATCTGGTTGTACCCCGAATACCCATCTATGAAGAATAAGATCTCATATCCCGAGGTGACGTCAACCAGTTGATCGATTCTTGGCAGAGGATATGGATCCTTGGGGTAAGCTTTATTCAAATAGGTAAAATCGATACATACTCTGATCTTCCCATTCTTCTTTGGTACAACCACTATGTTGGCTAACCATCGAGCATCACTGACTTCTCGGATGAAACCGACTGCCAAGAGTTTGTCGATCTCATCTTGGACAGCCTTCTGTTTCTCGGGAATAATTCTCCGAGGTCGTTGTTTCACAGTAAATACTTATTATCTACCTATAACTGATGACAAAAGATGTCAGGAGGAATACCTAGCATGTCGCTGAAGGACCATGCGAAGACGTCCATATAAAATTTCAAGAGGTCAACGTAGGATATCTTTTCTTCGATGGATAGACCAGCCCCGATAAATGTATACTTTGGATCTCCCTCGGTCCTAAGGTTGATTTGATCAGTTTCTTCTATTGTGGGAACGTTGCTAGGCTCAAATCATGTCTTCCCATTTTCCCAGCTCGGCGCAGTCTGCTCCAGACTTGCTAAGATGCGCTCTGGTTACTATTGCTCAGCAACCATAGATGAAGTTCCTTCTCCATGTGGACCCTCACAACCAGGAGCATTCTTAGGTCGGAAGGCAGTGGCGTAACATCTCTTTGAAACAACTTGGTCTCCTTTTAACTCCATTATCCCGTGATCAGTCGGGAATCGGAACAGTTGATGATAGGTTGATGGTACGCCATTGACCTCATATGTCCATCCCCGCTCCAGAATGCCATTATAGGGGGATGGAGTATCTAGAACCAAGAATTCTACCATAGACGTTATCGGTCCCGTCTTAACTAGTAGAACTACCTTCCCAAGAGCGTACTCCTTTTGGCCATTAAACCCGACCAACGGAGCACTACTTTGGACCAAATCCGATGGGCTTAAACCCATCCTCTTGTAAGCTTCTGCAAATAAGATCTCGGCTGAGCTACCGGGGTCTATCAACATACACTTTACCTCATAATTGCCCACTGGCAAGGAGAGCACTAACACATCTGAGTGCGACTGATCTACCCCGACGAGATCTTTGTCGGAGAAAAAAATTGTTGCATCAGTGCTCTCCATCATCTCTACGGAATCTATCAATCTCGGACCCATAGAGAGATGCAGGATCTCTTTCAGGTGCTCCACTTTCCTGATTTTGATCCTATCTTCTCTTTTTGTCTCTCCTCAGGAGAACTGCCATCCTCCCCCGTGGATAACATCTATAATTAACCCTCGTTCTTGCTGTTTAATGCGAGCGTTGTCTTTCTTGGGGATCTCGGCTTCAACTACCACCCCATTCGTGCGAGCGATATACTGTTGCAAGTACCCTGGTTAATTAGATCCTCAATCCTGTGTCTCAGTGCCCAGTATTTGTCTATTATGTGCCCTGTTTCTTGGTGGAAGGTACAAAACTTCGTCTTATCTCTGTCTTCCTTCAAGTCTAGCTTCATCAGACAGGAAAATTGGAGATATTTTTTATTTTTAATCAAATCAAGGATCTGACTATGCGTTTTGTTCAACACTGTAAATATTCTCTTCTTCCGACGAGGATACCGATCTGAACCTCCCGGCTTCTCGGTGTCCTTCTCGGGATTCTTTGTTGGTACTGCCTCGATGGGCGTCTTCTATTTTCCCTTGGAGGATTTGCTGGGTCCTGCAGCCTTCTTCACTTCATGCACAGATATGGTCAACACTTGACCATGCCGGAGTGTGTCATCTTCGAGTTTAGAGTACTTTTCAACTCGAAGAAACAAGGCCTCCATACTGACTGGCTATTCTTAGTCAAGGACATATAAAGTCCAGAACCTATAGGCAGTGCCTTTCAAAAGGCTGTGACGGCATGTTTATCTTCGCAATCTTCCACCGTGGTCATCAGAGTACAAAATCTTTCGGTGAAATTCCGTAGTGTCTCCTTCTGACCGCAGCGTATATTGAACAATAGGTCGATGTCATTCTTATGCAATCTGTTGCATGAGTAACGAGTGATGAAGAAGGTGCTTAACTCGGTGAAATCAGAAATGGTCTGAGAGCTATCTGATTGAACCAAATGAGTGTATCATCACTCAAAATAGACAGGAACATTCGACAAAGGAGCTCGTCGTGGAACTCCCACATCGTCATTGCTTTCCTGAAGCAAAGAACATGATTCACGGGATCTGAGGTTCCCGTGAAGATTGAGAATTGAGGGTAGGAGAAAGATTTGGGAGCGCAATATTCTTGTATTTCTTTAGTAAATGGAAAGTCTCGCGAAGCTCTTGTTGCCATTGCCGTCATCTTATCGGCCAACATCTCTTTTCTCCCCATCATTTCAACTACCAGATCGGTGATCTGCCTTCTGGTCTCAAGCTGAATATTGTCCGAGCTTCGTTGAAAGGAAGACTCGGCTGTGTGACATTTCTCAGGTGGTGGGATGTGAGAATCCCCACATCTGCTCCTAGGATTCCGCAGATCGGATTCCTTTAAACCAGACCTGTCTGATCAAAAATGACTCTTCTGACGGTGACTACTCCCGACGTTCTCAGAGACATAATCACCTGCATGTCGAGCTGTCATCCGTTGCTTCAGCTCTTCATTCTCTTCTCGCAGCTGGGCGATAACCTTCTGTTAGCAGTTGAGCTCTCTCACCTTTCTACTCTCTGTGATAGTATCTCTGAGGTCATTGGGAGGATTCCTCTCTCTTCTACTCCTGAGGCTGGTACGTCTTGTATCCACCATTGTTCGAATCGAATATCTCTTAGAACAGAAAACTTCTAGTCGTTTCCCACAGACAGCGCCAAAAGATGTGGGGGAAAAATATTTGATCCAACCCATACAATCTTCGAGGTCAGACGATTCGTATCTCGATGATGATCCGACGACCCTAATGGTTCAGGATGAAACTTCTTTCTCTGCTGCGAAGGATAGGATGATCTCTAGATGAGATGTGGTCGTACCTGTTGACAACACTCTGACCCTCAAGTCAGTATAGGATGTGCTAACAGGGTTCAGAGAAAATAGTAAAATGTTTCAGAGTGTAAGCTATCTGGATCTGAAGAGCAAGATCAGTTTCTCAGTTCTGAGGGTCATGTATTTATACCCCCAGAACTAGCATGACTCACCTCTACGTGTCCACTTGTCGTCAATCAGTTATGATCTGAAGAGATTCTGTTATGGAACTGAATCTTTTTGTTAGATCATAACTTCCCTTATTCGGTTATATCTTAAACGACTGAGGTGGCACTGAGGTGGTACTCCTCATGACAGATATTCGAATAGGGGGGGAGGGGACGTCAAAGTTGCGCAATAGTCAAACTAATTACCATGTGGCCAATATTTATTGGATAAGCAACTAACTGTATTTAGTTTAGAGTACTTATCTCATTTGTAGAATCCTACCTTCTTCTCGGGATTGATAGAAATCCATTCCCCTCAAGTAGGTTACTGATCTTGTCGGGATGAGAAGAGTATTACTCTAATCGAATAGGCCGTTTGATTTTGCCGGGATGAGATGAATGTCGCTCCCGTCAAGTAGGCCATCTAACCTTGTCGGGATGTATTGAGCGATATTCCCGTTAAGGATGATAACTAAACTTGTTGGGATGAATTGAGTGTTTATCCCATCAAGTATATTGTTGAACTTGTCGGGATGAGTAGAATATCAATCCCATCAAGAATGTTGAGATGTGTTGAATGTCAATCCTGTCGAATATGTCGTATGAACCAAGGTTTAAAAAATGGCCATTATAACGAAAATAACGGCTGTTATAACGGATTCGGACCTACCCCGTTACGTTATGGACCGTTAAAACAGCCAGAAAATAATGGCTGTTATAACGAAAGTAACGGTCGTTATTTTTCGTTATAACGAAAATAACGACCGTTATTTTCTGGAAAATTTTATGAAAAAAATGGCCATTATTTTTGTTTTTTTCCATTATTTTTCCATTATATTCCATTTTTTCCGTTATTTTCGTTATTTTTCCATTTTTTTTGTTTTTGCCCCTGAGTGTTTTTTCGTTATAACGGAAAAATGGTAACGCCCCCAGTCTATTATACCATTATAACGGTCCCCTTTAAACCTTGGTATGAACTTGCCAGGATGAGATAATTGCCACTTACCAAGTTGGCCGTTGGACCTTGTCGAGATAAGATAATTGTCATTCCCGTCAAGATGGTCATTTTGACATTCCCGTCAAGTAGGCCAATCATTTATGTGTCGGGCAAGATTGAATGCTTCCTCGACACATTAAAGGCTGAAACTTCAATGTGTTCCGTTAATAACTCTACCCCAAGATGCTCTCTTCTGATCATTCCAATCTGACACGTGTTGCTTCCATTAATGGAAGACGTGTGACATGGATGGAATGGTTATGGCTTCTGATGATTTCTTCAGCTCATTTATTCACTCATGCTGGACGACACCACTCGTCGTCGTTTCGTATACCGCACGTGTGTTGCCAATACACGTGTCACCATATCATTTGCCAGAAAATACAGTACCCACAACCCCCTAACATACGAGTAAAGGATGGGGCCCTCAAGGTCTAGATTAGACAAGTTAACATAGAACATCTTAAGAAGCTCAGGATAAGCAATGCCAAAAATAGTGAGGAGATTAGACCAACCTAATGATTTAAGAAGTTAAGGAATTCCATAGACATGAATTCCTTTAAAAAGACGAGTCGCTCCACAGCCACAACTCGATTGATGAACATCTTGAGGAAGCTAGTACGAACGCATATGGGTTGATAAACAAATTCTTCGGGTATGGATCATCCTTTGAGGAACTAGCTCTTGTTCTTTTCCCTTTAGGTGCCATAGAAACTATGTAAGAAGAAGAATAGAGAAAAGGCTAAGAGAGTATGAGAGATTCGAGAGAGAGAGAGAGAGAGAGAGAGAGAGAGAGAGAGTAGAGATCACAAATGGGAGAAGAGATTTGAGAGAGGCAAGGGTTAAAAAGTGAGATGAGCTGTTTGAGGGGCGGTGCACCGGATGTGTGTTGGTGCACCCGCATCAAAATAAAAAATGATTCAGGTGGACATGGTCGGCTGGTGCTAATGGGGGGTGGTCAAAACTAGCCAGGTGGTCGGCCAGCCAAATCGCGAGGTCGGCCTGACCCAGTAAGCCCTGAGAGCAACCTTCCGCAGTATACAAACGGTGACCTCGCTCAAAAACTCAAATCCAATAGTTCAAAAAAGCTCAGAAAACCAATCCAAACAACTCAAAAAAAACGTTTATCTAAGATGATTAGTTGACTATGCTAATTGGAAAATGTGGATAAAGAATAAATGAAAGTAGGCTTTTTCCACGTCGTTGATTACGGAAATCCTAACTTCAACACAATTTGTAATATTATCCGATTATCCTGTAAAATTCAAAGATTCTGTATAGGGATTCGTGTCGGATGTCGATCCGCACTCGGGGTTAGTTTGTGCAAGCAGTGAACATGAAATGATGAAATTTTCTCAGAAAGACATGGAGAGGTGAGAATCCTGATGGATTAAAACATGATTGGTTGATTTTAGAGAGAAAAATAGCTACTCAAATAATAACTAAAAATTGCAGAAACAACCCTTACTTTTATTCATTAATTCGAAATGTTTCATACAACTTGTGAAAAATTAAAACAATAATAACAAACACTAAATGTAATGGATTGATCTATAAAGCATGTAAGATTTAGCGAGAGAAACTAGAGAGAGAGTTTAAAAGAAGAGGAGAGAGAAACCTATTCTAGAGAGAAAAACTAGAGAGAGAGTCTAAAGAGATAAATTGTAGAGAGAAGAAAGAGAATGGTTTACCTTGAGCTTACACGGAATTGTTGGATTCAACAATGGAGGTTCGGCCGGACAAGAGGTGGTGCTTCAAGGATTGGAAGACGGGGTACATGTCCAGCAAGGAGGCGCGATAGCTTTGGCCTGTGGTGAAGAAGGTTGCCGGTGTTCTTGCAAGTGAAAGGCAGGGGATGGAGATGGAGATGGAGATGGACCTACCTGAGTTGCAGGTCCGTTTGAAGACGGCCGGAGTTGCAGGAGGTGGAAGAAGAGGGGCGGTGTAGCTTAACCGGCCGAAGTTGTAGGCTTGGTTGCCCGGTAAGGTCGTGATGAAGATGTGGTAGGTGTTGGCCAGTAGTCCAGTCTGGAGAGGAGACGGCGTGGGAGATGAAGCTTGCTGGAGTTGAGCTTTCCGTTAGTGGAGCAATAGTGAGTTGCAAGTGGTGGCAGCAATGGAAAGCAGGGGAGGACGTTGAAGGATGAACGCCCACTAAGAGATTGGCTGGTGCGTGCAATTTGCAAGACGATGTGAACGGAGATTACCGGAGATGAGATCGCCAACCAGACCTGCAACAAAGAATAACACGTGAAGAAGAAGAGGATGTTAGGGAGGTGGCTGGCTGGAGGTTGGAGCGGCACTCTTTGGGTTCGGATAGAACCGTGAACGTTCAGGTGGAGAGAAGATTTGCAGGCGATAAGAATAGGAGAAGATGAAGGCGTGATGGCTTCTTGGAGATGTAGAAGACGGTGGAGATGGTGTGGGACGTGCAGAGAGGAGGGCGGACTTGCCGGAGTTACAGGTCCAGCAAGCTTTTTGAGAGGTTGCACGGTGGTGATGGCGGTGCTGTGGACCTCCAAAAGAGATCGTGGAGGACGCTGGAATCGGGAGAGAGAGAATGGAGGAGAGGGGGCAGTCAAGAGAGAGGTATGTGGAGCAGTGCACCTGCTGTGGTAGTGGCCGGAGTTGCAGGCTGCAACTCCGGTGGTAGATAGTGAAGAAGATGAAGAAGAAGGTGAGAAGAAGATGGAAAAATTGCCAAAAACCGAGGAGAAAGAGGGGGCAGAGAGTTTTGGGAGAGAAAGGAGGGGATTAGAGGAGGATTAGGGTTCGAACGAACCCTCCCTTCTCCCCTTTTAAAGCTTCCCTATTTCCTTTAATGGAAATAGGGGGTTTTTGAAAATAAAAAAATAAGAAAAAATATATATATATATATATATTTTTTTTTTAAGTAAAAACTTACTTTTCTATGGGGAATCTCCCCAATTAGTGGACCCCCTATTTAATTAAAATTATTTTGAAATTCGCGGGGTCCACTAACTGGTCGGACAGCGGGTCGATGAAGATGGGCCCGACTATTGGCCCTCATGGATTGATGATGTCCATCGTCTCACAAGATGATGTGACAGACAGTCTGATGGCGATCGGATGGATGGTGACTTGATTGGGACTCAGATTGGTAGATCGACGGATCTAGAGAGATCCAACGGTCCGATTGAAGATCCAACGGTCCGATGGAAGATCTAACGGTCGGAAAGCTAAGGGAGATGAGATAGAGCCGATGGGTAGGAGTTTTGGGGTTAGGTCAGTAGATTCGATGACCGAGAGATGAAGAGAGAGAGAGAATAAGGAGAGATGAGAGAGAAAGTATCAGAAAATAGAGAGAAAAGCACTGGCGGAGGGTCTGGAACCCTGGTCTTCACTGTGACCATCCTCACGCTTCTCTAGTAGAGTCGACCATCATTCTTTGCTGACTCATGTGGCTTAAAACGCTTTGGTCCGTCTCTTGGTCATTGGCTCTCCTACTCTCTTCGTTCTTTGGGCCGGCTTTTTGGTCCTCTTATTCAGCCCATATTTGGCCCATATCTTCTAGTCATAGCATGTGGGCTTGTTAAGCTTTGATAATGGGCTTTCATGATCGATTTGGGCCCACAAGTCTCGAGAATCGTCCCATCGGGGTTTCCTGCGACAGAAGAAGCGCGTAATGAGACTTTATCAGAACGGCTTAATATTTAGACTTTCGAAAATGTGTTTAATGCATGCAAATATACCATTTCATCCAGAAAAGTGTGTTCTACGCAACAGAAGAGACTCTTACGTAGAAAAGTAGGTAAATAGAGTATTTTACGTAGGAGAATGCAATAACGCTAAAAGGATAATTGCTTAAAATAAGCACTTTTGAGCGAATATCAATAAACAATAAAGAACCATTAGAACCAGTCAGGACAAACTCGAAACTTAGTCAATCGGACACACTCTGATAGACTTCCTCAAATATTTAAATCTGTGACAATCTAAGGGTTTGGTCAAAATGTCGGTTAGCTTAATTTTTGTACTTATGTATGCTAAAGAGATGATCTGATCTTCGACTAACTCTCTAATGAAATGATATCTTATATCAATATGTTTAGTCCTAGAGTGTTGAACATGGTCCTTTGAAATACTTATAGCACTAGCTAGTGTTGTCATAGAATAAATTCATGGTGTCTTGCTTAATTTGATAATCCACAATCATTTGTTTCATCCAAATAAGTTGAGAACAACAACTGCCAACAACAATATATTTTGCTTCAGTAGTTGAAAGAGATATATCATTTTGATTCTTGTTATGCCAAGCTACCATGCAATTCCCAATATAGAAGCACCCTCCATTGGTACTTTTCCTGTCATCAACATTACCTGTTCAATCTGCATTTGACTAACAATGTCACTATTTGTCTCAAAAGATTACTAGAGACTATATTCAATGGTACCACTAACATTTATAATTCTTTTAATGATTGAAAAATGTGATTTTTTAGGATCAGATTGATATTTAGCACAAGCTCTTATACTAAAGGCAATGTCGAGTCTGCTCATAGTGAAATAAAGTAGACTAGTACAGATCATACTCCTATAGAGCGTTTGATCGATCGATTTTTCTTTTGGGTCTTTGGTAAGTTTCAAGCTACTACTCATGGGAGTGTGTGAGGTTTTCATGATTCTAAGCCAAATTTCTTGATGTGTTCTCTAGAGTATTTAGATTGAGAAAGAAAAATATCATTCTCTAATTGTTTCACTTGAAAACCTAAGAAGAAATTTAGTTCACCTTCAATACTCATTTTAAATTCAGATTTTATGACTTGAGTGAATTCCAAAGTATATTTTTCTGTTGTGGATCCAAAAACAATTTCATCAACATAAATTTGTGATATCAACAATCCATTATCTCTTCTTCCGATAAACAAAGTTTTATGCACAGTACCTCTTAAGAATCCGTTGGCTAACAAGAATTGTGTTATCTTTCATACCAAGCTCGATCAATGAGCTTGTTTTAAACAATATAAACTTTCTTTAGCCTCTAGACATGACTGTTTTTATGTGGATTTTCAAATCTTTTAAGTTGCTCCACGTAGACTTCTTCGAGAATCGAGCACATTTCAGGAAGAAAAAAATCCAAAAGAACCGTAGGACTCTTTTTACTATATTGTTTTCATGTTACAATGAATCTTCAATATTAATGTAACTCTTAAAGAATGTGATAGACATAATCATACAAAGTAGTATGTTTATTTCTGTAAAGTTTATGAAAATAAAAAATATTTATAACGAGATTTCGCAGTTATATGTTGCGTCATCAATTAGCAAAGCACATATGATAAGGATTATTATTTGTGGACTACGATTGGAGTTTAATTAACTTTTATCACGATAATTCGTGAGTGGCCAACACAACTTGTGGTACAGGAATTAGAGAATCCGGAGACATTGGCGAAACAAATGACATGATCAACTTTCAAAGGGAAGATGGCATTCTGAATGGAGAAAGATCGAAAAATAAATAGGTGATTCGTTATGTATGGTGTTTGATGTATTAATATTCTACATTTATTTTCCTTGGGATTACACCATTTAAAGCCCTAGTAATGTTCAGGGCCGTCTCCATGATTCGTTATGTATGGTGTTTGATGTATTAAAATCTACATTTATTTTCCTTGGGGTTACACCATTTAAAGCCTTAGTAATGTTCAGGGCCGTCTCCATACAAGTTGAGGCCTAAGGAGAAAACTCTATATAAGGCCGTTTTTTATAGTTACTATATATATATATGATACTAATTAAAAAAAATTAAACTCTCTATATTATTGGAAATATTTATATAAAAACTATTCTTGATTATCAAAAACTGCCAGAAATTAATTATCAACTACAACAAAATTTAGATGTAGAGGACTCTTGTGGCCAAGGTTTTTAATTTCTGCCGAAACGCCGAAATTTGGGGCCGAAATAAATTAAATTTCTGTTTCGATGAGTACCCAAATCCCTGAAATTTAGCTTTCTAAAGAGACATACATTGAAATTTGAAAATTTTGGTCGAAATTTTGATTTGGACCTCACCGAAATGGTTACCAAAACTGAAATTTAAAACCTTAGTTCGTGGCCCTACATAGATCATTTTTTGGGTCCAATGATTGCGTGGATGTTCAGCCGATCTATTGGTAAATAAGACACTAAAATCAGCTTGATTAATGATTTCTAGCCATTGAATTTACTACCCAAAAAACATTTTTGAATCCAACGACTAGAATCATGTCCTAAAAAGTACTAAAATCTATGGCTAGAGATAATCAATCAGGTTGATTTTTGGTTGGTATGTCCAATAAGGAGTGGGCTAAAAATCCATGTTGTTAGTGGGACCTGGACTGTGGGCTTTCTCTAACCAAGGGGCCTTAGGCACCTGCCTTAAGGTAGAGCCGGCCCTGCCTCTAAATTATAGATGAAGTTAGTGGCAGTGGGTGAGATACGTGGAGAAGCCATGGACTACAAATCATGGTAGTTGAGGAATATACGTCAAAAATTAAAGCCAGCTTACTGTTAAAGATCAATGTCAAAAATTATATAATATTGAATTACTCAAATATAAAACAAGCTAGGCTGGATCTTTTGTGAAAACAACCCAGAGATCCAAGGAGACAAGCTTTAATGGGCCCAAGAAACTTGAATTCTTATTGAATTGGGTTCATCACGGAGGGGACACACGTACTGTCTACCTATACTGTTTTGGATTACTTGTCTTGGTTATGATTGAACAAGTATGGCTTCCCAAAGGAGAGGATTAACCAAGGTTTAAAAGGGACCGTTATAACGGTATAACACGGACACGGGAAAAAAACAGAAAAAAATGGCAAAATTGGGAAAATAACGACGCCAAAATTCAAACTTTCAATAAACTTTATAAGAGAAAATAACGGAAATAACGGGCGTTATTAAAAAAAATTTCAAATAATAATGGTCGTTATTTTCAGAGCATTAAAAACAGTGCATAAAGTAGCGGGAGAGGTCCAAATCCATTATAAAGACCTTTTTTAAACCATGGGATTAACTAATTGCCAGTAGTTTAGCATTGACTCCAATCATACTATTTGTCATGTCAGAAGTGATTATTGGGCATTAGCTTCATTTTATTATTTGATTATCTATGTATCCATACTAAAGCCAAAACTTGGGTTGGCACACGACATTCACTCGTAATTGCCTATACAAAAAAAAAAAAAAAAACATAGCCACATATTAGTTCATTAAATGCCTTTCACTGCCGTTAATAAAAAAAAGTTTATTAACTCTGTTAACTACTCACCTATTTTTATGGTATTTATTACATTTTTTTATAAGTATAAAAGTATTATAAAAAAGGCGAAAGCCGAAATGAACTACAAGGTACCTAACATTAGAGGTCGAGATGACCTACTGCAATTTGAATCCAAGATAAAAGAAAAAGAAAAAAGAAAACATACCTAGCTAGTAAGAACACTTATCCATCATACATCCCTAAAACACAAAAGATCCCAACGAAAAACAAAGTCTTCAAATTAAAGAACAGCCCTCTGCACTCCCGAAACACCTTAGACCACAAGAACATGCCATTCCTTTAATGCTGAGAATAATATGTTGCATTTCTTGACTCTTTCCTTCGAAAAGTCTTTGATTTTCCTCTATCGGAAAATGCTAAAGAATGCTAACTGAACAAGAGGTTCATGATTGACTTCGGCAACACCCAACACATCCTGAACTCCATTAAGAAAAAGGACCAAACCTCCTTAGCTGTCTCGCAATGTAAAAGTAAGTGATTGATAGATTCCCCATGCTTTTTGCACATAACACAATAGTCGATGATAATAATTTTCCTTGATCTCAAATGATCTGCTGTCAATATCTTCTCCAACGGTACTAACCAAGCAAAGACCGCAATCTTGGTCGGGACTTCGGACCTCGAAACCATCGAAACTGGATATTTGTCATCTGTAGAAACATCTAATCCCGTTTAAAAAGAACGGACCAAGAATGTGCATGCCACCCTTAGACCATTTCCACAATCGTTTATCCGCAATGTCAAAATCTGTACATCATGTAGTCAGAGTAACAATCTAGATAGAGGCTCAATCTCCCAATCATTGAGATTTCTCCTAAAACCAAAATTCTATCCCACCGTCTCCCCTTCCTGTAAGGAATATTTTCATATTCTATTTTCGCAAGTATTCCGTTTGACGCTAAGCATTCTTGTAACCGTTCCTACAAGCACCAGTGTAGCTTTAAAAATGTCATGGTACGCATCCTTCGCCGACTACATGAAGACTAAAAGACGAAGTTCGCAAGAATTAGACGGTTGACGACTTTAGTCATCTGAATAATTGCAATTTGTCCGTTGAAGAATGTGTAAGCTCGTATAGGAAGGTAAGTGACTTCGTTTGTATCTATTTGCAAAGCGTGAACCAAACATGTTGTGACTTGCATTGTAATATATTACAACGCAAGTCACTACATTTACAATACAGTGCAAAATGCACCATTTGCACTATAGTGCTGCACCCAAGTGTAGTGAACTAAGCAGGGCTTGATTTGCAGTTAGAAGACCTTAGATACCATCTAAGAATGAGTCTAATTAAAGGACTAGACTTAACCTCTCATCTCTCTTCTTCTTGGTCAAGTTCTTTTAGATAAGCATGAACAAGTTCTTATGGAATGTTAACATGATAATAGAGTCAACACTGAAAAATCAGCATAAAGCATCATCATCATCATCGTTTCAAAGAACTTATAATAATACAACAAAAAAGACCTCAACACCATTGCATAAATCGATAGGTGGGTAGATACCCACGGCCTTTATCCGACCTGGTGTGGATTGCACGCGCGCATATGTATATGATGTAGGTGGTGCAAAGTTATGCCCAAAGGGCACAAATTTAAGTGGGAAACTTTAATTAGGGCTCCACCCTAAAGTTCAACTCTCATCCTTGTATATATACTCAAGGAGTTCTACTCTCCTAAGCGACGTGCGACTAAAAGTTCTTACAAAATTAAAATTCGAGAGTAGAAACAAATTTGATTTTTCCTCCAATATTTTTAATTCAAATTCTTTAAATGATTTGTAGTAAAAAGCGAAAAAGGTAAAGGTCGCCCTGGGCTCAAAAACCTCTTAGGATACTTGGTTATTCAAAATCAAGCTGGGACGGGCCTAAATATCAGCCCAACATGGCCCGGCCAGCCTATTAGTGCAATCCAAGACCAGTCAGAGTGGGCCTAAAAGTCCATTGAACCAGTCCAACCCAGCCCAATCCACTAACATTTTTTTTCTAATTTTTTGGTAAGCAAGGAATATAGCAAACAAAAACCTAGCTGGGCCTTGGACTTAGATGAAGGCCCTAAAGTATATTTTAATCTCTTAGGAGGTTACAAATGCAGACATGGTTCACAACATTTCTGTTAGTTAATTAATTTAGCAAAACCATAGGAGGAAGATCTACTATGTGTAAGAAATGCATGGTAAAGTCACGATGAGTTGATGACATTATTAAAATGTAATCATAAGAACATGGGGTTTATCAACCAGCGAAGATACTCATAGAAACTTCTGTTTTCACGGGAACAGTTACATTAGTTATTAAAGGAGATTACCAAAGTACCCACATAAGTCTTCAGTATATATTGAGTGCAACGGCAAGCTTCATTTTGGTGGGACTCATTGGATCAGTATCAACTGTTTGATAAGACAGAAGCGATGGCATCAAAACCAGGGCCTCTATCAGATTGGCCATGGCGATTTCTAGGGACCCATAAGGTTCTCTCTCTCTCTCTCTCTCTCTCTCTCTCTCTCATTTTGTTGCATTTTTAGCTAAATTTGGGTCTCTTGTTTTGGCTCTTTTATGATGAGGAAGTACCTAGTTTTGGTGCCAATTCTGGGACATGCTGCACATACTCTCTATAAAAGTGAAACCGAAGAGAGGGATTATGGTCTTCTCTTCCCATTCTTCTTAATTGTCTCTAGACTTATCCACGGTCAGCTATGGATTAGTCTCTCTCGTCTCCAAAACGCAAGAAGTAAACACCGAATTCAAAGCAAAAGCATAGAGTTTCAACAGGTCGATAGAGAGAGAAACTGGTGAGTATAAGTTGCGGCATTACATAGCGTTAAAGCATCACAATTAAAGGAGTTAACCCTTGGCATGCACGTATTTAACAGGGACGATCAAGCTATCATGCACACTCTGTTACTTTACGCGATGTTTTTAGTGATCCCGGAGGCAAGGAATTTACCACGTTGGGATACAAAGGGAGCTGTTATTACGATTCTCTGTCATGCCGGCCTGGTTGAGTTCACCTACTATTGGGCCCACAGAGCACTCCATCATCACTTCCTTTACTCCCGTTATCACTCTCACCACCATTCCTCCTTTGTCACCGAGCCCATAACTGGTAACTACATTCTCTTTTTGGCAACGAGAATGATCTGGTGTGAACATATATACTTCCTATAGTGTAAAAGGCCATAGCGTGGTATGAGGCATCAGTATCTCCAACGCATAATTAGGTCTCTAAATGGATAGTGGGAAATTTGCATTCGAATTCGATTCGTAAATCGGATATTATACAAAAATTTTGGATTCAGATATTTTTTTAATATTCGAATAGTTTTTGGACTCGGATATTGGTATATCCGAACTGATATATTATTTAATATATATGATAGATTATATATATATATATAAAATAATTATATTTATTATATAATATAAAAATTATATTTATTTTATATATGTATTTATTATTATTATATAAATATAATAATTAATTATTATAATTATTCAATTTTTAAATCGGATATTATCAGATATCCTATAAATTAATCGGATTCGAATTTGAATATTAATTCGGAATATCCATCGGATATCAAATCGGGTTCAGATATTAGATAGTTTTCGGATCCGTATTCGGATATTCTTATATTCGATCCGAATAATATCTATTAGCTAGGCTCAAAAGAAGATCTTGTGATGAGAAAAACGGTTGTAATAAGAGGATATATAAAAATTAATTATAATGCATTTATAAAGATAATAATTTAGAGAATTAAAGATAAGTCATTTAGCTTATATGCAATCTATCTTGGCTTCTCGACCCCGGACTCGAGAAACATTCACTCTAACTGCAATGCAAAGTCCTCAGGAGAGTGCACGTGGCAAAAGGCTACATATAGAGTGACTGATTGATTATCTAAATGTATCATTTTTCATTTTTCTGTTGTTTCCAACAATTTGAATATAAAATTTGTTTCGTGTATGTGAGTTTGACACCTATGTTTTAAAACTCGCAGAGTCGACCCGGCATACAAACTTGGATATGCAAGCATTACAGAGTTGACTCGGACACTCAACCAAGTCAACTCAAAACTTAATGGTTTTTTTTTTTTTTGAATTTCTAAATGTTTTTAGAAATTTTTTTCTTATATCTTAAGATTTATTTTAGTTTTTTTAATAAATATTATTTTTTATATATTTAAATATTTATGTAGCGTTTGGTAAATTAAAGTGCTTAAGGTTTGATAGCTTAATGACTTATGGCTGAATTAGATTCTTTGGTAAAGTTCTTAAGTCTTAAAATTAAGTTAAGGGCATTTTTAGTATTTTAAAATATTTACTCAGACACTTTGAGAAAAGGGCATTGTTGGTATTAAAAGAGAATCTTAGAATCTTTTTTAATTAATATTCTTTCACTTTATTAAGTGAAGGGAGGGTCATTTTTTTTGCTTTTCACTGAATCTCAATGATTTTGGTCATAAGTGCTGAGATTAAGTTGTTTGCCAAACGCCAAATGATCACCAAAAATTACTTCAATTTTAGTCCATTCAGACTTAAGGTCTGAGAACAAGTTTTACCAAACGTAACCTTAGTAATTAATTTAATGACTCGCCGAGTTGACTCCCGAGTCATCAAGGTGACTCGACCCAACGGACTTCCGAGTTTTAAAACATTGTTTGACACTATGGATGCATAATTTATGGGGTAGTTGCTTGGTGTACGCAGCTGTGGTGCACCCTTTTGCTGAGCACATCCTGTATGTCTTGATCATTGGCCTTGCGGTGTTGATTCCGATTTATGTCGGGGGCGCTTCGATCGGATCCTTGGGTGCCTACATTACCTGGGTTGATGCCATGAACAGCTTAGGCCACTGTAATTTTGAGTTTGTTCCTGCATGGGCAATAAAATTCTTCCCATTCCTCAAGTATCTCATGTACACTCCTTCGTAAGTCTCCATGGGTAATAACTGAAGTCAAGAGTCTTAATTATCCAGTCCCATATAGTAACTTGGAACTTACTGATTTTATGTTTTTGATAATTACCTACCAGATTTCACTCGCTCCATCATTCCCAACTTCAAACAAATTTCAGTCTCTTCATGCCTGTCTATGATTTCATGTACGGGACGATGGACAAGACATCGGATACCCTATATGAGATATCGACAATCGGGAGGGAAGAAAAGATCGATGTCGTTCATCTAACTCATCCTACTAGCCTCCATTCAATCTACCAACTACGTCTAGGTTTCGCATACTTGGCTTCGCAACCTTATACTTCAAAATGGTATCTATGGGTAATGTGGCCTGGGACAATTGTGCTGATGTTGCTGATTTGGATTTTCAATATCACCTTTACAGTCGAGAAAAATCAATTAAGTAAACTCAGAATGCAGATGTGGGCTATTCCAAGATACAGGTTTCATGTAAGGACTTGAATTTTTTTGCTATCTACATCATACCGCCATTATCGTCATCAGCATCATCATCATTTAACATGGTTTTGATGGTTGATTTGTGATGTATGTAGTACTCCTTTGAGTCTCAAAAGGCTCCTATCAACAATTTGATTGAGAAAGCAATCCTGGAAGCAGAGTCAAGAGGAACCAAAGTGATAAGCTTAGGGCTATTAAACCAGGTTAGTTCATGAATCATATGACACTAGTAAGAATTTTCAATCTATGTGTTGTTGATTTTGCTAATATATTACATTCAACAGGGGGAGGAGCTGAACAAAAATGGTGAACTTTACTTGCAAAATCATGAAAAACTGAAGATTAGAGTGGTGGATGGAAGTACTCTGGCTGCAGCTGTGATGCTTAATACCATCCCCCAAGGAGACTCGCAGATTTTGATTGCAGGACATATTACTAAAACATGTTACCAAGTAGCTTTAGAACTATGCAAGAAAGGGTCTCAGGTTAGTGCAATTTTCTCTATAAAACTCAGCTCTATGAAATCATTTCTCATGACTCCTTCCTTCAATTCCTTCTATGAAATCCATTCGTCCCTTATCGCTCCATATATTTTTTCACTGGCCTGGAACAGGTCATCGTGCAGGGCGCAGATGAGTTCAAAAAGCTAAAATTGAAGATCCCCGTAGAGTTCCATGGTTGCTTAGTTCGCGCAAGCAGCTCCAACACATACAGATGCAAGGTACTATGTATACTTAAAATTAATGAGAAGTGATGGGTTGTCTGGATGAATTTTGGATAATCCTGAAGAGTATTATTGTCAACAACGCCTTCTTGAAACTATTTATTTGTTGGCCACATGAATTTGTTCTGCCATTCAGTTCTATCTTGAAACAATGAATCAGGATTCATATGCCAAAAGTTCAGGTTGATCGGACGAAACGTTCTTATTATTGTTTTAAAATTTTTTTTTTTTTTTTTGCACCAGGTATGGCTAGTTGATGATGAATTGAGTGAAAGGGAGCAAAGAAGGGCTCCCAAAGGTACAGTTTTCATTCCGTTCTCGATGTTTCCCCCAAAGAAAACACGGAAGGATTGCATTTATCGCGCAACGCCATCCATGCTAATTCCAGATAATCTTGAAAATGTGCATTCATGTGAGGTGAGTAATGAAATTTGTTTAGTGAAATTTTCAATGAACTTATAAAACTGAGAAATGAAGAATACCAAGTTCTAGTTACAATCTACAGATGACAGTTCTCATTCTTATAATTATGTTTATGGTATAAAATATTTTATGCTCTAGCTGATGCGTTTATGTAACAGAATTGGCTACCACGACGAGTTATGAGTGCTTGGCGTGTTGCTGGGATCGTGCATGCACTTGAAGGATGGGAGTCCCATGAGTGTGGCGACATGGTACTCGACATTAATAAAGTGTGGTTTTCTGCTCTAAGTCATGGCTTTTGCCCACTTGCTCATACCAGCCATTGCGCATCAGGAGACTAGACATTCACTTTGCATGTTGGGATGTATGGACCTCAACAAATGAAAAATATAAGGAAAATTATTTTGCCATTTAGTGTGCTGATCATCGCTCAAACATTTGTCGATCTGAAATTTCAGCCGATCTATAGTTCGTAGTTTGTGTAATATTACTAAGAAAAAAAGAGAGTAAAATGCAAGAACAGTTGTTATAAGAGCTAGCTCTCATCAAATTTTTGAAGCTGCGGGATTTTTGAAGTGTCGATCATGCGCCAATGCCACATATACCATGGTTAATTACTTTTTAAAACCAAAGTTTAAACCATGGGTATATGTGGCGCGCGATCATCACTGCTTCAAAAATCCGGCCGCTTCAAATATTTTCTCCTACCCCAAAATCAATTCTGACACCCCAAGCACAAGGTCATGCCCTCCAAAACTATAAGACTAGGCTTGATTAATCATGAAACATTCTTAAAAAGCTGATCTGCCAACTTTGAGAGATTAGCAACCAACATTTTTCCTTAAATTTCCTGTTCTTTTATGCCTTCCACCCAATCGGGAAGCTTTTGAAAAGAATTAATGAATTGCACCCCTGACTGTGATAGCCCAACAATGGTGCCTTCTTCCAACATTTCACTGACTGACGATCAAGTTTCTACACTGACTATTGCTATAAATTTTAAGGGAGGAAAAGAAAAATTAATACAAAGCTGTCTCGACCCCAAACAGAACCTTGCATTGATAAGCCAACTTAATTTTGATACATGCATTCCCCTCATTTTTTCTTCTATAGTTCATCATTGGTATTATGAGGGAAAGCTAAAATTAATGACAAAGGAACCTTCCATGGTTTAATCCAATGTTGCATCACAAATATGATCTTGCCCACTTCACCTATACAACCAAATCATCTTCTTTATCTCCTCTTTGCTAATTGAAAAGTTCTCTTCAAGAAGCGATTTGCCGTGCTATCATTCCTATGGCACAACACCCTCAAGATCGTATTCGGGTCACCTCTATTCCACCTCCCTGTTGTTGGGGGCATAGGTAACTTTTGCCCTGCACCGATGACACCCAACCCGCTCGCTTCACACGCCGCAATGCTGAAGTCTTCCACTAGCTGCTCTGTAGACTGAGCCATTAGTCTCACTATCCCCTCCAGTGTATATGCCTCCTCCTGTACAACCTCCTCAGCTACCAATCCTTCCCCGGATGTACAGAAGGCGCGCTTGAGGCTCCCAAAGTCCTCCTCAATCATCTTGTGATCTGATATGGAAAAGAACCGGTTGCTTCCCCCAGCAAGCAAAACCATAAGGTAGGCCTCGAAAGTGGCTTTCATCACTTCTTTTATTGCCAAGGGTTGAGCTCGGTCAGTGAGGATTGCAGTTAGAAGAATTATGTTTTGCTTGAGGACGCGTAGTGCAGGGCGTATACGGGCATTGGCGCCATGACCCACATAGAGGCTCTCATAGAAGACAGAACTTGAGTCAAGGAAGATAAGACGATAGGCAGCTACCTCCGAGATATGTTGGGCGGCTGCTTGAATGCAGGAGCGGGCCAGGTCGAAGTAGGAGCGGGAAGCAACAAGGTGTTGATGGTTGTTGGGAAATCTATTGTTGGGCGGAGGAGTTGGGCGATGGGAAACATATAGAGATTTTAAAAGGATATGGAGGTGGGAAAGGATATAGTGGAGGGTATTGAGACGAATGTAGAGCCGTTGTGTGCCACGGCTTGTGGATGGGCGAGGATGGAGACCATTTGCGAACCCTCCTCGGTGTGAATCTTGTGTGCCAACTTTACAAGGGCTTGCTCTCTGCCACAACATGAGGAGCCTTGAGCCTCGGTTGCATCTGGTTAGAGGGGGAAGTGTAGGGATATAACTTTGCTTCGATCCTAATAAAACATTAACAAAAATATATGGAAACTGCATTATAAAATGTTAGGCAAGAAGAAGTTGATAAAAGTTAAATTTTCAATAGGAGAGTGTTGTTATATGGGGAAGGTCTTACCACATGATGCAACAAAAGAAGTGTAGCTTTGGAAGAGAAGTTCTAAGCCATCTGCAATTTCTTGAACTACTTCATCAGATATGCCCAACGGGATTTCAAGGAAATCGTCCACAATTTCCTTAGCTAGTTTTGTCATCTCCATAGCTGATTGAGCATATGGCTCTGTTTTGGACTTTGGGTTCCATGTCTGAAACACAAATTACATCTGATTTTAAGAGAAATAGAAAACACAGTACTTTTAAATCGACTTAGATCATGTTTAAGGATGGCAACTTTGTGTTCCATGTCTGAAACAAAAATTACACCTTTTTTTTTTTAGCTGAGTGTAATTGCATAAAAGGAAAACAAAGCTGTACGAGCGCACTATGGGGTCCGACGAGCCACCGGCGTCCCAACTAGGTTGGCACCCCGGAAAAGCACAAAAGACAGACCTTAGGCGAGAGCTAACAAGCTAGACAAATCTATAATATGTGATGTGGGGATCCTCCATTTTCCGGAGAAAAGGAGGCCGCTGTACAAAAATTTCTGACTTCTTCACCTAAATTAGAAAACATGGTATTTCTAAATCTACATGGATTATGTTAAGGATGGCATATATATTTATGTAGACAAGTTTAGCTAGATGGTTCCATAAGTAATTATAAATAAAGTATATATGTCCTCTCAATAGATATTTACAGCTACAACTATGTTAAAGTTGCTAGATAACTTTACCTCGGTTTCTTTAGCTCTCTCAAGGCACTCCTTCCCTCTCTTCATCCTCTCATCGATCCATGTTTTTAGCAGGCGCAAAATGATGGAGTCGACTTCGTACGGCACCATCTCCCTTACAATTGCCTTGCCACCATCTTCACAATCAACAGAGTCTTCAACCACCATTTGAACCAAAACCTTCTCTAGCTTTCCAGCTCTCTGCAAGACCCTGATTACCTCATTTGTCATCCTTGACACCCCAGCTAAGTATTGTTTCAACACAGCTCCATAGCAGTTGTGAAGGGTCACAGTGGCAACTCCAACTGCCATTTGGTGCCATCTCTTGAGTATGGGACTGAAGTTCTCCTTTTCTCTCATGGCCAATTCTTCTATTTCTTTAGCTAATTGAAGGAGAGTCTCACTCATCTCTTCTTCTACTTCCACTGTCATGCTATTGGCTCCATTTTCTACTAACTTTTTATCATAACAGCACAAAAAAAAAACGTTATTATACATGTGTTTAAACTAAAGGGTATTTTAGTAACACCCCTTGAAATTTGAAAAGTAATTAGTAATACCCCCTTATACTTTCGAACTTTCGGATTACCCCCCTAGTCCTCAACGACAATCTTAAAATACATACCCTGATGAACGCATTCCTCAAGGACGATCTTATGAAATAATCCACTTTATTCCCTGTGGAATCCAGCACTGCATCCCCTCTCTCTTGTACCACCCCAAGATTTGACATGTCTTCATCCAATATCTTTGCAGTTGATAATGCAAGCGGCAGAATGGTCTCCATCTTGCTGACCGTCTCCTCTTGAAAGCTCTCGTGATAATCGATCAATCTCTTCTCTGACCATCCTCGCATTGAAGCCAAAGCAGATGACAAGATCTTAACATAAAAAATTTCTCGATCAGCTCTCTTTGCATCATTTGCCACTTCGGGCAACATAGCAAGTGAAGCAGATAAAAGATCTTCTTCAACTTCTGCAGTTGTTACATACTGTTGAAAGAGTAACCATGTAAAACACACATTGTGTATCAACTTGTTGATTCCTAGTGTTGACCATGTCTTCTTCATGAGTTCCAGCATGTCGTCAACCTCGTCAACGACTACTGTCTCATCCTTTAGGTCAAAGATCGAGTGGAGGAGAGTGAGGTAGATGTGGATGTTGATGGGGAAGCCATCTGCCCAATGGCAGACGTCTGCAGCTACAGGAGATCCGTTACAGGTGCGCCATGATAATGAGATTACAGAGTTGCACAATGTTCGCATTATTTCAGAGTTCTTGCTGGTATCAAGAGGCTTTGTCTCAGTGGATCGGAAGATTTCTCGAAGTCGCATTGCGAAGGAGTTTGATCGATCTAATGGAATTGAAGGGTAGAGAAGGAGACCTGCTTCGAGGATTTTGAGTTGGCGCTTTTGCCACTGATGATACTCGTGTGCATCGCTGAACTCAGATGGTTTTAGGTGGCGGAGAAGCTCAAGGGGGACGATGATTGTCTCTACTCGCCTACCCATCTGTTCAGAATAAGACAGCAGGTGAATTGATCAAGAAACTTGAAAAGAAAGAGCTACGTACGTAATAGAAGCATTTCAGCATGCGGCAAATGAGATCCTTTAGCACCAATAGAACTTTGCTGACCGACCACAATATGAGACACGTGGCGAACTCTTTGAGATTTCTGACCGTATGGGTGTTTGGCCCAACCCTCGATGGACATTTTTTACCAAAACTTAGAATGATTAGTGATTTCTAACCATTCGATTGGAGTCGTTTTCATGAGTACAAAGATCCAAAGGTTTGAAATCTCTAATCAAGCTGATTTTTGGTTTGTGAGTCCACCTAGGGATGGGCAAACATCCATACAGTCAGCATCGTCTAAGAGTGTTCTACGTGTTTCATATTGTGGTTGGTCAGCAAAGTTCCACTCCTTTCGCACCATATTATCAACGTGTCTCAATCCAGCCGGTGAGGGGACTTTGCTGAATGAGTTCTACCCGCCTACGGGGTGGCTGCTTTAGAGTCCATGAAAATGACTCCAATCCCACGCTTAGAAATCATTAATCATGTTGATTTTTTGGTCTGTAGGCCCACCTAGGAATTGACCAAACCAGTGTCCTCTAAAATGTGGCACGTGGCTCATATTGTGAGCGATCCGCGAAGTTATACTCCATTGACCCCACCCCATGAATGTTTGGCCTAGCTGTTGGTGGTCCAACACACCAAAAATCAGCCTGATTGATGATTTTAAGCTGTTAGATTTGAGCTTTTTCTGTCATGGGCTTCATGGAGTTGGAACTCATCAAAAGGCCTATTCATGAAGCCCATGATGAGCAAAGCTCAAAACCAACGGCTAGAAATTGTCGATCAGGCTGGATTTCGTTGTATCGATCCACCAAGGGATGGACCAAACATTCATGGGTCAGTGGGACGGAAAGAGTATTCCACGTGGCATTTTGGGATGGGTCCTATCAAAGTTTGTATAGGATCCAAGAGAAGTGTAACATGTAAGCATGCCGGAAATCATGAATGCAGTATCGGGAAATCAGAACCATCGATGAAAGCTGCGTGACAGATAAATCATCGAGCCGGACTCGTTGTACGCCGGTAGCGAATAGCACAAATGCCAGACAATGGGTGCATGTTAGGAAATACACATGGAGAGAATCTAAGGTGCGCCTAATGAGGAAAATTACACCCCCACGTACCTGGCCAACGAGGGACCTCATGAGCGTTTTCCTGAGCCTGTTATCGCTTTGTTCCGACACTCTCATCTGCAGCCTCATGATCTCCGCCGACGTCGACGGCCGCTTGACCTTCGTCTGTGGTGTAGTAAAAGAAAGACCAGGGCTCGACCCCATGCTCGAATTGGCCGAGCCATACGCGCTCGACGACGACGACGGCCTCTTCGGCGACAATCGCTTCGCCGTCTTCAGCCCAAGCGCTCTCTTTATTCTACTCGCCACCACCAAACCCTGCCCATTAGCCCTAGTCCCAACCCCTCCGCCCTCCACGCTATCCTGCGCCGAGGGATAGTATGTTAACGAGTTCCTCCCACCGAACCCGGGAGACGACCTGCACGCCGTGAAGAATATCTCGTAAGCGGTCTCTCTCAGGTCATCTCTGTCGACGCCTTCGATCTTACCGAAGGGCCATTCGAGATCGGATTCGGGTTCAGATTCCGAACGGGACGTGAATGATGCGGCAAAGGATTCCCGGCGGGAGTGGTAGCCCATGGGATACGGTTAAGAAGGGCGGAGGTGATGGTGAGGCTGTGGTCAGATTCCGACGCTGGGGTGTGGTCAGATATCCGGCGCGAGAGGAGAGGGTTCGATCGTCGACATTTTCTGGTAGGGAGAGGAGAGGTTGGGACTTAGGAGAAAGAGATGGATGATGTTGGTTTTGCAAGCGTTGTTGTGCGAAGCGAAGAAAACGAGGAGCGAGCGCCGAGGATGGTGGGGAGTCTGGGGACAGCTAAGTCTGGAAACAGAAAGAAACTGTGAGAAAGTAAAGGGAACGAAATCTTGCCTCTTTTGCCGACTATAACTTTGATGACAGCATGCAATAGAGCCACGTGTCACACCCTTAGAGGACTCTTATCCTATGGATGTTTGGCCAATCCCTAGGTGGACATTTCAAATCTTTGGATCTTTGTACCTCAAAATAATGCTCAATTAATTCCCACGTGCGGTTAAAATCAACCCATGAAAATAATTCCAATCCAACGCCTAAAAATCACTAATCAGGCTGATTTTTGGCCCGTAGGTCCAAACATCCATACGGTCAGAGTCCTCTAAGACGTTACGGCTCATATTGCATGCTGTCATCGGCCTCGAGCTGTCATCGAAGATTTACACTAGCATTTTTTTAGCGCGCTGTCTTCACTATTTTTAGTGAGGCTGCCCCTTATCTGGATTTTACATATATGTCTCCTCTAAAGATTACAACGCCAGGAAAAAAAAATGCCTCACGCGTTGCTTGATCCAAAAGACGGTATTAAAGCCCTTGATGATGGACAGCCCTTGATTTGCATGATGCCCTTTGGGCTGCGTGAGGCAAAAATTTATCTTACATAACAATAGATCATTAAAAATAGTGAGAAGATATCTTCTGGGGCTCCACCCCAGACATCTTCAATGGAGCGCAGGGTTGTCTTTACTTGCAATGGGCTGGCGTGGCCAACTCAGGCCGTCCATTTATTATATTGTCCTCTGATATGCCCATACTACTACGTGTCAATGGGCCAGTTTGGATTCCATTCCTTATAAAAACAAACTAAGTGAACTTTATGAACACAAGACAGGATGTTGAGACAAAAAAAGAGAGGAAGTATAAAACTCTGGATTTTTCTAGACGCAGATTGGTATGGACTGTATTGTAGGCACGTATTAACCTTTGGCTTTACGTCTACTAGGGTGTTATGGGCTGGATTTTTTTAGATAAAATAAAATCTTTCTGGGCCGACCATTGATAATGAAGAATTAATCCATATTATTATTGTGGGTGCATAAATATGCACCAGTAAGCCCAACGGTGGTAGAGGAGGACTTGTGCAACCAAACGAGACAATCGACCTCAGCAACTAGGAGGACTTGTGCAACCAAACGAGACAATCGACCTCAGCAACTGAGTTGATCTTTGGAGAACAAAGAGATTTGTCAGGAGGAGGCACATCTTTAACGAGCTCTGCAGCTTATTGCTAAAATGGTAGCAGCTCTGTAAGACGTACCGTATTTTCTAGCCTATAAAATAATGACATTGTCCCTGACATGTCACAGGGGTGCGCCGAAAACTAACATCTGACACCTCGATGCTCGCGTGAATAAATTAACCGACAGGACTCAAGAGAGACATCTATCAACATTTTAGAAACACGTCAGACTCATTAGAGAATGACACATCAAGGAAAATGGATCTCGAGATAATATTTCTCGACATCTATACTTTCCAACATCCACTTTCATCAAGACAAACTTGTCAGTTAGGCACTCAACCCACCCGGCAAGTCCTTCAACGATAAACTTTTCGGTTACGCACTCAACCCTTCCCAGCAAGTCCTTCATCAGATTAACTTGTCGGTTAGGCACTTAATCCTTCCCGACAAGTCCTTCATCAGTAAAACTTGTCGGTTAGGCACTCAACCCTTCCTGACAAGTCTTTCATCAGTAAACTTATCGATTATGCACTCAACCCTTCCCAACAAGTGCCGACATCTACTTTACGGCAAATGAAGTTAGTAAAATATTCTAAAACCAATGACCTATCAACACATCGACATCCATATAGAATGTGCCACATGACACAAGATCTAGCCATTAGTTAAAACTCATGCCATTCCACAAACAGATATCTACCGCACAAACAGTTTCAGTCTAACTGAAAGAAGGAAGTTCAGATCTAACAGAAATAGGAATTGTGTCAAGCCCCGAATCCAGATACCTCGATACGACCCAAAAATCTGTGGATCGACCTGTACCCGAACTCAGTGGTGATCTATAAATGTATCATAATGGTCCAAGAGTAACTCTAGACCCTAGTTAGCAATTCGGTATACGGAAAAAATTCGGGACGGGCATAGTACGAATATAATCCGTTTAGAAAATTTTGTAATATGGTAAAAAAAACAGGTCAAATAAATGGAAAACAGGAAAAAAATAGTTCGAGAATAATTCGTGTATAATACGATTTTGTATAAAGAGTCCGGCACCAAAAATCCGTGCATTCGTACATATGGTCCATTTTTACGTGTGGCCAGGTGCAGGATAAAAATCACTTAGATCAAAAAATTTCTCACATGGAACACTTTTACATGCCATTGATAGTATGGATGTTAGGCCCATTCCTAAGTGGATGTACGGACCAAACATTAGCATGATTAGTGCTTTATAACCATCACATTTTAGGCTTTTTCATGGGTTGATTTTTCAACAATGGGATTGGGTCATTATTTTGGGGTGCCTACAAAGACCCAATGGCTAAAAATCACCAATCAGACTGATTTTCAACTGAGATTGGAGATCGTCTAGATAAAAAAAGAGTCAGGACATTGATCTATAAGATTGGAGATCGTCCCGCACGTGCTGAATTTGAAGTATTATTGAAAAGTTTTATTGAAAAAATAGAAATACGTGTTTTAATCGGTTTTAGAGAAAAAATGGAATATAATCCATATAATTCAATGTATACGTTGTTTAAAACATTTTTTCAAAAAATTTACTATTCGGGTATAATACGCGTATAGTACGCAGAATTGCTAACTAGGCTCGGGTATAATACGCGTATAGTATGCAAAATTGCTAACTAGGCTCTAGACCACTAAGATCCATCCCAAACAAGCCTACCTATGTTATGCTTCATTAAGCAATTAACCAAATTACAGTAATTAGACCATAGTATAAATTATGTAATTAATTGTGAGAAAAATAATAACGAAGTCTCGCCGTGATCGACATCCTCATACTCCTCGCCATCAGGTACTTTCCATGAAGAGTCATCCATTGAGTTATAGCCCATATTGTCTGTGCGGTGTCATAAAACACCGTAAGTCCAATAGACTCAGTAGTGCAACGGGTAACCCCATGGCACTCTCAATCCACATCTAAAGTTATACTAAGATCATGGAAAACAAGTACAGAATAAAGCATATGATACACAAGATATGACAATTCATATGTAATGGATGATCTACAAAGTATGCAAATATGCAATGATATCCCACCCAAGTAACTCAACTACTACTGATGGGTCTTGTGGGAGAAAAATATCTGATCTAACCCACACAATCTTCGAGGTCAGACTATTCGTATCTTGATGATGATTAGACAGTTTTGATGCTTCAGAGTGAAACTACTTTCTCCTCCGTGAAGGATAGGATGATCTCCAGATGAGATATGGTTGTACCTGTTGACAATACTCCGACGCTCAAGTCAGCTTAGGAATGGTAACAGGGTTCAAACAAATAAAATGTTTCAGAGCTTAGACTATCTGGATCTAGAAAGCAAGATCCTTTTTCCAGTCCTGAGGGCTTCATCTTTATACCCTTAGAATTGGCGTGACTCACCTTCCACGCGCTGACGTGACTCACTTCCATATGTCTAGTTGTTGTCAATCAATTATGATCTAGATAGATTCTGTTATAAAAGGAATCTTCCTGTTAGATCTCAACTTCTTCTGTTTGGTTGGTTATACATGAAATAACTGAAGTGGCACTGAGGTGGCATCTTTCGTGTCAGACATTTGAATAAGAAGATGTCGAAACTGTGATAGTTCAACTAGCTGCCATGTGACCAGCATTCATTAGTTAAGAAACTAACTGTGTTTGGAATACTTACCTCACTCGTAGGAACCTGTATACTTGTCGGGATAATGTGACATTTGATCCCGTCAAGCAAGTCAAATGCCCTTGTCAGGGTAAATGCATCCAACTAGTCATGTGACTTTGACGAGATAAGATGAAAATCGATCCCGTCAAGTAAGTCAGTTGACTATTAGGATGTTTACAACCAACAAATCATTTGACCTTGTCGGGATGTACGCATCCTATTAGTCATATGACCTTGTCGAGATAAGATGAAAATCGATCCCGTCAAGTAAGTCAGTTGATCGTATTGGGATGGGTACATCCAACAAGTTACTTGACTTTATCGGGATGTATGCATCCTGTAAGTCATATAACCTTGTCGGGTGAAAGTAGGGTTTTTCCGCGTCGTTGGTTACAGAAACCCTAGAATCAACACATTTGTAATTTATCCGATTTTATTCCTGCAAAATTAAGCTTTCTTTGCACAGTGGAAGTATGTCGGATGTCGATCCGCACTCGGGATTAGTCGATTAACGCAATAAAGAACATAAAATGATAGATTTTTTTTCTTTAGAAAAGCATGGAGAGGTGAGAAAGGTGATTCAGATTTTAAAACATGCTGTGATTAAGAGATGATGATAATTATCTAAAAATAAAGAACTGATAAACAAGGAATTCATGAAATAACTACACCAACATAAAATTCATTTATTATACTAAAAATGTCAAATTACAATGCTTACAAAATAAATTCATCTACACTAAAATCAACTAGAACTAACCTAGAAAGCATTAAAAGGTAGAGAGAGAAATAAGAGAGAAGAGATAGAACTAGAGAGAGAGGACATATAGAAAGAGAGAAAGAAGAAATCTAGAGAGAGAAAGGGAGAAAATTTAGAGAGAGAACCTTACCTTAGGATGAGTGGTTGGGAGCAAACCTTGATTGGCCAGTCAAAGGTGATCACCGACGTTAATGGAGGGTGGTGACGCCGGAGTGATGGTGGAAGGAGCAAGGAGCACCTATAGCAAGGGTATCCATATCTTCAACGTGGAGAAAATGGTGTGGAGCATGGCATGGACAGTAGGGAGCATGAGGAGGGACTCCTTGCAGTAGACCAGCAACCGTCCAAGAGTAGGAAGGGCTCTACACTCCAGTGGTGTGAGCTTTTGAGGACCGTGCAGGTGTGCTTCTCAGAAGATGTGGTGAGGAGGCGGACCACCTCCAATAGTGGTCGATCTTGCTGCAGTTTGTTAAAAGGGGCGGACCAGCAAGGTGAAAACTAAACTGTGGTGGAAAACGGTGGGGATGGAAGGTGGAGCAAGGAAGGAGAAGGAGGCACTGGGCGGTGCTTAGTTGCAGGTGGCGTGGTTGCTGTTTGCAACACCAGAGATGGTGTGCAGCAATGGTGAGGCACGGCAAGATGGGGCAGCAGAAGAAGAAGAGAATACGAAGGAGGAGAAAACAGAGAAGAGAATAGGAGAAGGTGTTGTCGCAGGTGGTGGAGCAAGGTGGAGAGGACAGGTGGAGCTGCTGCCTGTTGGTGCTCCAAGGAGGGAGGTGGTTGGCGGAGACGTGGAGAAGAAGGAGGGAGAGTTGCTGGTGGTGGGTTTCACACACCAGGCCATTGAGACTCTGTCACGACCCAAATTTTGGCACCCGAACCCGACCCAAATGCCTGTGGATCTGTCCGTTTACTCGAAATCCAGGGTGTGAAAAATAGTAAAGGGAAATAAAATCTCAATATTTACAACAAGATACCGATAGTTCAAAATTTACTAAGATCTCAAAATCATAATCTCCGATAGCTAACGTCATCCGTAACACACAAAGTTAAAAGGACCCGATGATCTACTAATCACGATTCATGAAAAGTCTCATCTATCCGACAATCCAAATAATATAAAATAATGAATTTATTACATGAATTAAAAAGCAATGATATCAAAGTCGCTAATAATATTCCTCTTCAAGGTTCGGTTCATGATCCTCGGGTTCGCATGCCTCGTCACATATTCCATCCACTGGATGCAATTTCTCCTCGTACTCTGCTTCGTACATCTCCGTCTCATCTACATCTGAAAATGTGGTTGTAGGAGTGAGTCAAGCGCTCACTCAAGTTTTTCACCCAAAACATGATTCAAACAATACAAGATATGTATAGACATGTTCGCATGGATTAAATTGTTAGCAGTAATATCATGATCATAATAATTGCATGAACAATTAATCAAAAGTAATACACAACCCACACAAGGGGTCTCCTTCTTCACCCACACAGGGGGTCATTTTTGGGTCTTTCACCCTGGAGAACTCACTCCCAACTTGCTTTATCGCTTCTGAATCGAAAATACAATGCATGCCTTCATATATATGAGAAATTACTGAAAATGTAAATATCCACGCAGGGGATCTCCAATATAGAACAGACTATCAATTACCGTTTAATAATAAAAACATGCTCACGAGTCAATGACTAGTATTGAAAGAATCATGGGAAGGGTACCTACCTTTGATCGCTTCCCAATATATATATATATATATTTTTTTTTCTTTCTCAATCGGTCCTCTTCGCTAAGTTCCACCCAAGGTTATTGAACCTTCAATTTTTCCCTTGATTTGGAGTTAGATAAAATCCAATGGTGATTGTTTTTAAGAAAATATTTTCTTTGTGGACTCGGTTGACTGAGACTTAGTATATTTACTCAAGCCCACGACAACATAAAGAAGTAGAGCCCGATTACTTGAGTTTTACGCAATTAGGAGGGTCAACAAAATAAGATAGTGTGGGTAATCGGGAGCATTCGCACGCACATGTATTGCCATTGGGTCTATAGAACTATTGGAATAGTGGATTCCAACTATTTGAAAGTTTAGCATACATAAGCACCTAGCACTTGTAGGATTAGCAGATAACCTATAAAACTTACATATGCAAGTAGAAATTAAAAACTCACTCATAAAATAAAGAGCATGTAAGATATACTAATAAAGTAGATTAGAAAATATAACCTTATTAAGCCTTATTTGGTAGTAGTACAAGTGATGAGCTGATGGATTTAATTACTCATATGCTGAGCTTTATTATTATTATTATTTGTATTCCTCAAGAGGGTACAAACGTGCAAGCAATGGCTTAACCCAAACAATAAATTTAATAGTTTAGGCAATGAGTGTGGTATTTGATGCTTCAAGTAATCCTTCCAATAGGTACCATGTTCCATACTCCGTGGGGCCCACTGCTACATAAGGGTTTGGCCCAACATCAGTGGTCAAACGTTCATGGGCTTAGTCCCTAGGAGAGTGTGCTACATTGCATCAAGTAGGATGATGCGTTAATTGACCTTCCGATGCTAACGTGTGGCATCTAAAGGTGCAATCAAAAGGGTCCAATCAGGCCGATCTTTCTCGTAAAAGTGGATCAAGTGGTAGACCAATGATCATGCACGGATCAATAAAAAGAAATTGACGCTATAACATCCACCCAAGATCAGACGGTTTAAAACAACGAAAGGATAAAAGATGGAAACGGACATTATTCAAATCAACAACAGATGGGTCTCATGTAACAGGACCAAAAAAGAAAAAGAAGAAAAAGAGAAAGAAAGAGATAAATACTGGATTCGGTCCAGCATAGACCCTTGAAGAAGGACTGAAGAGGGAAAGAAAAGTAACGACAAATAATAATTCTTACCTGACAGGTTGCCGATTGGAGGATATTTGGAGGAGATGATGATCCACTGTGGTGGTTTTCAAGGAAGAGGAGATGATGGCTGATGCCTGCTGCCTGCTGCACCTCCTATGGCTGCAACACCTTCCATTTGTGTGATCGCAGATGGTGATGGAAGCAAGGAGGGGAGGTGTCTTGCTGGATAGGGGCTATTGCTCACTACAAAGATCTTTCCACGATGATTCTTCAAGGTACACCCGACTGCACTTCTTGATCTAATGGATATGGGAGTAAGGAGTAAAGGTCCTATTGGAGAGTGTTGAAGTTGAGGGGTTTAGAGGGCGGCCAGCAAGTTCGTGGGGATTGTTGTTCCTCAACCAACCATATGATGGAAGGTGGAGCAAGAGGGAGACGTAGGGAAGTCTTGGGGTTTAGGTTAGAATAGAAAGGCTACAAGTATAGTAACCCTAATAGGTTTTGGTCTTTACCAATCCCTATTGGAAAACAAAAGGTATGGTCAAAGGAGGGTACGAACATGAAGGTATTAGATAGGTATGAATAAAATATCAACAAGTTTTGGTTAAAATAATAGGTTAATAAAAGGTTTGTTAGAATAGGATATATGAACAATGATTTTTTTTACTAGTTTAATGGTTGAGTTGAGAGGAAAGGGAATAAAATATAATAAGTGAATGGTAGGTTGGACGGACATGGGCCTTGGGTATTAGGTTAGGAAGAATGGGGATTTTATGGATTGGGTTTTTGATATTGTGTTTCTCGACACACCAAAAGAGGATAAGGGCTTAGGAAAGAAGGGATAGAAATTACAAAATTAACCTAGGAGTATAGAAGGGTTTATAGTTTGGTTGGGTTAAGGTGTGAATTGTTTAATATTGTGGCCACAATAATAAAGAAACATGCATGATATAAAATATGGGTTTGTGTGGGTGTTATGACTTAGTTCATTCTATAAAAACATTTTAAAGGTGAGATGGCTTTGGGATAGGATGTAATATATTTCAGAAAATTATAATGGATGTAGGGCGTGATGGGTATAGGGACCTTGTACGCATCACGTGTACATAATATATGTACGTACATTAATGCGCGCAAGGCATAGGTAAAAAATATTTGTAAGAACTAAAATAAATATACTAATTATATTTAAAATAATACACTATGCATATGGGACTCAAAACAGTCCAAAAAATGCATGGGCTTACTGAGCCAATGTGGGCCCACAAGAGTCGGCCCAGGAACCCTGAAAAAATAATTTTTCTCAGAATTTGTTGAAACTTCACAAGGATGTCCTAACCATTAAAATATAGTGTTTCATGAAGAGGAAAGTGTGAAAAAAAATCCTAAAAATTAAAATTGACTAAAATATCATCTTTATGATTTTTGGGGTTTTACAGAGGAGCTCAGGGTTGTGGAGCAAGTAGATGGTGGAGGAACTCATGCGCAGCGACAGCAAGAGGGGGCAGCAGTGGTGCACTGGCGGTGGAGGCGACGGACTGGTTCAGTCCACCGGAAAAGATGAGAAGAAGGGCAGCAGCCTGTGGATGAGAGGCGCACAGCCTGTGGGTGAGCCCGTGGAGAAGAAGGATGAGCTGCCCACTCCTCTTCTTGTTGAAAGGGATAGTCTTGAGAGCATTAGGTGCTGCTGCAGGTGATGGCTGGAGTCGCAACCTGCAACTCCGACGAAAACGTTAGGAAGAAGATGAAGAAGATGAAAAAGAAGAAGAAGAAAGGAGGAGGAAGAAGAAAGAGAAAACGTTCGGGGATGTTTTGGGGAAGGCCAGTTGGAGATGGGAGAGAGATTAGGGTTCCAAAGAACCCTCTCTTCTCCCCTTTTAAAGCTCCCTAGTTTCCATTAATGGAAATTAGGGATTTTTTTGAAATAAAAAAAATGACAGATTTTCTTTGGGGAATTTCCCCATTTAGTGGACCCCCCTTTTTTATTTAAAAATAATTAATTTAAAGCATTTGAAAATCACGAGGTCCACTAAATGGTCGGGCCACGGGTCGATGATAATGGGCCCGGCTACTGGTCCACAAAGATTGATGATGTCCATCGTCTCACAAGATGATGTGACAGACAATTTGATGACGATCGGATGGATGGTGACTTGATTGGGACCCAGATTGGTAGATCGACGGATCTAGAGAGATCCAACGGTCCGATTGAAGATCCAACGGTCAGAAAGCTAAGGGAGATGAGACAGAGAGCCAATGGGCAGTAGTTCTAGGGTTAGGTCAGTAGATCCGAGGATCGAGAGATGAAGAGAGAGAGAATAAGGAGAGATGAGATAGAAAATTAGGGGGAGGAGAGAGAAAATATCAGAAAATGGAGATAAAAGTATTGGCAGAGGGTCTGGAACCCTGGTCTTCACTGTGACCATCCTTACACTTCTCCAGTAGAGTAGACCATCATTTCTTGCTGACTCAAGTGACTTTAAACGCTTTGGTCCGTCTCTTGGTCATTGGCTTTCCTGCTCTCTTCGTTCTTTGGGCCGGCTTTTTCGTCTTCTTATTCAGCCCATATTTGGCCCATATCTTCTAGTCATAGCCTGTGGCTCTTCAAGCTTTGATATTAGGCTTCTGTGGTTGATCATGGACCCGCAAGTCTCGAGAATAGCTCGATCGAGTTTTCTGCAAGAGAAAAGCACGTAATGAGACTTGATCATAACGTCTTTATACCTAGACTTCCAGAAATGCGTTTAATGCATGCAAATATACCATTTCGTCCAGAAAAGTGTGTTCTGCGCAATGAAATAGACTCTTAGGTAGAAAAGTGGATAATTAGAGCAGTTTTACATAGGAGAGTGTGATAACGCTCAGAAGATAACAGTGAAAAATATGCACTTTTTAGCGAATATCATCGAGATGAGGTGAAACTTGATCCCGTCAAGCCGTTTACCATTGTCGGGATGAGTAGAATATGTTGAAAATCACTCCTGTCAAGGATGATAACCAAACCATGTAGGACTCTGGACCTTGTCGGGTTGCGTTGAATATCAATCCCGTTAAAAAATTCAATGATTAATATGTCAGGCAAGATTGAATGCTTCCCGACATATTAAAGGTCGAAGCATTAATATGCTTTGTCAGTTTTTTGTCTCGAGATGCTCTGTTCCGATCATTCCATTCTGACACGTGGCACTTCCTATTAATGGATGTCATGTGACAGCGATGGGGCGGTTCATGACCTCTAATGATACCTTCGGCGCATTCACTCTCGCATGCCAGTTGTACCACGTGTCATCCTTCCATATTCGCACATGCCATACAAGTGACACATGTCACTATTCTATTTGCTGGAAAATACGGCACCCACAGGTCTCCATCTCCTTCCCTCGCTAGGAGCAACCTTATGGCTCATCTGTAAGATTGTCTAGGGTCTTTTACTTTTAGGGTTTTCTAGCCCTTCTTGCTTAACATAAAAGTAAATTTTATCTCACAAGAACCCCAAGTGTCCATGATATGTATATGTGTAAATTAAGATATCAAAATAACTATAATGATAGAAGGTCCAAAACCAAAACGGGTTCACCTAGAAGTATTCTTATGGCTAATCCACTAATGAGAACCATCAATGGTTTTCATTAGTGTATGATCATGGCATGTTTTCACCCCTTACACTTCTTTCCAAATCCAGGATAATATACAAGAAGGGGTAGCAAGGAGAGAGAATCATAATATTAAAATGGTAAAATATAAAGCATATGCAAGTAGATCAAAGTAATAATCCAGTCACTTTTTAACCATAATAAACATGCTTAAACATAAATAAACATCTAAATAAAGACATACACAGTAGCAGTTACCTACCTCTTAAACAAACAAAAAAGTCGCCCTGGAAAGCTTAAAGCGAGGGTGGAAAGGAAAGCTTCGTGTTTTCTCCTTAAGCACCCCGATGTTGTTGATTCCAAACTATGTTGAAGAGGTTGAGAAAAGGGTTTGAATGATAGGTTTTGATCTTGATTTGATAGTGGGATGAGGGTGTTTTAGGGTTAAAAAGGGTTGAGCGAATAGAGATTTTTCTCTTCTTTAATGGTGGAAAAAGGTTAGGTTTTTAATAGAGATCAATGGAATCAATGGTGGATGATGGAGGAGAGAGAAGAGAGGTTTTGATGGAAAATGTGGGAGTGATGGTTTAGGGTTTGCGAGAGCTCCCAAGGCTTTCTTAAATAGGTTTAGGAAGTAATTGGATTTCTTTTTTAAGTAAAATTTGTAACTCTCAAAGGGTTTCCTTTTTCAACCCTCAAAAACTTAGATTTTAGATTAATTGTGGTTTAAAAATGGGCACATGACCCATATGTATCTACTATGCCTTATTTAAGGTTATTTTTAAGCCCAAAAGATCTCTAAATTGACCATACGTACCCACCTAACAATTATAACTCAATTAATTATAGAATTACTATTTTAATAATTTAAACACTTATTAATTACAATTATGTCATATTCTCATTAAATGTGATTGTTTGATATAATTAAACATGTGAGAATCAAACTATACATTATAATATAATAAGACACAATAATCATTCATTAATTCAATTAAACTATATCATATAATTTAAAAGTTCACACAAGAAGGTATTGACACATGTTATATACATATGAATCACATAGAATAGTCTAAGTACACATAAATCACAAAAATATTCCCAGTCTTGAAAAAGTGTCAAGATGACCTCGGATTGACCCGAGAAGTACTTCGTGGGTCCCGCACTCCTATTAAATAAATAAAATATAATTAAATATTATTTTAAAAATATAACAATGGAAGGAAAATTCAAAAATTATGAAAATAATATTTTTGTCAAAATCTCTCAAAATCTCTTTATAGGGTTCTTATGTCTCAGGAAAAGTTTCAAACTACTCGGGTAAGCTGGCAAGGGTAGTTTAAGAATATTTTTTGTGTCCCGAGGCTATAAAGTAAATTATTTTATAAAAGTTCAAGAATGCTAGCTAGAGCAAGAAAAAGTCATCTACAAGTTATGGTTCATTATTTTTAATAGAAAATTAGCCCTAAAGAGTGTTTCAAAAATAACAGGTTTTTCAATGTTGTTAGAATATAACCAAATTAAACTTACATACTCAAGCATGGCATTTAATCAAAAAAATAATAATAGAAGTCTAACAAAATGTTCAAGTTTTCATTCTTAAGTGAATTTACCGTAATATCTTAGAATGAAAGTTTAGGGTATTACAAATTGTGTTAGACACGATTCATCTGAGATTAGATCTACCAAAGGAAAAGTAGATAAGTTGTAATACCCTAAACTTTTTTAGGATATTTTAAAATTTTAAATTATTATTTTAATTATGTTAATGATATTTTGTTATTAAGTATTAATGCTTAGTTGCATGTTGTTTGAGTTAAATTAATAAGGTGAGCTTTTAAGGCTAATTTAAAGACCTTTTGGTCCTAAAAATAACCTTAATTGAAGCCTAATTGATACATATAGGCTCTGGACCCATTTGTAGCCCATATTCAACTTAAAATAAGTCTTTTAGTAGGTTGTAAAATTTACTCATTTTAAAGTTACGAAAATCACTTTAATTTAAGATAAAATAAAAGTCGTAGTTTATTTCTATAAAAGATAGATAGAATTTTTCATCCAAAATCCTAAATTCTATTATGAACCAAAACCCTAATTGATCCTAACCATATAGTAACTTTAGATCTAATGGCCAAGATTTGACCTCTCAAAAATTTAAACAAATATCAAAACCTTAAATTTACTCACATAATTAATCTATTTAAGAAAAACTTTAGAGAGTCCCATAACAAAACCTAACCACCTCTCATATTGAAGAATACACTTACTTCACTTTTCTCTTATATCTTCCATTGATCATTTTTAAATTTTGGAGAGGACTTTTAAAACATCAACAAAGGTTTAAGTTAGCTAGGTACCATTCTTGATTCTATCAATACTAGTGTTAGACTTGTGAGCATGTATTGATTGTTAAATTGTAACTGATATCCAGTTTTATATTTTAAATCCCCTGTGTGGATATTTTTATTTTAGTGATTATGTTTTATATGTTAAGATATGCATTCGTATTTAAGATTTAGAAGTGATAAAGCAAGTTGGGAGTGAATTCTCTATGGTGAAAGACCTAAAAACCCCAGAAAGACTATAAGAGGTATTTTCAATATGTATAAGTTGACGTTTCGGATAGTGAAACGTGTCCGAGACTGTCTGACTGCCGGAACGACTTATCTTGGTCAAAACCAAACTCTGATCCAAAACTCTGGCATAATTATCTGATCATGGATAGATCCGATAAAATTCATGCAGTCGGACATACGGCCAGACAAACTATTCTATCCTCCAAGTCGACTACGACTCGAGAAGGTTAGCAACAGTGAAACTTATATCCAGTCCGAGTCCTGTTTGATAAAGAGATATGTACAGGGGAAACGAATAGTAAACAACCACCTGTTGTACTATTCCCTCAAACCACGACCTATGCCAAATCACACATAAGATAAATATTCTGGTACTGATTGGTACAATCTCAATCGTACTCCTTGACACGTCATCGGGTTCATTTTCTATAAATAGAGAGCTATAGTAAGGAACAAGGTAAGCAATCTTAGTCTAAGAAATTAATATTACTTGCTTGAGAAAAGTACTGACTTAAGCGTTGGAGGCTCTACGGTGGAATCCCTACCAATGGAGTTCATTTTCAGGTCTTCTCGGTGAATTCGGCACTGTAGTCGAGACTGTCGAATCGATTGACGAAGAGATCGGATCAAAAGATGGGGAACACAGATTCGACGTCAATTTAGTCAAGAACAACTTGATCGGACGTCGGGAAGGAGATCTGGTGTCTTTAATTTTTGCGCGCATCTCAAGGGGTGTGGGATTTTTTTTTACATCTTTTGGAGTCGTCTGTGGGAACGAAATTTGATTGTCAACTTGCGTGCTTTGCCAAAAACTATTATCAGACGATAACAGTTTAAGCAGGATGGCTTTGCCGATTACCAGATCGAAAGAAACGACCCCAAGGCTAGAAGCTGAAGAAGAAGGAGAGATAGTGAGCCCTAAGATCCAGAAGATGTTGGACCAGGTTCTCTCAGAGATGCAGAAGGTGAGAGAAGAAGTGGCGAACGTCAGAAAGGAGAACTAGTAGTTGAGGCAGCTGCTCGTAGAGGAGACGGAAGATAGACAAGACCCTCTCGGGAATTGTAGGAACAATCCGAGAGGACGAGATCAACTGCCAAGAGCAGATGAACAGGTGTAGAGTTCAAATCGATGAGAAAAAGGTCGTCAAGACAGTTTAACTTGGGGGCGTGAGGCAGTTCGGGATGATCATCAGCTGATTGCCCAAGAAAAGCCAAAGAAGAAGCAGACTAACTTGGTCACTGAAACTAGGGTTTTTTTGCGTCGTTGGATTCAAAAACCCTAGAATCAATGCATTTGTAATGGATCCGAGATTTTAATCCTGCAAAATATATAGTTTTGTATAGGGATTCGTATCGGATGTCGATCTACACTCGGGGGTAGTTAGCGCGTGTAGAGAACATAAAATGATAGATTTTTGCCCCAAAAATTCTACTAAAGATGGTAGAGGGGTGAGAACGGTGATCACGGGATTAAAACATGATTGATTTTATGAACTTTTTAGAGGGAGAATCATGAAAATCAACATATTACTAAAAAGTGAAATAATGCAATATTGATCGAACTTACTTTTATTGAAAATTATTAGAATTACATTACTTTTGAATGGAAATCTATCTAAATAACTTGAAGCAAATTATGCTAGAAAGCAATAAAAACTAGAGAGAGAAAGGAGAAAGAGTAGAGAGAGAAAGATCAAAGAAGGCTATCCTAGAGAGAGAAAACTAAGAGAAGAAAAGGGTGGAGATGTGGGAAAGATCTTACCGGTGGTGAAAGGAGTGGTTTGCAATGGCAGCAACAAATGGTGGTGGCATATAGGGCATTGCCAGGTGGCTGTGGATGAGTTGGAGGTATCCCATGGATGCATGTGCAGTGGCGTCATCGACCAACAACCCAACGATGATGAGGTGCTATCCAAGCGAGGAACAACATCCTCTGTCTTCTTCCTCTCCTTCTTTTCTGTTTTCCTTTTTTCTTTTTTTTTTCTTTTTCAATGTGGGGGAGAACAGTTGGGAGGAATGAGAGATGGGGCGGCTGGAAGGTGAATGAGCAGTAGCTGCTAGGGGAACCAGGCGACAAAAAGGGGGAGACGTTGGTGATGGTGGCAGACCAAGAGGTGGTGGCTGATGTTGGTGATGGTGGCGATGACCAGTGGGGTGGATGGCTGGAGAAGGCAGCAACGATGGAGGGTTATGTGGTGTTGCACGGTGGTTGAAAACGGCAAGGAGAGGGTGATCCAGCAGGTAGGTATCCCCCCTCCTTCTTCTTATCTTCCTTCCTTTTTTTTTTGCTTTTGTTTTTTTTTCTTTTTTTTTGTTTCAAGATTTTTTTTTTTTTTTTTGAATGAGATAATGGTGGCTGTTGCAAGAACAGCCACCGAATATGCTCAAAAGAGGTGGAGCGGTTGGGTTTTCCCAAAGGAAGAAAGATGGAGGTGGGGGCGGTAATGAGATGGGAGGTAATGAGATGTGGGGCGCTAGTTGAAGGAGAATGGAGGAGAGTGGCTGACAGTTTTGTGGAGTGGAAGGGAGGCTGTAACGGCTTGAGAAGAGAAGAGGAATGGGGGAGAGAGGAATAAAATGTGGGCAGAGCTTGGGCAACTAGGGTTTTTTTTGGATGAAGAGAAGTGGGAGCGTGGGGAAAAGAAGATGAAGAGAGACGTGCCCCAAAAAAAAAAGATTCCCTTTGGGTTGAGATGTGGGGAGCATTATAAGGGAGGTGCTGCCACCTCATCTAATGTGGAGCCCCCCTATTCTTTCTCTTGTAAGAATGGAAACATCTCTCTTGCTTAAACATCACTAAACTGTTTCCAAAAAGCCATCCTTCCAAATGAAATCCTCCTCTTTCCAAAAGCCATGAACTGTTTCCCTGTATAGCCATCTTTCCATTTAACGTCAACCAGCACCCCGCGTTAGCAACTTCCTCTTTTATTTTAAGCGGTCCAAGAATTCACATACCCACAATGTTTCCTTAGATGGAAACCACCCTTCTTTCCTTGCAATGTCTATCCACATGGGTCCCACTTGCATGAACAGACTTCCCCAAACCATTTTCTTGGATAAAACTATCACTTGCATTTTAAAGAATTTTCCAAAACCTGGTTGCAAGTCATTCTCGGTTGAAGACAAATCCCACCCCTTTAACGGCCAAAAACTTTCATGTATGACCATATCACGGTCACTTCTTGCTTGTGGGTTCTATTCCTTGATAGCGCCGCCGTCCGTTGCTTCACCGTCCAGCTTGAGGCTACGACAATGTCTTTTTCATGGGCTCAACAATTTGCCCACCAATCTGGCTCGTGTGTATAAACATTTGGCCCAACAGCATTTTTTGTGGACCTACACATTCTCGATGTAAACACTATTCCCAACTATTTATCCCTTGTTTTGTAAGTCTCCAATGGTCGTCCAATGTTTCAACCCAACGCTATTGTCCAACATCGTGGTTCGGCAACTAAGCCTTCTTTCTTGACCCATGTCTTTGGTAATTTGCCCAGATCTTGAGAGTGGGCCCACACTCTAGCCCATGGTTTGCTACCTCGTGGAGCGAGCATGCACTATTAGAAAAAGGGCATACGGTGTCGATTTTTCATTTTTAAAAAACTGACGCGAATACCAGTGACGCCAAATATTTTGCGTCGGTTTTTCGTTACTGAAAACCGACGCCTATACCCATAAAATGGCATCGGTTTTTATAAAAACCGACGTGGATACTTAACATATGGCGTCGGTTTTTATAAAAACCGACGCTTAAACTCATAATATGGCGTCGGTTTTTTCAAAACCGACACCAATGTTTTTTTTTTATATTCCATGTGTTTTTTCTGTCGCCTATCCCACCTACATATCATTCACCACCTATACACACACATTCAAAAGACATTCATTCACCACCATTCACATTAACTGACAATCAAATTAAAATGTATTTAGATAAAATTAATATCAAGTTACACATTGCATATTGGGTGAATCCAATACAACTAACTAGGATCAGTCCTAAATACTTATAAATTATATAGATATTTGACTTATCCCTCAGTGAACCTCTTGAACAACTTAATTAGTGATTTACGCCCAAATAACGCTTAATAATTCTCAAATTCTTACCATTAAAACCAACCCATGAAAATAATTTAATCAATTCGCTTAGAAATCAGTAATCATGCTAATTTTTAGTTTAGAAGTCCATTGAGGGACTAGCCAAAAATTCATATAGTCAGAGTCCACTAACAGTGGCAACATGTGCTGTGATTTTCATTGTGATAGAAGCATATGTGAGAACACTGTGATAGAGTTTTACTCATGTTTCTAGCCATAGAATTTAAGTACAATGTCAGATGCAATAATTCCTTAAACAGTTGAGTTGAAATTAATGTGAAAGTATTGAATGACCAAAGCTGCAGGGTGACGTGTGGGGCAAGATGACGTGTTCGTTGGCACCAAAAAGACTAAAAAGCTCCTGTAAGTAAAAATGAAAAAGAATAGAAGCAAAACTATAAAGATTTAATATGGCTTAGTTGAAAAAATTATACAATCGTTGGGACATGCATGGATCTTCTCATATGACATTATTGAAAGTAGGCTTTTCCGCGTCGTTGGTTACGGAAACCCTAACTTCAACACATTTTTAATTATCCGAGACTTTTAACCTGTAGAATGAGCAATTTTGTACAGTGGCTTGTGTCGGATGTCGATCCGCACTCGGGATTAGTCGGATTAGCACGAACAAGAACATAAAATGACAGATAATATACAAGAGAAAAAGGAGAATGATGGAAGAGATGAGAAGGGCGAGTCGATTTAAAACGCATCCAAATAGATCCAAAGAATACTAAAATCATCAAAATCAAATTGCATTAATTAAATTGTTGCTTACATGAAATAAATGACAGAAATAAATAAAGCGGTAAATCTATTCTAGAAAGCATGTAAGAAAGCATGTAAAGAGAACTTTTAGAGAGAGAGGAAGAAGGTAGAGAGAGATTTTTCACCTCGGTCGTTTATCGGCCGACAAGGTAGAGGTGAGAGAAAAACTCACCCTTTTGCATTCACCGAACGGAGTCGGCGGTGCAAAAAGGCGATCAGCCTGGGGATCCTAGAGAAATTCACTTACCCAAGGGAGAGAAAATGAACCCTAGAAAGAGAAAATACCTTATGCATACTTGCCATGATTTGAGACCGGGTTCGGCCCAGGTGATCGGCCAACGATTGATGATGCCCAACCCAAGAGAAGGTGGTTGGTTGTTGAGGTGGGTTGTTATAGGCCGTGCAAAGAGGCACACCTTGGGGAGGACGTTCGGTTTTGCATCATGGATGCACAACATGTTGTTGTCCTGTTAGTACACCGCTGGCCGAACCTGCTAAAGGGAGTTGCAGCAAGGAGAGGATGGACTGTCCTCACATTCTCGTTCAATGGTTTGAAGTGGGATGTCGTCCATAGAAGGTGATGGTAGCAGTGTTTGGTATGAGCAGTGGGGGCTCGCTGTTGGCAGTCCGGTTGTGCATGGTGCCGGAGTTGCTGATCACCGCACTGGTTGTTGTTGACGTGGGGACCTGCAACTTGTGAAACAAATGTCTGAAATAGTGGGAGGAGAACCGTCCAGATCTGGGATGGGATTTTTAAGGCAAGAAGACGAGGGGCGGCAAGCTATGGAGGAGCACGTGCACAAGGAGCACCGTTAGGTTGATAAGTTGGCCGGAGTTCGTGCAAGCCATGCTCGCAACAGGGAGCAGGTGCACAGGCGGTGTAAGAGGTGGCTGCAGCGGTAAGGAGATAGGAGGCGATGCAAGGAGGTGGAGGAAACCACCAATTTTGCAAGTTTTGGATTATTGTACAGTGCCATTTGGATAGGTCTCCAACGGTGGGAGAAGGCAGGAACGGTGGTGAGAGATGGTGCAACCCAAAAAAAGTGAGTTGCAAGAGTTGTGGTACTCCGGCCATGGAAGGAGGCAGAGGTGATTGCAGCGTGTGCCTGCCGTTGCCTGCAACAGCGTACATGGAGTCCCAGGCGGTCTAGTTGCATCCTGTGGAGTGGTTGTGGCGGTGCTTGCAGACGGCAAAGAGGGCAGCAGATCTGAGAAGCTTGCAGCGTTGTCGGCCGGAGTTGCAGCCTGCAACTCCGGTGAAAACGTGAAGATGAAGACAGTGAAGAAGATGAAGAAGAAGGTGAGACTCGGGCCAAAAGAGAGGGAAAGAAGGAGAAGAGGAAGAAGGAGAAGTCGTTGGGGGAAGGAGAGGAGGAGAGGGGTTTGAAAATTAGGGTTCGTCCCCACTACACCAAAGTCACAAAAAAAGGACACACTAGGTGTGTCTTTCATGTGAAATAAAGACAAACCTAGTCTGTCACAAGGTGTGTTGTTTATAGAAGTGTCTTTTTTCCTGTGGACGTACTTGGTATGTCTTTATTTTCTCAACAAATATGACACACTCAGTATGTCCATCCATAGCAACACACTCGGCGCGTCATTTTTTGATTTTTTTTTTAAATAGCTATATTGTGTAGCACTTTGGATGGAGAATTCTAGTAATAGTTTTTGAAATTTAATTTTTCAAGCTGATTTTTGGTTTGTAGGTCTAATAATATTTTTAATGGGATTTTTTACACCAGAATACGAAACTACTGATTATCATGATAATGTACAGTTTCATCACATACTTCTTGTAACAGTACATAGAAAAATGAAATCCAAACTAATAAAATATACAGTCACAGTACACCTATTGACTGCTCTCTATGGTACGTAAGAACTATTGTTCTGTTTCAAAACCCTGCTTCTGCCCTTGCCATAGGATCTTCCTTGGTCTCAGTTTCTTCGTCTTTTTTCCCTTCTCGCTCCTGAGCCAATTTCTTTATGTGCAACTCCTCTGCGGCTTCCATTGTAGCACGGTTTTCTGCTTGTAAATGCTGCATTTCCTCTTCTTGTTGTTGCCATTCAAACCATGTATCGGCATCTGCCCAAACTGCATAAACAAAGAGAGTAAAGCAATGTAAATTAGAGCCTCAATCACTAGTTTGAGAAAGAAAGCCTAAAGGCCCAAAATTGTTGGCTAAACTAGATTCTCATGGTTACACCAATTTATTTATAACTACATCCCATAATATTGAATCTTTTGTGACGTCTATGAAGAATTGGAGCAACCCACCAAAAACAAAATCCCAATGGAAATGCAGGCACTGTAGGAAAAAGAACAGATGCAATTTTACCTTCTCAAATGAGCAACATATTCCTGCCTGCTCATGTTCTTCATTTCTTCAAGTTCTTGGTAATTCTCCAACTGCAAACCAACAGAGAAGCTACATTTTAATAACCAAAACCAGAATCCGCTGATGAGTTCAGTTCGGATTGAATCATACCTAGAAGTTGATATGGACTTCCTGTGAATTGGTTGCTTTGTATTCACGGTAATGAATGAAAAACTCATAAAGAAAATATCGTTAAAAGAAAATGTTTTCATCAACAAACATGTGTACTACAGAGTAAAAATTAGCCAGTTAATAAAATTATATTGAAACAATGGGTGTCAATAATTTTGAGAGAAAGGCCAAACCTTCACTTTGGGGATGACCTTAACAGCAACCCGTTGACCCATGAGCTCCCCTTTCTTGAACTTCGCAGCATAGGTATACCTGAAATGCCCACACCCAACCTCATATTTGCTGCAGTCAGTTAGGATAGAAAAAGTGCACAAGTTCCGGCCGGTTTGATCAATAATAGAATGGATCTAAGGATATAAAAACAGGGGAAGGGACTTGAGGTTGATCAGTTCATTTGAATGATTATTTAAGCAAAAGAAATTAAAAATCAGACCTCCATAGAAGTTAAGGATCTAACAATAGATAGATCTGAAAAATTCAAAATAATACAAGAATTTGAACAAAAAGTACCTGCTCTCAAAGCTTGACTTGCAGATCTCGGACGAAGAAAATCCCAGATATTCAAATAAACCTTAAGTTTCCAATCAAATGCGGCATACCTTAATCTGGTACATCCCTAGTAGCTTAGCCAGAGGGAAAAAGACCCGCACTGTCTCGAATGCAATGTTGGACTGCATACAATGTAACATACTAACAACATTATTTATTTATTTTTGATCAGTATACTAACAACATTATAAATATTGACAACATGAAAATCCATCAAATATCAAACCAAGAATGGACACTACCTGCTACTGCCAAGGCATGTGTGAAAGAGTACAAACAAGAAAGAAAATAGGTTATTGACAAATGCTATGGGCCATCCAACATGACATTCATAATCATTTTTGTCATGCAGCAACCCGTCTAATTTCAGGACAAAATGTTTTTCTAACATGGAGATGGATGAGATTCCAAACATTTGCAACAACCCCAGCCACTTGATAGCAAAAGAAATATGTGTTTTTGCAGCCTTACGATGTACTTCCACAAGCTCTACTTTGTTCAATTGCTTCAAATTGCAAATCAAAGTCGATACTTTGTGTTGACCTAAAAAAAGGCAATGTGCTTTATTAGCCATGACCTGTAATGCATTATTGCTAAGCATTAGTAACAAAACTACCTGGAAGGCAAGGAGCCACTTGCTGAGTTTCAGAAAAAATGCAGCTGGATTATCTGCACTATGACACAATTTAGCCAGATCAGATGTAAAGTTGTAAGCACAATTAAAGTTGCAATAACAGCAACTTGTAGTGTTATCACACTAACTGTTGAACTATCTGGCCTGTCCAGTTTTCATAGATAAAAAATTAAACGACGTTCCTTCATGAGGATTCTATTTGACTTAACCAAATTCAAAGCCATGCCTCAGTAATCCAGAAAAAAAATTATATCCAATCGATTAATAAAAAATTAAACGATGTTCCTTCAAGAGGATTCGCCATGACTGAGTAATCCAGATAAAAAATTAAATGACGTTCCTTCATAGATCCAATTGATTCGTCAATCAAAATTGACTAAATGAGGATTCTATTTGACTTAACCAAATTCAAAGCTGCAAACAAAATCTGAATCTTCAAGCCCTAGATGGAAACCAAACAAAATGCACATTAAGAAATGCACATTAATCTGATGGAAATCAAACAAAATGCAGATTAAGAAATTGTAAAACCTACTACAACAAAATGAAAATTATCTACCACATTGTTCTGTTTTTATTGGTAGGAAACACGATTGGACGGGAAACAAAAACCTGTCAAGCTGTGGTTCAGATCCAAGCAACGAATGTGGGTTATAGCTGCAATTAGCAACAAGTATTTTGGAGAGGGATACAAAATCAAGCTGATTTCAAAATTAAGTAGATCAAAATTTCAAAAATGGATCTAAGCAATAACCGATCAAAATAATAATTGGTTGAAATTTTTGAGTAAAACTAATCTGAAAATACTACAGATTTTGTATTTTCAACCTAATATCCTCTGAACAGCGCTTAGAATCTCTGTAAATATTGAAACAGAATGAAAACAGGAAGCACGATGTATAAATTTCGAATTCGAGCTCAAATTTTACCTTTACTTGAAACAATTGAAGGATCTGTAGCTAGAGATAAATTTGAAACAGTAGACCGAAAAGGAAATCTAACCTGATTCGACTACGGATGAAGGGATCCAACTTCTGAAACCTAACTGATGCTGATGAAATTCAGTAAAGGTGATGACGAAAAGAAAGACAAGTTGAAAGGAGGAACGAATTAAAAAGATTAATTTCCGACCTTTATAGGGTTCGGGAACGATGATCTGCACAGTAAAAGACTTCCGAAGAGACTCACAGGCTTCCGTAGTTCGGGAGTCGGGACTCTCGACTCTCAGAGAGTAAAGGAGTTGTTCAAGAACAGAATGCTCCTGCTTACAAAAAAGAAAAAAGAGCAACTGATCCTGGGGTTGTATTTCTATTTTTTTGTTGTGTTTTTCATTAATTTTACTAAAATTACAAAAAAACCATTTGAAATTGGTGTCATTTTTTTACGATTTTGGTGTAGTGCCCCCTCCTTCCCCCTTTATATAAGCTCCTAATTTCCATGAATTTTAGGAAATAAAAAAATATTAAATTTTTTTTTTTAAGTAAAACCCTATTTTTCTTTGGGGAATTTCCCCTTTCAGTGGACTCCCTTTTTTTTTAAATTTAATTGAAATTATTTTGAAATTCACGGGGTCCACTAAATGGTCGAACAGCGGGTCGATGATGATGGGCCCGGCTACTGGCCCACATGGATTGATGATGTCCATCATCTCACAAGATGATGTGACAGACAATCTGATGGCGATCGGATGGATGGTGACTTGATTGGGACCCAGATTGGTAGATCGACGGATCTAGAGAGATCCAACGGTCCGATGGAAGATCCAACGGTCCTATTGAAGATCCAATTGTCAGAAAGCTAAGGGAGATGAGACAGAGCCAATGGGCAGGAGTTCTGGGGTTAGGTCAGTAGATTCGAGGACCGAGAGATGAAGAGAGAGAGAATAAAGAGAGATGAGAGAGAAAATATCAGAAAATGGAGATAAAAGTATTGGCAGAGGGTCTGGAACCCTGGTTTTCACTGTGACCATCCTCACGCTTCTCCAGTAGAGTAGACTATCATTCCTTGCTGACTCATGTGGCTTTAAACGCTTTGGTCTGTCTCTTGGTCATTGGCTCTCCTACTCTCTTCGTTCTTTGGGCCAACTTTTTGATCCTCTTATTCAGCCTATATTTGGCCCATATCTTCTAGTCATAGCATGTGGGCTCTTTAAGCTTTGATAATGGGCTTTCCTGATTGATGTGGGCTCACAAGTCTCGAGAATTGTCCCATCGGGGTTTTCTGCGACAGAAGAAGCGCGTAATGAGACTTTATCAGAATGACTCAATGTCTAGACTTCTGAAAATGTGTTTAATGCATGCAAATATACCATTTCGTCCAGAAAAGTGTGTTCTACGCAACAAAAGAGACTCTTACGTAGAAAAGTAGATAAATAGAGCATTTTAACGTACGAGAGTGTGAAAACGCTTAGAAAATAACAGTGGAAAATACGCACTTTTAAGCGAATATCAATTTTCAATGCAAATAATGTCTTCTTTGCCTGATAGATAGATAAGGGCAATTAAATATCGTTTAGGAGCATGTCTCCCAACAATTGTAGTAGCTCTGAAAAACCTTTATCAGACCACCCATTCCTACCTTTTAAATTCTACAGTCTGATTAATGCCGATAACTTTGTAAACTTTGAGCAACCTGGATATAAGGGCTTCTCGGCATCTTCAAGCAATTTTTGAAATATTTCAGGATCACTCATAACATCATCGTATGCAGCCTGAACCATTTCTACTACATCATCAGCATCTTCTAGAGCTATCCCTCCCTTCTCTTGATAGATAAAATCTTTTACATTAACACTTGACTCTGCCCCACTCGAAATTTGTTCTCCGTGTCAGACCCACGACTTATAATTTTGATCGATACCATTAAAAAACAAATGTCATTTTATCTTTTTAAGAGTATGTTTTGCGAGATTCCCGCATTTTCTACATGGACACCGTATAGAATCGAGGTCACTCATATTATCTTCCACAAACTTAAGAAATTGATCAACCCCATCACTATAATCCCGTGATCTTCTATCCTTGATCATTCAAGATTTATCCATTATGTTGGACCTTAATAAGTATTGCACGATTCTTGAAATATATCGTGCAAATCAAAATAAATTGAGATAAAGACCAATATGCATGTGTTTGGATACTTATCCCTATTTTGTTTTCAATCTCTATCTAAGTTTGCTAAACCTAACGTTCCCTAACGCATTCAAGAACTGATATTGCTTCTTATTGGTCATATATATACAGTGTCCATATTAGTTTAAAATTCGACAGCATTTCCCCGCACTTCTCCCTATATACATTTATTTTATGTTGATTTTCATGTCAATCCAACTATCAAAGTAGTTAAGACATGAAAATCAACAAAAAATAGTATACAAGAAGAAGATTTAGAGAAATGGTACCGAATTTTAAACTAACACAGAGACTACATATATATGACCAATAAGAAGCAATATCAATTCTCAACTTGTCCACACTAGACAATTCAAGGATCACAATTTGTATAAGAGTTACATTCATACAAATAATGATCCTTGAACGGGCGCGTAATTCTATGTTAACTCATGTAAAAAATTAAAGACTCGATCTCGGATTAAATTATAGGGTTCAATCAGGCCATATACAGTGCGTATATGCTATGTGCAACCTCTTATCTTTGATTGAGTCTTTAAGATCTTATGCTTATACTAGTGCTTTGTGCAAATGTGAATTAAATCAAACATACTAAAACTTGGATAGGCATAGACTAGTACTACCCACGATTAGAGCCTGTGTCATGCAAACAAAAACAAATAAAATATGAGTAACATAGAAGAAAACACAAAATGATAAAACTATCAAAGTGATAATAAATCAAACTATATACAAATTTATATGTGCTTCTTAATGCAATCATGAAAGGACCATAATAATGCGAGTATATACACCACTAATGGCATGTAATTCAAATAATCATTTATATGACTCCATGAAAACGACTCCAATCCAACGCTTAGAAATCACTAATCATGTTGAGTTTTTGTTTCTAGGTGCACCTAGGGATTGGCCAAACATACATTGTTGGGACCCCCATTTTTTACACCCATTTTGGCGTACCCATATAGAAGATGAATCAATGGCTATTTTTGGTAAGATGATCTCTATGGTGAGGAGATCCTCACAATGGCTGATTTTTTTTGCCTAATGACAGTATGGATGTTCAACCCACATATTGGTGGATAAACACACAAAAATCAGCTATATTGATAATTTCTAGCCATTGGATTTACTACTCAAAAAGCATGCTTGAATCCAATGGCTAGAATCAAATTCTAAAAGGTACTAAAATCTATGGGTAAAGAGACAAATCAAGTTAATTTTTGGTTTGTATATCCAATAAGGGGTGGGCTAAACATCCATGCGGTTAGTGGGCTGAGGCCTTCTCTCACTTGGGGCCTAAGGAGACCGCCTTATTGGCCTTATGGTTGAGCTAGCCTTGCTTGGCGGACATGTAAACTAAAAATTAGCTTGATTAGTAATTTCTAAGTGTTGGATTGGAGTCATTTACATGAGTTGATTTTAACAGTATAATTTAGAGCATTATTGACCATTATTTGGGGAGTAAAACTTGTCAACACAGATTGCAAATCACACAATCACAAGCCAACGAATTCTTGGCACATACAACTCAAAGCAAAAGCACATGGGTACGTTGCTAAAAAGCACTTGGGTATGAGGGAGTGCCCAAACATCCATACGGTCATCGAGGGACCTACGAACCAAAAATCAGCCTAATTTGTGGTTTACTACCTTTGGATTTTTGCACCCAAATAACGCTCAATAATACTCAATTTCCTACCGAATCAACCCATGAAAATAACTTCAATCGAATCGGTTAGAAATCACTAATCATGCTATTTTTTGTGTACCGGACTCGCCAAACATCCATACGGTCATCGCCTCTAGATCCAAAGGTCTGACATAACTAATCAGGCTCATTTTTGGTTTGTAGGTCCAATGAGGGACTACCCAAACATCCATACCATTATTTGGGTACACAGATCCAAAGGTTTGAAATCACTAATCATGCTGATTTTGGGTTTGTAGGTCTACTTAGGGATTGGCCAAACATCCATACCGTAAGCGTCCTCTAAGAGTGTACCACGTGGCTCTTCTTATGGGTGGTAAGGACTTTCTTAGGGTTCGACTTAGCCGAACCCTAGATAACAAATGAGAAAGAGAAGAGAAAGAGAGAAGGGAAAGTAAAAGGGAACTCACTTGGACGACTACAACGGCGACGACGAACAACGGACAAGTGGAGAAGATGAACGGTGAGGACGACCGGCAACACGATAGGGTTTGAGGAGGAGAGAGAGAAGAAAGAGGGTTTTAGGCCCGCGCGCTCAGAAAGAGGTTTTTCACATTTTTATAGAAAATACTTTGCGTCGGTTTTCGTAACACCGACGCGAAATCGTGTCAATTTTAACATTTATTTTTTTAAAATACTAAAAACCGATACTATTTGTCTTTTTAACATTTCGCGTCGGTTTTTAGTAAACCGACGAGGTATGTTTTTTATTGACCGACGCGAATTCCCTCTTGTCTAGTAGTGATGGTTCACAATCTTGGTTCAGCAACTTGGCACATATGACCCACATCTTTGTCTCTGACCCCGCAGCTTAGCCTGTACCTTCAGATTTCTCATGTCGTTTGTTTGCCACTGGGTCCACTAATCTCCCAGCTTGGCCGTCTTCAACTTCGCCAGCTCCACTGTCTTAGTTCACTGTTTATCTCGCATGATTCATTGATCTTTGATTATGACTTTCGTAGTTGATCATGGATTTTCGATTCCTGAGAATAATCCGATCTGGGTTCCTGCAGCAGTGAAAATTCATAATAAGCCTCAATCAGAACAGCTTAATATCCAGACTTCCGAGAATGCGTTTAATTCATGCAAATAGCCCATTTTGTCCAAAAAAGTGTGTTCTATACAATGGAGAAAACTCTTACATAGAAATATTGATAAATAAAGCAATTTTACGTAGGAGAGTGTGATAACGCTAAAAAGATAATTGCTTAAAATAAGCACTTTTGAACGAATATCACAACCCCCAACTAGTATATTGTCAATCCGTGGCAATTAGTGCAAAAAAAATGAGCTTAAAAGGGCTAGGCACATGCTGCACACTTTTTCTCATTAACTTAGAGAAAACTCTGTTTTGTCAAATTTGAAGGATGCATGAAAATAGTTACAAGCTAGCAGATAGTCGAAAGATTTTAACAAGACTACAGACTGATAATCAGGACCCAGAATAGTCAGACTCAGCGTGTGTGTGTGTGTGTGTTCAACATTATCATCATCCTGTAGTAAAGATTTTCAGATCTTCCTCTAAGATTTTATGCCTCGACTTCAAATCTCACTTGTGTGTCACTCGAAAATGAATCACTCCGAAATGGTTTTACTGCTTTTCTCTCAAGCGATATGTGAGGAGATAGGTTGATAAGAATGGAAAAATATCTCACATACATTATTTTGAAGGAAGGACTATAGAAATTCAGAAGATCTCATGATCAGAATATCATATCGATTGGTAACGTCGGATCAAACTTTATAGGTTTTCTTTTCTCTAATCTCCACATTCAATGATTGTGCTAGCCTAGAATCAAATAGGGCTTTACTAGGTTATATTGAGGCTTGGGATAGGTTTAGAAAAATAAGGATACACAAGGATTTAAAATTCTGAGAGGATATCCCAAATTTTTCTTTGCAACTTGTCTGAGGGTATAACATCAGTTTTCTTTCCTTTTTCTTTTCATCTTTCCTATTTTTCTCTTTTCTGATATTTTTGAGATAGCTCAATACATTTTTCTGCTCTCTTTTCATATTTTTCTTTTTCAGCTTGTATTTTTCTTTTTAGCTTGAACTCCACTTATTTTTCTTCTTTTCTTCTGACTTTCCTTTCATGGTGTACCTGTCACGACCCTAAATCTGGGCATCTGGGTTTGACCCATTTCGTACGGGTCAACCCGGATCCAAATCCAAGTCGTGATCAATTAACAAAATCCAATAATTCAATAATGCGTACTACTTAAAATATTAAGGTTGATTTCATGAATCGTTTAAATGTTCTTAACGTCAATACAATTAGTATGGGCGCGTACTGGGCGATAATCATTCTAGGAAGACCAATCTCTCTCTGAGTCAACTAAATTTCTTAGCAACATACTTACGATCAATACTCACAACTCATACTATTCTGATTAACTAAGACCGAAAAGTTCCATCTCCAAAGTCCAATGGAAACCCACTTACTACCATAAAATTTTGACTAACATGTAGCCTCTTGCATGCTCACCCACATTGTATACAAGTTCTGGCTGTGAGTTACAGAATTCACAAATGTAATCATTTTATCTTTAACAGTCCATAAATTTCCGAGAACTATAGGGTCCACCCATGGCTGTCCTACATGAAGCACTTTAGCGTCAATACGCTATGTTATCGCACTCATGTACGAATGGCACACGCCCATTGCGGTTGCATCCGGCAGCACACCAGATCTGGACATACCAGCAGTCCATACAACATTTCATGGCTGGAATTTCAGTGGGTGTCCTCCACTATGCTGTCCATGTCTAGACAGATCTCTATAATTTGGGAAAAAGTCTTCCCGGGACCTCTACTTTCATGCAAGTCTCACCCACTCTAATGTTACTGGAAATCAACACCAATTGCCACAGATTACGACATTAAAAATGTACATTTCACTCCGGGAGGTCAATCTGCTACCTCGAATGTTATTTCTCAGATTACTTAGATGATCACAACCATTCATCATTACCACAAGATGACGATCCTGGTAGGTCGGGGTTGGCATGGGACTCTCAGCCTGGCCATGGAACTCTATATATCCCGTTCCCGGAGTCGCGTACCATGGCCAGAATGACTTCCCTTATCACCATATTACCATACCCATGTTTCATAACTTAACAAAAGAAAAACCGGCTCTATGATAGCCATTACATCCCAAGAGATTTCAACATATAATATAATTTCAAGTTAAAGAAATTTGCTCATATAATACCCAAACACATGGTCCAATACCATTAATAGAGATTTCCCAATTTAAAATCATAATAGTCAAACTCCACTAGTCATTATTAAAAACATAAGCATAGAGAGTCTCGCATAGAATCACAATTTAAAACATTATTATTTCCATTACTAATATCAATAGTAGTGTCGATCAAATATTCTCCGTGAAGCCATCGTGTCCATCACCATCATCTTCGTTCAGCCCAAACTCCTCATTAGGTTCGTCAAGATCTGTAAATTTCAATCGGTGCAATACCGTGAGCCGGGGCCCAGTAACAACAAGCGTATTCCCGATAATGATAATAGAATAATCATCCCGTCTAAGTATAATATTCAGCATGTTAATATAGGCAGCAGTGCATTAATATAAGCCTCGTCCTCATTAACTGATCATATACATGAAACCACCTCTCACATGCCCAGCCCCACCAAGGGTAATGATCCCACCGAGGGTAGTGATCCCACCAAGGGCAACCACCTCAAAACCACACCGGATTGGACCTACCATTCCTCCAAGTCTCACATACGATGCCACATAACATAACAACATCATTCCCGCACAATATTTCATTCAACACATGCTGATCTTAACAAACGAAAACAATCATAGTTAACAGGGTTGGACCAACCATTCCTCCACATGCTCACAAACAATACCACATAGATAACAGTGTGTTCACACCAGAGTCTATTCAATCATGTTGATCTTGCAAGAAAACCAAATTGTACATATATATATATATATATATATATATATATATATATCTCATAAACACACATTACACTCAGATCATGATTTAAGCTATGATCATCGTTCAGTACGCCTACCTGTTGTGATGAAGTATCCTACGGTCTGAAAATAGAGTGTTTGATTTGTTTGTCCCCCGTTCCTTTCCTCGTGCCAACATGTCTTCTCGATCTCCCTTCCTTCTTCGTCTGCGTTCTCTCTTTCAGCAAGGAACGTCCACCCCTTTTCTCCCTCCCCTACTTCTTAAATCATTCTCTACAACTATTAGAGATTTCTCCTTTCTATTCAAGGTAACAAGATTTTAAATCTTTCCTCTTATGTTCTATTCTGTTGAGGGAATTTCTAAAATGGAAAAGTTAAGAAAGGATGCATCCTACTTGTGCGTGTGAATTGGTGTTCAGTTATGTACGTTAGTCTAAGGTGGAATACGTGGTGTGAACTAACAAGGAAATTGCTAAGTCAATCGGTGGTCTGTCCTAATTGGTTTCCAACGTAAAGAATCTAGTAGATCTCCTATGATGTAGTGCAAGTGATAGGTGGTTGTCTATGGTGTGACCAATCCTTGATTAAGTAGGACGTTGTATGCAATCTACGAGGTTGAATAGTGTCGTGACTGTCGGCTGAATTTTCATCAACCCGTAATAGATGTCAATACTAAGTTTCTTTTTAGGGTCCTACATGATTATGAGTCAACATTCTTTATTAAGGATGTTAGTTAGGATTAGTCTAATATAATTATGGTATTCATGACTATAAGTTGCTGGGATTTTCTAAGCCCGGAAAGTGTATTAATTGTCGTTTCCTTCTCGTTAGTGTGATTGCTAAGGTGAGAACATCTTATTCCTTGTCAATGTGTAACACGTAAAGGCCAGCTAATGTTCTAAGGTCCTACGTCTAGTTGGCAATTCAAACCTCAAGTTGATTGACACGTGTTCCGTTGCTAGACTAATTTCTTACTATATCTTATGAGGGCGACGTACAGGGTTACTATATGTTAGGTACTCTCATCCGCGGTTTATTATAGGTGGTTCTAAAGTTTGCCAAGTTATTCCTTGTGTTTAACTCCTCGTGTTTTAGGTTGATTAAATATCAAAATTTATACAAGTGTGATAAGTAGTTGCTGTGTGCCGTATTGATTAGGTTGATTATTAATTCATGCATGATGCGCATGATACGTGGTGTCAGGAGTGCGATGGGGTCCTACATATTAAGAGTCCTATCGTCCATCATTATTGTGTTAAAGGTCCTCTACATTTCACAATTATAATGGTTAATAATTTATGAATAAATTATGAAAAAAAATTCTACATTTTATTTAATTATGAAAATGTCCCTACTTGAGGTTCAGGGTATTACAGTACCCATACCAATCAATGTTTATATCCTCTACAGAAGTAGGGTATTGTATTTCTTGCTAGAGTTTGGTCTTCGATAAATGGGTTGCCAAGGAAAGGTTTTCATAGAATGCTCAAAAAGGTTTTTAATGGTGAAGAGTTTAGGTAAGCCAAAAAGGTCTGATAGGTTTAGAAAGATGGCCTACATCATTTTTTCGGGGTTGCACTTTTCATCTATGATGTCTCGAATGGATATAGAGAATGTTCTTTCGTAATAATCCAATTTTTTAAGTCGTTCCAAGTTCTATGACCAAGACAAAAATTAATGAGATCTAGCAATGGAATAAGTGGGGGAATAAAGAACTAGTGAGTCATCTTGTGACTCAGAATGATTGTATAACTCTCAGAAATGACGAAATGCTCAAAAGCTCACTGGGTTAAGTCTCCACAAATATTCTTCTAAGATCTATAGAGAATCTAAACTTAAGATGACTCTAATGTTGATAGTGTACAATTTGTGCCGAATCTGAGTTTTTCAAAGTTTTCAAACCTACTATAGTCACGTTTGACTTGACTCAAAGCAAAAATTGGCATCCTCAATACTAACTTAACGGAGGTTTTCAGCTAATCAAAGTCTGGGTATTTGACAAATTTTTGAAATTCTAGAAAACTTTGGAAAACATCAGAAACCACTCAAAATCTCAATTTTTTATATATATATATCAAAATGAAAACATGAGTTTTGGTAAAAACCTACCCCCAACCAAAATATAGCGCCGTCCTCGGTGCTCATGACCGGGACATAAAATGATGAAAAATCGGTTATGATGCAAAAGTTCAGGGAGGATATTACCAAGTCGGCAGAAACGCGACAGTGTGTGGTACCTGATGATGGGCAGAATGAATGTACCTGCATTTTCAGAGATATAATAGTAATAACAAATGCATGAGACTCATTTACTCTACAAATATCGGAATTGCCTTTCCAAAAGTGCTATGTTTGACGTCTTCAACCAGACATGACGGGGGTATATCAAGTACCCCCAACCAGGTTAAAACTCACAGAGACTGAGTGGATCTGCAGTCTTCCTGACACCTACGATGGAACGGAGACAGTTATCCTATCCCTTGTCTAGGTATACCTGTGTAGAACAGGTCTTTCTCAATGTAGACTGAGAGAAGGACAGTAGGCTCTCTAAGCAACCCTGCAAAAGTGTGTAGGCTAGCGGGGAGGGATCGAAGCTGCTCAGTAAAGACTGAGAGGAGAGCAGTAGAGGGTTCTCTGACCATGGTTAGTGATATTCGCTTAAAAGTGCTTATTTTAAGCCATTATCTTTTAGCGTTATCACACTCTCCTACGTTAAACTTCGTTATTTATCCACTTTTCTACGTTAATCTCTTTCATTGCGTAGAACACACTTTTCTGGACAAAATGGTATATTTGCATGCATTAAACACATTTCTAGAAGTTTAGATATGAAGCCGTTTTGATTAAGTCTCATTACGCGCTTCTCGTTATTTCAGGAAACCCGATCGGGCGATTCTTGAGACTTGCGGGCCCACCATCATCCATAGAAGCCTAATATCAAAGCTTAAAAGGTTATGACTAGAAGATACAGGCCAAGTACGGGTCAAGTCAGAGGATCGTAGAGCTGAATCAAGAACCGAGAGATGCAAAGTTTAAGACCAAGAGATGGGCCAAAGTGATTAAAAGCCACACCAAAGGACATAAAATGATGGCTTACGTGATTAGTGAAAGCCGACTAAAGATTACATTGAATATCAGGGTTCAAGACCCTTCGCCAGCTCTTTTGGCTTTATTTTGTATTATTTTCTCTCTCCTCTCTCCTCTCTCCTAATTCTCTCTCCTCTTTCTCCATATCAATAGACCCTAACATCTGACCCTTAGATCTTCTCATCCTACCATTCGATCATCAGATCGACCACCCCGATTTCTCTGATCTCCATCATCTAACCTCTAATCTTCTCTCCTCTAGCTCCATCCCATCTCACATAGCTTTTCCACCGTTAGATCTTCTTTCAGGCCGTTGGATCATCCATCGGACCGTTGGATCTCTCTAGATCCGACGGTTTGCTAATCTTGGCCCATCCCCATTAGAAACTTCAATATCCCATCTTAGTGGCCAAGTGGCCCACAAGTCTAATGGTAAAAGGGCCCACTAAAGAAGCCCACAGTCTTGTTTGAATAGGCCCAATTCATGCTCTAATCCAAAGGCCTAGATCGATTTTCCTTCCATTCTCAACAACCTTCACCCATTTAATATCCACGGGTTCTCAATAGCCCATGTGACCTTTTGGGCCCATTTACCCTTTTTCTCATCTATCCCTTGTTTGAAGCCCACAAAGCCCACTTCAAAGAAGCCCATGGTCTCAATATCCCACGGCTTCATTTTAGTTGGAATGAGGGAGAAACGGTCTCTCATGACCATTTCTCCTCATTGCCCAACGTGAATCCCTCTAATCTTTCAACTAACATCCCCACTTTCTCCTCTATACGAGGTTTTCTTAACCCTCCTTCCATCTCCGATCTCTCAATCGATATTGAAGAGGAGCTCCCATCTCCTTTCTCCTAGGGTTCTCTAACAGGTGGCTCCCATTGGAGCCACCACAGCACCACCATGGGAACCATCTTCTCCACATCAAAGCATTCCATACCACATCGTCTGCAAGTCTGCTGCACACCGCCATTTCTTCTCCTCCGGTGGTCTGCAACTCCAGATGTTGCACACCAAACCAGCAAACGGTAGCACCTGCAACTCTTGCTGGCCGGAATACTGCTCCCCAAAGTGCAGACCATTATTCTCTCAGGCAAGATCTTCTTCCACCACCTACAAAAGCCTGCAACACTATTGCTAGTTTCCCTCACAACGACCTTCTCCGGGCATCCACCATCTCTTCCGGCGTTCTCCATTTCAACACTAGCAGAACCAACAACTTCTTGTGAAACTGCTCCACCACCGTTAGTTCTCCTCTCTCCAACCACCCTCCTCCATTGGATCTCCTCCACGGTATGGGAGGATGTGCTGAACAATGCTGCAACCTGCTGGACGGTCCTCCTTTCTTCCACGTGTTCTCATCCACCGTGCACTAGAAACTTGCTCCCAAACGAACCATGCACCAACTACCCAGCAACCTTGCTGATCTTCCCCACCATTCGGGCTCCCAAACAGCCACCTACAGGTGCACCTCCAACCCATGCACTCCGACAGCTCTCATGGACTGTACCTTCTCCAATCGTGATCTTCCCACGGGCTCCTCCCTCATCCACTTTCACAACCACCTTTGAGCGCCACCATGATCTCTAGTGGATCACATCATCCATGGCCGCACTCTTCCTTTGTGCATCTCGATGGTCGATCGGGTCCCTCACATCACATGACCGATTCACCTTCTCCATTGGCCGATGCAACTCCAAGGGTAAATTCTCCAAGGTAACTCTCACTTTTTCTCTTTAGGGTTTCTATTCTCTCTTTAGAAACCCTAGTTTCTATCTCTACATTTCATTTTCTCTCTCTTTCTCTAACGGACATGGAAGGGACGTCTCATCCCTAAACCTATGTCCTAACCCTCACTTTCTCTCTCTAGAGTAAGTGACTTTCTCTCTCTACCTAATTTCTCTCACTTTCTCTCTCTAGACAGCATGGAAGGGACGTGACATCCCTAATCCCGTGTTCTCTCTCTAGAGTAAGATTTTTCTCTCTAAGTCCATTTTCTGTCTCTAGATCCTCTTCTTACTTTCTCAAGCCGATCGCCTATTCACTTGGCCGACTCCTTTCGGCGAGTGAAAAGGTGAGCTTCTTAGGGCACATTATCGTACATTTGCCAATTCACATCTACCTTGTCAGCCAGTAAGATCCGATGTGGATTCCATGATTGAGCAGCATTCCATGAAATTTGGACGGTCCTCTTCTTGATCGGTAGCGCCCTTAGCTCCAAAGGTCATGAGATGCTTCTCTGTCAAAATCCTTCTCTTGATTGAAGCATACATCGAAGTCTTGGACGATCCTCTTCTTGATCGGTAGCACCCTTAGCTCTGAGATTTGAATGGACATTTCTTTCCCTTACCCCTTCTCTCGATTGAGCAGCATTTCATGAAATTTGGACGGTCCTCTTTTTGATCGGTAGCGCCTTAGCTCCAAAGGTCATGGGATTCTTCTCTGTCAAAATCCTTCTCTTGATTGAAGCATTCATCGAAGTCTTGGACGATCCTCTTCTTGATCGGTAGCGCCCTTAGCTCTGAGATTTCAATGGACGTTTCTTTCCCTTACCTCTTCATCTCTCATCCATTTACATGCTTTCTTACATGCTTTCTTTATTTATGTTATTTTGATTTATGTACGCACTCTTCGATGATTAATGAAATTTGATTTTTGATATTTTGGTGTTCTGAATCTCAAATGAATGATGTTTTTAAATCGACTCGCCCTTCTCATCTCTTCCACCATTCTTATTTCTCTCTGTATATTATTTGTCAGTTTTAATGCCTTATTGCTCTAACTCTCACCGAGTGCGAATCGACATCCGACACGTACTGCTATACAAGTTACATTTTGCAGATAATCGGATTTTACAAATATTGTTGAAGTTAGGGTTTCCGAATTGACGACACGGAAAAATCCTTCTTTCAGTTAGTAGAGCCGCAAACTCCTTGAGTTTAGCGAGAAAGTATCTGAATGGAGCAGACTCCTGCAGAGCAGTAATAGCATAATTGTCTAACTCCGAGATGAAGTCAAGTGCAAAGTGTTCTTGACACTTGGATAATCTGTCCTCAGGAGAGTCATGAATTAGACTCTCAACGGTGCAAATTATGACTTTCTTTTCTTAGAAAAATATTTTCAAAGATGGAAACAATTATATAAAATATCTTTTTCTTTTCTCAATAGAATCACTTATTAAATTATTCTTTTGAAACTTCATTTAAAATCAATAAAATACTTTTTATTTTCCCAATGGAATCAAGCACTAATTTATTCTTTTAAAACTTTCTTTTGAAAACCAATAAAATATTCTTTTATTTTACAAAAGGAATTTTTCTTTTGATAAGATATTTCTTTCTTAAGCATTCCATTATTTTTTTAATTTCAAAAATCAAAACCACCATTTTATTCTTGGAAAGCCATCATCATGTCTTTTGTAATCTAGACCATTCATTTTGTTGTAATCTAAACCACCTTGGCCCATACTTGGTCCACCAACTTGGCCTATTGACATGGCCCAATAACTACTTTTTACAATTTCTATATCAATCCTTGCTTTAATTAATGACCCATCTTTTAGAGAATGTGGCCCACAACATTTGCTTGCTTCTTGGTAGTCAATCATCTTGATCAGCATTATTTTTCTTTTTGTTTGATCTCCATCGTCCCTTGCGATACCTTTGGTCCCCTAGCCTATCAACGTGGCCGTGTCTTTGTCCACCATTGTGGTCAATTTTCATAGCCTACATTTTTGCTTGGATTTGGTGAAGAGAGAATATCCTATTTTTCATGTAGGTTTGAGGATTTTTGTAGGATAATTCTGATAATCCCAGTTGCATGTTTGTCAAGCTAGCCTACATGACTCAAACTTTTGATTAACAAAAAAAGAGATTTTCTTATGAACTTTTAAATCCCAAACCATGTGAGGTCCAAAGAGGCCCACGTCCTTCTGCTTGAGGACTCATAGAGCCCAAGCCCATAATGCACAAAGATGCCCACAAAATTTCCTTGGCCCAAAAGAAGCCCAAGTTAGTGATGCCCCAAAAGGCAAAAACTAGTGAAGCCCAAAACGAGGTCCATAATTCTCATATGAGTCTAAAAGAGACCCACACTTTATTGCTTGAAGACTCAAGCCCAAACCTATGAGGCAAACAGATGTCCACATACATCTTGGCCCAATAAGGCCATTTACTCAGATTAAAATCTGACAAATTTTAAACTAGCCTAAATCAAAGATTTCTCTGCGACAAGATCCCCCTTGATCATCATGGATCACAACTTTGGCTAGCAACCACCTTCTTTCACTAGCGATAGCATTCTCCAACGGTAATGAATCTTCAAGGCACTGGATTTTGAAAAATTCACGACGATCGTTGTTTCTTGATCCCCCTGAGTTTGAAGAGGAATATTAAAGTATCACATTGTAATAAATTGTGATGAGATGCACCATATCATTATTGGTGTATCTCATCACGATTCTCTGTATGATCCCATATCAATTAGACTAGTTATTAGGACCCATGCTAAAGCACGGGTGAATAAATAAGATTTTTTTTTCATATACTTATAATATATTTCCAAAGGCATATATAATTGGGTGTTTTCTTAATTAAAGATTATATAGTTTATTTTTTGTAGAATGATGCATAATTAATTTTAAAGAATATAATGAAAGAGTTCAAATACCAACAATAATTGCAATGATTCTGATTTTGGAGTTAATTTATGAAATAAAATTGAACAATAATAAATTATAAAAGCACATACTAAAAGAATTTTTATTTTAGAGCTAATTTATGAAATAAAATTGAGCAATAATAAATTATAAAAGCACAATGAAAGTTGAACAGGGCATTTAATGCATTAAATGCTTGGTTATCAGCTATTATTTATTTTTTTAGAAATAATTAATATGTAATTGTGATAAAATAAAAAGAATAAATGTTGAAATTAAAATCATTTTTTCTCAATAGGAGAGAAATCTTTTTTGATTTAGTCTGAAGAGAATGAAGGAATGTACAAAACGTTTGATTTGAATAGTAGTTAATTAGAGAATGGTGCATTAAGAAATTTGGCATGTATATGGAAAAGAAAGAAGCGTTTGGAGAGAAAGAGGGACGTTATATTGGAAATAACAATTATGTATTTAATGTTTTGATTTGTTATATTCTTTTTTTAGAAATAATTAGAATGTAAATATGATGGAGAAGATGGAGGTTTAAATTTGAAAGCTGAACGGGGCATTTAATGCTTATGTATCAGCTCTTATCTATTTTTTGAAAATAATTAAAATGTATTTATGAGAAAAAAATAATAATAAATGTTGGAATTGAAACCGTTTTTTGCCAAAATAATTATAGAAAATAAAGATGATTAGAAATTTAATAATTATTTGCAGTAAATTATATTTACGTAATTCAGAAAGTTTGGCTTCTTTTCTGGAAAAAAAATGTTAAATCTTTAATTAATATATTTAAAATAGAATGATAGTATATATAGTATAAAATGTTTAATTAAAAATATAAAAAAAGAATGGTCGTATGAATGATGACGTTAAGAATGGTTGTATGAATGGTCGGAAACAATGACGGTATCGATGTTTGGCCAACCCTTTGTTAGACCAACAAACAAAAAAACAGATTGATTAGTGATTTGTATCCATTGGATTTGATTATTCCAAAAAAGTTTGAGTCCAATGGTTAAAATCAAATTAATTATATAAATGTTTATTTCTCTATCAAATTTTTTCTTATTTTGAATAATTCGAATGAGAAAGTTGTTACAGTATTGTGATTTTTTAACAGTATTGGTATTTTTAGTCTATGATTATTTAGTTGGCAAAGATTCTTCTCTCCATATTTCTCTTTTACAAAAATCAAGTTAGTTAACTCTAACTTTAACATATATAGTTGGTCTATACTTGGTATCAAAACGGAGGTGAAACTTTTTTGGCAACAGAATCAATCGTGCTTTTCAATGATCAATCGGAATCAAAATCGGAGATCACTCGAAAACAATTTGTCCCAAGAAGGGAACTGGTAAAGCTTTTTTGCCATAGAGCAACCCATGAATTTTTTTTCCTTTTCGTCAGATTTTTTATGCAAAAATATTCTTTAAAGGTTCTTAGTTATGCCACTGATGATATAAAATTCTTATTTTTATTTTTATTTGAAACGATTAGAATTGCAGTCGTCGGATTTTAGAGATAAAACTGGGGGGGGTCTCATTAGAGGCGTCCAATAAAATTTGAACGGTTGATTTGGCTTCTTAGGACCCAATAAATTTCTCTATCTCATATTCTTTTTCTAACTCCGATATCCCTTTTCTGCATTTGACATCAAGTCGATATAAAAATAACTTGAAGAAAAAAAATTAGCGCAACAAAGAGGATTGTAATTTCTCATTTAATTTTTTTTTTCTACCAAATATTTTCTGCACTTTCCGTTGGATCATGTTTAAACAATTATGCCAAATAGTGGAATTATTTGCGTTGAAGACGTAAATCAATGCCGACCCCAACGCAACACAATGAAGATGCAATGCTAGACAGGGCTATTAGACAACCAAATGATCCACCGGATCATTCCTCACCAAAGTAGGAAACGTTCCTCACTAAGATAGGAAATGTGCGGAGTCATTGCTCACCAAAATAGCAACGTGTAGTTGCCTCATTTTGAATCAACTATCTTTGGTAAATATCAATTGTAATTAACTATCTTTGGTAACAAGCTAATTGTACATATCAATCAATGGGATCCTATCCCTTGAATCATGTATATTGATTGGGATCATAATCCCTTGATTGTGGTTGTAAACAACACTATATAAAGGACATGCCTTCATCTCTATCACTCACGGTTTTAAGTATAGAGTTCAAATATAATATTCCTCTTTAGTGCTTATTATTATCCCCAAATCTTCTAGTCTCGCCCTGCAGACAATCGCAATGCTCCCCTTATTTGCGAATAACATCAAAAATCGTGTCATAAACTCGTCTCCTTCGGTGTAGTGACCTATCACCCAATTATTTCCGGCATCGGACTGCTAAAAAAAGATCCACCTTTGGTCTCATTGTCCGATAAATCCCATGCTCATCGCAACCAATTCCCAGAACACGTCCTCTCAATCGTCAGATCCACCCGGAAAGAACACCCCTCTATCCCTAATACCACGAATATAGTGATTTTGCAAAGTTGATAGTCACGAATGGGATCCGCTCGATTTGTATAAGTTTCTTCAGCAAGAAAGCATACTATCAAAGAAGAAGAAGAAGAAGAGGATCAGATAGAAATCGTACATCAAAATAGCCTTATTTGAAAACCAACACCCAATTTTCCATTGGTGTAGATAAGATAAACACTGAATGAACTTGAGAGATTACTGATTCCAGACCTTTTCTGCATCTTGATAACATGGGTTATGAGCCCACCATTGATTGCCACCGCTATTGCAATGCTTATACTGCTATTATATGTGAAACTCTTCCCATCTTTATAGTTCACATTTACAACTGGATGTTGAGCGAGTGCCATTGTTGCAACCTTCGCCAACAGTGAAGTCATGGTTACTCCCTTTGGTTTCACTTGCCATTGTCAAACACACCTATATATCTCAAATCCCAAAAATTGTAACAACAAATACAATAAAAATATATTGAAAAATATAACAAATACAATAAAAAGAAGAAAATATAAAACAAATCAAATAAATCAATCAACCGCACCTTGTCACAAAGAGAGTCGAGAGCATCCATCATCACAGGATACCCAATGCGGAAGGTCGGCACTAAAAGGCAGCTATTGCATCGTTTTAAAGGGAACAATAGTAGAACTAAGAATTTGAGGAAGAGGAGCAGCAGCAGGAGCAGCTTTAGAAGGAGATGGAGAAACGTCTGGAGAACCTACATTGCTAACATTACTGTTGTTTTGAAAATATATATTATTAAAAGCGGAGGAGATGAAGAGACATCCGGGAAGAGGGAGAGATGTGTGGGGAGGTGAATTTTGAAAATACATATTATTGGAAGCAGAGGAGATGGAGAGACATCTGGGGTATTTTGGGAATAGAGTTAAAAAGTTGGAGAGAGCACCACCTCAGCAGTGTCGAGCTTTAGTATAGATAATAGAAGATAGATTAAGATATTAGATTTGATTTGATCCAACTAATCTTGTCACATCGAACTATTTTTAGGAACATTGCTTCACAAACAAAATCCCCAAATCGTAACACTGTATATATGGAGATTTATGTTTCAAAAGGTTCATGAGAACTGGTGGTTCGATCGGTTTAACGTCGAATCTGTCTAGATGTGGCAAATTGAAAACCAAGAAAAAAGTCATCATATGAATAGTCCTGACCTTTTGATTTCAGAATTAAAAAGTCAATCCGAAAGGTTGATCTCAGCCATCCCATCTATAAAACCTTTTTTCAGATTGTTAACCAACTTCTATATAATTCGGGGTTGTTGTAATCATCACATCACATTATATTTCAGCAAAGAAATCTCTCAATCCCAATTTGGGATCCATTCCTTGGTGGGTCCCACATTCCTCCGTGTCCCATTTGCTTAGACAATCCTCACCCTCAATGGTAACCCAACTTGTACGTATTTGAAGAGTAAACCTTTCCACGACACCTGCAGTCAGCGACGCCACTGACTGCAGCCAATATGAGAGTATATTGACCGTATATATGTTTTGCCAATCACTAGATTGACTTACAAACCAAAAATCAGCATGATTAGTGATTTAAAACCTTTGGATCTTTGTACCCAAATAATGCTCCAATTCCTACGGTTAAAATCAACCCATGAAAACAACTTCAATCCAACGCTTAGAAATCACTGATCAGGTTTATTTTTGGTTTGTAGATCCATCTAGTGATTGGTCAAACATCTACACGGTCAGTGTCCTCTTAAGAATAAGCCAGGTGGCTCATATTGGATGCAGTCAGGGACGTCGCTGACAGCAGTTGTTGTGGGAGGTTTACTCGTGTATGCAAAGGAAAAATGTGATATTTGGAGTAAAACTTGTGTCACAAGATGTTGTGACGGAAGCCGGTCACAGCACTCAATAAGAGCCACGTGGCACACGATCAGAGGGCGCTGACTATATGGATGTTTGGCCAGTCCCTCGGTAGACCTACAAACCAAAAATATGCCTGATTAGTGATTTACAACCTTCAGAGTTTTGCACCCAAATTACGCTCAATAATGCTCAAATACTTACCGTTAAAATCAACCCATGAAAATAACTTCAATCGAATCGGTTAGAAATCACTAATCAGGTTGATTTTTTGTGTACCGGTCCACCGAGGGACTGCCCAAACATCCATACGGTAAGTGCCCTATGATCGTGTGCCACGTGGCTCGTATTGAGTGCTGTGACCGGCTTCCGTCACAACATCTTGTGACACGAGTTTTACTCTGATATTTGTATGGGGTTCCTGTTTGAACCACGTGGACATTCAACAACTAGTAGCTAAAACCCAAAATCTGTGGACATAATTCATCCTTTCCAATCAGGTTCAGTCTTATAAAACGACAGAAAACCAACAAATTTCCAGCCCACTTCTATCTTTTTCACCCCTCAAAAGAAACATATTTTATTGGAATGCCTGGTGAGACCGTAGTACTATACTTATAATACTACCTATAAGCTTTATCGTTATCAGTGGTCCTCGTTGCTTCATCAGATGATCTTAACCATCGAAAGCATAGAAGTTTTTCTAGATTACTGATCTTGTTATTTTGTTCCGTCAGAAAATATTCCATTTGGGTTGACGGATAAGATCATTCTGATTGTTTGATTTAAAAAAAATTATATGCGTCCCATTGATGGACAGTCCACAAAAGGTCACGTGTCACATTCTTCTGGGCCCACTGACTGTTTATGTTCAGCCTATTTTGTGATTTTTAGCTATTAGAACCCATTCATTAAGAAAAAAATACTCAAATCTAACAGCTAAAAATCACCCAGGGATGGGGCGAAAGAGTGTCACGTGGTAATATTTGGGGACTCGGATCTTAACTGTTTTGTATAGAACGTACTACCATGAGAACGATTATACCGTATCAAATTGCAGCGATTAGCTTGGAAACCCTAGACGTAATCAGGGTCGGTCTAGTACGCAACCATTTACATACTTAAAAGTATGCAAACATTGTATCCATCATTAAATGCTCATTGAAAAACGTGTTTTTAATTTATAAAATATATTTTTTTGAAAACATTGAAATAACACATTTTTCAAGGGGCATCCAACAGTACGACAGTGTTTACATACTTTTAAGTATGTAAATGTGCATACTAAATTTGTCCACGTAATCGTGATCGTTTATCTCTATTTCAATTAAAAAAAACTTGGTACCGTCTGATCTTCGCGTCCTTTCGTGTTAGTTTTATTTCTCATCGACGAAAGAACTCGTTCAGTTTTCGAGACCTTTTTACGCATCTTTGAAACTGTTCCTTATACAGACTTTCCATTTTTTTTTCAAGTCGGAGCAATCTGCGTTATTAATTCATTCAATCGGTAGCTCTGAACGTTTAATTTGAGAATTCAGAGTGAAGGAAAGATATTTCGCTGTTTTGAATGGTCGAATCAATTGAGGTTTCAGCCAATGCGAGTTGTTTGAAGGATTTCGGTGTTCAGATCTGCTTGAAGCTTTGAACTTCAAGATTTCAGGTAATTCGGAGTGAATCTGCTTATGGAAGTTCCATTAGAGTTCTCTCTTCTCTCTGTGATTTTTTTCTTGTGGCATTGTATGAGTCAAAAATTTCCGAGGATTTCTCCCATTTTTCTGAAGTTTTGCCGATGAAAATGCTTAAAACTTGCAGTAATTTGAAGGATTTCATCAGTCAATGACGAATTAAGGAACAAATTTTGAGTGTTTTTTGCCGATGAAAATTTTTCGACACTGAATGCAGAGTTTCTTTTTATCTGAAATTGTTAAGATTTACCTTTTTCTTCGTCATCTTACCGAGATTCACGCACACAAACTCTCTCTCTCTCTCTCTCTCTCTGCAAATAGGAGTATTTGAGTTTTGATCCAGTAAAGTTTGTACAGGTTAGTAAATTATGTCAAAGATGCGAGTAGCGGTGGTCGGAGCAGGTATCAGTGGATTGGTTTCGGCTTACGTTCTGGCAAAAGCGGGCGTTGATGTGGTGCTATATGAAAAGGAGGACTACTTGGGTGGCCATGCCCGGACTGTTACGTTCGACGGTGTCGATTTAGATCTTGGATTCATGGTCTTCAATCGGGTAAGTCATCTTTTCTCCTCCATCATAACGGTAGAGATGTCATCATATGGCCATGATATTTGTGCCTCATCAGGCAACTCAACGGTATAAGATGATCTATAAAAACATCAAGGGTTAAGCACTTATGCTCTCAACAACTAATACAACACAAGTGGCCCACCAACTATCGATCCAGACCATCAATCAGTGAGCAACTTCTTTGTTGGTCATAACAAATCCTAGGTGCAATCTTTTTTTTTTTTTTTTTTTTCCCGAAACCCAGTTGACCCAAAATGGATCTTGTTTCTCCAACAGATTTTTTTTCCAACTTGAACAATTTGTCAATAAAACCCTAATCGTACATTGAGAATCGTTGATTCAGGCGATTGCCATTTGTTTCATTATCTCATCCTATAAAATGACAAGTGTTTTGTAAACACATCAGTGACTTGTCTAAATCAAGAATAGCAATTCCATTTCTGGAGCCATAAAATGACTGGCTCCGGTTGCAGGACACAATTTGAGCCACGTGTCACACTCTTAGAGGACTCTGACTGTATAGATGTTTGACCAATCCAGGTGAAGCTACAAACCAAAAATCAGCCTCATTAGTGATTTATAGACGTTGGACTGGACTTATTTTCATGGGTTGATCTCAACGGTGGGAATTTGAGCAGTATTTGAGGTACAAATATCCAACGTCTAGAAATTACTAACCATGCTGATTTTTGGTTTGTAGGTTCACCTAGGGATTGGCCAAACATCCATACGGTCAGAGTCCTATAAGAGTGTGCCACGTGGCTCAAATTGTCTCCTGTAACCGGAGCCTGTCATTTTAGGGCGGTCACTGGAGCCCAACCCCAAAGTTAAATATGCATGGCTATATGACGAGTAAAACTTTGATGACATGGTGCAATATGAGCTACGTGGCACACTCTTAGAGGACTCTAACCGTATGGATGTTTGGACAATCCCTATAGGTGGACCCACAAACCAAAAAAGCAGCCTGATTAGTGATTTCTAGGCGTTGGATTAGAATTGTTTTCATGAGTTGATTTTAACCGTGGGAATTTGAGATTTATTGACCATTATTTGAGGTACAAAGATCCAAAGGTTTGAAAACTAATCAAGCTGCTTTTTGCTTTCTAAGTGCATTGGCCAAACATCCATAAGGTCAGAGTCCTCTAAGAGTGTGCCCACTGGCTCATAAGGCCGATGACAGGGCCCTGTCATCAAAGTTTTACTCCAATATCACCTAAAGCAATCATATGTAGGGTGCATCATCTATGTTTGTAGGAAAAATCATATATTTCCCTGGAAATATATTATACATCTTCAATGATTAGTTCATGATTAGCATGTAGATTAGAATCAATGATGTCATTATTATATTAAAACAACCATATTCTATTCTGATTTTTATTAGCCTATCGAATCATTTCTTAATTTCCTCTAGTTAAGAGGTTAGGCATTTTAGGATTCAAAAATGGGTCGGCATAGCTATCGTACGCATGTGGGGGATAGTTATGGACTTTGTACCGTTTGGTTGCTAGATTTTTCTCAAGCTTGCTTCTGTCATATGGGCCCTACGTGGCATGGAATGGTACCACCGACCTTTTGTTGATAATGTGAAGAGCACTGGGACCTGCTCCGACCTCACGGAGTAGAAATTAAAATGGTTGAGCACGTTAAGATGTGGGACCTCTAAAACTTGATGTCAGCGGGCTGTGCGAAGCACTTGAATGCCACTGATTTCTGGGCTCGTACCCTAGTGCTTTTTGCCACGTGTACTTGTGTGTGCGGAGAACTCAGTGGTAGTCAGCGACTTCACTGACAGCCCGGTGTGTCATCAATGTTTACTCTCCAGTGGTAGAGTAAAACTTCTGTCACAGCAGGTTATTACCTACGAGCCACGTGGCACATTATTATAGGGTGCTAACCGTATGGATGTTTGGCCAGTCCCTTGGTGGACCAAACAAAAAATCAGCCTGATTAGTGATTTAGAATCTTTGGATCTTTGAACCCAAATCTTTGGATCTTTGGAGCTTTAAACAAAGTCGAATAGCACACTACATTAGTTTTGGTTTTGTGATTGCTTTTTTGCTTGTGTTGACAGTGTTGTTTGGTTTCTCGGGAACGCCATGCACCTTACATGTGGCACACCCGTATAGTGATCATGGGTTGATTTTTAACCGTAGATTTTGAGCATTATTTTCGGTAGTCATATACAAAGGTTTGAAATAATTAATCAGGCTGATATTTGGTATATATGTCCACCTATGGATTAGACAAACATCCATACGGTCAGTAGTGTGCCATGTGGCTTATACTATTGTCCCTGGATGTGGGGCGTGCTAGACAACCCGAAGTGTGAGGGGGCGTACTCCAACCCAGGTTTTGTCTTTACATTAGAGAGGCAATTAAAGAGGGAATGTTTTGAGGCCTTTAATTGTCACAACCGTGGGTGGCAACCCCGGTTTTTTGCTTTATAATAGTATAGATATATAGTTTGCTGATTAATTATTTTGCCGTTTAAAAATAAATAACGGCTCTGGCCACTACTTATTTTTATGCACTTTTCTTCTAAACATGCTTCTTAGTTTTATAGCGGTTTTTGTTACTCACTGCTGCACTCTAGGCCCATTGACCGCATGGATGTTTAGCCCACCTTGGTGGAAATACACACCAAAAATTACCTGATTGGTAACCCTCTAGCCATTAGATTTTAGTACTTTCCAAGGTGTGATTTTAACTGTTGGATTCATTTTTTGGGTATTAAATCGAGTCGTTAAAAAATCATCAACCAAGCTGATTTTCGTTATTAAAGTCTATCCAAGGTGGGCCCAGATGGCAGCGGTGAGTAATATAAAATCAATGTACCTGACACCTTGCCTTCAGGTCTACCTTGCTATACCACCACCCTAAGTTTTTTAAGGGTCGTGACGTAACAAGGTATATACCTGAGATATTTTCGTATGCGGAAGCGCATTTTTTGTTACTCACCGCTGACATCTGGGCCCACTGACTGCATGGATGTTTAGCCCACCCTTTAGTAGACATTCATACTAATGGTTAGAGATTAGCAATTAGGGTGATTTTTGTGTGTATATCCACGGGGTGGGATAAACATCCACGCGGTCAGTGGGCCCAGATGTAACAAAAACCGAAGTTTCAGGCATACCTTGTTACTAATTCATTAAATGTCCCTTCACTGTACTCACGGAATAAATCTTTCATGACTGATGGAAGCTCAAGAATGTCCTTTTGGATCACGTGGCACACTCTTAGAGACCACTGACAGTATCGATGTTTGCCTATCCATAGGTGGACCTGCAGAACAACAATCAGCCTGATTAGTTTCTAACCGTTGAATAATAGTGTCCTAAATAACATTCAAATCAAAAGGTTATAAATCAATTCATGAAATAGACTAAAATCCAACTGTTACAAATTACCAAATCATGCTGAGTTTTAGTCCGAAGGTACACCTAAAGATGGAACGGGCTGTTCTTTGATGCAGACTTCTGTATCAAATTTTGATGTAGAAGTCCCTCAAATTGCAAGGCAGTAGATTCGTTTGAGCTCACTTGCCCCCTTAATGTTTGGTCCACACTATGATGAACCCTGCACACCAAAAATCAGTGTGATTGGTAATTTCTGGTACGATTTGAGCACTTTTTCATCACGGGCTTTATGAACCAGCCTATGTGTTGGTTCCAAGCCCGCCCACGATAAAGTGCTCAAATCCAATGGTTAGGATTTACAAATCACACTGATTTTTGCTGTGTGGGTCCACCAAGGTGTGGGCCAAACATTCGTGGGGCCAGTGGGCCACAAAGAGCTACTACGTTGCAAATTGAGGGGCTTCTGAATCAAAATTTTGATATTTTCAATGCATCTTTTTCATAATCACTAAATTACTTGTATCTAAACAATTTTATGGGCAACAATGTTGGGTCTTCCGGGCCCATTATTAAAAACATGCTCAAATCCAACAGCTGAAAATCATTGATTGAGTTCATTTTTACCATGTGGGGTGGGCCAAGGATTGATGTATAAGTTGATGATTGATGATATTGAAAATAGAAGGATTGGATAATATGGACAGGTAACGTATCCAAATATGATGGAGTTCTTTGAGAGTCTTGGAGTCGATATGGAGACATCCGATATGTCATTCTCGGTGAGCTTAGACAAAGGTCAGGGCTACGAATGGGGGAGCCGAAACGGTTTGTCGAGCTTGTTCGCACAGAAGACCAACCTATTCAATCCCTACTTCTTGCAAATGATCCGAGAAATAATCAAGTTCAAGGACGATGTTATCAAGTAAGTCATCTCTTTTCACTTCTCATCAATTTCATTATAACATCCCACATCCCAACCACCAAATCAATGGGACCCATACAGAAGATTACCTCTATAGCCAAAATACAGCTCAATTGGATGATCACAGCATCCAACAGACTAGTTGACTGATTTGATGGTGCAGATTGATAAGCATGTGTACCACCTATATGATATATAGTTTATCTATTCTACTTATTAATGGACAAAGGCCCTTCTCGCATGCCTCACGCTAAAACCCAATATTCAAAAAAATTTGTTTTTGCTTCTTTTGTGTTCGTTAAACTATTCACATAAAAGGGGTTCTTCCCTCTTTTTGGTGTTTCATGTTGCAGTTTATTTGAATTAAAATAATCAAAAAAAATTTATTCACAATATGACCCTTAAATTTTTTAAATTGACAAATATTACTTCTTTCATTTTTTGAGTTTTTGTTTTTTTTTTTTTATATTTCATGCTTCAAGATCTGTGGACATAAATTTCTTTACAGAAATTTTTACTTAAGATATCGGGTGTTGATTCCGAGAATCCAACGTTAACAGTGATTTTGCTTTGACAAAAGTGAATGCCATCGTTAGATTCTTGGAATCAATGTCGGACATGTCGGTTGAAAATTTTTGTAAAGAAATTTATGTCCGTGGATCTCGACACCCTTACTTTATAGGGGTGCTTTAGTCATTCAACATTTTCACATTTTAACTCAAATGGTAAAAGCATTTATTGAATGCTCACGTGGCACCTGTCCTTGGAAAAAAAAAATTAATGATAGTGTTCATCATCAATGTTGATGATAGACCCATGATGTTAGCCATGTAGCACACTATTAAAGGTTACTGGCCATATAGAGGTTTGGCCCATCCCTAGATGGACTTGCATTACAAAAATCGACAGGATTAGTGATTTCTAATCTTTGAATCTGAGTACCCCAAATATTGCTATAAAACCACCGTTAAAAATAAACTATGAAATAGACTAATCCATCAGATACAAATTACTGATCAAGTTGACTTCTGGTACGGAGGTCCAACAAGGGATGGGTCATACATCTATATGGTCAGTGGCCTGTGTCACGTGTGAGTTGCTGCCACTCGTAAGGTGCATGTGCATGCCACGTGGCATCCCCTAGTTACAAATAGCAATACTGAGGGCTAAATTTTGCTGACCGGCACCAGTCAACAAAGTTTCTGAGCCACATGGCACACTCTTAGAGGATGCTGACCGAATCTTAGGTGGACCTACAAATTAAAAATCAGCCTGATTAGTGATTTCAAACCTATGGATCTTTGTACCCCAAATAATGGCCGATAATGCTCAAATTACACGGTTAAAAATCAACCATGAAAACGAGAAATCACTAATGAGGCTAATTTTTGGTCTGTATGTCCATCTAGTGTTGGGCCAAACATCCATACGCTCAGAAATATCTAAGACTATGCCAGCTCGTATTGCACTGCCAGCTCATCCCATGGTTACCTACTTCAAATTAGATTCTTTTCCTATTGTGCGTGAAAATTTGTTGATGACGCAAAATCTCCATGAGGCCACGGGTGGCCAGAAAAAGCCACGTAACGTATGTTTTTGGTCCAGCATGGATGTTTACCCCCACCCCTTGGTAGATGTATACCAAAAATCACCCTGATTATCTCTAGCCATCAGATGTTAGCAAATTTTAAGGACGACTTGAAGCCGTTGGACTTGCGACATTATTTTAGGTATTAAACCCAACGGTTAGAAATCATCAATCAAGCTGATTTTTGGTGTGTATAACCACCAATTGGTGGACCAAACATCCATGCTGTCAGTGGACCAGAAAAATATGCTACGTGGCATTTTTAAAGGGGCAGTCATCCCGTCATTGAGATTTTGCCTCGTCACATGCTATGAATTAAAAGTTAAAACCATGTGACGTTAAGTAGAGATTATCCAGAGCATCCTAGCTGCAACAAGGATGATACAATCACGCGATGCTTGTAGCTTTAGTATCATAGGAGGACTCTGTATGTTTACACCTAAATTGGACACATACCGGATATATGGCAATGAGAAGTCAAAATTTCAATGGAAGATTTAGTAGGCCAATGAATAATCGTGACATGTGTAATATTAGAGAGTCCCAGATAGTCCAAGAGAGAATTAAAACCATTGAATATACGTACGCAACAGCTGAGGAACAAAATTGTTAAGATAAAGACTCACTTGATGCAACTCTCAATCAAAGATCCGAAAATGGGGATGGGGAATATGGAGCAAAGCTTCAGTTCAAGGGGAAAAATTCGATGGGGGACTTCAAACTCCAAAGTGCATGCCTGACAAGTACCCATGTTAACCACTAATCAGGGGCTTAACGTGGGTTGGGTTAAGGGATTGGGGTACGTTTAACATTTTCGATGGGGAGAGGGAGACTTCAAAGTTTGAAGTCCCTCGTGGCCACCGAATCTTTTCTTCAGTTCAAGTATCTGGCCGAGGAGAGAAACATCTCTCTCTTAACTTTCTACAATAATTCTCCAAAAGATTTAGTGCTGAGGAAAAATATAGGGCGATGACACATGGTGTGTATAAAGCTCTGTGATTGGCAGTTGTAACTATGGGAACATGGATTTGATACACCAAGTCCGATGACCCTTTACTCACAACATGATCTTACTAAACACATTTAGGTGGATCGCGACTTCATCATACGGCAGAAGTTACACACTAGTCAGATTTATGTTCTATTTCTAAAATCAGCAAATTAGTTGGCAGATAGTCTTGCTATAAGGGTGTTACCAAAGCACGTTTAGTTGAGATTTTATACTAGTTCGGTATGACTGATGTCTATGCACCAACTTGAGGGAGAGTTTTAATATATTTGTTATTGCTTTATGGCTTTTATTTATAATTTAACCCTTTTATTTTTGGGTCTTTTTCTAACACCCCTCGGCACCGTGGATTCCAAGAATCCAACAGTGGTTGATAGTGCTGAGCTGGCATTCACTTAATAGCTCAACGCTATCAACTACCATTGGATTCTCGAAATCCATGACACCAAATCTGACACCTGAGGGGGACAGAAAAAAGGGAGTCCTCTAAACTTGTTCCTTTATTTTTTTTATTGGTCTTTATATGTCTTCATATGTAACCAACTTTGTTAGTTTAATAAAACTAGAGGAACGCCACGTGCGATGCACGTGCACCTTACACGTGGCAGCACCTTACACGTAGCACCCTCGTAGGGATCATTCACTGTATCGATATTTAGCCCATCCCTAGATGGACCTACATGCAAAAAATCAGCTTATTAATGAGTTTTAAGGATTTGATTGGAGTCATTTTCACGGGTTGAATTTTAACTGTAGATTTTGAGCATTATATGAATATTCAGATCCAAAGGTTTGAAATCACTAAACAGACTTATATAGGTCCACCTAGGGATGGGACAAACATCCACACGGTCAGTGGTACCTAAGAGTGTGCCACGTGGCCTATACTATTGTCCCTCATCAATAACGATGAGGGATGTGGGCGTGCTGGACATCCCGGTGCAGGGAAGATTTTACCTTTGAAAGTAGAGAGGCCTTTAATTGTATCACATGTGTGTCACTACGGGTTGTTGCTTTATAATAGTATAGATAGATAGATAGATGTTACTATATGAATCGTGGAGACTATTCATATTCCCCCTTTCTCCCACTCCATTTTCTTCCTCCTTGTACAATTGATCTACAGATTGCTACAAGTTTATCCCAGTGATTGCATGCTGGATTAATCTATATAACAAAACAGGGAAGTTGTCTCCCCACTTATACCCCCTCTTATCTATTTAGACAAAGAAGGGTTGAGATCTTATCCCCCAAATAGATGGTGGATCTCAGCCATTCACACCCAATTTGACTAACGCTTTGTTGGAGAGTGCCGAGGGCACGGGCCACCCATAATAAATATAACAAGTGATGACTGTGATTTTCTTATACCTCCTCTCTTTATGGCTTCAATAATGAGTAGCTGAGATCCACTATGCTTCATATCGATGGCTGAGATTAACTCTCACAGGATTTTGACAAGAGTGATGATCACATGGGCCGGGCTCCACCAACGCGTCCATGGTGCCCATTGTTGGCAACTTTTGATTAGTTGCCAACTCACCTCAGGCTGCGCAGTAGCTTGAACTTTTAATTCTAAAATTGAAGATTCTAACAATTTAAAATTAGTTTTATTTTATTTTATAAAAGATTAACTTGCCAAAAAGATAGAAAACTTTCTTCTTTGTTTCTTTCATCTCTCCCACTCCCACACCTTTCGGGCTCTAGCACCTCGCCGTCATCGGATTTTGTAATATTTCTCTACCCTCCCTCTCTTTCTCTTTCCCTCTCTCTCTCAAAAACCCAAAACAGAGGAATCATCAACCAAGTGAAGGACCTCATCCGGATTGGTGAAGTGCAAGCTCTCTCCGACACCATCGACCATTTTCTCAACTTCATTTTTCTCAATGGGGTTTATTCTTTAAATCTTTCATACATTTTACTTCGGGTTTTTTTTACACTTTTTGAAACAAATGTTTCGTTAGGATTTCTTGGATTCAAACCTGGGCGAGGGAAGCACCCATGTGAGACAACATGCACTTATTCCAACTCGGATTTGGTCCTTCCATTGCAGGCGTGAGCGAGCATGTCCCACGGGCAGTAGAGAAGAAAGAAGAGGACGGAATGGAGATAGGTGCAGAGAATAAAGAAGAAGACGGTGAGGGAATAAGGAGAGAAGAAATGAGAAGTAAATTAGATTTAGTAAGTTGTTTTTTGGTAATACTAAATAATAGCCCAATAATAAAAACTTTAATTTTAAATTGTTAAAATCTTCAATTTTAGAATTAGAAGTCCAAGCTACTGCGCAGCCCGAGGTGAGTTGGCAACTAATCAAAAGTTGCCAACAATGGGCACCGTGGTCGCATTGATGGAGCCCGGCCCATGTGATCATCACTCTTTTGACAAACACTTTGTCGAAAAGTGCCGCAGGCAGGGGCCACCCATGCATATAACAAGACAACTCAGTTGTATTCTCTGATCTTATCCATCCATCTAATGTGGACGGTTAGATAAAGATTGGTTGAGATCAAATCCATCGATCTAATATGGACGGTTAGATTTCAACCACTCAATCCGCATCATTTGACCTCAATTTATTCAAAATTTGAATTTCAACACCGTTATTTTTGTTATTTCTGTTATTTTCCCATTCCTCCTTCTGTGCGTTACAATCTGTTATAACAGTCGTTATAATGAAAAAACGGTAACGCCCCAGTCCGTTATACCGTTTGAGTGCCAAAGGCACCCAATTTTTGCAAACGCTTTTGTTGGGGAGTACCATGGGCACGGGCCATTTACTAGTATGTTACAATCAGTAATTTCATTCCACTATACCATAATTGAAACATAATCATCCATCCATAAGAATATCTGAAGTTATGTCAGATAATTAGTAAAGATAGCCATCCAATTGGATTTGTAAACCTTCCTTGTCTGACCACTGACTGTAAACATTTATAACGTTCATCAATTTTGGGTGCTTATTGAAGATGAATTAACGCGCATTTCCTTCATATACTGTGATGCCAATCTCATTACTAAGGAGCAAAATTTCCTGCTTATGAGCAGGTACCTTGAAAATCTTGAGAGCAACCCCGACATTGATCGCAATGAAACCTTAGGGCATTTCGTCAAGTCACATGGTTATTCTGAATTATTTCAGAAGGCTTACCTTGTGAGATTACTGATGCATTGTACTCTGTCAGATCCTTAAGCTTTCGTTTATAGAATTGTATTATTACAAATGGTATTTTACTTGATTAATGATGGAATAGTGGAATCCTGTAGGTTCCAATGTGCGGTTCAATCTGGTCCTGCCCTTCAGAAGGAGTACTGGGATTTTCAGCTTTTTCCGTACTTTCATTTTGCCGTAACCATCATCTACTTCAGGTATGTTTCTTATATCTACTTTCAGATACTGGTATATATCTCTACAAAGCATCCAATATCCAATAGGAAACAATTCTTTGCAAGGTTCAAATCTTGTTATCATGTAGAACCATAGTTGCTATCTTCTCCAAGCATTTCAAAATGATATTTTGCTGCTTAATTCTAGTTTTCATTTACTGCACAGCTCTTTGGCCGGCCCCAGTGGCTTACTGTTCGATGGCGTTCACATTGTTACATCAATAAGGTGATTGTTATCTTTTTATTTTACAATTTACACCATGTGTGGAGTGGCTGCGTTGTGATAATTAAGCTAAAGTTCTATAAATATTACCCACATTTTTTCATATAATTAATGTGAACAAAATAAACAGGTCAGAGAAGAGCTGGAGATTAGAGGTTGTCAAATAAGAACAGGTTGTCCAGTTCAGTCTGTTTCAACACATGATGGGGGTAAGCAGTTGTTTCCGAGAGGAAGTTTTCCCGTAATTCAAGAAGCATACTTTCATGTAATCTCAGTATTGGCTTCTTAAGGATACTCTGCTCATAGATTTAGAATGCAAACTGTTGCTTGGTTCCAAATGTGTTTTACAGGAAATCAAAAATATTTGTGAAGAACTTCATTATTTGTCTTACCTCTAAATCTTTCTATAAATGTAGGAATCAGTGAAGTGTAGTATGTGTGCTTTTCATAATTTGGAGACACAAGGCTGTTAAGGCATACCAATGATGAACAAGATAACTTTGTCACCTAAATAGGGATCATCTGTCAATCATGCTTTGTAGTGCCCAGCCCTTTAAATTTGAAGTTGCTATACTAAACTCTTTCTGAAATAGAATGCATTTCTAATAAATGCAGGAGATTTCACTTGAAATTTTGGACTTGGACTAATGAACTGATTAACCAGCAAAAAATTCTTAAAACAACTCCACATGATCATCTTGTTTTGATAGATCTGAAGGACAAATTAACTTGGCTAGCGTGCATAATAAAGTTGATGCAACAGTATGTTACCATACCTTTAGGCTAAAAGACTCTTCAATAAAGTGTGAGTAGGTTTAATGTTGGATTTAAAGATGTCATAATTTAAAGGACGTTAAACTGGTATAATAAAATCAAAGTAATGCAATCAATTTTTATCAGATGTGGAAACCGTAGTCTCAGGTTGTGAATTCACATACTGTACATGAAGTGTAAAAGGCAGTAGCATGCACTCTATACAAAAGAAACCACATGGATCTTGGATTCTTAGGTAAATTCCGTTCAGCTGTGCTAAAGTATATTTGCATGGGTAAGCTGCTCTCCTAACTATGTTTTAACAGCAACAATATTGGGAGTATCTCTTCGAAATCATAGATCCCTATTAACTAAAGGTAGTTTGTCATTTGTACCAGAGGATTCCTAGCAATTCGATGCTAAATATAAAAAACTATAATAATATATAGCTGTGACTAGTTTAACAATTTAAAAATAAAGATTGTTTTAAGTTTTAACTCCATCAATCAGAATTGGGATACATTTGTTGTTAAATGACAATTTATTTTTTTGCAGGTTGCATTGTATCAGGTGTAGATAATTCACAAGAAATGTATGATGGGTGTATACTGTGTGTCCATGCACCAGATGCATTGAGTATACTAGGAAAACAAGCAACATATGAGGAAACAAGAGTACTTGGTGCTTTTCAGTATGTTTACAGGTACCTTCTTTCCTTTTCCATGAATTGTGTTTGCTGAGGTACTTAGCTTATATGCAGTAGGTCATGGGGATATACATCTGGACTATTCTGTCTTTTGTTGTGAAACATCTTTTGGGAGAAGGTAAGCTTGGGGTTAGGCGGACCCCACCTAACATTAATATCAAGAAAATAATTACAATCGAGCATATTTACAATCACAAGCGTCTTCCACAATAAATCTTGAAAGATCCCTAGGAAAGTCATCAGGCTAAAAGATAATCGTATTTATATTTTGACAAAAGATGCAAAGCATTTTCTCTCTCTTTCCACCTCTTACATTCGTGCTACCTGAATGTGATTAGACTGCAAGGTCCTAGATTCTAAAGCCTAAATATTAGCTACATACATGCTGAGAACTTACTACTGTTGGATGAATCTGAGATTTCTGACACGTTCCGTATGTTTGATTTTTTTAGCATCAGCGACTAGGATTGGGTTCAAGAAGGTAAATAACAGGAACTAGGCAAAGTAGTGATAATAGAACCGGATCTGCCTGTGCTACTATCACCTCTCTTTTGAGTCTATATAGGCAAGTAACGGCTCCATTTTAAAAAACTCTTTGATCATCTGAATTTTGCCAAGTGTCTTCGCTCCCCTTCAAGCAAGGATTTAGATTTTAATTTTAGCTCAGCTCAGGTTGAAATTGAAATTTGGCTGAAAATTCAAAAAAGATCATAAATGGTAGGAAAATCTTAACTACTTGTCTTTATTAATAGCAATAAAATCCTAAATTTTTCTCTCTATGATCTCCCAAGAAACAAGAAAAACTTAATTAATGAGCTTTATTAATGAAAGAAAGTGTCAATTATCTTTCTTTCTCTCTTGGTTTTGAATAGTTGGCCAAAATTTGGGATTCTTCAGATTTCTTTTTTGACCTGGCCCGAAAGAAAATTTTGTGCCTTCAGTGTTCTCTGTTGATCATGAGGACTATTTGAGATCATCTCCAGCCATGTTTGGCACCCCTTATGCTGCCTATGCCTGTGAAGATTTCTCCAATCGACCTCTGTACACGAGCCTTCAATCAATCTTCTTTCCAGGTTGCAATACATTGTGTTTATTATTATCATTTCCATTTCCTTGTTTTGTCTCAGTTCAGTTACTGTTACATTGGATCTGTCGACTCTTATTTGACAAAAAAGTAGTTCATAGTGATCATTATCTTTTAGACCTCTGGCTGCTTGTGAGGGTGTTTGCGGACTGGACCTTCCTACACTGTGTCAGGTTAATTAAAAAGAACTTATAGGATTTGATGCGTAAATACATTCATTTATTGCCCTTCTTCGTGAGAATTTTTTTTTCTCTTTTTCTTTCTTTATAAAACTGAGCTACAAAAGCTGAACAAAGTGTACTGTCTTGTTATTATTTCAAGTCTAAATGAACAACCATTCTATATGCTCTATTGGCAGTGATATTTACCTTCATCGTGACAAAAACCTAATGCCCCAAAACCCAACAGCGTGGAGTGCATGGAACTTTCTTGGAACTACATGCAACAAAATATGTTTGACATATTGGCTCAATGTACTTCAGGTTTGTATTTTGTAATGTATCCTCCTCTGTGTGTTTTGAAGTTGTTATCTTTTTGATATAACATTGATCTAACATTAGAATCCGTAGATAAATTATATTGTCTTCAGGGGTTGTGTAATTTCCCTTTTAATTGGTAAACACACTAAAAAAAAGAAAATTTTTCTCAATGTATATTCACAGCACCCAAACTATTGCCATGATATATCCTACCTTCAAGAGAGCTAGACCGAAATACTCTTGTCTATAATTGAATTGATCTAATTATTGCATCGAACTTGTACACTTGCAGAATATCAATGAAACCGGTCTTCCTTTCCTTGTGACTCTCAATCCACCTCAAACACCAAAGAATACCTTGCTTAAATGGTTAACAAGTCATCCTGTTCCATCAGTTGCTGCCTCAAAAGCTTCGCTTGAGCTTGATGGAATCCAGGGGAAGAGAGGAATATGGTTTTGTGGAGCATATCAGGGTGAGCATTAGTTAATTATTATTATTTAAATATGCTGATGCTTAAGATTAAGATTAACTAGACTAGCAGTACGCAAATTCTTTGAAATTTAATTGGTGCAAGGGAAAAAAAGGTCATTTTTGTTTTCTTTTTAATTTGGTGGCAAGGTGTAGAATTGGCAGTCTGACAAAAATCTCACATAAAGGAATTTTTATGTGCTGGAAATGAATCCAGAACCTTACTGTTACAAAACAAAGCATCATTATCATCATCATCTATGACTTACCCCAACTATTTGGGATTGGCAACATGAATCCTATTTCACCATTCAGCTCTATCTACAATTATTATGGCATATGTCTGTAGATCCTTTCTTACTACCTCAATCCACATCATTTATTTTCCTTCCTCTTATACTTCTGGGACCTTTGACTTACACCGAAGCACTCATTCCGACTGGTTCCGTCATTGATCTCTATTATGCTTGACCAAACCATCTCAATCGACTTTCCTTTATTTTATCACCAATTGGGATTACTCCTAGATTTTCTCGGATGTACTCATTTTGTATCACTTTGTCTTTCTATTCATCCATCTGAACATCCTCTATTTATGCTACACTCATTCTATGAATATGTTATTTCTTAATTTTTAATTGTTCAATGTTCTGTTCCATATAGCATAGCTGGTCTTATTGTTGTTTTGTTAACTTTTTCCGTGTAGTTTGATTGCTATGCATCGGTCACATAACTCTGCGGAAGTGCATCTATACTTTATCTACCTAGCTAGCTCTAATCCTATACGTTACATCCTAATGAGCATCTCATCCCTTTAAGTATTCTTACTAAAGTTGCACACCATGTACTATTTTTTGGCTATACTTATTATAAAACCTCTTGTTTGTAAGGTATCCCTTCATAGTTCTAGTTTTGCATTTGCTCCCTCTCAAATCTCATCAACCAACACTTCATTATATATAAATAAACACCAGTCTTCCCTTGAATATGAGCAGCTAATTCATCCATAACTATGCTAAACTCAAAACACCACTAAATTGTAAAACAGGGTTGACCTAATGCGAGAGTTGGATTTCATTACTATAACTTAGGCCAAGAACTTGTAGCAATGTGGTGACAATTACATTTCTCATCCATAATCACTTTGGGTTTACATAACTGTGTCTTATTCTAACTATTTAAGGTTGACATCAGCAAATAAGGATTCTTGTGATTAGCAATGCAAGTCTAAAGGTCAACACTGCAAAGTTTAATCTACCCATCGAAAGGTTGCAACTTTATTACATGGATGAGAAACATGCTATTCTTGTGAAAGAAAATAAAGCATTGAAGACACTACTTGGTTAAATTTGTATAAAATGAAAATTTCAAGATAATGAGATGATTTTACATTTTCTCCAGAAACTTGCAAAACTATTCTTTGGTTCATACTGGGCAGGTTCCTCATCTAGCTGTCATACATGCATGTGTTGTCGAATGAGATACTATTACAATGAATTTTGTTTTAATGTCTTCACCTTTGATAACATCTGCAGGACAAAAAATATTCTACCTTTGTAAGAAATAATCTATGCTAACATCAACATACGAACCATTGACAATGGTTAGTATTATGCACTGAAGTATGTGAATTATTCATAAGGAAGAAGAGATTGAAGAGGATGTCACCACTAAAATTAAGGCTGGTTACCAATATATACCAATCAACGACAATAAGACCAGCTATGCTTTATGAAGCATAGTGTTGGAAAATCAAAAAACAATATGTTCATAGAATGAGCATAGCCAACTGAAGATGTTGAGTTGGATGAGTGGAAATACTAGGAAGGACAAAACTAGAAATGAACACTCGTGAAAATATAGTTTTTTTTTTGCTTAATAAGAAATTTATATTGAAAAGTGGAATTATACAGAGGTCGTGGAAGTCCCACTCAAGTCACAAAATGAAAATAGCTCTTATCAGGGTTCTCAATTGTGGTCAAGATTGGGGTCTAAATCCCCACCATTGTCTGTGACCCTATTGCAATGTGCAAGCATAGTTTGCACAAGTATCTGCACCAAAATTAACTTCCCTCCAGGTGGAGCTAAATTGAATCCATTCAATATTCTCCTTCATTAAGTCCCACAACCCCTTGATGTGCCAGGGTAAGGTCCCATTTATAAAAGCTTTGATAGCCGCTTCTGAGTCCAATACCACCCAAAGACGCTTCCAGCCTTCTTCCATTGCTTTCTGTATGCCATAGCCAATCGCCCAGCACTCTGCCATAAAGCTCGTAACCATGCTCAAATTTTCAACAAGCACTCCCAACACACTGTTATATGAATCCCAGAAAATAACACCAAGGCCCGCCACACCAGGATTGCCTTTCGACACCCCATCGCAGTTCAGCTTAATAATACCATGTGTCGGTGCCCTCCAATGGCATTCTTTAGTACATGGTGCTTTCATAAGCTTCGATCCAAGTCCAAGATTTCTAAGAATGATCAGGTCCTCTACTGTATTCTGCATAGCCTTTTTGGATTTGGCCGCAATAAACCCAATGTCAGTGATGATGTTGTTGACGAAAAGATTTGCATCCCATTTCTTCCCTTCGAATAGCATGTAGTTTCTAGCAGTCCAAACTGCAGTTATAGTATTGATGCAAGCTGCTTTCCAAAGTTCTTTGATTAGAGGACTGCCCCCCCTTATAGTGTTCAAAAGCCTGGCTCGAAGAGCTACCTGTGAATAAGCCGCAATTGAAGAGAGTCGCCACCTTGTTCCAGACTCCAGTGGAATTCTCATAGAGAAAGAGAATGTGCTTCAAATTTTCTGGGTTGGGTTTGCATAGTTGGCATCTCGATGCCAATTGAAGTCCTCTGCTTTGGAGAGCGTCCTCTGTCGCTACCACCCCATGAATAATCTTCCAGAAGCTTGCTGATGTTCTAGGATGAATCCCCAAATTCCACACCCGCGATGCCCAGCTAATCCGAGGAGCTTTAAGTCGAAAACCTTCCAAGGCACTTTTCACCGAAAACTTACCATTGATGGACGGTTTCCAAATTCTGTCATCCGAGACTCCTCTAGGCAGTTGTTGGATGTTATCCAAGTTGATCTCCACGGCATTAAAGACGTCATTAACTATAGATGGGATATTCCAAACGCCTTCCACCAAGAGGTCACTAACTTTCGCTGAACCATTCCTTCCACGTCTTCGGGCTAATGCAAATCTTATCTTGTACTGACCAATCTGCCGCCCAAGGTTCCCTCCATAAGTCAATATTGTCACCTTTGCTAATGATCCACCCATGGTAATTCTGCATCTCAGAAATTGTCCATCTTAAGCCAGGCCAAATAGATGAACTCTTGTAGGACTGGATTGCGTCTCCTTTCTTGGTGAAGAACTTACTCTGCATATAGGATGCCCAATCATCCTTCCCATCCATAAGATTCCAAGCAAGTTTCATAAGGAGAGAGAAGTTAATGTCTTGAAGTCTGCGAAATCCAAGACCCCCTTCCTCCTTGGGCCTACACACCTTATCCCAGCTCAACGTCACCAGCTTTCTTTTAGTGGGATCTCTAGACCAAAGAAAGTTACGAATAGTAGCTTCACATTCTTTAATAGTGGTTGTCGGCCACTTGTATACCGCCATATTATAGATAGGAATACTACAAAGTATAGAACGGATAAGAACAACTCTGCCTTGGAAGGAAATAAGTTTACCCACCCAACCCGCTGCCCTCTTCTTAATTTTCTCCACTAGCGGATTGATAGCCGTTTTGGTAATGCGCCCTTTGAGCAAAGGCACCCCTAGGTATTTCTCCAGAAGGCTTCCCTCTTTCATATTCAGCGTATCTTCAATGGACCTCTTATGAGCTCTGCTCATCCCTCCCATGAAAATCTTACTTTTCTGCTTGTTAATAAATTGTCTTGTGGACTTTTGGTATTTGTTCAGGAGGTCCAGTAGAGACTGAATCCCTCATTTCTGACCATTAACAAAGATTAAGATGTCATCCGCAAAGAGAAGATGAGAAGGTCCGAATCTGCCCCTAATCTGAGTCATGGGTAGGAGCTTCTTTCTTTGCACCAATCAAGGTAGTTAAAGGTGCAAGGCGCACTTAAGGCGCTAGGACCTCTAGCACATGAGGCGTAAGGTGCAAGGCAAGGCACGCGCCTGATTGAAGCGAGGTGCAATATTAAAAATTATAAGAAATATAAGAAATATAAAAAAATAAAGAAAAATAACATAATAAAATAACAAAATAAGTAATCATTAGGCCATAAAGCATATAAGATAGCAAATGTCGAAAATCTCAAGTAACCCAAAAGTAGTTCTAGTTAACATTGTCATTATCTAAATACAAAACAAGTAATCAAAAAGCCATTAAACATGAAAGATAGCAAATGTTCAAAATTTTCAAATAGCCCACAATTAGTTCTAGTTAACATCTCCATCATTTAAAATATAATCATTAGCTTCTTCCCATCATCATCAGATGTGTTAGCCTCCTCAATATATTCTTCTTCTATCTCCTCCGAATTGGCCTCTTCCTTTTCCGACTCCCTTATTAAAGCTCTTGCTCTTACTCTTGACCTTGATTGTGATCTAGTATTTGATGTTGATTCACCAACTCCAGCAGCTCTCGCAACAACACTCCATGTCAAGCTATCATCCTCAAACACCAATTCATCTTCTGCTACTCCACATTCTGTTTCCATTTCCCCAAGTAGTCATTTATTGCTTTCATAAATGTCTTTCAATGAGATAGGTTCAATTGTATCTCTCCTATTATACCGATGTTTAATATAATAGGCTAAAAAATAAAAAAATTTACAAAAAAAAACATGTATTTTAGTGAGGCATGCGCCTAGAGCCTGGTTTGAGGCGTGCGCCTTACTAAACATGCCTCGCCTTGACCCTTCTAAGGCGCTTTAGGTGTGCCTTGCGCCTGAGGCGTGCGCCTGGAGCCTGAGGCGCGCTTTGACTACAAAGGCACCAATGAAGAAATGCCCCTACTAAGAACGTCTTCTGCAAAAGCAAACGGGAGTGGGGAAAGAGGATCACCTTGCCTGAGTCCGCGTCCTACACCAAAGTATCCACACTGCCCTCCGTTATCATGATAGAGAGCTTAGCACTGCTGATAACTGTATGCACCCAGTGACACCAAGTCGAACTAAAACCAAAAGCCTTCAATACCTCCAGAATGAACTTCTAGGTGATAGTGTCATAGACTTGAGAGATGTCCACTTTGATGCCCAAATTTTCGCCTGTCTTTTTCTCGTGAAGTTCATTGATCATTTCGGACGCTAATCCGATGTTAGCTTGAACACACCTCCCCTGGATGAAAGCACATTGTTCCTTGGAGATCAGACGATTGGCAATAGTATCAAGCCTAGTAGTCCTGATCTTTGTAATCACCTTGAACATGAAGTTACTAAGACAGATGGGTCTAAACTGACCAAGTTTACTAGCATTTTCCTGTTTAGGAATGAGGACTAAGAAATTAGAATTGAAACCTCCCGGAATGTGTCCATCCTTGAAAAAAGATATCACAGCTCTTGTGACGTCAGTCTTCACAATATCCCAGCAGCCTTGAAAAAAGCACCCTTGGAATCCATCTGGACCTAGGGCACTGTTCAGATTCATAGCAAAGACTCTGTCCTTAATTTCATCCGGTGTAGGGATTCCTGTAAGAAAAGCATTTTCCTCTGGCAGAACTATCTTTGGGATAAGCTGTAGAAGGCTGGCATCCATATCTGAGGGAATCTCCCTAAATTTTTCCTTGTAGGACTCCACAATGTAATTTTTGATGTCATCCTGGCATTTCAGGGTATTATCACTATCCGTCTTAATCTCTTGTATCAAAGATCTGCCTTTACTTACATTGGCCATAGTGTGAAAGTAAGCAGTGTTTGTCTCCTTCTTGCAGCCATTTTACTCTCGACTTCTGTCTCCACATGACCTCCTCTTGCAGTTGAAACTGGGTTACTTCTTTTTCTTTCTGATCAACATCTTTGGCTAAGTCATCATTTAGAGGATCGTCTTGCAGGCTAGTTTGCAGCGTATGAAACTCCAAATTGGCTTGTATGACTTTCCGGGTCACATTCCCAAAGGTCTCCCAATTCCATTTACGAAGAGTTGTCTTAAGTCGATTAAGTTTCTGAGCGAGCACAAAAATAGGATATCCTTGAATCTCTTCAGACCAACTATCTTGCACAACATCTCTAAATTGTACATGAAGGAGCCACATCTTCTGGAATCGGAAAGGGATGTTATCAGGCTTTGGACTATTGGATTCTATTAGTTTATTTCAATGGTCTAAATTGTAGTATTTCTTTCAGACCATTGAATTCTATTAGTTTATTTCAATGGTCAAGATTATATTGGGGGTAATTTGAGTTAGTATTTAAACCATCTTTATATAATCCTCTCATGATGAATGAATGAATAGAAAATCTCTTTTGAGAAATCTCATGTGAAGGGAATTGTGGTGTGAAACCACCCTCTCTTGGTGTGAAGCCAAAGGTATTCTCCTCTCTTTCTCTCCTTTATCTCAATCTTTGGTTCTTTTCTCCATTATTTTATCCTCATTTTTGGTCAATTTTCTGACCTCGAACCCTAGCCGTCCCCATCCAAAACCCTAACCCCTATCCAATCGCAGAACGGTCTCCTGTCCTGCTTCAAATTTGGTATCATTGCCGAGAAAACGTACCATCACTTCTCTCTTCTCATCTCTTTTCTTCTCTATCTTTTATTTTTTTATTTGGTCACAGGTACTATTTACAGTACTCTTCACGGTATTGTTCACGAAAAGAAGATGAAGAAGAAGAAGAAGAAGAATAAGATCAAGGAGGCTGGTGGTATCGTCGCCCTCACCACCTAAATCTCCTCTTTTTTATGGTTTAGGGTATCAAAACCCAAACCCTAGTGAAAAAAAAACTTGAATGTGTTTATGAGATTTTAGTATGGGTTAATAAGAGTAGCAAGTTTGAGTATGGTTCCCAAAAGAAAATGCTTATACAATATGATGATCCATTTTAAAAGAAGAGGTGCAAGTCCAAATATGGTTGGAAGAGTATGAAGAAATTTGTTTCTTTTTTAGTGATTTCCAAAAAGGTTGCTTGTAGATGCCTGCAAGGAGTCTTACGTCAAAGATCAACAACTACTCCAAGTATTTCTAAGATGATGATTGATTGAAGACTCGGTGATAATGCTCCTGCAGAAAGGAGTTTGGTGTTGAAGCCAAGGTAGTGATTCCTAACAATCTAAAGGGCCATATCAATTTTCATTCTTGTTGTTTGCATCCGAATTCGAGGTCGAATTCTTTTAAATAGGAAGGTTTGATGTGGGAGCATTCTACTTGATAGTTTTTTTTTATTGGTCTTTATACTTGGGGGGTGTTTGGATAGCCATTTTTCAAAAAATATTTATTTCAATAAAAATGACCTCTCTAAAAATATATTTTTGAAAATGTGTTTTTCTTAAAAAGGTCGCTTGGATCATCATTAATGCAAAATGTCTTTATCTCCTCTTAGTGGGCCCCACCACTATAATTGATGAAAGTAATCGATGGTGAGAGGTAGGAGTAGGGTTTATTTGTTTATTATGTTCATTGAGCTAGCAAAATTTGAAAAATCTTTTTTTATTTGAAAAACAATTTTCAGCTATTTTTTATAAAAAGACTTTTTGGCTTAAAAAATATATTTTTATGGAATAAAGACTTTTTAAAAAATGGTCATCCAAACAATTTATTCCTTTGGAAAAAGTTTTTGTGGAAAAAAAATTTCAAGTCTAAAAATGGAGATCCAAACACCCCCTTATTTATATTTTTTAGTTGTTTTGGGTGTCTAAGAAAAATAGCCAAAGTTATGGAGCTCATTATAATTTTGCTTAATTGGTTTAAGTTGTAATATTTATTTAGACCATTGGATTCTAGTAGCTTATTTGGATGGTCAAGATTAAATTATTGTAATTTGAGTTAGTATTTAAACCATCTTTATGTAATCCTCTCATGATGAATGAATGAAATAGAAAATCTCTTTTGAGAAATCTCCTGTGAAGGGAATTGTATTGTGAAGTTATCGTCTCTTGGTGTGAAGCCAAGCCAATTTGGTGTGAAGCCAAATGTATTCTCTTATCTTTCTCTCCTCTATCTCAATCTCTGGTTCTTTTCTCCATTATTTTATCCTTGTTTTTGGTCAATAAAAACTTTAGCCGTCCCCATCCAAAACCCTAACCCCTATTCGATCACAGAACGGTCTCCCGTCCTGCATCATAGGGTAATGCAGAGTATATTCCAGAACACGGTCCTGGAAAATCAATAGGATTTGAAGAGCCACCAGAAGATGAGAACTTGGAATTTGGTGCTGAAATGTTTCTAGAAGATAGTTGGAATGATAACCTAGAAACCTCCAGAGGGTTTCGCAAAATTCTAATTGGGGAAGGAGATCTCACACTACAATGGTCAGATCAAAATGTGGACTGTTTTCTATTCTAGATGATTAAACAGTCATATGTTTCAGTAACAGGGGTATTTTGGTTCAAAGATCGCGTGGGTTCAACATGAAGGTGGACATTCCAGATTTTGAAGGAAAGATGGATGCAGATGAATTTATCAATTGGCTCATCACCATTGTACGTGATTTTGACTTTAAGGAGGTCTCGGACTATAGAGACATTAAGATTATGGCTATAAAGTTAAGGAAGCATGCTTCCACGTGGTGGGAACAGCTGAGGGTTAGGTGAGAAAGGATGAGCAAGCCTAAAATTGACTCTTGGGGGAAAATGAAGAAGACATTAAAGGAGAGGTTCCTCCCTGACAATTATACACAAGACTTGTATCAGAAATTGCATAATCTCAACCCTCAAACAAGGGGACAGAAGTACCAACATGGAGGAATTCTATAAGTTGATTGTAACAAGTGGTTTGCGTTCTTCGATTCAAGACATTGTAACATTACAGCAATATTGGTCATTAGATGATGCGTACCAGCTTGCTGTTGAGGTAGAAAAACAGCTCCAACAACCTACACAAGGTGGACAGGTGGCAAGGAAAGTTCCCCAAGCAGTATAGAAGTAAGTCCTCCAAATGGGGGAGTAATGCGTGCGTTCGCCGTAATCGCGCTACGAAGATCGGGACAAGATGGGGACTGTTGTCTGTTCTGGATGTTTAAACAGTCACATGTTTTAGTAATAGTGGTATTTTGGTCTTTTGCTTAAGTGAGTCATGTCAATAGGGTTTCTCTTACTATAAGCTAATGTAAGGGTCAAAACTGTAGAGATTGCTAGAGTTTTTTTTTAGAAGGAAGTTATTTTCTCCCTCTTTTGGAGAACACAGCCTGCATAAACCCAATCTAGGATTTTTTAGTGTACACATAATCAACACTTGCTGGTTGGGCTGTTACATGTTGGTTTGTGCTTGTTTCTTAGCTTTATGCTTCTCTCTTTAAGTATTTCAAGTTATATCTTGTGTATTGATCGAATATTGTTGTTGTGATCTCTTTCTATTGCTGTGTTTTGCAATCCTACAACCCTTACTACATCATAGCGGAACCAGCTAACTTTGGTGCAAATGTCAAAATCGGTCAAGTTGCAAGCATCCATCTTTTGTGTGTTTTAGTGTCCACCCTTAATGTATTAGCACAAGGGAAATCAAACCTTGATTCTTGAAAGCTTATAGAACTTGGAATTATCTTTTTCAATAAAAAAATTTTGCTTGCTTATTTTTTCCTTTTGTGTCAAACACAGTGGTTTGCCTGTTACTTATTAAGGTACTTTGTGTACAGGCTATGGCTTCCATGAGGATGGATTAAAGGTAATGATTATTGCTCTATTAGTCAAACCACTGGCACAGTAACAATTAGTATTGATACTTGAATATATCCTTGGTGTATTTTTTCATTTTGAACCATCTACATCTGTCCTCTTCTAAATCATGCCCAAGACTATTGCCTTGGGCAAAAGATGGTCATTGCTCAAACTTCTTTATCTAAATCTGTCATTAAAATGAGACTAATCATATGGGCCCCAACTCATGAATAAAGTTTGGTTCTGTTGCAGGCAGGCATGGTTGCTGCACATAGTTTGCTTGGAAGGAACTGTGTTCTTTTGACAAACAGAAAACATATGGTACCTTCTCTGATGGAAACAGGAGCACGCATTTTTGTTACCAGGTTCCTTGAGCATTTTATCTCTACAGGTTGTGTAACGTAAGTTTGCATCCTGACATAGAATATACCTTCTTTTCATGTATTTCTGCAAATAATAATGGAGGATTAACCAATTTATATTAGATGATTAAATAGTTGACATTATATCAAGCCTGCTACCTGGCCAATACCGTGTCATGAATTCAACATAACTGATCAACTCTTTCTTACATCATAGCACAACTCAAAGTAGGAAAAGCTTTTGCTTCTGGTATTTTTTGGAGTTTTTCTTGCCATAACACTGGGAGATAACAATAAGCCACAAATATCCCACAATGAGGATGTCCGATCCTAGGAATTGCTTTTAGAGACGATACTCATGAAAACGTGCAAAACCAACTTACAGTGCAGCGTGTAGGTCATTCATTGTTACAGTAGAAGCTCTGAAATTTTGTAGATGTAGCAGCAGGACATCACAAAGATAAACTGAAACTTAAATCCCTAATTATATTCATATTCAGTATCTAAACTGGCAATTAACTTGAACATGCACTTCCCAACCTACATAATATGTTCCTCATAGCATCCTTTAAACAATGAGTTGATGTCACACATAGATAATACTCATCAATGATCTTTCTCCAGCCCTAAATTTAGAACATCGCTTAATAAATATCAGTTAATAATTGAAAAAATGTGTAAGAACATCTCCATCTAGATGAGAATACATTAAGTGAAACATGTTATGTATAATAATATATAAAACCTAAAAAGGAATAAATTTGACGAAATTCCAACGCTGGTCTGACACTGCCCTACACATTTGAGAAATGTTGTTGAAAAGTGTTCTTGTACTTGTTTGAGATGATTTGCTGAATATATGCCTTCTCTTGCAGAGAAGTTTACTGGTGAGACATAAAATGCCAAATTCTGAAAAGTTGCTTTTCTTGTACCTGCATTTCTTTCTTGTATTTAGAGATTTATGTTATTTTCATTCCATTATTATGTCTATCCTTTTTGTAAATGTTGAGCACCATTTACAGGAGATATTTAGTGTTGTGTGCTTTGTGATATTGACAGTTTGTTGGAGGAAGGAGGTACAATTTTCTCTTTTGAAGGAGGCAGCAAAAGATGTCATCTAAAATCTGTCCTGAAAGTTCACGATCCACAGTTCTACTGGAAGGTACATCCCCTCAATTTATGTTCCACATCTCTTCACAATGATGACATGTGACTTGGTGTCAGTTGACTACGACAAAAGTAGACTTAGCGATTTAAATCACATTTCCATACCATTCAAACTAAGCACCATGCTTGAGCAGCACTAAAATTTGTTTGACAGGTTGCTACACAGGCTGATTTAGGCCTTGCAGATGCATACATCAATGGTGATTTTTCTTTTGTCGACGAAGAAGAAGGTCTTCTAAACTTATTCATGGTAGAAGTTTATTGTTCTATCCACATATTTGGAATCTGGGATTCAATTATCCAAGTAACTTTTGTAATTGTTTACTTCCACAAATATCTCTTGCTAATTGTATTCTGCAGATTTTCATTGCCAACAGGGATATGAATATATCTGATAGAAAGAATAATAATAAGAGGTATTTTGTTATCAGTAGTTTGGCTGCAAAGTTCTACCTAAAATAATTGTTTTTTGAAATTTCTTTCTCTTGAGTTTCAGTACCTGAGGATTTACCGATTGTTGGATTCAGGGGTTGGTGGACACCATTGTTTTTTACAGCTGGAATTGCATCTGCAAAATACTTCCTTCGGCATGTTTCTAGACAAAATACTCTCACGCAAGCTCGCAGAAACATCTCTCGTCATTATGACCTGGTCTGTCTTTTATAACAATCTAGTCATCCTTGTTTTTAATCTTTCTTAATATATGGTCAGTCTGGCCTCTCCATTTGCAATTCCCTATAAATTATTTTGCTGGGAAAGATTCATCCTTTAGGCTGAATGATTGATTATGGATTTTTTAAATTTTGTAGAAGATGGTATTTCCCACATGCTGAGGAATTGTTGAGAGACAGTTGCGTCAAGCTCTTCATTCATCTCATGTCATTAAAATACAAATAGTATCTGTGTTCATACTTTTAACAAAGAAATTTCAGGGCCAAAATTTTTATATGGAATTTGAAGTAATTTACTTCATTTGCCCTGGCCGACTATCTTTTGCAGTATATTGTGATTCACCTGTGAAGGTTGGTGGTTCATGTAAATGGGTACCTCCATGCATTGGAGGTCTGCAGGAAATATTTAAGCTATATCAAATGTGGCATGTGTTGCCTAACCAAAATTTGTTGTCCCATGGAGTCACTTGAGATTTAGACTACACGAGACTGAGGTTAATGAAAACAAAAGAACTGTGTCAATGTTCTGCCTTATCTTTTTAAGTTGTCCATATATTAAACAAATCAGGACATGGATTCACTCACAGGTTATGTGCATTATCTTGTCAGCTATCTTATCGAATCTAATAGGATAACTATGACACCTGAGGTTGTATTTGTAAATCAGTACATACCCATGAGATTTTTATTTCCCATTATCTGAAATGCTAAATCCAATGCTACTAGTAAGGGGATCTTGCAAATGGATTGATCCCACTGAACTTAGATCTGGATTTGTAAGAATAATTTGTATTGTTGTGGATTAGTGTTGTTGTAGAAGCCCTAGGATTCAAATCCTTTTTGGTATTCCTGTGGCCTTATCAAGGTTTAATTAAGTCATTGGTTGTGGTTTTCTTGAGTACTCCAATTTGAGCATACTGTTTGCTTCTCCATAGAGCTGTAGTTGTGATATTCTTCATGATATTATTACATTTAATTGGATTACTCGAAAAGTGGTCTGACAACTTGTCCTTAACTTTTGTCTTTCTAGAGTAATGATCTATTTGCTCTCTTCTTGGACGAAACAATGACATATTCCTCTGCAATATTTAAGGTTCATCTCACCTTCTTACCACCTTAATCTTTAAACGTACATCAACACAGTTTGAGTCTTCCATTTTATTACATACTATGCAGCAGATCCAGTTCATAGGATACTGACTTTCACATCTGAATTTATTTGATAGATGGAGAATGAAGAGTTAAAGGTCGCGCAGCTAAGGAAAATCTCTCTCCTGATTGAAAAGGTGAGGCCTCCACAGAACAATTTCATCAAGTGGTTTTTGGATTTAATTCATTTATGAGATTTCTTATTTTGTTTTTACTTTCTGAACATATATAGGCTAGAATTGACAAGACGCACGAAATTCTTGAGATTGGCTGTGGTTGGGGAAGCCTAGCTATAGAAGTCGTCAGACGAACTGGATGCAAATACACCGGCATTACCCTATCTGAAGAGCAACTAAAATATGCAAAAACGAAAGTGAAAGAAGCTGGCCTTCAGGTGTTTGTACAATCTCTCTTTTACTAGTATATATAGTCTTGTAATTTGGTAATGACATATGGTGAAGTCTCTCAACCATTATGAAGGCATAATGAGTCATAGTTACCATTTTAACCATTATAACAACTATTTTAATGGGTCAAAGATAGTCAAAAATTTCGAGTTCTTTTTTCAGCTAAACATAATCAACAGTTAAATAACAGTTAGCAGTCCCCATCAAATATGTTATAACATTTTTAGCATTAAATACTAAATTACGTAATATGGTTGGAGCGTTATTGTTTTTAGGGCAGTCATAACGGCATTATAACCAGTTTTTCAAAACAATGGTCTCTCTTACATTGGTGGATCACTTTAGATCTCATTTAAAGTTATATCAAATTGTAAATAATCTTTAGGCTTTGTATGGTGATCAACAAAAATTTTTATAGAAAAAGGATTTGTATGTCAAAAAATATTGATTCAGAAATTTATGACATTTATATGCAAAAATCATTTCTAGAAAACTTATTCAGGGCGCAACCATACAAAGCCTTCGTGCAATATACTTCCAAAACTTGGTCAGTATGCTTCCCTTGCTACACATGGAAAATACATGAGGATATGAATATGTTCGAAAAGTTTTTGTCCTACATCTACACATCAATTCATGCATGTCTAACCTGAATTAACCCAACTTTCAGGACCGCATAAGATTTCTTCTGTGCGACTATCGCCAATTGCCTCTCTCTCAAAAATATGATAGGATTATATCTTGGTAATTTCTTGATCACCACCAAATCTCTATCAGCTTTTAACATGCTGAATTAACTGCTGTTGGCGAATTGACTTTTTTTCTTTCTACAGTGAGATGATAGAAGGAGTTGGCCACGAATACATGGAGGAATTTTTTGGTTGTTGTGAAACCGTATTGGCCAAAGACGGTCTTCTTGTCCTACAGGTAACCATATTTCACTAGGGGAATTTCTTCATACAATGGTGTGGTCTCAATGACATTTTTTTGTTATGCTGAATCTCTAATTCGAGGATGGTCATTCTTAGGTAGAGCTAAGCCCACAAGCAAGGAAATAAATTTCACGAATTAAAGGAATCATTTCACGAAATATTTTCTTTTTCTAGGTTATTGACAGGAAAGATCACTTACATAGAAATAATGTAAAATTTTGTGAAACTATTTCGGTTAATTTAGAAATATTTTGAGTAACCAGTATTTTCGACCTAACTGTATTATAAATATGTTGATTGAAATATTTCAACATAAATTGAAATAGTTCGACTGAACATTAGAAACCTCCCATTTTTACTTTAAAATATCCCAAATCCCATTTTTGCTCAAATCAACCCCTCCCCATCGAATTCCCTGTTAAAAATGACCATTCTATTAAAGGTTTCTTGATGAAAATCCTCGTGAATTGATAGTGAGAACCAATTAAAGCCCATTTTGGACTTTTTTTCAAATTTGAAATGTTAGTATGAAATATTTGCTATAAACTAATATTTTTTGTTGTTTCTTGCGACAAATGGATTAGATTAGGTGTAAACGCATCAAATATATGGATATATGATACATTTACACCGGATTTGTGCATTGATTGAAAATCATTAGGACGAAAATTCAATATTTGGGAAAAGCCAATTTTTGTTGGTTTTTACCCTAAACATCCATAGTTGTGCATGAATTAATTATATGTTACATAGCTTAGACTTATCTATAACTATGTTTAGGTCGTTTTGTTTCTCAAGCACTTGTTTTTATTATTTTTATGAAAAAAAATTAATTTTTTAGAAAATTAGCAAATATTATAAGTTACAATTGATAATTTTTCTAAAATTATATATAATATTATGACATTAATGTAAGCGAATTAAGGTTTGTTAATACCTTGATTAATCATAATCATTTAAAAAAATTATGAGAGTTTTAAAAATTTATAAAACATCAAGAAAACTCAAATTCATCAAATTCATGCATATGTGATGCAATATTTCTTTCTACTTGGTTTAAATAATTCATAGGGCACCAGTATTACCAGGTCCTAGCCACATTGAAGATGATGGTGGCCGAAGGTCAATGTGGTTGTGACCATTCTACTTTGTATACTTGTCTACTTGAAAACATATTTGAATTTAATGAAACCTAATTTGAGATTGTTTGATGATTATAATTATTTCCATTGGTCATTATTGGTATTTTTTAGTTGTCTGATTTAGATACCTACCTCAGCATATTACAAATTGCTATGGTCATTCATTTCCTCACTACATACGGTTTTATATTATGGTTTGATAGCTTATGAGTGTGGTTTTATGCTTATTAATTATTTCCTAAAATTTCTACAAAAAACCATTTCCACGAAAATGTATTATTTTCACACTGGTCAAAATATTTCTATTTCTGGGTTGATCGAATAAATCCCGAAACTGAAATTTATATCCTTTCCTGCAAGGAAACAATGGAACATCTTCATAGGGACAATGCACAGCTAGGGACATCTTCACTAGCACAAGATTGGACCCACAACTTTCCCCATAGAGGGGATACACTACACCTAACCAAGAGGGGTTGTGTAGTCTCAAATGACAGTCCTCTCATAAATTGATGCATAATGACTTTTATATTCAACAGATGGCCGATGTAACTCTTGGGTAGTGCTTGGTTGCAAGAACTTTATTGATAAAAATCGATAACTACCTGACATGTGGGTTCCACACTGTCAGCTTTAGCTTAAACCGGCTCAACAGCATGTTACTTCTTGTATACAGTTAAACTGAGGATAAGCTTACACTGAGAGAGTAAAACTTTGATGCTGAGCACTTGGCAGAATATTCGCTGGTAAGCAGCTCTCCACTCGACAAGTACCTCAGTCTCAGACTACCCTGTTTCCGAATTCGAAATCAAGTTTCAAAAATTAAACAGGTTTGTTGGGGGTACATGCCGAGTGAAGAACCGCATAGCAGCGAATGTTGCTAACCGCTGAGCAACAAAGTTTTACACAGAAGGGATTTTGATGAAAGCTAGTTTCAACCCATCTGACAAGCCACATGCTAAGGTGGTGGAAATAAGCTAAAGAAGATAAGTGGGACCCACATGTCGGCTAGCTATTGGGTTATCAACTTATCACAGATATAGTTATCTTTCAACCAGTCACCAAGTTGCTTTCATAAAAAAAACTGTATTTCCCCTATTTTCTGATCATATTGTATCTATATAAGTAATCTGCTATACTATCTATTTTTAAAAGGATTAAACTATGGAACTAAAGTCACGTGCTTAAATGTTTGTGTTGGAAGCAACAAAATGAGTCATCCAACAAGCAGCGATTCTTAACAGAGTTGCTTGAAGCTTCGCTTTTCATTCAAATTTACGTCCTGTCTGGATTGCCATTTTTTGAGTCAAAAAGAGATTTTTTTGGCTCAAAAATTCTTTTAAAATCTCTCTCTTTGTGTTAAAATGGTGATCCAAATATGCTTTTAAAATTCTGTACTCCCAAAATGTTGGGAACTAAAAAAAAATTTAAAATGTTGGGAACTAAGCAGATTTCATGGCCTCAGATTGCCCTCAAGTCATTTTAACTTAACATGTTTTCCTAATGGCTTACTGTGGTGGATTTATGCAGTTTATATCAATACCAGATGAACGATATGATGAGTACAGGCGAAGCTCAGATTTTATAAAGGAATACATTTTCCCTGGGGGTTGCCTTCCTTCATTGAGTAGAGTAACATCAGCCATGGCTGCTGCATCCAGACTCTGGTTAAAATTGATAGTCCCATCACAATTTCTTAGGTTTTTTTTCATTTTCATTTTATTTTTGGAATTTGACCAATGTTTTAAAATATCATAATGCAGTGTGGAGCATCTGGAAAATATAGGAATACATTACTACCAAACACTGAGATGTTGGAGGAACAATTTCATGGCGAAGAAGCGGTACGAATAATAATCACATAATGGCCCAATTTCTCTGAACAAAGTTATCAATATGAATTTGAAATTTGAGGGTCATGAAGCCCACGCGTAAAGGATAATGCATTACCTAAAATTATGGAATCCAATATTCAGGTATAGTTTTATTATGCAAGAGATCCATATATACATCTAAGATCAGGAAATTACCTAGGGAGTTCATTAAGAATCTCATATCTGAGGTACGGTTTAAAAAAAAAGTGCTGTTATGGCATTTTCCATTGTGCTTCTTTAGTTGAATAATTCTCATGAAGGGAAGAGAACTTTATGTTCTAATTTTTGGTCCAGTTGAAGTTTTTTAAACAGCACAGTTTCCAACTATCTCCATAATATTTGTTAGGATACTTGGTAGGGATGTTCCCTAACCAAGTATCAGAAGAGATGGCTGTGCTGTTTGAAAAAACTTACCTTATCAGAAGAGATGGCTTTAGACAGGATTGAATGGAGAAACAAGATTCATGCAGCCGACCCCATACCGTTGGGGAAAGGCTTATGATGACGATGATGCGAGTTGAATGGTGAAATAGGATTCATGTTGCTGACCCCAAATAGTTGGGTTAAGGCGATGATGATGATGATGATTATATACGGAATACTCTGCATGAATCATTCTTTAATTGTAGTAGTATTGTACTTTATCCCGATTCCCAACTAATGCAACAACTTCAAAAACTTGTAGTTTTTTTGACGTCTTAGATTCTGATATTGTGGCACCTCTTGGGTTTCCAGCGAAATTCTCACATTGGGTTTCAACGAGAAGTTCATCCGGACATGGGACTATTATTTTATCTATTGTGCAGCTGGTTTTAAAACGCATACACTTGGAAATTATCAGGTATTTATCTGGATTTAGCACTATTGCTTTCAGGCTATTTCCCATGGTAAACAGATATTAGCTTGTTCTGTTTTATTAAAAAATTATAAATTTGTAATTAGATAATGAAAACCAGCCGTTAATTGCAGAATTGTAGAACTTGCTCTCGGCTCTGAAATAAATGGGAAAAAACCCTGTAGTCTAATAATTGGAAGTATGAACTTCCTTACAAACATAATGAACCAAGTAAAAGAAAGAAATAAAAAGTAATCTAAATAGTGTGAATGGTTTGAGCTTCCCATAAACTTTCTCCGTCAGTATGTTTATTTTCTCCAGTGGGTAAGATGGGGCTAGGGAAGACTACTGCCAGATATTTTAAAAATAAAAAAGCTAATTACAATCTAGAAGATTTACATCCTCTAGCTACATCATAAACATAAGAAATAAGGTCGTCAGAGAAATATCTAGGGTACAAAATAGATGAAGAAAATGAAATATGATCATTTGCGAGCTGGTTAGTGGCCTGTTTGACTCCAAACGTCAGTATGAATATTGTGGAAACAAGAAATTATGAACTCATGCAAATACTAGTTTATGTAACCAGGTCACTGCATTTTTCTAGATATTTGTCAACGTGCACGTGAAGATTGACGGTAAAATGGATGGTCTTTGTTTTTCCTGGAATTTTATTTACTATCTCTATCTTTAGTTTTACCCGTTTCAATAATTTATCGACTTTGTTTGCAATACACTTTCACGGTAGCATATGGTTATATTATCATAAAACCATAAGGAGCATCTGCATATGAGTTTTTTTGCTAGAGCCAGTTTTTCTCATCCATGCACCCCAAGCAATAGGACAACAGAATAGAGAATGTAAGTTGTCAAATGAAACATAAACAGTCAAGTGGGATTTCTTATAGCTCGTGGTTCAGATATGAGCTTGCTCAATTTACACTACAATACATGAACACACTATACATACTAGTTTTACAATGGGTACTAGAACGTATTACCAATATTTGACTTTCTGTCATGGTGCAGATTGTATTCTCACGACCAGGAAACCTTTCTTCATTCAGTGATCCATACAAAGGTGTGCCTTCAGCATATTGATTCTTCCTCCGAAAGAGGATAGAGCCTTCTCATAAAACAATACATCCACTTGTTTCTTTACTGCATTATTTTTATCTCTTGAAAAAAATTCAAGGGGTAGCAATGTTTTCTCCTTCATTTGTTGAAATAGGGATTGGATACCATCCTGTGATGCCTCAAAATGGTAAGCAGATGATGAATCTATTGTCTTCGATACTCCAATCATTCATTTTTGTACCCGAGGATTAAAAAGTGGCTTACTTATTTCAGCTATGTTGTTAAACACACACAACACTTCCATTAGCAGCATTAAATTTAAATTTGTCATAACATCTGCAGAAGGCTGGGCAGGTTAATAATTTAGTGGCTTTTTTTTTATTCAACAGCCTTGTTACCTACCATGGTAATTAACTTTGATACGAATCCAACCTTAAATCCTAAAACGTGTGATCGGCCCTCCAAGTCAATAGCTAGAGTTCTTGTCATAAGTTAATTATCATGGGAATGGACAAATGGTACCACTAACTAAATTATTACACAAGAGTTTCAATACAGTGTTAGTATTGTTGTGACTTAACAAAATTAATTAGTAATACATTGTTTATACTCCAGGGATTGACCTGCTAAGGTCACAAAATGTGGGATCTCTTTTCCAGTCTTCTGGGGCAGTAGGATTTAGAACTTGTCTCAATGTCTATTAAAATTATCTCACCCATCCAGCCAATGAGCATACACATAGGCATTACTAGTTGTCTGGTAATGGGTGGTGCAGTCATCTTCTAGTAGCCATAATATTTTTGCTCAAATGTCCATTGGGTTCCAAAGAGTACCTAGTTTGAATGTTTTGCAAGACATTCAACTCTTATTTCTAAAGAGTCCCTGCTTGGAATCATGTCTTTGGTTTGCAGGCAAATGCTTACAGTCCAATGTTTGTAAGGAAAATTAAAGAAGGTTGCTTGGTAACATTTTTTAAAGAGAGAGAGAGAGAGACACGGTGAACAGCGGATGGTCACTGCAAACTCTGGCGAAGACGGGCCAAAGGAATTTATAAGTAGAGTAAGAAGTAATTGACTTGGAGGCCGGATCATGAGTTTTAGGTCTGATATAAATATTTGTTCTTTGAAGAGCTACCAGGAATGAGCGCTTAAATGTTTGCAGTGCTACCAAGTAGAGCCGAATTAGAGCATCTCCAACCCTAAAATACTGGTCTAAAAGTATTATTATGGTTGATGGTCAAGTCATTTCATTTAAAAGGGACAGTTATCAGTAGTTAAATTAGTTTTTTATTCTATTTTCTACTTATAAATTACTTTTTATTTTAAATCATTAAAAGCGATTTTGATCAACTTCTTAGTTTCAGCGTAGCTGCACGCCCAGTCAAACTCAGCCTATGCCAGTGGGTTATTCCACTAGTTGTACATAGAAATAATACTATATAATCATATAATCAACATTGATCATATGGACCCCAAATAGTTAAGAAGTATGATCATGATATCAATCTTCAAAACAATGGCCCCTCGCCTAAGAGCATCTCTATGTTTCCAAAATAGAGAGTCGTCACGCTTCAACTGTACTCTAAGAGGGGTCTCTATTTTGGAGACCCCATTTTGAGTCTCTAAATTTGAAGCCTTGTTAGTAATTCGTAATACGGGAAAAAGTCGATACGGGAAAAATTTTGAGTTTTATTCGATTTGGGTTTCAAAAATCCGGTCAAATATTTGGTCAAAAATTCACGAAACGGCAAATATGTGGCATATGGTTTATACGTGTTTTATCCTTATCAAAAAAAAAAAAAAAAATGGTTTATACGTATTTTATACATTCTTCTTTAAAAATTCGGAAACCAAAAATTCGGTATATTTTGAAAGAGAATCAATATATTTAATAATATAGCTACCATAGTCCAATGCATTATAGTTACTAAAAATTCGGTACACGCTGAAAGGGAGTCAATATACTACTTGAGGTTGAGTCAACCAATAAGCATGTTTGGTTCTAATTACTTTTTATCTTTAGCTAAATAAAACATAGGGACTTGTGGTTCGAGCACTTTGTTTTTTCTACTTTAATCTCACATCGGAGAAATAAATAATAGTTAAGGGACTTTGAGTTGAATAAATAGGACTATAATATAAGGGGGGAAATATACTTACCTTCGCAGGGTCAATGGGTGATCTAAAAGGCCCATGGCCTAGGTTAACGACATCTATTGCACTTAGGAGGGGCGATTGCTTAAGATCTACCCAAGTGGTAGAAGCATACCTTCAATGTCGTTTTTCTGGAATAAACAACAGTTTTGGCCCGTTGTTTTTCTAGGAATAAACAACAGTTCTGGCTCGTTGTTTTTAAAAGAAACAATTATTTGACTATTGTTTTTAAAAGAAACAACGGTTCTGGCCCGTTGTTTCTTTTAAACAAAATTTTCAAATATACAAACAAATTTTTTCGAATTATTTAAATATTCGGACGAATAAAACTTTTCTTGAAAAAAACATAAAATTCATGAATTAATCGTGAGTTAATCGAATGATTGCTAACAAAGATTTGGAGACACACTAACGAGTCTTGTAAAACAACCTCCATTACTGTTCATTAAATTATAATTCGTATTTTATTATTTTTCATGTATTACGATTTAATTTGATAATAGGTGTCATTTTATTTTTTAATCATATTTTTATAAAATTAGTATAACTATTAATCTACAAATCTGATTTTCTAAAATTGGTATTGTTAAAAAGATATCGTCAATATCTTTAAAATGAACAACATTGAATATTTTTAACGTATATTTAAAAAATAATATATTTTTATTATATATTCAAATCTGATCAGTGTTGATTCGGACCTGATCTGATAAGAAAATATGCCGATCTATTTTTTTTAGGGAAATCTATGAATAATGTTTTAGAGATAGGGTTTAAAGATAAATGGTTGGAGTCAGAATCGATGTGTTCTAAAAGTACTTTTCATTAAAATATAATTTTTTTTTAGCTCTATAAGAAAGAGTTCGGTTGGAGAAGCTCACTATCTTAGATTAACATCATTCCAATAGGATTATCCAACCATTTTTGAGCTCTAGCATTCAAAGGTCTAGCATGTTCATCCTCGGCACTATCTGTAAGTTTAATGGTCCGTAATGCATATCCAATTTGCAGTCCTGTTCAAACCATATATTGCTTAAAGTACAGCCACGTTTTTATAGGATATTTTGGACATTTAGAGCCCTGTTTGGATCACCATTTTTGGACCTGAAAAGCTCTTTTTGAAACCTGAGATCAAGTCAAAATAGACTTTTTTTTTGCTAGCTTAACGTAGGTAATAAACAAAGAAACCCTACTCCCAAACTCTCCCCATCTATCACTCTTATCAATTATAGTGGTGGGACTCACCGACCACCAAGAGAAGATAAAGCCAGTTTGAATTAATGATGATCCAAACGGCCTTTTTAAGACGCATTTTCAAAAATATATTTTCAGAAAAGCCACTTTCAAAAAAGTATTCTTCTTAAAATGGCAAGGCCCTTGATCTCTTATATCAATTCACCACTTTATTGTGAATCTAAAGGGAAAGATGGGATAATTTGGCTACTTAATTTGCTAAATCAGTTCCCATTCCGATTTCTAGGGAATTCATAAATGCAGTCTATGTAATCGACTGAGTTATTCATTCAGTATAAGATTTATACAGTTAACATCAGTCTCCTATGACACCAATACCAATATAAGAAAAAAAATTCTTAGTTGACCATTCTTCATATAATTCCAACTCTGGCAAAACCAACCTGTTAGAGACCCTAGGTATTAGCAGAGGTGTTTACCACACCCACAAATGGTAGGCATCAAGCTTAAAAGACACTGGATTGTGAAGATGCAAGGGAACCTCAAATTGCTGGATAGATAAGATCAACCAGGACCTGCTTACTTAACCACATTAGATGGCTAGAAATCCAATCTCTGACATTCTTTGGGGTCAGAACAAAAACAAGGCAAACAGTCTACAATGATGGTTACAATCTTCAGGACAAAATAAAATTTGGGGCAGGATATGTACCTGTGCACCAAATGCACTGAACTGCAGCCATGTGCAGACCATCATTGTGGCCCGTCCATTGGTACCCTTGATTTTTAAGTATTTATTTGCATGCAGCATGCAAAATAATGCTAGGGTAAATCCAAGTAATTTATGATGGTGTGCCTGGATGTCATCGCATGTTTATTGTTGCCCACAAGATGCTAGTTCATCAAAAAACTTGCAGGTTACCCTCTCACGTCACCTTAAGAAATCTATAGTCTAGCTTAACAGTAGAGAGAGTGAGAAAGCTCCAGATCAGCTACTAGACAAAAAAAAAATAAGCACACGAAATATAACACCACAGCTTGAGGTATCTAATACTCCTTGGGACTACTAATTATATAATAGCGAAATATCAACTACTGCAAACTACTGAGATTCAAGCAATCTAACCAGTCACAAAATCTGGCGTCATCCTGCAACAGTCGTCCCTCTGTAACCAACACGACTGCAGCAGTGTAAAGAGAGGGTTACCTCGTAACAAGAGTACCAGTAGACAAAATTGAAGTCATCGGATTACTGCTGTTGGGCCTGCCTGGACTGAGCACCACTATACCCACCACCATAACCAACCTGGCCACCTGGAGGTCCGTTTGCCTGGGCAACCCCATAACTCCCAGCTTGTGAAGGATCAGACCTCCAAGCTGCAGTTGGGTACCCTGAGTTTCCATTAGAATCACCATAGCCACTTGCCATGTAGCCAGCACCCGTCCCTTGTTGCTCACCCCCACCAGCAGTGTGGCTATTTGGGTTACTACCAGCACGCCCTCCAACAGCACCATAGCTTCCTGGATTAGCATAAGAACCATCGCTCCCACCATAACCACCATAACCATAACCTTGACTCGCATAGGCAGCAGCTCCGCTTGGCGATTGACCTGTTGGTGCAGAAGCAGTACCACCACTACCAGCAGCACCACCAACCCCTGTGGCACTCCAAGGAGCTGCAGTCCCATAGCCCGTATTTGCACCATAGGCCGCAGAACCATATCCAAGAGCTTGAGCATTCCATGGGCTTCTTGGAGCACCAGGTGGGCCACTTACGTAACCAGCATTTTGGGCATTCGGGTTTCCATATGCCCCAGCAGGGCCACTATACCCAGCATTGGCACTACCATAGCTACTAACACCATATCCACCATACCCAACAACATTATTAGTTGCACCATATCCATAGCCCGATGCACCATAGCCAGAAGAAGCATATGCTGGAAAACCACCTCCGGTTGCTTGAGGCTGAATGTACCTATTGGCATCCATTCGACCATCATATGTACTAGTGTTGGCACCAGAAGCACCATAACTCTGATAACTCCCACCACCCGTCGAACGGCCACCACTGCCAGGGTTAGCATCTTTTGGAAGGGCGCGCTTGACCTCCACAAGTTTACCATTCAACTCGTGAAAGGACTTGTGTAGAACTCTATCAACCGCATCTTCAGTATCAAAGGAGATGAATCCAAATCCACGAGGCCGTTGGGTAGCCTGATCATACATGACAACTACATCCGTTACATGACCATATCTCTCAAAATACTGACGAAATCCTTCTTCTGTCAAAGTGGGAGGTAACCCTCCTACAAATATCTTCTTCGTCTTAATATTACCCGCACCTCCAAAGCTTCTACCTGCATTAGGGTTTCCAGATCTAGAAGAGGTGTGTTGTTCCTCTCTTGATAAAGCCCTTTTAGCTTCCACCTGAATAACCAAAGTAGGGGTTACACTGCAGAAAAGGAAAAAAAAAACATAGAGGGACCAAGAAGAGAGTGGCCAATTATGCAAAGATACTAAGATGCAACCAAAAGGGCTTGAGAAGGAAAACCAAGAGATTCAGAGGCCAAATGAAGCTAAAATGAATACAAGGTCCAAATGACGTGCAGTTGTATATGGTTCATATTGCTCTGAAACAAGCATGGATTCTGTGGTTTACAGCACACAAGCAAAAGAGAAGAAATGACCCACCATCACTCCAACAGTTCATCACACGCCCATCAATGAACTTAAGCAATCCAAATCCCATGAAGGAAAAACAATTAACCCCAAACATCAAATAACATAAGAATCAGAGAGATAGAGAAACAGAGCAATAAAAAAAGAAAAACCCAATACCCGCATCAAAAGATCTGCCCCATGAGAGAGTAGAGAAAAAATAAACCGAACCCATCAAAAATAACAAAAAACAAGCAACGATATCAATGAGACGAAAGTAAATAAAAAAGAAAAAAACACTAATACCCATCAAATGGATCAATCAAGAACAGAGTCTCACCGCTCTTCCATCGATGGTGTGCTTATCTTGAAGAACCCTATCGAGGATCGAAGGATCTGCAAATACAACAAACCCAAACCCTCTGGGCCTCCCTGTGATCTTATCACGCATTATCACAGTCTGCAAAACATCGCCAAAGTTCTCAAAATACTCCTTCAGCTTCTCCTCTGATGTGTCCCATGAAATCCCTCCGATGAACAGCTTCCCTAGATCTGAATCCATATCCCTCTCTCTCTCTCTCTCCGCTTCCCAGATTAGTTTTCTTTTTTACTCTCTTCTTCTCCCTCTATTTCTCTCCACTTCGTTTTTAATCTCTCTCTTTCTCTACCGAGGAAAAGAGAGATGGGACGGAAGCGCTGGTTTGCGGGGCAGAAACGCCGACTTTGTCCTTTAAAGAAAATATCTAAAATAATCTTTCTCCTGTGGAAAACATGAAAGATTTTGCCTCTCCTCCTTAGTTTATTGCTCCATTTGTAAGTAACCCAGTATTTTTTATAATATCTGTATCTCCCCCCTTTGACCCTGGTCAATGTCATTGACTAGAGAAGCCCGTGAACCGCACTCATGTTCTTTTGAAATGGCTGATATAGCCACAAAATATATTATTATTACTAGGGAACGCCGTGTGCGATGCACGGGCACCTTACGTGTGGCAGCACCTTACATGTGGCAAATATTTAGAGACCATTAACGGTATAGATGTTTTTCCCATCTGGGTGAAAATTCATCCTGATTAACAATTTCTATCCATTGGATTAGTAATTCATTGATGTTTAAACCTACTCTTTAAGTGTTCTGAAGATATTTTGGAAATTTATAATGTATTACTCTCATTTATACAAATGGGGGTATTTTAATAATTATAATTAGGTTTATTTCTAATGCACAAATCATTAAGGAGGGAAAGGGATTTTGTGGATCCCACTACCCCTAAAATCGTTGGATAAATAGAGACAATTACTTGTTTGGATTATTTTGAAAAATTGAAATTTGAGTTTTAAATATTTTAGTAACTTGCATTAATTAGGGGACCCCCATTTTTCTGACCCCTCTTGGTGTTCGCGTGCTCGGCCGTGGATTTCAAGAATCCAAGGGTAGTTATCAATGCCGAGCTGTCTTCACTTTTTTCACTTTTGGGGGCACTGACGGTTCCATTGGATTCGTGAAATCCATGGCCGAGCGCTCAAACATCGAGAGGGGTCAAAAAAAGGGGTCCTCGGAGCCTGAACCTTAATTATAAGAAATCAATTTTTAAAAGAGATCACACGCATTAGCTAAAAATGTTTCCATTGATCACAGAGAGAGTGTGCGTGTTTGAGCATTTGAGTAGAAAAACTTTAGAAAGTGTTGACTTGATACTTTTTTTTTTTTAGTGAAAATTAAGCTTGGGGTTTGGCAGACCCCTACCTGACCTTAATTTCAAAAATAAATTTACAATCTAGTGTGTAATTGCCCATTGGCATCCTCAGTTACAATACTACTAAGATCACTATGAAATGACTGTTATTTTCTGGAAAATTTAGAGGAAAAAAAGGCCGTTATTTTCCATTTTTTTGAAAATTTCAAAATTCAAAATTTGAATTCTGGCGCCATTTTTTCGTTATTTTCCAATTTTGCCCCTGAGCGTTATTTTCGTTATAACGGAAAAAATGGTAATGCCCCCAGTCCGTTATACCGTTATAACAGCCCCTTTTAAACCTTGGTTTAAACCTACTTTAAGTGTTCTGAAGATATTTTGGAAATTTATAATGTACTAGTAGGTGGCCCATGCCCACGGCACTCTCCGACAAAGCGTTTGCCAAAATCGTGTGTGAGTGGCTTAGATCCACCATCCATTTGGGGTGATAAGATCTCGGTCATCCTTTGTGAAGCCGATAAGAGGGGTATAAGTGACTTCTCTGTTTTGTTGTGAGATGTCGAGGGCACTCCCCTACAAAGCATTTCCCAAAATCGAGTGTGAGTGGTTTAGATCCATAGTCCATTTGGGGGATAAGATCTCGACCATCCTTTGTGAAGCCGATAAGAGGGGTATAAGTGGGGAGGCAATTTCCTGTTAAATTAATCCAACCGTGTAAATTTTATTTTATGCAAGGGTTGATATGGGCCCTTGGATATATGAAGCCTATAAGAGGGGGAGACTTCCCTGTTTTGTTATATAGATTAGTTTTTATCCGTACCAACGGCACTCCCCAACAAAGCGTTTATAAAAATCAATTTCGCATGCCGAGGCACTCAACCCCCAGCACCACCTTACTACTGTAAACCATACATAAATCAAAGGAACCTCATAAAGGAGATAACCAAAGCCACTCCCAGTTTCAAAAGTGAAGGTCTCATAATAAAAAATTGCTCATGAACTAAAACTAAGAATCTTTTTCCTTTTCTTTGATGGAAAAAAAAAAAAAAAGATCTAAACCTACCAATATTTCTTTCTTTTTTACCTTACTGGCATGACAATGGGCAAGGGAATGCAGATTTGTGCATAAATGAAAATAAACATAAAGTCTAGAACACCCAACAAAGCTAAAAGAGTATATATGATATACGATATAGAGTTTTCCCACAAAATTGCAAAAATTTTAGTCATCTGTAAAAATTTGTGATGTGAACCAACATCACAGAGAAAGAAAAGCTACCTTGGTAGCATCGGAAGCTCAACAACAGTGGTAGCAGCTAAACAATCTCTCTCTCAAAATGTCGCCATCACTACCACCTACTTAGCTGAGAATGAACTAACAATGGAGAAAACATGCAAGAAATCACATGTGTCACTGAGAAAACCCAAAAAAAAATGTTTCATTCAACACTAAATCCTCCATAGCACTCACAAATGCAAACAAACAAGGAGATTAAAATAGAAGAGAGATTAAAAAAAACTCTTACCTAGTGACAACACCAAACATTCAATTGCTTTCCCCAACGCATTCATTTGGGACCACTGACCACATGGATGTTTAGCTCAACCCTTGATGTATATACACACCAAACATTAGAAGCTGGAAATATTAATTTCTCTACAACCCAGGTCTAATTATCATCAAAAAAAATTTGCATTAATTAAACTCTGCAATGAAAATAAAGCAAGGAAGTACTAAACCTGATCAAACATGGAGCATTATTTAAAAACCAACATAAAAGATACTGAAACCCCATGTTTCAAGTTTGTTTGATTCCCCAAAATCAAAGAAAAGAGAGAGAGAGAGAGAGAGAGAGAGAGAGAGAGAGAGTGAAGAGTATAAAACCTTGGTCCATTAGATTACAAAATAACGGAGTTTGGAGTATCTACTGCTAAATTACAGAACCCCCAAACCCAAATGCTGAAAACCCCAATTGCAAATGCCCAAATGTTGTTGCAAACGCCCAAACCTGTAATTTTTTTATTCTCTTTCCGAGTTCCATAACTCACTTGCAAACGCCCAAACCCAAATGCTAAAAAAAACCAATTGCAAACACCCACATAATGACCAGCGCCATTTTTTGTAGCGCTGGCACCGTTTGTTATTTTGAGGAAAATGAAAGAGATTAATCATCTCATTCTTTATGCACAAACAAATTTGCACTCGCACATCCATGATTTATCACAGACCACTACGAAACACCAAACATATATGGATTTGCACAAATAATGATGGATTGACTCCATCCCACACAATGGCAAAGTAAAGCAGCTTGAAACCACCAAAAATAGCAAGACCACCCACAGAGATGGACTTGGAGTTGAATGGTGGGCATCAACCTCTTAGTTGAATCCGCATGGGTCCCTACCATATTCCTGACCACCATTAATACAACCATATTCTTCCCCACTCTTTCTTCTTCTCTTATTAATTTTTCTGAAATTTTTGGCTATTCACCATTAATACAACAGAATAAATGATACTTACAATGTTTAATGCTGTATTCCAACTAATGTCAAAGAGAAACACTTCTAGATTTATGAAAAGGATGATATAAAAGAGAAAAGAAGTTCCAATTAGCAGGTGTTTGTTAGCTATTTAATCAATTGATCAGAGTTTCTTTCCAACAACGTTCAACGGAGCTTCAAAAATAAACTAGGGAAAAAAAGGCTTCCAAAACAGAACTTTTTATATGCATGCTACCTTGAGTTTTATAATTAGGCAACCTAGCTTGATTTCTAAATTTAATTACCAAAATCTGGGATGAATGAAAATACTTGCAAAGAAAGAAACTGTTGTACAAATTGAAAATGAAGAAAAATTAACTTGAATCTTAAAAATTAAAAAGAAAGTATAAACTTACCTAACGCCGGTGTGTATGTGAAAATAGTTTTTATTCATCACACAATTGTTGGGCTGAATATAACTTGGGAAGTTTCAAGGAGTTTTGATTTTTATTAAATTTGAGATTATGGAACCTAAATTCAAAAATCTGAGTCACATACATGTAAATATAGACTATAAGAAAATTGTTGTACATGTGGCTCACATGTAAAGGGCTAGGACCCATCATTGGCGGTCCTTCGTTGAAATCTCCTACGCCAAAAATCACCTGAACAGGATGAACATAAGAATTGGATTTCACTTTATCGTGGGTAATTAGAAATAGTGAACAGTGGTAAAAAAAAAAAAAACAAATCGGAAGGTTAGTGTTGAAGTTAAATGTGATAGTTACCAGAATATCCTTGTAGTTCTTGCAGAAGCACATGGAAAACTCTTCAATGAAAAAACAGTCCAAATCCAAAATCTAATTGAGTCAATTTGAATTTCCCTTGAATATTTGCCCACCCCTTGTGAACCTATATATCAAATTTAAGTCTGATTTACGATTTCTACCCATTAGATTCAACCAAGAGGAACCTACAGACCAAAAATAAGTCCTATTTGTGATTTCTACCCATTGGATTCAACCAAGAGGAACCTACAGACCAAAAATACGTCTAATTTGTGATTTCTATGGGAAACCCTACACAAATCATGGCTAAACATTCATACGGTCAGTTGGAAAAATACAACTTCAGATAGAGAATATTTGCCCACCCCTTGTGAACCTATAGATCAAAATCAACCAAGATGAACCTAGGATGGCTAAAATGCACACGGTCAGTGGGAAACCCTACACAAATGATCATTTTTTTTCTACCCAATGGATTCAACGAAGAGGATGGCTAAAAATTCAACCCTAATACCACGTCAGAAGAGAGAAATCACCAATCAAGAGGAACCAAATTCAACCGAAATCACCAAATACTAGTGAGAGAAAGAGAGAGAGAGAGAGAGAGAGAGGTACCAGGTAATGTGCAGGGTTGCTGGTACGAAAATGAAAATGCCGACCCCTTTCTCTTCTTATGCAACCCTAGAGGAGCTTCTTTGCTTTGACGATAGAGAGTTGTTCATACTTCGGAGTTCAGAGGACTGCTTCTGACGACATAGGAGTGGAGTGGGTGGGTGAGCCGAAAAAAATGAGCGCCAAACAACTAGTGGAACAAACAGATCACAACCGTCCGTGTGTAGTGGATCTCAACCACTACTTACACCCAAGACAACCGTTCTATTTTGTTATATAGAGATTACTCTCATTTACACAATTGGGTTTATTTTAGTAATTGTAATTAGGTTTATTTCGAGTAAAACTTGTGTCACAAGATGTTGTGACGGAACACGGTCACAGCACTCAATACAAGACACGTGGCACACGATCAGAGGTCTTTGACCGTATGGATGTTTGACCAGTCCCTCGGTGGACCTACAAATCAAAAATCAGCCTGATTAGTGATTTAAAACCTTTGGATTTTTGCACCCAAAAAACGCTCAATAATGCTCAAATTCCTACTGTTAAAATCAACCCGTGAAAATAACTTCAATAGAATCAGTTAGAAATCACTAATCAAGCTGATTTTTTGTATACCGGTCCACCGAGGGACTGCCCAAACATCCATACAGTCATCATCCTCTAATAGTATTCCACGTGGCTCGTAGTGAATGTTGTGACTGGCTTCCGTCACAACATCTTGTGACACAAGTTTTACTCGTTTATTTCTAAGGCACAAATCATTAGGGGGGAATTAAAGGGATTTTGTGGGTCCTACTACCCTTAAAATCGTTGGATGGAATAGAGACAATTAATTGTTTTGATTATTTTAAAAAATGGAGTTTGAGTTTTAAATATTTTAGTAACTTGCATTAATTATAAGAAATCAATTTTTAAAATAGATCAAACACATTAGCTAAAAATGTTTCCATTGCTTGGAGAAAGAGTGTGAGTGTTTGAGAATTTGAGTAGAAAAACTTTAGAAAGTGTTGACTTGCTGCTTGGTAGGTGGTTGAGTTCACATGTATGTGGACTCGTCCATATGTTAACATCTGAGCCGTAGGATAGCTTACCAAACTTTGATATTGTGTGTATGTTATCATATGTGGGTTTCGTGGCATCAACAGTCGGGGATAGTCACGATGTGCAATAGTGAAGGTGGTTCTCTCAATTTTCAGATTGTTGATGCCATTATAGTAACACCAATTGTAATAATGAGCGCACCACGATTGTAGGTGACAAATAGTAGCACACTAGTGCCTCCATACATTGCAACATACCCTATCATATCTACAAAGCACTATATCGCCTCTTATGCATGGAAAATATAAACATGGGGAGGGAAAGATCATGGTAAGTACACAGTTATGGAAACTATCAACAGTAATGAAGAGGGAATAGGAAACTGACAGAATTATGGAGAAGATCATGTTGCACTCTGAGAGGAAAGAGGGGGAAGAAATCGGGGAATATGAGAAAGAGAAGAAAAATAAGGAAAGAATGAGAGTGTATTATAGGGAGATACACTAGAGAGATAGAGGGAGAAGAAGAGGTTATTGATTGGAACCTATTGTACTCTTTAACATATGATTTCATAATGAAATATCGGCCGTTGATCGGCTTCTCCGTGGACATAGTCATCAACTAAAAGTCGATAATGAACCACGTAAGTCTAGCTCTTTTTTGTTATTCTTTCATTATTTATTTTATTGTTTATGATCATTTGATTGAAAGTTAGTTTATGATATTATTGCTTGTGGACTGCAAACCGGAGATAATTCGACAGATATCCCAGATTCACCCTCCACAAATGGCAATATCTATGGGAAATTGACACAAAGCTGACATCAAGATCGACAATGTCTGTAAGGAATATATTCATATTGTGTTTGGCGTCATTTCATATGGCACAAAACACATTTTGTGCCAATCCTACTTGTACTAGTTAAGCCTTGAGTTTGTCGTGGTATGCATCACTCTTGACTGCCTAAAGACTAAAAGACGAAGACTAAAGACTCAAGATTGAAGACTGATTTATTTGAAGACTCGCATTTGTTGGCATTGCTACGTGCTCACACATTTAGGATGGTAAATGGCTTTCTGGACTAAAAGGCCAGTGGAGGTGCCGGAGCACTACCTATCTTCGATCTCTTCCTTTTGCCTATCCAAAGGTCTGGTGGCTTGGAGACCATAGCTTCTTTCTTTTCCATGTCCTCCTTCACCTCTGCGTAAGGAGGAGCAACCCAATTGTTAGACAAGAAATATGGCATGAGTGCAGAAATCACGGCCCACAGACGCAAATGGACACATATGGGGAACGATCGGACGATCAGGAATCAACAATCCAAATCTCTCTAATCTGGACCTATCTAACAAAATCAATCCATATATATCCTGAGGTCATGAGGATCCTACAGATGGGCTCAGATTTCATTTTCATTAAGCAGATTAGAACGATTTTGACAATTGGACGATCAAGAATCAACGGTCCATATCTCTCTGATCTGGATCCATCTGACAAAATCAATCCATATATAGACTCCTGCGCGGTTATGAGGATCCTGCAAATGGGCTCAGGTCTCATTTTGATTGAGCAAATTGGAGTGATTTTGATAATCGGGCGATCATGAATCAACAATCCAGATCTCTATGATTTGGACCCATCTGACAAAACTGATCCATATATGGACTCCTGAGGTCATGAGGATCCTGCGGATGGGCTCAGGTCTCATTTTCATGGAGCAGGTCCAAGCGGTTTTAACAATTGGTGTCCATATCGATTCTCGATCCTTAGATCGATATTTGTCAGCAATTTAGATAGAAATTCAATGATTATTCATCAAGGAGTACTCATTACTCAATAATCTAGGGTCAGTTACATTGACTGGGCCCGCGTCGGATGATAAAGTCAGCAAAATCCCGCGTGATAGGCCTATTTCGACTAAGAATGTGATTTTTGTAAGTAAATACATATGTAATTGAAACTTGAGTTTTTTCGCGTCGTTGGTTACGGTAACCCTAATTCCAACTCTAGTTGTTAAGTTCCGATACGTCAAAAATTCGAAATGGGAAAAGTTCGAGTATAATTCAGTTCAAGTTGGAAAATCCGACATTAAAAATTCTGTCAAAAATTCGAGGAACGGTAAAAGTTCGCAACTGCAGTTATTCGTGTTTAATTCGCTTACGAGCTAAAAATTCAACGTTAAAAAATTCGCTAAAGAGAGATAGAGAGAGAGAGAGAGAGAGTTGCAATTGCATGCGGCTCCGTATGTCACTAACGATAACACGAGTCACGTATCAATTGTTAGCAACATGTGGTTTGGCCTTCGCCCCTACTAACCTCAATCTCGAGTCTTGAGGCACACATAAAAAAACAAATTAAGAAAAGGAAAAAGATGTAACAAGGTATGCCTAAAATTGTTTCAAATGCAGAAGCACGATCTTTGTTACTCATCGCTACCATCTGGGCCCACTAACCGCAGGGATGTTTGACCCACCCTTTGGTGGATTTACAAACCAAAAATCATCCTGATTAGTAATATATAACCATTAGATTTTAGTTTTTTTTAGCACTTTTTAAGGCGTTCAATTCATTCAACCCTAAATTGAGGGCACATCGGGTGATGATTCGTTCAAGCCCCAAGTTACCTATCGAGTGCAAATACCCATTATTAGTCACGTGCAATGTTTGAATGCAAGGCTATGAGTCAGTAAGAGTCAATTTATGTGTCTATCATCATCGCATTGCATGGTTAATTAGACATACATATTCTTGTGATTGTTTTAAAATTGTATTTGTAACTTGGTATGAGATGATTGTTGTGGACGTCATTCGTTGATCTCCTTAACGTATATCTTTTGTAGATCTGTCTTCGATATTTCGTATATACTTATGTTATGTTCATGTATTAGTTATACTTAAGTGAATATTATGAGCATGTTGTTATGTACACTTGCACACGTGCACCAGAAGGACATAATGTAGTTTTTATTTGCGAGTAGATTGGACTCACCCTTTGTATGCACTCTTTTTTTCAGGTCAGCACAGATAGTAGGATCGCACGCATGATTGATTTAGATGCACTTGGGGCTAGTTGAGTGTAGTTATTTATTTTGAACGATTTTAGTGTGAGGCGTGGGTTGTATTTGCATTACAACTTTTGGTGGACTTTATTCAGATATTTTAATTTTTATGGATATTCAACTTTTATTTAATCCTATAAATGGCTCATATTTATCTGTTGGCACTACATATTTGTGGCGTATGTTAGGGATTCATTTTCGACCGTGCCTCAGGATCTGTGTTGGCATCGGATGTGCTGGACCGAGGTCGCAGGATGTGACATTTTATTAGTTTCTGAGGTAGACACCAAACGGTCTGGTGTCCTATGTTCGTTTTGACAATTTTGCAAAAATACAGTTCTTTTTTAAAAATCCATCTAAATATAGGTTTTTTTATGAAAATTTTTTGTTAAAGAAATTTAAATATAGGTTTTTTATGAATATTTTTTGTTAAAAAAAATTGTGGTTTGTTTCCATGTGTTTGAGTTTACAAAGAGGATACCTTTATTTTGTCTCATAAGAGCATCTCCAACACTAAAAGGCCATCTCAATTCTATATTGACACAGCAATGGTGCCATGTTGATTGATTTGGTACGGCATGCTCCAATGGTGTAATGCTATATCTCAATGCTATTTTTGGATTGGAGTCATTTTCATGGGTTGATTTTAACATGGGAATTTGTGCAATAACTGAGTTTCAAGATTGAAAGGTTTTAAATCACTAGTCAAGCTGACTTTTGGTTTGTAGGTCCACCTAGGGATTGGCCAAACATCCATACGGTCAGCATCCTCTAAAAGTGTGCCATGTTGACTACTGATCAGCCAATCATAAGTTAATTTTAGCCGTGTGATTTTGAGCATTATTTGGGGTACAAGATCCAAAGGTTTGAATGGTCCAAAGAGTCAAAAGCCATAAAGCTGTCATATGCGAAAATATAGCATATGCCATTTCCTGTGCCAAATATAGCACACTGCGTTGGAGCACCTGTTTTTGACCCGCCATGCTAAATTTGAGGATAGTAGGGTGGGATAGCACAACATTGGAGATGCTCTAAATGCCAATCTACTCTTTAGGTACAGCCCTTGCCTAAGAGTGTAAATCTGACCTTTGAGCGGCTCGACCCATTTTTCTAGACGTAGGACCGGTTCGGTCAATTTATAAGCCCAGACCCAGCAGGTCCATTTATAGGCCCAAGCCCGGCCTGGGGCATCTAATTAAGGGCAGGGCTTGGGCTTGGCATTTTAGAGCTCGGCCTGCGTAATTGAATAGTGTTCCCCCCTCGCTCTCGACTCTTAGATGCCCCAATCTGGCCCAGCCCACATCCGACAAAACTAAGGGCTACCGGCCAGCCCGGGGCTTGGGATCTTGGCTTCCACCCACCCAGCTTGGCCCGTTCAAATCCCAGCCTGACATGGCCTGACCCATTTCCACCCACTATCCATGCCCTCCCCTCAGTGTGTCACGAAATGTCAGGATCCAAATGTGTGAGGCAAGTTGAAAATGTAAGACGACAGACTTCTCTAAGAATAAATCTTTGATGACATGTCTTTGATGATTGATACTCACAAACTAACATATGGGCCATGTGGCACACTCTTAGAGACTACTGACCTTATGGATGCTTGGACCATTTCTAGGTGGACCTACAGACCAAAACTCAGCCTGATTGGTAATTTCTAACTGTTGGATCTGTTGGATCTGTGTATCACAAATATCACTAGAATTCCACGGTTAAATATCAACCCATGAAAAGACTCAAATCCAACGGTCAGAAATCAGCAATTAGGCTGATTTTTGCTTTGTAGGTCCACCTAAGGATGGTCCAAACATCCATACAGTCAGTGGTCTCTAAGAATGTGCCATATGGGGGTATACGTTATAGGCATGATGTGGCACAATCTAGTAGATGGCCATACAACATCATATCTTTTCAAATAAAGATGAGATTTATTAACAACAAAAGCCAAGCGAACGGATGCATTTTCAAACGTGACATACTGGAAAAGTAAAAGAACTTTCTGGTCCGTTGATCCGGGCTTCTTCTCCAGATCGTTAACCCTTCTCTGAGAAAAAATTTGATGTCCAAATTTGGTCCATGTATTGATGTTTGGAGAATCTCGACCACAAATCTACACCCGCCAAACAATTTCCCTAACCTTTGATTGCGTTGGATGGCATAGATGTGTGGTTGAGATTTTCCAAACATCGAGAATTTTCCCCTTTCATGGCCTATTGTCCACGTGGATGATCGATCTGGTTTATTCATTGAATGGTCGAGATTAAGAAAAAATATTGAATTTGTATTAACTTTGAAGGTTTGAATTGAAACTTTTCACCAAACGCCAGGCTGTATTTATCACTTCTTTAATTTGACTCACGGCCCACAGCCCACGGCCCACCTCGCCCAACATTATGATTTTTCTAACGGTCATATTTCCAACGAGCCAGAAACTTCAAATTTTCTTGACCGTTTTTGTCCTCACTTTCTAACTTCCCTTTTCTCTAGAATGAAATCCCACCCTAACCATGAACACCCTCTAATCAATCTTCCTCTCTTCGATCTCCAAAACCAAGCGAAGATCTCCAATGGGGTGTTTTCTTGCATGTTTCGGTTCTTCCAAGAGTCCAAAACGTCGAAAACCGGCAAATAAAGTGCTCAAAGGAGACCAAGTAAGCCTAACTCTTAAGATTTATGATTTTAGAGTTTTAATTCTGTTTGGGGTTTCATTAATTCCTTCCCTTTTTTATACAAAAAACAATTACGATGTCAAATTTGTTGCAGAAACATGGAAATTACGAACCTCTGCGACCGACGGTCTCTTTAAAGGAAGAGAACACAGAAGAACACATCAGCCTGGTTTCCGAATTGAAGTCAGTTCTTGAATTTTATTTGGCTTTCTGGGTTCTCTTAGTTTTTTTGTTAGTTAGATATCTTATTGTTTTTTTTTTCGCTTTTTTGTAGAGATCAATCAGAGGAGCCATTGAGCTTCATTAACACCAGAAAGAAAGTTACTTTTGATTTGAATGTCAAAACCTATGAGGAAGTCTCAACTCAAGAAGTTACAAATTATTCGTCGGAAAGCGATGTGGATGAAGAAAGGGGAAAGAAAGGAGAGAAAACAGTGAAAGGAAGGCAGCCCAGTTCTCACTCGGAAGATGATTCTGTCACATCGAACATGGGATCTTACCCATCAAACCATAGATACCAAAATTGCAGAAATAGCGATGATGAATATGATGAAATAGAATCGGAGGAAAGTGATCTAGATGATGATGATGATGATGATGATGATGAAGATGACAATGACAATGATGGTGATGATTATGATCGACAAATAGGTGAAGAAGAGTCTTCTGAATCATTTTTCCCTTTACTGACTGAATCACGAACACGAGGCTCTGCAACTCAATTGTTCGAGAAGGAGGCTAATAGTCCCAAACAAATCTGTGTTTCACATGATCGGGAACTGAAGACACTTAAATCGAACCGAAATGCTCGAAATAGAAGCCAATACGTTCATTCTGTATTGAATCCAGTTGAAAATCTCACTCAGTGGAAAGCTGTCAAGGCTAAAACAACAACACCACCATTAAAGCATCAGAAGAAGGAGAATGTCAATTTAGAGCAAGAACCAGGAATACCCTTTAGTTCAGAGCCTAGTTTCAAGCTATCACCCTTCAGTTCCAACCAAAATTTCAGTCACTCTAAGCCTCCAAGGCAAGAAGTCGCAGTCGATACGAGCCTTTCGAACTGGTTGGTGTCATCTGAAACCACACCCAGCACCATTGCTATTGAGAGAAGCAAATCTCAGAGATCGAATTCAGCGAGAAATCAAGAAGATCGACCAATCTTAGGCGCTTTAACTGTTGAAGAGCTTAAACAGTTGTCGGCATCATCAGCATCTCCGAGAAGGTCACCGAATCTGAGCCCAGATGAAATACCGATTTTAGGTACTGTTGGAGGTTACTGGAGTCATAAAATGGATGCAAGCTCAGGCTCTTGTTGTAAAGGAATACTAAATACAACCAGCAAATACAGAGAGGTATTTGTGGAATGAGGAGGGTTGTCAGTGTGTTTCTACTTTTTGTTAATGGTGGGTTCAGATAAACTGCTCTGGGGGGTGTACAGGATAAGAGAGTCTACTCCATTTGAGACAAAGTTGGAGGGAGCTTTGAGTTTGAACAGAGGTGGTGCTGCTGAAGAGTGAGATAGTGCTGCTAAAGTTACTGTCCTGGCGTATGTTAGAGAAGAGTGAGATAGTGTTTGAATTGAGTGTTGTTTTTCTCTGTGTATTATCCCCCACCCATTCATTGATTCTTTTTTTAATCTTTTGTGTGCAGTTTAAGGCTTGTTGTGTAAGTGTGAACGGATTCATTTGTTATTTATTATTGGTTTTAAGAGTGTGCCATGTGGCTCATATTGCGGCCTGTCATCAAAGTTTTACTCGGGACTGGTTAGTCTATCAATGCATGCCATGCCATGCCATTGGACCCACCTAACCGAGACCAAATTTGATGATCATTTTTAATATTTTTGTGTTGGTGTCAGATCATTGGGACAGGATTTGAGCTCATTATCCAGTTTAGCAAGGAAATTTTTTTTGAAGCGGCAGGATTTTTGAACGGCAATCATGCAGCAATGATCGCGCCCCACACCCATTACTTTTTATTAAAACCAAATCCTAAAACCCAGGTATATGGCTCGATCATTGGGGGCCGTTTCAAAAATCCCACAGCTTCAAAAATTCTCTTTAGCAAGAAAAAGGAAACCCCAGCTCATTCTCAAATTGTGATTATTTGAAGTGACAAGGATTGAGTATCCAAGCAAGAGTCAGTTTTAGTAGAAAAAACCCTCAAATTTGGTGCAACGCTAAAACTTTTAAATATAATGATGGGTTAGGATTTAGAAAAAATCCTCAAACTCAGCGCCCCCAAAAGTGAAAAAAACTGATGCCAGCTCGGCGTTGACAACGAAGAGAGGACAGAAAAATGGGGGTCCCTGACAAAATTCGAGTAATGACAAAAGTCCATAACTATATATATATTCGTGTTTGATTCGTCTATGATCCAAAAATTCGATGTTAAAAAATCACAACCAATATATAAAGGTGTATAAGACTTGGAAGAGATTAAAGTTTAGGATTCTAATGGGTCCTTACTTAGTCGACTAGTAGACAAACGGTTAATCTGACTTTGTGTGAGGGCCGCATATTGTAGTTAAATTATTAAAAATTAAACAGTGAAGTGTGAACTGTGAAAGAGACTAGAGTTGCAGGTCTAGTCACTTTGGTGTAGCTGAATGCGTCCAACAAAGAGAGAGTTGCATGAGGTCAGTCACGTCGGTGGTCCAACGAAAAGAGCAAATTACTGTCGAATGGTTCAGTTTAGCTTTAAGGGTCCACAATTTACCATGTTTGAACTGTGTTGATGGAAAGGATTAACACTCTTTCACTAGCTGCACAAAGTCAAGAGGGTTCATGATCTAGTGTTTGAGTCTCAGAACTAGATAAATTTCTTAGCTCGCAAGCTTCTTCTACCTGGTAGGTAAGGTGGGTTTAGGCAGAATAAAAATCTGTTACAATAGACCATCCATTCCTCTTCATTGCAATGACCACAAAGATATAGTAATTTCATGCAAGAGGTAGGCATTTTGAGTTGACTCACTGTAAATGACTATTATACCCCCATCTTATCACAAGTATTATTGCACACCTGCATCATCAATAGGCTAGACTTTAGCATCATTCATCCCATGCCATGACATTTGTCCTATGATGCATCAATCCAGACAGTTCAATCAGTAGGCCACCTCTTTCATTGACAATAGCCCAAAAATCATACTGATTAGATGATCTTAACCATCCAATCTAGATTCTAGAGATAAAAAATTCTATTGACTGAATAAATTGACACCATATTTGGGCCATGACCACCCTTGTACGTAGTGTCGACAAATTAAAGAGTCTGAATTTATCCAGTATGGGGAATCCTTACAGCATGCAGAGAGGAATACAAAGAGGTGTACTTGCATTTTCAGATTTATGATAGGGATTCCCACTTGATTTCTGCAAACAATGCAGATACTGCTACAATCTAACAAAACAAAAAAGTGAGCACAGATAAGTGTACTTGTTGCTTCACGCAGCATGATTATACATGATAATCTAGGGAATATGTTTCACCATCTTTATCTGCTTCCATTACAAGGAGTGGATTCACACGACTGAAATCTGCTAATCGGAATGCCGATCTCAAACTAACTTGAGAATGTTATCAAATTTCCCTTCTGATTACAGAAAATTCAGATGCTAGAAGAAGAGAGATTGCTTAATATTGTTGAGTGGGATCTTCGACCACTCTTAATGGCCACAATTTGAAAACACTGTTCAGTCTACAACATGATCAAGGATGGAGTCGGAGGGGGGAGTCGGAGGGGGTAGGCCTGTTGATTCTATAAACCAATAATTTCTGATTAATTGGTGTATTGAATAACATCTACATTATGGTACAGATGCAAGAATCTGAATCATCATCATCGGTGTCGCTTGTATCGCTACGATCATAAACAAAAGAGATTACGGTTGATATTAGGATACTATGAAAGATGAAATATGAAGATTAACAGGTAAGCTAACTATGCATCTGTTTAGCAGTTCTATGCTACCCAACACTACCAACATAAATTCTGAGTCTCACTTATCCATAGCATGATAATGTTCTCAAACATGGAAACTTTTCTTTTACATGTGCAGCAGTTATTGCAAGCATGGCACAAACATAGAGAATGACATACTGGTTCTTTCCGTCCTAGTTTTGAAGACAGAAAAAGCAAATGGAATAGATTTGAGAAAATGGATTCTTCTTTTGCTTCAGCCAGCAATATAGACGTCATGAACTGAGAGCCATGGGCTGTTTTTAGAATGTGTTTAATAATTCAATGTATGCACATTTGTTCCATATAAAAGATATGTGCAAGCACTTGCTTACTGTCAGTTTTAACTTTTAACTTTCTTTAAGGCTAAACATCTAATGTACTATATGAAGTACCTCTGTAACAGAGTATTAGTAGCGACAGTGACAACCTTCCAGCAAGTACGAAATATACAGCAATTCTACAAAACTACAGAGCTCAATATCTGAGTGTTGTTAATTCTTAGAGCCTTGAATTACATTAAAGGACATAGATAATCCTGCAACCTCCTGGAGAAAGATAAGCACATTACTTCTAAAAACATGGTTTCATTCTTCGAGAAAGTTGAGGGAACTCACAAATTTTCTTTTCAAAAAATCAAAGGTAAATTCCATGTGAAAAAATTGGTTTAAACTTCTGGTTATGGCAACAACCTCAAGAAAGTAAGAACACGAATTATAGTTCTTCTAAAAAGTTTGATATTTGCCGGACACCTTGACAACTATGATAGATCCACTTAATCTCCCAAAATGTTAACATTCCCTTCATACATGAGAAATCTCTTTAATTCTTTCTTGTAAGTTAAGACACTTATACTGACAGTTGAACCAACGAAGTACACCAAAGATCAAACTAATCTGTGGTACAAAGTTGGATCCATCATATTGTCACCATCAAAGGCTAAAATCTTTACAATGCTCTCAATGGAGTGTCCAATATTTATTATCCAACGAAATGGATGATTTGAGTAAATTTTTGAACATTTTCAGCTTACAAAGTGTCCTGTCTCACATCCTCACATTTCCTATTGCCAGAAATATGTCATCCTCCCCAATTTTCATTCGAAGTACTCGTTCTTGTTGATGATTGACCTCTTCAACACACAGTAACTTCGTGAATTATTCAAAACAGAATGGTGCACCACTGAAGATTCATAAAAAATTGGGGGATATTGATATTTAAAGTATAATAATTTTTTAGAATGATTGCTCATAATCAATGCCATGATCTTGCTTATAACATTGAGCCATGAGACAAGCCATATAACTTCTAAGCTTCCAGTTCTTGCCACATTGCTTCCAGCCAACACAAGAGACCAACTGATGGGAATCAACCTCTTAAGCAATATGCATGGAGAAAGAAGACTAACCCATTGGCGATAGCCTTATTCGATCATGGTTTTCATCCATCTTGGAGTTTGGTTTAATATGTTTAGTGGCTGCAAATATTAGTTTACAGTTTGGTAGTTATTAGCTTTTATTTTTAGCACGTGCATTTTTGTAATTTCAAACTATTTGCAGCTGGAGGGGTAGTTCAGTCTTTTTTATTTGATGTACAACAGCTTCCATGTGCTGTTACAGTCTAGTCATAAGGGTTTAATCGGTGGTTATTAGTGGCCTTAGCTTATTGTATAAGCTAAAGGGGTATTCTGGTCATTTGATGTAATTAGGGCAACCATAAACCTTATAAGTTACTGTTCACATTTTTGGAGGGGGGGGGGAGGAATTAAGGAAGAATTCTGAAGATTTGCTGCTACATATTGGTTGTGTGAAACATCCTCTTCCTAGGAGTGATTCTAGGTAACTTTCTCTCTCTTTATTGTTTACAAATTACTCTGTTCATGAGGTACTGTTCACTGAATGTTGTTCACAGTTACTGTTCATAATTATTTTTATTTTCAAATCAAACCCTAATCATAATTTCCCAATTTCAAACCCTAAACCCTAGTTTTCCCAATTGGAAATTCCATCCCACAACCTATTTTATTGAGCACCAAGCTCATTCCAACCCTAGTTTTCACTTCAGCCCTAAATCACTAACAGCCTCCAATAGGAGTGTTTGGACAAGGAAGAACTGACATAACAGACCAAAATAGTATGATAAGCAAGACTTTGGAACTATGAGAATTTAGATGAGTATACTTTTAGGAGATCCAATCTACGATGAGGAGAAATTCCTTGTTTTTTTTCTGGATGCTGTGCCCTTAGTTTGTTTTCTGGAGCTCGGCTAAACGGAAATCAGTCATTACATATTGAATGAGAGTCATTACATATTGAATGAGATAACCATCGATAATGACCTTTTTGCAGTTGAGTATGGTTCATTGTTAGTCTTCCTTAACTGGTAAGGAAAAGATCAACTACAGTAGGAGACATGAGAATTTTTTTTTTTTTGATAAGTTAAAGAGATGAGATTTGAACAGGCTTAGGAGATTCGAAGATAGATAATCATCAAGGGACAATTTCAAAGATTTTTATTCTTGGACTAACCATGGGTTCATGACAATGCTACCCCTTTTGATCACTGTGTACCCCAAAAGTAAAACACAAGCAAATTTTCGGGGAAGTGCGTCCCAAAAAATTGAAATTGAGAATAATCAGGTGACTTTTGAAAATGTTCAAACTGAAGTGAGGTCACCAAAAATTGGTGTATCAAGCTTATTAATCATGTGAACAACAGAAGGAACAAATTCAGGCTGAAAGTTTCAGATTCCTTAAAAGGTTATAAGAACAGAAGGTGCAATTTCCATAATGTGTCATTTTTCCTAGGGAAAACAGTTCGTTTTGGGGACTGATGGCAGCAGCAATGCTGCATCATTCCTTTGCAATGAGGAAACATTTGAAATTCATTAGATGAATATATTATCCAAGTGAATCAAAATGGAGAATTTATATTTCATGCCAAATTATGGCCTTTTCCAACCCAATCTGCATAAAAAAACCCTGTAACACCCAAGTGTTTGGATGGCCAATATAACAGGTGTTTACTTAGTGCACCCTTCAAGTAACTCAAAATGCGATACACAACATCCCAATGTGGTTGGCGTGGAACGTGCATAAAATGAATCACAACCCCAACTGCAAACATTATATCTGGACGCGTCACTTAGGTAGTGGCAAAATCAGTGGGAGAGATGATTTCTAGTTGGCAAGTGTCTGCTTTTCCTAAGAGAGGTAGAGTCTTGTGGAAGATGCTCCCATTTGCAGTTTGTTGGGGTATATGGAAAGAGAGGAACCAAAGAGTGTTTAACGACAAGGAGGGGGTAGCCAACTTGATCCTTAATATCAAAGGGATGATGTTTCTGTGGTCCAAAGGTTTCATGCAATGTAGAGGTCTCTTCTTTGAGGATTTTGTCTTCCAATGGGACTCTTTATGTACTAAGGAAGGTGGTTAGAGAGTTTCCCTTCCTTTTTTGCTTTTTTGAGCTTTGTGGAGCGTTTCCTTTGAAGGTCATCTCGACCTCTAAGGCCGCCTTGTATCTTTCTTTGGTTCCTTAATGAATTTTACACTTATAAAAAAAAAAATATATATATATATATATATATATATACAACTCACTATACAACTCACTTTGTTTGCCATCAAGCTTGAGCGTGGAATCTATAGGAGTACTAACAGGCTTATATCCTAACATTCCTGTCTTCTTTAACAGATCTGTGACATACTTCCCCTGTGAGAGACTAACATCCTCTTTGTATTCCACCACCTCAATGCCAAGAAAATATCAAAGAGTGCCAAGATCCCTGGTTTGATAATGTTTGCTAAAGTGAGATTTCAGGTCAACAATCCTATCATTTGGGTTTCGCTATAGGACGAAACTATATAAGTTTGGGTTGGTTTCGTCAGAAACTAAACGATACTTCATCTTATGTGTAAATTTGCACTAACATTTCGTTTCGGTTTCACGAAGTTTCGTCCGAAACCGAACATTCAGTATCGCCCATGAATGATACCGAAACGATACTGTGTACTTTGAACCATGGCTGCGACAACCTTAGATCACAAACCCTTGCCCGTGACTCCCTTTTTGGATCAAACCCTAGCCTATATGAAGCTCAAACTTGATCTTCCAAGAAAGGGAAAAAAAGAAATAAGGAATAAGCAGAAAATAGCGTTTATTCTCTCCATTGTTCATGTAACGCTGTTTATGCAACTTCAAACCTAGAAAAATCCTATAGTCTTCGAGTGCTCTGATACCATGTACAAGTACGGAAGAAAGAGAAGAAAAGAGAATTCGGAGACTAGAGAGGTGTATATATATATATATATATATATATATCACTTAAAAACATAAAATAATATAAAAAGACCACAATACCCCTAATTACAAAATACACTCTAACATACTCAAATCATAAAATTTGATGGGGGCAATGAGGCATAGTAGTACTTGGAAATTGGAATAGTAGCCCTTAATTTTCCTTCTTCAAATTGTTGTTTTCTCTCCTCTTTCTTAATAAATACCTTCATATTTCAAACCTTCATTAAATAGTTGAAAACTTTTCCTTGATGCAAGTGGGGACATTCTCAAACGGTACTATCTTTCCTCTTAATATAACTACGTGTTATTTATGTAGGCTAATTTTTCACTCAGTAATTTTGGCATGGAAGAAGTATCTGATGCTTTACTTGATCGAAATTTTAGAAAATATGTAATCCTTACACATAACTGACTACTTGGTCGTCATTTTGAAAAAGAAGAAACAAACAAAACTGAAGGAAAATAGAAGATAAAGAAGAGCCTCATGCTATCCTTGATCCAAATTAAAAAGTACTCCTAACAAAAGTCCTAAATTAAAAAGTACTCCTAACAAAAGTCCTACTACCTAGTAGTCATTTCTAAAAGAGAATAAATTTAAATGAAGGGAAATAGAAGAAAGTGAGAAGATTGATCAAGCCTGGGAGACCAACCCTGATAATAACATTGCTTAAGCAAAAAATAAAAATTCTTAACAAGGCATTCAAAAAAATTTCTATTCTGTCTTTTCTCGTTCAAACTCCTTGATACTATCACAAACCACTTTCCTCACTGTAAGATTTACTTATTGAAAAGCTAAAGCTTGTGACATCATGCAGAGAAGATTAATGACAAAGAAGTCGTGCTGAAATTTTTGAAGATCCAGTAAAAAAATTATTTTTTTATGAATATTTCTTTCACATAATCTTACTAACACTGGGGGTTCTCTCTAAAAGTGGGACCCCCAGAAATAACAAATAGATTGTAATGCATTGATAGTAGAAAGTTCCAAAGGTCGCCATGGGTCATTCTCCAAGATGTGTCCAATACATCCAGGCCTTCCAACTCCAATAGGAAGTTGTTGGGACAGAGTCTCAACCAACATTAGCAGATGGGGGAGTTGTGCAGGAGAATTTGAATGGAAGCCCAATTAACCATTCATCTTTAGATAATTTTGCATGTACAGCATCATATTGCCACTTTTCTAAATTCTAAGGGCTAGTATACTAAAAAAGGCTACTAACAGCCATAGGAGGCTACTATTGAAAACGACTTATTGACGTATCTATATAACAAGTGACAGTGGTTGTCTCCCCACTTATATCCCCTCTTATAGGCTTCAATAAAGAAGGGCCGAGATCTTATCCCCCAATTGGACAGTGGATCTCAGCCACTCACACCCGATTTTGGCAAATGCTTTGTCGGGGAGTGCCGTGGGCACGGTCCACCCACTAGTATAGTAACAAATGATAGTTGATTTACTGTAGTGCACCAGCGTTTCCGCAACATTACTCGTACAAACTATTGGACACCATTACATTGCTATTCTTTGGATGCTTGAAAGTTTTAAGACTTCATTTGAGCTATCCTGCAACTTTTCAGATGTCAACAAGTTAAGATGCACCATTCATTCCTGCCATTATCATAACCTAAGCATATTTATATTTAGCGTCAAAATGAGCTTAACCCCTCCACATAACAAAGCTGATTAACTAAATATCTTGCTTAGTAGAATCCTAAAACCTCCTCTAAACTTACATATCATAGATAGTAAAACAATGCGAACTAGAAAGATTTATACTAGTTCGAAAGCAAAATGAAAGCATCATAACCGCATTCAAGTCAACATGGGAGCGGAAAAGATTAGTAAGTGATGGGATTGAACCGTGTATTACCTTGGTTGGAATTCCAAAACTTCCACAAGCTTATTACCATTTCTATCATTCCACTGCACTTTCCGTCGTGATTTCCTCAACTTCTTTGACATTCCGCCTTTTTTAGGAGATAACAAAGAATTTGAATCCCCATCCTCTTCCCTATCAACATCAACCTCTACTTTCTGAGAATCTAAGGTGATCGATGGCTTAGTTTTGCAGTTATTAGGGCCTGTAACGTCCGTATCCATGGATCTCTAAAGAATTGATCAAATTGCAGCTCAATCGGTCCATCAACTCAAGAAAAAACGTAATTGACAATCACTGATAAATAGAAAAGCTAAAGCTTTTTGATAATTCATCAATAAATCCATCTCCCCCAATTACAAATAGTAAAGAGTTTGAGAACTCGAACCCTAAAATTCTCGGTAGATTGTGTGGAACCGTGGATTCACATCAGATCCCCAAATCCTCAAATAACAACACCTAGTACATTTAATTGCAGTTTTCGACTGAAAACGAATCCAAATTCAAGATTTAACGATAGAAAGGGAGAGTAATCGTTGAGAAAGCATACAATTTCTTGCAAGAAATAGCGTCTTGCTACAAAAATTACCCAAAAAAGGAAGAAAAATAGCAGAAGGTAGATCTGAAAGAGATATTTAGATTGCGAATTTCAGGATTGAAAACTGTTCATAAAGATCATCTAAAACTTCCGAATTGGAAGAAGAGAGAGAAAGAGAGCGTCGAACCGGGTGGATTTGCGTAGATAGTAAAACATGGTGGGCCCTTCGATGATCAATTATTGATGCCATGATGATTAGGATCCGGGTTAGCTGGCTTGGGCCGAATAAAACTTCTGTCACAGAGTTATGGCAGATGCTTCTGTCACAACGCACAATACGAGCCACGTGCTACATTCTTAATGGACGCGGACCGTATGGATGTTTGGCCAATCCCTCGGTGGACCTTTACTTCAAAAATCAGCCCGATTAGTGATTTCTAAGCGATTCGGTTGAAGTTATTTTCATTGGTTGATTTAACGGTAAGAATTTGAGCATTATTGAGCGTTATTTGGGTGCAAATACCCAAAGATTTTAAATCACTAATCAGGCTGATCTTTGGTCTATAGGTCCATCGAGAGACTGGCCAAACATCCATACGGTTAGTGTCTACTAATAGTTTGCCACGTGGCTCAAATTTCGCGTTGTGACAGAAGCTTCGGTCTTCACACTGTTACAGAAGTTTTACTCGCTTGGGCCCTACTTGTGTTCCTTCCTTACGTTAGTTATTTCGTTAAAATTCAGATTTCATATACTTTCTTATGAGGATAGCGAGTAAAACCTCTATCAGAGCGTTCTGACAGATGCTTCTTTCATAATGCAAACCCACAAGATACGTGTCACATTCTTAGTGGACGATGACCGTATGGATGTTTTTCCAGTCCCTCGGTGGACCTATAAACCAAAATATCAGCTTGATTAGTGATTTACAACCTTTCGATCTTTGCACCCAAATAACGCTCAATAATGATCGAATTCTTACCTTTAAAATCAACCCATGAAAATAACTTCAATCGAATCTCATAGAAATCACTAATCAGGCTGATTGTTGGCTTAGATGTCCACCGACGGACTGGCCAAACATCCATAAGGTCAGCGTCCACTAAGAGTGTGCCACGTGGCCTGTGTTTTGCAATGTGATAGAAGCATTGTCAGAACGCTGTAATAGAAGTTTTACTCGAGGATAGCTCGTCAGGACCGGGATTATTTGGTCGCGAGATCGTGACACATCATCTACGTCAGAGCTTAAATAATTAGGATCGTCATCTAACTAGGTAGACCTGACGCGTTTTGGCGTCAGGTCCAGTAAAACTTGTGTCACAAGATGTTGTAACGGAAGCCGGCCACAGCACTCAATACGAGCCACGTGGCATACGATCAGAGGGCACTGACCATATGGATGTTTGGACAATCCCTCGGTGGACCTACAAATCAAAAATCATCCTGATTAGTGATTTACAACCTTTGGATTTTGGTACCCAAATAACGTTCAATAATGCTCAAATTCGTACCGTTAAAATCAACCAATGAAAATAACTTCAATTGAATCTGTTAGAAGTCACGAATCAGGCTGATTTTTTGTTTACAGGTCCACCGAGTGACTGGCCAAACATACATACGGTCATCGTCCTCTAATAGTATGTCACGTGACTCGTATTGAGTGCTGTGACAGGCTTCCGTCACAACATCTTGTGACACAAGTTTTACTCCAATTTATGTTACTCACCGCTGCCCTCTGGGCTTATTGACCGCATAGATGTGTAGCCACCCCTTAGTAGACATTCATACCAAAAATCCCCTTGTCTCATGATTTTTAACCGTTGGTTTTTTAGTACTAAGAATAAATGGTTGAATCCAACAGTTAGAATCACGCCTTAGAAAGTACTAAAATCAAATGGCTAGAGATTACCAATAAGGTGAGTAGGCCAAGAGGTCAGCGGTGAGTTACAAAAATGGCGCTCTGCCTTGTTAAGTCTTTTTTCAATAATAAGGATTAAAACTTCGCTGACTGCCTATAATTTAAGAATGTATCACAGAAAATAATGTGATCCGTGATCAATGTTGATGATGAAGGACGTACGTCAGCAAAGATCTACTCGTTCGGCGCACAGTAGATGCGAAATATCTAAAGAGGTGGAAGAGTTACTGCTCATTGCGACCGAGTCCCGTTGTACTTTGTTCCTGTACGCAACGGTCCTTTTATACAGAAAAGACAAAACATGATCCATAAACGACTTTTAATCCGGGAATCAGTCAAATAAATCCAAAACTAATACTTATCATATAAAAAAAATTAATTATAAAAATATATCTTTGTTTATCTACAAAATATTTTAAATGGATTAATGCACCTTCCCCAAACCCTAAAACACACTATAGTTGACCTTTGACATTTGGGGTTGATCCGATCCATTGCCAGCCCTACCTTCAGGCGTCCTCAGTTATAATTTTAGTAAGATTGGGATGGAAAGATTGAGGGTACCATAAAATACATCCCCGAGCATTAGTAAAAGATGCTAAATGGTCAGCTGCCCTATTCGTTTCTCTAAAAACATGATTGACAGTGATATCATCAAACTGGGCCCAATGATGTTGTATCAAATAAACTAGTTTACGAGCTTGCCAAGGAATAGTGCATGTTCCAGTGATGACGCCCACTTTTTTGTGTTACGACCCTAAAGGTTAAGACTTAAACTTCCCGCACCTCTATCACCTAGGTGCTTTTGGTGTATTGGTTTGGGTCTTAACATTTGGTATTAGAGCTAACCCCACATCATGGGTTCAAGTCATGGGAGGCGCGACCTGAGGAAATGGCTACTTGGGGGTTCGCTCAAAAAAGAGAAAATAGGGGTATTGGAAAAAATTTGGGGGGCTCGCTCACAAAAAGTGAGAAAATAGGTGTACCTTAGTGAAAGCCACTTTAGAGTGGGCCACCGTGGATATTGGAGGAATGGACAAACTCAGAATTTGAATCACTCAACATAACCCATTTCACCCTACTTTTTTCTATTTGAGAAACAATTCTTATGTTGCTAGCATTTTGTCATGAGGTTTTCTTTGACGAAAGTTTCTCATTGATGTTACCAACCTCTTCTATTTCTTTTTGTTTTTTGGTAGTTAAGCCTGTTTTTAAAGAGAACAGTAACTCAGTGAAGGAGGGTTTTGAACCCAGGTCTATGGTATCATCACCCACAAACTTTACCAATTGAGCAAGCTAGCACCTTCTCATTGATGTTACCAACCTCTTCTATTCTACACTTTCAGCTTTCAATTTAACCTTTTGAGAACTAAGATTCTTTAATGAACTTCATGAAAAAGGGTGTTCAACCTACCACTTAAAAAAACCTACATTATCTTATACGCACCCCCAAAATAAAAGATAAAAATGAAAACCTCTTTGGAAAAATTGATTTGAGAGAACTTGTCTGTGGGGAGAAAATTTCTCTTCACCAAACGATCCTCGAGATCTTGTCTTGACGAGAAGAGATGAAATCTCAATTCCTCTGCTAGTTGGAAGCAAGGTTTAAAAGGGGCCGTTATAACGGTATAACAGATTGGGGGCGTTACCACCGTTTTCTCCGTTATAACGAAAATAACGCTCAAGGGAAAAAATGGAAAATAACGGAAAAAATGGCGCTGGAATTCAAGTTTTGAATTTTGAAATTTGAATTTTTGATTTTCAAAAAATAGAAAATAACAGAAATAATGGCCGTTTTTTCCTCAAAATTTTCCAGAAAATAATGGTCATTATTTTTTTATAACAGAAAATAACGGTCATTATTTTCTGGGCATTTTAACGGTACGTAACATAATGGGGAGGTCCGAATCCGTTATAACGGCCTTGATTTTTGTTACAACGGCCATTTTTTAAACCATGGTTGAAAGTCAGATGGGGTAACCTACAAAAGACACTCCGACGCTCAAATAAAAGGACGAGGAGAAGTAATTTGCAAGTATTAAAAATTGGTGATAGTGAATCAATTGAGATTGGATAGATCATACATTTACACATGACTTTTATTTATAGGTTGTGAAAGAAGTCTACCTTTAAAATGATTGGGACTCAAAATGAAGATTTGCTGTTAGTTGGCTTGAAGTCCAGGGAAGTTCCTATTCTTGTTTTCTAGGGAGAGAAGGTTTCTACTTCCTGGAGCTACTAGGTCTAGGTCCTTGGGTGAACTAGGGAAGTTTCCACTCCTGGTAGGTCATTCGAAGGAGTCCACCTTAGAAAGTTGCTTTCTGCTTGGGCTAGGCTTTATGCTGATTCAGCAAGCTGGCACAAACACGGTTTTTTTTTTGTAAGCCACTTCTCTATTCTAAAAGATGAGAGGATACAGAGGAGTCAGACAGATTGTTTTCCCTTAAGGCTGATAAAAGCCAAGGGGGGAATCCCTATCCCAGAGCAAAAAAACGCAAAAAATAAAGAGCTTTGGAAGCTATAGCATGAGCAGCCCCATTAACAGACGTGGGGACAAAGTTAAAAGAAAGCAAAGAAAAAGAAGTGGATAGAGTCAAAATGTCTGCAAAGATGGCTGAAGAAGACCAGCCTACGTTAGAAGAGCCTCCCTTCAAAGCTGTAACCAAGCCTAGAGCATCTGATTCCACAATAAGCTTATGCATCCCAAATCGAGAGGCAACCTGCAAACACCATCTTATGGCTCGAGCCTCGGTTTCTTCAGCAGAGTCGGCTCGGGTGTGAGATCCACCTGCCAGAAGACAAATATTAAGATCATTGCCAATAACAAAGCCCAAACCCGCATGTTTAGAAGATTGTATCCATGAGACATCCGTATTGATTTCGAGGGACCCTGGAGGCGGAGGAGTCCATGAGTGGGGAGGTGGAGGGTTGTGACAAGCTGGCCTGAACATCTAGAGGGGGGTTCGGGAGTTGGTGTGAGTCAGTGGTTTGAAGGAGTTGAAGTGGGTGCTTGCGGCTTTTTTGGAATATGATGTCATTCCGCCACGTCCAAATTTGCCACACGAGGATGCAGGAAAACTCTCGTAGGTAAATAAGCTCAGTGCTATTGGATTTAGAAGTGTTGAGAATTTCAATGATCCAGTTGCCTATATCCCATGGGGAGTGAGGTTCCCATCTCAAGGAAAATGGGGGAGCAAACCAAATTCGGGCATTCATTGGGCAAAGAAATATAGCGTGGATGCTGGATTCATGGGGATCTCTACATCAAGGACAAGATGGGTCAATCTAAGGGATACGAGAATGAAGCTTGGCCTTGGAAGGGAGGATATCGCGCAAGAATCGCCAAATGAACATTTGAATTCTCTTGTGGAATGGCTAGTTTTTAAAATGCTTTTCCAAACAGTAGTGGGGCTATGGTGATGGGGATGGTTGTGAGGTGAGAGAGTAAATGACTGATAGGCAGATTTGGAAAACTTGCGGCTTTTTTGGAATATGATGTCATTCCGCCACGTCCAAATTTGCCACATGAGGATGCAGGAAAACTCTCGTAGGTAAATAAGCTCAGTGCTATTGGATTTAGAAGTGTTGAGAATTTCAATGATCCAGTTGCCTATATCCCGTGGGGAGTGAGGTTCCCATCTCAAGGAAAAGGGGGAAGCAAACCAAATTTGGGCACTCATTGGGCAAAGAAATATAGCGTGGATGCTGGATTCATGGAGATCTCCACATCAAGGACAAGATGGGTCAATCTAAGGGATACGAGAATGAAGCTTGGCCTTGGAAGGGAGGATATCGCGCAAGAATCGCCAAATGAACATCTGAATTCTCTTGTGGAATGGCTAGTTTCCAAATGCTTTTCCAAACAGTAGTGGGGCTATGGTGATGGGGATGGTTGTGAGGTGAGAGAGTTAATGACTGATAGGCAGATTTGGATGAGAATTTGCCATGAGGGTGGGGAAACCAAAAAAGCCTATCCATAGTGGGAGAAGTACTCAGAGGGATGTTCACATTTTTTGTTGCTATCTCGTAGGGGAAGAGAGAGCAAAGAAGACTAGCATTCCAGTTGCGGTTTGGACCAATAAGCTCCTTAACCCAGTGCATGTCACAGGCATTAGGTCTTTGAGGCGGAGCTGGCAAGTTCGGGATCCATGGGTCCCTCCAAATATTGATCTTGTTTCCTGTACCAATCAGCCAATGACATTGGTCTTTACATTGGTCTCTAGCTTTTATGATTCCTTTCCAACACCAAGAATCTGTCGGCTTTTCAGTGGTCACTAGGATAGAATGATGAGTGCAGTACTTGCTCGACAGTTGAGTAGAGATGAGTTTTTTCTTAGATCCCCTCCTCCCCACTCCCCCCCCCCCCCACCAAAATTGGTTGATCAATTGGTCCATTTTTTGAGCAAATGTTCTTCGGGAATAAGAACGATTGCATCTGGTAGACTGGGATAGTGGAAGCTACAGATTTGATCATAGCGGCACGCCCAACAAGAGAAAGGTAGCGGGAGTGCCAACTAGCCGTCAAATGTTGAATTTTTTCCACACAGCTGTGAAAGACTTTAGATTTGGATTTCCCCAAAAAGAGGGGAGTACCCAAATATTTTTCAGAAAAAAAATTGAGATTTTTGATGTGGAGGATGTGAGATAAAGCTTTTTTCTAATGGTAGTGGAGATTAGGACTGAAAAGAATACCAGATTTGTCAAAATTCACCTCCTGGCCTAACATAGTGCAGAAATTATCAAGGATGTCCTCGAGATTTCTTGCTTCAATAAGGTTAGCTCCGCAAAAAAGAATGCAGTCGTCGGCAAAGAGCAGATGAGATATGGGCGGAAAGGGGGATGATAGCTGGTGGTGTATAGTTGTCGCATCGGACCAAAGGCATGTGCCATGCTTCATATACGTCAGATAAAAGGAGACTCAGACGTCGTTTCGATAGAAGAAAAAATCCAGGCTATCCCATAGGCTAAGGAGGATATACGCGTGGGAGAGGAGGATGCATATAGACGTGGATGAGGCTACCTTAAATGCGATGGGAATGAAGCATACAAAGCGAGGTGTGGAAAGCTACGAGAAATCAGGCGGAAAGCAAGAGAGAGTCGATTGATACTTGTCACGTAGGGATATGTTTATGATTGCAACCAAAGGGAGGGAATAAAGATATAGAGCACCAAAGCAAGGTGTAGACATAACATCAGATCATGCAGAACTGGGAGGGAGGGAAAAAAAGGTGGGGCAACTCACAACCGAATCGCACCACCATGTTCCACCCCACACATGCGCAGTTGCGCTATTTATGTTTGTACAGCTGCGGTTACTTATAGAATATGGTATCCACATTGGCCCCTCGATATGGTGGTTCGACATTGTTTTTAGTGGCGTATCAATAATAAATCATTTGCGGCTAACATCGAAAATAGGCGAGTTGCCTTTTTTTGAAAAAGGTACGTGTGGGGACAGTTTTTATTGTCCACACCTTAGAATGAGATGAAACCTCCCTTATATGAGAATCGACAAGAAGCACAGTTTGTGAAGGTCTTTGGTACCGGTGAGCTGCCGGCCAAAGACACTCCGACAATCAAGTCAGCACTCCTACAAAGCTAAGCGAGAACTAGTACGGTTGATGTTGCATAACTCTATGGTTTGGGTTTAGCGCCTCTTTATAGGACGTGATTGACTTCCTTCGGATAGAAGGTTTCTTACATGCTCAGGCTTAGTCTAAAATTAAACGGATTGCGCATTCTAAAATTAAACTGGTTGGATCCGTCCATGTGCCCTCTTGCTTATTAAAGATACATGATTCACAATACACTTAAAAAAAAAAAAAAAAAAAAAAGAGATATCAATGCTTTGACAGAAGATGTGGCTCTAAATAGAGTCGAATGGCGAAAAATGATTCATGGTGTCGACCCTAAACATTTGGGATAAGGCGTAAATGATAATATGACGATGATGATGATGATGATGCTGAAGATTATAAAAACCTAAATGCACTGTTGTTTTGTGGCCTATTTTTGTTCATCCGTAAATGTGCTTCTTGTTGATTTCCTTAGTGATCTTTTGACAATCCACGAGGAAGACGCTACGGGGTGTAAATACGCTCATTTGTAAATATACTAGTGGGTGGCCCGTGCCCACGGCACTCCCTGACAAAGCATTTGCCAAAATCGGGTGTGAGTGGCTGAGATCCACCGTCCAGTTGGGGGATAAGATCTTGCCCATTCTTTATTGAAGCCTATAAGAGGGGGTATAAGTTGGGAAACAACCACTGTCACTTGGTGGGACCAGAGAGAGATCATTTTGGACAATTTATCTATCCAGTGAGTTGTTCTCATCACAGTGATCATCATCACAGAAAATAGTCAGGTCTACAATCATATGAAAAATTGACCTAAAGAAAAGAAATAATTGAATAGTTTGAATTTTTCAACACTTATCATGAGTTTAGGAATGTTCCAACATGATCTCCATGTGGGCCCACCAAGGGGAGTAAGAATGTTTTATGAGTTTAGATGGAACTCAGGCGTGGGGCATGTCAGCGACAGGTTCTAAGTCTGAATTCCTTTTTGTACTTGAAAGGTTCGATGAATGCAACCATGGGGAGGTTAGATGGGCGATCATTTTGGCGTGATTTTGAATCAAAGCAACGGGTCGTTTTGCTTCAAATGCATGCCACATCATTGTCACATAGAACCGTGCTTTTTACTCAACTTCAGTCTCACAAATTTCCAATTTTCTCAATGCAGTCTTTGCTTTCACCATTAGTACTCTACCAACATTCTCAGTTCTTCAATGCAGTCTTTGCTTTCACCATTAGTACTACCAACATTCACAGTTCTTGAGTTCACATCCCTCCATTTACAATTTGTAGAGAGAGAGAGAGAGAGAGAGAGAGTTTTGACGAACAGACGTCAACGATGGCTTGCTTTCAATGGGCATCACCTGCACTGAAGGAACAGACGTCAAGAATGGCTTGCTTTGACAGGGCATCACCAGCACTGAAGGAGATCTTGCTCAAATTGCATCGGTAATTTTGTGCCTCCTAAGCTTAATCTGACTCTTTTAAATATTGGTTATTTTTGTTGTATCAGTGAAGCAATGATTCATATCAAGTGATCATATGCAAGTATGACATTGAAATGTAGTTAAGTGTTGTATTCTAAGTTTATTTCACTGGAAGATATCAAAACACGGACTCTGGACGAACTCAGTCGACCATGCGAAAAACACAGTTTTTATAGAGATAAATATGTGGGTTTTTTTTTTTTTTTTTGGTATCATAACAGCTAAATCAGATTAAGGGGCAGTTTGGATCGCCATTTTTGCTCCATAATGTGAACTTGGGTGAGTCCTAGTTGAATAAGCCGACTCATCCTGGCATTGACCAAATAAGGGTAATCCCAATCTCTCCAGGACTCAGTTTCCTGACCTGCTTGGATTGACCGTTGAGTCCCCCGTCTACCCACCTGGTTCCCTAACTATGTTTTCTTGCCTCACAGACAAGGAGCTCATAGACAACACCAGTTACCCATTGAAAACGCAGATATTGAGATCCGTTGTAGAGATCATTCATGCTTGTTTACAGCCATACTCTGCTCTTTTCATCTTGAACATGTTCTCATTGTCTTATTGCAAAGAACCCTCTCTGTACTGGGTTAAAATGTTCATCGTCTCCAAGTGCATATTTCCATGAAGTGATCCCAGTGGTTGGGCCACGAGGCATAATGTCTGAAACGCACAAGAAGGTTTAGTACAGAAATTGAGTCCATGCATGTTTTGACAAGTTTCAAGGGATGGACAGTAAAGGCCATCGGCTAGTTCTGATCTTCCTGATATGATGGAAGTGGCCAATAGATAAATTAGGAAACGGGCATATTGTCAGAAGTTTGAACAGAGGGACAGCTCCAACATTTCTCAACTAAGTTAGACAAGGAAATTTTCACCCAACAGGAAAAATGTCAGATTGCACACAAAAAGTAAGGCATCTTTGTGGAAGTTGATGAGAAAATATTCTATATTTCCCTTCTATAAAAGTAGATATAATTAGAGCAAATATTAAATCCGAATATTCTATTGTCTAATATAAATGCATTTATACAAATTATAGACTTCGGTGAACTTTCTCAAGTTCCTTGGGACTCATCAACCAATGGAGAAAAATGAAAGAGAGTTGGAAAGAGTAGGAATTAAGTCCTAAGAATGCTACATGAGAACCAACATATGAATAAAGTGCACAACCTCACCTAAATTGTACTACTTGTGTCTCAGACCTTTGGGTTAAGACACCATAACATGAGCCCACTTAACATCATTTGTAAGGCATCACGGTCAAATACAATCTGATGTGCAATGTGTTCTTGAAAATAAAACATTATGACAGTTGTACTACTTGTGTCAGACTTTGGGTTAAGACACCATCACATGAGCCCGCTTAACATCATTTGTAAGGCATAACGATCAAATACAATCTGATGTGCAATCAATGGTGTTCTTGAAAATAAAACATTATGACAGTGCCAATTGTACCTTAATGTTCCCATCTTTAAAAACACTACTAGAGAGACATTGCAAGTCCAAGTGGAAGGTTAGAATATGCTAAGGTGCATAAATTATATAAGAACTTGTCTAGCCTTTGTGCAGTTGTGTATAAAAGTGTCGCTTGAGTACCATATTAGTTCAGATAGTTCACTCTAAATTTTTATCTCTTGTCTCTAGAATTGACAGAATAGATTTGTAGATTTATCTGGTGTTTCAGCATACCAACAACAAAGATGGAAAATAAAGAAAAGAGAAGTGAAGAAGAGAAGATAAGAGAAGAGATGACATAGGAGAAAGAGGGGAGAGAAAGTGCACTTCATAAAGAGTGCACGGCCTTCCCTAAATTGCTTATATTCATTTTGGTTTGACATACAATTTACAAGTATACCCTCCCATGAGCCAATAATAAGAACAAAATTAATAAAAATAACAGAAATACCCCTACATGCACTCTTCTTGTATAAATACCACATCCAAGAACTCCCTTTAGATACTTGAGAATTATGACTACGACTTCCATATGCAAAACTTTAGAGGAATGCACAAACTGACTAGTGATAGTGACGACATAGGAGATGTCAGGACATGTGATTGTCAAGTAATTAAGCTTCCCAATCAATCTCTGATACTCTCCAGGATCACTAAGGACTCTCCATAATCAACAGTTAACTTATGATTTGGATTCATGGGAGTGTCAACCGGCTTAGCTCTTAACAGTCTTGTCCCTTGTCAGAAAATCCATAACATACTTCCTTAGTGACAATTTTGGATCTCGCACCCTCAATGCCTGAGAAATAGCAAAGTTAACCCAAATCTCGGTGAGGAAATACTTCCGAAGATGACTTTTCAAAACCTCAATGCCCTTTATATCATTGCTCATGACAACAATGTCTTCCACATAAGCCACGGGAATAACAATACCACTTGTCCCTCATTTAAAGAATATGGAATGGTTTGCCCAACTCCTACCTGCACACCTTAACCATTAGGATTCTGCTTTACAGTGCAAAATCAGCGACAACCTACTTCACGCTTCCCAACAGGTAAAACAGTTAAACCCCATGTATCATTGAGCTCAAGGGCCGTCATCTCATCTTCAAAGCTTTCTTCCATCCAAAGTGAGATAGGGCTTCATTGTACGAAATAGGAAGACGTAGAGGCGAAAAGAAAAAAGAAAAATGTTGGAAATCAGGAGACATATCACCAAAGGACAAGAAATTTGAAATGGGATGTTCAATATATATGCGTTTACCATTCAAAAGAGCAATGGAAAGGTCACTATCAGTCTCTTGGGGAACAACTGAATCGTGAAATGGCAAGGCTAACGAGGAAGGAACGAAAGCAACTAGCTCTTGAAATAACAAAGCTAATGATTGAGGATCCTGAGGAGGTGGATCAATACGTTCCTGATGATGTCTTCGAGTATACACCTGCAATGGTTTAGTGGGAGGATATAGAACAACTGGAGGAACAACTAAGAGAGGGAGTGCACACAGAATAAAAAATAGGATCCTGAAACTAACCTTCTTCAATAGAGTAAAATGGAGTAACATTGATAAAGGCAACTTTGGCACACAATTTTTTTCTTCAATACAAGACTATAACAACGATACCCATTTGTATCCTTGAATAACCAAGAAAAATGCATTTTATCGAGCATCAAGTTTATCATTCCCTCTCTCAAATTTGTGAACAAAGAATACACACCCAGATATCCTAGGAGGTAAGGAAAACAATTATCCTTCAAACATGTGGTGCTAAAGGGAAATTTCCCATTCAAAATAGAAGATGACATTTGATTGATGAGAAAACATGCAGTAAGAACACCATCACTTCAAAAATGTTTAGGCACATTCATTTTGATCAACAAAGCCTCAGCTACTTCAAGGATATGTCTATTTCTTCTTTTGGCTACCCCATTCTATTGAGGACTGTGACTACAAGATGCTTGATGTACAATGCAAAGACTATCAAGAAAATTTTTAAACGGAGCAGAACTAGACTCACCAGCATTATCAAAACACAAAACAAAAGTACGGGCATTAAATTGAATAACAACTTTAAATGAAAAGATTTAAACACAGTATATTTCCAGAACGACTCTTCATTAAATAATTCCAAGTCATATGTGATAAGGCATCCACCCAAGTTATGAAATACCAAAAACCAAATAAACTATGTACCTCAACAGGACCCCATACATCAAAATGAACTAACTCAAAAAGACTCGACTGACCGCCCTTAGTATGTGGTTTAAAAGTAACACAACGGCGTTTACTTAATTCAGATACCTCACACTCTAAAAAGGAAACATATGAGAAAGACAAAACTAAACCAAGTAAATTATTCAACAACGAATGGCCTAACCAACAATGCCACTGGCGAGGAGAAGTAGTAGCATTCATTGCAAATCTACTAAGCCATGGTTCCAGGTAGTCGAGACATCCTCGCTCATGTCCAGCAATCTTTATCTTCATCTCTAAATCCTGAAAAACACAATGGGAAGGAAATAAGGTGATAGGACAATTCAAAGATTTAGTAATTTTACTTACGAACATAAGATTGAAAGGAAAATTGGGAACATACAAAACTAAAGATAACGACAAGAGTGAACCAAGATCAATAGTACCAAATCCATTGACTTTGAATTTGGCACCATTAGCTAGAGTAGCAAACAAATTGCATAAGAAAATATCTAGAGTAAAAAACACATTGGAACTACCTATCATATGGTGGGAAGCTCTTGAGTCAATAACCGAAGGAGACTTGCACGAAGATGTTAAACTAGTATTACCTGAATTAGCAAGAATAGTAGTGGAGGAAGATGGAAGACTCATTGATTGTAGATTTTTCAATAGCTTAGAACATTCTTCTTGTAATCGATCCACCTACAGTTGAGGTGGTGCTGTTGAACTAACTACTTCATTGTCACCCTTATCCTCAGACGAAACAATCCAATTAGCCAAGTTGGCTTCCTATGGCATCGTAACAGTAGTCCATTGTATGATTGGTCGACCCACAACACTTCTAGGTTCTAAGGCCTCTACCACAACCTCTCCCTGAATCTCGACCTTCGCGAACAAATTGATCCCTCTGCCAATCCCCAACCAGAAAGAACAACAAATGCAGATTTATCTCCCTTATCTGAACCAGATAAATAGACACTAATTGACACTCTGTAACCGCAAATAAATCTCATTCAACAATGGAATCTCATGGCCTCCTAGAATTTGAGCACGATGTACTTAGATTTCAACCCAAAGAGGAATTTAGCCACTCTAAATTTCTCATGACGTCTTCTTTGTGTTTCTAGGTTAGTAGTAAGTGGCTAGTACACATTTAGTTCTTCCCTCATACCTCATAACATAGAATAATACTCACCCAGAGATTTCTCCTTGCTTAAGTGAGAAAATCCATTGAAACAATTGATATGTAGGGAAGATATTCTTCTTGGACGAGAATGTCTTCAAGAGCTTCCCAAATCTCTTTGGCCGTGTCCAAAAACATCACATTACAAATCACAGTAGCTTTTATACTGTTCCACAACCGGGTCATTATTTGTGCATTTTACTGCACCCACTCAACATAATTGTTCGAATCATCTGTTGGCTTCTAATTAGTCAAGTACTTAGGTTTCCCTTTGGCAGTAAGGAAGACTTGTACTGACTTTGACCATTGCAAATAATTTCTCCCATTTAATTTTATAGAGATCATCTAAGCCCCCAAAAGACCGAAAGCATTTGACAGACCAATTATTACCGAAAAAAATATAACCAGAATAAATCAATTACGAATGATTTCGATAAACAGCTTTCGGCACCCAAACACACTAACATAGGGTAAACTAATCCACTTTAATCATGTGGATCACAAACACTCAACAGAGCACCACAACTGCAGCTAGAGTAGCCTTTGATCGGTACTGTTATCAAGAACAATTCATCGGGTACTGCGCATTGGTATTGTTCATCACCATTCATCGGAACCTATTCAACAGGTACTATTCATCGGCATCGTTCATCAGTAATGAAGGATGAACCCTAGACAAATCCTAAAAAATTGCGGACATCAATCTCGCTATGATACCATGTAGATTTATCTAGAGTTTCAGCATACCAACAAAACAAGAGAAAAATAAAGAAAAGAAAGGAGAAGAGATGACGTGGGAGAAAGAGGGGAGAGAAAATTCACTTCATTAAGAATGCACAATCTTCCTTAAATTGCTTATACTCACTTTGGTTTGACACACAAATTACAAGTATGCCATTCTAGGAGCCAATAATAGGAAAAGATAAATAAATAGGAAAGGACAGAAATACCCCTACATGCATGTCTATACTAATTAAATACACCAACAAGATCCATATCAGCTTTTTCTCCAGCTTGTTTCTTATGTTTTGGCACTCACAAACACAAATTCATTCGTAGTTACTCGGTCTAAGTGACCTACTGTTTCCTTCCTTTGCTCCTTGTGTATGGGATATAGCTATTGTTATTCCTGCAGCCAAAGTTTTTATTTTAGAATTATCTTCTGTTGAAATTTTACTTGGATTTATCAGTGGATCATGATACACACATGCTCTATTTGAACTCTAATCTCACTCTCTGTCATAGATCCAGAAGATCGACTCCACCCAGACATCATGGTCATGGTGTTTTATAAATAACTCTATTGTATGATCTTTCAACTTACAATGAAATCCACTTGACGATCAATGTTATTTATTTTTCCACAGTGCTGAAAAACTAATGGAGATTGATCACCACTTATATGAATTTGGATCCGTTCAATACCATATTCAGGTACGGTTAAAGATCTAAGCATATTGAATTTGTTGCAGTCCAGCTGACTCTGTAATTGATCCACAGATATGTTTCAAGAACCACATTTCAGATTCTTCTTATGTTCTTCAGTTCTTTATTTGAATATAACAACATGAATTCTAATCCTTGCACTAACAAGGACTTAGCGGAGTGTTTTATAAACTTATAATGGTGGTGATTGAAGTAAAAAATACTTCAAAACCTATCTCATGTTTCATATATTTTGCTTCAATTGATCCCTATATTACTCTTACAGGTAAAATGACCTCAGTTGATTTTCATATCATGTATTTCATAGTTGATGTTAAATGAGAAAATCTCTCCTTGCCTGCATAAGAATATATAATGAATTTATGCATTTTCTTATGAAAACAAAATTGCTAATGTTGCACAGGTATCCACATCAGAGCCCCATTATATCTACTTATCAGTATCAACTCCACTACTGTCCCCCGGAGTCCCTCTCTCAGATGGCCTTCCACATTATACCTTACAGGCCGTAAAGAGAATCTATTCCGATGTGCTGGACGTTGTCAACCCCCCAAAAGGAGGATATCAACTAACTCTAAGAATCAACTTTTCTAAACTTCCACAAAGCAAAGGTTTGGTAATTCTTCTAATGGCACCCAGAAATTTACCAATCAATAGTCGTTAGTGCTTGTATGTAGTTTCTACTACCTGTTATGTATTAACACTGGTATTTTCTTTGATTTGTGAGGCAAATTTGCTAACAAAACCTTTTGGTGAGAGTAAACCAGGGGAATCAAAATTAGATGTGTATACTTATGTTTGGAAGAGTAGCTTATGTACGTTTATTCCCTTAAGGGACTTCTATTTGTCGATTGAAGACTCCGAATGCAGCTCAAGAGTTAGCTTTCTCACCCAAATTGTTATGTTCCTGGTACGAGTGCTGCAAGGTAGAGATGTTCAGCAGGACAAGAGGAGTGATGAAAACACACAGAAAAGGTACCCATATAAAAGATAAGAGACAAGTGGAGGTGTCCTTTAAGATGGTCTTACTTGGGTTGGCATTGTTAGCAATTGTGTTGTTGAAATTCTTCCTTCCTACTATTTAGCGAGGATGACTCTTAACTGGTTGGGATATGGATTGACATCCTTCTGATATAACTAGCAGAGTCGCTGAACACCAGAGCCTTATTACAAGCCGCTACTAGAGAACCATGATGTACACTTAAATCCAGTATAACATATTCAAACTTCTTAAGGACTCCCGAATAATCTCTGTGTTGTTGGAAACAGATATTATTGATTTTTCTTCATTCTTATTTTGTAATTCTTATGGTTTGTGATCAATGCTTTTAAAGGTTCAAACAGAGTGACACCTAAAAGTGGGGGTTTGCGAGTGAGAGTCCACAAGACAGATGAAAAACTGTGGAGCAATGGCCATGAGGTGTTAATGGTTGCTATGAGATGACGACCCACCAGATGGAGCTAAACTTAGAAGAATAACATCCCTTTATTCATGAAAATGTGCTGAAGTTGGAAAGATTTATAAACCTCGGACCAAATATTTATAAGAATATCTCGAATCCTTTGCTCAGGTTATTTCCAACAATCTGCAACATAATTTTTTAGTAAAGAATCAAAAGATAGAAAAGAAAAGTCTACAAGGAAAAACCTAGATCCAATTTAGTCAGTTAATCTTTCTTAAATTGCTGGAAAACTTCAATTTGTGAACAATTACTCAACTTAACGTTTATTTATACTAGTACCTAAGCAGCAGAAGCTTTTCTAAGAAACCATGGATTTTAAGAAATTTTCTCTGCTAAAAGTTTCTTCAACTTACCAAAGGAACTTTTTTCCATTACAAAATAAGTCAGTGTCAGCTGCTTTCATATTATCATAAGATTCATAACTTTACCTTAAAAGAGAATCATTATCATCATCATCTATGCCTCATCCCAAATGTTTATGGTCGGCAACATGAAATCCTATTTCGCCATTCAACTCTATTTAAAAGCTATATCTTCCGTCAAATCACACATCTTCAAAACCTGAAAAGAAAATAAGAAAATATTATAATAGTTATATTTAACAAATGAAATCTAGATCTACTTAAAACTTCTCTGACCTTCGTGGTCTTGAAAGTCTTCATTAGTAGGTGGCAACAGTCTAGATTACTCACTGATATTCAGTGTCCTAAGTTATTCGTTATTGTAGACATCTGCTGTTCATGGTTAAAATAGCTTAACATATAATACGATTGCAATTGTTCAAAGATAGCATAATAACCTCTATCTGAGTAGGTTTTTTTTTGTTCTAATATCTGTGTATATGTGTATTGTTTCAGAAGATTGTGTAAAGGTAATCACAGACATTTCCTCGCTGCAAGCAGTGATACTGAGCTCACAACTGAAAGAGATGTTATGGAGTCTTGGTTCCCAAGATACCTCGCATGGGATGTACAAGCCCATCAAACTTGTATATCACCCAAGAGAGCCGTTCTTTGTTATCAAACTGGTATTTTCATCATTTCTATCCTGTTGAATGTAAGGCATGCTCAAAGAAAATAGAAATACAACGCATGCTCAAATAAAACTAGAAATACAATGCATGCTCAAAGAAAACTAGAAAGAGATAAGCAGTTCAATGAGAAATAAAACAATAATCATGAATTTCCATTTTAATAGAGAGACATGTCCAGAGCCCTGCCAGAAGCTTGTAGTTCAGTCATTGAGCCCAAATTGGTTTAACACTCCTAATCCAGTGTTCTGTATGACAGTTCCTTTGTAACACCATGTGAAGCAATTGTGTTGGCACAAGTGCCAACATGAAAAAAAAAAAACAATTGGAAGTCCATACCAAGAAAAACAGCAGAACCCCCTTCACTTTTGATTTTGATTAATACATTAATACCGCTATTTGGTTTATGCACGCAACTCCCCCCAGTGACTTATTTGAAAATGATTTCATCTTTGTTGCACAGCCAGAAAAGATCACTGCAGTATTTCCCATGCGCTTTAGAGATGATTCAGATGTGATTATTGCAACAGCTTTATTTCAGGTTCATGGATAATATTGACTAGAAACTATCATATTTTTTCATGATTAATATATCGAAAGGACTGAATCGAACTCATTCCTCCAAAAATAATGGATTTTGTTCTACAGGAACTCATGGATGTGGGGTGTTCAGGAGCTTGGGCCAAAGCACCAGCTTGCACCTGGTCACCCATTCCTCCTCCAGAGTTGAGAGGAGAGCCTTTCCATGAATTGAGCACCAATGGAGGATTTGTCTCTTTTGGTACGCACTAGGCTTGCAATTCCTATTTGTTGATTAAGAGCAGTTCAACCATCTTTTTAACTTTTAAGAGGAGCAGATAGAAGCCCAAGGGTAGAAGGTGCAAGACTGGACCTGGTCTAACACAATTTCACATGACATATTTACAGATATGTTATCACGTCATGTTGAAGGTTCAAAACTGGACAAGACTGTATGGAATCTATTGAACTTCTATGCCTATGTGAAGTATCATGTAAAGGTATATTTTCTTTTTGGGTGTTCTGAAAATCAGTTAAGTCATAATCCCTATTTCTTTGGGCTGACAAGATTGTACTATCAGTGCACCAGAGGTCTTATACAAAGAAGGATGAGAAAGCGTTTGGAAAGTCTGTCAGAGGTATCAACTTTAAATGGAATTGGCATTGTTGCCCTTCTATAACTAGACCAGAATATTTCCTTTTTTCCATCTTCCTTTTTTTCTCTTTTTTGTAGATAATCTGGGATCGAAACTGCAACTCAAGATTGCAAGTATGAGCCCCATTAAATTGAGCTACGGCTTGAACACAACTAGAACACAATACTGATACTTTCTTTTGCAAGTTTCAGGTTCTGCAAAAGACAAGGATAACAGCAGATGAAAATAATACAAAAGTCAAAGGTATGAAATTATAAATGAAACAAATTTATCTAGAATGTATATGCTCTTTAGCTTGAATATCAAAACTACTTACAGAGCATACAGCAGCTGGTGCCTTTAGTTTGTTTGGTTGTACTACTGAGAAATAAACTTAACTGAAACACCATCACTTACCAGTGCAGTCTCAGAGAACTAGTTTTCTGAGACCATGGTCCTTAAACACACTGATTTTAAGCCTTTTCAGAGTAGCAGGAATGTATCAGGAGTATATTGATTTTTCCTCTTCTTTCTAGCCCAAGGTTCCCAAGAGGGTAATCATAGTGTGAAGTGTGAACATAGCAATATCAATTGACCGCATTTATTTTGCGAGTGTGATTGGTCTTAATATTATAATTCTTCCAATGTTTTGATGCAGGACGTAGGCGTATGGGGAAACTCATACGCATATCAAAATCTATAAGAGTCAGGAGAAAAGGTTGCCCTTTCACCATGAAGATCAAGAGAATCCGTTCCAAAATTAAAATTCATGGATTTGCTCGATTCCGCCGACGATGGTTGAAAGTTCCAAAGTTTTCTTCCTTGAGGAGATATACCAAATTGGATTAATTATCTTGTTATCAACAGAATATATCCATGTTTGATTGCATTCATAATCTCAATATCTATACCATACAAGAGTTGTATTATTTCCTATTAAAAAATAAAGGATGTATGGTTTGATTGATTGCAACAGCATTGAAGTAGTTGAGAATACAAGTGGTACATAAATAATAGCTGAAAACAAAAATGTTTGATAAATTAAGATAAGTGTCTGTGCATGCCCAATATGTGTGTCCAAAAACTGTAGTGTCCTTGTTAGATTCTTTGCCCTTGAGACGTCCTGTGTGGACCCAGAATGCCATGAAATTCTAAAATGTGGTAATCACACAAGGGAATGACTAGAGGAGCCATTTGATCTATTAAGAGTCAGATCTTGCAAAGTATGCACCAGATGCATAGCTGTATTTGGACAAGCTAAAATATCAGTAGATCCCTCGGACATCTTGACCATCCATCCTCTAGCAACAGAGAAAAGAGGAGCATCATCCACCGCACGCCATGAAAACTAGTTGAGCAATCGCACGCAAACTAGTCAAGACTTTATCAAGTCTAGGAAGAGTGTTAAAATGCAACAGCAATATGGTAACCATTAAAAGCTCAAGTAAATCTTAATAAATAACAAGCATATACTGCGGCATTGTTCAAACATTTCCTAAGAAGTGTAAGGCTATTACCACAAACTAGGTTATGTATATGAGTTACTAAGGACGTGTTTGATTGCACGGAAAATTTTCCCGAGAAAATACATCTGGGAAATGCCTTAAATGGCTGATTGATTGCAACTGAGAACATATATTTCAATCAAGTGAGACAATAAAGGTGTATTTTCAGGTGGAAAAGAATTCTCACCTATCTGAATGCCTTGGTAGGAAAAATTATACAGATTTAAAATGGCTATCTAACAATTGACAGTTACGTTTTCAAAAGGAAAATGCAATTTTCCCACTGGACAATCAAACACGTCCTAAGATCATCTATCAAAAGGGTATAAATTTAACAGTAATCGATCCCCACTTTAATTACTCCGCCAAAATTCTTGGTAATGGAAACACCATTATTAAGTACTTCTAATTAAAATTGAATGGTAACAGTCAAAATTTATAATGGATTTCATTAGAAAATCAACTAATGGAACAAAAATCTGTCACTGAAAAAAAAAAAAGAGGAGTTAACAATGCCTACCAGCTGAGAGTAGGCAAATCTTTCAGCATTCTAACTGTTCATTTCCATTCAACCATTGCTTCTGTTATCGTAACACAAGAAAAAAGAAGAGAAGAAAACATTATCACACAAGAAGCGGGTGCGTGCATCAGCATAGTCTCCTAATCACTATCTGCCATCGACAGACAGGCGCAGCTCCCCTTTCCCATCACAGAGTGAATACTCCATGGAAAACGAAATTCGAGAGAATACAAACATAACAGTCTCTCATTAATGAGAAAAGGGTGGAATTTTTCTCGGAGAAGTATCAGAATGACGATGACCTAGAAGAGCAAACACCTCCCCTGCTCTGGGAAGAAAGCGAGTCGATATGTCGGGTGACCGGAGAATGTCCGGACTCTGACCGTATGGATGTTTACCTAATCCCTAGGTGGGCCTACAGATCAAAAATCTGTCTGATTAGTGATTTCAAACCTTTGGATCTTTGTACCGGTCAAATTCCACTACAAATCAACCCATGAAAACTATTCCAATCCTACCCTTAGAAATCACTAATCACAGCGTCAGATGCTCCTGTCACAGTGCAAAACACAGGCTAAGTGGCACACTCTTAGTGGACGCTGACCGTATGGATGTTTGGCCAGTCCCTCCGTGGACCTATAAACCAAAAATCAGCCTGATTAGTGATTTACAACCTTTGGATCTTTACACCTAAATAACGCTCAATAATGCTCGAATTCTTACCGTTAAAATCAACCCATGAAAATAACTTCAATCGAATCGCTTAGAAATCATTAATTAGGCTGATTTTTGGTTAGAGGTCCACAGAGGGACTGGCCAAACATCCATACGGTCAGCGTCCACTAAGAGTGTGCCACGTGGCATGTGTTTTGCATTGTGACAGAAGCATATGCCAAAACAATATGATAGAAGTTTTAGGGCCGAGATACTTATTCACACTTGCGTTTTCGCTTAGCAAACCCACATAACAATAAAAAAAAAATACAAAATTGTCCTTATTTTTCACTCACTAAACCCACAAAAAAAAAAACCAAAAAAAAAAGAAAAGGAAAAAGAAGAGGACGCCGTTGCCACCGCTGCCACCACCACCCAACATGTACCTCTCTCTCTCTCTCTAAGAGGGAGAGGGAGAGGGAGATATGTAGAGAGAGAGAGAGAGAGAGAGAGAGAGAAGGAAAGACGAACCTCCTCCTCTTCTTCTTCTTTCTATTTTTTTTGGTGGATGAGAGTGAGGATTCATTTGGGTGTGAGGAATTAGGGGTCAATTTTAGGTGGGTTTAGTGAGTAAGTGGGTTTTCGAAGCGAAAACACAAGTGTGAATATCCAACTGTTATAGGTCACCAATCAACCTGATTTTTGGTATGTAGATCCAAACATCCATACGGTCAATGGACCCTAATAGAATGCAACGTGGCTCAAATGGATGTCCGTGATAGTATGTGAACAAATATATGCTCGTGAGCAAAACTAAACTCCTCTCTCTACCTGACGTGGATTTGGGTTTTAAATGACAAGAATGACCTCAACTTACTCCTCAAGAAGTTGGGTTGATCATTGATGTCAAGGAGAGATTTGAGGCTAGTTTGGTCATTTAAAAATGTGCTTTCGTCAAAGGATCGCTCTACGGGCACCCACATGGGACCAAAATGTCCCTCCTTTCAGTTTGGGCACCCCATCCCTTCTCCTTCGTTTTCTCTCTCTCTCTCCCTCTTGCCTCTCTCTATTATAACTCTCTTTCTCTCTCTATTGTTATCTCCCTCACTGTCTCACTATCTCTCCTCTCCCTCACTCTCTCTCCTTCTAACACTCTCTCTCTATCTCTCCCTCTCTGTGGAGTGCCCAAACTGAAGGGGGTGGGGGGGGCATTTTGGTCCAATGTGGGTGCCTGGCCGAATGACGTGTGAAACCAACCTGAATGTGAAGATTTGGCAAAGGTAAATTTTATTGACACCCCAAATCTTACAAGGGCACCCAAGTTATAAGGGCCCCCAACCCATTTTAAAAAACTTAAGTGGGCACCCCACCCATCTTGGTAAAAAGCTTAGGGTTCCCTTTGGTTTTTCTTCCTCCCAACTATTCTCCTACCCCTTCTTCTCCGTCGTCGGCACCGGCAACGTTCTCCGGCGAAATTACAACGTCCGGCAAAACCTTCCAGCAATACTACACCGTCCGGTTGACATTCCTGTGAGTTTTAGTTATTTTCTTTTCTTTTTGAAGTTTGATTTCTCTATTCCATCCAACCATTCCCCATTTTCTTCCATTTTTTTTAGTTTTCTTGAGTTTTATCATCTAAAACTTTAAAACTACATATTTATTTAGTTTTTTGTGAATGTTTTTCCAACCATTCTCTTATTTCGGTATTTTTTATTCTTTTTTACAACCATTTTCACTTCTCTTCTTCGGTGTGGATTCCAAGAATCCAACGATGATGATAGCGCTGAGATGGCATCTACTTTTAGCCAAAACAAAACTACCGTTGGATTCTCTTAATCCACGCCGAGGAAGGGAAGTAAAAATGGTAGGTCAAAAAATGAAGTGATGGTGTTTGATAAAATGCCTCAAAGGGTTTAGTTGAAATTGGCCGACATTACTATTATAACTTTGGTTGGATCTAACCAATATTAAGAAAATGTCATAATTCCTTAGTATTGGTTGGATCCAACCGAAATTATGATGACAACTTTGGTAGGATCCAACCGACATTAAGAAAAATTGAACTAATTATTATTAATTGGATCCAATCAAAATTTTGATGACGGCTTTAGTTGGATCCAACCGTCTTCTGTTAATAAAATTTGATTTAATTCTTTTTTTCTATTTCTAACATGACAAGGTTGTTCTTCTTCTTATTAGGTAACAATAATGGGAAGAAATACTACCAAGTCACTCACTCCTGATGCACCAAAAAAATGACACGCTCCCACAGCATCGCATAGAAAGCGTCTTAGTGAGGCCCAAGAGCTGTCGTCAACAAGAGATGTGAGATTTTTTTTGAAGTTGTAGAGATTGTTTCATTTATATTTTTCCTCCAATGTTGCCTTTTGATTTAATTTTAAACTGTTTTGTATTATATTTAGGTTGTCGAAAAGCCTTTGATATCTACATTGCAAGAAAGTCAATCCGAGACCCGAGAGGTCCTAGTAGTGGCAGAAGAGCTAGTTCGAGATGATCCTGCCTTGATTTCTACACCTCCTCCATTAGATCAACCTGCTTCAACCTCTGCACCACAAGAGAGTGAACCTCCCATTGGGGAGGAATTTATCTTCAAAGAAGAGTCAATTGTGGAAGGAGCTATTGGAGGTCCTGAAAACCCGTCAATATTAAAAAGTTTCAAGACCCATGTTGCATTTGCAATATGGCAAAAGCAGGTATATAACGATAGTTGAATTCAAGTTGAATATATATATATATATATAATCTAATTAATTTATTTTTTAATATTTGTAGGAACGAGGTCCCCTCAAATGCATTCATCACGCTCAAAAGTTGGTGGACTGGAAATTAGATAAAGCATGTGATAGGTTTAAAGAAAAGGTCACTCATTCTGGATTGTCTCTCTTGGCTGGGTATTCATATAAATACATCAACCGGGTCCTAGTTTCGGCATTCGTTGAGAGATGGCATCCGGAGACCAACACATTTCACCTCTCATTCGGGGAGATGACGGTTACCATCGATGATGTCAAACAACTTCTTCATATCCCGATTCTAAGGAAGGCGGTGACAAGGGATGCCATTGACTATACAGATGCTGTGGATTTGTTAAAAAGGGGTTTGGAAGTGACCGATGATGATGCAAGTGACGAGATAGATAGAAAACGGGGAAGGGGACAAGAGAAGACAACAACCAAGGAAATGAGAAATGCAAAGAAAAGTTGCAGCGCAAGGAAAAGGGAAAAGGCACGGAAAAGAAAAAGAGAAAGAAAGAAAAAAAGAAAAATTAGAAGAGCATTTTTATTTTTTAAAAGTCTGTGAGTCTTTTTTGAGGCATACGTGCTATAAACTTATTGAGGCTTGTGAGCTATTTTTGAGGCATACATGCCATAAACTCATTGAGGCTTGTGAGCTTTTTTTTTGTTAATTGTTTCATGTATGGTGATCATAATCTTTTTTATTAATTATTCCATGTATGGTGATCATAATCTATTTTTGTTAAATGTTCCATGTTTGATCAATTAGGTAAGAGATTACGAATGAAAAACCAACAAACAAATTCACTGAGTTTTTCTTAGTGTCAGTTACATGTCACCGATATCAACAAACAAATGTCAATTGGATCCAACTGACTTTGTCTCACATATGTTAGTTGGATGAGACTGATAGAGAGTATCGGTAGTATATAACTAGCAACATTTCTCTGTCCCCCTCCTAGAGCCTGAGTTTTTCTTAGTGTCAGTTGCATTCCACCGATACGAACAAACAAATGTCAGCTGGATCCAACTGACTTTGTCTCACATATGTTGGTTGGATGAGATCGATAGAGAGTGTCGGTCGTATATAACTGACAACATTTCTCTGTCCCTATCTTGGAGCCTGAGTTTTTCTTAGTGTTAGTTGCATGCCACCGATATGAACAAACAAATGTCAGATGGATCCAACTGACTCTGTCTCCAATATGTTGGTTGAATGAGACTGATAGAGCCTGTTCTAAGGTTGTCTGACACCAACAGATATAGTTATATTGGTACAATATTTGCACTTCTTTTTTTACTTAATTTATATTACTTTCATTTTAAGTGACTTTGAAATAATTACGAGGTTCGAAGACCACAAACCACAACAAATAGGCCTCCACAACAAAAAAGGCACTCGTGCCGAGTGTCTTCACAAAAAAAGGGCACCTATACAACTAAAAATGGCTCATAAGCCTCGACAACCAAAAAGGGCATATAGGCCTCCACGACAACAAATGGCTCAATCATCATCCACTAGAATGACATCTTTCGGAACAACATTCCCACCAGTCATTTCTTTAAACTCACGGGTCCTTGCTATGTAAGGAGTTTCTCATTCCTTTGCACGTACATGGTGATGCTTTCTCCATAAAGAAGCGGCAAGAGGGATCGGAGCTTCCGGTTTTAAAAATTTTTTGATGAAGTGGATCTTGTTAACGTATTCAATTGCTATAATCGATGTAATATCACATGATCTGGTGGTGTTCTTAAGGGAAAAAATGTCAAGCAGGCTTGCATCGAGATATGAACTAAGACAACCTTGTAAACTGATGCAATAAGAATACCCATTTCAGGCATCATCATCCAGAACTCAGTGTTCGCAGGACTATCGAAACAAGTGAGTCTATGGAGAAGTTCATCAACACTCTCTTGGCTACCATATATTTTACAATATTCATTTTTGTGGATATTCAGTTCTAGAATCAAGTCAGCTCTCACTTCCTTCCATCCATCTTCTTCATTCTTCCCCAAGAACTCAACAATAGCTCTGAATCAACAATTACCATCGACTCTAACGTCCTGCACCCGATCAATATAAGCTTGAACTATTTCTGGAATTGCTTCAATTAACTTATCGGATTGAGTGAACCATGTTTTATGTACTTTTTGTTTCTTTGTTGGTGTACTTATTGACTTTGGCTTAGATTGTGAAAGCCTATCTTCTACAACTTGAGCATATTCAAAGGCAGATGGGTTCCGTTTTATACTCGACTCAACTTGCTTGGCTTTTTTAGCTGCACTTGATTTTGGCCTACTGTTTGTAGCCTTCTTTTGGGAAGGTTCAACTAATGAAGTAGCAATAGGAATAGAAATTTCTCTGATCTTTTTCTTTTGGGACCAAGCTCTTGCCTCCTATTCCATTCTACATACCCATGCTCGTTCAATTGTTTCATTAGCTGCTGCATTTGCGTCCTTCCAGCCATTTCAGAAACTTTCATCTTCACTTGGGCATTATATATTGTCTTAATCGTAGACGCATTCAATCTGTCTCTCTGCTTCAATGTATTGAGGATTTCCCTTGGCTTAACACCAGCCTTGCACATTTCTTTTAAAATATGTTCTTCTTCATGTGTGAGCCTTCCGACGTATGAGTGACCTTCCAAATTTTTCGCTAGTGGATGGTTGTGAAGGCCACACTGAACTTGAACTTTTCACTCATCACTTATTAGAAGTTTAATTCCTTTCAATGCAAAAGGGCACTCACATTGTTTTGTACCGGTTCGCTGAATTTTAAGCTTCTTCTTGAAATTTCTCTTACTTTTATGGTCCCTAAACTTTCCACCCCTCTCACAAGCAAATGTGATTCTCGAGGTCCTACTCAAATCACCACTATCTGATTTTTTAATTACAACAATTGTCCCAATAGTTTTCCCAACATCTCGACACCATTTAACAAGTTCATCACGGGTGTTAAAGACCTACATTCATGTAACAAAGTTGTAAACTGAACATGTACATAATGGTTTAAATGAAAGAAAATTAAAAAAATGAAATCGATGAATAACATACCATATCAGTTGTAAAGTGACATGTCACATCGCTAGTAAGACATTCTGATCTAGGGTCATCATCATTACTTATGGAGTTCTACAGTAAAAAGAGTTAACATCAATATCATTTAATGTATAAATAAACTAAGAAACCAAAACAAATTAAACACCTACTTCTTGTTGTACATGGATCATTGGGAGTTGAATGCCTTTAGCATATTCCACATCATCAATATTAGGTTTCTAATGCAAAAAACATAGGACAGTAAAGACAAATATTTAAAATTTTAGCATATTCAGTTATGTTTAACTGAAATTGCTTCATCTATTTCAGTGGAATCCAACCGACATGGATGAAGCCATGTCAGTGTCAAGAAACCGACATGATGAGTTGTAGACACTTATATAATATACAAAAAAATGGGGCAAAGATGCCAGTAATGGTGAAGTTAGCTCTATTACCAGTGAAGAAGATGTTTGTGGAATGGTCTTTTCCACTTGAGTTGATTTTTCCACACATCTAGTCGATTTAAGTGAGTTATTCTCATTTTCTGGATTTTCTACTCTTTCAATCATTTTTTTGCATTGTACCAAAATACGATGATTCTCCGACGTTTCTCCGACGATTCTGAGGTCGACAACGGTGTTACTGCCCTTCAGGTGTAAGGATGGGGTGAAGGAGGAGATGAGCAAGGCAAGGGTGCTCTCATAATGGGTTTTAGTAAGGGGGCTATCAAAGGCTCATCATATTTAAGGGAAAAATACGAGGTGCCCTTGAAAATTATTGGGGTGTCAATAAAAGTTACCTTTGGCAAATCTATTTATGGACCTACGTTGGGCTTAGGTTGCTACATGGATTGCAAGATAAAAGTTACTAATTTTGGGCACTTTAGTGGATTTGGGTAGAATGAGCTAATAATAAATGGGCTTGGGTATCAACAATACATGCTTGGAGTCATTTTATGACACAGAATTCAGTATCAAAATTTTTATACAGAAATCCCTCAAGATGCCATGTGACATTCATAAGGTCAGAAATCTCTAAGAATATGCCACGTGGCTAATATAGTGGGCGGTCAGCAAAGCTCCATTCCATCAGTTGTATGTAAAGACAGAGGAATAAAACTTGCATGACCGACGATCAGTGACCGTTGCCCACAATATAAGCCACTTGGCACATTTTTAGAGGACACTAACCATGTTTAATCCCTACAAACCAAAAATCAACCTGATTAGTGATTTCTAAGCGTTGGATTGGAGTCAGTTTCATAGGTTGATTTTTACCATGGGAATTTGAGCATTATTTGTGGTACATGATCGAAAGGTTTGAAATCACTAATCAGGCTGATTTTTGATTTGTATGTCCACCTAGGGATTGGCCAAACATCCATATGGTAAACGCCCTCTCAAAATGTGCCACGTGGCTCATATTGTGGGTGTTCAGGGCTTATATGACTGGTGCCTGGTCATGCTAGTCTTACTCAGGATATAGAACAAAATCAAAACAATGGCAACCCTTTCTTGTCCTCTCTCTGGTCTCTCTATACTCTATCCCCTCCTCTGTTCCTCCATTCTCGAATCTCAAGCTTTCTCTCTCCTCTCTCAAAGCATTTCTCTATCCCTCTCTCTCATATTACCCAACTCTCCCATTCTCTTTCTTCCTTCCCCTCTTTACTCCCCCTTTTCTTCCCATCTCTCTCTCTCTCACTCTCAATCTGTTTTCTCATCAGCTCTTTAGCCCTCGCTTTCTCATAGTTGCTTCCTTTGTTTTATGGTAATTGGATAACATTCTTACTGACCTAGCAAATCAACAAAGTGTTTGTTAAGGGCTCTAAGAAGGGGGATCAATAGGCGTCATCAAAGTCCCAGGTAACTTCATGCCATATTTGATGCTCTCATGATGTCTCTTAGGTATACTACGTTGGTTAATTATAGTACCATTATGATTTATATGGTATTGTTTGCTTTTGTAATGATGTTGCTATGCTCACATTATTGTCATCCTACATTTTATTTAGCTTTATTAAGCATAGTATGAACAATTATAAGGGGCAGATACATGAATTTATTGGTAATCCATAATGCACATAGGCTCATAACCTTCATATCTTCACAATTTTGAAGAAAAAGGCAAGTAGAAGTCCTGGAAGAATGCTTCCTCACTCATTCATCCCTGTACTCTCTCCCTCACTGTATCGAAACATTCATCAAAAGGAAGTAAATATAGTCATTTTAGTGTTATGCCCCACACTTCTGCATTTAAAAACGTATAAGAAATCATATGCAATTTGAGAGAGCAAATAACTTGGTCATAAATTAATGACTACAGTAGGATATGCGGATCCTTTTAACGTATATTTTTTTATATGCAGCATATAATAGCATTAGAAAAGTTTATTGTAGTGTATCTTAGTGTATAAGAGAATATTGATGAGAAGTGCGTGATTTTTATTAGTATCAATGGTCATTGGACTCATTTACCTGATTTAAACATGGTTTAATCATTTTTTCAGATTATTTTTTCATAAAATGCATTTTCTTGCCATAGTGTTAGTGCCTATACGTGGGATCCATCAGCATCATCAGGTCACACGTAACAATAGAGCAATGATAAATTTGAAGAAGAGAATAAGTGTCGTTAGAAGGTAAGAATCATGTTTTATATGTCAACCCCACTTTTGTCTTTATAAGTTGACTAGTGACTGGCACGTGCATTACACGTGAGTGATTATAGGGGTGTCTTTGAAAGAAGTGGCAAAATAACCCATGTTGATGCCACACGGGTAAAATACATAAAAGGACCCTGGAAAGTGGGGGAAAAAGCATAAAAGGATGACTTATCAACGCACGTTACACGTGAGTACTTGTAGGGGCGTCCTTGAAAGAAGTGGCAAAATAAGAGTTTCAACCCAAATGGTAGTTTTGGAAGATTAGTTTGGAGGGCAAATCTGTAAATTGTGACAACACAAGGCACAGTTAGAGTATCAAAATTCTGAAGTTGTCCATGTAGGACAGATGAGTAGTTATTAAGGGATTGTTTTGGAAATATGGAAGAAATCGCATGGAAAGTAATTAAGTTGTTCTTATGGAACTATTTTGGAAATATGGAAAAAATATTACATGTTAAGTAATTAAATGTTTATCATGGGGCAAATCTATAAACTAAAGGCATGAGAAAAGGCATTTTTGGTAGGCGAAATGACATAAGAAGAAATTAAGTGGTTAAAAGGTGTTGTTTTGAAAATATGGATAAAATGGCATAGTGAGTAATTTAGTGATAACGAATAGACTGTATTGATAATGGCATGAAAAGTAATTAAATAGTTTTGACAGGTTAATAGGTGCCTAGGTGAGTATGTTAGGGGCACTTAATGATAGGAACTATGTATTTTTGATAGGCAACTAATAGTGAACAGCGTGCCCCAATCCAAGTTTTGGCTTTATAATAGTAATAGATTTATGCATATATATTTTTATGAAACTCCAACGTAGAATAACTCACCGCATTGTATTAATTCATGGTTCTACACGTTGCATAGAAATTGAGACGGTATGTGAGCTCCTTATGAGGAGAAAGAAGATCATAGGATATTAATTTGGCATTTTTCTTTCTTCTTCTCAAATTAGGTCATAATTAGATACTAAATCATAATTATATAAAGTATTCTTTATATTTCATTATCTATAGTTTCCTTGAATTATATTTTCTCAAAAAAGATCCATCAATTTTTGCAGCGTAAGCTTGTGGAAAGGTTCAGAGAGAGGCAAGCACATGTTCTTTGACAATTCATTAGAGACGCGAAGCATAGTGGGCCGGTACTTGGGATTTGCATGTGTGCATGCCAAAGCAAGGGTCACTACCAAAACTAGCTCTTGTGCAATTTGACCGGTTGGAGTTGGAAGCCGTTGGTCTAAAACATTCACAAGAAACAGGTCATGTCCTTCGGATCGTAGATGTGAGAGGAGTTCACCAGGGTGTTTCCCAACTACTACTTCCAATGCAACAACTCCGAAACTATATATGTCGCATTTCTCTGTCACATTCATCGTAGAAGCAAGCTCTGCAAGATGTAAAAAGAGGTAGAAAAAAAACTTGTGGTTAACTATTTTTCTTATCCTTGCTGAATGCCAATCGTTTTTTAATCGATGTCAAAGTAAGTTTATTATTACATTCAGTTTTCCTTTTTTAATATAATCTCTGGAAAAATTTTAGATGCAGAGGTCTCGCCATGCAGTCAATGCAGAGGACTCTTGTGGCCCTACATAGCTCTTGTTTAGGGCCCACTTACCAAATGGATGTCGAGCCCACCCATTGGTGGCTATACACACTAAAAATCAGCTTGATCGATGATTTCTAGCCATAGATTTTGTACCCAAAAATCATGCTTAAATCCAACTGCTAGAATCAATCCTAAAAAAGTGTTAAAATCTATGGCTAGAGCAAACCAATCAGACTGATTTTTGGTATGTACATCCACCAAGGGGTGGGCTAAACATCCATGCGGTTAGTGAGCCCTAAAAAATACGCCATACAAGGCCACGAGAGTCCTCTGTATCGACTACATCCAAAGTCTTTTGCATCTAAATTTTTTCCATAATCTCTTTGTATAGATAGTATACCCCTTGCAGTTTTACTCTTTAAAAATCATTTTCATGCAAATATACGTCTCTATTCTCTGTTTCAGTAGAACGAACTACCCTTAAAGGCTGTGTTTGGGTAAGATTAACCCGAGCTTATAGCTTATAGCTTATAGCTTATAGCTATGGGTTAGAGCATTGGGTTTCGGTAAGAAAGAATGTATTGGTCATATAAAAAGGTAATGAAATAAGTAGAAGGATATTTCTGTCAGGCTTAGTGGTGATTTAGAATTTGTATCGAAGGAATAGAAGGGCATTTTAAGTATCTAAAGGGTTTCACTTAAGTTTGAGCATGTGCGTTTTTATAAATGCTTCCTGCATTAACTATAAACAATAAGTCAGATTTCAATGACTTCTGCTTAACCTGGAAAAATTACTTTTCATAAGCTATAAGCTGACTTTTAACTTATTTTGAGTTTACCCAAATGCCCCAACTGTTGCAATTTATGTCAAGCTTAGTAGTTGACATTTTAATAACTAAAATGGACATTTGGGGTCAAAACTCAGATACGGAGTGGGTTTCAGTCAATTTGCTCGAGACTAGGGGGTATTTCGAAAATTTCCCAAACTAATAGGAACAGAACTGGTGTAGGTTAGGTGAAGAACTAACTTACCTGGGGCAATGTAGCCATATGAACCAACTGGTGCCGTCCAGTTAGACTCACCCGCTCTCAGCAACCTTGCTGTCCCGAAATCTGAGATCTTAGGTTCAAACTCTGTATCCAATAAAATGTTGTTCCCTGATATGTCCCGGTGCACGATAGCCGGTATGCAGTCATGGTGCAGGTAAGACAAAGCGTGTGCTACCCCTCTGATAACCTTCAACCTCAGCACCCAGTCCAACATCCTTGCCTCTTTCTCAACATACAACGACTTACCTAGACTGCCCCTCTCCGCGTACTCATACACCAAAGACGTGAAGCCCTTGATTGAAGAAAATCCATACATCTTTACGATATTCCGGTGCCGTATTTCTGTGAGTGCAAGTATTTCAGACTCAAAAACCTTCTGGTTATCCTTAGTGTTGGATGATGATGCGTGAAGACGCTTTACAGCGAGGATGTCACCATTGAGAAGCATCGCTTTGTACACCCTCCCTTGTCCACCTATCCCTATGCAGTACTTGTCATCGAAATTTTCTGTTGCGATGACAATATCCTTAAACGCTAATTCCCCATTGTAATTCCATACTGAGAACAAGTGTCCACCACCTGACTCCTGGTTTTCTTCATCTGGGTCATCACTGGGAGTGCGACGGTAAATGAAGATTCCAAACAAAATTGTTAGAAGAATTATGGTGGCACCGACCGGAACAACCACAGCCATTACCAATTTCCGGCGATTGTTTTTGCTGTGGTTTATAGATGAAGAGTTGCTACTACAAGGGCTCAAACCTTGCGCTTCTTTGCCACACAGAGCTGGATTACCTGCCAATGCTGCAGCAGGAGCTTGTTGAAAGGCCTCAATATCTGGAACTGGACCCTCCAGGTTATTATATGATACATCAACATATTGAAGGCTTATCAAACCCTGCAGGGCAGAGGGTATTGTACCAGAGAGCTTGTTGTTAGAAAGGTTCAGAATTTCTAGTGATCTTAAATTCCCGAGCTGCGGCGATATCTCTCCAGTGAGCGAATTTCGGCTGAGATCTAGAACAGTCTGTAAGGACACTAGATTTCCGAGCTGGAACGGGATTTTCCCATATAATTCATTATCACTGAGGTCCAAGGACATTAATGCATGACAGTCCCCAAGTTTCTCCGGTATTGGCCCACTTAGATTGTTCGCCGACAAATCCAAATTTTGTAAATGTGATAGCCTTCCGATCTCGGCTGGTATCTGCCCCGAGAACCGATTGTTGCTTAAATTCAGTTTGTAAAGAAGTGTAGAATCAAAGAGCATCACTGGAATCTCTCCCGTTAGTTGATTAGAAGAAAGGCTGAGGTCTTGCACATCTGTCAAATTTCTGATCTCCGATGGGATTTCGCCTGATATCATGTTGTTAGATATTCGGAAGTATGAGAGCCTTGTACACTTGCCCCAGTTTGGGGACAATATGCCAGACAGTCTGTTATCGCTCAAGTCAATATATTCCAGATCCGGATATACCCCAAATGCACTTGAGATGTCTCCGCTTAGAAGGTTCTGTTCGAGGCGGACTCTGGTTAAGCCCGTGCAGTTTCGTAGGCTTTCAGGGATTGGCCCCTCTAGTCTGTTTGCGTTGGCAGCCAAGTATACGAGCTTCCCCCCTCCACAAATTCGAGGAGGGAGCTTGCTGGAGAAGTTGTTGTAGGAAAAGCCGGCATTTGTAAGAGAACTGGGGCCAAAATCTTCAGGTATACTACCAGAGAAGTTGTTATTCAAAACATAGAACAGAACCAAGTTTTGCAAGTGGACTATCGATGAAGGCAAGGTTCCTTGCAGCTTGTTTGAGCTTATGTCAAGATATTCTAGGCTTTCCATGTTACCTATTTCCTTGGGAAGGGCTCCCACCAGTTGGTTATTAAAGAAATTCATGTTGATGAGGCTAGTTAAGTTTCCAATGGTCGAAGGGATCATACCAGTAATAAGGTTCTGGGACAAGTCAAGCTCTGTCAAATTCGATAAGTTTCCGATCTCCAAAGGTATGGAACCTGACAATTGGTTCTGAAATAGGTACAAATGTGTGAGTTTATGGAGCAACCCGATTTCAGGAGGGATTATTCCTGTGAATTTGTTGACCTGGAGTTGCAAGGAAATAAGTTGAGTCCAATTCGATAGGAAATTTTGATGGATTTCACCTGATAGTTGATTGCTAGACATTCCAATCTCAGAGATTTCAGTCAGCGAAGCCATGGAAAGAGGCAAGGGACCTGAGAGGTTGTTTGTTGACAGTTCAAGAAAAGTAAGCTTAGTGCAAAAACCAAGCTCATTTGGGATTGTGGAATTTAAGCCTGCATTCATGAGATCTAGCATCTCGAGCATCTTAAGGTTTCCTATAGAAGATGGTATGTCCCCATGAAACAGATTGTCATGTAATTGGAGGATTCTTAGGTTGGACAGGAGGCCAATTTCATGCGGTATTGTACCATTCAGCTTGTTTATTCCTAGCCTCAGGTCTCGAAGTTTGGTAAGATTCCTGATTTCTGCTGGAATTGGTCCCTCAAATGAATTGGTAGTCAGGTTGAGGAATTCGAGGTTCTTAAGATTAGTTGTGAGTTGTACTGGAATTGGACCTGTGATATTATTTTCCGACAAGTCCAGAAATATTAATTTCGAACATTGAAAGATGAAAGGAGGAACCTCTGTTTGCAGAGAGTTGAGATTGAGCCAGAGGTGCGTTAACGATGTCATGCCCTTAAACTGAATTGGGTCAGGATTAGCTAGATAGTTTCCAGCAAGATCAAGATGCCATACCTTTTGTAGGTTGCTAAGCTGATTCGGAATCGAACCCATGGGTGTATTGTTGGAAAGGCGAAGCACGCGGAGTTCCAAGAGGTTTCCAATCTCCAAGGGGATCTTATCTGTGAAATTGTTGCTACCAAGATCAAGAAAAGTGAGTTTGGAAAGAGATCCAATTTCAATTGGGATTACTCCAACCAAGTTGTTGAGGTTGAGATTTAGGAAGGTGAGATTGGGGAAGGCTGAGAAGTCGAATTGGTCAAGAGTGCCATTGAGGCCCAAGTCAGCGAGGTTTATCTCGGCAATGTCCCCGGCTTTGTTGCATCGAATTCCAGCCCACTTGCAACGACTACTACTGCTTCCATTGGCAAGAGACCATGAATTGAGAGAGTGAGAGATCAAACTGTTTTTCCATTTCAGCAAAGCTTCTGTTTCTTTTTGTGCTGAGATTTCTAAAAGAACACAAGAAACAGAGAGAAAGAGAAGTGTCTTCTGTAATGTTCTTTCCATGGAGGCAGATGTAAGAATATGAACCATGGACTCTCACGATCTTTCTTATATAAATTTGAAGAGAAGAACAAAGAAAAACAAGGCCAGTGTGAAAACATTTCGTTAGTAGTTGAGGAAGAGAATTTTATAAAAAGATTGTGCATGTTTGAATAATATTTTCTTCTTTGATTTCAACTGTCTTTTGTTTTTGTACATGACAGGGAAATATTTTCTAGAGTGTGGCTCATTCCACGGACAGGGCTATCCCACACTGCAGTTTTAAGAGAGTTCTAAGGTAGGAAAAAGATGTAACTAAGGTATGTCTTGAAACTTTTTCAAATGCGGAAGCACGATTTTTGTTACTTACCACTATCATCTGGGCCCACTGACCGCATGGATGTTTACCCCACTCCTTGGTGGATATACACACCAAAAATCACCCTGATTGGTAATCTATAACCATTAGATTTTAGCACTTTTTAAGGTGTTTCTTATAGCCGTTGAATGCAACCATTTTTTGAGTACTAAAAACAACGATTAAAAAATCATCAAACAAGCTGATTTTTGGTATGAATGGCTACTAAGGGGTGGGCTAAGCATCCATGCTGTCAGTGGGCCCAAATGGCAGCGGTGACTACCAAAAATGCCACTTCCCCATTTGAAAAGATCTCAGTCAGCATTTGGGAGACGTTGTCAGTGTACAAAATTCCCACACTGCGGGTTCGGATTAGCAAAGTTGCTGACTGATCATAATATGAGTCACGTGGCATATTAGCCTGATTAGTGATTTGTAAGTCAGTTAGAGTTTTTTAAATGGGGTGATTTATAACCGTGAAATTTGAGCATTATAGACCATGGTTTAAAAAAGGGCCGTTATATAACGGTGCCGGTCAGCAAACTCACATTTAGAGGGGTGAGACCTGTAAGAGTGTGCCATGGGATAGGACAAAAATCAGGCTGATTTTTGGTTTGTAGGTCCATCATGGGATAGGACAAACATCCATAAGGTCAGAGTCCTGTAAGAATGTGCCACGTGGCTTATATTGTGCCCCTGTACAGATACCTGTAATTTTAGATCCGTCAACGGAGCCCCCGACCCATTATAAAATAGGGTAGTTGTTGTGATACTAGAGAAATCCATTTGAAAGGAAATTTCAACAGAAAAGACAAAAATAGGTTAGGTGAAGTCACCAACCCAAAAAATAGACAAAAAAAGACCCATGAGTTCAAGTCTGTTCATATGCAAGATATATTAAACAAGGATAAAATTTAGTAATACCCCCTTGCTATCTTGCAAATTGCAATACCCCCCAGTTCTTACACCGGGGGATGGGGCCCACATGGAGATCACGTTGGAAAATCCAACTGCACAGTGAGTTTTTTCATGCCATGGTTACCCTCCTCACAAAAATTCAGGAAAATTCAACATACCTATCCTCGTGAAAAATAGAATTTAATTTCAAAATTCCAGACCATCCAATTAAACCATTATTTTAGGTCAATTTTTTTATATGGTTGGCAATGTCAGAATGAACTGATTTTTTTTGGTAACGATGATCATCATGGCAAGAACAGCTCAATGTATATGTATGGTTGGATTGTCCAACATGATCTCTATGTGGGCCCCACATCTCGGTGTAAGAAGTGGATGTAATAAATGGGTGTAGCTCTAGACCGACTCTAAAAGTATATATACAATGAAAATAAGATTCCATATTAATTTTAGAGATGATATATTCCCCCTATGTATCATTTTGGTACTTGCGGAATGAGATTTTATGCTTATAGGTAGTCATTGAGCCTTGGAAGTTATAAGTCCGCAAAGACTCCAATTGTAATCAAGTTTTATATCAAGTAAAGTTATTTTGCTTATTTTAAAGGGCATTTTTGACATACCCCCCATGTTATCTTTAAAATTAGATATACCCCCCTATGACTTGGTCCACTGTCATTTGACCAGGATTGACCCAAGTTGACTACTAAAGTTTGTATTAAAGGATGAAAGTGCCATTGTCTTCAACCTTAGAACAAGGGTTCCGAATCAAACATGAAAAGAGGTGATTAAAATTAAAAATAAACACATGTTGGTAAATCTAAGATATTTTTTTTACTTTTTTAATGAATTAAGCAAATATTGAGAAGAAGAAAATCTTATAAAAATAGATAAAACTCATGAGGGAATCGGATTTCTTTTTATGGATTTTATTGTAGAAGAATGAAAATTTAAAATTGGGAGAAACTTTGTTTTTTCTAAAATCCATGTCTTAAAAGCTTAAAATCTAAATTGCTCTCATTTTTGTTTTTTGTTTTTGTTAATGAAAATTTCCGTATGTGTTTTTTTTTTAATCTTGGGCTTTAAATTGTTGCTGGAGTGGTGGTCGGCCGACCATGATACTCCGGTGGGTTGGTTGCCGGTGATGGGCGGCCAACCCATTGGAATCCCTTGGCCGACCGTCCACTACAGCTAGCCATTTGATTTGGGGTTTGGGTTTTGGCCCAAACCCTTGTTCTAAGGTTAAAGACAAGGGCACTTCCGTCCCTTAATACAAAATTTAGTAGTCAACTCTGGTCAAATGACAGTGGACCGAGTCATAGGGGATATGTCAGCTTTGTCAAATGTTGGGAGGTATGTCTAATTTTAAAGATAACATGGGGGGTATGTCAAAAATTCCCTATTTTAAAAGGAGCATCTATATAACAATACATTTATACCCCTCTTATAGGCTTCAACAAAGAAGGCCGAGATCTTGTCCCCCAAATGGACGGTGGATCTCAGCCACTCACCCGATTTTGGCAAATGCTTTGTTGGGGAGTACCGAGGGCACGTGCCACCCACTAGTCTATATAACAAAACACAATGGTTGTCTCCCTGCTTATACCTCCTCTTATAGGCTTCAACAAAGAAGGGCCAAGATCATATCCCCCAAATGGACAGTGGATCTTAGCTACTCACACCCGATTTTGAAAACGCTTTGTCGGAGAGTGCAGTGGGCACGGACCACCCACTAGTAAACATACATAATATCCTACTGTCCTCATGATTATGTATATCATGTCATATTTTATTAGCATGCCTTCGCTATACTAATTAACAACTACAATTAAAGGCAATAAATCGGTATCAAAGCTTTTATACTTCTTATAAGATAAATAAATAAAATAAGCTTACTTGATATAAAACTTAATTTACAATAAAACTCGTTTTCCTTACAATTGACTTATTTTTTTCTTTGTATTTTACTTGTACTTGACTAATATTTGAATATACAAGGCAAGAAGCGGTATCAAAGCTTTTAGGGTATTTTAGGAATGCCCCCCCTTGAATTTAAAAGTAATTTGTAGTACCCCTTATACTTTCGGATTTTAGGATTTCCCCCCTACACCCAGTTTAATCATCATTTGACTAATGTTAAAACGTGACATGCATCGTGCGCTTGTTAATGCACTCATGAAAGGATCATAATAGCATCCACCGTTAAACTAGGTCCAACGGGGAATCCTAAAGTTTGAAAGTATAAGGGGGTACTACAAATTACTTTCAAATTACAAGGGGGTGTTGCTAAAATACCGAAGCTTTTAACATCTCTTCATATTCTTGTTTCTTCATATCGAATCGCGACTCTAGCACAACCTGCAACAATGCACCTTCATGAGCCATATTGGAGGCTAATTGCAGAGTTATATTATTTGGTTTGATCAATTTCTTTTGGACATTTAAGCACTACCCCTTAGAAATTTGGTTGAATTAGCAGCTCCCTTTAGTCACCCTTGACCATTAGTCAATGCTATTGACTAACACCAAGACCTAAGGAGCATAACCATTCCGTATAAGTAGCATATATAGAAAGATTGGAAACCAGAAACTATAGAAAAGTCAACGACGATCTTAAATAACATGATCACAAGGATGAAATATCATAAAAAAAAATTTCAAACCAACAACTTCGTCAGGGCTTCAACAATGTTAATGGGTGGTAGAGCAAATCCAACTGGTCTCTATATCTGATGATGCTTTTGGATAATCCAACTCCAACTGGTCTCTATATCCAACACCAAATTTGAAACTGGCCTCTATATCTCTATTCTTCACATCAAATATAGAGATTTTTATTCTTGACTTCAAATACAGAGATTTTACTTTTCACTATAGATTTTTATTTTTGTCATTTTTCTTTCTATCCAACTTTTTTAAAATACCGTTGTTGTCCTTACAAATTTGAAACCCATTTTTTTTTAAATATTATTTAAGTCTACTTCCTTCTACTTTTTGAAGAAGATGCTTTTTTAAAATGGGACTGATTGGAGTCCAACACTTTTTAAGATGCCTCTATCTTCAAATTGAAGATGTTGTTTTGAAGTTGAAATTGAAAAAGCTAGTTGGAGATGCTGACCCTACTTAATTTATAGAAGTATCAGCGGCCTTGCTAATTTAACCAATTTTTGAGGAGGTAGTGCTAAAATGCCCATTTGTTAAACATTGATAAAAAAAAAATCAAAATTTTTTTATTAAGTAGTTAAGGCACAATTAGACTAATCTATTACTATATATAAAACGAAGCAACCTTCTTGCCAGTTACTTGAAGCCGGGCCCACAAGTTTTAAAAATTTATATAAATAATTAACCAAGGAATTTAAATTAGTTACATAGCATTTTTATACGGTAAAATAGCCTTTTTAATGTTTTAAGTTGGTTTATAAAAGAGAGAAACGTGGAGTGCTCCCTACCGTTTCTCTAATTAATAACTGAATATGCATTTTTTAAGAAGTCTTTTTTTTTTTCCTTTGATTTTTTTCAAAATCTATAATTTCAATTCAAAAATTTGTTCGCAAAAAATGCCCTTATGAAACTGATTTTTTATACTTGATAATAAGGTATAAAAGAGTAATTTATATATTTGAAGTCACCTATTACCATTTCCCATTTCAATAAACTCACTTTATAAGCGTAATTCTATTACTTAAGCATCATGTGCATCGCACATGTCCCTCTCCATGGAAGCCTGCTATTTGAAGCAAAGTGACCTTGATTATTATTTGAAGCTGAAAGTTTAGTTCTCAAATATACCTTGCCCATAATCTATCTTAAGTAATAGACAATTTACCTTCAGTAAAAAAAAAAGAACAAAGGGATAAGAGGAAAGAAAGAAGATAGAGATTAAAAAAAAAAAAAGGGAGAGAAAAAAAAGGTGGGCCCATAGTTAGCAAATCCTCGTTTAAAAAACGTCTTTTTGAAAGAAAAAATAAAAGCTTATTCTCTGAAAGAAAAAATATATTTAACACCAGGGTGTTTTCAAAACATAAAAAAATAAAAAATAAAAAAATGAAATATTCAACAATCCGATACAACCCTTAAAATTAGAATTTTAAAAAATCTCATGAATAAAACTTAGGGGGTGTTTGGATCGCCATTTTTAGACTTGAAAAAGTAATTTTTCCACAAAAAGCCTTTTTCCAAAATAATAGATTGTTTGGATGGGCATTTTTTTAAAAGTATTTATCCATAAAAATATAATTTTTAAGCCAAAAATTATTTTTATAAAAAATAGCTAAAAGCTGTTTTTTTTACTGATTTCAAGTAAAAAAATATTTTTGAAATTTTGCTAGCTCAATGAACATAATAAACAAAGAAATAGTTTTCGGTAGAAGTCCCCTTCCAAAAGATAATGACATTATATTGGGGGGCCAACTAAAAGAAGATAAAAAAATTTTGCATTAATGATCGTCCAAACAACCTTTTTAAGAAAAACACATTTTCAAAAATATATTTTCAAAAAGTCATTTTTTTAAAATAAATATTTTTGAAAAACAGTGATCCAAACATCCCCTTACTCTTATTTTTAAAAGTTAACGAATATTTTTGTTTACAATATATGTCATCTATTTTTCGTTTATAAAAGTTATTTTTAGAAAAAGCAGATTTATATACTTTTTGGTCTATAGGTTAAAAATCAGCGATCATGCTGATTTTTGGTCTGTAGGTCGACCTAAGGATCGGCCAAACGCCCATGCCGTCATTGATCTCTAACAGTGTACCAAGTGGTTCATACGGACATCAGTGAGCAAAGATGGACTCGAAAAAAATATAGAAAAATACTCCAACAATGGTAGAAATCTTCAGATCAGACGGTTACAGTCATGTGATAATTCTTGGTTTCTGGCCTAGAAGATCTCGTATGTGAAACCCACAAAATGGTGGTCCCAATCCAATTGGTATTTTCCACGTTAAGGTCTGAGGGCCACTCCTTGAATATTCAAACGTCTGAGATCAAAATCAAATTTGAATATTCTGATATTTGATTTGAAAAGTATCCGTTGACAGCCTTGGATCTCTTCGGTCAACTTTCGATGCACTCAACTTGGAGTAAAACTTGTGTCACAAGATGGTGTGACGGAAGCCGGTCACAGCACTCAATACGAGCCACGTGGAACACGATCAGAGGGTGCTGACCGTATGGATGTTTGTCCAGTCCCTCAGTAGACCGGTACACAAAAAATCAGCCTGATTAGTGATTTCTAACCGATTCCATTGACGTTATTTTCATGTGTTGATTGTAACGGTAGCAATTTGAGCATTATTGAGCGTTATTTGGGTGCAAAAATACAAAGGTTGTACATCACTAATCAGGCTAATTTTTGGTTTGTAGGTCCACCGAGGGACTGGCCATACATCCATACGGTTAGTGCCCTCTGATCGTGTGCCACGTGGCCCTTATTGAGTACTGTGACCGGCTTCCGTCACAACATCTTGTGACACAAACTTTACTCGTCAACTTGAGCTAACCAAACAAAAGCGAGTAAAACTTGGTTGACCAGCACGATCGGCAAAGCCTCCACATGGCACATTTTTAGAGGACACTGATCGTATATGTTTGACGAATCCTCAGGTGGACTTACAAGCCCAAAATCAACATGATTGGTGATATCTAAACGTTGGATTGGAGTCATTTTCATGGGTTGATTTTAACCGTGAGAATTTGAGCATTATTGACCATTATTTGGGGTACAAGATCGAAAGGTTTAAAATCACTAATCAAACTGATTTTTGGTTTGTAAGACCAGCTAGGGATTGGCCAAACATCCATACGGCATGTGATCTTGTGGTGCACGTGCAAAGTGGTAGGACCCATTAGTATATGTTGTTCCAGGTCAAACTATAACACGATCAATCGTTCCTAACCATCTGATCAACCCATGGTTTTGATCATCCTTCCATAGTTCTTACTAAAACACATTAATAGTTAGTCCTACATCCTAAAATGTTGTGCCAAGTGTTTGGCCAGCAATGCCGTTTGTAGACCATATATAAGAAGGTGGACCACCATAGAGACTTCGTTCTCAAATCAAGTCATACACGCGTCTAGAGAAGACTCGCACGCCGTCCAGAATCCGAGCCTCCAACGTGTGGCTTTCTTAGCCACTACTCTCTTACACTACCAAGTACCAACCAATAAAAACCAAAGGCTCTCAAAATTACACCAAAACATCATCTTCTCTACATCTCTCTCTCTCTCTGAGTAGCTGAAGAACCAGTTCTTTGTTCTTCAATGGCTACTTCCATTTCTGCTACTGCTTTCAAAGGAAATCTGTGTTCTTCCTTTCATGGAAGTTGGGGAACTTCCTTACTAACTGAAGATTACACCATGCTTGCAGCCAAGTCAGTTCCAACTTCGATTCGAGTTGCAAAGCCAACACGGTCGAACCCCACCATGAAAAACGTCAATGAAGGAAAAGGTCTCTTTGCGCCTATCGTCGTTGTCACTCGTAATATCATCGGCAAGAAACGGTTCAATCAATTAAGGGGCAAAGCCATTGCCTTACATTCACAGGTATCACTTCTCTTTTCTTTATTCTGTTCCATAATTTTCATAATTTGGTGCTTGAAATTATAAAAGTTCAATTTCAACATTTCTGCAGAATTTCAAAAACCTGAGTAAATAAATAAAGAAGAAATCTGATAATGCTCCAGAACCACAAACTTTTGTGCTCATTCATCCTCATATATTTTCAGGTAATTACAGAATTCTGTAAATCAATAGGAGCAGACGCAAAACAACGACAAGGACTGATTCGATTAGCAAAGAAGAATGGGGAAAAGCTTGGATTCCTCGCGTGATGAAATATCATACTATTTTCCTCGTTTTCGTGAGAAATGTTTTGTTTTTATAATTACTTTAAGGAATTCCAGATGTATATATACTGTCCTCATCCGGGATTCGTTAAGAACAGGATGTAAACTGGAAACAACACTCCTCTCTGTCTCTGCCTTCTCATTTTTCATTTTGTTTATCTAGTTTTATCTCCCCATCAAATTAGGGAAAATGTTATGCCTGCAACTAAGCTTCAATTCTGTTTATTTTCTCATAATTTCTACAAATACACAAACAAAAATCTAAAATACATATTAGAGTTTCGAGTTCTTGACATCTGAAATATTATGAAAATAAGGATATATGTACAAGACAAAATAGCAATTCCAAATTGCTTGATCTATACTTGTTTATATCATGAATTGTGAAATACACAAATCAAAATAGCTTAAAAAAAAAGGAAACAAAAGAAAGAGTAGCAGGACATGTGCTAAACCCAATGCCAATACCAAATATCAAAATTGGAAAAATATGAACTCATTAAATCCATGAAACTGAATCGTATTTCAAGCAACCCACTTTTTTGGTTGCGAGGTAAACGAAAATCATAGCAAGTTTATAATTACTGATCACACAGTTTTGCAACTAAGAGAGTAGATCCTTGCCAAAACGATGATATCTGAAACTGACTGCTTATACATTGTATCGACCTGTGACTGATTTTTTCCTCCTTGAATCAACCTGCAATAGGGAATGTGATGAGAATGAAGTTTTTGACCAGAACTGGATGGTTGAGATAATCAATAAAATGATACTCACATGGAAGATGTATGTGATCTTATCAGTTACATCGATGATCTCCTTCTATTTCCTACCAATGCTTGTCTGAATAATGTCATGGATACAAACATGACTAGAATATTAAGCCCCAGATGCAAGAACAGAAAGGAGAAGATAGTGAAGATGTCATGACACAAAAAGGTTGAAGAATTCGAAGATTTCTGCAAACTTTTGCAATGCATGAGCCAGCCTTTGTCCCCAAAACTGCCAAATATATCGAAGATTAGTATTTTACACAGCTTATCAGCAACAGCTTTATATCCAGCCTTAGTAATCTATCTAGCCAGTTTGTGTTTCTTACTGCTGCATGGGATTAGACTAAACCCAAATATATATAAAATCCACAGTGAATTTTCTTTCCCTTTTTTAATTTTCATATTAGTTTGGATTTACTTAGCATAAGACTTGAGAATTTCACGCCTTTTAGGTTCCAACCAACGTCAACTATCCCTGCATACACCCAATGTCCATTCAAAGTTTTAATGCATGAACAGGCAGATAAACTCACAAGAATTCATACATAGAAATCATGAAGATGACCTTCAATACACATAATTTCTTGTTTGTCTCCACAGAAAGTAACTCTGCATCATCTACTAATCACTCTGCACGACATTTATGTCTGATAGGTCAAAAGCACATGTATTGCATTTCTTCCTTTTCCTTTCATATCCACCTCAATCAACAAAGCATTTTGGAGCATTTAATTCTTTTACACAAAATACCATCAATATACAATTATAACATTCTATTTCTAAAAGTATTTATAATGAGGATGTGATCTACCTGATTATGTGGATAGCCATCTTTGAGAGCATTCTAGAAACTTTCAGATCATGCTTTGTTTCATCCCATATAGACTATAGTTGCATTAAAGAAGCACATATGTCCTGGTTTTTACTTGCCTTGATACACTATTGTCTGCACTTATGGATATTATCTTAACATTATAGTACTTACATTATTTTCTCTTTTACACTTTTAAAATATTCTTAATATAAAATACTGCACGATAACCTGTATCATCTCATGGATCAAGCAATTTCTTATATACAGAAGGCATTCTATCGTTGTTCCTCCAGGACAGAATTATCACAAGTTTCTTTTAGCTTAAAAAGGCGCAGGAAAACCACCCTCCATCAAACAGCCAAGCTCAACAAATTTGACAAAACATACGCCCTAATTCAAAAATACAAATTCCATCGAGTGCAAGTAGGGACCATTGCCACGATTTGGATTCGACATCAAATGAGATCCCCTAAATTTTTTACCACTAGCTAGTACAAACCTATCTGAATTTTAATGCATTTCACTTCACTAAAAGAAAGATCAGTATAGTCTTTGAATTCAAAGTCAATGTCCTACACTTCTAAAGCTACCTTATGTCATAATTTTGTAATCTCCATGTAAATTTTAACAGACTGAATCTTCCCATCATAAGTATCATTGTTTCATTTCATAATATTCTACAATTAGTATTTTTTTCGTTAGCTTTTTGTTGGTTGACAGGGTAAACAGTGCATATATCATTCATCATTCCACTATAGGAAAATAGGGTATTAGCGGCGGCCGAGACTGCTGCTAAAAGTCACAAAAACCGCCGCTAAAACTTTCAGCGGCGGCCACATCGGCAGTCGGGGACCGTTGCTGAAACTTATAGCAGCGTCTAGATGAAAATCGGCCGCCGCTACTGGCCGCTGCTAAAAAGTACCACACCAGCAACGGTACAGTCGTGGTGAAAGATACATACTCTGATATTAACCAAAGAAGTGCATTTCTGGTGAAGAAAGGGTTTTTTAGGTATTTTGCAATAGGGGGACTAATTTCTCTTTTTCTTACTTGTTTTGGGATAGGTATTTTGGTGTTTTCTTATGTAATGAAGGGCTACTGGGCTAGAAGTTCCTAGGGGAGATCATTGGCTAGCATTCATCTCGGTTTATAGATTTCATATAAAAGCAAGGGAATAGAGGAGATTTTATAAGAATCTTGAAAGAAAAGCCTTAGTTTGGGAGGTTATAGCTTAGACCTCCTCCATTGTAGAGTGAAGAAGTTTGGGAAGAGGCCTAAGCTTCCCGACCATAGAGAAAGTTGAGTGAGCTTGTCTACTCCATTATCAAAGTTGGGGTGGAAGTTAGCTTCCCTTCTCACCACCATACCATTGTAGAGTTTGGGGTTCATTGGGTCATGAAATTCTCTTTTAATTACCATGTAAAGTCCTAAAGGTGGATGAATATGATTATTTTTAAATTCTCTACGGATTCTTTATGGATTAAAAATTAATGATCACACATGACGAAAAAGGATCAAACAATCAATATAATTAATCATCCACGGAATATAGAAATGGGTAAATCTGATACAAGATATGCAAACATTCACAATCACAAGAGAGAAAGATTTATAGTGGTTCGGTAACTCCATACCTACATCCACTGTCCAATACTCACCACGAGTAGTATTATACTATTTCAATCATGCATTACAACATTTTCAATCGAAATAAATAATCAACTAGCTAAGATAACACTTAGTCTAAATCTAACGAGAATCACTTCCCGCTTACCTAGAGAGTTAGCCTAGGCCAATAGTCTTTTAGAGAAATACTCTTCTCATGGATCTACAATCCTCAACTCAGTTAGATGAGTATTTACTTATCTACCAATCACTAATAATCAAGTTTGATAGAAATTGAATTCACTTTAAATGGTTTGTTCTAGGAGACATTACCTTCTGACGAATTTGATATAATGGTGAATCCTTGAAGAAGAATTCACCACAAAGACACTTTGCCAAGGAAGATCCTCTTCTTTGAAGAAGATGATTGCAGGAAACAATAAACTTGTTGTCTCTCAAACAATTAGAGTATTCACAAATAATAAACTAGAGTTGCTCAGGTGAAGCTCTCTTAAACTCCAAATCTCTAAACTCACAAGATGATAATCGAAGGATGGGAATTAGAGAGATAGCTTGATTGGGTTCTCTCTAATGGAGGGTAAGAGCTCTATTATATAAGGCTATACCCTCTCAAAAGAAATGGACCTAAAATAGTCGTTAGAATAACTAGAGTGCACCTAAAATTGCATAAAAGATTGAGTCAAAATGAGATCCGAAAGGGTGGGGTCGACCACACAAATTGACCGGTCGACCGGACTTTGGTCAACCGCACAATTTGGCAGGTTGACCCATCAGGTCAGAACCTAAAAATATTCATGCTGAAGGGTCTGGTTGACCGCACCTTTTGACCGATCGACCGGTTAGAGTCAGAAGACTCCAGTCGGCCTCTCAAAGTGCTCTGTTGGCTAGTCGATCCTCGCTGGCCTTTTTTGAAAAATCCCAAACAAGTTATTATTACTATCCTATGTCATTAGGAAAGCTTCCAAACGATACCAAAAGAACCGGTAGACATCTAGGTTAAATTTGATTCGTTAGCAACGCGCGTACCCTTAGATGTACGTAAATATCCACTACACGAGATTCTTGATAGTTAAACATTCGTAGAGTGAAAACTTACTCTTGATCATTTGCTTCAAATCTTCATGGTTGAGCTTGATACTGTCTTTAGTTGAGCTTGAACACTTGGGTTGTTTTTCTTCAACTTTAAATCTTCTTTGATTTGATGAAGTTCACTTGATCTTGATGCTTCAGTATTCAGTAAACTTCTAACTTAGCGATATAATTTATAGAAAAACTAAAAGTTCCTGGGATTGACAACCGAGACTTTTTCAGGTCATCCTCACCATTTGTGATCAAGGGTTCCCATCCTGGTTCACGCCATTTGGTATCAAAGTGCTCTCGGTGTTGCTCGATCATTCCCAACGGATTTGATCTTTGATGTCATTCCTTCTGGGGTTTGATTATCCAAACAATGTTGTTCCCAACATTGTTCTCATCCAAGACAAAACGAGAGGTGCATCCCTTGCTTGCAACCAATGATACCCAGATATACTTCAACAATTAATTGCACGAAACGGAAGCAAGTACAAGAGAGGGTGTTACATGCAAGCCCCATGGTTCAGAACGCCTAAGAAGCATCTGCTACAAAGAAACATATTTATACATATTACTTGTTATAGGTCAACTACTTTGAAAAGTTAATGATTATATATTAATATATTCTATTTGAAGTTTATAATGTTATGTTTTAGTAGAATACATTATATTATAACTTCTTAAGTTCTTCACAACATAAGGGAATCAATGAGTTAGAAAAGTCTCGGTTGTCGATCCTAGGAACTTTTAGCTCTTCTTTATAATTATATTGTTAAGTTAGAAGTTTGTTGAAGACTGAAGCGTTGAAGATCAAGTGGACTTCATCAACTCAAAGAAGACTTAAAGATGAAGAACAACAACCCAAGTATTCAAGCCCAACTAAAGACAGAGTCAAAGTTCAACCATGAAGATTTAAAAGAAATGATCAAAAATACGTTCTCACTCTATGAACGTTCAACTATCAAGAATCTCGTGTTACGGATATTTGCGTACATTAAGGGTACACTACGCGATTGCCAGCAGATCAAAATTTACCTTAGATGACTCCCTGCTATTCTGGTATCGTTTGGAAGCTATCCTATTAACATAGGATAGTCATTATAATTATTTGGTATTTTTCGGAGAAGGTCTGCGAGGACCGTCCGACCGACCATTTTGAGTGGCCGACCGAAGTCTTTTGACTCTGACCGGTCGACCAGACCCCTCTGTACCAGATTTTCTAGTTCTGACCTGAGCGGGTGACTGAACACATTGTGCGGTCGACCGAAGTCCGGTCCATTGGTCAAAAAGTGCAGTTGATCCCACATTTTTCGGAACTCGTTTTGACTCGATCTTTTCTGCGAGTTTAGGTGCACTTTGGCCCTTCAAATGACTATTTTCAGTTTGTTTCTCTTGAGTGGAAGCTGGCTTATAAATTAGAGCATTCTCCCGTCATAGGAATCAATCAATCAAGATATCTCTAAACTTCCATCTTTTGATTATCATTCTTTGAGTCTAGAGATTTGAAATTTGTGAGAGCTTTACCTGAGCAAATCTGTGTATTCCTTGTGAAGGCTCTAATTGTTTGAAGAGACTATTTTAGCTATTATTTTCTGTAAGCATCTTCTTTCAAGAAGATGATTACTTTTTGCAGAGTGTCTCTTAGGCGAATTCTTCTACAATGATTCTTCATTTGATCGTATTTATCTAAAGGTAAGTGTCTCTATGATCAAATCCTTTTAGATAGAATTCAAAATTTATGAACATTGAATATTTGTAATTGGTGGAGGAGTGAAGACTCATCTAACTGAGTTGAGGATTGTAGATCCATGAGAAAGAGTTTCTCTAGTTTGACTACTAGCCTAGATTGACTCTCTAGGTGAGCGAGAAGTGATTCTCGTTAGATTAAGACTAAGTGTTATCTTAGTTATTTGGTTATTTATTTCAATTGGATATGTTGTAATGCATAATTGAGATAATATAATATTACTCGTGTTGAGTATTGACAGTGGACGTAGGTGCGGAGTCGTCGAACCACTATATATCTGTGTCTCATGTGATTGTGAATGTTTACATACCTTGTCTCAGATTTTCCATATATTATTCTGTGGATGTTTATTAATTTGATTGTTTGATCATTTTTCTGCCTTATGCGATCATTAATTTTTAATCCATATAAAATTCACAGAGAATTTAAAATTGTCCTATTCACCCCTCTTCTAAGACTTTACATGATAATTAAAAAGGAATTTCAGAGTTTAGTTTCCAAAATTTCCTGTCAAATGTTTTTTTTAGCAAATCAAGAGTCTGTCTCAGACAAGTTTGGGTTTTTGTTTACATAGAATCGCGAGTCTAAAGAGCTGCCAAGTTAGAAGCGCGAAAGCCTGGTTCTAGAGTGGGAGCATCACTTTACATAGAGTTTCCTTCAACTAAACTTCAACAAGCTTTTTAAACCTGTGCCTTTACGATACTAATACTGGTACCAGATACTGTACACTAATGGTTGGTCTTAAAGCTAGGGTTTCCTCCAATCGTTGGTCAGAAAAGCCGTGTGCTAGGACTTTCTTGTGGGCCAAAGCGAACTTGATTCACATGATCCACATACCCACTTGCTCCAAATGGCGCACCCGATCATTTTATGTCACTATGAACAAGAAAGTATACCTCATTTTCAGCATACTTAGGAGCACCATAGTGCATATGCCTCAACCTTTTGTACTCTAAAAAAGTGTTGACATCCGATTGGCATGAACAAGTTATCAACATCATCTTGAGATCAAAGCAATTGTTGTGAGCTACCAAAAAGAAAGCATAGATACTTTTCTATGGCAAATCAAGTAGCATCGTAGTAAGGTATGAACAGACAAGGCATTTTGTCTCAATGGCTGCTAGTGCAGAGCAAAAAGTATATGATGGATTGTGCAAACAATCCCTTGAATTGCAAAGAGAGGCGACCATTGGCACCAGCTTGTGTGCCACCAAAACTAGAGCTATTTGTCATCTCACTTTGCTTCAGCTAGAGACATAAAAACTACTCATCCAAATCAAGTTTCTTCGTTGTTTCTCGATCTCCATGAATTTGAGGGAGGATATTAGAGTATCACATTGTAATAAATTGTGATGAGATGCACCATATCATTATTGGTGTATCTCATCACCATTCACTGCATGATCCCATATCAATTAGATTAATTAGGATATCAATTAGGATATTAGATTTGAATTGATCCAACTAATCTTGCCACATGGAACTATCTTTAGGCACACTGCTCCACAGACGTTTGGTCCACCTCTCTTGGAAGTTTGGCAGAGAGGAGAGCCAACTGCTGAGAGGAACCAGCTCAGGATAGGAAATTGGTTCATCTCGATTAGTTGGCATCATTCCCAAGGGTATCTACTTAACCACTGACTGATGGGACGTTCCATACCTACTATGGATGGGATCTCCCATGTCTGTGCTATCATGCCACCATCGTTATGAAGCTTTTAAAGACGCAAGGTCTCAAGCCTCCACCCTCCACTATAAATAATGGCATCATCCATTGAAGAAGGGATTCGGAAAAATCCATATGAAACAGAGGTTTTCTCTCTCTCTCTCTCTCTCTCTCTTCCTTCACCAGGCCCCCCAACCTGACCTGATTAGCCGACTCTCTAGCTCAAGTCGATCGAGCTGTCAATCGATATCCAAGTCGAACTTTTGAGGTGTTGGGTCGATTTTACCCCTTGATCAAAAAATTCAGCCCACAACTACTTAAGACAAAGCTCCCAAGCTCTATAGAGGCTTAGAAGTGAAATAGTAAAAGGGCAAAAGTCACTTAGCCGAGGATCCCTTATTTATAGAGTTCCTTGGGATTGATGTATACATGGCCTTTAGTTATCCACCCTATCGCGTGGTTCTTTCACCTTCGATGTGGATCTTGAGTGCACGAATCTTCTCGAAAGAAGCTTGAAATTGATCCAATTTCATAAAATATAATTTTAAACACTTCTAACCAACTGAAATTGGCATTGGAAAAGTTCTTTCCAGTCAAAAGTTTGATTCCCACCATGTTACCAGTTTTAAACTTATGCAGCCTTTTTGTCACATTTTTTTTGTTCTTTCAGCCTCTTCATGCTTAATCTACATAAGACACTGAATTCAATTGTGCAAAACCCTCCCAAGAATCAACTCATCAATCAAATTCACATTTGGCGACAAATTCCCAACCAAAATTACAATTCTACCCTTGGACTACTTTTTCCCAATTTTTGTTTTCTACCACATTTTCTTCTCTTTTTTGTTTCAATATGCATAAGGTGTTCAACCCCTTTGCATTCCATTGTGCCTAACCTGCTTCAAAATGATCCTTAAAGTCTTAAATTATATTTGGAGCAACCGAAATTATAATTTTACCCTTAAATAGCCTTTTCAATATTTTATGCTCTTCGTGACCTTTTTATGCTCTATTCGCCTCTGTACACGTAATCTAGCCACATAATTGAATTCGATTGTGTAACTTAGGAATCAACCCACCAATCAAAAATTGATTTGGAAATAACTTCCAAGACAAAATTACAATTTTGCCCCTAAATAGCCCTTTTTAACATTTTTACTCTTTGTAATATTTTCTACACTATATGCCTATGAACCCATAATTTGACCACATCCTGCATTTGAGCATGTAAAAATCAACCCAGCAATCAAAATTGAATTTGGAAATAACCTCCCAATTGAAATTACATATTTGCCCTTGTATTGCTCTTCTTTAGTCTTGTTTGTCTTCTTTGACATTTTCTGCTGTATTTGCTTCTTTACACATAATATAACAACACTAAATTTGATTGTGTAAAATAACCTTAGGAATCAATCCACCTAAATAAGTTTAAGTTTATTGATAAACTTTAAGTAATTACATTGACCTACTCAAAGCTCTTATATAGAGCATTACAAGAGTCCAATAAGGAAGGAAATCCTAATCTCTCAGAATCAAATCTAATCCTGAATAAATCATCCAAATCTTAATGATATGGAGAATATGTGATAAGATACACCAAAGATGATATGGTGTATCTCACATACTTTATTACAATATATTCTCTAATATTCCCCCTCAAACTCGTGGGGATCAGAGATCAACGATCGTCATGAGTTTGTCAAAATTCAGTGCCTTGAAGATTGATTGTCGTTGAAGAATGCTATAGCCATTTGGAGTTTGTCAGGATAGTTGAATCGCCTTGATCAAGCCTTGATGTACATGCTCGCCAAGAAGAAAAGTGGTTGCCAGCCAAAATGGTGATCCGTGATAGTCACATGGGATCTTATCTCAGAGAAATCCATGGTTTTGGCTAGATCGGAATCCATCGGATTTTAATCCGAATAAAGGACCTTATTGGCTATAATGTTTGTGGGCATCTATTTGCCTCACATGCTCGAGCCTCTTTTGGACAAAGAAGTGTGGGCATCTTTGTGCTTCATGGGTTTAGGCTCTACGAGTCCTCGAGCAAAAGGATGTGGGCATCTATTTGGGCCTCGTTGATGTCTGCCCTTTTTTTTTTTGGCATCACTGGCTTAGACTTTAAAGTTTTCAAGCAAATTTTTCTCTCTTTCTTTTAATGATGGGCTAAACTTAAGCAAAATTTGAGGAGAAACACATAAAGAAGATGTGAGAGATAGTGATTGAACATGGGCCCTCTTTGGGCTTGGGTTTACAGGGAAACCCCAAAAGAAAATAGTCTCACTTTTATTTTATTTTTCCATATTTCATCGAGAAAAACCAGAAAAGGAGGTTGTCCTTGTTGGGTAACAAAGAGAATGTGAAAGAAATTGATTGTCAGATATGGCGATTTAAGACAATAGATATGGCGGCAGAGAAGGTGGCTGGACGGCGACGACTCATGGCGACTTTCCTTTGAAGATTAACCGAACGGCTGGGCTTTAATAAGCGAGAACTGGTGGAATGCCTTAGATAGAGGTTTATGAAAGTGGAGATAGCAGCAACGGAACATGAACGGAGATGGTTGAAGGAGGTGTTAGGCGAACAAAAGTGGTTTCATCAATGACACCAGTGAATGAAATTAAACCTAAAATATATCAAGCTCGACGAGCAGCAAATGTACTGCCCGTCGGAAGAACGTGGACCAAAAGAAGATCAGTCGAGCATAGGTCATTGGATAACCTGCTCTGATACCATAAAGAAGTTTAAGTTTATTGATAAACTTTAAGTAATTATATTGACCTACTCAAAGCTCTTATATAGAGCATTATAAGAGTCAAATAAAGAAGGGAATCCTAATCTCTCATAATCAAATCTAATCCTAATTGATTCATCCAAATCATAATGATCTGGAAAATATGTGATAAGATACACCAAAGATGATATGGTGTATCTCACACACTTTATTACAATATATTCTCTAATACCACCAACTGAAATTGGATTGAGAGATAGTGTCTCAACCAAAATTACAATTTTACCCCTGCATTGCCCCCTTTTCAAGTTTTTTGAGCATTCTAACACCTTATCTGGTTTTTTTTTTCCTTGTAACTAATCTGAACATCATATTGATTTTGATTGGGTAAAATAACGCTACGAACAATTTCACCAATTGAAATTAACTTGAAGTTCATTTGATCACACTTCCTTCACAAATTTACCATTTTTGATCAGCTTGGATTTCAGACTTCCGATAATGAGGCCAATATGAGTCTATAATCATTGGACTTAGGACAGTCAGGAAGCTTACACTCTATTATGATTTTTTCAGTTGGTGATAAGAGAATACCATGAAATATATGAAGCCAAGGAGGAAAGACTAGAGAGGTATTAGAACATTGTCCGCATATTTGCTCAAACAACTTTTGAATTTTTGACATGAAGAATGTCCTAGACTAGAGAATCAACACGCCGTTGCATTAGCCTATTTGGCTGTGGAGATTAAGAACAGAGTATCAAAGACAATCCAAGTCAAGGACCTAGCTCGAATGCCCTTCAGATCTTAAAAGAACAGAGGTAAATCCTACCTGACTGTATAATCATAATTGGATGGAAGAAAATCTTCACCCACAAGACAATTGCTCAAGCTTATTTTTTGGCCCTACATGCAAGCTGAAAATCCATGTGCTAGTTGAGGTGTAACATCCTATTCTTAGCCCATGTCCTTTCCCACAAGTGGGGAATTGATGTTCGTCGACTGCTACCTTGGACTCCCACAGGACCCAAATTTGTTCGTCGTCACTGATTACTTTACTTGATGGTCTGAAGCTATTTTCCTTCAACATGTCGATGCTCACAAAATCAGGAAGTTTATCTGAGAACAGACATTTAATAGAATTGGTATAACTCAAGAAACATATAACTCCCTTAAAAAATATGATCTGACGTGCGACACATGAGAGCCCAATAGCAAGCAATTAAAGTGGACCCTCCCCTAGAACAATTAATTTACTATCATCAATAGCTATCCATTGACTGATGTCATTTGAAGGTCAAAAAGTCAACTTAATTGCATGATCATGGTGATCAAATCTATAGAATGTTCGCCACATATTCTTCTGACGTCGAAATTATATTTCGAATAAATTCTTGCTTTGCAACAAGGATGGTAGAAAATACCAGTGGGTCGTTCGAAACTATTTTATGGAAATAACCCCAAGGTCCCCAACAACTCAGAAGCTGCCTGCTGTGAGTTGTTCTTGAACGGGAAGTCTCGACCATGTCAATATTGCTATACATACCACATTATGAGCGAAAAAAAAGAGAGGTATTACAATTATAGATTAAGGACACCATAACAGGAGATCAAGAATGGTTTCTGATTGCAGCTAAATTCTATTAGGAATACAATTTTAACGACATAAGAGCTATTCATTGTTCAGCTTGAAGGGGGAATTTGCAGGTGTTAACAAGGCATCCTCTTCCAAAAGATGTATTCTTCCCGGGTTTGGAGCAGGTAATGGGTGACAATTGTGCAGCAAGAGCCCACCCCAATGTAAGTGGTGCAAGTGAAAACTTAACTGTTTTGCTCGATTGAACAAGCACTAAGTTCAGTTCAAACAATAGTGTGCTTACACCCTAAATCAGATCAGTACCACAACTTGAAATCCACAAACAAACACCCCCAAGGTGCAATGTTAATTCCTTGTCTATTGAGGGCTTCTTAATCTATTGAAATTTCCAAAACAATCATCCACACTGAAATTGCACTATGTTGATGCTGTATGGCAGAAGGAAGATTCAGAATGGCCCAAAGGATCTAAACCTTTCAATCGAAAAAAAAAATTGATCGCTATTCCAAAACCCAAGATAAGATAATGAGTGATTACTGGTTAGAATCCAGTTATGAGAAATTAAAAAAACCGTGGCAACCCAAAACTTCTTGCACAGATAAATCCCTCTGATCCAGATATTATCTGCCTCTAAATACACGAACTGAAATAAACATACCTTTTACAGGAGAAAAATAAAAGAAACAACCAAGAAGTCAAGAAATGAAGCAACTCGTAATACTATTTTCATCATGGGTTGAAAAACAGATTCTTAAATTACCCTTCTCCACATAGCTAAGAGCTTGTAATATTCCTCACAGTAAACATTCTCTTCATGAGCATTACGATGTCAGTCTTCCAAAGCCAGTTCTGAATGTACCTTCACTCGCTGGGTACAAATCAGGAAGTCGACTAACATAATGATCAAAACTTGTGACTTTTTATTGATAAAAGAGGGAGCACAATCCATCGCCCACGAGTTTTTACCAAAGAGGAGAGAAAAGACATCCTCAATTTCTGATGCTCTTTTTATCAATCAGCATAGTCTCTCCTCATGAGTCATGATACTCATTATCTACCATGTCTTCTTGAGGATCTTCAGTGTCAGCAGTATATGCTTGTCAGTTTGATGCTGATTTGGCAAATGACATGGCTGTGTCATCTGCTCTGGCGCGCTTTGTGGGAGGGGAATTGGACCTGCTAATAGCATCTGGCTCAAGATCTCTCCTCCCCACCCAACTTCTGAGAGTTTTCTCTAATTGTTGCATTAGCATCAATTGTGTCATTTCCTGTTTCAGTACGATCCTTTTCCATGGCTTTCGCTTCGTTTTTTGGCAGGAGGATGCTCTATCAGGTCTGAAGATGGAGCAGAGGGATAGTCCATAGTGGATGATGATGCCTTGAGCTGGTCGCTACCCGTTTTGCATTGCTTCTCAAACATCATCTGGAGATACCTCCCTTGTTCTTCTATTCACAACTGTCGATTTCTCTGACTCTGCAGAAATAGAAGAGATTTTGTTATAGTGGTCACTGGAAACCCCCGTCGGATACTGAGAAAGACAAAGTTAGAGAGAAAAAGGCTAAAGTTTACCAGAGAAGAAATGGAAATCTAGCGAATTTGAGCGAAAAAGAGGTTGAAGAGAACGATTGTAAAATTCCTTTGGTGACATGTCCCAACGAGGCGATGGGTTTTGGCGATGTTGATTGTGGTGATGTTGATTGTGGCAATGGGTCGTGGCGATGTTGATTGTGGTTCAAGTGAGGTTGAGGGGAAAGGGACAGTTCGAAGCGGTAATTCAGCACATGTAGGGAAGAGCACCTATGCTAGGGTGACATTAAGGGTTTTTTTTTTTGATCGGTACATTGAGGGTTTTTAATACACATTACCTTCACTTCATTCAGGAAGAGGAGAATAGGTAAAAAAAAAAGTAGAAGTTAAGGATCTAAAAACTCCCAAAGGTTCAAAATCTAAGAAAGGGATGCATGTGCAGAGGATGCCAAACGATCTTTCAAAAGACCTGAATTGAAGGCATTAACCAAGATGATTTTGTACCCCAAAAAAATATTTCACGTTCCGGGCGTTGATGTTGGGCATCACAGGCTGAAATGGTTGGTCTAGGTTTTCGTGGTCACTGGCTGAATGGTTCTGATTACACGGGAGCTTCCTAGGAAAAATTGGAGTACAAAGTCTATACTTTCCCACTTGCAGTACCAATTGTGTTATCAGGCCAGTATGAAGATGAGGTGGATAACTCGGAAGATGTTGTGTACACCGGTCAAGGTGGAAATAATTTGCTTGGTGATAAGGGTCAAGTCAGGGATCAAGTGATGATTCGTGGTAATTTGGCACTTAAGAATACCATAGAGAAATGTGTGCCTGTAAGACTAATTTGTGGGCATGAATCTGCAAGTAGTTACTTCAGCACACTCATGGGGAGTTTTCACACTTTCCGCGACTCGAATAGACTTGCAATATGAATAACCCACGGGTGCAACAGGTGGATCATCAACCAAATTTGTCGCCGGAATAGGAATATCTTCTTGACCTCCACTAATGTCCTTGCATACCAATCCATGTAATTCAGAAAGAGACCTGTGTGCATGTGCTCGACTGAAATGAACCTGGTTGGTGATCAATATGGGCTGCCCTTCAAGCTGCCTTAGGCGATACTATCGAACAACCTTGTACAAGCCATCAAATGTGTAAACCTTGTACTGCGGCAAGGTTTACACATTCGATGGCTTGTACAAGGTTGTTCGATAGTATCGCCTAGGGCAGCCAATATTGACCACCAACCAGGTTCATTTTAGTCGAGCACACGCACACGGTTCTCTCTCTAAATTACGTGGGTTGGTATGCAATGACATTAATGGAGGTCAAGAAGATATTCCTATTCCGGCGACCAATTTGGTTGATGATCCACCAGTTGCACCCATGGTTATTCATATTGCAAATCTATTCGAGTTGCAGAAAGTGTGAAATTCCCCATGAGTGTGCCATTGGCTGCAATTGCAGAGAACCTGTATTGATCCTAGGATTTGTGCTTGTGCAAGACTTAATGGCTCTGACTTTCCATATGTGCATAGAGATGGTGGCAGATTAGTTAGAGCCAAAGCTTTTGTGTTTGAATGTGGACCAAACTACGGCTGTGGACCTGGTTGTGTCAACCAAACATCTCAGCATGGATTGAAGTACCAACTTGAGGTCTTCCGTACTCCCAAAAAAGGATGGGCTGTAAGATCTTGGGATTTTATTCTTTCTGGGGCACCTGCATGTGAACACACGGGAATTCTTATAAGGAGCGATGAATTAGATAATGTTTCTGAGAATAACTTCATTTTTTTATATTGATTGCTTGCAAACAATGAAGGGGCTTGATGGAAGAGATGTAGTAGACCAAAACCGTTCAGGTTTGAGCCTATGTGACACATTCTAAACGTCAGAAGGTAGTGAACAGAGCCTAGAATCAAAATTTTGTTGGTTCAAAAAGTTTTCAGCTGGCACGCAAGTGAGATACTTTCAAAAAGCTTGCCAAAGACTAGAATTGTACTTGTAATTCATTTGGTAAAATTCATAGAGAAATGGATAACATCCTCTCTCATTTCGGAGACCCAAGCTAGTAGAATGAATAATCCATCTGACTTGGCTCTCAGAGAGAAAGAGGATGCTCTCCTTTATGAATATGAGAATGTACTAAAATGTGAAGATTTATTCTGGGCTCCAAAATCTAGAATTTCATGGCTAAAAAGGAGTGACAGTAATAACAAATATTTTCCATACCACAAACTTCAGAAGAAAGAACAAGGAATAAGATCTAGCATATCAAAGGTGCAGTTGGTGAGCCACCACCTAATAAGATGACACGGCTAGAGAGCCAACTAAGATCTTCTCAGAAAGATTTAAGTCTAAGGCATTATTACTATAAAGGACAACATCTATAGGACCACTCTGAAAAAAGAAATTCTTTAGGCTCTTAAACAAATGCCCCCCCCCCCCCCCCCCACCATAAGGGCTATGAGACCAGATGGTTTTCAAGCCATTTTCTTCCAATCCTTTTGGGTGTGCGGTGGTGAAATCTGGTGATGCCACATGATTAGATGACTCCTCCAACCACACCTTAACAAGTATCTATATAACCCAATCAATGTAGCTGGCCAAGTATCTTAGACTACTCCTCAAACCAGCAAAACAAAGCCCAAACGTGCCTCTGACACTCGAGTTATCGGAGTTAAGTAGGTAATTAATTAAAGCAATAAATGAAAATTTTTTAACCCTTATCTAGGAGGAATGTTACTGTTATATAGGCAAGTGATAGTTAACCGAGTGGAGACTGGTGTCCTACTTTGCATGTGATATTTGACACATCTGGTAGGTGGCAGCCTATATGATTTATCTTCAGTTCCTCTAGACAATGATTGTGATACATAACCTACCTTTTTTAGCATGCCTACACTGAAAACACTATAAAAAGCGTCTAATTACAATTTTTTTATTAATGGGATGTGGTTGTCTAGCAATTATTCCTTGGAGCGTCCATTATTTGATAGTATCTTAGAAAGAGGTTTTTGAGTTCTTGGCTAGAGCTCAACTCGAAAGGACCCGAGATTAATGTTACGGGGAATCATGATAACTTTTTTAGACAATTAAGATGGCTTATTGCCAACCTCCTATTAGTGTGTTTTAGTATATCCAATTTTTTTCTGTTTAATTGAGGTGCATAAAGGTTGGTATGACTGACACATGTATGGAAATGATCCCTATGACATACTATGACACCTAACAGGGAGATTGTAAGAGAGTGCCAGTGAGACTATGCTCGAAGAGCCAAGTAAAACCTTCACAACCTTATTGCCAAGCTAGAAAACTTCGAACTCACTTCTCACTTCCAACCAAGGTTTAAAGCATCATTCCGTCTTGTTGTCTTGGAAAGCTGATGAAATGAAACGTCCTGACCGAGATGAAACGAGAGGGAACGAGACAATGGAGAAAATAGTATTTGCTTTGATATGAATAAACCATATTTAATGCTTAATTGGGCTACAATTTATTTCTTGTATTTTTATGTATTATAGGACATATACACAATTGAAATACGCCTTTGAATCAATTTTAGTACTTAAATTTTGATTTTGGCACGAGAAGAGATTTTTCCTTATGTATCGTTTCGATACACTACCGAAACGAGATTTTGAACCATGCTTCCAACCCATTAGCCTATATAATATCATCATCATCTACGCCTTATCCCAAATGTTTGAAGTCAGCAACAAGAATCCTAAATCGCCATTCCACTCTGTTTAAAGCTATATCTTCTATCGAAGCATAAGTCTTCAAATCTTTTCTTACTACCCTTATCCATGTCATTTTCGGTTTTCCTCTCCCCCTTTTAAGGCCTTCAAATTGCACCAAAATGCTCCTTCTCACTAGTGCCATCGTTGGTCTTCGTTGCACATGTCCAAACCATCTCATTTTATCTCCTATTGGGCCTATTCCTAAGTTTCTTCAAATATGCTCATTTATGATTTTTGTCTTTCCTAGTTTTTCACTCATCCATCTCAACATCCTCATTTCTGCTACGCTCATTTTATAAGCATATTATTTCTTAATTGCCCAATATTCACTTGCATAAAGCATAGCTGGTCTCACAACTCCTTTTAGCTTGAATAGTACCCATCAATCACATGATAATCCAAAAGTGAGTCTCCACTTTAACCATCCAGCACTAATTCCATGGGTCACATCTAGGGGTGTCAACGGGTCGGTTCCGGTTCGGTTCCTAAGGTGACCAGAACCGGAACAAACGGTTCCGGTTCTTATCGGTTCGGGTACTTATCGGTTCCGGTTCTCAAAGTGATGGTACCAGAACCGGAACCGATTATGTAGTTTTAGTCGGTTCCGGTTCCGATTTCGGGTATAACGGGTCCAATCTTGGTAATATGAGAATTTTTACACTATATTTATATATTGGTTCCGGTTCTTATCGGTTCGGTTCCGGTTCTTATTGGTTTCGGTTCCATATTAGAGTACCGGAACCGTAACCATTAGTTTCCGGTTCGGTTCCGGTTCCGGTTCTTTTTAATCGGTTCCCAAAAATGTGGTACCGGAACCGGTGTTTTCGGTTCCGGTTAAATCGGGTAAAATTGACACCCCTAGTCACATCCTCACCAATCTCTCCATCCTTGTCAAAAATTAAACTTAAATAATGAAATTTGTCGCTTTGAGGTATTTCCTGTCCATCAATCATGACAAATAACTCATCTCTACTAGTATTATACTAAAGTTACAGTGCACGTTTCCAGTCTTGATCCTACTTATCTTAAAACCCTTAATTTCTGAAGTCTCCCTCAATAGTTCCAATTTTGCATTTACGCTCTCCTTAGTTTCATTGATCAACACTACATCTAGAAATAGCATACAAGATGGGACCGCCTTGAATATGTACAGTTAATCCATCCAAAACTAGTACAAAAAGGTACGGACTTTACACGGATCCCTAGCAAACCCACTTTAACTGGGAACTCGCTTGTCTCACCACCGACTTTCCTAATTTAGTTATTGCTCTAGCCTCTTGCATATATTTCTTTTATAATGTCAATATTATCGCTAGGGACTCTCTTTTTTCCCTAATACTCACTAGATTAACTCTCTAAGAACCCTATCATATGCTTTTTCTAAATCAATAAAAATCATGTATACACCGTTGAAGGGAACATTAAACTATCATAAGGAATCAAACAAGGAGACCATTTATCTACATACATATTTATCCTTCTCAAAAGCTATGTAACAAGGACACCAACTTTATAAGAATTTCATGTCGACACACGTCTCAATTACATGCCGACTTAAGATGCCCGGATACGAATAAGGATATGAACACTGGTATAGGAAATGGTGATATGAAAATTTAATTCCCATCCAATATGTCCAAACCATCTTATAGTTTTTAATCTTTTAAGCTAAGTATCCTTTTTTTTTATAAGTTGGAGTTGGTATTAAAAGGGCCAAAAACCCAAACGATAACCTAAAGGACTCTCAAGACGAGAGCCCCACAAACAAGACTAACTCCAATCAAACTAGGAAGGAACCTTCAAGAAGCTCTCCCCATCTAAAAACAAAAGCATCAAAATAAAACCCTCTAAAGTCCGGTGAGGTAAATGACCATAGGTACAAAAAAGCTTTGATCTTCAAGATAACTTTGGGAATGTCTTCCTCCTCTCCTTCGAAGATATGACTGCTCCTCTCCCTCCAAATGGCCCAAAACACTGGAAACGTGAGGATACGCCATAGGAATCTCGCTCTACCTCTGAACACTTCCATAGAGGTGCCATGGACTAACGACATCACAGGCTTTGGCACCACGAAGGCAACACGAATATGGATAAAAACACTTGCCAGATGGAGGATGAGAAGTTACAGTGTAGTAGCAAGTGATCCACAGTCTCGGCGCTAGATTTACACAGAGAGCACCTATTAGGAATCATGATCCCCTTGTTGTTCAGGTGATCCACCGTCAAGATCTTATCCAATATAGCTGTCCATACGAAGAAGGAAACTTTGGTCGGGATAAGAGCCCCCCAAACCAGAGATGCGGGAAAAGAGCTATGTCCCACTCTACTGAGGTGAGAGAAAACAGATCTAACCGACAACACTCCTTTGGGATCCCATCTCCAGACCCTCTGATCTGCCACTGTGGAGAGTTCAGGAGCATCCCCAATCCTGGATAGAATGTTCCCCAAAATGTCCACCTCCCAATCATTCAGGTTTCGTCTAAAGCCGAGTTTCCACGAAGACGAGGTTTGTGAAGGAGGCTTCACAAACCTCAGCATACTCCTGAATCATCGCCCCTTGGAGATCCGAGATGCCAAATAGAAACGGGAAGGATTCCTTGAGAGCTTCCTCGCCACACCAACGGTCTTTCCAAAATCGGATCCTATCCCCCTTCCCAACTTTGTATAGGATGCCTTCTCTAAAACAATCTAACACCTTCATGATACCCTACCATGGGCTACTTTCGAAGGACTACCCGTTTCCATATCCAATACGTCACCATATTTCCCTACTACAACAATCCTCCATAGACTCTCCACCTCCTCTCCAAATCGCTAGAGCCACTTTCCCAAGAGAGCAAAATTCATATCTCTTATAGAACGAAACCCCAACCCTCCTTCCTGCTTAGGCCTGCAGATCTTGGCCCACTCCACTAAGTGAAACTTGTGAGAGTCCTTCCCACACCACAAGAAATCTCTCATAATCTTCTCCAGGTCCTTAGCCACACTAGCCGGGATAGAGAACAAAGAGAGGTAGTAAATGGGCATGCTCGAAAGAGTACTCTTAATGAATGAGGGTAACCTTACCGCCTTTCGAGAGATATCTCTTCTTGCACCCCGCCAATCTCTTGCTAACTCTCTCCACCATAGGTTCCCAGATGGATGTAGTCAAGTACTTTGCTCCCACCAAGATAGGGCGTGAGCAGTCTTCCAGCCTTGCACCCCAGACTTCTCGCGAGATCCCTTAAATCCAACACTTCTCCCACCCCAAACACCTCACTCTTAGTAAGGTTAATACGTAAACCCGAAACCACTTCAAAGCATCTCAGAATGCATCGGATGTACCTCATCTGACACTAAGAAGCTTGATCAAAGATAATTGTAGTTACTCGCCTTGAACCCTTCCAACATGCCGCCCTCCACTGCTTTGCTGATCATTCTTCCTAGGACTTCGACTACCACGATGAATAGAAACGGGGATAAAGGATCACCTTGTCGCAATCCCCTCGAACTGCCAAAGAAGCCCGCAAGGGAGCCATTTATCAAAACTGAGAAAGAAGCAAAAGAAATGCACACCCGAATCCACTTCCTCCACCTCCATCCAAACCCCATTGGTATTTGCTCAAAAGTGCTTATTTTAAGCAATTATCATTTTAGCATTATCACACTCTCCTACGTAAAACTGTCATTTTTATCAATTTTTCTACGTAAGAATTTCTCTCATTGCATAGAACACACTTTTCTGCACAAAATGGTATATTCGCATGCACTCATACGCGTTTATTTGACCTACATGCGAAGCAGTTTTGTATAATTCTCATTACGCGATTTTTTTATCGTAGGAGCACTAGTCGGACTATTTTGATGGAATGCGGTCCCACAATCAACTTCCAGCATAGAAAGCCAGTGGACTTAGACAAGAAGATATAAGCCTAAAACAGGAAGAGCCAGAAAGTCGGAAAAGCTAGAGAGAAGATCGAGAGAAAATGAGAGCCAAGCACCCCGAGAAGAGATTAAGGAGAATAAAGCTCAATCAAAAGACACAAGATGAAGACTTGACCCGTTGGTAAAGCTCGCAGAAGACCAAGTCAAAAACCAAGTGCTAGCATTTTCTCTTTAATTTTGAAATATTTTCTCTCCTCTCTCTAGATCCTCATTCTCTCTCTACCCTGAAATTTCAAACCACCCTATCCTCTCCTTTCACAATCTCTCCCTCCACAATCACTCAATCCTACGGCCTACCTTGGCCAACCTCCACCGCCCAATGATCCATTCAATCATCACCACCCATATCTCACTAACATCTCCTCCATCTAATCACACCATCAACCCTCCGATCGCTAGACAATCTACCCATCTTGATCTTTGATCTCCACTTTTGAACCCCGATCATCATCATCTCTCATTCCCCCCTCATCCCATGGCCAACACGGTTGTGATCCAATGAGTGGACCAAAAGAAGCATGGGCGCGTGGGCCCACATGATATGTGTAAAACGATTTTACAAAGAAGACAATGAATTTAAAATGTTTATAAATAGCCTTTGAAAATCCAAAAGATATTCTTTCCAAACAAAATTTCAAACAAAAAAGAACATTTTTAGAAAGAAAAATGATTATTGCCAAGATTGCCAAGATTTGGGCATAAGAGTGGATAATTTTTATGGATAGTAAGTGAAAATATGGCTAATGTGGCAGCACCTATTGGCATGAAAGTGGGACCCACATGAAGCTAACGGTTTCTACTTTGATTGGGAGACCTTTTTCCCACACTTTCTATTCTCTCATGCAAAACAAAACCCTAGCCGTTCCCTCTCATATATAGGATCCCTTCCGTCTCGTTGAGGGCCTCTCTCAAAAAAAAACTAGCCGTCACCAACTCTCCATCACTTAATCCCCCACCGTCTCTTTCTCCTTCTCCTCCTTCATCTTCTTCTTCCTTTCATCACTGCCCCCACCACGATTTCCCTCCACCGCTGCAATGTGTTGCAACACCGCTGCCTAAAACCTCCACCTCCATCAAGCAACACCAGCCAGCAACCCCCTAAAGCCGTCCTCATCTTCTTCTTTTTCAGAAAAAAAAGAGAACAAAAAAAAATAAGAAAAAAAGAGAAGAAAAAAAAGGAAGAAGAAGAAGAAGAGGAGAAGGGAAGGAGGTTCGCCCTTCTCTTCCCTAGTCGCCCAGCCTCCTCCTCTTCTCCTTGTGTTGCAGGTTGGCGCCACCACCCGATGTGCGCCTGCACTTCTGCTACCATCGTGTGCGCTCTTTGCACAATTACCTTGCCGTTCACACTCCTCCGCACCGCCCAGCCCAACCACCACTTGCAATGTTGAAGAGGACGCCTCCACCATCATCTAAGAGCATTACCACCCCCCTCTTTGCTGCCTTTGCAGCCTGAAACTCACTCCACCAGTGCTCCTCTTTCAACCGGCTCAACCCTAAACCTGTTGGTGCTGTGCACTCCCTCACGGCCTGCATGTGGGCGAACTTGTAAGCAAGCAAGTAGCAAGTCTTCCACTTGCTGCCCTCTTCTCGGTCCCAACCACTGCTGGTTCCCCAACCAGTCCGTCTTTCCCTACGGCTCAGATCTACAACAAAGTGCTGTGCGCCTCACCATTTCTCTCCATCTCAGTCCTCACAGCCCGAAGCACCTCCGTGGTAATCACCTATCATCTCAACCATCGGTTAGCACCTCATTCTCCACCACGTGATCGTCTCCTCTTCAACACGCAGTGGCTCGGTAAGTCCTAAGGTGAGTTTATCTCTTCACCACTTTCTCTCGCTAGGAATTCCACATCTTTTTCGCTCTTTCTCTGTAGAAATTTCTCTCACTAGTTTTACTTCTCTCTCTAGATTTGACTTTCTCTCTCTTGTTTTATTTAAGTTATTGCTTTCTAGTCTTAATTTTAGTTTAATTTTGATAATGAAAGATTGTAATGGATATTATCATTAATGAAGTATTTTCACTACGAGAGTTGATTTTTATTTGAGCTATGCTTTGATCAAGATGTTGTTTATGTGATGTCATCATAGTTAGTAATTTTGTTCTCACAAGAAAAATCAGGTTTTGAACTCGTGATCACCATTCTTGCCCCTACATTTATTTCGCAGCAATTTCTGTGGAAAAATCGTCATTTCGTGCTCTTATTGCATTAACGTGATTAATCCCGAGTGCGGATCGACATCCGACACGAAGTCCTATACGAATCTAATATTTTACAGGATAAAAAGTCTCGGATCCAATTAAAAATATTGTTGAGATTAGGGTTTCCGCCCAACGACCGGAAAAACCTTAGTTTCACCCATCCTATCCATCGTACAGTCCAAGAACTTCCATAATACATTGTTGTAAGCCTTCTCCATGTCTACTTTACAAACAACGCCTCCCCTCCCTTCTCGAGATCTGGAATCTATGCATTTGTTGGCAATCAGCACTCCGTCTAAGATTTGCTTGCGTTTCACAAAGGCTCCTTGTGATAAGGAAATAATCGTCTCCATCACCTCCCTCATCCTAGTTGCGGTCTTCGAGATGATCTTGTAAGTACACCCCACAAGGATGATAGGGCAAAAGTCCGACAAACACTCTGCACCCTCCTTCTTAGGAATAATAGCAATGAATGTGCCTCAAACTCCTTGATCACTCCCATGAAATCTGCTCCACTGATGTTCCAACATCTTTTGAAGAAGGCCAAGGAGAAGCTGTCAGGCCCGGTGCTCAATCACCACCTAGGTCTCCAATAGCCTCAAGATCTCATCTTCCTCAAAATGTCGCTTCAACCACTCCTTCTGCTCCAGATTGATTCTGTAGAACTGAAGGCCATCCACCTTGGGTCTATAGGACACATTTCAAAATAAAGACTAGAATAATATTAAACAACAGTATCCCTAATCTTGTCCTCCTCTGTGATCACTGACCCTCAACCCGAAGGCTAGAGATGTAATTAGTCCTCCTCCTTGCATTCGCAATCCGATGGAAGTACTTAGAGTTCCTGTCTCCTTCCTTCAACCATCTCACTCTAGCCTTCTGCTTCCAGCAAATTTCTTCTAAACAAGCCCACTTGAGAAAGTCTTTCTTAGCTTCCACCATCTTGTTCCCTTCTTCTTCTGTAATCCCATCACCCCCCGGTCTCTTCCTTACTGTCAATGGACGCTATTTCCTCCAATAGCCCCTTCATTTTCTCATCCCCATGCCCAAATACCTCCTTATCCCACACCTTAAGCTTTCCTTTCAAAGCCTTCAGCTTTAGCCTAAAGACATACCCTGCCTTCCCCTAAAAATGAAAAGACTCCCACCATTCCGCTATTAGAGCATGAAACTGCAGCTCCTCCAACCACATGTTTTCGAACTTGAAAGGGGTTGGTCTTCTCTAAGAGCTCCCACACCTGAGCATCACCGGGTTGTGGTCTGAGGCCGGTTTAGGATGCACTTCCTGAATAACATCAGAGCACATATCTTCCCAGTCGTCAGAAATGAGAAACCTATCAAGTCTAGACATCGAAGGCCTAGCTTGATTATTGATCTAAGTGAAGTTGGCAGCAATGAAGGGGAGATCAATGAGACAGTGCCTGTCAACTAAGACAACAAAATCTCTCATGCTATTCGTCAACTTGCTCTCTTCTTTTTTCTCGCTTAAGAACCGATTGACATTAAAGTCTCCACCCACACACCAAGGGAGCAGCCACCTCCCACGGACATTGTCCAACTCCTTCCAAAAATCACATCTCCTGTTAGGATCGGTGGGACCATACACCCCCATAAGCACCCACGGCTTCTGGTCGTCAACATCCTTGCAAAGGGTAGAAACAGAATAATCTCCAATATAAGAATCCTCAACCACAATTTTTGCCGAGTTTCAAATAACCAAAATACCCCCCGCTGAAACCCTGGCTGGCAAAGCTTCCCACCCACAATCTCTACCCCCCAACAAGTTTTATAATACCCTATCGGACAGAAACTCCCTCTTCGTCTCTTGGAGCACCACCATGTCCGCCTCCATTTCTCAAATAAACTTCTACACACCGATCTTCTTCCCCTAGACCCAAGGCCCCTAACGTTCCAAGACAAAAGATTAATCTTGATCATGATGTTGGTAATTCCCCTTCCCCTTCCTCTTGCTTCCCCTTCCACCTACCGACTCCACCTGGCTACGAGCATCCGCTAGGCTGTGGATTTCCCTAGCTAAGGTGGTCCTTCTTCTCCCTAGACTTTCCTTAGGAGGAGGGCCATAAACCACCATTCTCCTCTCCTCCCCTTTTGATGTGAACCCATCGTCTTCCTGCATCTCTTCTGACTTCCTCACTGAAATAATCTGTGTATCCCTATACTACTGGATACCTAGAAGGGGGGGAGGGATTGAATAGGTATTAAAAATTTAATTAATTACTAACAACCTATTTCAGATTACTGGTCTGGATAGGTTTAAATCACGTGCATTCGTTATTGATTATAACTAGGTGCGGAAATATAAAAGATCAACAACCATAATATATGAGATTTTTATGTGAAAACTTTAGCAAAGGAAAACCACGGGACCACGTCCAAACGGTAAAGTATCACTAACTGAAAAGTTATGAGTACACAAAGGTTATCCACGCAGCACCATTTACTTACAGCATACAACATTCGCTAAGGCCAACTGCTGATGCATCCACGTCCTTTGTCTCCACGCTATTCAGTTTGGTACGCCCCAAACCTACCGTCAATCGGTACACCCCAATCTTAATTTACACTCACCGGTCCAGCCCCGATGGTGAAGGATTCAGTACACCCTGAACACTAACGTCGCTCAAATGGTGTTGAGTCACACGTGGTACACTCCGGCTTACTAGGTTGGTTTTCTAATTAGTAACCTAGGCAGAGGTAAAGATCAAGCCAGGGGCTATAATCAAGAGGAAGAGAAGATCTCTAAGGCAAGGGAATTTCTAGCAGGGTTTTTGCTCTTCGGTGGGACAACTCTAATGGGCTCTTGATAGCTCTATCTCTATGTGTTTTCTGTGTTGGTGTCTCTCTCCAGTGTCTTCTAAAGCCTAAGGGAGGCTCAATTTATAGAAGAGTTGTTGCCCTAAATCGGACTAGGAGAAGGGAGTTGTTAAATTTCTGAAATTTCTGAAAATAGAAACTTACTAAGTTCTGTCCAATGATTGGGGAACTTGTCCAATCGATTGGACTTCTCTGGGTTTTTTTTCTTCGTGAGTCCAATTGATTGTACCAAGGTCCAATTGATTGGACTTTTTCTCAAGGGTTTTTTATCCTTCGTGAGTCCAATCGATTGGACTGTTTCAGGAAGAAATGTCCCTTCTATCCAATCGATTGTACCAAGGTCCAATCGATTGGACAAACACTTGGTTCAGTTATAAAGATCCAAGAAAAAAGTCTAAACACAAGGTAAGTCCTCTGACATAGTTTTAGCCTAGATATTAAGTCTGTAAGCCTTCTAAGGACACTGGGTCAATTTACCTTCCTATCGAGTGTATATGATCGATATCTGACCAATCCTAGTTCCTCAGATGACTCATTCGTCGATCTTCTGATTCTTCAATCTTCGTCTTCATGTCTTCAGGCAGTCAAGAGTGATGCGTACCACTACATTTTTCAAGGCCTCATTGTACTCGTAGGACAAGTTACAATGTGTTTTGTGTCCAAGGGAATTATGCCAACTAGAATATGAAAATATTCCTTACACTAACCATCTCTCCTCTTATGGTTCTGTCGTTTCCCACAAGGACCTCATTATCCCTGGGTTGCTTAGCCAGATGATTGAGCTCAATTACTCTAAACAAATCGAACACCTCATCTTCGTGTCCTCCAATGGACAAACACAGGAATTTACTAAAGCCCATTATCTTACTCAGCACCCACTCCGAGGGCTTTCTCCAACCCTCTATGTCCTCACTTCCTACTCCATCCATTCTCGACCTTGCACTAATAACGCATGAGGGAGCCGGAACTTCCTCATCCCAGAGAATCCTATCCCAATCTCCCACTGCCCAGCTTTGCCGTCCGCCCAGTTAATCCTTCTTGAACTATCCGCTATCCTTCTGGTGAACTGCCTATGTGTCTCCGGCAATGTTCGATTGGGGCTACAAACAAGGGGAGCCACGACCAAGCCTAGCTCCTTCTCAACTCTAGCACTATTGGAGACTTCGCAGACTTTTTGTAAGCCTTCTAGATTAAGGTTTAAGGAACTCTTAATTGCTTACTAGATTGGTTCCCTAGGCTAGTTGAAGCCAGACCTCCATAAACCTTCGCAAATTAATTTTGCTAGGCTTGCACTACAACATTGTAGCGCGATCCTAACTTTTTGTGTAAGCCTCCGGGCTGATTTTAATTGATTTGCATGACCAGCTAATTTATTATAATTGTTGATATTCTCAGTAATGTTATTTAATCTCAGCTTCATTAGTTAGGGTCATATCATTAGTCCTGCATCAATTGCTCTACATTAACTCAATTAATAAATCTTCATAAGTCGTATGTTACCTTCTCAGAGAACCTCCCATATAAACTTAAAATACTTCGCAAAGAACCTACATATCACCCATAGGGCCCAAACTGATAATAAACTAGAACCCCTTTGATTAAAGGCAAAGCCACTAATAGACCTATGAAGCTACGTTTTAGAGAGACGAATACAAGCTCAATGGACAGGAAGGTAAATTTTTGTCCAAAGCAAGTAGGGAGACCTTAATAAAATTTGTCTCCTCGCCCATCCCTTAGTACAACATTAAAGTTATTAATGATATTGATAAGATCTAGAAAAATTTCTTTGGTCCCACAGTAAAAAAGAATATACAATGGCTCTAGAGCCTAGCGAAAAATTTGTAAACCAAAAATGGAAGAAGGTTGGGCATCAAATCTGCAGTACATATCAATGTAGCTTGCATGGAAAAACTAGGAAGGAAAACTCCCATAACAAAAGACAACCATTGGGTCAATATTATAAGAATGAAGTTCCTTTTGAACAATTTCTTTCAAGCTACACCTAGAACCTATACTTTGTGGGCCTAGCAACGCTTTCTCAAACATCATATCTGTTCATGAAGGGTCTGAGATGGAACCTAGGGGATGGGTCTAACATTCTCTTTTGGCTTGATAACTAGGCCACTCCAATACCCCTTATTTCTTTCATTCCCCTGAATTTAAGAGGAAATCTAATCCTTCCTTAACCAACTGGTCAATGAAGTTATCTACGCTCATATTCAGTGCTGGGACGAATTCAAATTGCTTATCGTGAAAGATCTCTATGCTGATATCCAAGCCCGACAATCCCATGCTACCCCAGCGGCCATCTCCATCTGGTGTGGTCAAATGAAGTTAGGAAGCTTTTCCATCAAGCAAGTCACGTGGCTAAACAGACATCTTTGTAAAGATATAGAAAATAGAAAATCATGGATATTGAAACTTAAATGCCCACCAAAAATAAATTTGTTCCCATGGATGTCAGTTAGAAATTGTCTTCCAACTAGCTCCCTTTTACTAAGTTGAGAAATGAAAATTAGTCGATACTGTGAGTTTTGTGGGGGTGATCCGGAAGATGAAGACCATATCTTTTTGTAGATTGTCTTTTAGCTAACCATGTTTGGCAACTGAGCTCATCATGGGCGTTTGTCAGTCGAATCCTTAAAAAGGGGAGCACCATCACAGAGTGGTTGTCTAAAACCAAAAACAAATGTGGTCTGTCACCAGCACTCCATCAAAAAATCACTAATATCGTTTCGCAGTTATAGTTAGAAACATGAAAGTTTCCAAGGAAAAGAAGTCTCAAATGTGCATTACCTCAATGAAAATATCAATTCTAATTCATGCTATTCAATGTCAAGAAGTGAAAAGAAGTCTTGCTTCATCTGAATGGAGCTAAATTTGAATGGATCGGTCAAATCTCACTGACAGCAAACATGATTGGATTCTCTCATTAGAAATGGAATGGGCAGAGCTGTGGCTGTGTTGCAGGTCCAGAAGGAAGAGCAACAATCATGCTTGCCGAGTGCTGGGCCCTTTGTGAAGGAGATCGTTTAGCACTATACGATATTGGAGCAATTACAGATAGAAGGTGGCTCAAAGCTAATAATAGACTGTATTTCCAGTAGAGCTGAACCTCATGAAGGATTAAAAGGATGATTCATGATATTCAGACCATCCTCCAAAATAAATTCATGTCCTTAATGTGAAATCACAAACTTAGAGAGGCAAACGTCGTGGTAGATTTCCCTCACCAGATTGGACCACAATCTAGAAAAGGTAACTACATGGAGGGTTACAATCTGCATCAAGACTTTCTTCCTATTGTAATTGAGGATTTCTTGAGGCGTGCTGGGCCCAGAGTCTGTAATCCTTTTGTTTCCTCTGCTTACAATTCTCAGTTTCCCGAACTCCCAGACACATCAAAGAGACACTAACAACAAGATCACAACCCATGAATGAAAACAAAGCAAGCATTCAGACAAATAAACATTATCCCACACCAAAAAAGAAAGGGAACCCAATTAGAACTCGAACTATAGAGTTGTGAAAAACACCAGAAATCCGAAAGAATCGAAATGGCTACTTCAGATTATACACCAAAACAGCATGACAGAAAGAAGAAAAAAAATACTCTCTATCTCTAAGGATTCTACCCAAGAAGAAAAATTTCGAGATGGTACCTGAAATAAGAGAAAACGAAGATTTGAACCCTCTGAAGCTCGAAATCGGATGAAAATCGGATGCTCCACGGTGCTCGTAACGGAGAAAAATGGTCTTCGAGATTTTGGAGAAATTCTTTGGACCGCGGGATTAATTTGTTAGTTCTGAATTCCATCTAAGCGTCCAAAGAAGTGACCGGTAAGAAAATTGCACCCTGCCTTGCCGTACACCAAAAAGGTCAGGTACCGTGTTGTTGTCCGCCCCGGGAGAACGGTCCCCTTATGTCCAAGCTATTCGATGGGATTCGCACCACAAATTCGAGGACCATCCAACGATTTATACCTTAGGTAGTACGTTCCAGTGAGAAGATATTCTCGATCTGTTATCTAAAAGGAAGTGGTATCATATTCATTTTCCCGCCTTTTTATGAACGAGAGTTCCAGGCCAGCTACACGGGGACTCTTATTTTTACTCAAAAATTCTAAAACAAAAATAAAATTTTATATATCTATATAACAAAACAGGGAAGTTGTCTCCCCACTTATGCCCCCTCTTATCTATTTAGACAAAGAAGGGCTGAGATCTTATCCCCCAAATAGATGGTGGATCTCAGCCATTCACACCCAATTTTGACAAACGCTTTGTTGGAGAGTGCCGTGGGCACTGGCCACCCACTATCTATATAACAAGTGATGACTGTGATTTTCTAATACCCCTCTTATCTTATATGGCTTCAGTAATGAGTGGCTGAGATTAACTCTCACACGATTTTGACAAACACTTCGTTGAAAAGTGCCGCGGGCAGGGGCCACCCACGCATATAACAAGACAACTCAGTTGTATTCTCTTATCTTATCCATCCATCTAATGTGGACGGTTAGATAAAGATTGGTTGAGATCAAATCCATCGATCTAATGTGGACGATTAGATTTCAGCCACTCAATCCGCCTCATTTGACCTCAATTTATTCAAAATTTGAATTTCAACACCATTATTTTTTGTTATTTCTGTTAATTTCCCATTTACCCCTCTATGCGTTACAATCCGTTATAACAGCCGTTATAATGGAAAAAATGGTAACGCCTCAGTCCGTTATACCGTTTGAGTGCCGAAGGCACCCAATTTTTGCAAACGCTTTTGTCGGAGATCGAGTGCCGTGGGCACGGGCCATTTACTAATCGAGTGTCGTGGACAGTTGTCTCCCCCTCTTATCCGGCTTCATAAAGGATGGCCGAGATCTTATCACACCAAATGTACAGTGGATCTCGGCCACTCACACCCAATTTTGACAAACGCTTCGTCGATGACTGTTGTGGGCACAAGTCACCTACTATTTACCTACATACAAGGAATGAAATGGGTTGGATTTACATATAGCCCAAGGGTCAGGCTCAGGAGCCCCACTTTTTATGCCTCGAGAGGGGTGTTATCGTTAAAACAGATTGAAACAGCCAGGGGCAAAAATGAAAACAATGGATTTTAACGGATTTTAATAATTTTAATGGAAAAAAGTGGTGTTGAAATTCAAATTTTAAATTTTAAAATTTTAAAATTAAAAATTAAAAATTAAAAAAAAAATAGAATTTAACTGAAATTTAATGGTTTTCTCGTACCCCTCTTATCTTATATGGCTTCAATAATGAGTGGCTGAGATCCACTATGCTTCATATCGATGACTGAGATTAACTCCCACCCCAATTTTGACAAACACTTTGTTGGAAAGTGCCACCCATGCATATATCAAGACAACTCAATTGTATTCTCTTATCTTATCCATCCATCTAATGTGGACGGTTAGATAAAGAGTGGTTGAGATCAAATCCATCGATCTAATGTGGACGGTTAGATTTTAGCCACTCAATCCGCCTCATTTGACCTCAATTTATTCAAAATTTAAATTTCAATACGGTTATTTTTTGTTATTTATGTTTTTTTTCCATTTCTCCCTCTGTGCGTTACAATCCGTTATAACAGCCGTTATAATGGAAAAAACGGTAACACCCCAGTCTGTTAAACCGTTTAAGTGCCGAAGGCACCCAATTTTTGCAAACGCTTTTGTTAGAGAGTGCCGTGGGCATGGGCCATTTACTATTCTATATAACAAAACACATTGGTTGTCTCCCTACTTATACCTCCTCCTATAGCATCAACAAAGAAGGGTCGAGATCTAATCCTCCCCCAAATGGACGGTGGATCTCCGCCACTCACTTGATTTTGGCAAAATCTTTGTTGAGGAATGCCGATGGCACGGGGCACCCACTAGTCTATATGACAAAACAAGGAAGTTGTCTCCCCCTCTTATACCCCCTCTTATCTATTTAGACAAAGAAGGGCTAAGATCTTATCCCCCAAATAGATGGTGGATCTCAGCCATTCACACCCAATTTTGGCAAACGCTTTGTTGGAAAGTGCCGTGGGCACTAGCCACCCACTATCTATATAACAAGTGACAGTGGTTGTCTTATACCCCTCTTATCTTATATGGCTTCAATAATGAGTGGCTGAGATCCACTATGCTTCATATCGATGGCTGAGATTAACTCCCACCCGATTTTGACAAACACTTTGTCGGAAAGTATCACTGGCACGAGCCACCCACGCATATAACAAGACAACTCAGTTGTATTCTCTTATCTTATCCATCCATCTAATGTGGATGGTTAGATAAAGAGTGGTTGAGATCAAATCCATCGATCTAATGCGGATGGTTAGATTTCAGCCACTCAATCCACCTCATTTGACCTCAATTTATTCAAAATTTGAATTTCAACACCGTTAATTTTTGTTATTTCTGTTATTTTACTATTTCTCCCTCTGTACGTTACAATCCGTTATAACAGCCGTTGTAATTGAAAAAACGGTAACGCCCCAGTCCGTTATACCGTTTGAGTGCCAAAGGCACCCAATTTTTACAAACGCTTTTGTCGGAGAGTGCCGTGGGCATGTGCCATTTACTATTCAATATAACAAAACACATTGGTTGTCTCCCTACTTATACCTCCTCTAATCCTCCCCCAAATGGACGGTGGATCTCCGCCACTCACCTGATTTTGGCGAATTCTTTGTCGAGGAGTGCCGATGGCATGGGGACCCACTAGTCTATATAACAAAACAGGGAAGTTGTCTCCCCACTTATACCCCCTCTTATATGTTTCAACAAAGAAAGGCCAAGATCTTATCTCCAAAATAAATAGTGGATCTCAGCCACTTACACCCGATTTTGACACACGCTTTGTTGGAGAGTGCCATGGGCATGGGCCACCCACTATCTGTATAACAAGTGAAAGTCTTACACCCCCTCTTACCATATATAGCTTCAATAATGAGTGGTTGAGATCCACTATACTTCATATCAATGGTTGAGATTAACTCACACCCGATTTTGACAAACACTTTGTCGGAAAGTGCAACAGGCACGGGCCACCCACACATATGACAAAATAACTCAGTTGTATTCTCTTATCTTATCCCACTTCATAAGATAAAGAGTGGTTGAGATCAAATACATCCATCTAATGTGGACGGTTAGAATTCAGCCACTCAATCCCCCTTATTTATTCATTCACTCCCAATCATTTGACCTCAATTTATTAAAAATTTAAAATTCATTTAACAGTTATTTTTTGTTATTTTCACATTTTTTCCATTTTTCCCTCTGTGCATTACAATCCGTTAGTTATAATGGAAAAAAGGTAACGCCCCAATCCGTTATGCCGTTTGAGTGCCGAAGGCACCCAATTTTTACAAACGCTTTTGTCGGAGAGTGCGGTGGGCACAGGCCATTTACTATCTATATAACAAATCAGGACGGTTGTCTCCCCCTCTTATCCGGCCTCATAAAGGATGGCCGAGATCTTATCACACCAAATGGACGGTGGATCTCAGCCACTCACCCAATTTTGACAAACGCTTTGTCGATGAGTGCCATGGGCACGGGTCACCTACTATTTACCTACATATAAGGAATGAAATCGGTTGGATTTACATATAGCCCAAGGGTCAGGCTCAGGAGCCCCACTTTTTTATGCCTCGAGAGAGGTGTTACCGTTAAAACGGATTGAAACGGCCAGGGTTGAAAATGGAAAAAATGGATTTTAATGATTTTAACAGAAAAAAGTGATGCTGAAATTCAAATTTAAAATTTGAAAATTTAAAAAAATAGAATTTAATGGAAATTTAATGGTTTGCTTATACCCCTCTTATCTTATATGGCTTCAATAATGAGTGGCTAAGATCCACTATGCTTCATATCGATGGTTGAGATTAACTCCCACCCGATTTTGACAAACACTTCGTCGAAAGTGCCGCAGGCACAGGCCACCCACGCATATATCAAGACAACTCAGTTGTATTCTCTTATCTTATCCATCCATCTAATGTGGACGGTTAGATAAAGAGTGGTTGAGATCAACTCCATCGATCTAATGTAGACAGTTAGATTTCAGCCACTCAATCCGCCTCATTCGACCTAAATTTATTCAAAATTTAAATTTCAACACTGTTATTTTTTGTTATTTCTGTTATTTTCCTATTTCTCCCTCTATGCGTTACAATCCGTTATAATGGAAAAAATGGTGACGCCCCAGTCCGTTGTACCGTTTGAGTGTCGAAGGCTCCCAATTTTTGCAAACGCTTTTGTCGGAGAGTGCCGTGGGCATGGGCCATTTACTATTCTATATAACAAAACACATTGGTTGTCTCCCTACTTATACCTCCTCTTATAAGCATCAACAAGGAAGGGCCGAGATCTAATCCTCCCCCAAATGGACGGTGGAACTCGCCACTCACCTGATTTTGGTAAATTCTTTGTCGAGGAGTGCTGATGGCATGGGGCACCCACTAGTGGAAAGGAACGGAAATAACTGTGCTAAAATTAAAATTTTGATTTTCAAATATTCACTAAAATTTATAACATAAAATAACTGAAAAATAACAGAAATAACGAATGCTTTTAACAATTTTTTTTTCAACAAATAACGGTTGTTATTTTCGTTATAATGGAAAAATAACAGAAAACAGTATATAACGTAATGAGGGAGGTCCAAACACGTTATAACAGCATCTATTCATAGCGCACATCAAATCTCTTTACTTTTAGGCCCATGAACCCTATTTATGTTCGGCACATATTTGGTGGACGTACACCAAATCCAAGTCTGTACAGTGAAGTTTTAGATTTCCCAAAAAAATCGTAGCATGAGGCGAATAAATGAGTGGGAGTGAGTGGTTGAGATCCGACCGTCCAACATTAGATGGATGGATTCGATCTTAACCACTCTTTATCTTATGAAGCCGGATAAGATAAGGGATAAGACAACTTCCCTGTTCTGTTAAGGGTGGTTTGTGCCCACGGCACTATCTGACAAACCGTTTACCAAAATCGGGTATGAGTGGCCGAGATCCACCATCCATTTGGAGGATAAGATGTCAGCCACTCATTGTTGAAACTGGATAAGATAAGATAAGAGATAAGACAATTTTCCTGTTTTGTTATATAGACTAGTGGGTGCCCCGTGCCATCGACACTCCTCGACAAAGAATTTGCCAAAATCAGGTGAGTGGCGGAGTTCCACCGTCCATTTGGGGAGGATTAGATCTCGGCCCTTCTTTGTTGATGCTTATAAGAGGAGGTATAAGTAGGGAGACAACCAATGTGTTTTGTTATATAGAATAGTAAATGGCCCATGCTCACGGCACTCTCCGACAAAAGCGTTCGCAAAAATTGGGTGCCTTCGGCACTCAAACAATATAACGGACTGGAGCGTTACTATTTTTTCCATTATTACGGCTGTTATAACGGATTGTAACGCACAGAGGGAGAAATGGGAAAATAACAGAAATAATAAAAAATAATGGTGTTGAAATTTAAATTTTGAATAAATTGAGGTCAAATGAGGTGAATTGAGTGGCTGAAATCTAACCGTCCACATTAGATCGATGGATTTGATCTCAACCACTCTTTCTCTAACAGTCCACATTAGATGGATGGATAAGATAAGAGAATACAACTGAGTTGTCTTGATATATGCGTGGGTGGTCCGTGCTCGCAGCACTTTCCGACAAAGTGTTTGTCAAAATCGGGCGGGAGTTAATCTCAGCCATCGATATGAAGCATAGTGGATCTCAGCCACTCATTATTGAAGCCATATAAGATAAGAGGGGTATAAGACAACTATTAAATTATATATTTTTTATAATTTTCAATTTTCAAATTTTGAATTTTGAATTTTGAATTTTGAATTTTGAATTTTGAATTTTGAATTTTGAATTTTGAATTTCAGCACCACTTTTTTCCGTTAAAATCCATTTTTTCTATTTTTGCCCCTGGCCATTTCAATCCGTTTTAACGGTAACACCCCTCTCGAGGCATAAAAAGTGGGGCTCCTGAGCCTGACCCTTGGGCTATATGTAAATCCAACCTATTTCATTCCTTATATGTAGGTAAATAGTAGGTGACCCATGCCCACGGCACTCATCGACAAAGTGTTTGTCAAAATTGGGTATGAGTAGCTGAGATCCACCATCCATTTGGTGTGATAAGATCTCAGCCATCCTTTATGAAGCCAGATAAGAGGGGTGACAACCATCCTGTTTTGTTATACTAGTGGGTGCTCCGTGCCATCGGCACTCCTCGACAAAGATTTTGCCAAAATCAGGTGAGTGGCTGAGATCCACCGTCCATTTGGGGGAGGATTAGATCTTGGCCCTTCTTTGTTGATGCCTATAAGAGGAGGTATACGTGGGGAGACAACCACTGTGTTTTGTTGTATAGAATAGTAAATGGCCCGTGCCCACGGCACTCTCTGACAAAAGTGTTTGCAAAAATTGGGTACCTTCGGCACTCAAATGGTATAACGGACTGGGGCGTTACCATTTTTCCATTATAATGGCTGTCATAATGGATTGTAACGCACAGAGGGAGAACTGGGAAAATAACATAAATAATAAAAAATAACGGTGTTGAAATTCAAATTTTGAATAAAGTGAGGTCAAATGAGGTGGATTGAGTGGCCGAAATCTAACCGTCCACATTAGATCAATGGATTTGATCTCAACCACTCTTTATATAACCTGTCCACATTAGATGGATGGATGGATGGCTAAGATAAGAGAATACAACTGAGTTGTCTTGTTATATGCGTGGGTGGCCCATGCCCACGGCACTTTCCGACAAAGTGTTTGTCAATTATTAGGTGGGAGTTAATCTCAGCCATCGATGTGAAGCGTAGTGGATCTCAGCCACTCATTATTGAAGCCATATAAGATAAGAGGGGGTATAAGAAAACCGCAGTCACTTGCTATATTGATAGTGGGTGGCCCGTGCCCTCAGCACTCCCCGTCAAAGCATTTTCCAAAATCAAGTGTGAGTGGCTGAGATCCACCGTCCATTTAGGGGTAAGATCTCGGCCCTTCTTTGTTGAAACAGATAAGAGGGGGTATAAGTGGGGAGACAACTTCCCTGTTTTGTTATATAGATAGATATGCGTGGGTGGCTCGTGCCCGTGGCACTTTCTGACAAAGTGTTTGTCAAAATTGGTTGGGAGTTAATCTCAGCCATCGATATGAAGCATAGTGGATCTCAGCCACTCATTATTGAAGCCATATAAGATAAGAGGGGTATAAGAAAACCATTAAATTTCTGTTAAATTCTATTTTTTTTTAATTTTCAATTTTCAATTTTTAAATTTTAAATTTAAGCACCACTTTTTTCCGTTAAAATCTATTTTTTCAATTTTTACCCCTGGCCGTTTCAATCCGTTTTAACGGTAACACCCCTCCCGAGGCATAAAAAGTGGGGCTCCTAAGCCAGACCCTTGGACTATATGTAAATCTAACCTATTTTCATTTTTTGCCCATGTGTGTTACAATCGTTAAACAGAAATAACGGTAACACCCTCAATCTGTTATACTATTTGAGTGTTGATAGCACCAAGTTTTTGCAAATGTGTTTTTTGGGGAGTGCCGTGGGCACGGGTGTAATACCCTGAACTTTTATTCAGGGGTATTAGTGTAAATTAACTATAAAATGATAAAAATTGGCATCCTAAAATTTTTTGAACATTATTCTTTATTTACAACATGTATATCATGTTGTAGAAATAATTCGAGAACTTAGTCAGAACATTTATATCATGACACGTAGAAAATTTTATTTTAATGACACTAGAATCAATTTTCATACATGTGTACTTGTAATGTGGTAATGTATGGACATTCTCTGTACTAGATAACCAACTTAATTAAATAAGATCATAATTTTAAATGATGGTTATTTTAAAAAATAATATTATTTTTAAATGACGAATACCACCTTTGCATTTTCAATCAACACATTATTACCATTGGGGCATTTGAGATTCTTATCACATTTTGATATCTTACAAAAAAATATATAATTTTAAAAGAAATTTAAATTAAAAATATTTTAAATAATTTTTATTGTCTTTTATAAATTTAATGAGTAATCGTTGGTAAGTTTTGTTATTATTGCTTGTTTGCATGTTGATTGAGTTTACTTATTGTAGCAGGCCTTTCGGGCCAATTTAGAGATCTTTTAGGTCTAAAAATAATCTTATTTAAAGCCTATTTGATACCCATAGACCTTATGCCCATTTTTAGCCCATACCCATCTTAAAATAAGCCATTTAATGGGTTATAAAAACCACCTCTTTTAATGTTACGAAAATTAATTAAAATAAAGTCTCTTTAAAGAATATTTTTAAAATAAAATAGAAAGTTTTAAATATACTTGCTAAAATTATAAAACTTATATTTGGAAGTTTTTCCCCATGAACTATTATAAATATGACATCTCGCCCTCATATCAATTCACCAATTCTCTTGAGCTCTCTCTTGCTTTCTAAACTCTTTAGAATTCTTCTTGTTCTTGGTATTAGAGATTCTAGTTCTAAGTTCTAGAACTAGATAGGTATGGATATTCTCTTCTAATTTGTGATTCATTTATTTTAAATTCTTGTTATATGATTTTAAATCTTCGTAGCATGTGTTTTTGATTATCTTGCTAAATGATTATATTATTTATCATCATAATAAGGCATTCTCATTTGGGTTGGGTATTAGACGGGAGTGTGCATAGGCTCTGCGGCCCGGAAGTATGGTATTAGACGGGAGTGTGCATAAGCTCTGCGGCTCGAAGGTTTGACTTAATCGGGAGTGCTCATAGGCTCTGCGGCCCGAAGGTTTGACATAGTCGGGAGTGCGCATAGGTTCTGCGGCCCGAAGGATTTGATTTAGCTAGGAGTGCGCATAGGTTCTGCGGCCCAGAGGAACCCTAAAGAATTAACAAGGGCTCGGTGCCCTAAGGTGAAAGACCCCAAACCCCTACAGAAGAACCTATGGGTTGGATTTGTGAAAAAAAAATGAATGTGTAAAATGAATTTTTTGGATTCATTCAATCGGATCATCATCATCATCTTCATCATATTTTTATATATTTGATCATGTATCCCATGTACTCTTAATCTATGCATGTGTGTTTAAATTAAATGAATTATAAACAAGTGATTATCCTGTGGAATGTACTGGGCGAAAGCTCACGGTTTATATCGAACAAAATTTCAGATTTCATAAATGAAAATGAACCATTGCTGGGGAAGACATCATGGACGAGATGGAGTTTGAGGATTAAGATTATTTTATTTTATTTTTCTTAAGGTTTATGGATGTTCAAAAATGATTTGTTCATGTTGGGATTGATTGAAATATTTTAATTTACATTTTGAGCACTATTAAATGCATATATCACTTGTTGGATTCTGTTTTAAATTGACCCTCAAATCTTACAATTAAGTTAGAAAAAAATTCAATCGACTGAGTTTTGCTGTCACTTTTATAAAACTGCAAATAATTGTAAAACCACTAAAAGAACTATAAAACGTCATTTTTGGCCAAAGTTTATTTGTTAAAATTATTTCTTATAAATTTTAAAACAAAACCCTTGAAGAAAATAATTTTTCGATATACTTTGAATTTTGACCAAAAGTTGATCGTTTTTGTTAGAACCACGAAAATAAAATTTCAAAACTATCTTAAACGAGTGTTTTGGCTTAAGTGCTTTCACAAAAGATGTTTAATATAAATATTAGATAATTATAGAGACCCTAATTAGTAATTTTTATAAAAATTAAAAAGTTTGACTTTGATTTTGACTTTGGTTATTTCAACGCAATAACTTGTTTACGCTTCTACATTATTTTTAAGCTGTTATTCATCAATTACGACGATAATTCTTGATGTTTTCTTTATTTTTGACGCATTTTATTTTTATCACACCTTGGATCTTGGGTAAATGGGCTGATCTATAGGCATTCGAGTTCGATTTGGGTGCCCGGATTCAGGGCGTGACAACGGGCCATTTACTATTCTATATAACAAAACACAGTGGTTGGCTCCCCACTTATACCTCCTCTTATAGGCATCAACAAAGAAGGGCCGAGATCTAATCCCCCAAATGGACGGCGGATCTCAGCCACTCACCTAATTTTGGCAAATTCTTTTTCGAGGAGTGCCGACGGTATGGGCCACCCACTAGTTTATAAAAACAAAGTTTTCAAAAATTGCAAAAAAGATAACTAAGTACCCTTTCAAAGGGCGTCTCTCTGGGGCGGCCGGCGTCTAAACTTGACAAATGCTCATTAAAAGGGCGTTTGTCAGGGGTAGATTCCCTTAAAAGGGCGTCAGTCATGTCCATGCGCCCTTTTAAAGAGCATTTGTTTGTTTCGACTAAATTGACTGAATGTTACACAACGGTCAGACACCCTTTCAAAGGGCGTTTACCCGTTGCAACCTTTCTATATATATAACCCCACTAGTCACTTTTCATCTCTCATACTCGCTTTCTATCTAATATCTCTCTCTTTCTTCAAGAAATACTTATTTATTCCATACTTGCTCAATATTTATATTTTTTTAATTATAAATGTGAACAAAATTAATTATATGTCGATATGGAGGTCAAATACATATGGATACGTACGTCGGTGGAGAAGCACGAATGTTATTCGTGTCATTGGAGGTCACATTGGCCAAATTATGAGAGAAAATCGCTACAACCTATGAGATTCATCAAACTTTTATTTTAATGTCAATTATTAGTTTTAGTTCTGAAAAATATTTAATTCAAATTTTTTATGAACAATTTCTACTATATCTTTTTGAAATTAACTTAACCTCTCTAAGTATAACTATTTTGTGTTTACTACACCTACACCATCATATCAATCAGATTATTGTCATAGAGATTTTCAATGTGAGCCTAGCTCATCGAATCAATTTCAAACCGATGACCACAATCTGATTGTAGATGTTGATAATTAAGACCGTGATCTTCTACCAGTTGATGATGAAGATGAGGACACGTATGATCCGCAAGTCGAGTCTTAGTTATCTAGTGATAATGATAATGGTAATGATAATGATAGTGCGATATATATTGAAAAAATATTTGATAATGTAACTAAATTTAGATAATTAATGTTAAATTTGGCAATTAAAAATAATTTTACACTAAAATATATTTTAAATAATAGAAAAAAAGTTATAATCAAGTGTAAAGTTAAAAATTGCTCGTGGCGTGTATATGCCACAAAACTTGTTAATGGTGAACTTTTTACAATTTGTACTTATAATAATTGTCACACATGCATAAGTAGAATGAGTTTTGGGAGTCATTCTTAAGCAACCAGTAATTGGATTAGGAATATAATTAAAGGTTGTTTAACCGATAATCAATATTATAGTCCGATAGAGATAATAAATAATATGAAACACGATCATGGTATAAATGTCTCATACAACAAAACTTGGAATGCTAGGGAGAAAGCAAAGGTAGACATACATGATTGCGAAATAGAGGTTTATAAGAACATTGATCATTACTATCAACCATTCTAGAAACAAATCTTGATAGTATTCATCATCTTAAAACTAACGATAATAAAAAATTTCAATGAATTTTTATTTATTTTAAAGCATGTATAAATGATTTAGAAATGGATGCAAACCTATTTGTAAAGAATATTTTCATATTCTAGTTTGGCAAGTATTCCGTTTGACATAAAACATCATTGTAACCGTTCCTACAAGCACAAATGTAACTTTGAAGATGTCGTGATACGCATACTTCGCTGACTACGTGAAGACTAAAAGACGAAGATCACAAGAATTAGATGGTTGACAACTTAAGTCATCTGAGTAACTTCTATTTGTCCGTTGAAAATCGTGTCCGCTCGATTCGGAAGGTAAGTGACTTAGTGACCATAGGAATATGATCTTAAAAGATTAAACATAATGGTTGAACCTTGTCACAGGACAGGCCTAAGTCAAAACAGTGCAAAGAAGTCAAAAATTGACTAAGGGGAAGTCCGATCGATTGGACTTGTGTACAATCGATTGGACCTTATGGGACAAAACAATCCCCGAGTACAATCGATTGGAGTTTACTCTATAATTGATTGGAACAATCCGATCGATTGGACCCCTATGTACAATCGTTTAGACCTTACGGGGCAGAATACTCCCAGAGTAAAATCGATTGGAGTTTACTCTATAATCGATTAGACCAGTTCGATCAATTGAACCTATGTGTACAATTGATTAGACCATTCGGGACATAACTTCCAAAGTGAACAATCGATTGTTCCATGTGTACAATCGATTGCAGTGGCAAACATAAACCCATCCATACAGTACAATCGATTGGACTGGAGTCCAATCAATCGGACCTAGTGTACAATCGATTGAACTTCCCAGAAAAATTCTAATTCTAGATTCGATTTTTATGCTCCCACTTTCCCATTACTTGTACGACATTGGACTTCTAAACTCTTATAAATAAAGCCCCTATTGAGCTTTATCAAACATACAACTACATATAACAATAGGGAGAGTTTTTAAAGAAGAGTTGTCCTAGTCGAAGAGCAAAAACCTTGGCTTTAATTGTTATCCTTGAAATGTTTTTCTCTTCCTTTTTTATCAAAGCTTAGAACTTGATCTTCCCTCTGCTTAAGTTTTCCATCTAGTATTCTAACCTAGTAAGCCAGAGAGTACCAGTGTGTCTCCACATTTCTTGAGCAACTTTGGGGTTTAGGATGTATTGAATCATTTGCCTTTGGTAGAGACCGTTGTTTGAGAATTAAGATCGGGGTGTACTAATCGATGATAGGTTTGGGGTATACTAAACTCAACAACCAGCAAAGGCTTCATGATTAGGAGGGCGGGCATGTGACTCGTAGCGCGGAGCTAGAGGACGTGGACGTGCCGGTAGTAGGCCTTGGCTCAAGTTGAAAGTTGTATTGAAACGATGCTGCGTAGATAACTTCTGTAACTCGTAACTTCTCAGTTAGTGATACTTTCCGTCTGAACATGGTCTCGAAGTTTTTATTTGGCTAAGGTTTCCATGTAAAAACTGGCATGTGTTATGGTGTGTTGATTGTTTGTATTCCACATAGATATTAGATTAATCCAAACGACAAAGAGAATATATCACAGAAATATATTTGATCCACATTGATTGTGTTAATCATCATTTGATCAATCAACTGTTTAGATTGTGGCATGCGATTTAGTTTACCTTATTGGACCAGTAAATTGTGTTAGGTTAAAAGAAAATTTTAATATCTAATCACCCCCTTTCTAGGTATTCTGAATAAAGAGAACATACTAAATATCAATTGATATCAGAGTGGGTCATTCATTAAATTTTTAATCACCTAATTAAGTTCCTACAAACTAGTATGTTCTCTTCTATATCTATAAAGATGCAGAAAGAGGGGTTCACTGAATATTCATAGTAACTCAGATAGTGAAGATCAAAGTGATCTTTACACTATTTATAAAGCATTGTATAAAAAAAGTCGCATGCTGATAAAAACCAATAAGAAATTGACTAACAGAGTTGAATTTCTTGACTCTGAAAATATCGCTTTTAAACAAGACAATAATGAATTATCTGAACTAGTTGGTCAACTTAAGAAAGATAAGAAATCTATTCAAGAAATAAACTAGTTCTTGGAATGCGAGTTCTAAACTTGTATGGATACTATGAAGTCTCTTGAATATCAACATAAAAAATATGAAATTATTTCTAGACAGCTAGAAGAAGAGAAAGCTTGTCTCCAAAACAAAGTAAAATTTTTTAAATCTGAATATTATGAATGTCTGGAGAAGAGGAAGTCGCTTGAACTTGATCTAGCACAACTGAAAAGGACTTGCCTTATATTTCTCAAAGCACTGAGAAATTAAATGAGATCCTAAGTGTGTGAAGATAGATTGGAAATAGGAGATGATTGGGATATGTCGAATCTATGAACTTCTCATCTCAGTCAGGAACTAAATTGTAAAAGCCAAAGTTCTTTTCGCACTACATGTTGAGCAATCTAGACCCAAACTAGTTATACATTCTCCTGTTTATAATTATTGTACAGGTCGAGGTCACTTAAGTAAAAATTGCCTCCAGAAAAGGAGAGATACCATGGTTCCTCCCAAAATAAAATCATAGATCTACTCCGTAAAATAAAAGCCTTACATCAAAAGTCAGATGTCTTCAGTAGAGAAATTACTAACCTTATGAAACTCAATGACACATAGACTTAAAGAGCTCAGAATAAGAGGAAGAGAAATATAAAGAGAACGATCACTTCTTTTTTACCGCCTGTGCAATTGGTGAAGAAACAGAACCCAACAAAAAAATATAAAACCATGTGGGTAAGAAAGGAAGAACCGACGGATCTAATTTCCATTTGGAAAGAACTCCTTAGGGAGTCTAGTGGCACATGTCTCATTGCTTGAATAAGTGTGGTTCTTCACACTCTATTGTATTTATACTTCAATTTTGAATTTCATGCATGCTAGTTATTGCTTGTATTTTATGTACCTTTGTCATTCTGTGACAAAAAGGCGGAGAAAAAAATTAAAAGAATTAAACAAGTAAATGCATAAGATAGGGGGAGAAAAATTCTGATTATTTTTCAAGTTTCTCAACCATGTCTGCTAGTACATGTTAATTCGATGTGCAACTCTTACTCAATGCATTATTTTAATTATTTATCTACTACTGCTGATGATATTACATGCTATGTATTGTTGGTGGATGTGCAGAAAATATATCAAAAGTGATTGTGAGATAGTGAGTGTATCATGTAAAGAGTTGCGATTTTATTCTTTATTTGTTTACTCTTTATGTGATTAATGTTTTTTGTCACAGAATTGTCAAAATGAGGAGATTATAAAGAATATTTTCATATTCTAGTTTGGCAAGTATTCCGTTTGACATAAAACATTCTTGTAACCGTTACTACAAGTACAAGTGTAGCTTTGAAGATGTCGTGATACGCATACGTCGCTGACTACGTGAAGACTAAAAGACGAAGATCGCAAGAATCAGACAATTGACAACTTGAATCATCTGAGTAACTGTTATTTGTCCGTTGAAGATCGTGTCTACTCGATTAAGAAGGTAAGTGACTTAGTGACCATAAGAATAAGATCTTAAGAGATTAAACATAATTGTTGAACCTTGTCACAAGACAGACTTAGGTCAAAACAGTGCAAAGAAGTCAAAAATTGACTAAGGGGAAGTCCGATCGATTTGACCTCTATGTACAATCGATTAGACCTTACAGGAGAGAAAAATCCCTGAATACAATCAATTGGCTTTTACTCTATGATCGATTAGACCAGTCCAATCAGTTGCACCCCTTTATACAATCGATTGGACCTTACGGGACAGAACAATCCATGAGTACAATTGATTGGAGTTTACTCTATAATCGATTGAACCAATCCGATCGATTGCACCCTTGTGTACAATCGATTGGACCTTACAGGATAGAACACTCTCAGAGTACAATCGAGTTTACTCTATAATCAATTGGACCAGTTCGATCGATTGGACTTCTGTGTACAATCAATTGGACCATTCAGGACAGAACTTTCAAAGTGGGCAATCGATTAGACCATGTGTACAATCGATTACAATGACGAATATAAAACCCATCCATACAGTATAATTGATATTCGCTTAAAAGTGCGTATTTTCCACCGTTATCTTCTAAGCGTTATTACACTCTCCTACGTAAAATTGCTCTAATTATCCACTTTTCTACATAAGAGTCTATTTCATTGCGCAGAACACACTTTTCTGGACAAAATAGTATATTTGCATATATTAAATGCATTTCTAGAAGTCTAGGTATAAAGACGTTATGATCAAGTCTCATTACGTGCTTTTCTCTTACAGAAAACTCGATCGGGCTATTCTCGAGACTTACGGGCCCATGATCAACCACAGAAGCCTAATATCAAAGCTTGAAGAGCCACAGGCTATGACTAGAAGATATGGGCCAAATATGGGCTGAATAAGATGACCAAAAAATTGGCTCAAAGAACGAAGAGAGCAGGAGAGCCAATGACCAAGAGACGGACCAAAGCATTTAAAGCCAAATGAGTCAGCAAGGAATGATGGTCTACTCTACTGGAGAAGTGTGAGGATGGTCATAGTGAAGACCAGGGTTCCAGACCCTCTGTCAATACTTTTATCTCCATTTTCTAATATTTTCTCTCTCCTCCCCCTAATTTTCTATCTCATCTCTCCTTATTCTCTCTCTCTTCATCTCTCGGTCCTCGGATCTACTGACCTAACCCCAGAACTCCTGCCCGTTGGCTCTGTCTCATCTCCCTTAGCTTTCTGACCGTTGGATCTTCAATCGGACCGTTGGATCTTCCACCAGACCATTGGATCTCTCTAGATCCGTCGATATACCAATCTGGGTCCCAATCAAGTCACCATCCATCCGATCGTCATCAAATTGTTTGTCACATCATCTTGTGAGACGATGGACATCATCAATCCTTGTGGACCAGTAGCCGGGCCCATCATTATCAACCCGTGGCCCGACCATTTAGTGGACTGAAAGTAGGATTTTTCCGCGTCGTTGGTTACGGAAACCCTAACTTCAACACATTTTTAATTTATCCGAGACATTTAACCTGTAAAATGAGCAATTTTGCATAGTGGCTCGTGTCGGGTATCGTCCGCACTCGGGGTTAGGGCAAATAAAGAACAAATTAACGAAAATCTGCTAAAAATTATGGAAGGGTGAGAATAGTGGAAATTGAGATTAAAACAATGATTTTTGATGGAGAATTTTCAATTAAATAAAATTAACTAGATCAAATGACAGAATTGAATTAACATGAAATGACATTAAAATATTTAATTAAAATCCTTACAAAACTGTGGGAATTAACCCGAATTAAAAACAAAACTAACTACAAAGCATGAAAAGTAGAGAGAGAAAGTACTACTAGAAAGAGAGAGAGGATATTGTAGAAAGAGAAAGTAAGAAATAAGAGAGAGAAAATGAGGAAAGAGAGAGAAAATGATTAAAGCTAGAGAAAGAAAGTAACATAAAGGATTAGAGAGAGAAATAAAGGGGATGAGAGAGAAAGTGCATTTAGATAGAGAAAATGAAGAGAGAGAAAGAAGAGAGGAAGAAAGAGATACTCACCTAGGAAAACCTACTCCAATTTGGACTCGGCCATTGACATGGTCGTTTGAAGGGATCTTTGGAAGAGAGTGTCTCTCCGATGTGATGCAGCAAAGAGAGGTTGCAAGAGAGGTGAAGAAGACGGTGTGCTTGGGGTGGTGGCTGCTGGTGCTGCCCGGAAAGATTTCACAAGGAGGATGTGATATGCGAAATGATTGTGGGGGAGCACGTGGGGCTGTTCTTCAGTAAATGGTGCATCTTTTTAGCAGCTGATCCAGCAAAGAGATGTTGGAAATGCGTCAATGGAGATAGCCTGATGTCGCATGAGTTGCAACAGGTGTTCGATTTTGCAGGTGTGCAACGGCTAAGGTGGAAGGGATGCAATGTCAGTCCACGAAAGAGAAGCTAAAGCTTCCTCAATCTGTGAAGAGGAGGTACAAGCAGCACACCGTGGATGCTAGAGGCAAGGCGGTAGTGGGAGGTATTGCTGGAGGGAGCAGCAGTTGTTTAACACGGACTGCCACCAGGCATGTCTGCAAATTCTCCGGTGAATGAGTTGCAAACTCCGATAACTGATTGAAGAAGAAGAAAGAGAATAAGGATGGGAAGAGGAGAGGATGTGGTGGCTGCTAGAGTGTCAGAGGTGACTGGAGAAGAAGGTGCAGGCGCATTGGATGGCTGCTGATTTCCGGCGAGCTTCTTTCCATAGAAGATGACCGGAGTTGCACCTGCAACTCCGGTGAAATAAAAGAAGAAGAAGAAGAAGAAGAAGAAGAAGAAGAATGAGAAGGAGAAGGAGGAAGAGAGTGCAGGAGCTTACCGTATAGAAGAGCAACAGGTGAAGGAGATTTGTAGGGCGATGAAGACGGAACTGCTAGTGTTCACTGGCAGCATGCAAGGGAGTTGCGCCAGCAAGGAGCGCTTGCTAGTGCGCTGGAGAAGATGAGAGAACCAGGGAGATCGTGCTATGGTGCACGTTGCTGAAGAAAGACACCAGCAAGGAGATCGCCTGCTGGTGCACGCCCAAAACTTGGAGTAGGAGAAGGAGATGTTGCAGGCTGGTGTGATTCGTTGAAGATGATAGAGCTACCAATGAAGAGCGCTACTTGCAGGCTTGAAGGAAGGTGTAGATGTTCTTTGACAGAGAGAGAGGTTGAGAGAGAAAGGAGAGGTAGAAAGATTGAGTTGCAGGTCATGCAACTCTATCTTGAGAAAGATGAAGGAATAGAGGGGGGGAGAGAACCATACCAGACGGCCGGAGTTGCTGGCAACTCCGGCGAAGACGTGAAGAAGATGAAGAAAAGGAGAAAGAAAAAAGAAGAAAAAGAAGGAGAAGACGAAGGGGAAAACGTGGGGGAACTTGTTTGGGAAAGAGAGGAAGAGATGGGAGGGGGATTAGGGTTCAAACGAACCCTTCTCCCTCCTCTTATAAAGGGATTAGGGTTCAAACGAACCCTTCTCCCTCCTCTTATAAAGCTCCCTATTTCCTTTAATGGAAATAGGGTATTTTTGAAATAAATAAAAAAAAATTATTATTATTATTATTAATTTTTTTTTTTAAGTAAAAGTCTACTTTTCCTTAGGGAATGTCCCCATTTAGTGGACCCCTCATTTTTTTTAAAATTTAATTAAAATTCTTTGGAAATTCACGGGGTCCACTAACTGGTCGGACAGCGGGTCGATGATGATGGGCCCGGCTACTGGCCCACATGGATTGATGATGTCCATCGTCTCACAAGATGATGTGATAGACAGTCTGATGGCGATCGGATGGATGGTGACTTGATTGGGACCCAGATTGGTAGATCAACGGATCTAGAGAGATCCAACGGTCCGTTTGAAGATCCAACGGTCCGATGGAAGATCCAACGGTCAGAAAGCTAAGGGAGATGAGATAGAGCCGATGGGCAGGAGTTCTGGGGTTAGGTCAGTAGATTCGAGGACCAAGAGATGAAGAGAGAGAAAGAATAAGGAGAGATGAGAGAGAAAGTATCAGAAAATGGAGATAAAAGTATTGGCAAAGGGTCTGGAACCCTGGTCTTCACTGTGACCATCCTCACGCTTCTCCAGTAGAGTAGACTATCATTCCTTGCTGACTCATGTGGCTTTAAACGCTTTGGTCCGTCTCTTGGTCATTGGCTCTCCTGTTCTCTTCGTTCTTTGGGCCAGCTTTTTGGTCATCTTATTCAGCCCAAATTTGGCCCATATCTTCTAGTCATAACATGTGGGCACTTTAAGCTTTGATAATGGGCTTTCCTGATCGATGTGGGCTCGCAAGTCTCGAGAATTGTCCCATCGGGGTTTCCTACGACAGAAGAAGCGTGTAATGAGACTTTATCAGAACGACTCAATGTCTAGACTTCCGAAAATGTGTTTAATACATGCAAATATACCATTTCGTCCAGAAAAGTGTGTTCTACGCAATAAAAGAGACTCTTACATAGAAAAGTAGATAAATAGAGTATTTTAACGTAGGAGAATGTGAAAACGCTTAGAAGATAACAGTGGAAAATACACACTTTTAAGCGAATATCATGGACCTCGCGATTTTCAAATGCTTTAAATTAATTATTTTTAAATAAAAAAGGGGGGTCCACTAAATGGGGAAATTCCCCAAAGAAAAGTAAGGTTTTACTTAAAAAAATATTTTTTTTTCTTTGGAAACCCTAATCCCTCTCCCATCTCCTCCTCTCTTTCCCACAAAACCTCACCCACGTTTTCTTCTTCGTCTCCTTCTTCCTTTCTTCTTATTTTTTTTCTTGTTCTTCTTGTTCTTCTTCTTCCTCCTTCATTCCAGCCGGAGTTGCAGAACTCCGACCACCTCCTTCTTCTTCTTCTTCTGCCCCATCTTGCTGCGCCTCACCACTGCTGTACACACCGTTCTTGGAGGTCCACCGAACCTGCAACTCCACGGTCGAAAACCTGCAAGTTCCCAAGTGAATATCTGCAACCCGTTTCCTCCTTGCTGCCACACCAAAGCATTTCCTGCACTTCATTCCAGCCACGTCTTCACCTTCTTCTCCAGCCAACCATCTCCTCCACCGTATCAAGGCCTGCAACTCCTCTCCTCTCTCCACCTGTTGGCCAAACCAGCAACTGAATGGCACACCTCCACCACCTTTTGGACCTGCAGTGCCTCCTCTAGTAGGCCTGTCCTCCCACATCCAACGTGCTCTCCACGCGGGCTGCAGTTCAGGTTCACCACTAGTCACGGACTCCACAAGCTTTGCATCCCTTGCCTCCTTGGACGAGCTCTTCCCCTAATCCATCCGGGAGTCCACCTCACTGCTCTCTCACTCTCCCTTAGGACGGTCTCCTCCCTTGGAGATCCCACGGGCAGATCATCTTCCCTATGCACCTGCTGCAAGACTGAACATCTTCAGCCTATCCGAGCAACAACATCACCGCTCCTCCTTTGCTACTTCGGTTCCTTTCACTAGCATCAACCAATCAATGGCCTAAGCTTCAACTCGGGCCGAGATACATGCTAGGCTAATCCCATATCTCTAAGGTGATTCTGTCTCCTTCTCTTTATCTCTTTAAACCTCTATTTCTCTCTCTTTATCACTTTCTCTATTTTTTTTTATTTCTCTATTTCCTCACTTTCTCTCTTTATAACCCTCTCTCTCTTTAGGATAATTGTTAGTTCTTTTAAATTGTCAGTGTTTGTTTGAGATTTTGTTTGAGCATTGTAAGGACTTGTTTGGATTCAATAAATTTTATTTCCTTCACTATAATGGATTTTCTTTAGTGCTCTTCGTTCTCTTTATTTGTATTAGTCTAATTCATAATTTCTAGGAATCAATAGCTTTAAAAGAAAAGAAATAACATCAATCATGTTTTAATCCATTCCACCATCATCACCCTTCCATCCTTTTATTTTTAGCAATTTATGATAAATTCTGTCAATTCATGTTCTAAATTAGCGTGAACTAACCCCGAGTGCGGATCGACATCCGACACGAGCCACTGTGCAAAACTGCTCATTTTACAGGTTAAAAATCTCGGATAATTACAAATTGTGTTGAAATTAGGGTTTCTGTAACCAACGACGCAAAAAAATCATAGTTTCAATAATCGATTGGATATTAGGTCCAATTATACACTGAATCCAATCGATTGTACTGCTCGGATGAGTATTTGTTCATTAATCCAATCGATTGTACACATGGTCCAATCTATTGGCCCTTACAATAGTTATGTCCTTTAAGGTCCAATCGATTGTACTCAGGGTCCAATCGATTGGTCATTTGAGAAGTTTTGTCCCATATGGTCCAATCAATTGTACTCAGATGTCCAATTGATTGGACTTCCCCTTAGTCATTTTTCAAGCCCAAACAGATAGCCTGGACCTGGGTCTTGTCTTGTGACAAAGTTTAGCCAATATATTTTAACTTAAAATATTATTCCTATGGCCACTAGAAATATTATTCCTACGGCTACTAGATCACTTACCTTCTTATGAGAGCGAACAAAATTAACCGACAAATTGTAGTTCTTCAGATGATTCAGTTGTCAACCGTCTAATTCTTGTAATGCCTTAGATGACTCATTCATCAATCTTAGATGACTCATTCATCAATCTTCTAAGTTTTCATCTTTCAATATTCATGTAGTCAATGAGGGATGCGTACCACGACATTCTCAAGGCTACACTATCACTCGTAAGAACGGTTACACGTATGTTTTATGTCAGACATAATTTACGCCAAACTAGAATATGAATATATTCCTTACAACATTCTCCTACAATAGTTCACGCTACACCGAATCTATGTCCCATCAAGCAAGTGGACCTTTTTTACTATTTACAGCAAATCTAATTTTTACTATTTATAGTACATTCCCAAAATTACTATTTACGATAAATCTCATTTTTACTATTTATAGTAAATTATTATTGAACTATTTTTAAATAAGTGGGCCTCATGAAGATTTGTTTTAGTTTAATTAGGACTCTCAATTGAAATTAGATTTTATTTTCAAATAGAAATATTTTATTGATTAAAGTTAGTAAAATTGTATTAGAAGTTTCTTATTTTAGTTTGCTTAAAAAGTTTAATTCGATTAGGATTACGAAACTTCAAGTATGTGATGCACCCTTTAATTTTAAGAATAAAATGATGAATGAAGAAATAGAAAATCTATTTAGAGAAATATCATGTGAATGGAAACTTGGTTTGAAGTCATCCTCTTTTTGTGCAAAGCCAAACTAATTCGGTGTAAAGTCGAAGGTATCTATATATCCCTATATCTTCTCTTTCTCCATCTTTATTTTATTTTTGCATTAAGTTTGACCTAGAAAACACAACCGTATCTCTTCAATCTCTAAACCCTGACTATTGAACACAACTATGAATAGTGGTGCATGAATAGTGTTGCGTGACTAGTACCACGTGAATAATGCTGCAGGAATAGTACCACATGAATAGTACCATGAATAGTAACCTTCCCTCTTTATTACCCCAAAAATTGCAGAACGACACATCGTCATGCGTCACAAAGCCTCCCAAAAGGGATTAAGGCAACACCATCTCCAGGATTCAACCAAGTCTCTACTCAAGCCAATCTCTCATTTACACAGCAGAGATGAGGTACTGAACCTCATTGCTTTACTAAATTAAACTTATATTCTCAAAAAAATTTAAAATCAATTACTTGATTAGTCTTTAATCAGATAATCTAATTCCCATGTGTGGCTTAAAGAAATTTTGTGTTCAGATGAACACATAGTATTCAGAGCTGATCATGTACCACACTGAACTAATAGAGAGTTACATTACCTCTCTCTTTTGAATTCATAATTCATGATTAACTCTTCTCCATAGACTAAAACCAGTCTCTATAGAGTTCAATAAATGACCTTAATATAGGATTATTACAATTGTACAAACTTGTTTTATCAATGTTTTTATACTGATAGATCCTGTATGGTAACCACAGAAAAGTTTGCTAGATGATCATTCCTTGGCCAAAGAGTTCTAATCCAAAAAAAATTTATCAACATTTATAAGCAGGAAACGTCTCTAGAAAAAATTTCAAAGAGCAGCCATGCAGAGCCATAATAGCAAAACAGGTAATGTACAGTTGTGACATAAATTTTGAAAATGTAGTTCCATTTCAAGTGAAAAAAAGATAGAAGTGGGAATTTTATTTCCAAGATGGCACCAAATTTCTTCAATGATGCTTGTAGAACAGATTTGAGACTGGAACTATTCTGTCATAGATGAACTTTTTTTTTTTTTTTTTTGGTATAAAAGTATTGGTTGGATCCACTTAAAATTATGAATGTGCCCGTGTTAACCTCCATTAAACGTCGAATGTGCAGTATAATCATTTAGATTAGTAGAAGAAGGAAAGTATCGTTTTGGGAAACAGAGTGGGTTTTGAAGCATAGCACTTTATACTGGTGAAGGATTTCAAAATAAAATGTGCTTCACCACAAGCGAAAATGGAGAGAAAATGTTAATTCATCCATAAATACGGCTTACAGTTCTTATCTCAATTTATTTACTAAACATTTTTTTTCTTTATGTAACGATGATAACTGAATGGTACAATATATGGCGTCTGTCAAGCGATGTAGTACAACGAATTTGGAAGCTTGAATGTTCTTTTCACGCTCGGGAGTCCCTCGAGACTGCTCCATTGGTCTCCAACAATTCCCCAAATACGATATCCCCCATCGATGAGTCGTTTCCGTTGCTCGGCCTTGTATTTTTGCACATTTTTACCACCATCCTCAAGACCCCTATATCAAGAAATTAAAATGTTCTGAGACATGGGTTTTATGGTGAAAGCAAATAATTAGTGTAATGGGTAATCTTGGGCGTAAAGTTATTCAAACCTCAGTACAAGGCCAGTCCATCCATAGTATCCAACCTTAACAAGGTTGTCAATGGTAGCATCCCTAAGATGTTCCCCTCTTGAAGAGATTAAGAAGATCTTCAATCCTCTCCCTTTTATCTCATTAAATAGCTTCAGTGTGCGATCTATAGCTGGCCCTTTCCTCTCTTTCATCCATCCTTCTAAACAGCTCACGTTCAACTTCTCTCCCCTACACTCCAAAAATCCACAAAATAGCATGGTCAATGTTCATCAGAATACTAACTTTTGTCAGTTTCAGCAAATTTTGAGAACGTATGGTGTTGTTTTTCACATCTATTAGCAGTAAATATACCATGGTGGGCCCTGTTTATCAAAAAAAAAAATTACCTTGGTGGGCCCTATCATTTAACTATGGTGGTGCTTCCTTGTGGAAAAATCTATGATACAGAACTCTATCAAAATTTTGATGGAGAAGTCCCTCAAATGGACATGTTGCACTCTTTCGAGCCCACTGAACTCATGAATGACCTATACACAAAAAATAAGTATGATTGGTGACTTCTATCCATTGGACTTGAATTTTTTTCATCATGGGCTTGGAACCAACCCATAGGTCTGCTCATGAAGCCCATAATGAAAAAGCCCATAATTGATTTTTGTTGTGTAGGGTCCACCAAGAAGTGGGCCATGCATTCAAGGTCAGCAGGTCCAAAAGTGTGACACGTGGAAATTTGAGGGACTTCTGCATCAAGTTTTTTATGCAGAGTTTTGTGAACGGCGCCTCGCTTGTCTAGTGACGGGCTATTCTATGATGCAGACTTCTGTATCAAAATTTTGATGCAGAAGTCCCTCAAATTGCAACATAGTAGACTCGTTCAAGCCCACTGGCCCCCTAAATGTTTAGCCCAGACTATGATGGACCTACACACCAAAAATCACCGTGATTGGTGACTTCTTGCCTTAGGATTTGAGCACTTTTCATCATGGGCTATATGAACCAGCCTATGAGTTGGTATCAAGCCCATGATGAAAAGTGCTCAAATCCAATGGCTATGAATCACTAATCTCATTGATTTTTGGTGCGTGGGTCCACCAAGGTGTGGGCCGAACATTCTGGCGCAAGCGGGCCAGAAAGAGTATACTACGTGGCAATTTGAGGGACTTCTGCATCAAAATTTCGATACAGAAGTCTGTATCATATATTTTTTCTCTAGTGAATATGCCCATTGATCTACCCCATCCAATCAATGAAGCGTTTTTGTACGGCATAGGATGATCTATGGTCATAACATATGAACACGTGGTGCATAGGATGCGAGGTACCAACAAACTCCACATCGCATTGCATTTCCTCATATAAAAAAGCCTAAGCGATGCGATCTTCTATTTTTCCTCATATAAAAAGTCGCGGTGCCAAGGGATTGGACACACCATTCAAAAGGGTTCAAAGAATTAACCAGAGATGATCACAACCATCCAATCTATGGACTTACTGTAGACCATTCACGATACTTTTGACCATCCATGATATAAAACCTTGGAATATTATGATCACGAGTTCACAGACCGTGTCAGACGAGACCTCATAGATGGACATACAACTCACTGGATGGTAGGGACCATTGGACCTTCCCATATATTCTGAAGTACAAAATGATCTACTCATCGGATCGATGGATGATCCGATGGGCTGCAAAGGCCATGTGCACCCATCTATGTTAGTATGTATGCCTATAGATTCATCATACACATGGCATACAATCTAGAGATGTAGTTAGAGAGGAGATTAATTACCCAAAATGATGTTTTTTGTAGTAAGGAACGGTCGATAAGAGTGTATCGTCAATGTCGAAGATCCATGCATCTTTCCCATCTCCCTTCAATGCGAAGCTACTGCTAAGGTAGACAGTGCACTCATCGAGTGCCCTCTCGTTGTCCACCTTGTACTGAGTCGACGTCATGTACTTGCCGATGAACTCGACACATTCTTCAGGAACCACATCGAATCCTCGAATGTTGTTAAGCTCAACATTAATCCTCCAGCTCTCACAATAATTCTTCAAGCTGATCCCCCACCCATTCTTACCTTTTTGGTTCAAAATGTTCCAGTCTGCTACTGCTGAACCTATGAAGAGACTCAAGAAAGCTAGCAAGGACCAAAGATTTCTTGCCATTTTCTTCCTCGATCACAAGGAATGCAGAATGTGAGAAAGATCTTGGGCTTAGTGGGGTTTTTGTATTGGGGTGGTTGAATGAGCTTGAGAATGAGGCACATGGGCTGTGGGGTATGTTGCCATATCCTGCCCTTAGATCACATGATGTTACTAATGGAGTCATGATGGCATGTTTTTTTAATTTACATACTTATCTTCATATTTTTTATTTTTTATTTGCTTCTATATATATATATGCCAAGCTCATTCAACTCATTTATATAAAATTTAGATCGTTTAATTGCTCGTTCGCCTCTCCGATAGGGCATAGCCCAAAAGTCAAACCAGCTGGACTCTACTAATCGTCAGATGTACGGCTTTTTCTTGATTATCCATCATTTTTTTTTCATTCCTCCAAATTTAGCTCTGGATACAGTCAAGATCCTTTTACGGACTGCCTCGATCAGATTTGGGTATGCATAGGTGGGCCACTCATTGGAGGATCCAGAATGATTAATCAGTAGGCCATGCGTAAGGTATGCGGGTTTCGGTGCAGCATCATAAATGATGTCAGAATGCATCATATATAATACTCAGGCCAGGGATATGTAATCTCCATCCCACCCTATTTGTGCTGTAAACACCTCTTTTTGCTGCACAATGGTTGGATTGAAGGCGGATGCTAAGAGGCTCTCTATTTGACATGTACCCATGTCATCCATGTTTTCTAACGAATAAAAATTTAAAAACATTGTTGTCAGGGGTACATGTCAGATGCAGAGTCTCTTAGATTCGGCCTTAAGGCTAAGTTCTGTGCAGCAAAAATGAACTCTGACACATGTAAGTGGTTGAGATTTGGGACGCAGAAAAATTTAATCAACGGTGTGATCTAGTCAATCAGATCAGTATACACTTGTGGCTATGACCCACACTAATACTATTAGTGATGTGTTTGTACAGTAGTTAGACAAGAACTCACCTTTTTTTTTTTTTTTTATGTGAATTCAGATCAATGCTGCTAATGCAGTTCAAACAGACAACATTCACAAGGTGACAAATTTCATTTAAGCTATTTTAATAGGAACTTCAGAATTTATGAACTATTAATTCATATAGGCCAAAATTAAAAAAAAGTACCGATGAGATTCCAAAATGACAAAATTATCCATGAAATTTCTCAAATACCAGAAACTACGTCGAGGTGGGTACTTCCGTCATTTCATCTCAAGTCAAAGGTCAACTGGGCATCTTGTGGATCAGTTTTTTTGAAAATTAAGACAGTAAAGTAGTTTGTTGGTTTACAATAATATATAAGGTTCAGTAGGCTGCATGATTGTTGTCTGTCTTAGCATAAAAAACCAAAAATAAAAAGTAGACGGTGTCACGGTCCCCGATGACAGTGGCTTAGATTCCATCTGCTGCTACTTTTTTGACAATGAGGCTATGGCCTTTATATAGCTGGATGGGCTCCAAATTACAGCTAGTGTTATTCTTCAATGCATCTCAAGTCTGTGTTTTGGTTTTCATGAGTTTCGACGGCAAGCGATTTGTACCTCATAATTCATGCCATCTGCAAAACAACCTGAAACTGCGGGCAAAAAGTAAATTTACTGCAATCATTTTCTACTCTCTCTGCCCATTAAAACTTGGCCAAAATGCACAATGTGCCCCATCTAGTCTTGCACCTGTCCAAATTGGCCATCAGATATCTAATGACTTATTAGGAGATAACGCATAATAAAAACAAATATAATCATTGGTATCACTGTCACTGGAGAAAAGAGATATCACTTGAAAAGACGAGAATGAGTTGAAAAACAAAAAGCAATTGCGAAAATCCCAACAGCAAAAGAGGATTTTCGAAGGAAAATGTAGGGTATCTAATTAACAATTGAAGTTACCTTTCAAAAAGCCTGAAATAATGGATAATTCCCAATTTTCTAAAATTCCTTTATTGGAAACTGATGAGAGAGAGAGAGAGAGAGAGAGAGAGATGTTATGATGCGGGAGCATTCTACTACGATAGTCCACATTACACTGAATCTATGCCAGTCAAGCAAATGGACTTGCTATTTATAATAAATCTCGTTTTTACTATTTACAGTAAATCTAGAAATTACTATTTATACTCAATCCCATTTTTACTATTTATAGTAAATTCTGATTTTACTATTTTTAGAAAGTGGACCCCACGAAAATTTGTTTTAATTTAATTAGGATTTTCAATTGAAATTAGATTTTATTTCTAATTAGAATTTTTATTATTGATTGCAATAGTTGATTTGTATTAGGAGTTTCTAATTTCAATTAGATTAGAATTTGGAAAGTTCAAGTATGGAGTCTTATAAAAGGTGATGTACCCTTTGATTTTGATAATGAAAAATTATGAATGAAGAAATTGAAATCTCTCTTGTGATGTGAAGCCATCTTCTTTTGGTGCAAAGCCGAAGGTATCTTTCTATCCCTATCTCTTTTTCTATTTCTTCTCTTATTCTATGCTCTTTCTCTATCTCTATTTCTTTTTTAGTCAATTTATTACCTAAGAAAACCCAAATCATACCATAGCACTATGAATAGTGTTGCGTGAATAGTGTCATGTGAATAGTGCCGTGAATAGTAAATTCCTCTTCATTCATTCTCAAATCGCGGAACGGTATCCCGTCCTGCGTCAAATTTGGTATCAGAGCCCAGTTCGAAACTCCTGATCAGAAAGATGTCTCCTATTGGTTCGCAATCTTTGGTAGCCGCGTTAGTTAAACTAAATGATGTGATAAATCGTTTTGAGAGTGGACTAAGCGACCATATAAATCGTATTGAGAGCAAATTGGAGGCAAGGATCTCCGCCAGAGTTCCAATCAGAAATTGTCCTCTTGGAAAGTCACTACCACAACCACTGGCTTTTCCACCTCTTTCTGGCAAGCTATTGGAAGGTTTCACAGCAAAAAAAACCCCTAAAGAGGTCTCAAAGCAAGTTGAGAAGAAAGTAAACAAAGAAATAAAAGCCATTGAACAAGAGGGTGTTTTTCCATCCGAGGAAAATAAAAAAATCGACGAGGAAGAAAAAGCCAAAATTGAGGAATTAGCCAGTCCTGAAGCTCCTGTAGTTGTATCAGACGAAAAGACGGAGGATAAGCATATTGATCCGCCTGTTGTTACGGAGAATGAAAGTGATGATGATTCCCCTGGTTCAGACGCTCCAGCTAAAGATGGCCCAAATAGTACAGACGATCCCAATCCGAAACCAGATATTTCTGCAGCTTTAAAACCGACAGTTGAAAATAAAGCAGATGGAACAAGCAAATATTTCTATTCAAAGAAGGCTAGAGTTGAGGAGATAGACCATGTTTTAGAAAATTTACACATGTCGAAGATGCAAAAGAAGAAGCTAAAGGGAGAGTACTCCAAATATCTCTTTTGCTGGAAAAGCCAATTGCAATATCTCAACTTGAATTCGAGGTCGAATTCTTTTCAACTAGGAGGGTTTGATGCGGGAGCATTCTACTACGATAGTCCACATTACACCGAATCTATGCCAGTCAAGCAAATGGATTTACTATTTATAATAAATCTCGTTTTCACTATTTACAGTAAATCTGGAAATTACTATTTATAGTCAATCCCATTTTTACTATTTATAGTAAATTCTGATTTTATTATTTTTAGAAAGTGGACCCCACGAAGATTTGTTTTAATTTAATTAGGATTTTCAATTGAAATTAAATTTTATTTTTAATTAGAATTTTTATTATTGATTGCAATAGTTGATTTGTATTAGGAGTTTCTAATTTCAATTAGATTATAATTTGGAAAGTTCAAGTATGGAGTCTTATAAAAGGTGATGTACCCTTTGATTTTGATAATGAAAAAATTGAAATCTCTCTTGTGGTGTGAAGCCATCTTCTCTTGGTGCGAAGCCAAGCTAATTCGGTGCGAAGCCGAAGGTATCTTTCTATCCCTATCTCTTTCTCTATTTCTTCTATTATTCTCTTCTCTTTCTCTATCTCTATTTCTTTTTTAGTCAATTTATTACCTAAGAAAACCCAAATCATACCATAGCACTATGAATAGTGCTGCGTGAATAGTGCCGTGAATAGTGTCACGTGAATAGTGCCGTGAATAGTAAACTCCTCTTCATTCATTCTCAAATCGCGGAACGGTATCCCGTCTTGCGTCATGTTACCATTGTCACAAAGTGCTGCATGACAATTGCTACCAACTCGTGGATGTTCAGCAAGTCAGGGTAAGGGGAAGAAAGGTTGAAGAAATGAACAATGGTTTCAAATTTAGTAGATATTCTAGCATATTTCAAAGTGTTATAATGGTATTCTGTACATATACAGATATCATATATGGTTAAAGATTATGAAAATATTAAGTGCTTTGTGAAGCTAATTTCATTTCTCATAATAAGAAAATTTTGAAAAATTGAAGTCCCCATCAAAGATCGAAATTTCGGTATCTCCCAAACATTATTGTCATAAAATGAATGTGTCACTGCCTCAAAATTAACAATAACAAATGAATAACTTGATAATTGTCTAACAGGAAAAAAATATGAAGGAGCATATGGTGAGAGATGATCACAGAGGAAACCCACCATTGAAATTTTGGGAATAGCTGTGAGGATCATAGCTGAAACGCATCCAGTTCCTTTGCCATGCCATCCCATGCCACGCTTCCATTGTGACTTGAACCTCCAAATTAACTGTCTCAAGGCAATCGATCGACACCACCAATCCATTGCTACTCTTCGTTGAACACTGACAAGAGTAATTGCTCCCTCTACTAGTGATTCTCCTCCAGCAATTCATGATTTGGATCCTTTTCATGCTTCCCATACTTGATAGTCTCATACTTAGCTGCTGAGCTTATCCAGGCCATGTTCATTGCCAGGGGTATTGTTCATATTGCTTCATTAAAAATAACTGCCTTGACAATGTCCCAACTGTCATTGTCCCAGTTGTGGCCACCACATCTATGATGTTTGGGTGTCAATTTCCCATTTGCTAGGGAGCAAAAGGAACCACAAAGTCGATTCAACTTTGATTGGCACCCAGTCTCCAGTCCCATTCTTCCAAGTTGGTAAGATGATGACAGATGACTTGCCCCTAGTGAAGTAACATCAGTGGTGGTGAGACAGCATCTTTGGGATTGGGTTGGCCTTCAAAATGTAACTAATGTTAAATCTTGTATTGTTCCTCCTACTTCCATAGAGATATGCAGAACTCTCTAAAAAGCATCTAAGCCAAAGTAGGATTAAGTATCGTTTTTTATGTCAAAGTTCATGCCGTCCTCACCTACTTGGTGGACCATGACCTAATACCCACATCACCTATTTCCTTGTTTTACAGCTTCTGCCTTAAGATTTTGTTTCGGATGAATATATAGGAACCTCACTTTATATGGCAAAGGGCCAATGTAGAACAATGGTATGCAAGAGAGCTGTAATGGGTGGGAGCTTAATTTTGTTGATAACTTGTTCTATTTGGACACCCTCACAATGATTCTGGAGAGTTGGAAAATCTGCCCAAAAATCATCCCCACAGCTCCAATATATTTAATGATTTTTATCATAGGCAAATAAGCTTCTCTAATCAAAGGAAATTACAGAAATATTAACCATCAAAAAACAATAATTAGGTTTTAACACTTGTTTTATGCAGATATCATCATCATAATCATTGTTGGCTCTCCTTACGATCAAGCCAAAATCACATAGCATATTAGAAAGAAACTGGGAAGCTAACTGCCAAGGCCTATGTACACTGTTTGAGTAGGCTGATCTGATGTTTGTTCTCATGTGAGAGCTATAATATTAATTTCAGTCCTAATATCATTTGACCTAAGATCTAAAAGAAAAAGTAGCAGCAGTTATACAATTGATAATTATCAACAAAGAAAAAGTAATGTCCATGTGATACAGAACTAGTAAAGAAAAATAAATCTAGCATGAAATCTTCCTCACAGTGAAGATAACCAAGGAAGAATGCAAGAAAAAGCTTATTAAAAAAAATGCAACTGAGAATATTCCTTACCAATGATACACCAGTATGGTAATGCTTAAAAATCAAGCACCACCTCTATTGACCATTAGATGTGAACCTAGAACATGGAAGATATAGAGGCACCATATCCTTTCAGCAAGCTCACCTGTAGACACACCAACCAGTGAACACTAGTTAATATTCCTAGTTATAGTCCCTCTCGTTGAGATATAAATTAATCAAGGAAATTATGTTGGTGTTAGACATGGACACAAGGTGCTTGGCACAGGAACCCCTAAAAAGCCACATACTGACAACTGAAAAGACTTCAAAAAGCATATTTGGTTATATGCTTCCCCAATAGGCATACTGTAATTCTCCTCATGTTGCATGGATTCTTCTAAGCAGTTGAAGCACCCATGTCGGATTCTGACCCTCCATGAATTCTAGTGTGACACTTCCAGATTTTGTTTTTTCTTTGCCCCTCTTCTTTTGTTTTTTTGTTTCTTACTTGAAAGATATTAATTAAAATTTACCCTTGATTATGAGTTCTACATTTCCTAATTGACAGCGTCCATATAGTAAATATAGCATTACATATATACATTCCCTTGTTTATATGTATATAATACAAATCATAAGATATCCCATTACGTAATTGATTATTTTCTTTATTATTACATAAAAAACGGTTATTTTTTCCATGATCTAAAATATGCTGCCGGGTTGCCAAATCCTACTTTTTAGGGTTAAACAAACCCAACACTTGGTATCTATGTTGGACTCTGATGCCATACCATATCACTGCAACAAAGAATTCCATATAGTCCTAGGCAGTCTTATGTATTTAGGAAATAATGTGTTTTTCTCATTTTATTTAACAAGATGTGGATCGGATTTGCAAGGAAATATTTGAAGAAATATGCTTTAATGGAATATATTCCACTAGATAGAACTCAATGGAAACAAAAAAGGATTCCTACAGGCAGCACCCAATAATTTGATAAGGCACCGATGAGGTATTTTCTCATTTTGTTCCCAATTGCTTTTATTAGAGAAACCCATCATTTTGTATGCAAATACTTTCCACTTAGTCTCAGTTAACATATGGATTAATAAACCAAGCTACATAGGAATAAGATAAAAACACTATGTAGCATATGATAAACAAGGAAAAGGAAACTTAGGAGGTGTTTGGATTGCCATTTTCCAAAAAATATTTATTTAAAAATGGCTTTTCTGAAAATATATTTTGAAAATGTGTTTTTCTTAAAAAGGTCGTTTGGATCATCATTAATGCAGAATGTCTTTATCTTCTTTTAGTTGGCCCCACCAGTGTCTTCAGTTTTTGGAAGGGGATTTCTATCATAAACTGTTTCTGTGTTTATTATGCTCATTGAGCTAGCAAACTTTTAAAAATCAATTTTTACTTGAAAAACAGCTTTCAGCTATTTTTTATAAAAAGACTTTTTGGCTTCAAAAATATATTTTATGGAATAAATACTTTTTAAAAAATGGTCATCCAAACAATCTATTATTTTGGAAAAAGTCTTTTTGTGGAAAAAGGAATTTTTCAAGTCTAAGAAAGGCGATCCAAACATCCCCTTAGCTTCATCACAATGCTCATATTGGCATGTGATTAACACGTGCCTCACAAAGCAATTGTTGAGAAGTGACCCACCTCAGTTTCTGACAATCTGAGTTTCAAGAGTGTTTTGTTTTAGCATTAATAAAGAAAATTTGATTGAATGTTAACTTATTTCCAACCCATTACATGATAAATATCAGTGTTTATTATTCCTAGCTTTCTATGCCAGAATAGTACTAATTTGCTAATCTCTGACAATGTGAGAAATTCAGAAACAGTCAAACAATTACAAATTTCACACACAAGTCATTAATTTGAGATTGAGTTAGAACTAAGTAGTTTATCATAATTGTTTGGACAACGCACACATGTTTAACACACACAAGTCATTAATTCGAGAGTGAGTCAGAACTAAGTAGTTTATCAGAATTATTTGCACAACGGACGCATGGATTGAAGCACACATGTTTAACCACTTAGGGATACCTGCATCTATTTATGTGTAGAAAGTGATAAGTATCCTTGTGTTGTCAATTCCAGAACAACCTTGGGTATTTATGTAACCGCCATTGATCGACTACCATGGGAGATTGGAAAGTGCGCCACAAGATTTAGAGATATGCCATAAGGCAATCCCTTACACAGCAAGGATTGAAGAATCAAAGACTCGAAGAATCCTTTGGAAAGTCCATTTGGACAGAATCAGAACCCTCACAGCCCATTGTATGAAAACCCCTTTGAAAGAGCCTAAGTATGGGAAATACTTATAGGGGTCGCCCGGGATAAGGAAACGGGGCGACCGAGGTCAAATTGATCCCCGGTCAACCGGCCTGACAAACCGGGCGACTACGCTAACCAGTCGACCGGTCTCAAAGTCCAGTCCACCGGCCTCAGAAAAACTCTAATTCTCAAATGCACCTTCCCCCGCCCCATTCACTATAAATACCCCCTCTCCCCTTCAGTATTACTAACCAATTCGCTTTGCTATCTCTTGAGTTCTTCATCCCAAGATATTTGATATTTGATCCATTGCCTCCGTGCTTGATTTGGTGTTCTTGATTCGGTGATCTAACCTTGCTCGACTTGTGGAAGATATGCTTCGGTGTTTGGTGCTCTTCGTGTAAGAGCGATTCATTGATTAGTCTAGGCAGCGGTTCTGCGCAGTGCCTTTGATAAAGCTTCAACAACATTGAAGTTGCACGTTCCTCGTCAATCTCGGTTGAAGAGGTAACTTTCATTGTAAGAGCTTTCTCTTTAGAAACGCTCCCCATATTGGTTTGTCCCATCTATATTTGTTACGCTGCTTAAGTCAAGAAAGGTTATTGATTGAGCGGGAGTTCAGTTGCGGCCGTACTCCATTATTATCGATTGCGATCGAGACCGGGTTCTTGACCCTATTCAATATTGTAAGAGTGCTTAAATATTGAATTAAAAAGGTATCCAGCTCCGTGGAGCTATTTGGAGAGTGGACCTAGGTGTTGATACACCGAACCACTATAAATACTTGTCTTGTGGATTGTTGTCTATTTACTTAATGCTTTAGTTGATTAATCTGTGTGAGCATATTAGTAATCAACTTAGGCTAAAATTAATAGACCTATTCCTCCCCCCCCTCCAAGTCTCTTGTATGCATATCAAGGGAACTTCAATTGGTATCAAAGCCTAACACTTGTGCAAATGTTTAATCAACTAAGTGAGATCATTTCTTTGATGAGGGTAACTTTGTTTCTCGACCTCATTTGTTTAATGGCTCAAACTATGCCTACTGGAAGGCTAGAATGGGTATATTCCTAAAATCACTTGATGGAAAGATTTGGGAATCCATCAAGGTGAGCTGGACTTGGCTCACTGAAGAAATTTCTATACTAAACTAAGTGATATAATTAACTCTACGTAGGGTCTTAGTGAAGTCATCCCTGAATCTAAAATTGTTAGAAAAATCTTAAGATCCTTAACTAGTAGATTTCATCCTAAAATCACTGCTATTGAAGAAAGTAAAAATATATATAACATTAAAATTGAAGAACTAATAGGATCTATTCAAAAATTTGAATTAAAACTTCAACCTATAATTAAAAAGGGAATTCCTTTAAAAACTGCCACTTGTGACAACTCTAATGAATCTGATGATTTAGATGAGGAAGTTGCTCTAAGGGCTAAAAAATTTAAAAATTTCTTCAGAAAAAAAAAAGATAAAAGAAATTCTGTAACTAAGGAGAGAATCATTTAACAACTCTAAGGAAATCACCAAAGAAGAAATTCAATGTTACAAATGTAGGGGTTATGGTCATATCTCCAGTGAGTGTGCTAATAATTTTATTAAAAAGAATAAAGCTATGAAAGTAACATGGGATTATGATTCAGATAATGAAACAAACTCTGTTAATGAAGAAACTGAGAAAATGAAAGCTTTAATGATAAAATATAATCTTAATGTTTATCCAAACTTAGATAAAGAGAAAATAGTGAAACTGACATTGAATCCAGTAATGGAGACAGTGAAGATCTACAAGAAGCCTAAAACAACCTATACTATGATACCCGGATACTTCAAAATGGGTGCCATATCTGTGTCGGATACTTCCATTTTAAGTGTAAATGCCGTATCCACACCGTGTCGGTCCCGTATCCGGGTAACATAGCCTATACCAAGAAAGTATTAAACTTGCTAAAATTTGTGACAATCAGAAAATTGAAATAAATCAATTAAGTGATGAAAATTCTACTAACTATAAGAATCTATGAAATTAGTAAAAGTCAAAAAGGCAAAGAAATAGAAAATGAAAATTAAATAACTCTTTAAGAAGAAATAACTCAACTAAAACTTATAAACAATGAACTGAAATTAAAAAATGCAAACTTAATCAAAACTATCACTCAAGGTAATTCCAAATTTGAAAGTATGATAACAATGGGAAAATCACCTAATGATAGAAGAGGACTAGGATACACTGATAAAATATCTCAACTCACCACCTCAAAAACTATTTTTGTAAAAGCTAAAAATAATTCGGTACAAGATAAATCACCCCTCACAAACATTAGGCCTACACAAAATAAACAAACACCTCTAAAAACTACAGATAAAGTTACTAAAGAAAAATCCACAGAAATAACCTGTCATTATTGCGAGAGAGGGTCACATGAAATATAACTGCAGAAATCTAATAAGAAAAATCAACTTGGAAAAGAAAAGAGAATTTAAAAATAGAAACCTATCTCCAAATAAAATAAATCTAATTAACCAAGAGAAAAATTTAATGAAACAAATTGAGTCTCTTAAAATGGAAGCTATTAACCTACATAAACAAATTAACTTAATCAGATTTCCCATAAATCGCCATAGAAACTTTATAAACCCTAATAACATAAATATTCCTCGCAAATGCTATTGAAAAATATTATCTGATGTTTTGATAGTAGGTTTTATTTTTGTTTCTTAGAAAAATACTTGTGGGGGAAAAATATCTAATCTAACACACACAATCTTCGAGGTCAGACGATTCGGCTTTTGGTGATGATCGAACGACCCTGATGCTTCAGGATGAAACTGCTCTCTCCTCTGCGAAGGATAGGATAATCTCCAGATGAAATATGGTTGTACCTGTTGACAAGACTCCGACGCTCAAGTCAGCTTAGGAATGGTAACAGGATTCAAGAAAATAGTAAAGTATTTCAGAGTTTAGGCTATCTGGATCTGGAGAGCAAGATCCTCTCTTCAGTTCTGAGGGTCTCATATTTATACCCTTAGAACTGGCGTGACTCACCTTCCACGTGTCTAGTCATTATCAGTCAACGATGACTCGGATGGATTCTGTTATAAAACAGAATCTTATGGTTATATCTTGACTTCCTTGATTCAGTTATACCTGAAATAACTGAAGTGACACTGAGGTGGCATCCTTCGTGTCAGGTATTCGGATAAGGGGATGTCAAATTCGTGATAGTTCAACTAGCTGCCATGTGGCCAATATTCATTAGTTAAGAAATCGATTGTGTTCAGAATACCTACCTCGTACGTAAGAGATCCTGCCACGTAAGTCATTTGACCTCATCTGGCTTTGCCGGGATGAGATTGAAATAGATCCCGTCAAGTAAGTCTGGTGACCTTGTCGGGATAAATGCATCCAGCCAGTCATGTGACCTTGCCGGGATGAGTTCCCAGGATGAGATGCTTGAGTTGCCAAGATGAGTTCCCGGGATGAGATGTTTGAGTTGCCGGGATGAGATGTTAGAGTTCCCAAGATGAGTTCCCCGGATGAGATGTTTGAGTTGCCGGGATGAGTTCCCAGGATGACATGTTGGAGTTCCCGGGATGAGATACTTGAGTTGCCAGGATGAGTTCCCGGGATGAGATGTTGGAGTTCCCGGGATGAGATATTTGAGTTGCCAGGATGAGTTCCCGGGATGAGATACTTGAGTTGCCAGGATGAGTTCCCGAGATGAGATGTTGGAGTTCCGGGATGAAATACTTGAGTTGCCAGGATGAGTTCCCGGGATGAAATACTTGAATTGCCAGGATGAGTTCCCGGGATGAGATGCTTGAGTTATCAAGATGAGTTCCCGGGTTGAGATGTTGGAGTTGCCGAGATGAGTTCCCGGATGAGTGTACGTTAGAAATAATGCACCCTTTGAAATATCTTCGATGGATGCACACCTCAAGATATGTGCACATCAATCCTTGAGATTATTGTGAAAATTATGGTACCCACAATACTATCATTCAGATGTTTGCTTCTATGAGCTCTTCTGAGGACGGAATCGAAACTCCCCTCAAAGAAGGTTGGACAACATTCGAAGAGTTTAATCTCTGGACTGCAACTATGGATTCTCTTAAGAGAGAAGAGTACCTTCGCTCTCATGGAACTACTACTCTTGAAATCCACGATAATAGAGGATGGCTCTCCGCTAAACAGAGTGAAACTCCTGAGCCCCTTTTGATTGCTCCCGAGAACCCTCCTTCTCCTAAGTCAAATGAAGAGGTTACCTCCGGAGATAAAATCATCATCCGAATCGAGTTCACCACCAAGGACATAGAAAGGACCGGAGACAACTTTGAACTCATTGGGTAGTATTGAGCAAACTAATAGAATATAGTTCTCTTAAAAACTCTTTGCACCATCACACAAATCTCTGGAAGACTGTAATAACTTTTGATTATCCGTCTTTCAAATACTTCTAACTGATTATTGCTAGTCATTAGAAATTGGTCTTAGAAACTCTAATAGGACAGAAGCGATATTTAGCTACTCTAGTGAGCTCTCTCAAATTGACATTTAAGGACAATCTCTGTCTAAGGAAAAAAGGATGTACCATCATTAAGCAAGCCTAGTGCCTCTCCTTACCTGGGAGAACTACTTAATGTTGGTTTGGCGAAGCTTAATTAGTAAGTTAAAAATTCGCATATCTGTTCACAAATCCTCAACTTGATATCCCTCATCATAAAATGCTTATGTTAGATAATCTCTCATGCTTAAAGATTCTTAGAAATAAATTATCTATTGAAATTAATGTCTCCTAAAAGGGGTCACCGATCTGGATAGACCGGTCGACTAGCCTAAATAAGGCATGAGTACTCATTTGGAAGAGTACATCGGTGTGGATTCACCGGGAAAGAAAACGGTCAGAAAAAACTATTTTTTAGGAACCGATTGACCGGTCTCAAGAGTCCGGTCGACCGTGCTCTGCGAGTTTGCCCAAACTGACCCGAAACTCATCTTTTTTGTTATAAAACCCCAAATATTCCCATTTCTCCTCATTCCCTTCACTCCAAATCTTAGATCTCCCCTCTAGGAACCCTCTAGAACCCCTAAAAACTCCTTGATCCTTGTTTTCTCAAGATCAAAATCAAATCTTCTAAAAACCCATTTTCTCAAAAACCAAACCCATTTCTCAAAATCATGACTCCTAGAAGCAAGAGATGACATCACATGGGTGGCCAAGTAATGAGGAAGATCAACTCTTCATCGACAACCATGCACGTCAAGAATACTACGACAAAGGCATCATTCGAGCAGTCACTTTGGAACGAGATGTTCAAGCTGATCACTCCTACCTAAAACAAATCCGTATCGCATTCAACGAGGTAGGCTAACTTCCCCTTCTTGATTTTAACGGTCCTGATCTTCTTGAACTTGTCCGTTATTTCTACTACAATATTCATGCACAAACTTTTGACCCCCCTCAGTTCAAGACCTTTGTCAGGGGTCTAACAATAACTGTTACCCCAGACTTGATTGGGATTGGACGTCCCAGTTCTAGCAGTCATTATCCCCCTGTTTTGCCCCTAACCAACAAAACTCAGATCACGAATGATCTTTTTCTTAAATCCTTTTATTGGGATGATGAACTTCACAGCATCAAAACTGCCATGCTAAAACCCCTCTATAGGGTTTTATATCTCATTGTGTCTTACAACTTGCTTCCCAAATAAGGACATAGGAATGATACCAACTCCACTGCCCTTCACATTCTACATTGTCTGATGTTGTCCGTTCCTCTGGACATTCCATACATTATGTACCATCAGATGTTAGTGGCTCGTGATTCTTCCGTATCCACGAGGGCTCTCCCTTATGGATACTTGATTACTAGGATCATTCATCACTTTTCAATTCCCACATTGGTTTCAGACCCTATGGACTACCCTTTTGAACAAATCAACAACTCCACTATCACAAAAATGCATCTAGGGAGAGAGCCCCCTGATTCAGCTATTCCTACCCCGAAGCCTCCCTCCACTCGCACTAGAGTTGGATCTTCAGCAGGTCCTTCCTCATCCTCCGCAGCTACACTACAGTCCATATCAAATCAAATTGCCTCGATAACTCAAGAACTGTGAGATTTCAGAGGATTCGTCTCATCCGGATTTCACAGGATGGAAGCCCGACAGGACAGGATAGAGGCCCGCCAACGGAGGATGTCAAGCTACATGAGGAGCATATACCCCGATCTTCCACCATCACCACCAAGGAGGCCTTCAGTGGAGCTTGGGATCAACAGACTGGAAGAGAGCCAGCAGCCCAGGAAGGGACCGAGATCTTTGATGATGATGATGAGTAGACCGTCAATCCTTCTCTGATCTCTGACACATTTGTATGTTTGTGTCACATTTTGTATTGACTTATGTTTATATTGGCCTGTCTTATTGACTAGTCTTTGTGATATTTTGGCATAAGACTGTCTTGTGACTGTAAAGGACTATGATCCTTATAGTATTATATATATTTTTGGTATTCAGGCACTACTTATATTTGATCTCACTTTGGTAGCATGCCATATTTGATATATTTGCTGCATTTGTCTTATCTGCTGCACTCATTTGATCCTACGATCTTGTCTTTCCTTTGTCAATTTCTGACAAAAGGGAGGAGAAAATTGTGGTAACAATGGTTCAATAAAGGTTATAACAAGTTATTCTACTAAAGAGGGAGAGTAGCTCATCCTATCATTAAAAGACCTTGCAGAAATGATAAACTGGTTTTTGGTAAAAATCAAACTCTTAAAATTCAACTAACCACATACAAGGGGGAGTAAAAACCCTATATGTATTTGTTGTCTTTGTCTGTGATATGGAGGACTCAAACAAAGAGAGACTAGTGTCTCTCACTGCAACTTGTTGCAATTTATGTTGGGTTGGGTAAGCTCATTGTTAGGGGGAGAACCATTGTAATTGTATTTTGTCCTGGAATTGACAAAAGGGAGATTGATAAGTATACCTTGTGTTGTCAATTCTAGAACAACCTTAGGTATTTATGTAACCGCCATTGATCGACTACCATGGGAGATTGGGAAGCGCACCACAAGATTCAGAGATATGCCATAAGCAATCCCTTAAACACAGTAAGGAATGAAGAATCAAAGACTCGAAGAATCCCTTGGAAAGTCCACTTGGACAAAATCAGAACCCTCATAGCCCATTTGGGGTTTCTTGGATTACTTATTGGAAAGAATGGGATTTGGGTGTAAACGGAGGAAATGGATATGAAGATGTATCTCTTCGGCCTCCTTTTCTATCCTTGTCAATGGTTCCCCTGCGGGTTATTTTAAAAGTTCGAGGGGCTTGTGACAAGGTGATCCTCTTTCCCCGTTTTTGTTCATTGTGGTGGCGGAGGCCCATGGAAGATTGATATCTAAAGCTGTGTCTTTGGGAGAGCTAGTCAGGTTCAGCATAGCTCGTGGGTTCCTACCATCTCCCACCTTCAGTTTGCCGATGACATTCTCATCTTCCTTGATTCAGTGTGCTCTCAGCTGAGATTCCTCAAAGGTATCCTTGGATGTTTTGAAGCTGTTTCGAGTCTTCAGGTCAACCTGTCAAAGAGTAAAATGTTCCCTGTAGGAGAGGTTGAGGATATGGAGGGTATGGCTAGCATTTTTAATTGTCACATTGATAAATTTCCCTCAACCTATTTGGGTATGCCTCTTGGGGCTGCTTATAGGTCCAAGGCTCTTTGGAGGCCTGTGATTGAAAGCTTTGGGAGGAGATTAGCCACGTGGAAATTGAAATATCTATCTAAAGGGGCAAGATTGGTGTTGATAAAAAGTTCTCTCTAGTCTAACCATCTATTATATGTCCCAATTCCTGATCCCGAGCAGCGTGTTGCGTATTGTGGATAAGATCATGAGAGACTTCTTGTGGGAGGGTGTTCAGAAGATCACAAGTTTCACTTGGTGAGATAGGACAAGGTGTGTAGGGCCAAGGACAGTGGGGATCTAGGAATAAAGCACCTAAAATCCATGAATCAGGCCCTTCTGGGTAAGTGGTTATGGAGATTTGGGAGTGAAGAGACCAGTCTTTGGAGAACTGTTACGGCTGGCAAGTACGGGGTTTCTTCCTACGGCGGAATAGTCAAGAGGTTAGAAGTCCATATGGGTGTAATGTACGGAGGGGAATCCTAAAGGTGTCCAAGGACTTTGATAAGGGGGTTCGATTCGAGGTTGGAGCTGGTAATAAAAGTTAGGTTATGGGAGGACACCTGGAATGGAGACAAACCCCTACAAGAAGACTATCCAGAGTTGTATTCTATTTCAGAAAGGAAAATGAGATCTATACAAGACTGTCTTCAGAGTGAAGGGGAGACGGTTGGGTGGAACTTGTTGGAGTTTATGTAATACACCCACATGGGTGTCTCAAGTGGGCTGCGTCCCACTTCCCACGTGGGGCCTTTTTTGGGTTTTCACTATTCACGTGAATAGTGTTGCGTGAATAGTGTCACGTGAATAGTACCACATGAATAGTGTTCTCTTTTGTAGAATTTCTCTCCATCATATATATATATATACAGTGTGAGAGAGAATGAATCCTCTTCCCACAACTTCTCTCTCTAACCCTAATCTCCTTCTCCACCTTCCGCCTCCATTACACTTTTTCCCTCTTCTATCTACAACCTTCATCTACTGGTTAATACCTTATTTACAACATGGTATCAAAGCATGGTAGCTCTAGGGCATGTGTCTTTGTCCCCTAGAGACTCCATTCCGATCTAAGACGGTTATGTGAGCATCCGAGCCGAGGAGAACTTTTGAGGAAATCGCAGAGATCATTCTTGCACTATCCGGGGATTAATCCTGAGGCGAAACACCAAAGGCTCTTATTTCTTGGTTAGTTTTTTCCCTCAGCCGCATCAGAGATCCAATTTGTCTTCTTCTCAAGCTTCTCCAACGTTTTTCCGGCCAACACGTTTTTCGATGATTTTTAGGTTTTTATTTTCTTGAGATCCGCACCACAATAGGGTTTTCTACCCTAGCCGTCCCCTCCAGTATTCACCCAGGGACTGTCAGAAAGTCGCATCGCATTTTTCCGACTGCTGGATCATCAGTTTCCAAAAATTGGCCCGATTTTCAGATATTTTGGTTTTTAATTTTTGTGATATTAGCGCAACAACAGGCCCCTCTGACCTTGCCACCCTCTTCAGTATTGCTCGTGGAACAGTTTGAAACTTGATTTGATGAATTCTGACCGTCGGAACCCTAGTTTCCAAAAATCACCCGGATCCCCCGGCTACTTTTTGGTTTTCGATTTTCTTTCAAAATCAAACCTCTCTGGGCCCTCCTGTCTTAGGCGCACCACTCATTGGACCTTTAGGGATCCTCTAGACCTCGCTTCGATTTTCTGGGAGCCTCCGGTACACTACCTGCTATTTTTGGTGGTCCTGCTCCGATGAGTTCCCCCGATGCCATATCTGTGATTTCTGGCTCTTCCTCTGAGGATCGTCATGTGACTCATGGCTCTCATGGAGATCACAACCCTCAGCTCTGCATCACCACTGTGAAGCTCGATGGCACCAACTTCCTGGAATGGAAGACTTCCGCTCTCATGTACATTGGGGGTCGTGGCTACAGTGAATATCTGACAGGTGCTACTAAAGAACCAGATCCGAAGGACAAATCTCATCGGATTTGGGTTATGGAGAACCTGACTATCATGTCCAAGTTTCTTCACTCGATGCAAACCCAGATAAGCAAAGGGTTTATGTTCCTACCAACGGCCAAAGATGTTTGGGATGCCGTATCTCAGACATACCCTCAGGTGGGCAATTTCGCCAAGCTCTATGAATTAGAACAAGAGATATCTTGTCTTCGTTAGGGGGAGATGAAGCTTGGTACATATTATGCTTCCCTTCGAAGCAAATAGGAGGAGGTCGATCACTACCAGAGTTACTCCCCCAAGTGCGCAGATGACGTCAAGTCCTTCAAGGCAATGGTTGAAAGTTCCCGGATATTCCAGTTTCTCTCCGGTCTTCATCCGAGCTTTGAGGGAGCTCGTGTTCAGATCCTTGGTAGGGATCCTGCTCCTATCTCTCTAGCACAGATCTATGGTTACATTCAGGGGGAGGACAGCCGCCGCTCTGCAATGCAACTCTGCAATAGGAGTGATACTCAGGATCGCTCTGCCCTGGCTGCTACCAATCAGAAGGGCCAGACATCCAGTCCGAAGGAGTCTGGGGACCAACCCAGACCCAAGTGTGATCACTGCGGTCGCATGGGCTATATCCAGGCCACTTGCTGGAAGCTCCATGGACATCCCCCGGGACAGGCCCCGACTTCCCATCAGCGACAATTAGCAAAACAGAGACCTCACTTAGTGCACTCAGTCACACAGGACACCACACCACCAGTGTCTACCTCCTCTGGGGACACATACTCATTCTCTCCTGCATATCTTGAGTGACTTCGCCGCATGATGGCCCAACTCAATGGCTAGGCCTCCACTTCCACATTTGCATTTGCTCACATAGGTACTAGGACTGCTTTTTCAGCATTTATTGTACCTTCCAGCCCTTCTTGGATCATTGATTCAGGGGCATCTAATCACATGACTGGTATGTCCTCTGTTTTCTCTAGTTATGGTATTTGCTCTGGTCGTGACAAAGTTCGAATAGCTGATGGCACATATTCCTCTATCTCTGGAAAAGGAGATGTTCATGCCACACCAGCTCTCTCTTTGTCTTCTGTTTTGCATGTTCCACAATTCACTGCCAATTTACCATCGTCAGTAGTCTTACCAAAAGTCTTAACTGTAGTGTAACGTTTTTTCCTTCTCACTGCGTGTTTCAGAATCTGGAGTCGAGACGGACGATTGGCAGTGGATGTGAGGACGGTGGCTCATACATCCTAGATTCTTCGGTTTTTGCATCTGCATCTGCATCTGCACACCAATCTAGCATCAGTAGTAGTAGTAGTAGAGTCAATAAAGACCAGTTAATGCTTTGGCATAACCGGCTAGGTCATGTACCCGTGTCAGTCTTAAAGCGTATCTTTCCTACTTTCTCTTCTGTTTCTGCAGTTCCCTTTCATTGTGAAACATGTAAATTGGCCAAACATTGTCGTTCTGTTTTTCCCATTAGTGAGAATAAAAGTACTACTCTTTTTTCTATTGTGCATTCTGATGTGTGGGGCTCCGCGCCCGTGACTTCTTTGTTTGGATATCGGTACTTTGTTACCTTTGTAGATGACTTTAGTGGTTGTACCTGGGTGTACCTTATGCGAACCAAAGATGTTGTATTTTCTCCATTTTCCAAGAGTTCCATAAGATGGTTACCACTCAGTTCCATACCACTGTTAAGATTCTTCGCTCTGACAATAGGGGGGAATACCTCGATGGGGGTCTGAAATCCTACTTTGCTTCACATGGCATTGTTCATCAGACCTCATGACCTTCAACACCTCAACAGAACGGGACTGCTGAGAGAAAAAATCGTCACTTTCTCGAAGTTCAGCATGCTCTCCGGTTAGGCATGCAGGTTCCTAAACACTACTGGTCTGAGTCTGTCTTACTTGCTGCTTACCTCATCAATCGTATGCACTCTCGGGTTCTTGGATTTCAGACTCCCCTATCTCTCCAGGTTCCTGACCGCCCGACTTTCGTTATTCCTCCAAAGGTCTTTGGGTATGTTTGTTATGTCCATACTCATCGTTCTTCGAGGGACAAGTTAGATCCGCGGGCCTTGAAGTGCATCTTCTTGGGGTACTCCTCTAATAAAAAAGGGTACAAATGTTATCATCCTGCTATCCGTCGTCGCTTCATCTCTATGGATGTCACATTCGCTGAGTCCATCCCCTTCTTTGGTGAGCAGACCTCTCTTCAGGGGGAGCATGATGTTGCAGAAGAGTGTCCCAGCCCTCTGCCTGTCTCTATTCCTATGCCGAGACCTCAATCTAGTGACAAGGACACTTCCACTACTGCAACTGATGTGCGTGTATATGTCAGAACCAAGAAGAAAGGACAAGCCACTGTCCCTGCGCCTACATCTGCAAGTCTCCCCTCAGATCCAGTTCCAGGTATTGCTTCTGTCCCTGCCTCAGTTCCTATTTCTGTTCTTGAGTCACATGCATCTCCTACTTCTGATGATCATATGAGCACTGATATCGACCTCCCTACTGCACTTCGGAAGGGTATACGTACTTGTATGGAACACCCTATCTCACATTTTGTCTCGTATCAGTCTCTATCTCCGTCATATCAGAATTTTGTCAGTATTGCCTCCTCTGTTTCTTTGCCTTCCAATGTTGCAGACGCACTTAGTCGCCCAAAGTGGAAAGAAGCTATGATGGATGAAATGCAGGCTCTTTAGAAGAACAAAACATAGGAACTCGTTCAACTACCCAGAGGAAAGAAAACTGTGGGGTGCAAATGGGTCTTTACAGTGAAACACAAAGCTGACGGGCCAGTTAAACGATACAATGCACGACTCGTAGCCAAGGGATTCACTCAGATATATGGGATAGACTATCAGGAGACTTTTGCACCTGTGGCCAAGATGAACTCGATCAGAGTTATTCCATCCTTAACTGCCAACCTGTCCTGGCCATTGCATCAACTAGATGTGAAGAATGCCTTTCTGCATGGAGATCTGACAGAAGAGGTGTACATGAAACTACCACCTGGGTTGACACTTGCTGGAAGTGACGACAAGGTGTGCAAGTTAAGGAAAGCCCTGTATGGGCTAAAGCAATCTCCAACGGCATGGTTCGAGCGGTTTAGCAGTGCGATCAGACGAGTGGGCTACAAGCAGAGTCAGACCGATCACACGTTGTTTGTGAAGCACCAGCAGACTAGTACCACGGCACTGATCGTCTATGTGGATGACATTGTCATCACTGGGAATGATCCTAAGGAGATAAAGCAGCTGAAGACATTCTTGTCCTCGAAGTTTGAGACAGGATTTGGGGCCACTGAAATACTTCTTGGGAATTGAAGTTGTTCGGTCTCAGAAGGGCATCTTCATCTCTCAACGAAAGTATGTATTGGACCTTCTGGATGAGACTGGGTATTTGAGAGCTCGACCAGCAGAGACTCCAATTGATCAGAACCATCGGCTGAATCCTGAGGAGGGTGACACCCTTGAGGATGCGGCTATGTTTCAGCGATTGGTTGGCAGGCTGATCTACTTGGCACACACCCGTCCGGATATTGCTTACTCTCTTAATGTTATCAGTCAGTTTATGCATGCACCATAGTCATCACATCTTGAGGCAGTTCACCGAGTTCTTCGGTACCTCAAGGGCTCTCCAGGTCGTGAAATATTGTTCGGGCGACATGGACACTTTAGAGTAGAAGCATATACTGACGCAGATTGGAGAGGTTTAGATGTGTAGAACCGATGGGAATCTGTGGACCATCTCTTGTTGCATTGTGAGCTACCAACTAAGATTTGGGGCTCCTTTCTGAGAGATTTTGGGGTGAGTTGGGCCATGCCAGCATCCCTAATATCTCTCCTTTTCAGTTGGATTACCAAAGCCTTTTCAGCCAGAGGGAATGTGCTATCGAGAATGACCCCCTAGTGATTATTTGGAGCATCTGGAGGGAGAGGAACCAGAGTCTTTGAAGGGAAACAAGCGAAGTTGCATTCTATTATCCTCAACATCAAGGGTCTGATGTTCATGTGGTTGAAGGCTTTCTCGAAGTGCAAGGGCTTGTTCTTTGAAGACTTCGTCTTTCGCTGGGATACTATTTGTACTCAGGAGGGTAGCTAATCCGGGTTTATATCTGTATCGTTTGTTTTATTTGTTGTTTTTTGCCTAGGTCTAGTGTAGGTCTTCTCGACCTGCAAGCCTTAAGCTGCTCTATTCCTTCAGGCTTTGGCTCTCTATAAAGCTTTACTTATCAAAAAAAAAAAAAAATAACCCATTGCATGAAAACCCTTTGAAAGAGCCTAAGTATGGGAAATACTTATAAGGGTTGACCTGGATAAGGAGACGGGGCGAGAGAGGTCAAATTGATCCCCGGTCAACCGGCCTGACAAACTGGGCGACAACACAGACCGGTTGACCGGTCCCAAGGTCCAGTCGACCAGCCTCGAAAAACTCTAATTCTTAAATGCGCCTTCCCCCTCCCTATTCATTATAAATACCCCCTCCCCCTTTCACTATTACTAACCAATTCACTTTGCTATCTCTTGAATTCTTCATCCCAAGAGATTTGATCTTTGTTCCTTTGCCTCCGTGCTTACTTCGGTGTTGTTACTTTGGTGATCTAACCTTGTTCGACTTGTGGGAGATACGCTTCCGTGCTTTGTGCTATTCGTGTGAGAGCAATTCAGTGATTGGTCTAGGCAGCAATTCTACGCAATGCCTTCGATAAAGCTTCAACAACATCGAAGTTGCACGTTCCTCGTCAATCTCAGTTGAAGAGGTAACTTTGCTTGTAGGGAGCTTTCTCTTTAGAAACGCTCCCCATATTGGTTTGTCCCATCTATATCTGTTACGCTGCTTGAGTCAAGAAAGGTTCATGATTGAGCGGGAGTTCAGTTGTAGCCGTACTCCGTTATTATTGATTGCGATCGAGACGGGTTCTTGACCCTATTCAATATTGTAAGAGTACTTAAATATTGAATTAAAAAGGTGACCAGCTCAGTGGAGCTATTTAGAGAGTGGATGTAGGTGTTGATACACCGAACCACTATAAATACTTGTGTTGTGGATTGTTGTCTATTTACTTACTACTTTAGTTGATTAATCTGGGTGAGCATATTAGTAATCAACTTAGGCTAAAATTAATAGACCTATTCACCCCCTCCCCCCCCCTCTAGGTCTCTTGTATACATATCAAGCGAACTTCAAAAAGGAATGCCTTTGAACATGTTCTTTACACTGTTCAACAATGTTATACTCATTGAACAGGATATGGCACCAGTCCAATCAATGTTGGCTGCCTGACCCCACTCAATTAATAAAACAAGAAATTTTCAGTTGTAGGTTGTCTATTCCTATGTATATATCTATGTACATATGTATGTTTGATGTATACTTGAATGCATGTGTGCATGCACACTTTTCATAGTGATCATGTTAATTTTTATGAAACCTGCCTCAACCCAAGATTCATTAATCAGAATTAGAGTTTAGTTGCTTTCCTTATCAGACAGCCTAGAATCTAGTGGATAAATATAAGAAAACTACACAAAAAGTCCTCAACATTAAAGCTGGTTCCCATTATGGACTAATGGTTTCTTTGTGCATTTGCAATGAACTTACAGTCTTTATGCTCCTTCCCATCTTGAATGCAACTGCAGCATCTATAAAACAAAAGATATATAAGCCAAACAAACACAAAGCAAATGTTATCCCAAAAACATGCCATACATTGAAAAACTGTTGGAAAAAAAATTGATTAGACAAATAGGAATTTTAAATGCAGTACCTGATTGTGAAAGAAGCTCCTGTGAACTGTGTCTCTATTTCAGTCAAATACAATCTGAACAAGGGTGACCTGAAAACCATTTCTACCCATCTTGAACCATGAAATCAAATGCACAGTGAATGTATTGAATGGAATCCCAAATCAACCTCTACTTTTTTCATTTTATTTAGTGATATAGGACATCTAACCAATACTCCCAAAAGTCGCGACTGATGGGGGCGTGAGATTAAATCCCTTTATGTTATAGCCTAGATCCAGACTCTCAGTCAAACCCTCCTCATAGGCCCATTTCGCACAGGCCACCCCACCCCGAGTGTTCCCCCGCAAGCTGCCCCACTCAAGCTTGGTGTGAAATTCCCCTGCATTAATAACCCCCAGTGAGGAGTCTCGAACACGGGACCTCCCGCTCCGATACCACTAATGTAGGACATCTAACCAATACTCCCAAAAGCCGCGACTGATGGGGGCATGAGATTAAATCCCTTTATCTCATAGCCTAGATCTAAGCTCTCGGTCGAACCATTCTTGCGGGCCCATTTCATACAGGCCACCCCACCTCTGTGTGCCCCCGACTCCACTCGAGCCCGGTGTGAAAATGCCCCTGCATTAATTATGATGTGGGAGCATTCAACTACGATGTCCCGCTACTACACTGAATCAATGTCCAGTCAAGCAAGTGGACGCAGTTTTTACTATTTATAGTAAATCTTGTTTTTACTATTTATAGTAAATTCTAATTTTATTACTTTAGATAAGTGGACCCCACGAAGATTTGTTTTACTTTAATTATGATTTTCAATTGAAATTAGATTTTATTTCCAATTAGAAATTTTAGATTGATTAAAGTTAGTAGAATTGTAGTATGACTTTCTTGTTTCAGTTTGATTAGAATTAAGAAAGTTACATTAGGGAGTTTATAAATAGTGATGTAATCCTTTGATTCAAAAACAAAAAATACTTATTATGAAGATGATTTACATGCTTTTGAGTATGCTGCAGAAGAATTTGAGGATGTTACACATAGAATTTGAGGATGCTACACATAGAATTGAAGTTGTGTGGCTATAGTAGAGATGTGCTTTTGGAGTTTCATGCAATCGACGTATACTAATCAAACTTAAAGGAAATTTTTAGATGGCAATAAGAAAAGCCATGCTTTATGGAGCAAAATGTTGGGCAATCAAGAAACATGTTCAAATAATAAGTGTAGCTGAAATGAGGATGTTGAGATAGATGAATGAAAAAATTGGGAAAGAAAAAAATGAGAAATGAAAGCGTTTGTAAGAATATAGGAGTAGCCCCAATTAGTGATAAAATAAAGGAGAGTCGATTGAGATGGTTTGGTCATTACAAATAAGACCGATGATAGCACCAGTGAGAAGGACATTGCAAGTTAAAGGGTCTAAAAGGGAGAGGAAAAGGCCAAAAAGGATGTGGTTTGAGGTGATGAGAGCAGATTTTAAGAAACTTACCTTAACAGAAGACATGGCTATTAATAAAAATGAATAAAGGAACAATATTCCTGCAGCTGACCCCATATAATTGAGATAAGGCTTATGATGATTATGATGATGAATAAAGTACTATGGTACCTATTTAAACAAATGAAATACATACAGTTTGACCGACTACCATAACACCAAACATATGAGCCACACTATGAAACTATAGGAGAAGACGATGGAGAAAATATTAAGACAAAAAAAAAAGGCTATTAGATAAACAATTGAACTTTATGCTTGGGAGGTCATCCATCAAGGTAATCTTTTACATAGACAAAAGAAAATTTAGTAGAAAAGAGGAAGAATCTCTACTTGATCTTTTTCAACTTAGAGAAAACAAATGACAAAGTTCCTAAGGAATTGATTTGGTAGGAATTGAAAAAGAAAGAATTACAACTTGGTATCAGAGCCAAGTTCCTATATCTCTTTCTCCTTTCTTCTCACAAACCCTAACCCTAAACCTAAATTCCTAAATTACAACTTGGTATCAGAGCCTTATGGCCTAGGAGGTCGCGGGTTCAAGTCTCCAGCAGAGTGTATTCCCGCCGAGGGGGCATGTTAGTGAATGGTGTGTTCCCGTGCACGTGTTGCTTTGGCCCAACGACCTGTTGGTATACACGGTTGTTTCGCCTTTCCCCAACAGGTCGATCTTTTGGGGTAAATGGTTGTTTAACATGGTATCAGAGCCTTAAGGCCTGGAAGGTCATGTGTTCAAGTCTCCAACTGAGTGTATCCCGCTGAGGAGGCGTGTTAGCGGATGGTGTTTCTCCGCATACGTGTTGTGTTGGCCTGACAACCCATTGGTATACATAGTTGTTTCGCCTTTCCCCAATAGGTCGATCTTTTCAGGTAAATGGTTGTTTAACACCTAGGTGAAAGATGACCACTCCATTAAGGGTTTTTGAGTAAAAAAAACTTGTGGTTGAGATCAAGTAAAATGCTCCTACGGTTTGAAATTATTCTTTGGTAAAAAAATATTTTTCTCAATAATTTGTGATTTCATTTAAGGTACTTTCTTATTACAAAATTGTAAATGCATTCGATCTCCAAACGTTTTTAAGTCGGCAATTTCTTTTAAAAAGAACTTCATATCAAATTATACGTCCTCGAATTAATTTAGAATTTTAACTAAGAAAGTTTTGTGCAAAGTCGAAGTTTAGTACCTTGTATATTCAAATCTTTCATATCGAAGTTAGCTCCTCATTTTTACTTGTTTCTTATTTTCTCTAAACCTTTTCTTTTGTTTGCTTTGTCGTAATTCTCTAGCAAACTTTTATATATGCTATTACCAAACATTTCTTCGTGTGCAACTTAAACTGTCCAACTTACTAAGGGATCCCCACCATAAAAGCAACTCTAGTGACCATGGTCCAAAATCTCCTTTTGTCTCAGTCTGTCTTGGCCAATATGTCTCGTCCGGTAGGTCACCGAGACGATATTGTCTCATGCTAAAAGTTCATGTACTAAAACTGGTCTAATACCTTATATTTGTGGTATGTGTCTCTTTTATAATACATATAAATACTATAAGCAAATTTGTAGCCTAATTAAGCATTAAAAATAGTTCAATCTTATCGAGACATACTGTTTTTTTTTTCATTGTCTTGTTGCGTCTCATTCTGTCTCAGTCGAGACATCTCATTTCATCAGCTTACCAAGACAATGAGAAAAAAACGATATTTTAAACCTTCCTATTGATATGTAGAAATAGAAACAAACAATACCAACAAAATGTCAGATAAAAGCTTTCCTTGTTGTTAGCAATTAGATGTCTGTCATTCCAGATGAGCATTATTAAGTGGGAAAAAAAATACCATGAAGGAATTGCAGTCGTTGCAAGGACCGGGGGTAATTTCCACAATTGTTTATGTTGATCATGCAACAACATCGTCAAATACTCAAGAATGCCATTTTCCTAGTCAATAAAACAAGAATAAAAAAAGAAATCAAAACAAAAACAACCCTTAAAAAATAAGTAAGATGAGGAGATGGATGAAGAGAAATATAATCTACTGGCACACTAAGAATAGATCTAAGCAGAATTGATTTGGAATGAGCCCAACATATAAATCAACTAACAAATCTTCTTTGTAATAGAAAACCATGAACTAACATGTAATAGAACAGTATGGATCTTCATTTCCACACTCAATATTTATTATAGTTTGATGGCCTATGAGTTTTCATGTCTATTTCATCATTTCCTGAGTCTCAACAAAAATTGCCACAATATTTTTATCATCTCCATTATATTTCCATCATTTAAATTTATTTCCACACCAGTCCAAATAATATTTCAATGAAATATTTCTATTTCTAGGAATATTGGAAATATACCTCAAAACCAAAAATTAATACCTTAATGTCCGTGATGGAGCACTTGCGAAATTAATTTTAAGAAGCTTAAGAAATTAAATTTAAGAAATGCAAAATTTTCATTGTCATGACTTTCACACTTGGTGACTGATTTACGCATGCATTCCATAACAGAACAATAGTTCATAACAAAAATAAAGGACAGAAAAGAAAAAAAAAAAACAAGTATTTTTCCTTATATGTGATGTGTCATTGTGTCTAACATGTGTATAATAATTATTGCTGAATGGAACATCCTTGTTTACTGGTTACATGACCATGTGTACCAAATATAACTTATTTACTAACATACTTTTAAGCAAGGTATTAAATTTCGATTTTATTGTACATTTAGTTAGCCTAGAAATGAAAATATTTCATGGAAATTTCTGACCTACTGTACAAATAATACATTTCTCACGGAAATGATGGAAATATTGATTTTTGTTGTAGCTTTAGGAAATGAAGCCTGAAAACACACCCACAAACCATCCATAAGGCATCCAGCTATAATAAACAACCATATCAAGTGTGGAAATGATGATCCATCGCATTTTGTTACACGCCGTGTTGCATGGACACTTCCAACCAGCGAACGAATCGCGTGTCCTTACGTTTGGACACGGATTCAGACACCGACACACCGCGGACACTTCGATATTTGAATAATTAAAATATTCAAATAAAAAGTGAGATAATTATTATATTTTTCCTATAATTAAGATATAAATTAAGATTTCTTTATCTTAGGGATTGTAGAGAGAAAAAGATAAGATTTTGTTTATAACTTCCTATAAATAAGGAAAACTCTATTAATTATAGGTTGGACCTATTTAAATAATTAAAATATTCAGCCGAGTCCCCAAATCCTATTTTTTGGGGTTTGCCGAGTCTGACACCTCGTATCCGTGTCGGATTCCGACACACGTGTCCGCATCCACGCAACACAGGTTACACGTACTACAATATTTGAGCTCCTGAAAACCAATATTAGTTATAACTACACATGGAGATGGTAACAATCATATCACGTTAACTATACAATAATAGAAGAGTATATGACAGTGATGACACATGGGAAGGTCACAACTACAGCTTAACATGAACTAGAAATCCATACCACTTATTACAAGCGAGATCAAGCTCGACTGGCAAAATTGTTGGATGAGAGCAAGGTATAACTCCCAAGGGATGGTGGTAGTTGGGAAGCTAAAGTCTTCTACCCTAACAACAATGGAGGATGGGGATGGGGAGCAAGCTCCAACCCAAGCTTTCCATGACCCTTAAGGAAGGAGCTAAGGCTTTACTTTCTCTAATCTTTACTCTCAAAATCCAAAAACTCCCTTCATCTCGACAACATCTGCTTTTATAGCCAATCTTTACCATTGGTTCTAATGAAAATGTTATACTTGTAATTGTTCAGTTTATGTAGGGGCAATTTTGTCATTCTATATTTCATTCAAGCATAAATTGACAGAAGGGAGCTAGTCCACTTTAACATCTCCCACAGCTAAAATCTTTTCTTCTCTCTTCTTCTTCCTATCTTTTCTCATTATCAAATGCTAACCCTAAGAATAAATCAGAGCCTGGACAAAACCATGTGGAATTTTCTAAGGTTTAGTATCAAGTGAACAATGTTACGTGAATAGTGGAGAGAAAACCTAGATTCTAAAAATCAAACAGATCAACCAGGGGAGCACTCTGGAAGTTGTATAAGAACAATATTGCTGACGTCGGCAGCCATACAGACAAGTACCACTGATCAAGTTAATTAAGGTTTTGTGGAGTTTCGATGTATTTTGAGGAGCAAATGATATTTTCCCCTCTACCAAGCCTGTTTTTTGAGTTTGTATTTTTATTTTTGAAGATCAAACAAGGGGTGTTTTATGATTCGTTTGTGTCGGTCAATGTATAGGATGTGGAGTATTTTTGATGATTATGTAATCTTTGTGGATCCTACAGTACGGCTGGCTTGTGTAAACCATACATGGTGATAGTTATGTGATGGATGGTATAAGTATACTCATCTGAAGTGATTAAGATGTCCGCAGGCAGCAGCATAAATGAAACTAGGAATAGTTCTATGACCCAAGGAGGTTCTTATTTTACAACTAGCTCAATGGAAAATCTTTTCCCAATCTATAGATTACAACTGTAAAGTTGAATGATTCAAATTACCTCGAATGGTCACAACCAACAAGAATGTTTATTGGAGGAAAGGGAAAACTTGGCCACAGAAATAGAAGGGTGAGTGAGCCAGATGTATCATCTTGCATATGACAGGTGGGAGGCTGAAAATCTAATTGTAATGTCGTGGCTCCTCCATTCTATGCAACCAGGAATTTGTCGAAAGTTTCTATTTCTTAAGACTTGTAAGGAGATATGGGTGCTACTGCACAGGCGTATTCACAAGTGAAGAATTTTTCTTGGGTGTACCAGCTCAGTCAAGACATCTCTCACCATCGTCAGAGGGAGAAGACATTGGCTGGGTATTTTGCTTCACTTTCAAGTATGTGGGAAGAATTAGATCACTATGAGTCTTTTGAGCCCATTTGTAGGTAAATGCAATTGCCAAAATAATAGATTGTTTGGATGACCATTTTTTAAAAGTATTTATTCCATAAAAATATATTTTTTAAGCCAAAAAATATTTTTATAAAAAATAGTTAAAAGATGTTTTTCAAGTAAAAAAGACTTTAAAATTTTGCTAGCTCAATGAACATAATTAACAAAGAAACAGTTTTTGGTAGAAGTCCCCCTTCCAAAAAAATAAAGACATTATATTGGTAGGGCCAACTAAAAGAAGATAAAGACATTTTGCATTCATGATGAATCAAACGACCTTTTTAAGAAAAACACATTTTCAGAAAAGTCAGTTTTTTAAGTAAATATTTTATGAAAAATGGCGATCCAAACACCCCCTTAAATGTTTATCAACATATCCTAGTCCTCTTTTATCATTGTAAGCTTTTCCTGTATTTATAATATTTTCTAATTTAGTATTACCTTGAGTGATGTTTTTAATTAAATTATCATTTTTTACTTGTAGTTCATTATTTCTTAATTTTAATTGAGCAACTTCGTTTTGAAGTGATTTTTCTTTCTCAACACTTATATTCTTTTCTTTTTCTTTATCGTTTGATTTTCCAATTATTTCACAGATTTTTATTGTTAACGAAGAGTTTTCTTTATTGAGTTTCTCATTATCCAGTGTTCGTTTATCGCAAATTCTTCCTAATTTTAGGCTTTCTTTATATAAGTTATTGTACGCTTCTTGCATGTCATCATTATCTCTGTCACTTAATTCTAATTCTGTTTCACTATTTTCTTCGTTATTTTCTAGGTAAAGGTTTTTATTAGAGTTAGATTTAATTTAACCATTAAGGCTTTCATTTTTCAGTTTCTTCATTTTCGAAAGATGAGTTTGATTCGTTATTAGATTCATTACTATTGTAATCCCAAGTGGCTTTCATAGCTTTAATTTTATCTTTCTTGTTGTTAGCACATTCACTAGCAATGTGGCCACACCCTCTAAATGTATAACATTAATTTCTTCTTTAGGGTTTTCTTCATTTTTCTTAACTTTTTCAAAGCTCTTTTTCTATTCAAAGTTTCTTTTATCTTTATTTTTAAAGAATTTTTTATATCTTTTGGCAACTCAAGCCACTTCTTCTAATTTATCTGACTCATTCGAGTTATTTTCGTTGGGTTGTTTATTAGAAGTTTTTAAGGCAATTTCTTTCTTCTTAATGGGTTGAAGTTTTAGTTCAAAAGTTTGAATAGATCCTATTAGTTCTTCTAATCTAATTTAATCAATTTCTTTACTTTCTTCTATGGCAGTTATCTTAGGATTCAACCTAGCGGGTAAAGACCTTAAAAAATCTCTAACAATTTTTTATTCAGGGAAGGCTTCTCCAAGACCCCACATAGAGTAAATGAAACATGGAGTTTTCTTTTCATATATCCTTCTCCTTCCCACCGAAAGTAGCTTAACAAGAACTTCTGCAGGTAAAGATGGGACCAATCCCTAATCGTTATGGGACCAATCCTCGATCAAATAAATAAGTGGGACCAATCCCTTATTGTTATGGGACCAATCCCCGATCTAATAAATAAATGGGACCAATCCCACACTTTATATAGTATGCAATGAAATATCCAACACAAGTATGATCATACGGAACCAATTCCAATAAAATCATGCAAAGTTACCTTATACAAGCAATTTCAATTCATATGAATGCATACCATCATCATTAATTAAGGAATAATAATGAAAACAAGAAAACATGTATTTACCTTGATTCTTGAAATGTTCTTGTTCTTCTTTAAATTGAGTGAAAAGATGAAAGATGGGAGAAGATGAGAAAAGATAGTGGCTAGGGTTTGTGAGAGCTTCCAAGCCTCCAAGGCTTTTCTTAAATAGGTTTAGGAAGTATTCCATAAGGATTACGGTTTTTGGGTTTCTATTTTTAAGTAATTTACATCACTTTCAAATTGGTGTATTTTACAATCCACTAAAAGGCTTATTTTAGGTTGTATATGGGCCAAAAATGGGCCCAAAGCCTATAAATATAAACTAGGCTTCATTTAAGATCATTCTAAGGCCCAAAAGATCTCTAAATTAGCTTTATCGTACCACCTAACAATTATAACTCAATCAATCATGCAATGACTTGTATATGTTATTGGACAATTAAAGTGTTCAAGAGGTCCATTTATGTTTAGTGTCTATTTGGTAGCACATTTGTGATAGTTGTTCAAAATTATCACTTTAGGGTTATTTATGAACTTTTTTGTCACTAGGGTTCTAGGTGGGACCCACCACCTCAAAATTTATTATGTTATTATTAGATTAAATACGTTAAATGTGGTCCAGATTGTGCCCCTACAAAATTTTATTTCAGTATTCAGGCATGTAAATGACCCTAAGTGTCATAAATTTCAAGTTTTGTCTAGGTTCCTTGTATACTTTTTAAGGTTAATAAACATGATAAATAAACACGCAAGAGCAATTAAAATGTCCAAATTACCCCTATATAAGTAAATTATTATAATACTCATGAATGAAAACTCAGGATATTACAGTGGGCTAATTACAAAGACACCCAAAACTTTAAAAAAAAAACATCAAAATAAGCCTAGAAACTAATAAAAACTCTCCACAAGCTCCCTACGCGGACCACATGCATCTTTCCAATGTGAAGTCTTCATGATGCACATGCATTCATGGTCTTCTGCTCCCATAAATCGAGAGAACTAAAACTAGGGCCCACAGTCATCAAAATACAAAGACATGGGTATGGGCCCAGTTTTCCTCCTCCGCTGGTATACTCTAGGTAAGGATATGATGTCCTCATCAGATATGCATGAAAATTAGTTTGCTCATCTGAAAATCAACTGAAATGAAAGTTTTCCCATGGAATAAAATTTAGAACATAAAAAGTACCTTCGAATTCATTGTTTCCTCTTTAGAATGCAGAAGTTGAGATCTTCCCAAGAGCAAGTTGTGAACCTCTTGATATTGCGTTGAGATAGTAAGGAAATCATAAGATACTGAAATGAGGTGTTCAAGTAGACGACTCCATCTGCTTGATATATAACCTAACAATAAGAGCTCCTGTTGCAAAGTATACATCAGTAGCCCTCTAAATTATACATAGAAAGAAAAAAAGTACAATCTAGTCTAAAATCACATTATTGCATCAAACTGGATTCTCAAGAGGCAATTTAAGTGAAGGTATTCATCCTCTCAGTAACAATCAGGAGTATTATAGAATTAATATGAACTAGTGCTTCAGAAGATGAGCATACATGGAATGCATTTTTTCAACTATTTAATGAGGAACTTCTAAGGGTATTATGAGCATTTGCGTAGGATAGGTTTGAGATTTTAAGTTTAGAGTTCCTAAGTGTGTGAACTAATCTAGGAAAGATTTAGAATAGGGTAGGATTTATGGTTACGTTAGTTCTATGGCTGTCAAATTGTCAATAGGCTTTAAAAGGCACAAGAACTATAATCGAATAGGCCAGCTTGGCATTTCAGATACTGAAATGAGGTGTTCAATTGGACGACTCCATCTGTTTGAAATATAACCTAACAATAAGAGCTCCTGTTGCAAAGTATACATCAGTAACCCTCTAAATTATGCATAAAAAGAAAAACAAGTACAATCTAGTCCAAAATCACATTATGGCACCAAACCGGATTCTCAAGAGGCAATTTAAGTGAAGGTACTCATCATCTCAATAACAATCAAGAGTATTATAGAATTAATATGAACAAAATAGTGCTTTAGAAGATGAGCATACATGGAATGCATTTTTCCATTATTTACTAAGAGGAACTTTTATGGATATTATGAGCATTTGAGTAGGATAGGTCCGAGATTTTATGTTGAATCCCTAAATGTGTGAACTAATAGGAAAGATTTAAAATAGGGTAGGATTTATGGCTAGGGTAGTTCTATGGCTGTCAAATTGTCAATAGTCTTTGAAAGGCATGAGAACTATAACTGAATAGGCTAGCCTGACATTTCAGAATTCAAATTTTTTTCAAGTATAATGGAGATTAGACATTAGGGGTTGGAAAAGAAAACTGAGGTTGTCGACCTAGGTGAACTTGTGTAGCAGTATGGAATTGAACTACGTGGAAATCAGGACTTAACTTAAACTTATCATACCAGTTTTCTAAAAGGGAAGAGAAGAGATAATGGACTGGGTTTTCGAGAAGGGGAGAAGAGATAGTGGCCAGAGTCATGCAGTTCAATTGAGGGCGTGGACAAGATCTTCATCAGTCTTCCCAACTAAGAACGAAAAACTAGTTTAGGGCTCCAGGAACCAGACATGAAGAACTCACAATATCTTTGCAACAGTTAAATGGAACCCAACTCCTGTGACTTGTGTTGCCTTCCCTCAACAAAACAACCTAATCCATTCATCAAACTCAACAATAGGTCAACTGTGGTGTAAGGTATGTAAGACCACTCTTTTTCTTCAAAAAAATTAAACAAAAAAGAACTCTCTTTTCCTATTTCTTTCCTAAGGAATTGATTCATTGCAATTCGTTTTCTCCTATTTGTGAAACTTTTTTTGTGGAATGGGTTTCTTATTCTTTGTACTAATTTAGAAATGTGTGCTTGAGGGTTACACTTCACATGTTAGGCTGGTTAAGTGCCTTGCCCATGCCTCCACCCTTGAAAACATTGACTACAGTCACTTGATGGTAAGAACCTGTTAGACTAACATATAAACTTTCTAAACATCATTGAGAATGAGAAAAATTGAAGATTCCACAATAAAAGGAATATCCATAATGCCTATCACTCTTTGGCATATAATAAAAGAAAGTAAAAGAGTGGCGTAGAAATTAGAACAACTATCACAGTTATTATCTATTCTACTTATTAATGGACGAAGGCCCTTCATGTGTTACTGGCGCACATTTTCATATATTCCAGAATTGCCCCTGTTTTTGCTTGAATCATTTTTTTTACTTTTACGGAATTTTCGGTTATCATACCACTTTTGCATTTCAACTCACTGAAAAGCATAAAATGCATTACGTGAACTCCTTCAACAAAGAAAATGTTTGTTGACGGATGCCCATCATTGACGTTGACGATGAACCACAACGTGAGCCACGTGGCACACTATTAGAGGCTACTGACCATATGGATGTTTGGTCCATCCCTATGTTGACTTATGCAACAAAAATCAGCCCGAATAGTGATTTATAACCTTTGGATCATAATGCTCGAAATCCACGGTTAAAAATAAACCATGAAAAAGACTCTAATCCAACGAATAGAAACTATTAATTAGGATGAGTTTTAGTATATAGGTCCACCTAGGGATGGGCCAAACATCCATACGGTCAATGGTCTCCAAGAGTGTGCCACGTGGCATCAACGTGGCACCAATTATTTGGTGTCAAAATCCAATGTTTGCAGCAAAAAAAAGTTGATTAAAAGTTCCTTACTTACCCATTATTAAAAGAGTAATGATCACATGGTCCAAGGTCCATGGACGTGTATGGTGGTATCGTTTTGTTATTGGCCAAAAAAGTACCTTGAGTTGCATGCTAAATAGTGATGCTCAAATTCCACAGTTAAAAATCAACACATGAAAACGACTCTAATCGAATACTTAGAAATCACTAATCAGGCTGATTTTTTGCATGTAGGCCCCACAGCCCACCTAGGGATGGGCCAAACATCCATATGGTTAGTGGTCTCTAATAGTATGCCACTTGTTCCAAATAATCCTCAAAATCCACGGTTAAAAACAAACCATGAAAAAGATTCCAATCCAATGGATAGAAATTACTAATTAGGATGAATTTTGTTATGTACACCTAGGGATAAATGGGCCAAACATCTGTATGGTCAATGATCTCTAAGAGTGTGCCACATGTAAGGTATTGCCACGTGTAAGGTGATGTGATTAATGTTGTATTCAAAATAGGATAAAGAAGGAGAACGAAAGAAAGAGAACATAGGAGTTAGGGTTAGAGAGAGAGAGAAGAGAGAAGAGAGGAGAAAGGGTGAAATCATGTAGAGCATAATGAGCTCCACGATTTCACCAATATTTATAATATTGGAACTATCATCATAATTACAAAGAGGTCCCTACAGAATATAAAATATTACAAAAGCCCCTAACAACACTCCCCCTCAAGCTGGTGCAAAAATATCGAACATGCCCAGCTTGGATAACATATTCTACCGACAATCTTTACTGACACCTTAAGTCAACACGTCAGCCACCTAATCAACTGTATTGACATAAGATGTACAAATTAGACCAAGACGAAGTTTCTCCTTGACGAAATGCCTATCCACTTCAATGTGCTTCGTCTAGTCATGTTGAACAGAATTGTATAAAATAGCGTAGTTCACTTAACATAGTCTTCTACCATAGCAGCTCACATACACCATGTGCCATAGATCGATACTCTACTTCAGCACTGGAACACGACAACTGGTTGTTTCTTGTTACGCCATGAAACCAGATTGCCCCCAACATAGGTACAATATCCAAATGTAGACCTCATGTCTGTAACTAATCATGCCTAATCAACATTTATATAGGTCTCAACCCGTAGATGTCCATGCTTGCCAAATAGAAGTCCTTTTCCTGGTGAACCTTTGAGGTAGCGTAGAACTCTGTGAGTTGCCTCAAGATGTGGAGACTACGGAGCATGCATGAACCTCTGTGGTCAAGGCGCACGCCTCAGGCTCCAGGCACACCTAAAGCGCCTTAGAAGGGTCAAGGCGAGGCACGTTTAGTATGGCGCGCGCCTTATGCTCAAGGCGCGCGACTCAAACCAGACTCCAGGCGCATCAGGCGTGCGCTTCACTAAAATACGTGTTTTTTTGTAAAATTTTTGTTCTTTGACCTATTATATTAAGCATCGGTATGATAGAAAAGATACAATTGAACCTATCTCATTGAAAGACATTGATGAAAGCAATGAATGACTACTTGGGGAGACGGAAATAGAAGGTGGAGTAGCAGAAAATGAATTGGTGTTTGAGGATAATAGCTTGACATGGAGTGTTGTTGCGAGAGTTGGTGAATCAACATCCAATACTAGATCACGATCAAGGTCAAGAGTAAGAGCAAGGGCTTTAATAAGGGAGCCGAAGAGGAAGAGGCCAATTCGGAGGAGACAGAAGAAGAATATATTGAGGATGCTAACACATCTGATAATGATGGGATGGAGCTAATGATTATATTTTAAATGATGGTGATGTTAACTAGAACTAATTGAGGCTATTTGAAATTTTGAACATTTGCTATCTTATATGTTTTATGGTTTTTTGGTTACTTGTTTTGTATTACATAATGACAATGTTAACTAGAACTGCTTTTGGATTACTTGAGATTTTCGATATTTGCTATCTTTTATGTTATATGGCCTAATGATTACTTATTTTGTTATTTTATGATGTTAGTTTTCTTTATTTTTTTATATTTCTTATAACTTTTAATATTGCGCCTCGCTTCAATCAGGCGCGTGCCTCGCCTTGCGCCTCAGGCGCTAGAGGTCCTAGCGCCTTAAGTGCGCCTTGCGCCTTTAACTACCTTGGCATGAACTGACTAATAGCACTGACTGCATAGGCAATATTTGGGCGTGTCAGTGAAAGATAAGTCGTCCAACTAGTCTCTAGAACTGCCTGTATCAGTAACTGGAACCCCATCAACATGATTAATCTAGTATTGTTGGTCAATAGGTGTGTCAGCTGGTTTGACCCCCCAAATTACCAGACTCATGCAAAAGATCAAGAACATACTTTTTTTGTGAGATGAACACTCTTTGTTTTGATCTAGCAACCTCAATGCCCAGGAAGTATGTTAGGGACTCTAGATCCTTTCAAACTCTATCCCTGGGTACTTTTTAACCTACAGACCTCATTAGGGTTATCACTTGTCACCACAATGTCATCTACATACACGATGACGAGCAGTAGTACGACCTTGACTAGTTTTAATAAATAGTGTAATGCAGGGGCATTTTCACACCGGGCTCGAGTGGGGCAGCCTGCGTATATGGGGCACACTCGAGGTGGGATGGCCCGTGTGAAATGGGACCTACGAAGGAGGGTTCGACCGAGGGCCTAGATCATGGGCTATGAGATAAAGGAATTTAATCTCACGCTACCAACGGTCACGGTTTTTGGGGAGTATTGGTTATATGTCCTGCATCAAAGTGGTATCAGAGTGGGAGGTCTCGTGTTCGAGACTCCTCACCGGGGGTGATTAATGCAGGGGCATTTTCACACAGGGCTCGAGTGGGGCAGCCTGCGTATATGGGGCACACTCGAGGTGCGATGGCCCATGTGAAATGGGACCTACGAAGGAGGGTTCGACCGAGGGCCTGGATCATGGGCTATGAGATAAAGGAATTTAATCTCACGCTACCAACAGTCGCGGCTTTTGGGGAGTATTGGTTAAATGTCCTGCATCAAAGTGGTATCAGAGCGGGAGGTCTCGTGTTTAAGACTCCTCACCAGGGGTGATTAATGCAGGGGCATTTTCACACCGGGCTCGAGTGGGGCAGCCTACATATATGGGGCACACTCGAGGTGGGATGGCCCGTGTGAAATGGGACCTACGAAGGAGGGTTCGACCGAGGGCCTGGATCATGGGCTATGAAATAAAGGAATTTAATCTCACGCTACCAACAGTCGCGGCTTTTGGAGAGTATTGGTTAAATGTCTCTTGTGGTGTGAAGCCATCTTCTCTTGGTGCGAAGCCAAGCTAATTCGGTGTGAAGCCGAAGGTATCTTTCTATCCCTACCTCTTTCTCTATTTCTTCTCTTATTCTCTTCTCTTTCTCCATCTCTATTTCTTTTTTAGTCAATTTATTACCTAAGAAAACCCAAATCATACCATAGCACTATGAATAGTGCTGCGTGAATAGTGTCACGTGAATAGTGTCATGTGAATAGTGTCGTGAATAGTAAACTCCTCTTCATTCATTCTCAAATCGCGGAACGGTATCCCGTCCTATGTCAAATTTGATATCAGAGCCCAGTTCGAAACTCCTGATCGGAAAGATGTCTCATATCGGTTCGCAATCTTTGGTAGCCGCGTTAGCTAAACTAAACGATGCGAAATCGTTTTGAGAGCGGACTAAGCGACCATATAAATCGTATTGAGAGCAAACTGGAGGCAAGGGTCTCCGCCAGAGTTCCAATTAGCAATTGTCGTCTTGGAAAGTCACTACCACAACCACTGGCTTTTCCACCTCTTTCCGGCAAGCTATTGGAAGGTTTCATAACAAAAAAAAATCCTAAAGAGGTCTCAAAGCAAGTTGAGAAGAAAGTAAACAAAGAAATAAAATCCATTGAACAAAAGGGTGTTTTACCATTCAAGGAAAATGAAAAAATCGACGAGGAAGAAAAGGCCAAAGTTCGAGAATTAGCCAGTCTTGAAGCTCCTGTAGTTGAATCAGAAGAAAAGACGTCAGATAAGTAGATTGATCAGCTTACAATTGTGATGATTCCCCTAGTTCAGATGCTCCAGCTGAAGATAGCCCAAAAAATATAGAAGATCCCGATCCAAAACTAGATGTTTCTGCTGTTTTAGAACCGACAGTTGAAAATAAACCAGATGGAACAAGCAAAGATTTCTTATCAAAGAAGGCCAGAGTTGAGGACATAGACCATTTTTCAGAAAATTTATACATCTCAAAGATGCAGAAGAAGCTGAAGGGAAAGTACTCCAAATATCTCTTCCGCTGGAAAAGCCAATTGCAATATCTCAACTTGAATTCGAGGTCGAATTCTTTTCAACCAGGAGGGTTTGATGAGGGAGCATTTTACTACGATCGTTCGCGCTACACCGTATCAATGCCCGATCAAGTGGATCCTATTTATTATTTATAGTAATTCACGTTTTTACTATTTATAGTAAATCATGTTTTACCATTTATAGTAAATTTTCGAAATTACTATTTATAGTAAATTCTGATTTTATTATTTTTAGTGAACCCTACCAAGATTTGTTTTAATTCAACTAGGATTTTCAATTGAGATTTTGTTTCCAATTAAGATTTTATTATTGATTGCATTAGTTTTATTAGGAGTTTCTAATTTCAATTATATTAGAATTTGGAAAGTTCAAGTAGGGAGTCTTATAAAAGTTGATGTATCATTTGATTTTAAGAAGGAAAAATTATGAATGAAGAAATAGAAATCTCTTTGAGAAATCTCTCTTGTGGTGTGAAGCCATCCTCTCTTGGTGCGAAGCCAAGCTAATTCGGTGCGAAGCCGAAGGTATCTTTTTATCTCCATCTCTTTCTCTATCTCTTTTCTCTTATTATCTTCTCTTTCTCCATCTCTATTTTTTTTATTTTTTTTATCAATTTCTTACCTAAGAAAACCCAAATCATACCACAACACTGTGAATAGTGCTGTGTGAATAGTGACGTAAATAATGTCATGTGAATAGTACCGTGAATAGTAATCCCCTCTTCATTCCTTCTCAAATCGCGGAACGGTTCTCCCGTCCTGCGTCATAGTGTATGATCAACTTGACTCTGTGAGTATCCTATCTTCTTGACTGCAGTGCTGAATCTCTCAAACTAGGCCCTAGGTGATTACTTGAATCCATACAATGCTTTCTTAAGTTTGCATACAAGTACTTTTCCCCCAATAAGGTTGAATCTAAGAGGTGTTGTCATGTATACTTCTTCCTCTAGATCACCATGGGGAAATACATTCTTCATATCCAATTGGTGCTGAAATTTCAGTCCGTTCTCTTTATTTCGAATACCTAGAAGGGGGGGGTGATTAAGTATTAAAATTCTCCTTAACCTAACAAGTTTCACTGGTCCAGTAGGGGTAATAAACTAAACCGCATGCCACAATCCTAAACAGTTGATTGATCAAAGGACGATTATCACAATCGACTTAGATCGAATATATCTCCGTGATATATTGTCTCTTTGTCGTTTGGATTAATCTAACAAATATGCGGAATATAAACAATCAATCACAACCATAACATATGTGAGTTTTTACGTGGAAACCTTAGCCAAGGAAAACCACGGGACCACGTCCAGACGGAAAGTATCGCTAACTGAGAAGTTTCTAGTTACAGAAGTTACCTACGCAGCACCGTTTCAAATACAGCTTCCAACTTTAGCCAAGGCCTACTACCGACGCGTCCACGTCCTCTAGCTCCACGCTACGAGTCACACGCGCGCCCTCCTAATCACGAATCCTTTGCCGCTTGTTCAATTTGGTACTCCCCAAACCTACAGTTGATCAGTACACCCCGATCTTAATTCTCATCCACCGATCTCTATCGATGGTGAAAGATTCAGTACACCCTGAACCCTATCGTTGCTCAAATAGTATTGACACACACGAGGTACTCTCTGGCTTACTAGGTTATGATTCTAATTAGAAAACCTAAACAGAGGGAAGATCAAGCTTTAGGCTTTAATTGAAAAGGAAGAGAAAAACCTTTCAAGAATGAAGATGGAAACTGGGGTTTTTGCTCTTCGACTGGGACAACTCTTTTCTAATAAATCTCTCTTGTAGTCTGTAGTTGTGTGTTTGAAAAAGCTCAAGAGGACTTTATTTATAAGAGTTTAGAAGCCCAAGGTCGTGCAAGTGATGGGATAATGGGAGCGTGAAAACCGGATCTGAAATTACTGTACGGATGGGTTTTCTGTTTATCAGTTCAATTGATTGTACACAGGGTCCAATCGATTGTACTCTATGGAAGTTGTCCCGAATGGTCCAATTGATTGTACACAAAGGTCCAATCGATCGAACTGGTCCAATCGATCGGACTTTCTTTTAGTCAATATATTTAGACTCATTGCACTGTATTGACCTGGGTCTGTCCTGTGACAAGGTACCATTATATTTTATCTTTTAAGATTCTATTCCTATGGTCACTTAAGTCACTTACCTTCCTAAACGAAAGACGCAATCTTCAACGGACAAATATCAGTTACTCAGATGACTCAAGTCGTCAACCGTCTGATTCGATTGCCCCCAACATAGGTACAATATCTTGTATCCGACCATAAAATCCTCATTAGAGCTTATTGGGCTCTCACAATTCGCTCATGTTTAAGTGTATTTTCTTATAGGATACGATTTTTTAGCAAATATGGTTGTTTTTCACTTGTTTAAATGGTAGCTTTGCTTTCACTCTCCTATATTAGGCAACCCTTTTCTGCGGCAATAGAATCAGATACCAATTTATAACAGGGCCATCCAGATGGCTTCACTCTATTTTTGGAGGTAGCTTTTTCCAATGAGAACTCTCTCAAAGTGGAGGCCAACAGTCGACTATAGTGAAATTTCAAAATCAACTGAGGGCAGGAACACTACTAATTTGAAGTTATAATCAATATAGGTTTATTCATAATCCCAAATGGTACAAGATTTTATATCTCTATAAAATCCGTACCTAACCAATTTTAACTCAGTGTGCATGTGAAAGGTTATCGGATAAAACTTAATAAATTTTTACCGAATGCATACTAGTAGATCAGACTAATCATAAGAATAAACTAGAGTTCGCACAGAGATTATCAGATTATTCTTTAGTGTTAAGTCCTAGTTTTAGAATGGTTCTAGAAGTTATTGCCCATCAAATCTAACATTATTTTGTCAACACAAAAACTTAACATTCTTCTTAACACATCTTTTTGAGTTTATGAAATTTTCTACTTTTTATTCTTTTTAAAAACAAAGCAAATAAAACAAAATAGAAAACTATAAAGAAAACAAAATCTATAAAAAAAAAAAAAAGCGATGCTCATCACAAACTCTCAGAATAGGAAGAATGAAGTAGGAGTAAGGATGAAGAACTCATTGCTCTGAAGAGAACAGGAACGGAAGCTTGTTGGTATTGCACCTCAAAAAATCCTTACCCAAATGGATTTGATCTTAGTGGGTGGAACCTTTCTCTTGGGTTCAATCCTCTTTTGAGTCGTATAACTCTGAGGACTCTTGAGCTTCTCAAGGGATTCAATTTCCCTACTCAATATCTTAGACCTTTTTAGTAGGTCTTTCATCTTCTTGGATAGATTATTCAAATTATAATGCGCATCCTTCTCTCTAGAAGATTTTTTCTATTACTCATGTTTTGAGTCAAGTTAACATTTTTCTTAACAAGATTATTCAACTTAGAAGATGTTTGGTTTCCTTTTCTCGATTTGAGACAGTCCTGGATAACATGAGTCTTGGAAGTTGAAGCAGAGTCTTGGTTTGATTTGTAACCCAAGCCACTCTTGTCACCATAGTATTTTCTTACTTGAAGAATTTTATCAAGTTTAGCAATACTTGATGAGAAACGAGTCATATCCCTTTTAAATTGAAAATTTCTCTCTAGGGATACCTTGTCTGAAATACAAGTTTGGAATTCGCATTCCAAGGACTCGTTTCTTTTGATAAGAGACTTGCTCTCTTGCTCAAAATTTCCAACTAACACAATTAATTTTTCAGTGTTCAATTGCAAAGCCCTTTTCTCAAAGTCCAAAATTTCGACTCTTTCAATTAAATTGATGGACTCCTTGTACAGTTCTTTTACTCCAATTGCCGAGTCGTCAGAATCCCCATTGTAAGAGTCTTCAGAACTCTTTGTATCATTATTTCTGGATTCTTCTTGAGATCCAGTGGGGCTCACTAATCTAGCAACGAAAGCTGTAAATTTCTCAGACCTTTCATTGCTACTAGTCATTAGAATCTTTTTCTGACTCTTCATCCCAAGTGGCATTAAAAGCCTTGGCTTTGCCCTCATATTCTTCCTTGTTGGGACAAATGTTAGCAAAGTGACCAAACCCCTGGCATTTGAAGCATTGAGGTTCACTTGATCGACTACCCCTAGTAGGTTTGTCACTCTTGTTTCCTCTCTCATGAGGTTTAAAATGCTCTTTAATTTTATCAGAAAATTTATTCTTAAATTTATTATCTCTAGGACGAAAGAATTTTCTAAATTTCTTCACAAATAGAGCCATTTCTACTTCAAAGTCAACATCAGACTCTGGATCTTGAGCTTCTTCAGCTCTAAGGGCTATACCCTTGGATTTCTTTGGTTGTCTCAAGTTCATTTCATATGTTTGTAGAGACACAACCAATTCATTAATTTTAAGAGAGTCAACATCTTTGCTCTTTTCAATAGCCGTCACCTTTGCTTGAAATCTATCAGGCAAGGATCTCAGAATTTTTTGAACCACTTTTGGTTCAGGAATACTCTCACCCAAGTTGTGGGCAGAGTTAACAATGTCACTGAGTTTGGCATAGAACTCAGTGAAAGTCTCATTCTCCTCCATTCTCATGGATTCGAATTTTGTAGTCAGCATTTGTAATTTGGATATCCTTCAGAACCCATTCCTATCCACTGCGTTAAAAATGGCTTTTAACCCTTTACTATTTAGACAACATTCTTCGTTGTCGTCTTTAGTCCATTGGGCTTTGGGTTTGAGAATTTCTTTCTCATCCACGATAGTAGTAGGTGACCAACCGTCTATTACTGTCATCCATACCCTCTCATCAATAGACTTGAGGAAAGCTCTCATTTTTGTTTTCCAGTAAGCATACTCCTCTCCGTCAAATAATGGAGGTCTGGATGTATTTCCACCTTCTCTTCGCATTTTCAAGAATATAAAATAATAGACTAATTTGCAGGAACCAAGGTTTAAAATTTTGTTTCAGAGGAATGTCTCAGTCAAGTGAAAAACCGAGACAAACTCCGAAACGAAACGAAACATTCCCGAAACATTGAAAAAACGAAATTTCTGAAACATTACGAAACATTTACGAAACATTACGAAATATTACGGAACATTACGAAACATTCTGAAACATTACAAAATATTATTCAAAATCGTTAAATTATATGCTTTATTTATTTTTATTTTTTTGGATTATATCGGATTGTCTCGGCGAAACAAACCGAAACATTCGTTTCGGTTTCCTTACGAAACGAAACGAAACATACGAAACATTCCGAAATTTTAAACCATGGCAGGAACTCACTAAGGTGATTAAACCGTATATGAATGACCCGCTATGATACCAATTGAAATTCAGTCCGTTCTCTTTATTCCGAATACCTAGAAGGGAGGCGTTGATTAGGTATTAAAATTCTCTTTAACCTAACAAGTTTTACTAGTACGGTAGGGGTAAACTAAATCGCATAACACAATCCTAAACAGTTGATTGATCAAAGGATGATTATCACAATCGATTTAGATCGAACATATCTCCGTGATATATTGTCTCTTTGTCGTTTAGATTAATCTAACAAATATGCAAAATATAAACAATCAATCACAACCAACACATGCAAGTTTTACGTGGAAACCTTAGCCAAGAAAAACCACGGGACCACGTCCAAATGGAAAGTATCACTAACTGAGAAGTTTCGAGTTACAGAAGCTACCTATACAGCACCGTTTCAAATACAGCTTCCAACCTTAGCCAAGACCTACTACCGGCACGTCCGCGTCCTCTGGCTCCATACTACGAGTCACACGCGCGCCCTCCCAATCACGAAGCCTTTGCCGCTTATTCAGTTTGGTACTCCCTAAACCTATCGTCGATCAGTACACCCCGATCTTAATTCTCATCCACCGATCTCTATCGATGGTGAAGGATTCAGTACACCCTGAACTCTATCGTTGCTTAAATAGTGTTGAGCAGTGTTTTTAAACGCTAAGGCATGAGGCGAGGCGCTTCACTAGTCAAAGCCTCGAGGCGTAAGGCGTAAGCATCACGAGCACATATGTTTTAGGAAGAAAAGTATCTAGAAATTTAAATATAAATAGTAAAAATTAAAAAACAAAGCATTCTTCCAAGTTCATATTTCTAATTCCAAGTTCAAAGTTTCAGGTTTCAAGTTTTTCAACAAATCTAACAAAAAACACAACATCAATCGAACATTCAATCTTCTACTAAATTAAACGCATCTTCTTCAATTATATGAATAACAGCATCCTCTTCTTGATAGTCCAAGCCAAAATCATCATCCTCCTCATCAATCACTTGTAGATTAACACTCTTGCCTTTATCAATACCAGCATGTCCTAGACATAAAAATTATTATCAATACTATTTTAATTAAAAATAAATGAACTTAAAATTAAAAATCAATCATTCAAAAATCCGGTGCTTTACTACTTGGTAGTTGGTAATGTGGTGCTTACTTTGGTTCTTCTGAGTTGTGGTTTGGGATTGTGAAGTCTCTTCCTTTTTTGAGCACTAGATCTAGAGCCAACCCGTGGTCCACCTCCAATATTAGTCATGGACTCTTCAACAACTTCAGTTTCAAGTTGAGTTATTGACGGAACATCGACAAGTAAACTCTCTTCCTCCAACCAATTTGTTCCAGTAAGAAGTAATGGTTCTTGTTCCTCGGTGATCCACTCGTCATCAGAGTCTACATATTCTTTTAAGATCGGATCGAAATTCAAGTTCGCTTTTCTTCTCTTGTTTCTTTCCCTCAACTTCAAATTGTACATAATAAAAACAAGAGCATTTAACCTTTGTTGCTCTAACCGATTTCTCTTCTTTGTATCCACCTATCAAAAAATATAATATATCAGAATATAAACATGAATCGATAATATTAGTTTTTAAAAATCAAAATTTTTAATTTTCAAGTTACTAATTAATTCTCATAAAGACCTGATCAAAAGTACTCCAGTTCTGCTCACATCCTGAAGAACTACATGTAAGGCTTAAAACCCAAATTGCAAATTTTGTCAACTCGGGAGTCTTGTTTCCAAACGTATCCACCAATCAACTACAATCACAAAAAATTGTGAATAGTTAATACAATTAAATTAATATTAAAGAAGTTAAGAAATAAATTAGCAAATTACCTACTAGGATTTCGTTTCTTCCTTGTCCTAATGGCCATATCAAGACTGAAATCTCCTCTAGCTTGATCAAAATCATCCAATTGAAGATCTGCAGCTTCTCGCTCATCTTCATCTGGGATCATTCTCTTCATGCATTCATATAATCCTTTTCTTACTTCTTCATCTGCATTCAAATTGCCCTCATAGTGGAAACATGGATTTAGGTAATATCCAGCTGCATGAAGAGGACGGTGGAGTTGAGGAGTCCATCTTTCATCTATTTTCTTCCAAATAGGCTTATATTTCCTTTCTATACCACCACATGCATCTGCAATCTTTTCTTTTGTTGAATCCATCATCTCGTAAAGGAAAGGCATTAAAGGCCTTCGATCAGAGTCTACCTCAACACCGCGACTAGAGGCAATGTTGTTTTAATGCAGAATGCAACATTAGACCAAAAAATTTGATCAAAAAGTATAGTCTTTTTTGCTTCTTGCCCCTCAGTACTCCGTGACCAATAACTCCTATTCTACTTCTCTGACGTAAACATGGCCTAAAGAGGTTGCTTTTGCTTATAAAGACTCTGTAATGTGAGATAGGCAGTAGCAAAACATGTCACAGCTGGTCGTAGGAGCTCACGGTTATTTGTAAAACTCCTCATCAAACTCAAAACCCATACATGTCGATAAATGAATTTGCTAACTTGTCTTGCTTTTGTAATTGTTTCATGGTAAATCTTCAACTTTCCAATCGACTCCAACATCAAATCTATGCAATGAGCCGCACAAGGGGTCCAAAAGAGCTTCTTTCTCTTCTCCATCAATTTTTTCCCTGCCAAAACATAATTAGAACCATTATCTGTAATGACTTGGACAACGTATTCTTCACAAATCTCTTCCACGACGTCATCTAAATATCTGAACATAAGCTCCACATCCTTGCTGATGCATCGACAGACTTATAAAACATAGTGCCATTAAGACTATTAATCAAAAAGTTGATGAGACATCGACCATTTCCATCACTCCAACCATCTGACATAATAGTGCAACCATATTGCTTCCACGATTTCTTGTACTCTTCCATGAGCTCTTCCACATTCTTCAATTCATCTTTCAATATCCATGTTCTTATTTCGTGGATCGATGGGGGCTAAAGTCTTGGCCCAAATCTACCAACATCCTCCAACATAATTTTAAAATATGGACTGTTCACCAAATTAAAAGATAGTGCATTTGTATAAATGCACCTTCCAATTGACTTACACACTTCTTGCCTCTCCTCTTTTCCTTCGAATTTAGAATCAATCGACTCTGTTCAACATTTACAAATTGATCCATTGGGCATCTTGCTCGTGGAACTTGAGATGGAAGGACAAAACTACTTGAGTCTTCAACTTCCTGATCTTCGCACATGGAAAAAGTCCTGCAACCAGCCCTCCCAATAATGTTAACTCTTCAGATTTCTTCTTCTCATTCACATAATTTTCTAATGCATTCTTGCATCTCAACTTCACTTCTTCAGGACACTTTGTACATGGCCCTATTCCATGATGAGTCGCAGCCAAATGATTTTTCAAACGATTCACCCCCCTCCCCCCCGGTACATAACTTATTGCAAAATTTACAATAAAAGTAACCCCTTGGTTTTCCTTCTTCCTCTCTTGCATATTCCCATGCAAAATCTTTTTTACTCATCCTACAAAAATAAACAAAGTAATTTGTTTATGAAACAGAGAAGACATGGATTTTTGTATTCATTAGATTAGAATTAGATATCATGCCGTATAATTTATGTTTTTTATTCATTGGATATTAGGTATAAAATTATAAATTACTTTCTGGTTTCTATTCTGTCTTTTGAAACAGAAAACAGACAAAGACAAACAGAAAATCACTTGGGTCTTCAACTATATTACTTTGATTTTTCAATTCTGTACAAAGTACAAACTGATTATTAAATACAGAAAATCACTTGGGTCTTCAACTATATATCTTTCATTTCAGAATTCATAACAGATTATGAAATACATAATTGAAAGAACACAGATAGTTGAATAATGAATATCCAACCCAAGTTACCAACTACCAAGTATAAAAATCAGAATTTTGTCTGATTTTCTTCTTCTGATTTTTCTATAATCTGTTTGTAACTTTGTATGTATAAGATTAGTCACTTTCACTTATACATTCTGATTTCTCTTCTTCTAATTCTTCTTCTTCTTCTTCTTCTTCTTTGTCTGCTTTTTCTGATGCAGAAAACAGAGTAAAGATGAAGAGTGAAGACAAACTAAAGTGGATTGTAAGTCTGATAGAAGAAAAAGAAAACAGAGGAGTGATTTTCTTCTTCTTTTTCTAATTTTTCTGAAACAGAAAACAGAGTATAGACGAAGAAAAACTAAAGTTGACTGAAATTTTGAAGAAGCAAAAGAAAACCGAGGTGTATATAAAGTATTGGAGACTGCAAATAGCGTGGTTCTAGTTCTTACATCTTTTACCCATAAAAAAAGACTACAAATAACGTGAAGAAGAAAACAGGGGAGAAAGAAGACGAAGGGTTGCTACGTGTGGAGTTTGTGGACTGCATGTGGACTGCAAGAAGAAGAAGAAGAAGAAGAAGAAGGTAAAGAAGGTGATGTGTACCTTTCACCTGCTGCTGGATGTGCACCTGCTGAAGAAGACGACGTTTGTTGCTGGAGAAGAAGACGTCGATTGTTGTTGGACAGTTGGACTTGCACCTGCTGAAGAAGACGTTGGTTGCTGCTAGAGAAGTTGAAGGCGTTGGTTGGCTGGAGTTGAAGACGTAGTCGAAGAAGTTGCAAAAGTTGAACCGTTGAATACGTAGTCGAAGAAGTTCCAGAAATTGAAGACGTAGTCACTGGACTGCTGGGACCCTCACGAGTTCTAAACTTTTGATTATAAAAAGGGCTAGGGTTTTTTTTTATTCCTAAATTCTGTATAAAGTACTATAAAATAAAGAAGACACCTGTTTTTTTTGTAATTTTTAATATATTAACATTTTTCCTTTTTTTAATGCCAAACAAAAAATATAACCTCAGAGGCGTACGCTTCTTCAACGCATCATTAAGTGAGGCGTAAGCCTCATATGCTTAAACGCCTTTACATACACCTTGAGGCGTTTTTCATAGAAACACTCTGAGGCGCATTTAAAAACACTGGTGTTGAGATACACAAGGTACTCTCTGGCTTACTAGGTTATGATTATAGTTGGAAAACCTAAGCAGATGGAAGATCAAGCTCTACGCTTTGATCGAAAAGGAAGAAAAAAACCTTTCACGAATGAAGATAGAAACTGGGTTTTTGCTCTTCGACTGGGACAACTCTTTTCTAATAAATCTCCCGTGTTGTCTGTAGTTGTGTATTTGACAAAGATCAAGAGGGCTTTATTTATAAGAGTTTAAAAGCCCAAGGTCATGCAAGTGATGGGATAATGGGAGTGTGACAACCGAATGTGAGAATACACTTTTTCTGCATAGTCCAATCGATTGTACTATACGGATGGGTTTTCTGTTCGTTGGTTCGATCGATTGTACACAGGGTCCAATCGATTGTACTCTATGGAAGTTGTCCTGAATGGTCAAATCGATTGTACTCTATGGAAGTTCTGTCCCGAATGGTCCAGTCGATTGTACTCTGAGGAGGTTCTGTCCCATAAGGTCCAATCGATTGTACACGGAGGTCCAATCGATTGGACTTTCCCTTAGTCAATATTTTGACTCTTTACACTGTATTGACCTGGATCTGTCCTATGACAAGGTACGACCATTATATTTTATCTTTTAATATTCTATTCCTATGGTCACTAAGTCACTTACCTTCCTAAGCGAGCGGACATGATCTTTAATGGACAAATAGCAGTTACTCAGATGACTCAAGTCGTCAACTGTCTGATTCTTGCAATCTCCGTCTTGTAGTTTTCACGTAGTCGGAGAAGTATGCGTGCCACGACATCCTCAACGCTACACTAGTACACATAGGAACGGTTACAAGAATGTTTTACGTCAAACGGAATATTTGCCAAAACTAGAATATGAAAATATTCTTTACAGGTGCAAAGGCCATAACATATTTGTTGCTAGGGAGAGAAGAAATCAAACTAAATTCATTTTGGCCACTAGGGCAAAGGTCTCCTGGTAGTCCATGCCATATGTCTGTGTGAATCCTTTTGCAACCAATAAGGTCATGTACCTGTCAATACTCCCATCAACTTTGTACTTCACTAAGTATACCCATTTCCACCCTACTGGCTTATATCTTTTAGGCAGTGGAACCAAATCCCAAGTACCATTCTTTATTAGGGCAATCGTCTCCTCTAACATAGCTGATTTCCACTAAGGTGAGAAGAGCATCTGAAACACTCGATGGCACAAAAACAGAAGATAGTGAAGTAGCAAACACTCTATAAGATGGGGATAGCAATTGCTAAGAAACAAAGTGAGAAATAGTGTTTGGTAATACAACTCCGAACAACCTTACGATGAGCAATAGGTAAATCAGCGTCCACAGGTAGAATAGTAGAAGGATCAACAAGAATATCATCATTAGGTCAATGAGAACTGAATTACCTAGATCAAGTTGGATTCCTTGGCAGTGCAATTGGACGGTGGACTAATTCCGCCTGGGAAATCTTCTGGCATACGTCTACAATTGTGTGTCCTATGGCAAGATGTTAGTATTAGCAGTAGGAGTGACCATAAGCTCAGAAGCATGGTCAAATTGCATAGGTAGGGGAATATCCCCCTGATGAGGTATCAGACTCTCATCAATATGCCCCAAGCCCCCCTAAAGAGAAGTCCGATCAACGGAGAGAAAAGGAAGACTCCTGAAGAAGGTTACATCCATAGAGACAAACCGACGACGAATAGAAGGATGGAAGCACCGATACCCCTTATGAGTGGAGGAATAGCCAAGGACGACGCAACGGACAACTTTAGGATCTAACTTCTCCTTCCTATGATGAGTGTGAACATAACAGAAGCATCCAAAGATTTTGGGAGCAACAAAAAATTGGACTGGATGGAAACAATATGGAAATGAGAGATTGTAACCCAAGAACCCTCAAAGGCATACAGTTAACCAGATAAGATGCAGTCAACACAGCATCAACCCAATACATCTTCGGTACTCCCATACCAATAAGGAGTGCAAGAGCAACCTCTAGAACATAGCGGTGCTTTCTTTCAACGACCTCTCTCTATTGAAAAGTGTCGACACAAGAAGTCTGATGAATGATGCCACGCTCCTTAAAGTAGGAGGCAAGGCCACACATGTATTCTCCACCATTGTTAGAGTACTGGATTTTCAACATGTTGCCCAACTGATTGCACATCATCTTATGAAATGGCTAAAAATTTGAGTGCACCTCATTTGGGATTTCATGAGATATATCCAAGTATAGTGACTATAATCATCCACAAACACCACAAAATAGCGGAAGCCAAAAATGGAAGTGGTGGGATTCAGGCCCCAAACATCAGAATAAACAATTTGCAAAAAAAAGTACTTTTATTATTACTGATCAGGAAAGACACCCGACATTGTTTAGCAAGTACACATATTTCACAATTGAACTAAAAGGACAAGACAGATGCAAACTGAGGTAACAGACACTTCAAGATAGAAATAAGTACATGACCAAGCCTGTTATGCCATTGTATTAACAGGTAATTGACACTATGACCACTAACAGCACTGGACTGATGGGCCACTATGTATGAAGTCGGCTATTAGCTATCGAGCAGGTATAATCCACCATCCTCAAGACTACAGTTGAATTAAAGGATTAGGGTTAGGGTTAGGTATGTGTGGAGAAGAGAGAAGAGAAAGGATGTCTTTGAGCTTAGGTCACAATGACTCCATAAATCTTATTTATATGAAAATGAATAAACAAAGACAAGTATACCCCTCACATCAAAGGGTATTTACATAATAACCCAATACGTATAACATACGCATCTGATAACACTCCTCCTCAAGTTGGTGCATAGATATCTTGCATGCCCAACTTGCATAAACATCTGTGAAGCTGCCAACTGGGAACTCCTTTGGTGAAGACATCCGCTACTTGCTCATTGGTCTTCACAAAGGGAGTGCAGACTTCTCCAGATACAATCTTCTCACTTATGAAGTGACGATCCACTTCAATGTGTTTGGCCCGATCATGTTGTACCGGGTCATGACCAATACTGATAGCAGCTTTGTTGTCGCAATACAAGCTCACCGACCCCAAGACTAGAAAACCAAGCTCAGCAACCAACATCTTCAACCAGAGCAGCTCGCACAAGCCATGGGCCATTGCCCTAAATTCTGCCTCTGCACTGGATCTGGCAACAACAAGTTGCTTCTTGCTCCTCCAAGTAACTAAATTGCCCCCAACAAAGGTGCAATAGCATGAAGTAGATCGCCTATCATCCTTAGCACATGTCCAGTCTGCATCAGTATATGACTCAACTCTCATGTGGTCATTATTCTAGAATAGAAGGCCTCTGCCAAGGGCTAACTTGAGATATCTCAGAATCCAAGGATACCTACCATAGGTCTCTAATTCCCAAAAAAATGGTGAATTTAAGGGAAATAAGACCCTGAAGTAGGATTGGTGATCAAGAAACACCCAAACGAACCTCAAATAAGCATCCCAAAAGGGCTAATGGCAGAGAATAGTAACATGTGGATGGTTAAGAATATCCTAGAATCACTAGAAAGCATCGCAACTAGATCTGAGAACAAAAGGAGGAGGATTAAGGTCAAACCGACAGCCTAAAAAGGCTACTAAAGTCGTCGGCAGTAACTAGTGGGTGGAGAAAACACCACACAGCCTTCAATCCTTGATGAAACCTCTCAAATGAGGTGTCCGCATGTTGCTGGGATTGGGGGGGACTAGATCGAAGCAACAGACCCCCTCAAAAAGTTCATTAAGGGTTTGAAAAACAAGCTGGTTTACAAATTATGTTTTTCGAAAAAAAACTCGAAAATAGCCAAAAAAACCCTCAAATGGATCTAGAAAATTCCCCAAAAATAACAAAAAAACAGAAAAAATATATTCTTTATCAAATGGCGAAGGTTTCAACAAACCTCGATTTTCGTGTCGATAGAGCTGATGACGTCAGCAGATATCAAGTTGCCTCTGGTTTGCCCCCAAAAATACTCCAACAAGCCTCAACGGCAGATAGCTCTGATACCATGTTGAATTAAAGGATTAGGGTTAGGGTTAGGTTTGGAGAAGACAGAAGAGAAAGGATGTCTATTGTGCTTAGGTCACAATCTTATTTATATGAAAAGGAATAAACAAAGACAAGTATACCCTTCACATCAATGGGTATTTACATAATAACCCAATATGTATAAAATACGCATTTGATAACAACTACTACCAATCATCCTCCTCGTCTTCAAGTCTTGAAAGACACAATGAGTCGGACAAAAGGTAACACTACAATTTAGGCTCTTAGTAAGATGACTGACAGAAAGCAAATTATTTGTTAATTTAGGAACATGGAGAACCGAGAATAAAGGTGAGGTAGAAGTAACAAAAATATTGCCCTTTCACGAGATAGAGAAGAGGATGCCATCTGCAACGCAAACCTTATCTTTACCAAAGCAGATATTCTAGGAGGAGAAAATGGAGGACATACCAATCATGTGATTTGAGGCACCATTGGATGAAGTAGACACGTGATTGGTTGACCGGGATGTAGACATATCAATGATCCACGACGGACCATTGGATGAAGATGTGGACGAGGAAGGACCATCAAGCTACGCAAGGAGCTGGCGAACTTGTCAAGGTCCATGCTGGAGATGGTACCGGACTCCCCAGAGGAAGAAGAAATCACATGATATGGCTTATGACTAGTAGCAAGAGAAATAGAGAGGTCCCAATTTTGGCACCAGAAGGCTTCCGAGATGAACCTTGCTTTGTGTAAGGCAACCATATAGGCTCCAATAGGTCTCCCAAGTGTGGTGATGTCGGCCACAGCAGTCTCAGCGAAGCTTGTTACGATCATCTGGTTCCCCATAATTCTTAGGGACAGACTTGTTTCATTTCTGAGTAGCCAAAGCAAACTTCTCAGATAAAGGAACCTCAGTATTTGGCTTAGAACCCATAGCTCTCATACTACTGTCCTCGATCTGTATGTATTGTATTATAAGACATGTGCAAGTGTCACAAGTGGTTGGTCTTTGTCCAATATATTGACACAAGCCTGGTCAAGGCTCTAATTCAGACCACCCAGAAACTCAAATATGCGAATCCGTTCAAACATCTTCCGGAACGATATAGCATCAGTCATGCAGGTAGGAGTATAGGTTTGGTAGTGATCTACATCTTCCCTCTTACTCCGTAACGTAGCATAGTATGTCCCCGTAAAGGTCTACTTGCTTCAGTCGAGCTATCTCCTGCTGAAGTTCATACATCTTAGCAAAATTCCCAACTTGGTAATAGGTCTAAGATATGGCATTCCAAATATCCTTAGCCATCGGGAAAAGGAGAAAGCATTTGTTGATCGATGGTCGCATGGAATGGAACAGCGACATAAACATCGAGTTCTTCGCTTGCCATCTCTCAAATATGGCATCAGCCTTCGAGGGGTGCAGTGACTTGTCCGATGACGTATCCTATTTTTCCTTGACCAGTGATATACATCCTGGCAGATTTTTGGACCACTCAAGGTAGTTGGACCCATCAAGCTTCACTGTAGTGATATGAAGTCTCGGACTGTGGTCACCATGACTCCCCAGACTGGGAGAAGCAGTAATAACCTCTGATTTAGCAACAAACGATTCCTCAGATGTACATAGTACCACGAGGAGAGCAACCTTTCTGAGGAATAGGACAACCTGAATAGGTCACGAATGCGCTCTGGAAGCTGTGGATAGTGGTCAAAGAGTATCCAAAACACCCCAAACTGACTAGAAGTCACCAGTAAGGAGTTCTGGAGGCCCGGAGAGTTTTCGGGAGAGGTGCGACTAGGCCTTGAGGGAGTTCTCCAGATGTCTGAAGGGGGCGGCACGTCCTGGGAGGTCTTCGCTGGCCTTCTAAGGGTGCGATTAGTCCTAGGGAACTCTCTTCAAGGTTCTGATGAGTGTGACAGTGCCTGGGAGCAATTCTCCGGGCTTCTGAGGAGTGTGGCATGGGTTTTTGGACCCTCTGGATCTTAACGCCGGCTAAGGTTTTCGAACCCTCTGGAGACTTGCATATTAGGTGGTAGGGTTTCCGAACCTTCCGGAGGCCTGCGGTAATGCCTGAGATCACTTCTCCAGGCTTCTGCATCAAGTGACTAACCATGTTAGATAATCTCTGCCTTTGGTCAGCCCCTTTCTATCCTCTTCCACAATCCCTAGGGTTTCTAGGGTTGAGACATGGTCACAACCATACTTTGATACCATGTGATTAAATGTTGTATTCAAAATTAGAGAAAGAAAGAGAACAGAGGAGTTATGGTTAGAGAGAGAAAATAAGAGAGAAGAGAGGAGAGCAGAAAGGGTGAAATCATGTAGAGCGTAATGAGCTCCATGCTTTCACCAATATTTATAATATTGGAACTATCACCATAATCACCAAGAGATCCCTGCAAAATATTAAGTACTACAAATAAGCCCTTGACAACATATGGTGAACATGCATGGCACATGGTGTCCCCCTAGTAAAAATAACTAGACGATGTAGATCTTTTCTTGACAGCTTTACCATAAGATAGTCAAGTTTTTCAGATTTAATACAGCTATCTAAAATATTAATTTATAGCACAAACAAGTAGTATTGATGCCATCTAATGTTTTAATGTTTTTATTACTTACCAATAGTTAAAATTAGTGATTGGATGATGTTGCAAATATAAAGATGGTTGTTGGAGCCACTAATTTAGGCAGTATAAAGGCAGAAAGAATACTACCAGTTTGGTACTTCAAACCTAGTTCCAAGAAAATGATCCTGTGCATTAATTAGTATTGGGCTTAATGAAGCAAACATTTTGGTTTTGTACATTATCTAAATGACAAGTAGGTTCAGCATTAATTAGTGTTGGGCTTAATGAAGCAAACATTTTGGTTTTTTACATTATCTAGATGACAAGCAGGTTCAGCACCTATGTTCATCTCAAGAGAGATGAACTAAACGTGGACTAAAGTACTTCGATATGACCAGAAGTAAAGCATTTCTATGCACCATTAAGGGTACTTTTTGCACCATTTCAAATTTGTTAAGTTCTAACTTAAATGTAATTTCTTCACATGATTGGCAATTTTTTAAGGTTTTCTTACACAAGAATATACAAGAGGTTTTGTTTATAAATTTATGTATATGCAAAATAGGGGATGCAACTAAGAGTTTAAATAGTTAAACAAACCCAAGTCTCTAGAATATAATAGAAAACAGAGTGCCAAATTCATCTCAACAATTTAACCAACTTACTATTATTTCAAGCAAATCATCATCACGGGATTCAGTTGAAACTTTCATCCGTTCAAACACCTGAAGCCACTGAACCTTAGGGGCAGAAAATATTAACTTGGCACCTGAGACCAGTCTAGCAGTTCTCCTGTCAAGCAAATATGAGAGATTCTTTGATTTCCACTGGTTCCATGCCGCAAGTTCAGTCAACTGCTCTTTAATCCTGATTGCAAGGACTAAAATATATTTAGCTCACCACAAACTTACTAGTAAGGATAAGGACTACACATTTTCCAAGCAAGGCCTACAGACTACACGGTGCAAACAAAAGTTCCTACTTAAGTCAACTTGACTTGATAGTTCTGAAACATTTCGAAGAAAAGAAAGCATACATATAAAAAGGCGCAGGGAGATGTCCTTGAGAGAGGATATCTAAGTGAATTAGAGAGCACACATTATAAAATAATGTAACAAAAGAATGGGTTTTCATTAAGTCAATTTTAGAAAAACAAATGTGGAATATTTGTCTATGGGATGTTGCAATTAGACACTGCATCCTTGTCTAATCTGAATTATTATGAAATTAAATGTTCTAATGTAGTGTTCCCACACGAACATTGCGGAATATATCAGACAGTATGCAGTATGTTTTCAAATTTAAAACATGAGATGGTAATAATGGCACAATGTCATTGAAAATGTTCCAACTCTTCTCTAAATAACATGTAACCCAGTGAAAGATTCCATATCCATGACATGGTGACATACAATAGTGTACACGAAAACAAAGACAGATATTTGGAGATATCTGACTACACATCAGAAAAAAAATGTATATGAATACACGCATCACAAAGAATTGGCGGACTCTGTTAAAAGCTAATGCTCTATGTGTAACCAGGAAAAGACATGGACATGAATGACATGGACGTTGCAGAAACCAGTATAATGGAAACTCAAAGTTATTAACAAATATTACATTAAAAATAATTACATCTTGCGATATGTTGCCAACCGTTAATTGTATGTCACAAGAGTTTACAACAAAAATATAATGACATCTGATGATTTTGCAGTTTTAATTAGTAAGAAAGCTTTTAAGCTGTATGCAAATTAGATTTTGCTGGTTATGGTAGTAGTAGTTGGACAATATTCATATACAGAAGGCAAAAACGGGGAAGGTTGGTTTAGAAGAAGTCCACTGAGAAGTCCAACGTAGTACGTCCAAGATGGGCACCAACACATAGAAAGGGCAATGTACAAGCTGGACCCAAACAAAAGGCTGTCAGAGCATCAATGACAGATCAAAATGTTTTAGTTTGATGGTTAATCCAGGAAGTTATTTTTTGGTGTAATGGATGATTCACACTAACACCCAATTATCAGGGCTCAATACATATGTGAGTGTTTAGTGAATCCCATTGCTTTCTTTCTAAGATGACCAAAGCTATATGCCTCTCTATTCTAATGAAAATAATGATATGGATGCAAGTCTTTAAGGGCCCAACAGTGTAGGCCCAAAAACTTTTCTATATTAGAAAATTTTCAGTAGCTCAACACAATCTCATATCTAATAGCAGCACTTCAACAAACTTACAGAACCTCATGCAGAATCCCAAATCTAATAACTCCACTTCCCTAGTTTTTACTAACGCATTTACGTTCAATTGGAGTTTATGTGAGAGCAACATAGTAATAACTAATAATCATTATTTCAATGGAATGTATCCATTCACATGCCACATGCCACATGGTAGTTTTTTTTTTTTAATAAGTACATGGTAGTTATTTTCAAAGTATAGTTTGGCCTCAGAATGTCTCAGTCTCTGGGGTGACCGAAATTATACACTTGGGGTGTTCTTGGTGATACAGGATTAATGATATGATCCTAACTAATGGGGCTGAGATTAAATAAATTACTCGGAATATCAACATATATAATAAAGTAGCTAATCATCATGCAAATCAATTCAATTCAGGTTCAAAAATTTAGGTAAGGTGAGGATCATGCCACAAGGATGCAGACTGCAGTGTAAGACTAACAAAATTAGTCATGGAAGTCCGGCTTTCACTAGCCTAGGGAACCAATCCAATAATCAATAAGAGCTCCTTGAACCTTAATCCAGGATTTTGAAGAAGTTTTAAGGTCCAACGGATTCAAAAGACCAATTATTTAATACACGGGTTCACGGATCAAAGCCCAGAGTTGATCAAAAGCAAGAAAATGAATTTCAGAAATCTTAAAATAATTACTCATGACTCGCAAACATGATCAGAGCCAAATATAATTTACGAAGAAATCCGGTCAATCAGGACAAAGATCGGGCCAGATCGGACGGGAGATCAAATGGATGATTGAGATTGCACCGTGATTCGGGCCTACTGATGAAACTGCACCCTTCAGTATGGTGTAATGAAGGATTGATCAAAGTTTGGGGTGATTCTTATTGTTGGTTTGCTCGGAATCCCATTTCCCCCGGTCTGAGATGGGGATTTCAGGGTTTGGCCTGATTTTCAATTACGGATCCAATCTATGGATGGAACGTTCCATAGATCTAGATCAAGGGATGATTCGACAACAAAGTCCATGGGTTTTGATGGTTGATTCAAAAGAATTCAGTTTATGGATGCAAGAAGTCAAGATTAAATACATGTACACGGAGAACCACAAAGAATACCTGAAGAACACGTTAGGAATAATCCCCTTTGGCCCATACCAATCCTATCTCAGGGAGAATTCTCAAAAGAGACTCGTAATGCCCTTGCATTAATCACCCCTACTGAGGAGTCTCAAACGAGAGACCTCCCGCTCTGATACCACTGATGCAAGACATCTTACCAATACTCCCAAAAGCCACAACTGATGGGGGCGTGAGATTAAATTCCTTTATCACATAACCCAGATCCAGGCTCTCATCCGAACCCCCCTCGTGGGTCCCATCTCACAAAGGCTACCCCACCCTGAGCATGCCCCCGTCTCTCACGCAGGCCGTCCCACTCAAGCCTAGTGTGAAAATGTCACTGCATTACTTGGCTTTATCTATGTTAGTATCGCCATTGTCTTAGTTTGTATCATATTGTCCTGGTCGAGACATAACATTTTTTCAAATGACAGGGATGTACCTCGAGACTGATTAGATGAATATAAACCCTAAGTTATTCTTGGGATTAGGGTTTGATAATGAGAAAAGAAAAGAAGAAAGAAGAGAAAAGAAAAGATTTTAGAAAGAGTGGGAGACGATAAAGTAGCCCAGCTCCCCTCTGTCTATTTATCCTTTACAATAAAATGGAAAATGACAAAAAAATTGTCCCACATTAACTGAACAGTTACAAGTTTGTTCATTTTAACAATCCCCCTCAAGTTGGTACATAGATATCAATCATGCCCAACTTGCATAAAATCCCAAACAGTCTAGCCTTGGTAACACTTTGATAAGAATGTCTACTACTTGCTCCTTTGACTTCACAATGGTGTCAAATTTAGCATGTTTTCAATTTTTCTCTAATAAAATGTTGATCAACTTCAATATTCTTGGTCTAATCATGCTATACAGTATTAAGAGTTATACTAATAACTGCATTATTATCACAATAGAGGCTTATCGGACTTGGTGCATCAAAACCTAGTTCCAATAGGAGCATGCTCACCAAATTATCTCACACACACCATGTGCCATAGACCGATACTCAAACTTAGCACTAGATCTCACAACCAAATATTATTTCTTACTCCTCCAGGTTACTAGATTATCCCCAACAATGTATAGTAACCGAAGTAGATCTACGACTTGTAACCGAACCAGCCCAATCTGCATCTGTAAATGTCTCTACCCTTAGATGGCCATGCTTGTAAAACAATAGGCCTCTCCCTAGTGATGGCTTTAAGTAGTCTTAAGCAAATGCATAAATTGGTGAACAACACTGACATCATATGCAATGTCGGGACATGTAAGTAGTCTCAAAAAGGTATAAACCTTCACGACCTTTGCCAATCATCCACACCATGCTCAAGTCATGAAAAACACAATGAGTAGGAAAGAAAGTAAAACTAAAATTCAGCTTCTTAGTAAGGCAACAAACAAATAATAAATTTGTTGACAAACTAGGAACATGAAGAACAGAGAATAAGGGAAGGTTAAGAACTTTAATCTCCTCCTTTCTGGAAACAGAAGAAAGGGATCCATCGGAGTATGCAAAAACAAGGAAGACATACCTGTCATATGGTCAAAAGCACCAGAATCAATAATCAATAACGGGGAACTGGAAGGATGGTGGCATGAAGAGTAGATGCATGAGTACCTAAGTGAGCAAAGGCATTCGTAGATGTACCCTCTAACTAAGAAATCATATCTCGAAGGCTCTCGAACTTGTTTTTAGGAATAATGACCATCTTCTTTGAGGGAAAAGCCATTGGAATTGATGTGTCATGAGTCATGTGCTAAAGTGAAGGAAGAACATCCATTGAAAAGGAGCTACTAGCAAATGAGACAACCTTTTGTGCGGATGACCCACTAAGTCCCAACTGTCTCTCTAGTATGTAGATACCAATCACAATGTGTGCACTTCAACTTGTCCTTTTCATCCTGGCCAATCTTACCCCAAACCTTTGTCCCCTTCCTTTAACTCGCTTATGATAGAGGCAACGGCTGACCTCTCTAGAGTGCAAGTAGAGCTGTCATGCTTATGCATCACATTACGCCTGATGTCTTCACTCTGTAATAGAGCATACACTTGATTTAGAGAAGGAAGTTCGTCAATACAAAGAATCTAAACTCTGACTAGTTCAAATTCTAAGTTGAGGCCAACTACAAACTCAAATATGTGAGTCCCTTCTACTTTCTTCTTATTGGCCACTGCATCTTCCCTACAAATGGGCTCAAAAGACTCATAGTAATCTAATTCTTCCCACATACTTCGAAGCGAAGCAAAGTACCCACCAAAGTCCTCTCCCCCTGACGACGGTGGGAGATGTCTTGACTAAGCTGATTTACCCAAGTAAAATTCTTCACTTGTGAATACGTTTGTGCAATAGCAACCATTGGTTAATTTCCGGTTGCATAGAATGGAGTAGACATTATAATTAGATTTTCAACTTCCCACTTGTCATATGTAAGACTTCGCGCATCTGGCTTACTTACATCTAGCCAAGTTTGCCTCTTCCTCCAATAAACATTCTTGTTAATTGTGACCATTCTAGGTAATTCGAATCATTCAACTTTACGGTTGTAATCTGTAGATTGGGATTGTTCATTGAGCCAATCGTAAAAGAAGAACCTCCTTGGGTCATAAAACTATTCCCATATTTATTTACGCTTCTGCCTGTGGATATCTTAACTACTTCAAATGAGTATACTTATACCAGCCAGCAAATAACTATCACATTGTCCAGTTTACACAAGCCAGCCACACTACATGATCCATATAGATCACACAATCATCAAAACAGGCGCCACAAGCTATATATCGATTGGTTCACACACCAGTCACAAAACACCCTTTGTTCTGATTTTCACAGATCAAAGAACTTAAAAACAAGTTTGGACGGTAACACTAGAGGAAAGAAAACATCACCAACTCCTCAAAACATATCTAAACTCTGTGAAACCTTATTCACTCGCGAAACCTTATTTAGCTTGATCATTGGTACCTGTCCGTTGGCTGCTGACGTTAACAGTGCTATTCTTCTGTAACTTCTAGACTGCTCCCCTAGTTGCTCCGGTGTGACTTTTCAGAATCTAGGGTTTGATCTATCCATTGTTCACGCGGCACTGTTCACGTGACACTAAACCGTAAAAAAATCCACATGGTTTGGTTTGGACTCTGATACCAAGATGAAATATAAACCCTAATTTATTCTTGGGGTTAGGGTTTGATAATGAGAAAAGAAAGGAAGAAAGAAGAGAGAAGTAAAGATTTTAGAAGGAATGGGAGACATTAAAGCAGCCCAGCTGCCCTATGTCTACTTATACTTTATAATAAAATAGCAAATCACAAAATTGCCCCTACATATACAGACAAATTACAAGTATGCCCTTTTCAACACGATACTCTAAACCAAGGTTATACATACAAATTAATGGGATCTTACGAAACTAATAAAAAGTGGAAGCAGTAGCAGCAGCTGCAAAACTTCAGCAAAGCAGCACTACTTTAGGGGAAATGCCGTGTGTAAATGAAATAACAGATGACTGTGACAAATAATATGTTAGGAACATTTGGAAAGTATCCTACTTACAGTGGAGAAATGCCACTGTGTGATTGCCCTTCCAATAGGTTACTGTAAGACCCAACCCATTTGCTAGGTGAAACAGTCTCAGAGAGAACTTCCAAACCCATCTCAACTGACGATATGCATGACACATCAGTCTGCCTTTTCGAAAGCTCTCGAATAATAAACTCTGAAATATTATCACTAGCCTGTAGAGGGGATTCAGGATTAATACTGTCTTTTATAGCACATGGATTACTCACAGAGTAATACACAGTTTGGTCTGCAGATGAGGAAACAACATGTGTAGATGAAGTCATTGAATCCTTGATGAAAGTCGTCCTCTCTAGAGCCATATTTTGCGATGTACTATGCAGCATCAACTTGTCAAGATATAAATTAAGGCAACCATATTCTGTTTTCCTGAGGTCATCAAGATCCATCTCAACAGCTGCAGTCAGTAGAGCACTAAGATGCCCATCCCTCAATGGTAAGGTATGAAGTAGATGTCTCAAAACAAAATCTCTTGCTCTTGTAAGAGTTGTAGACGATAGATGTGCAAGACCCTGCTCTTCCAAATAATAATAATAATGGATATCAAAGCAATCAATGAAGATGACACAAGTTAAAATTTCAATTTTCATGATAACATGAAATGAGATAGTCATGACCTGAGGGAAATAAGGCTCGGATGTCATTTCAACTAAAGCTGCATCAAGTTCCTTCATTGAGTCTACATAATCATCTGAGCTGCCTAGTTGCCTAAACACCTACACATTGTTACAGAGGCCAAATATAATCACCGAAAGGGTTTAACAACTTAAAATCAGATGAAAAATTCCATCATAGAAGACATTCGAAGTTGCTACCAAATCAGGTGCAAAATGGCACCATTTAAATGCACCAAATCCTAAAATGCAGTTTCTACCAATACATTAAAACCCAACAAAAGTTGCAGGCCTTGCAGTGATCCATCTCCCAACATTTAATCACTCTAGAAAGCATGGTTCTAGAAAGCTTTTCTAAGGGCAACCATACAGGACCTAATAATCAAATTTTGGGAATAAAAACTACCGAGATATGTCATGTTACTTCTTCAATAAAATCAAACACCAAACGACCATACATCATGAGAGAGAGAAAGAAGTATCTGTATTAACTAAGAAGGGCGAAAAAAGGTACTCACATTTTCGAAGAAGAGACCCCATTGTACGGCTTTCTTGATATTTTGGGCACTCCAAACAGCGGGAACACCAGACGATTGATACCCAGAAGCCAGAATTAAGATATCTACGAACCCTTTAATCAAATTCAATAGATCTTCCAGAGAAATGTATGGATAAGACCAACCCATCCTTGTTTCTCCCCTCCAAATTCAACCCAGAATAGAATAACTGTTGGCATCAGTTGGGATTTTCCCGCCTTTAATAGTAGACCCTTTAAACTAACTTACGCATGCGATACGCTGCAATGAGCAAAAAATTGGAAACAAGCTAGCGTGCCTTTTTTGATCCTGCAACTTTTTGATCCTGCGTCCTGTCACATATAATAAGGTGTCACCTGTCTTGGGTTAAGGTGGCCTTAACTGTAGTTACCTTTACAATGGAGAAAAAGCAACTACAGTTAATAGGCAACCTTAACCCCAGGACAAGTGGCACTTAACTATAAATGGCAGGACGCGGGATCAAAAAATTTCTCCGTGCCGTGCCGCTAAAAGCGGGCAGAATTTTTTGAAGCGGCGATCATGCTCCAATGATCGCGCCCCACATATACCCATGATTATTTTTTATCATCGGGTGCATGATCGCTCGTTCAAAAAACCCGCAGCTTCAAAATATTTTTCAAAAGTGGATGCATTTTTTAAAGTTTGGCCTGGCAGACCCCTAATTCCACTATTGAAAGCAAGTTCGGTCTCTCTCCATTATAAAAATACCCCTCATAGCTCGTACCTTCGTCAAGGCATAGTTAATGCTGGTCGGCTCTACCTTAAAGCCTTTAAGGCGATCCCCTAAGGCCCTTTTGTGAGAGAAGGCCCTAGGGCTGGCAATGGAACGAATCGACATGGAGATCCAATTCGAAAAAATTTGGTCTAGAACCTTATTTTTCGTTATCAGATCAATACTGGATTAAACATTGTCGATCCAATCTCTTATCAGATCGGTACCGGATCGACTATGTTCTGTATATTTATATTATAAATCCAAATCTTTCTTTAGGTTTGGTAGTTAGAATTTAATTAATCCTAAAATATCTCTTATTTCCCTTTCTATTCTAAGGTTTGCCATCTTCTTCCTCTCTTTGCTTCTTTTGTACGTTGCTTTGGATTGGAGTGGAGGACGATGTTTGTAGCCCACAACTTGCATAACGATAACACATATTCATTAGTGTCCTCTTTTCTCTTATTTTATTGTAATAGTTTTCATTTTTATTCTTTGGCTGATCACATCCAAACAAATACGAATATGATACTTAGATTTATCCCAAACATAATAGATAGATCCACTTGTTTATTGGTTAAAACTTTATGGATGCAAGTGAAAGTTATTCTTTCAATCTATACAAATACCTAGAAGAGGGGTTGAATAGGTATTTATAGTGTTTTGGGGTCTTTCAACGTAGATGTTTGACGGACATGCAACGTAACCAATGCATGCAAAGTTAGTAGATTTGCTCTAGAGATCCTCAACCACAATGCATGCAACGTAGAAACCTTTCTCACGGAAAAACCACAGGACCACGTCCAGCCAAAGAAGTATCACTAAGCAAAAAATTTATCGAGTACAGAAGTTTAACCACGCAACACCGTTATCCACATCACACGACCCAAGTCCATCCCTCAAGCCAACTGCCAGTGCATCCACTCCCTCTAACTACCACGCACGAATCCATGAGCGCTCTTTGAGTATGATCCCCTCAACAGTGTTCAGTTTGGTACACCCAAACCTACCATCGATCGGTCCAACGTCGATTTTATTTAAACTCTCCGGTCCAGCCCCGGGAGTGATCGGTCCAATCCCACCTCCTCAATCACACCTCAAATAGTATTTGAGACTCAAGCGTGTGGTGTACTCTACTAAACAGGTCCAATGACAGTAGATAGAAACCTATGCAAGTTTGATCGAGCTTTGTACAAGAAAGAGTTCTTCGAACAATGATCATGGAGGAATGAAAACCTTAAAAGGATAAAAGGTGAATACCTGGGTTTTGCTCTCCTCAAGGCTATTTCTCTCAAAGGTAATTGTTTTTGGATTGTAAGACTTTGTCCTTCGTCGGTCCGGTCCATTGGGCTCAAGGTTTGTCCAATCGAGTGGTCACTCTGGGTCCAATTGATCAGGCATAAAGAATATGGTTTCCAATTTCTATTTGTCCAATCGATTGCTCAGTTGCCCAAATCAATTGGAAAAACTCTGATTCAGTTTTTAAGCCTCTTAGGCCCTGAATCAGATATCCGTGCTATGTGACTTAGTTTTAGGCAAATAACATTATTAAACCTCCTATCTATAAGGTCTTTAAGTCACTTAGCATCATATACATGTGAATACGAATAAATCAAACAAAGGCAAGTCTTCAGTCTCTAGTCTTCATCTTGTAGTCTTCAGGCAATTATGAGTGATGCATACCACTTAAACACTCGAGGCCGAACTAGCACACAATAGGAAAGGTACAACAATGTTTTTTATGTTGTACCGTATTTTGCCTAACAGAATATAGTTATATTATTTATAATCTCCCCATTTGACAATTTCGTGACAAAAACAATTTACATAAAGAGTAAACAAAATATAAAAATATAATCTCAGCCATTTATATGATTCACTCACTTTCTCACAGTCACTCGGAGAAAAAAAAAATAGACAAAAATATGTGCTTTGCCTATTTTCTGCACATCCACCAACAACTAATACCAGCAATATCGTTGGAATAAATAAAATGAATAGAATATAAGTGCAGTGAGCGTATATATCTACATGCATATCATAAAGCATTTGCTAGATGATATAATGGGAGAAATTCAAAAAAAAATATAAACCGTGGAGAACATCTCCCCCCCCCCCCCTAAATTTTCTCTCCCCCAATTACATATATCTACGTGTTTATCTTTTTAATTTTCTCCAATTTTTTGTTATATAATGACAATGGTACAGAAAATACAGAAAAGTGTTTAACATGCATAAAATAAAGCAATAAAGCACAGATGCACATCAGATATCACATGTATAAAGACAAAAAGATCAACATAAAAGATAGTCAATATACAATATGGTTCAAAACTTTGGTACAACAAATAAAGACAAACGAACAGAGTCTAACCACTAGAAACTGAGTTTATCCAATTGAAAGTTTTCTTCCAATTCAATCGAGGATACCTAGAGGGGGTGAATAGGTATTTAAAAATTATCTATTAATTAACACCATATTTAGATAACTGATCTGAGTAGGTATAATCTAATCGCATGTTAGAGCAGTCTAGCTAATGTTGATGCTTAATAAGTGATTATTTCAACCGAGTTGGATCTAATATATCTGGGTCGTTTGATCTATTCTACTAATAAGTGCGAAAATAAATCAACCACAACAAATGCAATATTTTTACGTGAAAACCTTTCTCAAGGAAAAACCATGGGACCTGGTCCAACTGTTAAAGTATGACTAATAAAAAATTAATAAGAACATAAGTTACTCACGTAACACGGTTACTTACAGCATACAACCCAAGTCCATCCTTCAAGCCAACTATTGGTGCATCCATGCCATCTGTCTTTCATGATCGAGTTCACGGATGCCTTTTTGTCACGATCCCCTCAATAATATTCAATTTGGTAAATCCCCAAACCTACCGTTCAATCGGTCCAACCCAGATCTTTCTTTACAAAATTTAATCCAGTCTCAAAGAGTGATGGATTCGGTACACCCCGATTCCACATCATACCTCAAATATAATTTGAGAACTTAAACGTGTGGTTTTACTCTAACATCTAGGTTGATGATGTAGAAGTGGATCATAGATGGAGTTAGATCAAGCTAGGCAGAAAAACCAAGTTTTCAAAATATGATCTAGAAGGAAATAAGCCCAAAAGGATACAAAGGTTACTTAGGGTTTCTCTCCTTAATGGATTTATCTCACTGTTGATTATCTGTAAATTATAGAATATGAATCTTATAAATTTATGAGAATTAAGATCTATGATTGATGAGTTAGGTTTTACAATCTCTAAAATCCATTATATAGAAAGCGCAATAAAGTCAAGAGAAATAGCAAGTAGTTGGGGGCAGTTAAAACTCTTTATGGATCTGAAAACCTATTCCCGCGCAAGTCCAATCGATTAGGCTGCTAATGAAAACTATCCACGGATGAGTCCAATCAGTTGGGCATCCTCATATTTAGTTTTTAAGCCCTTTTGACCCTGAACTCGATCCCCTTGCTACATGACTTAGTTCTAGGTGAATTTTATTATTTTATCTCCTATCTCTAGGATATCTGTCACTTACCATCATATATGTGTGAGTATGGATAAACGAATAAAGATCTGAGTCTTCAGATGAATCAATCTTCAATCTTCTGAGTTTCTAGGCTTCATTTTGTAGTTTTCAGGCAATGTAAAAGTGGTGCAACCACTGACACACACTTGGCCTAACTAGCATACTATATGATCGATTACAATTGTGTTTTGTCATACAGAATTTAGCCAATACAATATAGTCATATTCCTTACATCTGCGTCAGTGACCATTACTGGCATTACATCAGTATAAGATATGTAAGAACCAACCAATGATATAAGAAATACCGGGGATCCCAATGGTGGAAAATTTTCCTCAACATTTGTTGGGAGTCTCCAAAGAGGGGATTCAATATCATTTTTGAAAATGACGAGGAGTCCTTTTCATTTGGAGAACTTGGCGATTAGTTGATCATAATAGCCTTGCCCTTTTGCTCAAGCCGCTTAGCTTTGGATTGTGTGATGGGCTCGGATGGGACTGGTGTCTCTTGTGAGACTGTATCTTTTAAGACAAGCATTTGGCCATTCTTTGCAAAGACATAGCCAACGAAAAATGATCATTTCTTACCCTCCATGTCGCTTATAGTCTTTCATGACTAACTGACCATAAAAGGGGTTGAAAGGATTGATAGATGTTCCCAATAGATCAGGGCTAACCTACGGTACCTTTGGAGGCTTTGGTGGTGATAGTCTAGATGATGATGTCTGCTGTGGAATTGAATCATCAATCATAGTACTAGACATCGCATCATTGGTTTCTAAGATAGGGACGACTCTTGACTCTAGTAAATTAAATATTAATAGGTTGGCCAAGTCCTTTTTGTCTTGAATGGTTTTGGCTGATTTCTTCTGATTTTTTTCGCTACCTTCGAGTTGACCAATGACAGAGTTGACTCTTTCTTTTTGTAGGAGTCGTAGGAGATGTGCCTCCCTTGATTGGTATCAGATCCACCTTGGTAGAAGGAGTGGCGAGTGATGCCACAATGACCATAGAGGTCAAAGTAATTGGGGAAGTCGTGGGCATGGAGTTCTTGATTGGAATCGCGAGCTTGGGCTTGGTCCCAGACGTTGGAGTCAAGAGGGGTGAAGATAAAAAAAAAATAGCCAAATTTACACCCTTACATGGACCGGTAGATGTTCTTCTTTATGGTAGGTCTATCGATAATTATTCTACCAATAGGATAGTGGTAAACCTATGCATATACATGTTAATTGGTCAACCGCCCACGAGTCCATTAGATACTACCAAATGTTTATATGCACTCTCGGTGTAAAGAATATTTTTATATTATAGTTTGACAAAGATTCTGTGTGACATAAAACATTCATGTAATCGTTCCTACGAGTACCAGTGTAGTGTTGAAGTATGTCGTGGTACGCATACTTCGCAAACTACGTGAAGACTAAAGATAGAGACAACAAGGATCTGACGATTGATGATAGGAGTCATCTGAATAATTGCTCATTTGTCGGTTATAGATCGTGTATGCTCGCTTAGGAAGGTAAGTAACTCAGTGGCCATAGGAATATGTTTAAGATGAATAAAATATCATGGTCAAACCTAGTCAATGGACAGACTCAAGTCTAAGTTAAGATTATTGACTTCTGGAAAAGTCCGATCGATTGGACTTTTTAGGCCAATCATTGGATAAAGCCCAATTGATTGGAGACCTCTGTGAAATCGATTGGACTCTATGAGACAGAACTTAATTGAAGCCCAATTGATTGGAGACTTTTATGAAATCGATTGGATATTACGGGACAGAAACTTATTTAAGTCTGATTGATTGGACTTGGTACAATCGATTGGATTTACGAAGGTAAAACACATCCGTATAAGACCAATCGATTGGACCCATAGTACAATCGATTGAACCCAAAGTACACTCGATTGGACTTCACGTTGATTGAGTCTTTTCAGATCCGAAATTCTAGTTTCCACTTACCCACTTTCTAAAAGACTCTGGGTTTCAAATTCTATAACTATAAACTCTCTATGTACTTATAAAATACACATTGGAATACAGAAAAGAAAGTTTTATTTATCAAGAGTGTCCATTCGAATAGCAAAAAAATTTAGTTCTTATTAATATCTTTTGAGCTTTTTCTCTTCTTGATCAAAGCAAATAGCTTGATCTATTGCTCAGCTTAGGTCTTCCACACAGATACTTGACCTAGCGACCTGATAGTACCAGTGTGACTCAACACCTTTTGAGCAACTTAGGGTTCAGGGTGTACTGAATCATTCACACTCAGCAAAGGCCGGAGAGTTGAGAAGTAAAATCGGAGTGGCTGATCGAATGTAGGTTTGGGGAGTTCTAAATTGAACAAGCGGATAAGGCTTCTTGGCTGGGAGGGCGCGCATGGATTCGTAGCGTTGATTCAGATGACGTGGATACATCGACAATAGGTCTTGGCTAAGGTTGGAAGCTGTATTTGCAACGGTGCTGCGTAAGTAACATTTGTTTCGTTTAACTTTCCAGTTAGTGATACTTTCCGTCTAGACGTGGTCCCGTGGTTTTCATTGGCTAATGTTTTCACGTAAAAAGCTCATTGCCTTGTGGATGTTTGATTATTGTTCCGCTAGTTATATTGATTAGATCAAACGACAAAAAGACAATATATCACGGATGTATACTTAATTTGAGTTAGTTATGATAATCTTTTATCAATCAACTAAGGCATGCAAGTTTATGACATTACCTCGACCAGTAAACTTCTGATAGGTTAGATTAATTTTTGAATACCTAATCACCACGTTTCTAGGTATTTCTGATTAAAGAGAACGGACTGGTTATTTTTCACTTAGGAACTATTTTTATAAAGGGATGGGATATTCACACCCGTTTATTCGCTCAACAAACCCACTTACTCACTAAACCACCTAAAAAAATCCTCTCTAACTCACAACACCCAAGTCACTCTTAACACCCACCCACCAAAACTTAAAAAAAAACTTGCAGGGAGCAAGCACGGGAGAAGAAGAAGAAGAGGAGGGGGAACCTCCGCCAGTCCCTCTTCCTCTCCACTCTCCACTCTCTCTTCTCTCTCTCTCTCTCTCTCTCTCTCTCGACCTCGGGCTGCTGAGAGAGAGAGAGAGGAGAACCCACTCGCGGCAGCGGCGGCCTCCTCCTCCTCCTCTTCTTTTTTTCTTTTTCCTGTTTTTTTGGGTGTGTGGTATGAGTGTAAAACAAAGGACATTTGTGTAATTTTTTGTGGGGGTTAAGTGGGTTTTCTTAGCGAAAACGCGGGTGTGAATATCCCGACCCTTTATAAATCTTTTTGACCATCTCGTGGATGGATGGTTTACTGTTCACCGTCCTTATCTACACGTGCGGTTCATCCACGGTGGAGTGGGAATAACAATTATATGGGTCCCACGTAAAGGAGATTACCGATATAAAAAAACAGATTTTACTAGATGGCCCTGATCCTTCGATCTGCTTTCCTTTGACGGGTTAGAAAAGTATTGCAAATTCTTTTGACTATCCGAAGAGATATTCAATGGTTAGGATCATTTTATCAAGTTAATCTTTGGCAAAATAGACCACTTAGTCAAGATCCACTGCATGTGAGCCACGTGCACAGGTATGTACGACAACAACACAGTAAAACTTTGATGACCGCCTCCATTGACAGCTCACAATGAGTCACGTGGCACATTTGTAGAGGACATTGACCGTATGGATGTTTGGCGAATCCTTAGGTAGGTGGATCTACATATCAAAAATCAATCTGCTTAGTTATTTCTAAGCGTTGGATTGGAGTCATTTTCATGGGTAGATTTTAACCGTGGGAATTTGAGCATTATTGACCAATATTTGGGTACAAGGATCCAAAGGATTAAATTCACTAATCAGACTGATTTTTGGTTTGTAGGCCCATCTAGGGATTGGCCAAACATCCATACGGTCAGCGTCCTCTAAAAAGTGTGCCACGTGGCTCATATTGTGACGGTCAGCGAAGTTTTACTGAAACACATATAAATCAATTCCCAGGTGGAAAATCAAACCTTATCCTCCACCTTTTCCCTTCTCATTGGACATAAGTTCCCCACATCATCAGGTTAGATAACGCACATTCTCATATCTTTCAGACACCCACCTTCATTTCCCGTCTACAATAACTGAAAAAACCACCACCACCACCACCACTACCACCATCTCCGCTAGGAAGCAAATTCCGGTGACATGGCGGCCATAGGTTCATGCTTCTCTACAGCCACTCCGGCTACACGTATGAGCTCAAATCACATGTCCTCCGATTTAGTCCTTAGAATTGCCTGTATACGCACGTTCCAAACAGCATCAATATCTCACTCAATTGCTGCTGCTGTCTCTCACAAGTGGCGGACCCCCAGGATTGCCGCCGCTGTGGTGCAAGAAGAGTCAGCGGGGGCGATCGAAAAGGAAATCGTTGAGGAGGAGGAGGAAGCAGAAGAAATGTTGGGTGAAGGAGAGGTTAAAGCTCCTTCAAACACTAAGCTTTACTTTGGTAATTTGCCTTATAATTGCGACAGTGCCCAACTCGCCGGAATAATTCAAGAGTACGGAAGTCCAGAGATGGTTGAGGTTCGTCCCATCTAGCCTCCTCAGTTTTTATCTATTTGATTGATAAGAGTTACATAGATGGACGTCAAGAATCAGAACCCCTACCCCACATATTGTACCAATTACCAATCGATCCAATCCAAGCTCTTCAATTAGTGGGCCAACTCTTGGATTATTTAGCTTCATATTGGAAGGTTGGGATCTTCTGCTCAATCTGATTGTTCTGCCACATTGAAGAGTTGGGTTGCTAATTGAATTGTCTCGATCGATGAATTGGTGGTGACCTGTACATTACAGTTGATAGAGTCCATTGAGGATATTGGAATTAGATCCTTTTACTTTTTTTTTTTTTTTTGTAATATTGAATACCTTCCATAACACACAATTCAAACTCCCGAATCCAAATTTCGTCTACTTGGGACAGAGCTATGCCCGAATCCAAACTCCCCCTTTATTTCCTCACTGGATTTGGAATATGAGGAAAAGCAAAGGTTAAAAATCTAAAAGTCCAGTGATAACTTAAATGAATTGACTGTGTAAAGCACTCAAAGGGAAAGAAAATCTTGATGAAAGAGACGATTTTCTCATCTAAAATTACGGTTAGAAAGTGATAGTTAGGTATATATACAACTGGGTTATGGAAAAAGGTAAAAAAATACTCTGCTAAAACTAGAAAGCCATTATGTATAACTAAATATGGGATTTTGTTGTTCTAGTTGATTGACAGAGGGAAATTTGAGATAGTATAATAGTGCCTGAATGAACGCAAAGTGACAATCAATCTCTCTGTGTTTTGTGAAAAATCACATGGTTCCAGCAATTAGAATTGCAACTATCATAGTGTACAGGAGTAAGATCAGGAAGATCAACACCCACATCATGAAGGACCCAGCTTAGCAATGTAATCTCAACAGCGGCAAGTGCTCGATATTCAGATTCGCCCCTTGAGTGAGCAACACACTCTGTTTTTTTGCTTTTCCAAGAAATAAGTAAGTTGCCAAGGAATATAAGTCCATGGTGGAGCGATGGTCAGTGACATCTCTTGTCTAGTCAACGTCTGAGTAGGCATTACGTGTCAAGGTGGGCGAGGAGGGCAAAAGGATACATAAGAGATGGTGACTCTTACATATCAGAGAATGCAAAGCACAGCCACATAGTGAACTGATGGAAGAACAAGCATAAATTGAATCACAGTGTATATAGCATAGTAGATATCTGATTGTGTGACAGTGAGTTAAACAAGACCACCAACAAGTTTCCAGTAGATTGTGTGATCAAAGAGAGGTTCTTCATTAATATGTCAAAACTTAACATTCACTTCAATAAGAGAGTCCATGGTCTTGGAGTCAAATAATTGAGCTCTGGCAACAAGTTTCGATGCAGACTTCATCTGTGGGAGGAGAATGGCACGAGGAGAATAACCAACTTCAGTACCAAGGAAGTATCTAAGGCTACCCAAGTCTTTCATCTCAAAACATAGTTGAAATTGGCTTTTGATATGATGGAGATAATTTGTATCGGAATCAACAACAATTATATCATCCACATAAACAAAGAAGGATCATTCAAGGACCAGTGCCATAAATGAACAATGTAGGGTCATAATCGTTAGAAAAAATATCAATGATTGATGTGTCAAATTTCTCAAACCATGCACTAGGTGCTAGTGTGAGACCATACAAGGCACACCTGATGAGGAGAACGAGGTAGACCAAGAGGTGGTTTCATGTATACTTTCTCTTAATGATCCCCATTAAGGAATTGTTCACATTTAACTAATGCAATGTCCACTGCCGAGTAGAGCCAAAGAGAGAAGAGCTTAGATGGTGGTCATCTTGGCCACGAGAGCGAAAGTCTCCTCATAGTCAATTCCATACTCTTGTTTATATCCCTTGGCAACCAATCGTTCCTTGTAGCTCTTTGAGGAACCATCTACCTTAGTCATTTTTACTTTGTATATCCATTTTTACCTAATTGGTTTCTTACCCAGATCTACAAGGTAGATAACTCATTGTAGGATTGAGGCTAACTGATATCAAACCAAAAGTAAGATTAGGAACAAGATATGCATGTGACATGGGAGTCTGACTAAATGCGACCTATGCGTGAAACAGACAAGAAGATTCATCAATAGTGTGAATAGTGATAGGTTTGGAGATATCAATAAAGTCCCCCTCCCCCTGTGGAGGTTACAAAAATAAAGGTTTGGAGATAGGAAGAACATCATATATCAATGAAAGCAGAGACATATGCATAAATTCACTAGAATCAGAAGTACAAGGGATAGAAGATGTACCATGATGAGTGGCAACATATAAAGCAGAGGAGTCATCCGATTCTAAGGCAGGCTAAGATCTAGAAGAAATGAACTGGAGCATGGTTTGGAGCTGGATGATTGGCATGTCCTGGATCATCTAAAGCTGAGAGGCAGTAAGAATAGCCCCTGAAGGCTCTGATGGTGGAGTAGATGACACTACCGCAGTCTATCTTTGTATCCCAGATTTCTCTTGATTCATCTTCCTTTATCATCCTTCTTCTTTCTACAATCCTTGATAAGATGCCCTTGATTTCATAGTAAAATTACACCTTTTCCTGAGTGTGTGCAGGGCCACGAGAGGGGTCCCAAGAGGTGTCCTGGCGAGTTCTCCCATATCTATGTTGCTTGGGGAAGCAATAAACACAGAGTCAGAACTGCCATGTTAACTATTGTCAGCTAAAGATTTAAGTTGAGTCCCTTAGCCAAGAGCTCTGATAAGGCCATATCAACTGAAGGTAAGGGGGTCCAATGTAGTAATGATCCCCTAATCTGCTCAAACTCAAGACGCAATGCCATCAAAAACTCGTACTGACAAATCTCCCCTTGGAATTTGCAAAAAGTATCTCCTTCAGCCTTGAAACTCAACTCTCTTGGAGCAAACTCATCCTATATTCAGCATATGTTAGCATCAAACAATTGCACTGTTTTGTCTTCTTGTTTTATGCCCCTCAATACCATCCGTATTTGATAAGCTTTGGCAGAATTTTACTGTTTGTAAATTCTTCTCAAGTACTTCCACATTTCTCCTGCCATAGAGAACTTTGCAAGTTGACTTCCAATTGACACTTCCACTAAATTCAAAATTAAGGACTAGACCTTTGCATCATTTTTCTTCCATACATTGAGTTCTTTGATATCTTCTGCTTCATCACCATCATCTTTTAGGGTCGGTTCATTTTCTGAGCATCAAGGAAACCTAACATCCCCACCAGGTAATGTAGGTTTCCATATATATGGACCAAAGGGAATAGTTTTTCCCATCTAGTCTGGTGACAACAATGCATGTAGGACCCATGTCCACGGCTTGAAAATGAAAAAAATACCATAAAAATACGGAACCTCAGCACTACCCAATGTTTTGGCTCAAAAGAGCCCAACACATACAATATCGTGCCCGATGGTACACCAACTTGCAAAACACTTTAACTTATCACCTCCAAACAAGTCACTACCATTCTCGAAGATGAAACCAAGAAAAAGAAGTAAATATCTCAAGAACTCACCAAAGGAAGTGAAAAGATTGAATCCACTGAAAATGTTGAGTTCAAATCCACGAATTGAACACTCGTAGCTACTTGAATTCACGAGCAACAACCCAATCACAACTTTTCAAAGGAAATCTTAAATCCACAAGATGCCCTCTCCAAAGGCCTTTTCTTTATTTCAAATCCACAAAATCTTCAAACCTTTTTTAATCCAAAAAACTCCAAAGGCCAAAAGATGGCTCTGATACCATCTAAAATTTAATGATAACTTAAAAGAGGAAACGCTACCATTTGAGGAAAGAGACAGTTTTCTCATTTAAAATTAGATGTAGAAGTGGGTTATGGAAAGAAATAAAAATGCCCTGCTAATTTCATGGAAATGGCAAGGAAAATGTGTGATCTATTAGGTATCTTCAAAGGATTTTTACTGCCATTTTTTCATTTGATATTCATATTGTCAACTTTCATATTTTAGAATATTTATGACAGTTTTCACTTTTTCTTTGTTGTATTTTTCTCAACTTCTTCAAGTATTGTTCATCTAATATTATGTGAGGTTTTGTTTAATTATGTTTAGCTACAAGGCTTTTAATTTTCCATTCTTTGATAAACAAAACCATAATGAGACAGATTACAGTACAGCTTCCATGGACAAAGAGATCAGTTCCACATTGAAGAATGAAGTCTAGGAACTTAATAGTTCGTTACTGGGAAGACAATATCCTAGATATAAATTGTTGTTAAAGTTCAAGGGAAAGATAAACTGTACAAGGATGAATTTTAGGCCAGTGTTGTGAAAGGCTTTAAATTATTCAGATCGAGGATGCATGAGAAGAATCTCGAATTAATTCAGGATACATCGAAGGCCCCCACTAGTAGACCAAATGGTGATATATCATCCTCACACTTGTGTACGTAGCTCACATGCAGAAGTTGTGAGATGCGATCTTGTATGCAATGATATAAGATGTTTTGTATGATAGTCCATATTTTTTATTTATCATAGTGGAGCAAATCCCTTAGATCTATGTGAATAAGTTGAGTCAACAGATTCTATTTTGTAATTGTAAAATGACTATATGTTTTGATTAGAACTAATATGGAGATGATTGTCACTAGTAATTAGAGTCTTCTTACTTCAGATGTAAAACACTGGAGAAGCAAGCTAAAAGTTGTAAAGTACCAACAAAATGATCTAAGAGGATTTTAGGGGTGCTTCAAGGAAGCAGTACTAATAAGAATATTGGACAGAGTGGGTAGCACAATTGGATGGAGCTCTGATGCAGTGGATAGCCCAAACATTGGATCAGAAATTGAAACTTTTTAAATTCAGCATCCTAGAAGATATTATTGTAGCCAAAATAATCAGAGATATCAAGTTCTAGTATGCTGTCAACCCTCAAAGGGGTCCCTAAACAAAAGGTCTTCTACAAATTTTCGCTGTCATGTTTAAGATGGGAATGAGAAGAGAGTAGTAAGTGATGGAACTATCCTACTCTGCTATACGAATTTACAGGTTTCACACTCTCTTAACCCATCAAGGAAAGTTGTGAGAAGGGGCTGCACTTGCTTCATAGAATCCTTTTGTCTTTAAAAACTTCCTGAAACCCAAACTAGACCAAGTTACATCTTCCATTGGACCTTATTTTCAGTCTAGAAGAAGCATTCATCACCAATATTTGGGTCTGCCAATCCAGGTTTGAATAAGTATAGGTTCAGTTATTCGGTTTTAAGATCTCACAACTATCAGAAGGGGCTAGTCAACTTGAGGCAACCTGATTTTAAGTTTTATAGTGAAGTCTTGTCCTTATTAGTAGAAACACTGGTTCTTCTCTTTTCTTATCCTCTAGTAGTCAATAGGAAGGTATCATGCTGTGAATTTTTTTTCATTTTCTCATTTTACATTCCAGATTTGGACTTATCTACTTCGGAAATTTGTGTGTGTTATAGACATGAGATCTCGCGCGCACACACACACCCACACACCTGTTATGTTAATTGTTCCAAGCCCATGAGTGTACGATTTTGGTCTAAAGACACTTGAACTGGTAAGTCAATCAAACTCCTTGAACATTTCATGTGATGGTGATAGGACCATGTGAAGTATTGCGGGAAACTGGACCTTAGTTATCAGTTGCAGATAATTGAATAGGGTTGGCTTTGAAGGTGGTTGGCATTATATAAATGAGGAAATTAACGTACATGTATCTTACCACATCATGTACTCTTTCATGTGATAGGACCATGAGAAGTATTGTGGGAAACTGGACCTTAGTTATCAGTCGCGGATGATTGAATAGGGTTGGCTTTGAAGGTTGTTGGCATTATATAAATGAGGAAATTAACGTACATGTATCTTACCGCTTCATGTACTCTTTCATAGTAGGGGTCTCATATATGATAAATTAATTAATACTAGTAATGAAAACTTCTGTAATGGATTAATATTATGATTAGCAGAAGCAAGCTTGGCATGCATATGGATATAACATCAATTTACATGCACATTCTTCTATATTACTTATTTATTATTAGTGAGTTAGATTGGTTTATCTCTAATGGTAATCTTACTTTAAAATGAAGAGCAGTGAATGGTGACAGGGCTGTTCAAGAGACTTAGGTCATTAGTTTCTTGATAAAATACTTGCTACAATGTAATGCTACCAACCTGGGAGCTCTGGTTTAGAGTGCCCCAATTTTCATTGATGTTAAATACTTCTATTGTGTGTCTTCCCTACTCTGATATTCTGACAATTTGAAAATATCTTATACTATAAGGCTCTGTATGGTTGCCCTGAATTAGTTTTCTAGAAATGATTTTTGCATATAAATGTCATAAAACTTTTTCTACATCAACACTTTTTAACATACAAATCCTTTTCCTGTTAAACTTTTTGTTGATCCCCATACAGAGCCTATTACTAAAAACAATTTGAATGGTTTTAAGGTGCTTTATGATAGGGATACAGGAAGGAGCAGGGGGTTTGCATTTGTTACAATGAGCAGCATCGAGGATGCTAATGCAGTTATCCAAAATCTTGATGGAAGTGTAAGAATCTCTCTCTCTCTCTCTCTCTCTATGTGTGTGTGTGTGTGTGTTGTTTTTTATGTTAGACAAAACTAGATTATATGTGTGCTATCGCATGTTGCTGTGCAGAATGTTGACCAATTAAGTTACATGCTTTTAATCCCCACAAACATGCTATTTTCTTCTCTAACATGTAACGTTAATGTAATTAGCTTATATGTGTATGCATATTAAAATCCTACAATTCGTATCATTCCAACAATTATGTGGATTCACATTTTCTTCTACTGAGTGTGTTTGTTAGTTGCTATTTCTCTACAAGTTTTGAGACAAATAGAAAATCTGAATTTCAGGATTATGGTGGCAGAACATTGAGGGTGAACTTTTCTGACAAACCTAGACCTAAAGAACCTTTGTATCCTGAAAGTGAACACAAGCTTTTCGTCGGAAATTTATCATGGTCAGTCACTTCTGAGAGTTTGACCCGAGTGTTTCAAGAATATGGTAATGTGCTTGGAGCTAGGGTTCTATATGATGGGGAGACGGGACGGTCTCGTGGTTATGGTTTTGTATGCTACTCATCAAAGCTAGAGATGGAAGCTGCTCTCCAATCTCTTGATGGAGTGGTATTAACATCTCTCTCTCTCTCTCTCTCTCTCTCTCTCTCTCTCTCTCTCTCACACACACACACACACACACACACAAACACTTATAATATGACTAAACTACCCTGCATGTTAAGATACCTTCTTCCATAAATGGTGGGGTAGAAAAGTCATGTGAAGGTTATAAAATTTATCAATGAATGAGAATCCCAAGATTTCCCATATACAAACACATCTACATATGTTTTCCGATCAAACATGCTTCGTGCATTCAAGTATGTAAATTTTTATCCATAAATATATGCACGAGTTGTATGTTTTATGTCCAATACACAAATTTTCGTCAATTACTTGAGTCTACATAGTTTGTGATTTTCTCATGGATTTTCAGGAATTAGAAGGGCGAGCACTGCGAGTTAGCCTAGCGCAGGGCAAGCGATCCTAGAAGGAAATGCCAAATGTAGATTTGGACCTCAACATCCAAAAGTTCTACACTAACTATATTGATGAATTGGGTGGATATGTGGTATTGCTTCTACAGAAGCAATCATTTGGGGTGATTGGGAGATCCTTTCCATTTTTTCTTGTCTATAATGCATTTCCCACTTGTATTCTATAGCTTGTAGACAACAGTATGATTATTAATGATCGTAGTCATTTTACTTTGCTAGTTAACAGATTTGCTTATCAGAATCAGTAAGCTTAGTCAATTGCTTAGATATTTTGATCACTTTCTTATAATTATGTTCTTATCAATTGTCACTTCAGTTGAGTGATTAAGATGTGTGCCTGCTAAGTACATTGGGTTCCCACAAGAGTTCAAATCTCTCAAGCGACACAAAATATTTTTCTAATGGTAATATCCTATATTTCTATCGATACCCATCTCCAAACTTTTCAGGTAGGTGTATGCCTAATCCCAAGCTTTCCGTCCAAAAAAAATGTTAGTTCTTGTGGCCCTTTCACATCATTTTTTCTTTTGGTCTTGCAGTGAATTTTCTCTTCCATTTTCATAATAGACTGAAAACGATCCATAAACTTGTGTATAAATTTATTTCGGATCACCATTCCCTAGTATAATTGACATGATCGTAGTCGAGCTTTGTTTTCTTGCGGTTGAGCTTCGCTCCTGAATTCTGTACTTCCATCTTCATTGTGATGTTACACTTGCAATTGAGCTTGCTCCTACCAATTGAGGTCGAGCTATTGTCTCTCTCCTATCTAGTTTTCATCATCTAAGTATCTGAGCAGGTTCCCCATCATCTAAGCTCATTGGACTTTGAGCACAATCTCGAGTTTGTTTGGTGGCTCTTCATCTCCTTTCTTTCATTAAAAGTCAGTGGAAACTTGAATTTATATGCGACCAATCCCACTTTTCGAAGAACCCAAAAATAGGCAGTAAAAACATGAAGATAGCTTCAGTGAGCCTCAAACTACTATTGGGGTCAGTTGGTGCAGTTGAAAGCATAAGTAAACCAAATCACCCACATCAAATTGGTGTGCGGTTCGATTCTTATTAGTGCGATGTTTCATCCTTACTTAAGTTGCTTGTAAATTCTCTCTGAGGAGGTGAAGAATTTTATTACGATCTTACAGTTCCATGTCAACTCGATGGACAGTGGTAGTACCAGGCATGTATGGCAAAATAGTTGGCTGTTGCTGCCCATAAACCATCTCGTATGCATCATCTTGGTAGATGTGTGATCATTCAGCCCGCTGAAGCAATTTTTACCACTATGTTGGTTGACTAGTACCAAAACAACATATGTAGGTTTTAAGCAACAATTAACTACTTTGGTTTGCGTGCCCATCAAAGGATGGAAATACGTGCTCATACGAAGGTGTGTCCCTTGGCCATGCATGTTCATGAGTTTACCTGTATTAAAAGTGTGGACATCTTGAAGTTTGAAGATTGCGTAGAGAATTCATTCCAAGAACCCCATGTCACGCCCTGAATCCGAATACCCAAATACGACCCGAAAATCCGTGGATCGACCCGTACCCGAACCCAGAGGTGATCCATGAATGTCCCCTAGTAGTCCAATTAGGTCAATTAAACTACTAAGGTTCATTCGAAAACCCACTAAGTAAAAAAAAGAGTCTAGATGTACGAAACAAATAATTCAAATAATCAACTAAATGTGGAGAGATGGAAGTGAGAACATGCTCTCAATCAAAGGACTACATGTCCCTGAAAATAAATAAGGTTTTAAAACGATCAAAATAAAGTCTTCTAAAGTATGGGATAGACTCCCAAATCATCGCCGATCTCCTCGAATGCACCGGAGTCTTTCGCCTCAAAATCATCTCACATACCCATAACCACTGCACTGTGAGCCGAGGCCCAGTAATACAACAGTGTGCATGGTATGATATCATACTATAAAAGTTTTTAACCAAGGTATGCATCTCAATCATATAATAAGGATGACATGAATATGATGTGAATGCAAGTGAGTACGGGATGCCAATGCAACTAGTACCCATAACCACATAGGGTCTCCATCTCCTTCCCGCACTGGGAGTGGTCTCATTGACCCATCTGCAGGATATAATAACGTCTGGGGCCTTTCACCCTAGGGTACCGAACCCTGATTAATTGATAAAACTAATATAAACGTGTATAATCTTCAACCCCGTTCCCTTATGCACCCCTTATATGAAATGACGTGATGATCATAGTATGATAACAAGATGGTACTAGGGTTACATGGCATATGCACACATGTATTTAACATTTAAATAAAAATATAAAATAAACACATGATCATTAAAAGTGATAACATGGGAACGAATTAGAGTTAAACATGAATAACATGAAATAAACAAGGTCGAACCCTAAAGAGAGATCTAAGACACTTGGCCGAACCCTATGAGGGATCCATGACACAAGGTCGAACCCTAAAGAGAGATCTAAGACACTTGGCCGAACCCTATGAGGGATCCAAGACACATGGGTGGGATCCCCGTGTATACAAGTATAGGTCGAACCATCTAGGTATAATAGTCAATAAGACATGATCAAATATCACAATCAACATCGATGAATAATATAAGTGAAAATCGCAAGAGAATCCAACACGCCATGGCCGAACTCTATGAGGGATCCATGACACAAGGTCGAACCCTAAAGAGGGATCCAAGACACTTGGCCGAACCCTATGAGAGATCCAAGACACATGGGTGGGATCCCCATGCATACAGGTATTGGTCAAACCATCTAGGGTTTAGTCAAACAACAAGGTTAAAACCTTAATAGTTAATAATCATGACCGAACCACGAACAATTAATAGGTTTTTCACAAAAAAAAATACTGCATTATAAAAATCATAACTAAATAAATATGAATTAAAAAAATATAAACTCAATGAATTTAAAAACTAGATTCATAGAGGTTTTAGAAAAAATAAATAGAAAAATATTCAGATTCAAAATAAAGGTCAAAACTCTTATTAATTGGGCCGGACAGAATTTGTGATACAGAAAAGTCCCACACATTGTAAAAGTTATAACTAAATAAATAATTATTAGAAAAATACAAACTCAATTAATTTGAAAACTAAATTCATATAAGTATCTATGAAAAATAATTAAAAAAATATTTAGATTAAAAATATAGATCAAAATCCCAAGTGAAGTGGACCGTATAAAATCTGAAATTCTGAGTTTTATAGAAAAGTCCAGCACGTTTAAAAAATCATAACTTAATCAATACGAATCAGAAAAATACAAACTCAAAGGTTCTAGAAACTAGATTGATAGAGGTATCTGTGAAAAATAATTAAAAAAATATTTAAGTTAAAAATATAGATCGAAATCTCAAGTGAAGTGGACCGTATAAAATTTGAAATTCTGGATTTTTTGGTAAAGTCCAACAACTTAGAAAAATCATAACTTAATCAATACAAATCAGAAAAATACAAACTCAAAGGTTCTAGAAACTAGATTTATAGAGGTATCCATGAAAAATAATTAGAAAAATATTTAGATTAAAAATATAGATCGAAATCCCAAGTGAAGTGGACCGTGTAAAATCTGAAATTCTGGGTTATTTTGTAAAGTCCAACAACTTAGAAAAATCATAACTTAATCAATACAAATCAGAAAAATACAAACTAAACGGTTTTGGAAAATAGATTCAAAGAGTTATAAAAATACAACGAAAATGATAAAGAACATAATCATCCGTTATAGGTACAAAATAGACCATGGCCCAACCTATCATGGTGGCCCAAAATAAAGATCAACCCAATAAAAATAAAATAAATATTATTGAAATTAATTTATAATGAGTATCAATCATTATCTAATGAAAGAAAAATAAAATCTTGAAAAAAAACAAGTATAGGATGGATCAAACACACTTACCTCAAGGTTTTTTGAATTTTAATGAAAATCAAAAGTTTCTTCAAATTTGAAAGTCGTCGGATCGTCCTCTCCTCGGAGTATGTTCTTCAAATCGGAGTCCCCATCAATTCTCCCTTCTTGCTCGAGTACGATCGGTGCCCGGATGAAGGTTTAATGGAGCTTTCTCTATTCTTCAATGGAGTTGGGTTTGTGAAAGCTTCTAAAGCTTTAGAGTTTTCATAAATAGGTTTAGGGAAGGATTAGAGTTTCTATTTTGTTAAAATTCGTAACTAGCAAATGTATGACTTTTTTAACCCTCAAAAACTTATATTTTACACTATTAATGGGTTAGAAATGGGCCCGAGGCCCATATACATCAATAGGCTTCATTTAAGAATATTATTAAGCCCAAAAGACCTCTACATTGGCCATACGGGCCCACCCAACAATTATAACACAAATAATTATAAATTAATTTAATTAAACTATATTATATAATTTAAAAGTTCATACAATAAGGTATTGATACATGTCACACACATAAATCACATAAAATAGTCTAAATACACAAAAATTACAAAAAAGTTTAAAGCCTCGAAAAATGTCAAATGACATTGGAATGATCCGAAAGGTGATTCGCGGGTCCCACACTACTATTAAATAAATAAAATATAATTAAATATTATTTTTGAAAAATATGCGAATGGTAGGAAGTTCAAAAATTATAAAAATACTATTTTTGTCAAAACCTCCCAAAATCTTCGACTAGAGTTTTTATGTCTCAGATAAGCTTCCAAATTTCACAGGTAAGTTGATAAGGATAAAATATGAATATTTTTGGAGTCTCGGGCCCACAAAATAATATTTTTATAAAAGTTCTGGAATGTTAGCTGGGGAAAGAAAAAGTCCCCTGCAAGTTATAATTCAATATTTTTAGCAGGAATTTAGCCCTAAAGAGCAAGTTTAAAAAATAGTAGGTTTTTCAAAGTTGTTATAATGAAACCAAATTAAACATACATACTCAACAATGATATTTAACAATAAAAATAATAATAAGAGTCTGAAAAAGTTTCAGGTTTTTATTTATTAGGTAAATTTACCGTAATACCTAGAACGAAAGTTCAGGGTATTACACCCCAAGTGTGTTGACACGGGGTGATCTCTTGCTTGGGGAAAATGGAAAAAGCTTCAATTAAGATTTAAAAGAAACTCTTCGAAGTTTTATGAAGAGGGAATGATAGCTTTGCTATCAGGGAGTGGTCTAAGTACTATTAAAGTTGGCTGGACTTTACTGTGGAATCTCTGGAATGGTTGAGACAAGTGTTGTTAGAGGCAAGTAGAAAGACAGGTGAAGAATACTAGTTTTGAAGGTTTAGGAAAGGGACCTCTCTTGGTTGGTGGAACATTGAACCAATCGATTCAGAACCTTTTTGTCTGTCTGTGAGTTCTCCTCGTTGGTATTATTCGCGGAAAAAACATCATTACAATAATACGATGAATCTAGGATTTGAATCGAACAAAACCATTAAATTGTAGAATAAAAAAACACATACTCGGATTCGCTATTTCCTCTACAATGGTTGCTTTGTGTATGGATAAGTAGCTCTACCCCAACTCTCCTACATTTTGGTGATGGGAGTCTTTATCTCAAAAATAAATCTCATGTGTAGAGAGGGGGCATTGCAACCTATGTATAGAGAGAGTGGAAATTAGTTCTCCTCCCATCAAGGAGAGCCAGTTTTCTGGATGGATACCATTATTGGAGTTATGATAGGGTGCATCACTAAATATTGGGGCTCACATGATCACACATGTGGGTCTCAATATATATCCTCATTATTATTGAACAACCCATAATCCAATTAGTTTGTAAAATCATACATGTGAGAGGCCACATTTAATTAATAAGAGGAAATAGTGAATTCATGTAAACCTATTTAGTTCACCTTCCATGTTCATCTCGAATTCAGATTTCATAACTTGAGCGAATTTTAATACATACTTTTCAGTAGTTAATTAAGCTAGACACCATATCATCAACATATATTTGATATATCAACACTCCATTATCTCTTTTCCTAATAAACAAAGTTTTATCAATAGTTCATCTTGTAAATTCATTTTTAACGAAAATTGAGTTAAATTTTTGATACCAAGCTTTAGGAGCTTGTTTCAACCCATATTAGAACACAAGGTAATGCTAAGAGAATCCTAATAGATTATAATCTAGCTACTAAGGAAAAAGTCTAATCAAAATAAATTCATTCTACTTGAGAATATCCTTGAGCCACTAATGTGGTTTTGTTTCTAGTTATTACACCATTCTCATCAAGTTTATTCTTAAATATCAATTTTGTTCATATTATATTTTTATCCAAAAGTCTAGGGGTCATGAACTAAACATCATTCCTCTAAAATTGATTACCTCTTCTTGCATAACATTTATCCAATATTCATCTATGAGAGCTTCATTAATATTTTTATGTTCAAATTTAGAAGTAAAACACAAATGACAAGATATATTCTCTAATTGACTTTTAGTCCTCGTACCACTATCCTTGTTCCAATAATCTCTGATGAAGACAAATTTTAATAAATTTGAATTCTTTAGTCTTTTCTTGAATAGGGGTGTGTAGTTCAACTTGTTCTAAAATTTTAGATTCTTCACAATCATCTTCATTATGCGAGTAAAAGAGGCTAATGTTGCCCACACATGGCAACCAAGGATGTTAAAGGAGTCCTAGCTAAATAATATCTATTGACCTAAGTAATAGATGTAAGTGCCATGCTTAAAACCAAGACGGGAGAGCAGAAGTCCAGCTTCTTCTGCTGTCAATGGACATCTTCCCAATTGAGAAATGTATATAAAACACATGAGAGAAGTTCAAAATGGAGTATTTTCAACTACTACAACAAAACTTCTATGGTCTTCCAACCAATAGATAAGAAAAAAAGAAAAGATAACACAAGGAACATTTTACTTATCATAATATGGAATTTTTATATGTTACATGTAAAATTCACATTGGAATAATATTTGAAATAACTACCGGTCCGTTCTCTTTAATCGGAAATACCTAGAAGGGGGGGGGGGGGTTGATTAGGTATTCAAAATTAATTATACATAAATAATTTTACTGGTCTATGGTAGGGGAACAAAATTGCATTCATTAGTTGTTTGATAAGAAATTATCACAACCGACTCAAATCGAATATACCTCCGTGGTATATTTTCTTTTCTTCGTTTGATCTAATCAATATATATATATATATATAACGGAATACAAACAAATAATTACATAAGACAAGAGATTTTTACGTCGAAACCTTAGCCAAGGAAAACCACGGGACCACGTCCAGACAGAAAGTATCACTAACTAGAAAGTTCAACGAAACAAAGGTTACCTACGCAGCACTGTTGCAAATACAGTTTCAACCTTAGCCAAGGCCTACTGCTGATGTGTCCATGTCCTCTGAATCAACGTTACGAGTCTACGCACGCCCTCCCAACCAAGAAGCCTTGTCTGCTTGTTTAGTTTGGTACACCCTAAACCTATCGTCGATCAGCCACTTCGATCTTAATTCTCAACACTTCAACCTTTGCCGAAGGTGAAGGAATCAATACACCTTGAACCCTAGGGTGCTTAATGGGTGTTGAGTCACACTGGTATACTCAAGCTACTAGGTCAAATATCTATGTGGAAGACCTAAGCTGAGTAATCGATCAAGCTCTTGGCTTTGATCTAGAAGAGGAACAAGCTCACAAGATGTTTATGAGATAAAATGCTTCTTGCTCTTCGAATGGATATTCTAATAAATAAAAAATTTCTTCTCTTTATAGAAGTGTAGAAGTGTGTTTAGAGAATGTATAAAAGGGTTGTATTTATAGAATTTATAACCCTGAGCCTTGTAGAACGTGGGAGAGTGGAAACTAGAATTTCGGATCTGAGAAAGACTCAATTTGTGTGAAGTCCAATCGATTGTACTCTGGGTCCAATCGATTGGGTTTTGGGTCCAATCGATTGGCCTTGTACGAATGTGTTTTTCCTTCGTAAATGCAATCAATGGTTCATAGTCCAATCGATCGAACTTAAATAAATTTCTATCCCGTAGGCTCCAATCGATTTTACAGAGGTCTCCAATTGATTAGGATCTGATCATGTTCTGTCTCATAGACTCTAATCAATTTTATAGAGGTCTCCAATCGATTGGGCTCTGATCATGTTCTGTCTCGTAGACTCCAATCGATTTTACAGAGGTCTCCAATCGATTGGGCTTTGTCCAATTGATTTGCCCAAATAGTCCAATCGATTAGACTCTCCTAGAAGTCAATAACATTGACTTAGACCCGGGTTTATCTAATGACTAGGTTTGACCATTATATTTTATTTATTTAAACCTATTCCTATGGCTACTAAGTCACTTAAATTCCTAAGTGAGCGTACACGATCTATAACCGACAAATGGGCAGTTACTTAGATGACTCCTGTCATCAACCGTCTGATTCTTGCTGTCTCTATCTTCTAGTCTTCACGTAGTCGACGAAGTATGTGTACCACGACATCTTCACACTACACTAGTGCTCGTAGGAACGGTTACTTGAATGTTTTATGTCATACATAATTTTTGCCAAACTTAGAATATAAAAATATTCCTTACAATCTCCTTTTTTGACAATTTTGTGACAAAAAATATTTAATCATATAAAAGGTAAATACAAAAGAATTAAAATTTTACCATTTTATATAATTCACTCACTATCTCACAATCTCTTAGAGATAATTGAACAGATAATAAAATAGTAGCTTTTGATCTGTTCCCTGCTCATTCTATCAATAACACATACCATGTAATATCATTGGCAATCAATAAATCAATAAAATGCAATGAGTTAATTATGCACATCACAAGCAGAGACATTGAAAAAATAATATAAACAATTTTTCTCCTCCTTAATTTCTCTTCCCCTATCTCAAGCATATACTTGTTTTTACCTCTTACCTTTATGATTTTCTCTCTCTCTCTCTCTCTCTCTATTTTTGTCACAGAATGACAAAGGTACAGAAATATAAAGTATGAAATGGATATCATCATGAAAAACAGGTGCATAAACTATCAAACGACTAGAAGGTTAACATTATTAATCATCAGATTATGGGAGATCTTGACAGTATATCAAACCTTGGAGAGTCGAAACGTAACTATCAAATTAGACGAATTTATTTTTAAAAGTTTGAAACAAAATTTTATTGAGAAAAAAAATATAAATAATATGAATGCTTGTTTGAAACTTGGTTGATAAGTACTGACTTAGAATAATTCAAAATTCTGAACTAAAAATAAAATATGATTCCAATACGATCATGGGATAGCTAAATTTTATGTATTCGTCAGTTAGGCCAAAAATACTAAGTCACCGACAGTAATAAAATCATTGCTCTTTGGAACCAGTAGTGAATAAAGAACTGACATCTTAATCGTAACAAGATAAGATAAGTAATTCGAGTAAAACTCTAAAAAATAAATTCTAGAAATCCCGGAGGTGTCTTGTATCCAAATATGAAATCCTCATTAGAGCTATTAAGGGTTCTCACTTACACTCTTGAATAAGGGTATTTGCTAATAAATAAGAATTTTTCTAGCAAATTGGCAGTCTTTTACACCTATTTTTATTTACATTGTGTGGTAGCTTTCACACTCCTAGTAGGTAGCCCTTTTCTGCAGCAAATTAGAATTAGATTTTAATATAGTAAACAGGGCCATACAGATGGCTTTTACTCTAGTTTTTGGAGGTAGCTGTTTCCTTAGAACAATAGCTCACCTTGGGAAGCCAATAGTCGATTATAGTGAAATTTTGAAATCAACTGAAGGCAGGAACACTACTAATTTGAAGTCATATCTAGTAGAGGTTTATTCTTTGTTCTTAAAATAAGTAATAGAAATAATATTGAAATTATATCTAGTCCTAAAAAAAGTCAGTCAGTGTTTAGTGTGTAAAACATACGTTACAAGAGATAATTTTATTCACTGACAAAAATAAGGTATAATAGACCAATCATTACAAATAGAGATAAAATATATATATCATCATGATATGATCTTGATAGTACTTATGTTAAGTTCTGATTTTAGATTATTCATAATCAATGCTAATCAACCAGACTACCATGAATGCAAAAAAAAAAAAAAAGTTAAACACAAAATACAATATCAATTAATCAATCAAATTGATATTGATAGATTTACGAAAAAATTTAAATCTTACGACATCAAGAGGATTTGTAAAAATATCAGCTAATTGATTTTCAGTAGCGACATGCTCTAAGGTGATAATTCTCTTCAACATGATCTCTAATAAAATGATGACGAATGTCAATATGTTTAGTTCTAGAATGTTGAACATGATTTTTAGATATATTTATGGTACTTGTATTATCACAATAAATAATCATTAATCCTTGGTTGATCCCATAATATGTCAACATCTGGTTCATCCAAAGCAGTTGAGTACAATAGCTACCCGCTGCAATATACTCGACTTCAGCAGTAGATAATGAAATACAATCTGTTTCTTGCTTTGCCAACTAACAAGACTGTTACAAACATAAACACCTACCGATGGTATTTTTTCTATCGTCAACATTTTTAGCCCAATTAGTATCAGAATATCCTGCCAATTTTGCAGTTATATCAAATGAATACCAGAGTCCATATCCTACAGTTCCACTGACATATCTGATGATACGTTTAACTGCTAGTATGTGGGATTCTTTTGGATTAGCTTGAAATCTACGTGTACACCCACACTAAAAGAAATATCAGGACGACTTGCAGTGAGATATAATAAGCTTCCAATCATACTTCTATGTAAAGTTTGATCAACATCATTTCCTTCAATATCTCTACTCAGCTTAGTAGTAGTACTCATAGGAGTACGATGATGTTTAGCTGATTCCATACCAAATTTCTTAACTAGGTCTCTGCTATATTTGGATTGAGAAATAAAAATTCCATCATCCATCTGTTTAACTTGAAGACCTATAAAATAACTCAATTCTCCCACCATACTCATTTCAAATTCCTTTTTCATTTGTTCTGAAAACATGTGAGCATGATTAACAGATGTTGACCCAAACACAATATCATCAACATATATTTGAGCAATCACATAAATTCTCTGAATAGTTTTAACAAATAAAGTCTTGTCCACTTCTCCTCTAATGAATCCTTGATGAAGAAGAAAAGTGGACAATTTCTTATACCAAGCCATGGGAGTTTGTTTTAAGCCATACAGGACCTTTTTAAGGCGATAAACTTGATCAGCAAATTTTGGATCCTCAAATCTTTTTGGTTGTTCTACATAAACTTCTTTTTGAAGAACACCATTCAAGAAAGAACTTTTGACACCCTTCTGAAAAAGTTTGAATTTAAAATGACATGCAATAACAAGCAAGATACGAATATATTCTAATCTAGCAACATGGGCAAAAGTTTCATCAAAATCAATGCCTTCAATTTGAGTGTAGCATTGAGTTACAAGTCTGGCTTTGTTTCTGACAACATTTCCATTCTTATCAGATTTGTTTTTGAAAATCCATTTAGTGCCAACTACATTAGTATCTTTAGGTCTGGAAACTAAATATCAAACATCATTTCTAATAAATTGACGTAGTTCCTCCTGCATGGCACTAATCTAATTTTCATCAGTAAGAGCTTCAGAGATCTTTTTGGTTCAATTTGAGAAGTATAACACACAAAATTAACAATATTTTCAATCTGTCTTCTAATTTGAACTTTACTCCCGACCTCACCAATAATATCAATACTAGGATGATTTTTCTTGACCTATAAGGGAAGAGATTTATCAGCATGAGGATCACTTGAAGAAGGGGTAAAATGAATGTCTTTAATATGATGGCAGATATCATCACAATTGTCATCCTGTGAGGACTTTTCTTCGATATTCGAATCATTAATAACCATATTAATAAATTTCATGATGGTTTTGGTTCTTTGATTTAAAACCCGACAAGCTTGACTATTAGTGGAATAACCCAGAAAAATTCATGCATCTCCTCTTTTGTCAAATTTTTTCAGAGATTTTCTATCTCTAAGAATATAATATTTGCTACCAAAAATCTTAAAATATTTGACATTTAGTTTCTTACTAGACTAGATTTCATAAGGAGTGTTTAAAGTTCTTGGTCTTAGATAAACTCTATTAAGAGTATAACTAGCAATATGCACTGCTTCAGCCTATAAGTTTTGGGGTAAATTTTTGCTGTGAAGCATCACCCGGGCTATTTCCTGAATCACCCTATTATTTCTTTCTACCACTCCATTTTGTTGAGGTGTAATGGGTGCAGAAAATTCATGTTTTATGCCAATGGCATCACAGTATTCAGTGAGTCGAGAATCTTCAAATTCTCTTCCATGGTCAGTTCGGATCCTGACTATACTATAGCCCTTTTAATTTAAAATTTTTTGGCATATCTTTTTATATTCTTCAAAAGTATCAGATTTTTCTCTAAGAAAAGCAATCCAGGTAAGTCTAGAGTAATCATCTACCATGACCAAAATATATTTTTTTCTTCCAAACTTTCAGTCCTCATGGGACCCATAAGATTCATGTGAATCAGATCAAGCACTTTGGAGGTAGCACAATAATTTTCTTTTTGTGAGAGCTTTTGATTTGTTTATCGATTTGGCAAGCCCCATAAATAGTGCCAGTAGGTTTTCCCAATTTGGGTACACCTCTCACTAATTCTTTATTAGTGATTTTAATTAGGTCATTTTGGTTCATGTGACCTGGTCTTTGATGCCATAAGTCAAAATCATTTAATTTGGCAAAATTACAGATAATCTTAGGATTTTTACCAATAACATAACAGTTTTCAAAGGTTTTTAAACCTCTCATAACACATTTATCAGATTCATCAATAACATCACATCTTGGCTAGTGAATTTAACTGTATGATTATTATTGCATATTTGACTTATGCTTAAAAGATTGGCTTTTAGCCCTTCAACGCAGATAACATTATCAAGCTTAGGAATGCCTAGAGCTTGAATACTTCCCCGACCAATGACCTTAGCCATACTCCCATTTCCAAAAGTTACACTTCCATCTTTATGATCTTCAATATGACAAAACATTGACTTGCATCCAATCTTGTACCTGGAACAACCACTGTCCAGATACCATTTGTTGTTATCTAAGGATTTGAAGGCAGAATGAATAATAAGGCATTTTTTTTATCATCATTTCTCACCCAAATAGTATTATACTTATAAAGTGGTTTAACAAGTTTTGCCATTTGTTTAGGAAAGAACAAATTTTTACTCATTTTGTCATTTTTGGACCGTTGATTCTTAGCAATATGATTATCATGTAAGGTTTTTCTCAATTCAAATTTTTTGGAAATCTCTCTCTTCAGTTCATTAGATTTCATTTATAACTCACTTAGCCTGGAATTATGATGACCAACAAATTCAGTTTGTTTGAACTTTGTTGTCATACATCTTCCTGTAGAATGGGTGAGTTTTACATGATTCTTATGTTTACTAAGTTGAGAATCAAAATTCTTGGATTTAACAATATCAAATTTTTTTATCAATTGATTCTCTAAAGAATTTTTGTTGTTCAAACACTTTTGGAACTCATTTTTCAACACCTTGTTTTTCATTAAAAGCGATTTCTTTTCTTCTTCCCACTATCTCCTTTCATCAGTGAGTTCGATATTCGCCAATTCTAATGAAACATTTATACAATCCATTTTCTCCATTTGTAGGGATAAGATTTTATTTTCTTTGATCAATCTAAGACTTTCTAAATACAGTTTCTCATAAACTATATTTAGATGGTCCTCAGACAATGGAAGTCTGGATGTGTTTCCACATTCTCTTTGCATTTTAACAATTTAATGAAAATTGACTGGTTTTACAGGAATCTAAATTCAGGTGATGAAACCCTTTAATAGAATAACCTATTCTGATACCAATTGAAATAACCACCGGTCCATTCTCTTTAATTGAAAATACCTAGAAGGGGGGTTGATTAGGTATTTAAAATTAATTATATCTAAATGGTTTTACTGGTCTATGATAGGGGAACAAAATCACATGCCTTAGTTGTTTGATAAGAAATTATCACAACCGACTCAAATCGAATATACCTCCGTGGTATATTTTCTTTTCGTCGTTTGATCTAATCAATATAGATAACGAAATACAAACAATAATCACACAAGGCACGAGGTTTTTATGTGGAAACCTTAGTCAAGGAAAACGACGGGACCACATCCACACGGAAAGCATCACTAACTGGAAAGTTAAACGAAACAAAGGTTACCTACGGAGCACCATTGTAAATATAGCTACCAACCTTAGCCAAGGCCTATTGCCGATGCATCCACGTCTTCTGAATCAATACTACGAGTCCACGCGCGCCCTCCTAGCCAAGAAGCCTTGTCCGTTTGTTCAGTTTGGTACACCCCAAACCAATCGATCAGTCACTCAGATCTTAATTCTCAACACTCCAACCTTTGCCGAAGGTGAAGGATTCATTACACCATGAACCCTAGGTTGCTCAATGGGTGTTGAGTCACACTAGTACACTCAGGCTACTAGGTCAAATATCTATGTGGAAGACCTAAGCTGAGTAATCGATCAAGCTCTTGGCTTTGATCTAGAAGGGGAACAAGCTCACGAGATGTTTATGAGATAAAAGGCTTCTTGCTATTCGAATGGACACTCTAATAAATAAACATTTTCTTCTCTCTATATAAGTGTAGAAGTGTGTTTAGAGAAGGCATAGAATGATTGTATTTATAGAATTCGTAACCCTGAGCCTTGTAGAATGTGGGAGAGTGGAAACTAGAATTTTAGATATGAGAAAGACTCAATCCGTGTTATGTCAAATCGATTGTACTTTGGGTCCAATCAATTGGGTTTTGTGTCCAATCGATTGGTCTTGTACGGATGGATTTTTCCTTCGTAAATACAATCGATTGTTCATAGTCCAATCGATCGAACTTAAATAAGTTTCTGTCCCGTAAGCTCCAATCGATTGGGATTTGTCCAATCAATTGGCCCAAATAATCTAATCGATTGGACTCTCCCAGAAGTCAATAACATTAACTTAGACTCAGGTCCGTCTAATGACTAGGTTTGATCATTATATTTTATTCTTTTAAACCTATTCTTATGGCCACTAAGTCACTTACTTTCCTAAGTGAGCGTACACGATCTATAACCGACAAATGGGCAGTTACTCAAATGACCTCTATCGTCAACCATCTGATTCTTGCTATCTCTGTCTTCTAGTCTTCACGTAGTTGACGAAGTATGCGTACCACGACATCTTCACACTACACTGGTGCTCGTAGGAACAGTTACATGATTATTTTTATGTCATACGGAATCTTTGCCAAACTTAGAATATGAAAATATTTCTTACAATATTTTACTCATGAAAGCTCATTGAATGATGTCCATTAAGAGATTAAAGTCAAACTGTCAAAATAAGGAAACAAGATCTGAAGTTTGAATTGCTTTTCTTTTCGAGTGCCTGATATTACACACCAATTTCAGTTTTACTTGAATATAAAAGAATTTGAATGCAAACACTTAATAAATCCTATAGTTTGATATTCATCAGGATCATTTACTATATCAACTTAAATAATAGGTGAATCTTAAATAGTTAATGAATATGGTGTGGATCCCACAGCCAATTATATACCCACGATGTAGTGTAGATCATGTCATCAATCTTTTCATAAGTCTAAAAGTGGCAAATGTTATCATCCCAAAGGTCTAGGTGCTGAGTAATGAACTAAATTAAGGTGCTGATTATTGTTATGCTGTCATTGACAATTACCACAATGTCATATAATGGGCGAGGCCACTCACCATGGAAAAGCTGGATTTCTTGAAAATCTTTTACATTTACTGTCAATGGAACTTACATTATGCCAAAACCAATATCTGAACTAGAAACTATGAATTTTAAGTGATTGAATTCATTGTAAGAATTTTTTAGACATACCAAAATGCTAGTTTATAAACAAATACGGTATCTTCAAGTGAAGATTTAGTTTTATAATACTCATCAAAATTTTCATTGAAAGAAAGGGCAGGCAATCTTTTTCTCACCTTAAAAGTGTTGTAGACTTCCTTCTTGCAATATGGGAAGAATATTAACAAAGCAAGCAGCCAAGAAGTACTGGTTACCTTGGAAGGTGATTGTAGCACTAGTCATCGCATTTTTGTTACTCAAGAAGCACATTGAGGTTCATTTGCAGTGTATGTCATCGCATGTAAACATAGTAATTGAACATTACGCATTTACATATAAAATTCTTGATTTACAAAAAGAGAGAAGGTTGGAAAGAAGATCATGGAGGAGTTGGGGACACACATTAACTCTATTTTCTAGGTTGGTCGTAGAAGTGTCCCCATGGGTAAGAACTTTTGCCATCATTTTAATGGTGGCATGGAGCTATTTTAGATGTCCCCACTTAGGTTGTTTCAAGGTCTCTAAAAATTACGATATATTAAGCATTATTTAATAGTGATGGATTTTACCAAAATAAAAGAAAAAAATAGTGATGGATACATAAATTAGTTTGTTCTTTTTGTTAATATGAATGCTTAATTGCAGAGTTGGACTTTCTTGTTTTTGTGTAATGTTTTGTTAACAAAACTATTGCCTTTACTGATTTGAGATTACCATATTCATCAAGGGGTGCATCGTAATCATATGATGCGGTGATGTATGGACCACCTGATGTTGGTCCCACCATGATATTGAAACCATGACATACTGGACTGTGATGAATTTTTGGGAGTTTAATGAGTATATACGAAATTATTTGTTACTATTTATGACTCTTGTATTTCTTGTTACATTTGGTGACTTCCTAATTTTTTATATTTTTGTATTCAAAAGAGGGACAAAAGTGAGGAAGCTTTATGGTTAGCATGTTTATCTGTAGAGAAGCCTCATTTTCCCCTGTTTGGAGTGGCCTCTTTTTACTATATTTGATGTTGAAGTATCTAGGTAGAATTGCTGTATATGACATGTTTTGAATCTTAAAACTTGTCGACAAAGTTTAGGAAATATTGTGATTTTCGTCTAGAAATCTAGTTGTTGCTTAATGGTGTATTATTTCACATTTTTTACATTGGGTCGGGTTCCATTTTCCGCCTTAAATTGACATACTCATGTTACAGGACACAATATGAGCCACGTGGCACACTCTTAGAGGACTTTGACCGTATGGATGTTTGTCCAATCCCTAGTTGGACCTACGAACCAAAAATCAGCCTGATTGGTGATTTTTAGGAGTTGCATCTTTGTACCTCAAAAACGGCTCACAGTTGTTATCAACCCATGAAAATAAGTTCAATCCAATGCCTTCAAATCACTAATCTGGCTGATTTTTGGTTTGTAGGTCCACTTAGGAATTGGTCAAACATCCATACGGTCAGAGTCCTCTCAGAGTGTGCCACGTGGCTCATATTGTGTCCTATAATGGGAGCCTATCATTTTAGGGCGATAACTAAAGCCCGACCCTACATTATTAACTGTTAAACAAAATCTCCAGAAACACTACTGTCATTTTGTCGAACAAAATGACAATAACTGAAGTAGCAGGTCTTTATGAAAAAAGGGCAATTGCAATAAACCAAAGAAGATAAACTTGAGTGCCATTTTAGAAACAACTTAGCTTAAGCGCACCCGACTACATGAATAAGAAACTAAACCATCCAGAAGTTTAAAAAAAGAAGCAAAAGCAACTACAAATTGCAAAGTGAAAGAAATTACAAACTAGCTACATAAACCATCACTATCATGATGATCAAATTATCCACCAAGTTTAGAATGCCACTTATTTTTTCACAAAAATAAGTTGGAGGCATTAAAATTCTAAATCAAACACTAAAGTATAACGAAATGAAGAAATATACAAAACACAAAGTCTTAATTAAAATATGTAGTCATTATAGAAATCATGTTTGCATAATCATGCACAATTTTTGTGTCGAGGAGAATGAGATCACAAACCCAAAGAAATCCCTCTCCACGTCTATTTAATACTATTAGAATCACTACCAGAACATCCATAAGTGGTGTGCTAGATAAAAGAAGCAGGAGAAATGTTACAGATGAGCCCCAAGTTCCAGCCACATCTCCAATGAGGATATGTTTCTGGTCACAACCAAAAACACTCTAGAAACAAATTTGATGATGCCAAAAGCTAAATAAAGAAATAACAAACTCACTGCAATTTTAAATCCAAAACAGATGTCTGGATCTCTTTTTATAGCCATTTCTGTTCTGTTGACCAAACATTCATTACTTTTGACCAACAGTCACGATTTGATCAAACGGCGTGGAGCATCCCTTGAAACAATGTGTTTCATGGAAGAACACAATTCTATCATTGATCAGACATCTAACGATCTAACGGTAATAGTTAGACTTTATGTTTAGACACATCTGATCACTATGTAACCGTTAGATCATAGCCGATTGGAGAATAAAAAGATTCAACGCTTTTAGCGATGATGTTCACGTGCGAAGTGCTAAGTACGCCTCTAAAAGTGCCCAAAAGGCCCTAAACGCCCAATCGTGCTCGTGCGCGAGCGCGTGGTGCTTTGCACCACACACAATTATCCTTCTTCACATGTGTGAGTTAGTTACACAAGTGTAGGTGGGCATAAGGCTATATAAAGAGAAGAACTTTTCTTCTCCTATCCGATGTGGGACTAATTTGCAAAGTGTGTTTTTTATTTCTTAAGCCAAAAAAACACAAAATAGTTTTATTGAAAATATCCAACAATATCTGCATTTGAAATTTGAGTCTAGTTTAACTTCAAATTTTGTTCTTCAAATTCATCCTAATTCTATCTTGAAATTATCCTCATTAGCATTCTAACTTTTTCCAATTGTGTAGCTTCCACCATCTTTATACACACATTTTGGAACTATATTTTCGATCATGTACATGTATCCACCTTTGGAGAACCTAAGAACCCAACCATGCATGGATTAACATCATGGGACCATGTTCATACATATTATGAAGGATACAAGCTTATAGAATTATAGAATAAATGCAGTAGGAGGCCTACCCATCGTATTGTCCAATAAGAAAGGAGACTATTGAATGAAGAAGATAACTACCAAAAATTCATGTTAAAAAGTGATGTTTTATTGTCACCATTCTCAAGAATGGAAAAGATCTAATTATAAGGAATCGAACAATTATATCAAATAATTTGGTCCGTATGTAAGCTTGAAACTTGTCCAACTGCTTACGCATAGTTTAAGGTCTCAGGCTCTTACATTGCTCCAGATGAGATATATAGAAATCTCAACTTTAACAAAAAGCAATAGTATTTATTCAGTGGTTGTATTGCCTCTTTCTTCAATTGAAAGCAACAACTGAATCCACAAATGATGACGGAATATTCCAACTAACTTCATAAGGATTTACAAAAGAAATTCTCCTAGAAAATACAACCGACTGTATGTGAAGACTCCGGTCACTTCCCAAACAGAAATAACATTATTGATGAAAATGATATTCAGACAGATAATACCATGAAACTTAGTTTTTGCTTAGCAAGATTTCATCTCGGAGATGAAGAACTGATAAGTAAAAAGAATTTGGTGTTCAAGGAGATGAAGATTTATTTTCAGAGATGAAGAATACATGACAGTTAAACACAAGTGGGTATTTCTCCCATACATAACTGGGTCCTTAAAAATAACCAGAAAGAATGCTTTCTATGCAGTGGATGATGATTCACACAACCTATTTCGCTAAAAGATGTAGAACTAGTATTAAATGCAAATGGGTATTTATCCAAAACATCAAAAGGAGTTTAAAAATCAGAAATCATCATAGAATGTTTGGTTATTGGTGGTTGTGACAGTCATGGCAATACTTGCCAGGAGTCTTATTTACCTTCTCTAAAGTGAGATCATGTGTAGCCAACTGTAAATTCATTTGGTTTCTCAGAAATGAACAAGTCTACTCTGCCATACTGTAATGTTGAACTCAGAATTTACTATACGATGTAAGATTTTAACTTACCTCAACTTTCTTTTAATTTGTAGATGATAGCACACTGGGCCCTTCTATTTTGTAAGCAATAAAAACAAACTAAAGATATAGAGACTAGAAGGACATAGAAACTGGGTAGAATATAAACAAAAAATGTTATGAAACGAGAGTCAGGGTTTGGAAAAATGAGAGAGAGAGAGGGGGGGGGGAGAAGAGAGAAGAGAGATATATAGCATTAAATAATTACAAAAAATCCTACAAATCATGAAAATATTTCGATTTAAAAAATTGCAAGATACAACATAGTGTACTAGATAAAAAGCATGAACATGTGCTCTCTCACACTCTCATCAAAACTCTAAACTGATACTTACATCACCATTGAAAAAATCTCTCTATATTTACCATTCGATCAAAGCAAAAAGAACCTAGGGTTTCAAAAGACTTCCCTTTCACGATCATTAATAGGCTTTTGCGACAATAGCAGTGGAATAGGGTTTCAAAAGAACCAATATGGAAACCCTAGATCTACTGTTCTTCATTAACTGTAGAGGAAAAAGAAAAATGGTGGGAAGCGATCGGCTCCTCTTTTGCTTCGCTTTGATTTGATTTTGTCCTTCTTTTTTCTTAGCACCAGAAAAAAAAAGTTAATAAAACATGAAAAAATTGAGATTTTGTTCGTGCCTTTTACATGAGAGAGCTAGGGTTTGAGAGAACGAGAGAGAGAAGATCCTTTTGTGTGGAGTGGTGAGGGGTTAGGGTTTGATCTGTTGTGTGGGAGTGGTGAGGGGAGATTGAAGTGTTGGGGTTTGAGAGAAAAATAGAGAAAACAAGAGAGAGAACGAGAGAAGATGAGAAGGACTTTGGTTAAGGCGCGAAGTTAGGGCACAAACAAAAGGTTCTATTTGTGCCCTTTTATCCCTTATTTTTTTAAGCAGATCCGATCAACAGTTATAAAAGCGCGGATAAAACAATCTCCCTCGGTTCCGCAAAAACAAAAAATATTTAATAGTGACGGTTTGTCTTCCTCGACGGCTATTAGCAGACAAGGTTTTGCAACTATTTAGAACCGTCGAGAAAAGAAAGCTAGTCTGTCATCTTTGCTCGTTTTTTGGTAGTGGTTCCTACTTGCACAAGTGTAGCTTCAAAGTTGTCATGGTACGCATTCTTCCCCGACTACGTGAAGACTAAAAGATGAAGATTACAAGAAACAGACGATTGAGGACTTATGTCATCTGAGTAATTGTTACTCGTCCGTTGAAGATCGTGTCCACTCGCATATGAAGGTAAGTGACTTAGTGACCATAGGAATAGGATATTAAAATCTTTTAATGGTTGAACCAAGTAAAAGGACAAACCCAAGTCAAATTCGTGCTCAAAGAAGTAATATTATTGACTAAGAGAAGTCCAATTGTTTGGAGTTTACTCTACAATCGATTGGACCATCCGGGACAGAACTTCCAAAGTATACAATCGATTGGACCATCCGGGACAGAACTTCCAAAGTATACAATCGATTGGACCCTGAGTACAATAGATTGCAATATCGAACAAAAACTCATCCGTACAATACTATCGATTGGACGTCACTGAAATTGTCAAATTTTCGATTTGGTTTTTGTGCTCCCTCTATCCTACTACTTGCATGACCTTAGGGTTCCATACTTATGAATAGATCACTCTTGAGCTAAACAAAATACATAACAAGAGTGAAAAGAGTTAGCTTTCTAAATCAAGAATAATTATTATTTGAAGAGAAAAAGTCATAGCTTTCACTGTTAACCTTGTGAGGTTTTTCTCTTCCTTAAGATCAAAGCTTAAAGCTTGATCTTTAATCTGCTTAGGTCTTCCATTTAGAACCTTAACCTAGTTAGTCAGAGAATACCAGTGTGACTTAACACTATTCGAGCAACTTGGGGTTCAGGGTGTACTGAATCCTTTACCTTCAGTAGAGATTAGAGTGTTGAGAATTAAGATCGGAGTGCACTGATCGAAGGTAAGTTTGGGGTGTACCAAACTGAACAAGCAACAAAGGCTTTGTGATTAGATTTTGATGCAGTCTATTAAATAATTTTATCAATTTAAGAAGTTTTTAATTATCTATTTAGGCGGATAATAGTTTCATAAGCCAGATATCTATAAATGAGAAGCTCTCATTTTTTAGAAAACTCTAGGATTCTTAGTCAAAGTTTATAGATTTTTAATTCTTGGATTTTAAAGCATTTCTCAATTTAACCTAATAAATTGAGTGTGCACTTAAGGAAATTTTGAGACTTTCTCTAAAATCCCAAAACGTGTGGAATATTTCCAAAGTAGTACACGTCCCCACTTCATCACTAATTTGGGCATTTAAAGTTAAATAACAATCAAAAAAACTTTCTTTGTAGTGTGGGCTTATATATGGTTTTGACCGTGTATCAAATGGTTTTGTGTATAATTTGTGGAAGTGTGTACTAAAGGTTGTTTATAAATTCATTGTGTACTAAAAAGGGTGTACCCCTAGCCAATTACTCTATAGGGTATACTATTATTGTTGTATTAAATTAATGATTTATGAAAAAGTGATGGATTTACGTAGTTACCCTTGTTTAGGTCAAATTTATAAAAATATCCCTAAATAAAATTCTTATTACAAAAAAAAAAAAAAATGACATTCAGGGTAATGTATTATAAGAGAGAAGCTTGTTGCCCACTTCTCTACTTAAGTATAGATATATAGATTGGCAAGCAGAAACCAAGGTGATGAAGATCATGCCCGTGGTTGTGAGACATCTCTCATCTGGACCATCCAATTACTGTAGACTAGAATTTGTAGAGATGGATTTAATCAATCAAATGCTCTGGAAATAGCTAGAAAAAAATCTAGTGGCAAATTGTATCAATCGAATGATTTTTCCAAAAAATTGATCAGATGATTATGGATCATCGGATTGGTACAAAAGCTAGACTAAGGCCCATGGAGATGTGTGGTCCATCGGTTGAACGATGCAAAACTGCATTAGAGTGAACATACGTTTTTACTATCCACCTTATTAAACCAAGAACAAGTTAATCAGAGTGAAACTTCGCTGACCGCTTATGGTCAACAAATCTGATTGTTGGAATATTTTATTAAAAAATAAATATTTAATGAAATAATGTTTTAATATTTTTGATAATCATTATTTAATGAACATGCACAATTGAAACACTTTGTTGAATTTATATTCATGCACTTTTAATGTACATGCACATTTAAAACAAATTTGTATTCACACACTTTTAACGTACATGCACTTTGACATTATCTTTGAATTAATTGAATTCGTGTATTTGAAATGTCTTTTGAGTTTTTACCGTGGGATTTACTCTTGTAGAAGTAAGTTAGCTGTAATGTCATTTTAAAGCTCATTTGAGAGTCTTTTAAGTTACCTAAGAGTTATAGGTTCACTTAAGGCTTAATTAAGAATATTTGGTAACTCATTTCCTAACCTTTGGAGGTCTATATAAAGCCACCAAAGTGCTAAAACGAAAATACACTTAGGGATTAGCATTTGAAGAGCTTAAGTAGTTTTTTTCAAAGATCAAAACTTTTCTTTCTTAGTTTGAGATCAAAATTCTTATTTTCTTGACTTTTTGATTTCTTATTTGGGCATTTGGTAAAAGAGATTATGTTATCGGGTCTTCGTGTGCTGTGCAAGCACTAGAAAATACTTGGAAAAGGTCCTAACTTGGTTGAATCCGGGAAATAGGGCTGCCGTTAATCTCTTGCACATTTTGGGAGGCTTCGACTATCTTCAAGAAGCGTTTACGCTCCTCTAAGCCTTGATTCGGATTCATTATTTTATCATTATCGTATTTTCAGTATTTTGTCATTTTTTTGGTATTAATTCTACAACTTTTACTTTATTGTCTACTTTTCTAACACTGCCGACCGCCAACAGTATGAGCCACACATTTTTAGGGGATACTGACCGTACGGATGTTTGGCCAATCCCTAGGTGGACCTACAAACAAAAAATCACCCTGATTACTGATTTCTAATCGTTGGATTGGAATCATTTCATGGGTTGATTTTACCTGTTTGAATTTGAGCATTATTGACCATTATTTGGGTACAAGGATCCAAAGGTTTGAAATCACTAATCAGGCTGATTTTTGGTTTGTAAGTCCACCGAGGGATTAACCAAACATCCATATGGTCAACGTCTTCTTAGAGTGTGCCACGTGGCTCATTTTGTGGGCGACTTCACTGACCATAGGCCGTAAGCGAAATTTTACTCGGTTAATCAATAGACATTTCTTTTTAGAATAGTGAGCTTTTATTTCTGGCCGTCAAAAACGGATACGAACGGTTAAGATCATCCAATTGGACTAGTTCCCACATACCATACCATTCCATTCCCAGCGTAATTTAGCATTTCTAATTAAAAAGCGACTGGCGACTGGCGACTGGTTATAGAAGATAGTGGTGATAGCGAAGAAGCCCGAAGGACATAAAAAACCAGTGGAGAAGAGTAAAGCACCAAAAGATTTTCTCAGAAATCTATCCTCATCTTCTATCTAGAGTAGTTTTATCCTTCTTTCTCTCTCCTTGTAGTCTTACAAATCTTAGATCTTTGTTTTTTGGGAAGATTTTCTTTTTCTAGGATTTTCTTTTTCAGATATTCTACGACAGTTGCAGATCTCAGGATTTTGGTTGGAGTTTTGAGAGGTTAGGGTTTCGAGATCAGCTACTTTCTGCATGTTTTTCTAGGACGCGATAATGGCGACTCCTTTTCCTGCTCCCGTCAGTGCTGTTCAGGTAATTCATTCGCACAAAAATCACACTCTGGTTTAAAATTTTATATCCCTCTTTCTCGATTTTAATAGTTTTTTTTTTCTTCCAGGTGGGCTCTTACTTTGTTGGGCAGTATTACGAGGTTCTTCAACAACAGCCGGATTACGTTCACCAGTTCTACACTGATGCAAGCACGATGCTTCGTATTGATGGGGAAACGGTTGAGTCAGCATCGTCAATGATGGTAATGTTTGCATTCCAAGTCTTGATTTCCTTTTCAGCAATATTTGATACAGTATCGATGGGATAAGTTTCAATCATGGATTCATTGGGAAGTTTCATCTTTGCAATGTAAGTATGTTTAATAGAATACTACAATGTAGACTTGATATGTTTAATGCGTGATGGCAATTGTGCTGCTTGTCAATCCCTAATATAGATTGCTTGCCAGTTTTTATTGGTAGTTTGATATCTATGATGTTTTTCGCAGAGGGATTTCTTTTTATGGTTGCCACCACTGTGGTGCGCAAAAAGGTTTCAACTTCACTGTCCTGTTAGTCTATAAATTGTAATTAGCTGACATTAAGCTTTCAAAACTGGATTTGAGGAAGAAAATCCAATTGGAATGGGAGAACTCACTATATCTCTCGGTTGATTCTGTATAGTCCTTTTAGTTTCTATATCATGCTATATTGTTTAATACTGGATTACGTATAGAGCTTTTTATCACACACACACACACAGGTATGTTATATTTATGCATGTCTGTATACTAAAGTTGCTGTGTATCCAACATCTTAATTAGTTAGAAACATGTGTACTAACAAATAACAATATGTTGAATGATATTTTATCTGTGTAGTAACACAATGCATGAAACATGTTTCAAGTTTCTTTTATTAGTAAGAACATCCACCATTTTTTTCTTGTAGTGTTTAAGTTTAGGAAAAATCAATAGCACAAAATAGGATTTATTACTTTCATCATAAAGTATACCCCATTGTTATTATTGAAATCATACGATTCAAAATAAATTATATTTGAATTGTAATATTTATATATTTGAATTGTAATATTTACACAAAAATTGTAGAATTTTTTATCTAAAGAGATTTAGACCTACGATTCAAATCTTTTTGGGTTAAGATTTTTTTTTTTTTTGATAAGTGTATGCTTTATTAAAAGAAAGAACCAACAAAAACAAGCCGAAGCTAGAGAGGTCGAGATGACCTACAGAAGGCAACGACTTAGAAAGCCAAAAGAAACAAGACAAGGCCCCTTTAGCTTCCCTCCCTGGTACATAAGACATCCCACCGAAATGCGAACGAAATCTTTGAAAAACAAGCCCCTACATTCTGAGAACACCTTAGACCATAAGTATATCAACCCCTTAATATTTAGAATGATACCGCACATGTCTTCCCGTTTGATTTGAATCGTAGGATTTTAATAATTCTGGTTTTTACCCTCTTATCTTGCATAGTTTCTCTTCCATACTGGGCCTCTCAAATAGGCCTGTGGTTTGGTTAGGATTGGTTTGGGACTTCTTGGCCTCGTTTCTGCATTAAACCCTTCTTGTTTGAAAGAATTCGATCTTGAATTATGGAGGTTTCAATGATTTCTTGAGTGATTTTCCTCTGTGTTGCCTAAGGACACAAATGTTTAACTCTAAGGTAACTTGAACTTAGAATATTAGAGCTATACTTATTTTTATTTATGTTTCTTTTGTTGCTTTTGTGCTTTGTTGTTTATTCTTTTGTGAGTTATTACACATTCTCCATTCGTATTTTTGAAGTCATTTTAATGTTAGGCTTGTTCACTCTGGGCACCATTAATTTATAGGGCGAAACTAACTTCGTTAGTCCTAATTTTAGGTTTTGGCACTTTTAAAGTGATATTCTTTGTTTGGACTGCTATTCTAGACAAGATCTTGACTGTAAACCATTTGAATAGGTGGATGTTGCCGAATAGATGCTCTTTGTGCAAATCTAGTGTAGTGTTAGTTGACCATTTCTTGATCCATTGCCCTTTCACCTATGCGATATAGCAGGTCTTCTTTTCTCTTTTCGACATTGAGTTAGTAGTCCCGGAACCTGTGATTGATGTTATCCAAGTGAGCAAGCATAATTGTTTCAGTGGAAGAGGGAGACTCCTTTGGCGTATTCTTCCATTTGCTATGACGCGGGCAGTTTGGAGAGAGAAATATTCACATTTTTAAAGGGAGAGAAGAAAATATTCCTAGCGTCGTGTTGAGGTTAAAGGTTATTTGTTCATTTGGTCTTTTATTTCTCGGGAGTTTAGAGGATGTTATTTCGACTTCTGTGTTTAGATGGGAGGAGTTGCTAGCTGTACCTTTCTCTTCTTCTTCTTAGTAGGGTTTAGACTTGTTTAGTGGTCCTCTTCTTGAGGTTCCTTTTGCTTGTTTCTTGTGGGGTCATCCCCTTTTGTTAATAAAATTTTTAACTTATCAAAAAGAAAAGGTTTTCATCGTATCAACCTTTTTGAAACCTAAGTTGTACCATAATTTCAGACGTTGGGCTGGAGCTTTCACTTATCACAACACTAGATTTAAGAGCTAATAGTGTTTTCTTGGATTGTTCCCTTATCTTCCTTTGTTGGTGTGACTTCAATAGGAGTAGGGGTTAGTGAGTTCCCATAAGATAATTTTTTTTTTAATGTCCTTCAAAAGAAAGCATAAGCATGTTTACTTAGGTTGTAGATGAATTCTTGTTCCTCCAGCCATAATTTCCCCAAAAGAATGTGACATGCTTCATTGAGGGGACCACATGGTGAACAAAATCTAAATACTTAGGTCCTAAAGAAAAATACACGAACCTCTGCATATTTTTTTTTTTTATCAGTACAAGCTTTATTGAAGGCAAACTCCAAATAAACGAGCCTAAGCTAGAGAGGTCGAGATGACTTACGCTAGACTACGGCTAAGGAAACAAAAAGATATAAAACAGGAACCACTTAAATACCCTCCCTAGTACATAAAACATCCCACCGGAACACAAAATCTTCGAAGAACAGGCCCCTACATTCCACAAACACTTTGACCATAAGTACATCAACCCCTTTATATTGAGAATAATGGCGCTCAAATCTGCCTGTTTGCCTTCGAAGAGTCTTTGATTTCTCTCCTTCCACAAACACCTCCTCTGCATAAACTTGGTATTAATTGAGTCAGATTTTCTGGTATTTGGGAATATAATTCTTGCTATTTTATGATCAACTTCAAGATTAGCAAGTTAGGCTTGAAGGCTTACCTGCCTGGGCTTTGGACTTAATAAATGGGCTTGGACTATGGGCCTGAATCGGTGGCCTTCAAGTGGGCCTAATGCCTAAATATACCGAGCTGTGCTGAATAGTTCACAGTGGATGTAACATGTAGTGAAGGGACCCATGATGAAATCACCCACTGATGAAAAGAGGGCCTGTGGTAAAAAGTTCACCCATGGTGAAAGGAACCATGATAAATACATCATTCATGTTGAATGGCAATGGATAGTGCCACGTCATTATCTGCATTGAAAAGTTTTCTCTGTGTGGGGGAACCTGCGGTGAAACCAGCTTCTCTTTTCATTGTGGAGGGGAAACCCATGGTGAAACCAGCTTCTCTGCAAAAAATCCTGGCGTCAAATTCAAATTCAAAATGATTCAATTGAAGGATCAAATCTCAAGGATACAATCATACAGGTTGAGTTCAAAAATACAGATTTCAGTAAGTTAGAACTCATTTTTTTCTGAATCATAAGTGGAAAAACTTGCTTTGATACCAAAATTGATGCAAGACAAGTAGGGTCTTGTTCCGTAACACTTGTCGTACGGAAGCATGTTCAAGTTTTCGAATAAGAAATAAGAGTAGAAGAGAAATAAAATAAAGAAAAGGGAGAGAAATGGTGAAGAGAAAGAACAATTGAAGTGGAAGAAGATGGGAAAAACTAGTATGCAAATGGTTGCATACTTTAGAGTATGCAAATGTCGGCAGAAAGCGACATGTAACATATTAGTTGGCAACGTTGGGTTAGCCAGGGGGGTTGGTTGTTACGTGTGTTCTCCTGCCTACATTTGCATACCTTGAAGTATGCAGCCATTTGCATAGTAGTTTTTTCCCGAAGAAGATTACCACTCCAATGAGCGTCAGAATAAGTTGATGGAGTCACAGTTACACCATCGAAGGAGAGGCATAACGCCACTTGGTTAAAAGCCCAGTTCTCAAAATTGGGACATCACATCCTACAACATAGGAACCAAAATTCGTCAATTTCTTTTCAAATAAAGGAGTACACAGTTCTTTCTTTCTTTCTTTTTTATCAGTGAGTACATAAGTAGAGGTGCTGGAGAGCATTCTCAAGTAGATCTCCTAATATTATTTAAAATCATGTAGGATCATCGGTGTATAGTTTGTGCATCAGTGCATGTAATTGTAGTTAATAAAGTCCTGAAATTCTTTTGTTGCAGAAAATATATTCGCTTATAATGTCACTCAATTTTACTGGCATTGAGATTGAAACAGCACATTCTCTGGATTCTTGGAATGGAGGTGTTCTTGTGATGATTTCGGGTTCTGTGGAAATCAAGGATTACAGTGGCAGGAGGAAATTTGTGCAGACCTTTTTCCTTGCTCCTCAGGAGAAAGGCTTCTTTGTTCTCAATGATATCTTTCACTTCCTTGATGCGGAGCAGAATCTCCAGCGTACGACAGCCGTATTAGCTCCCAGCCATTTTGATTCTGTACTAAATGCATCCAGTCCTCTTCCAGAGCCTGGTATTGTGAACTTCTGTGCAAATTTATAAATATTTGAGAATTGTATCATGGTTCAAAGGTGTACATTTCGGTGGTTTCGGTCCGAAACCTGGTGAAACCATAATGTCATTTGTTATGGTGAAACCATGGTTTCAAGTTTCAGTAGTGAACGAAACTACTTTGGTTTCGGTTGGTTTCGTCCGAAACCAACCGAAACGTATGTAGTCACTAGTCATCCTGTCGGCCGGAACTTGAAACCATGAGTTTTATAATTAACTAGGACTGTTGAAAAGGAGAGTTAACGATGGATATTTTTCTTTTCACTATATTAAGATACTTTTTTATCAACCTCATCACCCCTTTCTTCCTCTGCTTCTATTTTTTGCATAAAATTAATTATATCTGAATTCTGCTTTTCAAATGCAAGACAGCAAGAGTGGTTATAAATCAATCAAACTTCAAAAAATCTAAAAAACCATGGTACTTGCAATAAGTACTTACTTACAATCTTGAGTTGTCATTCATTATCTGGTTAATAGTTATGAGTTTTATTGAATATGGAAGTTACTTTTATAAATAAATAACTTATTTAGCTATGGTAAATTTCTGCCTGTTAGGTCACGTTCTTGCTTCCAATCCTTGACAATTAGTTTGCATCGAAAGGTTTCATGACTATGGGGAAAAATGGCCTTTGCAGCTTCCGACTACATACATGGGGGAGAAATTCAGCTCAGGGAATTTGTGGCTTCGGCTAAAGTTGAAGAAAATGATTCAGTCGACAAGTACAGTATCCCAGAGCAACAACAGCAGCAAGCCCCTGAGGCTGACAACATAGTGGAGGAAACTCCTGCCGAAGAGTCAACCACTTCATTTCCGAGTGCAATGAACACTGTGCAAGACTCCCCTCCTGCCCCTGTCGAGGAACCTGTTGAACTCCCAAAGCAAACTTATGCTTCTATTGTACGCACCATTCTTTTAGTGATTCTGCTGCTAGCATATCGTTTCTTTCAATTTGGACACTCTCCTTTTCCTCTTTTAACTTTTTTTCCCTCTAACATCTTAAATGTTGTGAACTTGGAAGTTGCGGGTGGCTAAGGGGCAATCTGCTTCATCAGTAGCTCCTCAATCATCTCTAAGCAAGAGTGCCCCACTTACGTCGGAGTGGCATCGTGCCCCACAGCATACTCCACAGCAGTCTTATACTGCATCTTCAGTGGGGCTTGAGAGGTCTGGTGTGGAATCAATAGAGGAAGTTACAGCACTTGACGAAGGTCACTTTCCTACTCCAGACTCCAATTGTGCATACTTTTTACTTTCCTTGGTACTATTTCATGGGACAAAAGATTACTGAGAAGTTCTTGGTAGAATTCTAGCTCTTCAACCATTCATAGATGCCAATAGACATGGTTTAAAGTCATCTCAGACTCAACAGGGACTGAGCCATTTTCTATCCCGAGACTGCCATGGTTTAAAGTCTAAGCGGAGATTGAATGATTCGCCTGAGTCCGAGTCAAATCGATCTCAGCAGGGACTGAGCCTTGTTGATGACATAGCCTCCTCTTTCATGGTTTCACATTGTCTTTGCAGAATTGGTCCCGACTGAATGATCCAATGGCCAAGGACTGAATTTTAAAACTATGGAGACTGCCCATTCTCTTTTATGGTTTCAATTTGTCTCCGGTTGGTCTCATTTAACTCGGTCTCGGCACCTAACAACCAATACCGAGTTTGAAAAGCATGGCCAACAGTTTTTTTTTTCTGAAAACGGGTCTTTCTTGTGGTTGAGAAAAGGTCTGTTCGTTGAATTCTTACATTGACGAGCAACATGTTGAATCTTGGCCCCCTATTCTTGAATCTTCCCAGGTGAAGGAAGATCAGTCTATGTGAGAAACTTGCCTTCCATCATTTCAGATTCTGAAATTGAGCAAGAGTTCAAGCACTTTGGTAGAATCAAGCCTGAAGGAGTGGTCATCAGGAACCGCCAGGTCAATTCACTTCCCTGCTCTTTTACTGCATGCATCTGTTTCTATCAGCGTCTTTAAAACCGGACTGGACTGGTGCTGGTTCAACCGGTCACAAAACTGGTCTAGATGAACATTGACCCAGAATTTTATTCAATAACAACTCGTGATCCTTAAAACCGTTTGATTGGTTGGTTGAACCAGAAATCTCTTCATCTCAGGGAGGTTAAACCATTCAAACCGGTCCATTTTCAATTTTTGTTTCATATAAATTTATTTCTGGTGTCATATGATGTCAAGGTTCGTCCCGGTTGACCCAGCGGCTGAACCGGTGCTTGGCTACTTCTTTATATTGCTGACCAGCTACGTTTTCAAAATACTGGTTTCTACTTCGAAAGAAACTAACCTAATATTTAGCTTTTATCAATGACTTCATGTTAATGTGCAGGATATTGGCGTTTGCTATGCATTTGTTGAATTTGAAGATGCCCTTGGTGTTCAAAATGCAATAAAGGTTTGACTTTTGTCCAGAAATTTTAATCTATAAATTTTGTGTTTTAAATTCTCATGTGAAATACAAATTTTGCGAGAAAGGGGCTTGGTATCTTTATAGACTTAATTATTTTGAAAGGTGGGGGCATTCAAAGTCATTTGCATCTTAGACAACCCCTTTTTGCTTCATCATAAAAAAGAAGCCAGTTCTGGTCTCTTTAATTGATGTGATGGGGCTGATTCTTCATTTTCTCCTTTTTGTTTTTTCTAATATTCCCATTAAATTTTATTACTAAATTTTCGGTGCTTAATGCCTGATGTATAAAATGCCCCATTCGTAATTTCAGTCTGATAATGCAGTTGTCAGAATTTTTTGTGCCTGCTAGCCTACTTATTCTTTATTCAGGATTTTTAATCCTTGTGGCATTTGGATATAGTTGTTTTCTGGTCCATGACTTGTTAAGTAAAAGTATCTACATGCCTTGTTTGTTATGCTTGATGCGTCTGGACTGCGATACTGACATGTCCATAATGATATGGGTTTTAGGGTGGACTCCACATATATCATTTCAACCTGATGTAGCTTTTATTTCTCTGTAGGCATCGCCAATACAGCTTGGTGGACGACAAGTACACATTGAGGAGCGGAGAGCAAACAGCAGCAGAATATCTCGAGGAGGAAGTATGTGCCTTATCCTTAATATTACAGCAATTTTATATGGTACTATTGCACGAATAGCCCTGTACAGGCTTTCAAATTTTGCATAACATTTGTGAAATGGTAATAACGCTCTTTAGATTAGATTGAATTAATTTCATCCAGTTCATCTCGTTTTGATGATTTACTCCTGTACTTCTATGGCCATATTCGAATCATGCAACAACGATACGAATTTTCTATGACTGTTGGTTTTACCTGCTGATTGCTGTTTTCAACTCACAAAATTTGGTATTGAGTCCTTAACTTTTGGCATAAACAATCTATGTTCTCCATAGTGGTCCATTTTAAGAGCTTTTTTTTGAAGAACATGAAATTTTTGTAAAGGACCAGGTCTATGACTGCAAAATCAGAGATTGTTGGTGAACTTCTCTTTATTGCAACTAAAGAAGAGATTTCTACAGTTTGCTTGAATCGTTTGACTACCCTATATATATCACTTCTTGTTTACACCAGCGATAGTGCTAAGATCTGGGGTTAGCTCGTTTATGTTTAGGATTGGGTTAGTTAGGGACAAGAGTAAGGTGTCTAGGTCTTGTGGATTTTGGGTCTGGGTACTGGGGGTCCCTGGAGGAGGTTCGTGTCACCGCTTAAACCCATTTTGTGATCATTGAACAGGAGAAGAACAAGAGGAGCTGGTGAAGTCACGAGAGATTCTGGGTCTCAAAGTGGGGTTGTAAAAATCTTTTATACGGGAAATTAGAGAGGGAGAGAAATCTTTTCTTCTGGGTCTTGTGGGTGCAAAATCTGAGATTTGAGATATAGCCGTCGATGATCTTCGAGATTCACCCCCACTTCTCCAAGATGAAGATGTCAGCTTTGGCTTTCGAGAATCTGAGAAGAGAGAAAAGAAGAAGAGAGAAGAGAGAAGAGATTTTACGAGGTTCATCGCCAGATTCAATGCCGGTCGACTACATCCTCGATCTCCTTGGTGGAGGCAATCTACTCTGTTTTCTAGTTACAATGTTTTCAATCCCTTTTTTTTTGGGGATCCCCCCTTCCAATGGTGGAAGGGTCCTATATATAGGAAAATATAATACTCTCTACTAAATATTACAATGTTGGATCTTGTACCTATAGTCCCCGAGATACGTGCAAGTTAGTCCTCGGGATCTGTTTAATATCATGCAAATATCGGGTTAACCACGGGTCTCAAAGTGGGTTGTAAAAAAATCCCCTGATTTGTGCCTTTCTTCCCCCTTTTATAAGAGGAAGAAAGTGGTGGTCAGGGTCATGTCTACGTCAAGGTGCAGTGTTCATAGTTCCATGGTACGAGGTTGCATGTCTGAGTACGATTTCGTATACGAGGTTGTTTTTCAGGGTGGCTTCTTGTCATAGAGGTCAACCTTCTCTCTCTTCCTTTGGCGATGTGTTTAGATGATGGGTAAGACTTAAGGCTAGTGGAGCTCTTATGCTTAGTTTTATTTGGGGTGATGACACTTTGTTGCCGCAGTTTGGGAGGGTATTCATATCCTCGAGCTGATTGGGTTTTGAGCACATCTCTCCTCTTTACTTGGCTGCCCGCCAGTCCTTCGATCGCCCTATGATCCCGAACAATGCACTTGGCGATGCCATGCCACCTAAGATCATAAAAACTAGGTGGTTGTATTTCCTTGCATTTCTTATGGATGCCTAGTGATGCAGGACAAGTGGAACCCCGTCTGCGATCGGAAGAATCGATGGAATCACTCCACCGAGTTTAAAGGAATCGCTATGTCGGGAAGAATCACTCTTCCCTTCCAGGCATCACACCAAGAAATTTTGGAATCACTCCAAAAAAGAAGATAAATCTCTTCATTCATTATTTCAAAATCAAAGATTACATCCCCATTTATAAAACTCTTAACTTTTCTAATCCTAATCAAACTAAAAGAATTAATAAAAGTATTTGAAACTGGTTACAACTCAAATAAAAAAAAGATAATAATCATAATTAAATAAAATTAATTATGCCTAATCTTGTGGGGTCCGCATGCTCTAACTTTCTTCAATAATCCGGTGTAGCTGTGGACTATCACAGTAGAATGCTCCCGCATCACCTAGGTACTAAGGTTAACTGGGATGGATCGATAATGGCCTCTAGGATGAATCTATAATAATCTCAGGCATAAACATTAGCCCTTTGCCTAATGATTCGCATAACGTATGAGATGGGCATTAAGTTTGGTTGAAAATTTCCTAAATGTGTTGTTTAAGGTCTTAAGCCCCCACATAGTTTTATACCCTCACGATTCTTAATGTAGGGTATTTAGGCTTTGCAATGTAATGGGACTATGAGTACACCAAAGTGGCACTATTTTGGCGCTTCTTTGATTTTGATGAGATGAGTCATATTTTTTTTTTTTTGGAACTGTGGGTATCCGGGCCTCTTAGAGCACCCGACTAGTCCCCCGGGGCACGATAGTCACCCCTTCCACCCATGCCGGAGTGTACTGGGAGAGTTAATGTGGACTGTGCCAATTATTACCCTACTCTTTCCAGGGGGTGGCCCCATGGAGAGTTGAACTCAGCACCTCCTACTTTTTGGAGTGGAGTCCTGGCCAAGGTTTTAAATTTCGGCTGAAACACCGAAATTTTGGTTTTGGTGGTTACCGAAATATAGCTTTCTATAACGAAATCCACCGAAATTTGGAAATGTCACCCGAAATTTCGGTTTTTGACCTCAACGAAATTGTTACTGAAATATGTTCAAGAATATTGGGGTACGTTCGGGGGTAAATATTTTGGTATTCTCACCGTTTGCTGGATTTTTTACAAGATGAGTCTTCCGTGGTGCCGTCATGAGGTGTTGTGAGTATTAGGGTACCTTATTATACCATTCCATCCTTGGGGATTTTGCCTTAGTGACATGCTTGGATTTTAAGTTCAAAGTGGCCATGCTAGGGCTGCATTTGAAATTGAGTAGGATTCACGAAATAATAAGACAAGGGGGACAGACCAGGGTGAATCCCCATGCGATCTTTCATTGAGATCCCCAAGAAAAGATGATTTCTATTGTTTTTTGTTCCTGAGGTGCATAATACATAGATCATTACGATAGCTTAGTCTTTGCTTGCTTGAGCATACCGTTTTTCATAAGGTGACGTGTGCGGGAAGTGCAGTTATAATGATTTGAAGTGACGATTGCCTTGAATTAGCGCAACTGCTGCATGACACTGCCCAACTTGTCGTCATGTGCTCAGTATGAAAAATTTAATTATGGAGATCATGGGGAGTATCGTTCATTCTCCCTTGTTTCTTTTCCCTTCTATATTCTTGTTTCTCCAATTGTGTTGAAGCTATGTTACTTCTTGGAACACCTCTCTCTACTTCTTTTGGCTGTCAATCCTATGACCCCGCGGTGCTCATAGCAACGCCATGCCACCTTCAAATTACACTCGGTTGAGTTCAGTTCCTTGCATTCTTCTGGATGCCTGGGTACTTGGGTTAACTAGGATAGATCAATAATGACCTCGGATGGATCTATAATAGTCTCAGGTATCCACACATCTAATATCAATCTCAGACTTCTTTGTTTTTTCCTGGAGCAATTCATCAGAAATAACAGAACTTACTATTATTTAGACAGCCAAATACATATTAGTAGAGGAAGACAAAATATGTACTTAATTCCAGCCACATGGGTACCAAATATAGGCATGTGCTCTAGTTGTACAAACAAATTGAGACCCACACTTTGTTACACTATTTGATGGTTTATAAAGCTTGTTTTGTATTGATATAGTCTAGTTATGGAACACACTTGAAACCCTGTTCACCAAATGTCAGGAGATGAGCTAGGTTTATGAGCAATGTTATCTGTGCCTTTGTTGTTCTATAAAACTTCAGTATAGTACATGTGCTTTTCCAGAAATCTTGTTCTCTCCAGTCCTGATACTGAATAATTATGTATTGCACCTAAAATATTTCCTAGAATTGCCCTTCAGTTTTCTTTAGGCAACGGGTTCTCCGTGATTCCAAGTGAATCATAGAATTTTCAACCCCACAGAAAGTCAAATTGTTGCAGAGACAAAGCAAGTAACATTGGTATATTGAGTGTTTTTTTATTCTTTTTGGGTGGGTTAGTGGGTAAAGGCCGGTTAGGAACCCAGGTCATGGTATCTAACGCTCAAAACCGTACTAACTTAGCAACCTTGTTCCTTTGGTATATTTAGTTTATGCAGCAACCAATTGTCTTTTTGACGAATGAGCAAATATAATAAGCGTGCTTTTAATGTGATTTATGCATAGTTGATTAAACTGTCCTGTTGTCCATTAACATTCTACTGCTACTGTAATTGCTCCCGGACAGGAAGGGGTAGAGGTCGGGGTGGCTACCAGACAGAAGCCCCAAGGGGGGCACGTTTTAGCAGTCGGAGTTTTGGCAGGGGAAGTGGGCAAGATGGGGGTGACAGGGACTACAACAGACCGAGGGGAAACGGATTCCATCAGCGGGGTCCACGACAAGATAGAGGGATCTTGGGAAACCAAGTAGCAAGGAATGAGCAGAACCTGTCGGAGGGCTAATTCATTAACCGATAGTCAGGTTTTGGGTCTAGTCGTTTCCAATTCGGTACATTTTTCAAATGGTTTCCAAAATATATATTAACATTTTTGTGGAGTCTCGTTTTTTATTCGATGGTGCTGAGAGGAAGTACCATTTTTATGGTGTGGGCAATTTTTTCTATATTCTTCTGAAATGATTTGTTTTTCTTCTAATTTAAGGGATTTTTTTTTGCATTTTTAAGACCTCTTGTTGAGTGATAGTAGTGGATGCTTTTCGGGCTGTGCTCTGACTTGTTTTTTTTTTTTTTTCGTGCGTTCTAATCTTTCAGTTCGAGGGACTAGACAACATGAAGGGGCTGCCTTTTGCTCAAAGACGTCTTTGATGATAACGTTCACCGGCGTCCATATGAGCCATGTGGCCTCTTAAGAACACTGACCGTATGGATATTTGGCCCATCCCTACACGGACAGACCAAATATCAGCCTAATTGATGATTGCTATTCCAAGTAATGTTCAAATCACACGGCAAAAAGCTAACCCTGAAAGGGACTCAAATCCAACGGCTAGAAATTGCCCATCAAGCTGATTTTTGTTCTGAAGGTTCACCTAGGGATGGGCCAAATCTCAAATACTAAACTAAATTAATCATATCTCTAATATGAAGTTGAAGACTCTTAACGCTCATCCAAGAGTTAACTCTTACACTCACTACTACTGGTTGTTATCACTTGAAAAGTGGAAGTGGATATGAACAAGGAATGAGCTCGAAAGCCTAACGAGTAATCTCAATCGTAACACACATCATAGGCATGCATCATACATATACTGGTCGAAATTATTTTCATGACTATTAACCAAACAATCAAGTTGATAAGTATGCAAACAATGAAAGGCATGCCACATTAAATAATATTGAGAATAACTAAATTATCACGCCCACCTAGTCTACACGACTGATCTGTTTCGCCCATCCGACCTCAATGGATAATCCTATTTTCACAACAACTAGGATTGAACTTTCCATTATAACGACCTGCCCAGAAGTGGTGTTTAGGGATTTCCAAGCCAAGGGATCCGGGCCGTGCTATTTTTTGCTTTAGGGGCTTTCAACCTAACCAAGCCTACTCTTTTTTTATTCAGAGATTTGAACCTAAGGACCATGTCAGCTTAGTCCCGACTAGTATTCTAGTTTCTCCGTAGATGATAAGAACACTAATACACACGTTAATCATTAGTGCGAATGTCAAAATCATTCAAAATGATGCTCAATAACATACTTATAAATCCGATTGATTAAGGTTCGGGCTTTCAACCCAACCAATCCTACTCTTATTTTATTCAGAGACTTGAACCCAAGGACCATGACTGCTTAGTCTTGCCAAGCATTCTAATTTCCCAGTAGATGATAATAATACTAATACGCACACTAACCATTAGTGCGTGTGTGTATATATATATATATATATACTAGTAAATGGCCCGTGCCCACGGCGCTCTCCAACAAAAGCGTTTAAAATATTGGGTGCCTTAGGCACTCAAACGGTAAAACGGACGGGGGTGTTGCCGTTTTTCCCATTATAACGGCTGTTATAATGGATTGTAACACACAGAGGGAGAAATGGGAAAATAACAAAAAATAACGGTGTTGAAATTCAAATTTTGAATAAATTGAGGTCAAATGAGGCGGATTGAGTGGCTGAAATCTAACCGTCTACATTAGATCGATGGACTTGATCTCAACCACTCTTTATCTAATTGTCTACATTAGATGGATGAATAAGATAAAAGAATACAACTGAGTTGTCTTGTTATATGCGTGGGTGGCCCGTGCCCGCGGCACTTTCCGACAAAGTGTTTGTCAAAATCGGGTGGGAGTTAATCTCAGCCATCGATATGAAGCATAGTGGATCTCAGCCACTCATTATTGAAGCCATATAAGATAAGAGGGGGTATAAGAAAACCAGTCACTTGTTATATTGATAGTGGGTGGCCCGTGCCCACGGCACTCTCCAACAAAGCGTTTGTCAAAATTGGGTGTTAATGGCTGAGATCCACTATCTATTTGGGGGATAAGATCTCAGCCCTTTGTCTAAATAGATAAGAGGGGGTATATATATATATGTTGACAGTCTAAAAATATGCTTTAAAATAATACGTTTCATCCAAAACCAAACATATATATATATATGTTGACGGTCTAAAAATATGCTTTAAAATAATACGTTTCATCCAAAACCGAACATTACTTCTAATATGTTTGGATATCGCCCATGAACGATACACCAAAACAATACCATGTACTTTGAGCATGATATATGCTACAAATGTCTTTAAGTCAAATTTTACTTGAAAATGACTAATATTTGGGAATATCAAATAAGAGGACAGTGTATGAGGGGATCGTCCTTACCCCCACCAAGCATGTTTAGTGTCTCCAAAACATCCAAGGGTTTATCAGTTTCTACCAGACAATTTGGCTGATTTAGCACTTCTGCTCTGGTCTGGCTGGAGAAGGAAGTAGATTCACTACCAGCTGATGTGTTATATATTCCTCATTTAATTAGCAGGTGGTGCATAACTTAACCAACAAAAAACCCATTGGCTGGAGATGGGAATAGCTCATAAGGCACAAGCATTTTACACTATTAGATTATTCCTCATTTCTTGAACATCTTTTGGTCACACTGGCTGTCCTGAAACAAGTCACACCACCTTTTCTGTTGGAATTCTCATTAATTTTCTCGTGTAAATAGTGGAAAAGAAAAAGGGTAAGAGAGTGACACGTATTGTAAACAAATATACAACAATATAACATGATGAGCGATGTAAATTAATATACAACATTATAATATGGTGGTTCAGCTATCGGAATTACGTGGAGAAGGAAGCCAACTTTATGATACGTGAATTTGGATATGTTTATCAACTGTTGATAGTGATTCCCTGTTGTGGGGTTTAGAGAGGAATTCATGCTCAGAACCTGAAGGCATGGTGGGTCGAATGCAACCTGGATTCAGTGGGAAAAGAATCTTGTAGTAACCGTCCATGATCACTTCAAAATTGCAAGTTGCTGCAACCTTTGGAATCTGTTTAGGAAGTAAATCAATATTACTTACATATACAACATTGAATCATTATAACTTGTTAGAGAAGATAAGCTGGTTTCTTTCAAAGATGAACACTATGCACGAATAGCAAGGAATTAGGCCAGCTCATTGAAGGAGCAGAACAGTAAATAGCTCTAATGCAGACTGGAAAGACAGTTCACTGCCAAGGATAAGCTGCAATGATGAGTTCAGAAAGTTTTTGGAAATTTTCTTTACTCATTTTGGTCAAGTACGATTTTATTAAGTGCAGATATCACATGAGAAGGAAAGTGAAAAAATAAATCCAACCTGAAAAAATGGTTCTACCATAACAGGTTACGATTCGCAATTGAAAAAACAGCGGCATTAACAAGGAATCATCACAAAAGCTTATATGAAGCAAAGAGGGTGCATGATCACTAATGTAGGACATCGGAATAATGGTCATGGTTTAAGATGCCTAAGGATGTAGTTGAACTCTTTGGGACAGAATAATAAGATACTAGTTTATAGCTATGATTGATGGAACAAAGGTTTACCAGGGCTGAAGATTGGGACACCAGTAGGACAAAATTGATGGTTAGATTTTAACAAATTAGGGTTTTTGGATGTAGGGCTATGATTAGGTAGTATGGGCAACAATATAACAGGTATATGTGGTCGTAATTTAGGACTCATTGAAAAAGTTGTATAGAATAGTTTTTAGAGGACAAATGGTTTGGATGAATATAACTAGGGTTTAGGTGCTGGAATTAATACACCAGAAACAGGTGCAGGGGATAGGATATGACCAAGTGTCTCACCTGACCCATGTTCTTTGACTAGTCTCACCGACCAAGGCCCTTAATGGATGGATTCTCGTCACCCAAAACAGTAAGGAGTTACACCTAACTCCAACAGCAGTCTTAGCAGCTTAGTAAGAAGAAAACCAATTCAATGTTTTCTAAAAACGAGTACAAGCCAATACAAAGCATAGTTGCAAGAGAGGGAAATGGATGCAGGAAATAACGCAAGAAACAGATCAGAAATAGAAACAAACACCCCCTAAACATTTTATCTGATGCAGTAAACAGGAAATGGGCAGGAAAAGGTATAAGAAAGTGGGGGAAATGCGTGTGAAACCCTCTAAACCTATGTAACAAGGACACCCCATTTTCTAAAAAATTGCCATGTCAGACACGTTATTCACGTGTTGGACATATGCAGACACGCCTTTTCAAACAAATCTCAATTTATTCAAAATATTTGTATTCAGCTATTATTTGTATAGGGTTATATGATTTTAATGTCAATCAGCTTAGTCTAAATACTTTTTTCTACATTGCATACTTTAACATAAACTAAAATATTCAAAAATATATCTTTCAGCATAAAGAATAAACTGTAAGGACGTGTTGACGTATTGGGTTGGTGGGGATCAGCGTGTCTGTCACTCCGTATGTCTCAATGTCACCAACACACATGTCCGTGCCCTTGTTACATAGCTCTAAACCATACTGAAAAATAATACAACCTTTTTTCCCTTTCTTGCAACTACCATTCTACCTAGCTAAGGCTCAAGTTTAAATTCTATGTAAGTACGTTATCACTCTTGGGGGTTAAAAAAGCAAAACTAAACCATAGGTTTAGAGTCATTAAAAAGATGTATATAGAGAGAGTATTCTATATCTATAGAGGAAGAGAGCTAGTCATTTAACGTAGAGTTGCTTTTTGAGTTACTAAATATAAACGTATACTGGAGAATGAGAGAGTCAGTCAAGATACAGTCATTTTTAAGTCATTAAATATACATAGACACAGATGACATGGATAATCAAAATACAGTTGCTTTTAAGTCATGATATGCATAGCAAGAGTGATAGGATCAATTCAGAGAAAGACAGAGAGAGGGAGAGAGAGATGTATGGCATGATGAAATAGAGATGGGAAGTTGAAAAAATGTGTTTCCCCAACTATTGGGAAACTGAATCACACAGGTTTCCCAAACACATTTCACAAGAACGTTTACAAGTGTGGGAGATGTGTTTCCTGGTAACCATGATAGGGGAAATGGGCGCCAGCCTTTTGCCCTTTCTAATGTTCTTAAATTCTAAAAGGCGTAGAATACTAACTCCCTAAAGCCAAATGACCTTGATCTTTCAAACTCTTATCACATGCTTTTTTTTTGGTAAGTGCATGCTTTTCTATTGCTAAATATATTATACATAAAATAGCAACCTACTACATTTAAAGTAAAAAAAAAAGGCGAAAATAGAAATTATCTTAAAGCTAGCACACACCCAAAATAGCAACTTTCCTCAACGTATGTGGATTCAAAAATAATGGGACTCAAATTAAACATGACCAAAAATTAGAAACTATTCGAAGGCTGAACCATGTATCCCACAGGCTGTTCAAGTGGGCAGGGCCAAAACCAACTTGTAAGTGGCCAAGTGGGTTATGGGTCAGAACCCCTAATGTGGGTGGGCCCTAAAGATGCCTGATGGGATGGGCTGGGCTTAATTTAGACTATCAGCTGTCCCGTTCTTCTCTTTTTTCATCTTCTTTCTTGGCTTCTAAAGTGGATGCTTCTGATCTTCTAATCTTCCCAAGCAATGGCTGTTCCTAATCAAGCACTCACAGCAATCATGTCATTTCTAACAGCTTTCAATGTCGATCTAATGAAGCATTGGGCCATCCATTCTGTCTTAAACCTAACCTCACTCTTTTTTGTACTGGTGGTGGAAAAGTCTTGGTGATCATTGAATCACTCTATTTACTTTGCCAAATCCACGCTTCATAAACCATTTTTGTCTAACATAAATGATGAACTACTTTATATGGGTTATGTTGTTTTCAAACTGATACTCAACAAAAACTAGAACTCCTTTGTGGCAAAATGGGTAATTATATGATCCAACATAAGGAACATGCTCCAAATTCAACTGCTGTAGATCTCTCGTCATTCCTTGTTTTCTAAATTTTCTATATAAAATACCTAGTAGCTGATTCTTCAAACACCTTCTTGTAAACAACTTCATTTAAAGCAAAATAGCACAAAAATGAAAAATTATCAATGCACTTCGGTAAGCATCTCCACCCCAAAAAATTTCCTTGCAAGCTAAGACACAAGCTTCCATGTATCAGTAATAGTTGCCAACTAGACATTTTATTCATAGATTTCCCAAGTTGGAATTAAGCAATGAAAATAATGATACCTCTTGTTACAGAGGACATCTCGAAACCTCTCTTTTTTTTTCAATTGTTCATCGTAAAACCTCGTCAATTCTAGTCAGTAAAAAAAAAAAACTTGATTTATAGCTATGTTCTACAAACAAATTTTTTTGCTTAATGTGCCTCAATATACTCCATGTGCCCTATTCCACTGAAATACTAAAACACGATGGTTCTCAATATTAATGCCTAATTTAATCAAATTTAAGATAAATTATAAAATCACTGCAAAAAAGCAACTCAAGTTGCTCACCTGATAAATGTCGCGCATATAACCATGAAGATTTGGGTATTCCAGTAGCTTCTTCTTTGTGCATTTGAAAAGAACATTATAGACAATGTCAAAGCGAATCAAAGTAGTAAACAGGCAAACATCGGCAAGTGTCAGCACATCTCCGCATAAATACCGAGACTTAGCCAAATGATAATCTAGCATGTCCATTGTATTGAACAACCCATTTACTGCAGTATCATATGCTTCTTGACTCTGCGCAAATCCACATCTAGAACAAGGAATTATTATTGAATAACTTTAAGATAAAATGTGAAATTTGAAGAATCAGTGTCATTACCTGTAAACACCATTATTCACATTCGGATAAATTACCCGATTCCATTCTTCAATATCTCCCTTCAACGACAATGGCGAGAGATCGAAACCCGAATTATCCTTCAACACATCGAAACCTGAATTGAACAATTCAATTATATCGTAACTCTCGTTACACAAAACTTCCTTTCTCTCGACATCCCAGAGCATTGGAACCGTCGATCGCCCATTATAACCCCCTCGCTGAAGCCTGTAAACCTCCTTCAGAGTCTCACACCCGTTCGCATTATCCAAACTCGGAACCAGGTCATCCGACCCCTTTCGGTCACGAAATTCCCAAGAACCGTCGAGACCCGGAGAGGCCACCGATACCGGTACAACTTCTTCGAGGCCCTTGAGAGCTCTAACAATTAGGGTTCGGTGAGCCCAGGGACATGGGAGGCCTACATACAGGTGTAGGTTTCCAGGTTTTTGGCGGGAAGAGGGGAGTGAATTGAATTTGGCGCGAAATTTGCTGACTGGTCGAGTGTATGAGCCGGATGGATCGGAGGGGGCAAGTTGTTTCATCATGAGGTTCCACGTAGCGTTCCAGGTGGTACGGACGGTGGAGATGAGGAGTTCAGGTGGGAGGGATTTGCCCCATAGGAGTCCGGTGATGGCTGTGAAGAGATCGGAGGTTGGGGGCTGTTGATTTTGTTTCTGCTCGAGTGACATTCTAGGGCTTACGTGGTAGGTTTTTGGTTTGGTCCAGTTGTTCCTCTTCTTGCTTGGGAGAGGAAAGGTAGGGTTGAGAAGTGCAGTGGCGGCCATTTTCGTGTTTGCGTTTCAGTTGGTGTCGTCCTTGGATTACACCACAGAATCCAGACTTCTGAGTAAAACTTTGATGACAGCGTGCAACATGAGCCACGTGGCACACTCTTAGAGGACTCTGACCAGTGGCGGAGCCAGGATACAGCGCTGCGACAGATGCTTCTGTCACAGCAAAATACAAGCCACGTGACACACTCTTAGTGGACACTGACCGTATGGATGTTTTGGCCAGTCCCTCGGTGAACCTCTAAACCAAAAATCAGCCTGATTAGTGATTTCTAATCGATTCGATTGAAGTTATTTTCATGGGTTGATTTTAATGGTAGGAATTTGAGCATTATTGAGCGTTATTTCGGTGCAAAGATCCAAAGGTTGTAAATCACTAATCAGGCTGATTTTCAGTTTATAGGTCCACCAAGGAACTGGCCAAACATCCATACGTGCCAGTGGCTCCTATTTTGCGTTGTGACAGTCATTATCCATGATAGAAGTTTTGCTCCCTCCAAGAGCGGGCGCAATCAATTGACTATAACTGCCTACAATATGAGCCATGTGCCATATTCTTAGAAACTTCTGACCATATAGATGTTTGGCTCAACCCTAGATGAACATGTAGACTAAAAATCAGCCTGATTAGTGATATCAAAGCGTTGGATTGGAGTCATTTTCATGGGTTGATTTTTAACCGTGGATTATTATTTGGGGTACAAAGATCCAATGGTTTGAAACCATTAATTAGGCTGCTTTTTGGTCTTTGGGTCTACTTAGGGACTGTCGAAACAGCCATACGGTGAGTGTCCTCTTAACAGGGGACACTAAACTAAATCAGGGTGGGGCACTAAGTTCAAATAAAATATTAATTTCAGAAATTTTTATTTTTCTTTAAAGATTTTCAAAGTTGAGGGGAGGCACGGGCGACTCTGATCGTATGGTTGTTTGGCCAATCCCTAGGTGGACCTACAAACCAAAAATCAGCCCGATTAGTGATTTCTAGGTGTTGGATTGGAATTATTTTCATGGGTTGATTTTAACCGTGCAAATTTGAGCATTATTGACCATTATTTGAGGTACAAAGATCCAAAGGTTTGAAATCACTAATTAAGCTGATTTTTGGTTTGTAGGTCCACCTAGGTATTCGAAAAACATCCATATGATCAGAGTCCTCTAAGAGTGTCGCGTGCTGTCATCGGCCTCGATGACTTACAACAACGGGATGATTTTTTTGCTATAGACCTTGGGCTGCACTTATAAATTCCAGGGCACACTCATAGATACCAATGACCACATGGATGTTTGGCCCATCCCTATGTTGATTTACATACCAAAAATCAACCTGGAAGGTGTTCCACCTCCCCATAAATTGGTCGGTATTCTTATACTTGATAGAATTGGTACTTCTTAAATTAGAGCATAGGGTTGCATCTATGATTTTCTTTTGCTCATGCATCACTATCCTTCTTCCCATGTAATTAGACTCTTTAGGGGTAAGGTACATACGCTCCCCTATGTAGCTGTACTTACTTACATTTTATCAATAAAGTTCCTTTCCGTCCGTGGAGGTTCCATAAATAAAATAAAAAAATTATCTTTTTCACGAGTTGATTTTTAACCATGTTTAGAAATCATAATCTTAAACTCTACTTGAATTCTTGTTTTTGGTAACATTGACCTTAATGACCAAAGTTGGATGGGAGTTAACTTTTGATTATTATATGTATTTTTTATTTATTTATCTTATTTGGACTTTTTGATGTAATGGTTATTATTTTATACGTTTGACCTATTTTATTATTTTAATCATCCTTCCTAGACCTTGGGTATTTGGGTCAACCCACGGATTGCAGGTCTTACAACCCATGGATAATGGGTTAGATCTGGGTCATAGGTCGGGTTTTGGATCATGACTTTGGGGTATGGCAACTAGAAATCACCATTTTATACTGATTTTTGGTCTGGAAGTCTACCTAGGGATGGGCAAAGATCTATATGGTCATTGATATCAAAGAATGTGCCACTAGAGAAAGTTCTTCACCTAGAGGGGGGGAGGGTGAATATGTATTTAAAATTATCTATATAATTAAGCATCGTATTCAGATTACTGGTTTGGATAGGTGTAATCTAATCGCATGTTAAGGCAATCAAATATTAATGTTGATATAATATATATCCAATATATTATCTCTAGATTGTTTGATATAATCTAAGTAAAAGTGCGGAAATAAATAAATCAACCATAACACATACAAGTTTTAAGTGGAAATATTTCTCAATTAAAAACCACGGGACCACGGCTAGTCGTTGAAATATCACTAACAAAAAGTTAACGAGTACATAAGTTTACCCACATAACGCATACAACCCAAGTCCATCTCTCGTGCCAACTGTCAGTGCCACGTCTGATAAGTATACTCTTTGTGTTGCCAATTTCAAAACAACCATTGGCATTTATGTAACCTTTATTAGTTGATTACTGCAGACTTGAGAAAGTGCATCCCGGTTGGCTATGAGTGGATTCCCAGTAAACAAACGGGGACTAAAGAATCATGGACTTGGGAAAAACCCTAAGAAGTCCACTTGGATATAATTGGAGCCCCATGCCTTTCATAAGGAACCCCCATTGAAAGAGACCCTAAACCTATAAACAGTTAGAGGGGTTGACCGGTGGAAAATGACCACCGGTCGACCGGTCTAGGGAAACCTCGAAAAAGGAGCACCCTGTCCCCCTCCCATTCTACTATAAATACCCCTCCCCTACCTATTATACTTACCAAGAGAATTATTCTTGCTCCCTTGCTCTTATGCTTGCCCTACTTGTTTACTTCGGCGGTTCTCGTACTGTCCTTTGAGGGAGATCGGCTTCGATGGTCTGGGTTCTCTGATTCTGATTTACTTGGTCATTGACGTGCGCTGCGGTTATGAGTTGCAGCCTCGATTAAGCTTCAACAACATCGACGCTACATTTCTCTGTTGAGAGGTAACTTTATTTGTTGAGAGCTTTCTCTTTAGAAACGCTCCCATAATAATTTCACATCTATACTGTTACCCTACATAAGTCAAGAGTGATATTGACTGCGCTGGAGTTTAGTTGAGACCTTAATCCATTACATATTGATTGCGATCTAGACCGGGTCCTTTACCTTATTCAATATTGTAAGTGTTATATTCGTTCATAAGTTCTTATTTTAAGCAATTATCCTTTTAGCGTTATCACACTCTCTTACGTAAAACTGTACTATTTATCCATTTTTCTATGTAAGAGTCTCTTTTGTTGCGTAGAACACACTTTTGTAGACAAAATGAGCTATTTGCATGAATTAAACACATTCTCAGGAGTCTAGATATAAAGCCGTTCTGATTAAGTCTCATTACTCGCTTTTCATTTTCGCAGGAAACCCGATTGGACAATTTTGATGAACCCACAACTGACTTCCAAAGTCTAGGACCAATGCTCAAGAGCCAATGGGCTAAGACAAGAAAATAAGGGCCAAGTACGAGCTAAGTCGGAGGATTGCAAAGCTGAACCGAGAACCAAGAGTAAATTTTTCAACAAGATCAACGGCAGCAAAAGATGCATGTAGATCAAGGGTCGGCCCATAACAAGTTACCATACCAAAAATGGGTGCGTGCGATGATCTCCAAAATTATGGACCACGAAGTTGTCAAACCTCTAGGACCAAATTGGTAGGTTTATGCAATGTCCCAAATGAGACAGTTCTGGAAATACATAAAGTGTGGGCCACATTGATATACTAGAGCCATAATATATCGGGCCACAACATGGGCCAAGAAAGAAATCCAACTCGCTAGACCAATTGGCGGGTTACAATGTTGGGCAACGGTTTTTGGCCAGAAGCTGGGCCAATATAATCAAATGATGGTGACAAGTTGCTACGCGAATCAACATAGAAATGTGAGATTAGATGACAAATGGTGATCGATGATCTGTGGGCCAAGACCGTTAACACGAAATAATGCACATACAAGAATTGTTAGACCACAAGACTAGAGGGCTATCATTTTTTTACGCATGAATGACTCGGGTTTAATCCTGGGATATTTGTATGGTCCCGATTGCTTAAAGATCGATTAAAGAGACATTGAGGGTGATAACAAGTTGTCTAAACAGTAGTGGCTGGACTGTCCAAAGGGTGTGATGGCTCAAGAGTGATGAATGGTTGGGATTTTACGACACACATGATGGTCTTCAAAATGAGACGAAACAAGCAAGTGGACGGTAGCTAATTTGATGAAGGAAGATTTCACAAAAGCCAAAATACTTACCATGGCAAATCTAGGAAAGGCTTTCCCAAAGAAGAAAGGATTTTGGTAATTTTTAAAAGGGGAATAAGGAAATCCCAAAAGTTTAACAAAATACAAGAGGATAGGCATTCTAGCATGGGGGAGCACATGGGGGAGAAAGATCACCATTGGATCTCACATCAGCATCTCATATTCTCTCATTAAAAGGAGAGACAGCCGAACCCTAAGATCGATCCATCTTTTCCACCCATACACCACTCTCTCAATCCAAAAACCCTAGCCGCATCTCACCCCCTCTAAGCAATCCATCTCTACCAGTCGTCACCCTCTAAAAATCTATAAAGGGTAGTGCTCCTCACTCACTGGTGGACGAACCTGCAACCACCGCTCAATAGCTTGCATCCTTTAACCTCTCCCACCTTGGACCTGCAACTTGAAGATCGTCTTCCAAAAATGTGCAAGCCAGTGCACCACAACTTCCTTCCACCTATCCTTCACCCACCGCATCATCTTCCTCGCGCCGCCAGCCAACACGCAGGTAACCACATGTATCTCCACCATTAACACCCTGCAACTCCAACGACTTGCAGGCCGAGTAGGCATTCTCTCTCTCTCTCAAAGCTTCCAGCAAGAACCTACAGACCCGCAAGTTGCTTCACATCCCCTACAGTGGTCTGCCTAACGCCCAGATCAAATGACTGCCCCTTCCCCTCTTACCGGTGTTGTATCTCTAAGGTTTTTGACTGATATTCACTCAAAAGTGCTTATATTAAACAATTATCCTTTTAGCGTTATCGTACTCTCCAACGTAAAACTGCTCTATTTATCCACTTTTTTACGTAAGAGTTTGTTCTATTGCGTAGAACACACTTTTCTGGACGAAATGGTATATTCGCATGCATTAAACATATTTTCGGAAGTCTATATATAAAGTCGTTCTGATTAAGACTCATTACACGCTTTTCTTTTTTTGCAAGAAATCTGATCAGACGGTTCTCGAAACTGGTGGGCCCACGATCAACCACAGAAGCCCAATATCAAAGCTTAAAAACCAACAGGCAGTAACAGGAATATATGGGACTAGTACAGGCTGAGCATAATGATAGCAGAGCCAGACCAATGATTATCAACACAATTGACAATAACTGCCTCATGAGTCAACTATTGTAGATGGACGAAGTGTCACTAAAAAAAAATCAAGATCAAGATAATGGGTCAAGGAGCGGACTGACTGGCAAGACAAAAAGGTGGATGGTGATCTTTATTGAATTTGGACCATTGTATGAACCAAGTCAAGGGGCTGAAGTTATAGGCCATGGCCGTGATGTGAACCAAGGACTGAGGGAAATTGTCGGTCGTAGATCTCGATGAAAACACAAAGGATGAGGTTTGATGAAATAGCAGAATCGGTTAGCAAGAAGAAACATAGAAGAAGGTGGGACCCACTTGCTAAATGATGAGGGATTGGCACAAAAGGTTGTTGGGTTCTAATGGTGAAATCAAAGGAGGAAAGAGACAATACATGGAATCTTAGAGAAAGAGAATTTTGGCAACATTGATTGGACACTCTAAGAAGCTTGCAACTGGACATGTATAGACAGCAAGGTAAAAGAATAATCCAATATACATGGATAGTTGGTAGTCGGCAAATTAAGGGTGGCCTATCATTGATAAAGGATAATCCAAAGGTGGTGAACAAGACACTAAGAAAGCACATGGTGGCATACAAGGAGAGAATGGGCAGAAAATTGTTGAGAGTTGAAGGGCCAATGGTGGGCCAAATAAAGAAGAATGGCAAGGATGGACCCTAAAGTGCTGCCCATCATATAGTGGGGTCCATAAGAAGCACTCCCATATTTTTTTGACCGAACCCTAAAAAGGGGATGGTTCCCTCTCCCATATAAAGGAGAAAGAGAAAGAGAAGACTCACTCTCTTTCCTCCCCCCCCCCCCCCCACTCTTCACCACATCCCTCAAGGGTTAGAAACCCTAGTCGCTCCTCTCTTCCCTCACCTGAGAAACCCAAGCCACCACCGTCCTCCATTGGAGGCCTGCAACCACCACCATGCTCAACCGAACCATCTCCTTCAAACTCAACCGTCCCTAAGGAGGTGCTGTTGCTCCTGCTGGCTGAGATCATCCCCTCCAGACCTGCCCTTCTCTTCTTCCATCACCTGCTCAACCACCGGCAATAACTCATGGTTGTTGCACAACCGTCCACCACGCTCCAAAGACTCTAAGCAATCTCTCTCACTCTCTAATCTCGCTCTCTTTAGAAAAAAAAATAAGAGCAAGGAGGGAGAAGAGAAAGGAAGATAAGAGAGGAGGGAGACGCAGCACACTTCACCGCTGGATCTGCCTCCTCCTTCTCTACTGCTGTTGCAACTGCGCGTGCGCCTTCTAGTGCCGCCTCCATCTAAGCCACCATTTGCAACACAATGATCATCCATCCTCACCGTCCACCTTGCTGGACATACCAGCAGAAAAGGGCACCACCTCTATACTCTCCCCATCAAAAACCGTTGCTACCTGCAACTTTCAAAAACAAAACCGGTGGTGTAAAGCAGCTTGCACTCAAGGAGACCAGCACTTCACCTCCACCGCCATTGCCCTCCACTCCATCTACCTATCGTGATCTCCAGCGTGCCATACACCTTACCACCATCCCATCCTCTAATATGTTCCAGCCACCAAGCAGTCGATCTCTAATGGAAAAGAACCTCCAGCCGCAACAAGGATAGCACAAGACGTGATGTTCTTCACAGCCACCTCAGCCACGTACAAGTGCACTGGCAGTTCACGAATCCTTCGTGTTGTCGGGCATCCATCCATCATGGTGAGAAAACCTTCTCTTTGGTCTCTCTAGTTCTCTCTCTCTCTAAGTCTTTCTCTCTCTAGGCCTTTTCTCATTTTCTCTCTCTAGACTAGCTTTCTCTCTCTAAATTTTCACTAGGGTTTAATTTGCTTTTCTTTATTTTATTTTTGGCTCATGTTAGTTTGACTTTGATTAATTGTAATGGAGATTTTCTTTTAATGTCTTAATGAAAAAGTTCAATTGCTATTTCAAGCTTGTTATGTTTTCCAGTTCATTGTTTTAATTAGTTGGATACAATCTCTCGAAAATTATGTTTTAATGCCAATTTCCATTTCTCTCATCTCTCCATCATTGTTCTTTTTTGTAATTTTTAAGAAAAATCTGTCATTTCATGTTCTTAATTGCGCTAACTTATCCCGAGTGCGGATCGACATCTAACACTTTCCACTGTGCAAAGAATTGTTTAATCTTGCAAGATAAAAATTGGATCTATTATAAATGTGTTGAGATTAGGGTTTCCATAACCAACGACACGGAAAAACCCTACTTTCAAATGGTGCCGATGCCGCTCGGATGTACAGAAGTGCAAAAAAGCAAGTAGCTGACAGAATCGGGAAGTTGCTAAAAGCGGAAAGCTCACACTTGGAAACTTTTTATCATTTTTTTTATATATTTTTAGCAGTATTTTAAATTACTATTTTTAATGCATCGGAAGGCCGAGTGCAATTTGTAATAATTTAAGAATTTTACTACTTTCTAAATAACTGCTAGATCTTGTTCTAGGGTTTTTTAGATACCCTAGATTAAGTGAAAAATACAAAAAAATTCAAAAATAAAAAATTTAAAAAAATTAGGATTTTCATTTCTTACCACTTTTAAATAGATCATAGATTCTCTATTCTTGGAAAGTTTTCAGAAATATAGGAATCTCGAAATTAGGGTTCCCATTTTTAGGACATTCCAATTTTGGAGAGAGTCTATTTATAGATATTCTCTAATTTTAAAAAATTCTAAAATATGAGATCTTCTAATTTGAAAAGATTTCCTCAATTTGGAAAATTTCTAATATAGACGGGATTTCAAATCTTCACTTTATTTGGAAGGTTTCCTTATCTGAGGAAGTATGAAAAGAGAAAGTTCCGAATCCCAATTCGGACTATTCTCAACTACAACCATAATTGGAAACAAATCTAATACCGACTAAAACCAATGCGTGCTTCATGAAACCCTAATAGCTGGTCAAACCTTCTAATAAAAATCTCATCCTTAGACCTGATCTAACCATTGAGTGCAGGAACACGATCTAGTGTGGGTAGGGAGCAAAAGCTTAAAGAGGTGGAGTCGGGCCCAAGCCCATTTGGATACCCCTCCCTATTCCACGGAGGCGACCCCGTGGCGTGGCCCACGGGAGGTAAGTATCTATCCTCGCCTTGAGTGCGATACAGAGCAATTTGGGTGAATCATTGCCGTTTGTCTATTTATTTTCACATACATATTATTCGACTTACATGGCATGACCGTTAATCAATCAACTTTAAAAGAGCAGACCCAGCTCCGAAATTGAAACTGGTGGGATTTCATCACCCACCTCATCATTCCAACTGCTTTGATCTCAAGGCTCCACTTAATTAAAAAGAACTAAGAGCTAGAGTCAAACTAGATCAGTGTTCAAGGACACCCCTACACGTAGTCTTTCCATCCATCCCAAGTCGAATAAGTCCACAAGCACGGGTCCCTATTGTCTAACACACCCATAGGTCCCTACTACTCAAGTATACCGAGCTCGACAGTGGCATCCCTAGTTCTTTGATTAGTCTGCTACTTGTTGGGTTAGGAACACGCACCAACCCTAGCTTAACCCGAGGGAACACTCTTATTAAACACTTGACCACTCCGATTAGTCTGGGATGTATTTAAGTCAGCCGTTGTGCCGCACGTCTGTCTAGGCTTCGGATTGGCTCGTTGTTGACTATAGTTAGTACTAAAGGATTTGCTCTGAAGAGTATAGCCTGGTGAGAACCCATGAGTACAAACAGTTAGTCTGGTGGTTAACAAGATAAACCAGTGGTCCACCCACTGTCATAATCTACGCTAGCCCCAAAACTAACAAGATAATTCCTAAAATATATCTTGATTGTTTAAGAATAGAATTATCTATGCTTCGTGTGCATCATATATCACTAGGATAGTGTTTGCAAACTCTCGGGCTCACTTTTTCAAGCGTATGCCCGTTTAGACCTGTCCTAACCTTTGACTGATTCGATGTGAGAATTAGTCTACCGCACCCCTCTTTCGCTTCTGATGGCAGATGAACGGCCTCTGTGTGAGACCTACAACAGTTTCTGTGAGAATCTAGGTGATCACTCTTAACAATGGTATGACAATTCTGCGTATCATCATGACATTCTAGTCTCGCACACTTTTACAGGGTATGACAATCACCGAGATCCGGAATACAAATCTGTACTCCAAGAGCTTAAAAATTCAATCTCTGCCCTTAGTGCCGCGGTCCAGCAACCTGTGCACAATTCTCAGTCTGTAGGATATTACCCTTCTGTCCAGCAAGATGTTTGTACTTTCAGTACCTTTTCATCTCCGATGCAGACCTCCTATGACAACACTTATTATCTGGACAATAAGAGTCACAATAACTTTGGTTGGGAACAATCTCCTCTCCCGTAGCAACTACTGCATGATAATTATCCTCCCGGGTTTCATCAAACCAATGGAGAGTATGATTGGTAATACTCACAATCCCAGTACCCGTCATATCCACAGAATGACTATTCTGATCAACAGTGGGCCTCTCAGGATTTCCAGAGTCAGCAGCTAGTCCCAGACTCCACTCTGCCTTATAACTTTTATACTCAGTCGGACTACAATCAAGAGTTGGCAACTCAGCTTCCCTTAGCTGAATCGCCTCAGTTGGTTACTAAACCTAGTCTAGAAGATATTCTCTCTCAATGCATAACCCAGCAACAACAGTATTTACAATACCTAGAGCAACAACAATGGCAATCCATGGAGATTTTTGAACACCGTTTAGGTCAGTTAGAATCTAAGAATGAGGAAATCTACTTCCTTAGCCAAACAATAGCCTATCCTGAGGAGACTGACATGACAACCGTCTATGATGAGGAGCCAGTGTATCCTTATTCGGTGCCTTTAACGGCACCAAATCTTGAACCTACCTCAGAGCAACCTATTTCTCACTCTACCTTTGTTGACCCTGATGTCGATCTTCATGACACTGAGCTGTGTCTCGATCATAAGATCCCAACTGTCCTAGATCTACTGTTCCTGCCCACCTCCCTTGGATTGTGCAACAATAGTGATGAACCCGAGTTTCAATCTTTGGTGCCCTTAACAGCACCAACTTTTGGACTGAGCACAGAGGAACCTAGTTCCATCTCTATCTCTGATAATTCTATCTCTGCACTGGATGCAGACATTCTTATTGTTGAGCCGTGTCTAGAACATGGGACTCCTGCTGTCCTGGACATACCATTCCCTACCGAAGATGAACATATTGAGCGTAGGGATTAGAACATCCCTATCAAATTAGGCAACCTCGAGGATGAGATCAACAGTTTTCACCTGCCATCATACGTTGACACTGTCGATCACCTGTGCGCCGTAGAGAGTCTAATTCAGGACTCTCCCAAGGATAAATTATCCCAGTGTCAAGAACACTTTGCGCCTGACTTCATCTCGAAGTCAGATAATTATGGTATTACTGATTTGCAGGAGTTTGCTCTATTTAGATACATTCCCGCTAAACTCAATGAGTTTGCGGCTCTGCTAACCATGGCCAGAGAACACCCTTCTACCCTTCTCTTCATTCTCACAGAGCAAATTCGATCCATCTCCGTTGCACTCAATGCTCTTTCACATCTGCTCAGAGCACTTACTGTCCTTCTCTCAGTCTACACTGAGAAAGACCTATTCTATACAGGTATACCTAGACAAGGGATAGGATAACTGTCTCTGTTCCATCTTAGGTGTCAGGAAGACTACAGATCCACTCAGTCTCCATGTGTTTTAACCTGGTTGGGGGTACTTGATATACCTCCGTCATGTCTGGCTGAAGACGTAAAACTTAGCGCTTTCGGAAAGGCAATTCCAGTATTCCTAGAGTACATGAGTCTCATGCATTTGTTATTACTGTTATATCTCTGAACATGCAGGTACATTCTTTCTGCTGATCTTCAGGTATCACACACTGTCATGTTCTCCTGCCGACTTGGTAACATCCTCCCTGAACTTTTGCATCATTATTATCAATTTTTCATCATTTTATGTCCCGGTCATGAGCATCGAGGACGGTGCTGTATTTTGGTTGGGGGTGGGTATTTACCAAAACTCATGTATTAATATATATATAAAATAAAAAAATAATTTTTTTTTTATTTTGGGTGGTTTCCGATGTTTTCCAAAGTTTTCTAGAATTTCAAAAATATGTCAAATACCTTGACTTTGATTAGATGAAAACCTCCGTTAAGTCAGTATTGATGATGATAATTTTTGTTTAAAGTTAGCTTTGAGTTAAGTCAAACGTGACTACAGCAGGTTTGAAAACTTAGAAAAACTCAAATTTGGCACAATTGTACACTATCAACATCAGAGTCATCTTGAGTTTAGAAACTCTAGAGATCCTATAAGAATAATTGTGTAGACCTAACCCAGTAAGCTTTCGAAGCTTTCATCATTTCAGAGGGTTACACAACAATTTTGAGTCACAAGATGACTCACAATTTCTTTATGCCCGCAATATTTCGTTGAGAGATCTCATCATCCTTTGTTTTGATCATAGAACTCGAATGACTTTAAAATTGGATTATTACGACATAACCTTTTTCTATATCCATTCAAAACATGTTACATGAGAGTGCAAACCCTAGAAAATGATTTAGGCCATTTTTTCTGAACCATTCAGCCTTTTTACTCACCTGAATTATACTTCTCTAGAAACCCCTCGAACCTTTCTATAAAAGCCTTTTCTTGTTAAGCCCATTAACCAAAATCTCAATCCAACTACAAAGGATGACTAAGCTACCCTACTCTAGAGATGGATAGAAGAATAACTGATAGGGGTGTACCATGAAAAGAAGAAAACAAAATATGAAAAGAAAGTATGAAAAAGAGCTGAAAAATAATGAGCAGTCTCAGAAATATTAGAAAAATACAAAAATACAAAAAGGAAGAAAAGAAACAGAAAACTTATTTTACTTCAGCAGGAAAAATACAAGAAAACAGAGATATCCTCTCAGAACTTTGAAATCTTGTATTCCCTTATTTTTCTACTCCTGACTTAAGCCTCATTACAACCTAGGAAAGTCCTATTTGATTCTAGGATAACATGATCATAAAATATAGAGATTGGAGAAAGAGAAGCTATAGAGTTTGATCTGACGTTCCCAAGTGAAGTGATATTCCAATCATGAGATCTTTTTCTGTTAAAGATGTCCTTCCTTCAAATAATACATATGTGAGATCTTTGCTTCATATATCAACACATCTCCTCACATATAAATTGAGAGAAAAGAAGAAAATCATTCCTGAGTGATTCATTTCTGAGAGTTTTACAAGTGAGATTTGAGGTCGAGGCATAAGAACTTATAGGTGATCTGGAAATCTTTACTGTCGGATGATGAGAATGTTAAGCACACACACACACGCAGAGTCTGACTATTCTAGGTCCTGATTATCAGTCTGTAGTCTTGCTAAAACTTCCCAACTCTTTGCTAGCCTGTAACTATTTTTGCATCCATTAGATGATTTGACGAACGGTGTTTTCCCTGAGCTAATATACAAAAGTGTGCAGCATGTGTAGAGCCCTTTTAAGCTCATTTATTTCGCACTAATTGCCAAGGATTGCAATATGCTGGTTGGGGGTTCTGATATTCGCTCAAAAGTGCTTATTTTAAGCAATTATTCTTTAAGCGTTATCGCACTTTCTTACGTAAAACTGCTCTATTTATCAACTTTTCTACGTAAGAGTCTCTTCTGTTGCGTAAAACACACTTTTCTGGATGAATGGTATATTCGCATGCATTAAACATATTTTCGGAAGTCTAGATATAAAGTCGTTCTGATTAAGACTCATTAAACGCTTTTCTTTTTTTGCAGGAAGCCCGATCAGACGGTTCTCAAGACTGGCGGGCCCACGATCAACCACAGAAGCCCAAATCAAAGCTTAAAAACCAATAGGCAGTAACAGGAACATATGGGCCCAGTACAGGCTGAGCATAATGATAGCAAAGCGGGACCAATGATTATCAACACATTTGACAATAACTGCCTCATGAGTCAACTTTTGTAGATGGACGAAGTGTCACTTAAAAAAATCAAAATCAAGATAACGGGTAAGGGAGTGGACTGACTGATAGGCCAAAAAGGTGGACGGTGATCTTTATTGAATTTGGACCATTATATGAACCAAGTCAAGGGGCTGAAGTTATAGGCCATGGCGGTGATGCGATGTGAACCAAGGACTGAGGGAAATTGTCGGTCGTAGATCTCAATGAAAACACAAAGGATGAGGTTTGATGAAATAGCAGAATCGGTTAACAAGAAGAAACATAGAAGAAGGTGTGATGAGGGATTGGCACAAAAGGTTGTTGGGCTCTAACGGTGAAATCAGAGGAAAGAGACAATACATGGAATCTTAAAGAAAGAGAATTTTGGCAACATTGATTGGACACTCTAAGAAACTTGCAGCTGGACATGTATAGACAGCAAGGTAAAATATACATCCAATATACATGGATAGTTGGTAGTCGGCAAATTAAGGGTGGCCTATCATTGATAAAAGATAATCCAAAGGTGGTGAACAAGACACCAAGAAAGCACACGGTGGCATACAAGGAGAGAATGGGGAGAAAAATGTTGAGAGTTGATGGGCCAATGGTGGGCCAAATAAAGAAGAATGGCAAGGATGGACCCTAAGGTGCTGCCCATCATATAGTGGGGTCCATAAGAAGCACTCCCATATTTTTTTGACCGAACCCTAAAAATGGGATGGTTCCCTCTCCCATATAAAGGAGAAAGGGAAAGAGAAGAAGACTCTTTCTCTTTCCTTCCCCCCCCCCCTTTTCACCACATCCCTCAAGGGTTAGAAACCCTAGCCGCTCCTCTCTTCCCTCACCTGAGAAACCCAAGCCACCACCGTCCTCCATTGGAGGCCTGCAACCACCACCACACTCAACCGAACCATCTCCTTCAAACACAGCTGTCCCTAAGGAGGTGCTGTTGCTCTTGCTGGCTGCGATCATCACCTCCAGACCGCCCTCCTCTTCTTCCATCACCTGCTCAACCACCGGCAACAACTCACGGTTGTTGCACAACCATCCACCACACTCCAAAGACTCTAAGCAGTCTCTCTCACTCTCCAATCTCGCTCTCTTTAGAAAAAAAAAGAGTAAGGAGGGAGAATAGAAAGGAAGATAAGAGGAGGAGGGAGACGTAGCACACTTCACCGTTGGATCCACCTCCTCCTTCTCTACTACTGTTGCAACTGCGTGTGCACCTACTAGTGTTGCCTCCATCTAAGCCACCACCTGCAACACAACGATCATCCATCCTCACCGTCCACCTTACTGGACATACCAGCAGAAAAGGGCATCGCCTCCATACTCTCTCCATCAAAAATCGTTGTTGCCTGCAACTTTCAAAAACAAAAGCAGTGGTGTAAAGCTGCTTACACTCAAGGAGACCAGCACTTCACCTCCACCGCCATTGCCCTCCACTCCATCTACCTATCATGATTTCCTGTGTGCCATACACCTCACCACCATCCCATCCTCTTATATGTTCCAGCCACCAAGTAGCCGATCTCTAATGGAAAAGAACCTCCAGCCACAACAAGGATAGCACAAGACGTGCTGTTCTTTACAGCCACGTACAAGTGCACTGGCAGTCCACAAATCCTTCGTGTTGTCGGGCATCCATCCATCATGGTGAGAAAACCTCTTCTTTGGTCTCTCTAGTTCTCTCTCTCTAAGTCTTTCTCTCTCTAGACTAGCTTTCTCTTTAAATCTTCACTAGGGTTTAATTTGCTTTTCTTTATTTTATTTTTGGCTCATGTTAGTTTGACTTTGATTAATTGTAATGGAGATTTTCTTTTAGTGTTTTAATGAAAAAGTTCAATTGCTATTTCAAGCTTGTTATGTTTTCCAGTTTATTGTTTTAATTAGTTGGATACAATCTCTCGAAAATCATGTTTTACTGTCGATTTCCATCTCTCCATCATTGTTTTTTTTTGCAATTTTTTAGAAAATTCGTCATTTCATGTTCTTAATTGCGCTAACTAATCCCAAGTGTGGATCGACATCTGACACTTTCCACTGTGCAAAGAATTGTTTAATCTTGCCGGATAAAAATCGAATCTATTACAAATGTGTTGAGATTAGGGTTTCCGTAATCAACGACACGGAAAAACCCTACTTTCAAATGGCATCGATGCCACTCGGGTGTACGGGAGTGCAAAAAGGCAAGTAGCTGACGGAATCAGGAAGTTGCTAAAAGCGGAAAGCTCACACTTGAAAACTTTCAATCATTTTTTGTCATGCCTCGAATCCGGATATCTAGATATGACCTGAAAATCCGTGGATCGACCCGTACCCGAACCCATAGGTGATCCATGAATGTCCCCTAGTGGTCCAATTAAGTCAATTAGACAACTAAGGTTCATTCGAAAACCCACTACGTAAAAAAAGAAGTATAGATGTAGAAAATACATAATTAAAATAATTGATAACTTAAACAATTCAATCAATCAATTAAGTATAAAGAGATGGAGATGAGAACATGCTCTCAATCAAAGGACTACATGCCCGTTAAAATAAATAAGTAATATTTTAAAACAATCAAAATAAAGTCTTCTAAAGTATGGGATCGACTCCCAAATCCTCGCCGATCTCCTTGAATGCACCGGAGTCTTTCGTCTCAAAATCATCTCACGTACCCGGCTCCTTAAAATCTGAAAATGGTATCGGTGTAGCACCGTGAGCCGAGGCCCAGTAATACAACAGTGTGCATGGTATGATATCATACTATAAAAGTTTTTAACCAAAGTATGCATCTCAATCATATAATAAGGATGACATGAATATGATGTGAATGCAAGTGAGTACGGGATGCCAATGCAACTAGTACCCATAACCACATAGGGTCTCCATCTCCTTCCCGCACTGGGAGCGGTCTTATTGACCCATCTGCAGGATATAATAACGTCTGGGGCCTTTCACCCTAGGGTACCGAACCCTGATTAATTGATAAAACCAATATAAACGTATATAATATACTTCAACCCTGTTCCCTTATGCACCCCTTATATGAAATGACGTGATGATCATGGTATGACAACAAGATGGTACTAGGGTTACATGGCATAAGCACACATGTATTTAACATTTAAATAAGAATATAAAATAAACACACGATCATCAAGAATAATAATATGGGAATGACTAGGGTTAAACAACATGAATAACATGTAAACGATCACGATCAACACGGATGAACAATATAAGTAGAAATCATAAGATAATCCAACACTCCATTGCCGAACTCTATGAGGGATCCATGACACAAGGTCGAACCCTAAAGAGGGATCCAAGACACTTAGCCGAACCCTATGAGAGATTCAAAACACATGGGTGGGATCCCCATGCATACAAGTATAGGTCAAACCATCTAGGGTTTAATCAAACAACAAGTGTTAAACTCCTTAATAGTTAATAAGTCATTAGCGTAGCGAACCACTAATAATTAATAAGTTTTTTTTATAAAAAAAAAAATACTATCATATAAAAATTATAACTAAATAAATATTAATTAGAAAAATATAAACTCAATGGATTTAAAAACTAGATTCACAGAAATTTTTAAGAAAAATAAATAAAAAAATGTTCATATTCAAAATATAGGTCGAAATCGTGGACCGGACAGAATCTGGAATTTCGGGTTTACAGAAAAGTCCAGCATGTTTGAAAAATTATAACTTAATCAATACAAATCAAAAAAATACAAATTCAAATGTTCTAGAAACTAAATTGATAGAGGTATCTGTGAAAAATAATTAAAAAAATATTTAGGTTAAAAATATAGATCGAAATCCCAAGTGAATTGGACCGTGTAAAATCTAGAATTCTGGGTTTTTTGGTAAAGTCCAACAATTTAGAAAAATCATAACTTAATCAATACAAATCAGAAAAATACAAATTCAAATGTTCTAGAAACTAGATTGATAGAGGTATCTATGAAAAATAATTAAAATATATTTAGATTAAAAATATAGATCAAAATCCCAAGTGAAGTGGACCGTGTAAAATCTAAAATTTTGGGTTTTTTGTTAAGTCTAACAAATTAGAAAAATCATAACTTAATCAATAAAAATCAGAAAAATACAAACTCAAAAGTTCTAGAAACTAGATTGATAGGGGTATCTATGAAAAATAATTAGAAAAATATTTAGGTTAAAAATAGAGATCAAAACTTTAAGTGAAGTAGACCGTGTAAAATCTAAAATTCTGGGTTTTTTGGTAAAGTCCAATAACTTAGAAAAATTATAACTTAATCAATACAAATCAAAAAAATACAAACTAAACAGTTTTGGAAAATAGATTCATAGAGGTATTTAGAAAAAATAATTATAAAAATATTTAAATTATAAAAATACAACGAAAATGATAAAGAACATAATCATCCGTTATAGGTACAAAATAGATCATGGCCAAACCCATCATGGTGACCCAAAATAAAGATCAACCCAATAAGAATAAATTAAATAATGTTAAAATTAATTTATAATGAGTATCAACCATTATATAATGAAAGAGAAACAAAATCTTGAAGAAAAACAAGTATAGGATGGATCAAACACACTTACCTCAAGGTTTCTTGAATTTTAATGAAAATCAAAAATTTCTTCAAATTTGAAAGTCGTCGGATCGTCCTCTCCTCGGGGTATGTTGTTCCATTCAGAGTCCCTGTCAATTCTCTATTCTTGCTCAAGTGCGATCGATGCCCGGATGAAGGTTTCATGGAGTTTTCTCTATTCTTCAATAGAGTTGGGTTTGTGAAAGCTTCCAAAGCTTTAGGATTTTCATAAATAGGTTTAGGAAAGAATTAGGATTTCTATTTTGTTAAAATTCGTAACTATAAAAAGGATGGCTTTTTCAACCTTCAAAAACTTATATTTTACATTATTAATGGGTTAGAAATGGGCCCAAGGCCCATATACATCAATAGGCTTCATTTAAAAATATTATTAAGCCTAAAAGACCTCTAGATTGGCCATACGGGCTCACCCAACAATCATAACACAAATAATTATTAATTAATTTAATCAAACTATATTATATAATTTAAAAGTTCATACAATAAGGTATTGACACATGTCACACACATAAATCACAAAAACGTTCAAAACCCTAGAAAAGTGTTAAATGATACTGGAATGACCCGAAAGTGATTCGCGGGTCCCACACTCCTATTAAATAAATAGAATATAATTAAATATTATTTTTTTTGAAAAATATAAGAATGGTAGGAAAGTTTAAAAATTATGAAAATACTATTTTTGTCAAAATCCCCCGAAATCTCCCGTTAGGGTTTTCATGTCTCAGGAAAGGTTCTAAATTTCACAAGTAAGTTGGTAAGGATAAAATAGAAATATTTTTGGTGTCTCGGGCCCACAAAATAATTTTTTTATAAAAATTCTGGAATGTTAGCTGGGGAAAGAAAAAGTCCCCTGCAAATTATGGTTCATTATTTTTAGCAAGAATTTAGCCCTAACGAGCGAGTTTCAAAAATAACAAGTTTTTCAAAGTTGTCAGAATGAAACCAAACTAAATACACATACTCAAGCATGAAATTAAATAATAAAAATAATAATAAGAGTCTGAAAAAGTATCAGGTTTTCATTATTAGGTGAATTTACCGTAATACCCTAGAACGAAAGTTCAGGGTATTACATTTTTTTATATATTTTTAGCAGTATTTTAAATTACTATTTTTAATGCCTCGGAAGGCCGAGTGCAATTTGTAATAATTTAAGAATTTTACTGCTTTCCAAATAACTGCTAGATCTTGTTCTAGGGTTTTTTAGAAACCCTAGATTAAGTGAAAAATACAAAAAAAATTCAAAATTCAAAAATTCAAAAAAATTAGGGTTTTCATTTGCTGCCACTTTTAGATAGATCATAGGATTCTCTATTCTTGGAAAGTTTCCAGAAATATAGGAATCTCGAAATTAGGGTTCCCATTTTTTATGCTGATTTCCATCTCTCTAATCTCTCTATCATTGTTCTTTTTTGCAATTTTTGAGAAAAATCCGTCATTTCATGTTCTTAATTGCGCTAACTATTCCCGAGTGCGGATCGACATCCGACACTTTTCACTATGCAAAGAATTTTTTAATCTTGCAGGATAAAAATTGGATCTATTACAAATGTGTTGAGATTAAGGTTTCCATAACCAACGACACGGAAAAACTCTACTTTCAAGGACCACCGCTGCCTTCTCCCTTGCTGCCCCGCCTGCAAGTTGCAGCCCCTTCCACGTTGTTGCTTCCTCTATTAATACCTTCAACAATAAGCGCCTCCAACAGCCACGGCACCAAACCAGCAACTCTCGCTCATTCCCACCAGCAACCCCGAGCACCCACAGGTAACCTCATGGTTTCTCCTCCTCTCGAGGTGCTCCCATGCTACTAGTGCCACCACTGGTTCCGATTTACTTTCCCTCCTATGCAAAAGAGCAGGCCGTGCTCCTCAAGGCTTGCAACCATGTGTGCCCTCCACGATCTCCCACTCCATCGTAATTGCCAATCTTGACCGGATTGCCACTTGATGTCGTGCACTCTTCTCTTGGCCGATCGCCCAGGACAAACCACTCACCGGGCTGATTCCGATCTCACCTCTCATCGGTAAGTTTACGAGGTAATTGTCTTGCCCTTTTTCTCTCTCTAGATTCTTGATAGTTTCTTTTCTCTCTCTCCTTATCTTTAGACTCTCTAGTTTCTCTTTCTAGCCTCCTTAGTTTCTCTCTCTAAGATCTTTCTCTCCCTCATGCTTTCTTTCTCTATCTCATTTTTCTCTCTCTAGGTTTAGTTTTCTCTCTCTAAAATTCTCTTCTTTCTCTCTCTAGCTAGCTTTTTCTTACTTGCTTTCTCTTGTTTATGTTAGCAACGATGCAAACTCAATAGTATTGTAATTTGATTTGTTATTTTTAATGAAGAAGTTTTAGTTTGGTAACTTATTATCAATTTAGTCTTTAATTTAAATAGTAGTTCTCTTAAATTCTCTCTCTCAAAATATCATGTTTTAAAGCAACTCGAATCACCACTCTCACCTCCCCATTTTTCTAGTAATTCTTCGTCATTGGTATGTTCTTGTTTGAGTAAACTCACCCGAGTGCAGATTGACATCCGACCTACCGCTATGTAATCAAATATTGATTTTTGCAGGAAATAAAGTTTCGGATCTTTACAAATTTTGTTGAAGTAAGGGTTTCCGTCCAATGACCAGAAAAACCTAGTTTCAAATGGCGTCGTTGCCGGGGATCAAACCCCGGTCACCCGCGTGACAGACGGGAATATCTTGTTTGCTCTATGTGCATCATTTAGGTTCACTACTCCAGTGTCTCCTTGTGGCAACTTTTTGCCGAGTCTAAGGCTTGCTTTTCCAAGCAGAAGCCCAGTTGGACCTGTCCGTACCTTTGACTGATTCGATCTGAGAGTCAATCTACTTCACCGATCTCTCCTCTGTCTACTCTGATGGCAGATGAACGGCCTGCATGAGACATACTACACTTTATGTGAAAATCTAGGTGATAACTCCCAACAATGATATGACAATTCTGCGTATCATCATGACATTACAGTCTCGCAGACTTCTATGGGCTATCACAATCACGGAGATCCAGAGTATAAATCTGTACTCCAAGAACTTAAAAAATCATTCTCTGCCCTTAGTGTCACAGTCCAGCAACTTGTGCATAATTTCAACTCTGTGAGATATTTCCCTCCTGTCCAGGAAGAGGTCTGTACTTTTCGTACATTTCAACCTGCAATGCAGACCTCCTACGATAACACTTATTATCCAGACAATAGGAGTCACCATGACTTTGATTGGGAATAGTCTGCTCTCCCCCAGCACATACCGCAGGATAATTATCCTTCTGGGTTTCATCAACCCAATAGAGAGTATGATTGGCACTACTCGCAGTCGTAGTACCCGTCATATCCACAGAATAACTATTCTGATCAACAGTGGGCCCCTCAGGATTTCAAAGTCAACAGCTAGTCCCAGACTCCATTTTGCCTTACGACTTTCATACTCAGTCAGACTACAATCAAGAGTTGGCACCTCAGCTTCACTTAGCTGAACCACCCTAGTCGGCTACTAAACCTAATCTAGAGGACCTTCTCTCTCAATGCATCACCCAGCAACAACAGTATTTACAATGTCCAGAGCAACAACAACATCACTCTATGGAGAGCTTAGCTCACCCAGTGGGTCAATTCGAATCTGAGAGTGAAGAAGTCAATTTCCCCTAGTTACCCTATAGCATACCTTGAAAATAATGAAATGACCACTGTCTATGAGGATGAGTCGCTACCCATACACCAGAACTGGAATTTCCAAGAGGAAATAGAAGTTGTTACCACCACTAGATCGAGTCAGATTATTGAGGAGCCAGTGTATCTATTTTCGGTGCCCTTAAAAGCACCAAATCCTGAACCTCTCCCAGAGAAGCCTATTTTTCACTATACCTCTGCTGCTTCTATCTCAGACCATGGAAGAGATATTCTTGACACTAAGTTGTGTCTAGATCGCAAGATCCCAACTGTCCTTTACCTGCCATTCCTCACTTCCAATGGATTGTGCCACAATACGGATGAACCCATGTCTCCATCTATGGTGCCCTTAAAAGCACTGACTTCTGACCCGAGCACGGAGAAACCCATTTCAGTCTCTATCTCTGATGATTCTACCTCTGCACTGGATGCAGACATTTCTATCATTGAGTAGTATCTAGAAAATGGGCCTCCAGCTGTCCTTAACCGACCATTCCCAACCAATGATGCGCACATTGAATGCGAGAATTGGAACATATCAATTACAATAGAAAATCTCGAGGAACATGTCAATAATTTTCAATAGCCACACGTCGATATTTTTGACCACCCGTGTGCCGTAGAGAGTCTACTTTTGGACTCTCCCGAGGAAAAATTCTCCTAGTGTCACGAACACTTTGAGCCTGACTTCTTCTCGGAGTCAGACAATTATGGTTTTACTTATCTGTTGGAGTCTGCTCCATTCTGTTACCTTTTCGCTAAACTCAATGAGTTTGCAACTCTGCTAACCATGATCAGAGAACCCCCTTCTGCCCTCCTATTCATTTTCACTAAGCGAATTCGATCCCTCCCCATTGACCTCAATGCTTTTTCACGTCTGCTCATAGCACTTACTGTCATTCTCTTAGTCTACACTGAGAAAGACCTCTTCTACATAAGTATACCTAGACAAGGGATAGGATAGCTGTCTCCGTTCCACCTGAGGTGTAGGGACGATTGCAGATTCACTCAATCTACATGAGTTTCAACCTAGTTGGTGGTACTTGAAATACTCCCGTTATGTCTGGCTGAAAATATAAAATTTAGCGCTTTCGGAAAGACAATTCTGGTATTCCTAGAGTACATGAGTATCATGCATTTTTTATTACTGTTATATCTTTGGACATGCAAGGTACATTCATTCTGCCGATCATTAGGTACCGCACATTGTCGAGTTTTTGCCGACTTGGTAACATCCTCCCTGAACCATTGCATCATCTTTACCGATTTTTCATCATTTTATGTCCTGGTCATGAGCACCGAGGATGGTGCCATATTTTGGTTGGGGGTGGGTTTTTACCAAAACTCATGTTTCCTTTTTGATAAAAAAAAAGATTGCTTTTCAAAATAGAGAAAATCTTGTGTTTTGGGATGGTTTCCTTTGTTTGCAAAAGTTTTCTAGAACTTCCAGAATATTTTTGAAAATGCCCTGACCTATGATTAGCTGAAACCTCTGTTTAGTCTTTTTCTAAAGGATGTCATCTTTTAAAGTGTTACATGTTAGCTTTGAGTTCAATTCAAATCAAGCAGTATTACAGTGATTTCAAACATTTAGAAAAACTCAAACTCTGTACAAATAGTACATTATCAACATTGGAGCATCCTAAGTTTAGATTCTCTAGAGATCCTAGAAGAATATTTGTGGAGACTTAACCCGGTAAGCTTTTGAGCATTTCATCATTTCTGAGGGTTATACAACCATTTTAAGTCACAAGATGACTCACTAATTCTTCATGTCCCCACTTATTTTGTTGTCAGATCTCATTAATTTTTGCCTTGGTCATAGAACTTGGAACGACATCAAAGATCAGATTATTACGAAAGAACTATCTCAATATTCATTCGAGACATAACACATGAGAGTGCAAACCCTAGAAAATGATGTAGGCCTTCTTTCTAAACCTATCAGACCTTTTTGGCGTACTTAAAATCTTCACCATTAGAAACCTTTTTGAGCATTTTATAAAAACATTTCCTTGGCAGCCCATTTATCGAAAACCGAGCCCAAACAAGAAATACATTACCCTACTTCTGTGGAGGATATAAAAAAAATATTGGTATGGGTACACCCTGAAAGGAAAATCAGAAGAAAACAAGGAAAACAAGTGGAGCTCAAGCTAAAAAGAAAATACAAGCTGAAAAAAAAGTAGAAAAATATATTGAGCTATCTCAAAACATATCAGAAAAAAGAGAAAAATAGGAAAGAGGAAAAGAAAAATGGTGCTACACCCTCAGGACAAGTTGCAAGGAAAAAGTTGAGATATTGATGCAGGACATTTAACCAATACTCCCCAAAAGCCGCGACTGTTGGTAGCGTAAGATTAAATTCCTTTATCTAATAGGATCTATCTAGGTTCTCGATCGACACGACCCTTCGTGGGCCCATATCACACAGGCCACCCCACCCCGAGTGTGCCCCATATTATGCAGGCTGCCTCACTCGAGCCCGGTGTGAAAATGGCCCTACATTAGATATCCTCTCAGAATTTTGGAGCCTTGTGTATCTTTATTTTTCTAAACCTATCCCAAGCCTCAATACAACCTAGTAAAGCCCTATTTGATTCTAGGTTAGCACAATCATAGAATGTGGAGAATGGAGAAAAGAGAAACTATAGAGTTTGATCCGACGTTACCAAGCGAAATGATATTCTATTCATTAGATCTTCTGAATTCCTAATATCGTCCCTTCAAAATAGAATATGTGAGATATTTGTCTATTCTTCTCAACTTATCTCCTTACATATCACTTGAGAGAAAAAATAGAAAAACCATTTCGAAGTTATTCATTTTCGAGTGACACGCAAGTGAGATTTGAAGTCGAGGCACAAAATCTTAGAGGAAAATCTAGAAATCTTCACTACGGGATGATGACATTGTCGAACACACAAACACGTTAAGTCTGACTATTCTGGGTCCTGATTATCAATCTGTAGTCTTGCTAGAATCTTTCGACTATTTGTTAGTTTGTAACTATTTTTATGTATCCTTCAAATGAATTTGACAAAATAGAGTTTTTCCCTGAGCTAATGAGAAAAAAGTTGGCAGCATGTCCCCAGCCCTTTTATGCTCATTTTTTCGCACTTATTACCAAGGATTGGCAATATGCAGGTTGGGCGTTGTGATATTCGCTCAAAAGTGCTTACTTTAAGCAATTATCCTTTTAGCGTTATCACACTTTCCTATGTAAAACTGCATTATTTATTCACTTTTCTACTTAAGAGTCTCTTATGTTATGTAGAACACACTTTTGTAGACAAAATGGGCTATTTGCATGAATTAAACACATTCTCGGAAGTCTAGATATAAAGCCATTCTTGTTAAGTCTCATTACGCACTTTTTATTTTCGCAGGAAACCCGATTGGACAATTTTGATGGACCCATAACTGACTTCCAAAGTCTAGGACCAATGCTCAAGAACCAATAGGTAAGACAAGAAAATAAGGGCCAAGTACGAGTTAAGTCGGAGGATCGCAAAGCCGAATCGAGAACTAAGAGCAAATTTTTCAATAGGATCAATAGCAACGAAAGATGCATGTGGATCAAGGGTTAGACCACAATAAGTTACCAGACCAAAAACGGGTGCGCGCGATGATCTCCAAAATTATGGACCACCAAGTTGTCAAACCTCTAAGACCAAATTAGTAGGTTTATGCAGTGTCCCAAACAAAACAGTTCTGGAAATGTATAAAGTGTGGGCCACATTGATATACTAGCGAGCCATAAAATATCGGGCCACAACATGGGCCAATATAGAAATCCAACTCGCTAGACCAATTGGTGGGTTACAATGTTGGGCAACGGTTTTTGGCCAGAAGCTAGGCCAATATAATTGAAAGATTGTGACAAGTTGCTACGCGGATCAACGTAGAAATGTGAGATTATATGACAAATGGTGGTCGATGATCTGTGGGCCAAGACCGTTAACATGAAATAATGCACATACAAGAATTGTTAGACCACAAGACTAGAGGGCTATCATTTTTTTACGCATGGATGGCTCGGGTTTAATCCTGGGATGTTTGTATGGTCCAGATTGCTTGAAGATCGATTAAAGAGACATTGAGGGTGATAACAAGTTGTCTAAACGGTAGTGGCTGGACTGTCTAAAGGGTGTGATGGCTCAAGAGTGATGAATGATTGGGATTTTACGACACACATGATGGTCTTCAAAATGAGACGAAACAAGCAAGTGGACGGTAACTGATTTGATGAAGGAAGATTTCACGAAAGCCAAAATACTTACCATAGTAAATCTAGGAAAGGCTTTCCAAAAGAAGAAAGGATTTTGATAATTTTTAAAAGGGGAATAAGGAAATCCCAAAAGTTTGACAAAATACAAGAGGATATGCATCCTAGCATGGGGGAACAACTTTTGGTTCTAAAAAAACGGTTAAATTTTGGTCAAAATTCAAAGTATGTCGAAAAATTATTTTCCTCAAGAGTATTATTTTAAAATTTATAAGAATCAACTTTAACAAATGAACTTTGGCCAAAAATGACGTTTTATAGTTCTTTTAGTGGTTTTACAATTGTTGCAGTTTTATAAAAGTGACCGGCAAAACTCAGTCGATTGATTTTTTTCTAACTTAGTCATATAATTCAAGGGTCAATTTAAAACAGAATCCAACAAGTGATATATGCATTTAATAGTGTTCAAAATTTATGATTTTTCTATCAAATAATATAATATAAGTTCTATTTTACAAATCAAAGAAAAAGTCGAAATAAAATAAAAAATTATTAAAAATTCGTAAATGATAGTCGGTTAGTAAAAATGGTTTACAGGACATCTCCGATTAAATTTGGTGACTCAATTTGGATAACTTGAAGGCCCACGTATTTTATATTCAGTCAAAAGATAGATTTTCACTATAAGTAGGCCAAAAACTCAGTTGAAGTTGACTGTTATGTGCTGTTTGTGTGTGACAGCAACTATAACGTTCACTTTGCAGAGTTCCACAGGATATAAAACAATACATTAAATTCTCAAAATTTTGATAAAATAGTAGAACCATTTCAAAAACAAACCCATTTGAAATCGCATTTTTTAAATATCAAGAGAATATTTGATGAATATTCTCGTCCAGGACATCGGATAAATCCGATAAATCCAAAAATTTATAAAAGTGTCGAAATGTGAATTAAAATATTTCAATCAATCCCAACATGAACAAATCATCTTTGAACATTCATAAACCTTAAGAAACAGTCTCATCCATGAAGTCTTCCTCGTCAATGGGTCATCTTCATCTTCTTTTATGAAATATGAAATTTTGTTCGGTATAAACCGTGAGCTTTCGCCTAGTACATTCCACATGATAATCATATATTTATATTTTTATTTAATTTAAACACATGCATAGATTAAGAGCACATGAGATACATAATCAAATATATAAAAATATGATGAAGATGATGATGATGATCCGATTGAACGAACCAAAAAATTCATTTCACACATTCTCATTTTTTTTTTCCACAAGTTCAACCCGTAGGTTCTTCTGCAGGGGTTTAGAGTCTTTCACCCTAGGGCACTGAGCCCTTGTTAATTCTTTAGGGTTCCTCTGGGCCGCAGAACCTATGCGTACTCCCAACTAAATCAAATCCTTCGGGCTGTAGAGCCTATGCGCACTCCCGACTAAGTTAAACATTTGGGCCGCAAATCTTATGCGCACTCCCGACTAAGTTAAACCTTCGGGCCGCAGAACCTATGCGCACTCCTGTCTAATACCATACCTCTAGGTCGCAGAGCCAATGCGCACTCCCGTCTAATACCCAACCCAAGTGAAAATGCCTCATTATGATGATGAATAATATAATCATTTAGTAAGATAATCAAAAGCATAAGTCACGAAGATTTAAACTTGTAAAATCATATAACCAGAATTAAAATAAATGAATCACAAGCTAGAAGAGAATATCCGTACATATCTAGTTTTAGAACTTAGAACTAGAACCTCCACCACCAAGAACAAAAAGAACTCTAGAGAGTTTAGAGAGTAAGATAGAGCTCAAGAGAATTGGTGAATTGATATGAGAGTGGGGGGTCCTATTTATAATAGTTTATGGGGAAAAACTTCTAAATATAAACTTTATAGTTTTAGCAAGTATATTTAAAACTTTCTATTTTGTTTTAAAAAGATTATTTAAAGAGATGTTATTTTAATTAATTTTCGTAACATTAAAATTGGTGGTTTTTATAACCCATTAAATGACTTATTTGAGATGGGTATGGGCAAAAAATGGGCCTAAGGCTTATGGGTATCAAGTAAGCTTTAAATAAGATTATTTTTGGGCCTAAAATATCTCTAAATTGGCCCGAAAGGCCTGCCCCAATAAATAAACTCAATCAACATGCAAACAAGCAATAATAACAAAACTTACTAATGATTACTTATTAAATTTATTAAAAATAATAAAAATTATTTAAAATATTTTTAATTTAGAATTTTTTTTTTAAATATTATATTTTTTTTTATAAAATATTAAAATATGATAAGAATCTCAAATGCCATAATGGTGACAACGTGTTGATTAAAAATGCATAGGTGACATTCATCATTTAAAAATATTATTATTTTTAAAATAATATTTTATTTAAAATTATGATCTTAGTTAATTAAGTTGGTTATCCAATACAATATCCCTATATTACTATCGTACAGGTACACATGTATAAAAATCGGTTCTAGTGTCATTATAATGAAATTCCCTACGTGTCATGATATAAATGTTCTGACTAAGTTCTCAAATTTATTTCTACGTGACATTATAACATGTTGTAAATAAAGAATAAAGTTCAAAAAATTTTAGGATGCCAATTTGTTACCATTTTATAGTTAATTTATACTGATACCCTGAATAAAAGTTCAGGGTATTACAAACTCTACCAACACCACCAACACCACCACCAACACGGTGGCTGGGGTGCCCGGCTTACCTACGGCGGAGAGAGAGAGAGACGTACCTACGGCGACGGTGTCCTCCTCCTCTTCTTCTTCTTCTCTTTTTTTTTTTTCAGTGTGGGTGCCCAAACAAAACTGTAAAAGATGAGAAAGGGCAATTTGGTCCTCAAAAATTGGTTTATTTTGTGGGTGCCCGGCTTAAAGAGGTGGGTGCCCGTAGAGCGACTCGTCTTTGTTATATAACTGGTTGGATGCCCTACTACCCTTTCTCTCTCTGTCTCCTACTTCTTTTCGTTTCCCCACCAAAAATCAAAACCGTTTCCGAGGAGCGAAAACAAAACCTGAAACTTCGAATCCCCTCTTCTCCTCTCGTCTCGTCTTCTCCTCTCTCTGTTTCTCTCCTTCGCAAGTAAGTATCCGTTAATGGCGCTCTTGCACTGTGCTCCTTTGAACCAGTTCTCTCTTCTTATACTCTTTCCCTTTTTTTTTTCTTCTAAGAAAGGATTAAGTTCTGTTCTTCAGGTTAAGGTTCTGTTTGGGCTTTTGCTTTTGTAGATAGTCTGAGCTGGGGTTTGGCTTTCGAAACTCTAGTTATCTCTATGACGTTTTAGGGTTTTCCAGTGTTCTATGTGAAAGGCTAAACATTTTGTTTACTTGTGATTGGATCTCATTCACTTAAGTCTCTGGATATTTTTATTTATTTTTTCTTAAATTTAAATCGGAATTTGCTGTAGCTGGGTTGTGTTCTATTGTGCAGCAGATGGGTTTAGTCCTTAACTCTAATAAAGCTCTCTAGTGTGACAGGATTTACAAATTAGGGTTTCAAGTCTTTTTTTTTTTTTTTTAAAGTTTTTTATGGTTTACACGTCGCATTTGAGTAAAATCAGTAGTAGGTTTTCTTTAGACTCATGAACGGGTTAAGGAATTTGATGGTTTTTGTATCGTTTGACAATAGAATTAGCGGCGAATTTGCTCTATTCAGATTCGTGGGTTATAAATTGTGTGAATGGCAAGAACAGAAAAACCCTATGGTCATAATTAAGGAACACCAATCAGCAGATTATGTTTTTCTTGAACTTTGTTCCTTCTTTGTTTGATCTTGCGTCTTTACTTTTTGATAGTGTTCACCTTTGTTTTGAAAGATCTGTTTGGAATCATGCAGCTTTAACATTCGAGGGACGTAGTTTTTTTTTGACAAAGTGAAATGGGAGATAGTGAAACTGTGGTTGCCCAAACATCCGGTATCATGGAGTACCAATCCGCTGGTTATACTTCTACTGACTACAATGCAGCGAGCTCAACTTCTATTCCTGATGGTGGTGCTTTTGCCAGTGGAGATTCGGCTTCTGCCATTTCAACAGATGCAAGTTATGCCGTGCCGAATGTTTCTAACTTAGGTGATGGAAGTACATACAATACAGATCCAAATTCAGTTATGCAAGAAGCTCCTGTTACCTCAACTTATGATGCTAAACCAACTGTAGGAGTGGCTGATAATCTTGTTAGCCAGGAAAATGCAGTTGCGGAATCAGCTGAAGCTGGTGGTTATGATTCTTCTCTGAATGGCAATGGCATTAGTGAAGTGAGAAATTTCACTTTGACAGGAAATGATGTGAATGGAAATGCTTCGAATGATGCTAGCGGAGTTGCTGCTGAGCAACAATTTGAGGAGGTTCCTGGTATATCTCTCTATTATCAGAAGCTCTCGTAGAAAAAAACATATTTTCCTTCTTTTTGTGAATGAGTGCTGCCTGTTAACCAGAAAAACCTACACAGCTTTGTTGTGTCATTGGGAAGGATTTTAGACTTAAATTGTTCAATACTGTACTGCACCCAGTTTGAGATGCGTGGGTAGTACAGTAAAATGCTCCGGGGTTCTCTATGCTTATAGGTGCATTTAATACATATGATTAGGGAAGGAAAAATCAAAACGTTAGGAGTTTATAGATGATATCAAAAATTTATAAATTGTTGATTGTGCTTTGATTTAGAAGTGGATAGAATAGGTAAGATCTTGAAGGGGATGACATTGATATGGATTTTCATCGAGTTTGTCAACATGGTTATTTTCACATGACAAGCTTATAATCGCATTATTCATCTTCATGAGATTGGGAAATATGCTCGATATCCTCTTTTGTATATCTTTAATGAAAAACTGGTGTGGAGGGCCTTTGGCTTCATGGAGGGAGAATAAACCCTCATCTATGTGGTACTTTGGCTTCTTGATTGATGCTTGTATTACGTAGACACATCTATGATGTCATAAGCTGTTTGGAGACCCAATGTATCGCATGCATGTTTTTTTTATATTTCTATTTTTTCTGGTAAATGTTCTTGTTTAGCAGTTCATTATCAAGCTTGCTTGCAAATGTATCTTTTCTTTGATGTGTACACATGGCAAAACAACTAAGGGAAGTCTTTATGTTCATAATCCTTCAAATTTCCCAACCTAATTTTTTTTTGAAGATGACATTGAAATTATAGGGATGATTTGTTTCAAATGCTTGTGAACAACATGGAGATCCATTATCATGCTTGTTCTGTTTTGCCATATGCAACTCCTAGCAGTGTTCTTACTTCTTAGTATTGCATAAGCTAGGCTAAATTAGGAAAGACAAAAACAGAAATGACCAAACTTGAGGAAATCTAGGAATAGTCCCAATAGGCGATAAAATAAGGAAAGTTGATTGAGATGGTTTGGGCACACGCAACAAAGACCAACAACACTAGTGATGATCTCTTTGGAGCAAGTCGAAGGCCATAAAGGGGAGAGAGGAAGATAAAAAAAGACATGGATTGAGGTAGTAAATAGAAGATTTGAAATATGACAGAAGATATAGCTCTAAATAGAGTTGAATGCGAAATAAGATTCATGTTGCCATCCCCAAACATTTTGGATAAGGCGTATACCTTGAAAAAGATCAAAGATAGAGATAATAGACTACAGATGATCCCCTTATTTGTTAAATACTTGTGCAAAAGATGTTAGTTTTTTTGTCCTTAACCCTAACCAGGAGTTCTATGAATTTATTTTTTAATCTTCAAAGGCCCTTTTAAGTTGAAATATTAAAGAGGAAAAATAAGTCAAAAACTTTAAAATGACTCATGGTTGATGGTGGAACTATATGTTAAAATGATCTTATGTTTGTGTGAAAATACATAGCAAGAAACATATAATAAATTGTTTTATTAATGAAAGTACCCACTGACTTTCTTCTTCTTTTTTTGTGTTTAACGTCTAGGAAAAACCAAAAGTACAAACATAAGTCATTGTTTTCACCTGAAAATGTCCCCTATGTTTTTAATCAATTCATAAAGATTGGAAAGATTCAAGTCGTGAATCGTGATATTCACATAGAAAAGGAATTTAGACATAAGATTCAAATCGTTTGGGTTAAGATTTTATTGAATGGTAGGATTAAAATTGTAAATAATAACATGGGTCATGTTTTTTTTGGGTTAATTGTATTTTCTCACAATTGATTGTCCGTTTGGGGGTTCAATCTATTGAGCATTGTGTAGGTTCTGACAATGTAATCATTTTATTGCCAGCAATTTCTACTGAAGAAGAGCGATTATGGAGTATAGTGAGGACAAATTCTTTAGACTTTAATGCTTGGACTGCTCTCATTGAAGAGACAGAGAAGGTGGCAGAGGTCTGTTCATACAATTCTTCCTCTTGGAAATGATTGTCTGGCTTTTTTCTGTTGTTATCTTCATAGATTTGATATTTCATGGAAATGAAGCTTGCTTGTGTTCATTTCTATTGGTAGCTATGTCAATGGTAATTTATTTATACCTAGGCACATCTTTTGGTTTTTGTTGCTCCATTGCAATAAAGTTCACTGTTTTTAATAACTAGGTACCTTTTAGAATTATAATATGTTGGTGAGTTTTTCAGACATGATATTCTAAATTTGAGTTGATGTTGAAGAATTCTCTTATGTATGTGAGATATGAATATAACTGTGTGTGCGTGTGTGTGCGTTCACACATGTATAGTTCAGGTGTTGTGCATGACACAGGAAACGATTTTGCAAAAGAAGGATCCAGATTTTACCTTTATGACCAAAAGCATAAGTCAAACATTTAAAAAAGAAAAAATATCCGCGTTTGCTGCCGTCCACCACCTATCCACAAAGGTGATGGCACTCCTGATTCTGAAAGAAATCAGATCACAAAGAAACTTCATAGTGGCTTGATTTTCTAACCCTCTTTCTACCCCCAAAATGAAAGAGGTGAAACAGAGATGAGGTTCATGTGCTGTTGAAGACGATGAGTTGATTTTCCACCTTTGAAACAAATGATCAAAATATTATATTATTATGAATATAGATTGGGGAAAACTCTTGATCCAAAACATTCTATTCCCAGGCTCATTTTTTTCCTTGCTCCAAACGCAACCCAAGGGAATATTTTTATCGATTGGTAGATGTTCTTCCAAATTAAGTGGCTCACTGTGGCGCTGCCTTCTTCGAAGAGTTTGGAGGGGTAAGAAGTAAATATCTCTGGCACGAATGGAAAGCGGAAGCATGTAAAGGATAAGTGTCAGTCAGAACAATGCCTCATTTAAACCTCTTGGGCCAGGGTCTTGAGCTTTACTTTAATGATAGTGTTTTTGATAATTTGGTAGGGCTGGTCTGAGTGGCGCCATTAGAACTCCTTTTAGTTCTCATCCTAAAAATTTCCAGTGGCCTTATTGCGATTAAAGATTTTAGTGAAGTAGATGCAAGGGCTCTCTTGCGATTCAAAATTATTAAAAGCTTTTGCTCGGTGGGCTTCCAATTTGGTGGAAGTCCTTTGACATTGGCAAAACGTTTTGGTCATGTGCTGGAAAGTAAAAGCAAGTTGAACATATTGTTCAATCATGTCTTGAGAACTGAGAAGTTTCACTAGGCTCACCGATTTCGCTAGCTAAACAGTGGGTTTCTTGTTCTTAGCTGCACCTATAGGATTCTACTTTTCAATTTCATCTCTTCTTTTCTCCGTTTCAGTAAATATTTAAGTTAAAAATAATAAAAAGAAATGAAAAACACGTTCTTCTTTCTTATCTTCTTCCACCAAATGCATTTGTGATATGCGTCATTCTGACACCACAACAGCGTCTATGACATTGTCCTTGCTTGGGAATGAATAGAATTATGGAATCTGTCCTTTTTCATAATGTGTTTGTCCTCACGGACATCTTATTCATTGGTGCTTAGACCTCTTTCTCCCCCAAGACATGGTACCCGGTTCTTTCAAAATTTTCTGAATCCCAACGCCTCCTAGGATTGTGATGAGAGCACTCCAGGTCTCCTCAGATTTGTGAAGTTACTTGGAGATAGTATTTGAATTTACCAGCTCTGATCCAAGGTGGCCAAACCATGATCCTGTCATGCTTAAGCACTGCAAGCTTTTTCTGTTTGAAATGTACATGCTGAGGGGAAAGACTAAAATACCCTCCATTTTGGTATTTTAGTGAACACTGGTAATTCTGTAGATCCTGCTAACAGATGGACCTGTCAAAGAGTAATTAAAGATATATGAAATTAAGCTTTCCAACTTGTTGCCGTTGGAGAGCTTTCCATTTTCTCATGTTAGTCCTAAGTCTCTTTTCTTGCTTAGAATGGTCATGCTACATTCCCTTCTCCCAGATGGCTCATTCACAGCTAGGAATGAATTTTTTAATAGATGCAGAGTTTCTCTAATTTTAAGCTTCTCTTTCACATAGCTCTGTTTATTTCCATCGAGATAACATATCTGTTTCTTCTTTTCGTTTGCAGGATAACATAATAAAAATGCGGAAAATTTATGATGCGTTTTTAGTAGAATTTCCCTTGTGTTATGGTTACTGGAAGAAGTATGCAGATCATGAGGCACGTCTAGGCTCTATCGACAAAGTTGTGGAGGTATATGAACGGGCAGTTGAAGCTGTGACCTATTCTGTGGACATTTGGTTGCATTATTGCGTTTTTTCCATATCAGCATACGGAGATCCAGATACTATTCGAAGGTAATAACCATTCACTTATTCATGGACACTGTTGTAGGATAAAGTCCTGCTTGCATGGCTTCTCATAGATGACAATCTGGTGATTTTGTATTGCTTTCTAACCTTATTTCGGTATGCCTGCAACAGTGATACCTCACATATGTAAGGCGGAAAGGTTTGCTGGGAATGCACTTCAGAATTTTTTTTTCTGATGTGCAGACCCTTGATTTTGAGTCTACTTCATGCAGTACCTTTTTCAATTTTCTTTTAGGATTTAATTACAGTTTTTATGGCCTCATTATACCAAATCCCTTTTCACTTTTCTCCGAAGGCCGGTGTAGTAGTCATGTAGTTCTCCTTGAAATACTGCTGTCTTTAACTTTGACACACTGAGGCTATCATGGGTGCATCGATATACAAAATGCTGCTGGGAAGATGTTCAGTTAAGGGCTAAGATGGCCTCTATCTCTGCTCCATTTCACGGACATAGTATGGTTTTTTCAGGAAGGTAAATGCAGCGTATTTGTGCCTAAGTTTAGAAGTGCCTTTGGCTGTTAGAGTGAAATTTTTAACTTCTTCAAGAGTAGTAGCACTCTGTCTCCCTCTCATGGATGCATTTCCAGTGGCTAAGTGGACATTTCTACATGTACCATAACGAGATTCCACATAATTTTTCAGGCTGTTTGAACGAGGATTGGCTTATGTTGGAACAGATTATCTGTCCTATCCCCTTTGGGATAAATATATAGAGTACGAATACTCACAGCAGGAGTGGTGCCACCTTGCTATGATCTACACAAGAATTTTAGAGAATCCTAATCAACAACTTGACCGCTACTTCAACAGGTAATTCCTCTTTTTAGTGGTTTGCGAATTTGTGTTTCTACCTTGTTACATGAGCAGTTAATAATGCTTCCTCCTTTGTTCATTACGTATACTTCTCATTAGAATTGCATGCTTGGGTGTAGTGTTTCAACGAGAAGCATATTTCTATTCGAATTGGTAGTTTGATAGGAAACTTGGTGTGGATAAATTATGATGGTCGCACTATAACAGCAACATATAAACTTCTGCATTTCTTTTAATTATGATCGTTGAGCATTAGAATGAATAGTGAGATCTCTTTGTACTTCCGTGTAGTGTATACATTCTTTTGTTAGTTGGCTATCACTTGCCATTGTTTTGTTTAACACTCCCCTCTTCTTGTGGGGTTTACTTAATTTTTTCAGGGAGTGCTGTTACATATTTGTATTATACTGACTGGCAAAAGAATATCATGAAGATTGATTGTTCTATAATACTTTGTGCATCCACATGAACTGTTTTATGTTCTTTGTATTCTGTATTTGTTCCGAGCGTCATGGTCAAAGGCGGGCCAGGTTCACATATGCACAGGCGGGCCAAGTTCGCGTCACGCTCAAATTTTTAAATGCAAACAAAATGTTGGTGCTTGAATATCTCAATTTTTACATTGCACATTTGTTTTTCTTATTTTTTAGTACATCAACTCGAGAAGAGACAGTACTGTGATTTTGTTATCAAATATATGTTCATCCAGTAGAAACTAAATCTAGTTTGCTGAATTATGAAAATGATTTTTTTTTGGTTCATTTAAGCTTGTAAGAAAGTATTGGGAGGTGTTGGTCATGCTTTATTTTTAATTTTGGGTGGTTTACGCTATTTATTATATTGGACACTGTATCTTCCTTTTTATTGTTTGGTTGGTGCTTTTGATGATACAGCTTCAAGGAGTTGGCTGGAAGTCGGCCTTTATCAGAAATACGGACTGCTGAGGAAGCTGCTGCCATGCCAACTGCAAATTTGGTAGCTAGTGGTCAAGATGTTGAGGGTGAGGTTCATCCTGATGGTGCAGAACAATCTCTTAAACCTCTTAGTGCTGGCTTAACAGAAGCAGAGGAGTTGGAGAAGTATGTCACCATTAGGGAAGAGATGTATAAGAGAGCTAAAGAGTTTGATTCTAAGATCATTGGTTTTGAAACAGCTATCAGGAGGCCTTACTTCCATGTACGGCCCCTCAATAGTTCAGAGCTTGAAAATTGGCATAACTATCTTGATTTTATTGAAAGAGGAGATGACTTTAACAAGGTATGTGTGAGTTCATTACAGGAGTTGAGGCAATCAATCTTTTCATGGTTTGTAGCTTTTAGTCACCATGCTTGTTAACTATATATTCAATACTGCTTCAAATGGATATGGACTTACAGTTAAGTCATATTTGCTTGCATTATATGCTTTATTGGCTAAAGCGTTGGATGAAGCAACTTTTAAAACGGGAAAATGAACTGATGCTAAAGCATGGGCCTACCATTTGGTTTCTATAAGGCTAAGTACTTCAAACCCTCATTTGTCAGTGGATGTTCTAGGTTCTTGATATGTTTTGCATAGTAAATATTATTCTTTTGAAATTCCAATCTCATACATGCAGGTATCTTTATCTTCCTAACCATCTATCTATCAGGCAAGGAGGGTCCCTCCTTTCGTATTTGAGGGGCCTCCCTGTTCAGCCAACGGAGTACTCCTGTGCATATCTCTTTGTTGCCATGTTTTATCCATTTAGTTAATGTAACCCATAGTGAATCATGATATATGATATTGTGTATACCATTTCAGGTTGTCAAGTTATATGAAAGATGCTTGATTGCCTGTGCCAACTATCCGGAGTATTGGATACGTTATGTATTATGCATGGAAGCCAGTGGAAGTATGGAGCTCGCAAATAACGCTCTTGCACGTGCTACACAAGTTTTTGTCAAGGTATGGCATGTTTCCTTTCTGTCACCTTTTTGCTGCTTGTTTAAATCCATCATACATTTGTACATAGACCAATTACAAAATTCAATGTGTTAGACTGAAGCTCATGTATCTTAAATGGTACGATGCTTTAAAGACAGCAGTTGTGCAAATGGAGAATTAATTTTGAGCAAGAGCAGGGGAAGAAGGTGAAATGGAGAATGTATTAATTCAACGTTTCTTTTCTTGCATGCAAACTTTTGAACTCTGGAATGTTGTTTTAACAAAACAAAACTAGAACTCTGATGTTTGATGCTTCAGTCGGATCCATTATCCTCCAAAGGTTAGGTGGAAGCCCCTCCTATTATATATTTCCTGGTATTGCCCTTGATCCACATACGTCTACCAAATAATCAAGCACAAAACTTAAACCATCACAGAAGAGCTCTTGTTTCTTGATTAATTGAAGTCAGTCACTTAGGGCTGGAAAATGTCAAGATATTGTAATCGTATCATCTTTGTGACTGCACTCATGCTTAACGGTGCAGTACTTGCCCAGAAAGTGTGTTTTCAACCAGTTGATTCTGGACACCTAGCACTTTTGACCCCTTTTTGTCGTTCAATGTTGATTGTGTTTCCTACCACATCAATTGGGAGATGGGTGCAATGGATCATGAGACTGGCTACTTATAGTGTTGACTGTTGACTATTGCCAGAAAAACCTCTAGAGGATATCTCCTTGTGATGGTGTTTCTTTCTCTTTGTTTTGTTGTTTATGGTATTTGGTAATGAGGCCTTTTTTAGTTTCATCTTTTGACCAATTTTGACTCCTGCAACTGCAGCCAAGAAGTTCTGGAATGGTCTTGATTGCTTACAAACCCTTAAATCAATCTTTAAAGATTGAATATTTATATAATAATATTAAATTAATTTTGAGTTTCAAGATTGGGAACGACAAAGTATATAATATGTGAAAAACTTTGATTTTCTGCCTTTCAGTTCTCAGTATCTAATGATTTGGGCCTGCATTTTATGATATACAAATACAGTGCTACTACAAAGTTGGCTCGAAAGCTCATTCCTCTAAGAACTCAAATTGTAGTGTCTAGGATAATTGAACAATTTGGCTTTACAGTCGGTTAAAATTTTGATCTATTATTTTATATTTCGTTGTCATTTTCTTATGTTTTCATTATTGTCAATGCCTTCATCAGAGACAACCGGAGATTCACCTTTTTGCTGCTAGATTCAAAGAGCAGAGCAGTGATATTCCAGGAGCTCGTGCTGCGTATCAACTTGTGCATTCTGGAATATCTCCAGGTCTTCTAGAAGCAATTATTAAGCATGCGAACATGGAATATCGATTGGTAAAGTCATCCATTTATCCTGCTGCAGGTCCCACTGATGATCATGATGTTGCATGCTGTGAACTAATCCTTTTCTGTTAATTTTGCAGGGAAACACAGAAGATGCTTTTAGTTTATATGAACAGTCAATTGCTACTGAAAAAGGAAAAGAGCAGTCACAAATATTGCCAATGCTGTTTGTTCAGTATTCACGCTTTTTATACTTGGTAAGTGGGATCCTCAGTTATTAAGAACAAGTTGAATTGGTGTCCACCCTTGGATGCTAAAGTGATTTAATTATACGTTTGTAAGAATCAGGTGAATGCATGAACTCTTAGGGGTTATGGTGGACTTAGATTATCTTGAAATGATGAAAAGCATCCTTTTTTTTACGAACTTGTCTGAACTGCCAGATTTAAAGAAGACATCACCTGAATGTTGGCTTGTGATGATAAATTTTATTATTTCTCAATTTATTCTTAAAATGATTTAGTCAACCTATTAATTTTTTAACAGTAACTAAGTAGTTAAAGTTTCGTTTTCAATTTTGAGAAAATATTTTACCATTAATTAGATTAGATGAAAATGCACTTACCTATCTGCCAAGTTCAATAAACACAAAATTTTCTTCCAGTAGATGGTGCTGCTCTTATTTCCCCATACATCAGTATTTGTATCCAAGGACATTATGACCAAAAGTGTTACTCCAAATATGACACTAAATGAAGCCCATTATGTTATTCCCATCGTGTTCTAGATGTTGGTTTGGGGTAATGGTTTTAACAGTGGCCGTTAATAATACAGTGGTTCAGTCATGCCACCCTCCTATGTTATATGTAAATATTAACTGTTATACCCATTATAATTGCCATTATCCTATTATTTTAGGACCGTTATCTTTTTATTCTCATGTTAATATTTTTCTCTCTCAAATAAAGTATAAAAACATATTATTTAAAAAATAAACTACTAAATATAGTAAAAATAATTAGAAAAAGAACATAACATTAGCCGTGAATAACAGCTTAGGTCCACCATTGTTATACTTCTTAGGGGTTTTAGTGCAAAGTTTTCATGTTCTTTTTATCACTGGATTTTATAATGCTTGGTGCATTTTTACCTTAACCTCCTTTTGTAGGTTTCTGGCAATGTGGAGAAAGCTAGGGAAACTCTAGTTGGAGCCCTTGAGCATGTGCAACTGTCAAAACCACTTCTAGAGGTTTATTCTTCAACTTGTGTCATATTTTCTTTTTTCAGCTCAGAGTTCACTTCTGCAATGTACTTTCATAATTAACCATGGCATAATTTCTTCTCTGAGATGTGCAGGCCCTGATCCATCTAGAGTCAATTCAGTCAGTTCCGAAGCGAATTGATTATATAGATTCATTGGTGGATAAGTTCATAAGGCCGAACCCTGATGTACCCACTGCGGCGAGTACGACTGACAGAGAAGAGATATCTAGCATATTTTTGGAGGTAAGGCTTTGCTAAGACGTTTGGGATTACCAGGAAATAGTGTTGCTTTTTATTTTGGTGGAAAGTAACTCCTATACATATTACGGTGTCGCCAAACTGACCCCCACTTCCAGAAGGAAACAAGTTTACAAACTGAAATATTGAGAATCTCATTTAGAAGTTCTTCGGGTTTCAGTTCCGTTACTCCAAATATATTTCCAGTGGTTAGAAAATGGACGGGGTGGAGAAATATCAAGTTTAGTTAGTATCCCATCGAAATGGATTTATTCGAAACTCTCGAGTTAGTAATTGTTTCTTGCTTTAGCTAAATATTGTATATACATTTGTTGTAGTCACAGAAAATTTATTAATTATATGAACTGATTGATGTGCAAATTGAAGGTCATAAAGGGGGAGGGAAAGGTTGAAAATGACATGGGTTTTGAGGTAGATTGAAGACATGATTTGACGGAAGCAAGGGAATAAATTTCTATTTTGAGGTTTATTTCGACCGGCCTGGAAATAAAAATATTTTGTGGAAATATTTCGACTAATGTAGAAATAATGCGAAAATGAAGGAAATATTGTAGAAATTTTTGTAGAAAGCGCAGGAAATGATAAAACAAGTATAGAAACGCATTCCTAAGCTATCGAACCATAATATACAACCATATGTAGTGTAGAAATGAATGACCATAACGGTCTGTCAAATATGTTGAGGCTGGTAATGTTATTTAGACAACTAAAAACAACAAAAATGACATTTGGAAATGATTATAATAATCAAATGATATCAAATTAAGTTTATTACATGCAAATGTCTTCAAACAGGCAAGTACTATAAGTAGGAAGGTGACAACCATAGATCTTTGGCCATCATCATCCCCATCATGCCTAGAACCCTGATAGTATTGGTGCCCTATGTAATTACTGTACTGGGCCCACGATATGTTTTGGTAGATGTTCTAAAATTCTTGAAGATATGGGTGGTATTGTTTGAGATATGCTCGCCAACACTCCCATCATCGGGTAGTCTGAACGATTACAGCTCAAAACATTAGAATCTTGACCAAAGTTGTGAGATTGTTGTTTGAAGATATTGAAGAGCTTTCCAGTGCATCTAACAGTTAAATAGTTGACTAAAATGTTTTGCCTCCCGAAAGCTGATTGCATCATTTCATGACGTTAAAGGGTTTCTTCCATCTCGATTTATTTTAAGATGAGGCTGAGATTTTAAGCGAAGATGTACTCATCCCATATGGAGATCAAGTTGGACAATTTAACCGCACAATGAGTTCTGCATAATCTGGAAACCATTATCACAAAAAATCAGTCCATTCCAACATTCCTATCCTCATGAATAATTTTTTGAATTTAAAAAATCTGGACTATCCAACTAAACCTTTATGACAACCTTTTATATGGTTAGTAATATTTTATGTGTTGAGTTATTTTGACACACCTAATTTGATATGCCATTTGGCATTTGGCATGCCTCATGGGGATGATTTAAGAGCTGATTTGGAGATCATCCTCATAATTAATCAGCCCATTCCGAAATTTATAACCCTATCATACGTGAAATTAAAATTAGTGATGAAATGGATGGTCCAGAATTTTGGAACTTGTAATCCACTTTCATAGGTCTAGAAATGTTGGAATGGGTTGATATTTGGTGAACGTGGAGATCATCCTCAGCTCTCGACTCATCTCCATGTGGGCCCCAAATAAGCTGTCAACTGGCTTGTAAAAATAGCCATGTCAATTTAACCGTACCATATATAATATTATATTATATATATGTTGATGTTTTACTGACTCAACATTGACTCGTGAGTCACTGGGTAAGCCTGATCCAGGGGACTTCCGAGTCAAGTTTTCGGGTATTAAAACACTTGTATTGTACCATCTTGGTTGGTTTTTAAACTTACCAAGATTTACCCCGAGGCCGAGATTTTAAACCTTGAGAGACAAAAATCAGAACCAAAACATAAAAATAAGAGACTGATTTCCACCTATAGCCTTTCCATACCCATCAAATGCATGGCAAGTAACTTGAACATTACCACACAAACATAGTAGGATGATGAGTAATGAAGTTCAGGGTTAGATGACTTACATTTTGGGTCACAAGCTAATCATATAAAAAATGAAAATTGAAACTAATTTCAAAGTGGTCAAACTTCAATTTTTATAAACTATCATGAATTTCGAAAACCAGAATCCTATCATGAATCACAATAGGATTTTGTTCATAACTGTCAGACTTTAATACTTTCAAAAAGTAAAAAAGAAATAAAGAGAGGAGATAGAGAATTTCAGCTAGAACATAAATGTAAAAGAATGATACTCTATCTAATCGTAATCATCAAATGATTGCCAAGTATGTTTGACACTACCGCACAAACATAGGAAGGCAATAAGTAATGTTCAAAGTTAGATATCCCATACATTTTGGTTATAAAATCACAATGATCAAAAAAGGAAACTCAAACTAAGTTCAAAAGTGTGATTAAACCTTAATTTTTATCGAGTATCATGAATGTCTGCGTAATTATTGTTTCCCTGTTGCCATTGTCCTTGACATAGGCAATGTTGCTCTTCATCTTTATTCGTTTGCATCTCCTTTCTTCCAATTCTCATACACTAAGATTGCTTGGGCTATAGAAGTGGACATTTATAGGTTATTAATTATATGACAGTAGAGTGATTTTTAAAGAATAATAGAAGAATATTTTTCAACTTGTTCATTGTCATTCACTTGTGCACCCTCCTGCTTTTTACAGTATAGTCTCATACCCATGCATATGGTGCCTGCTAGAAGGGCCAGATCCGTCTATCGTTGTACATTTGTCATTGGGGTCAATTTTCAAGAAGCAAATTAGATTGATCCCTTAGTCTGCACTTTGTTTCTAATTATGCATCCACAGTTGAGGTCATAAATTTGCTCTAGTTTCTTGGATTTGGGAGCATTTCATTTGAGGCTAAAAAATAGATCCAAGACTTCTGCATATCGCGTCAACTTTCTTCATTTTTCCTCACTGTAGACTCACATGACCTAAACAGTCCTCGGACCGAGTAGACTCGCCCAAGTCAACTTAGTCTCAGCCCTGGACGATCTAGGTCTTGAGACTCAGACCTAAAACTATGCCGTTTGGGGAACTGGGGTACAACTCTTAATGTCCCGAAATCCAGGACACGGATGACCTAAAAAGTATAATATCTTTTCAATGTTTACATCATACCAAATGTAAGCATTAAAAAAGAAATTATATGTTTGTTCTAGAGATGGTGCTTAGCTTCGTTGGAATATTCTATGTTCTAGAGAGGGTGCTTAGCCTCATTGTCGTTTGTTTTGTTCTGCTTTGTTTCGGTGTGGAGCTCTTAGTAGGTCACCTCGACCTCTAAGGCTGCTTCTGTAATCTTTTGGCTTTTATGCCCTTTATAAATTCGACACTTCTCAAAAAAAAAAACATCATACCAGATGTAATGAAACTTCTAACACTTTCAAAGTTTGTTATGAAAGTTTGGTAGAATATAACATATACATTTTCCTATTATATTAAAACTTTTCCCCATAATATTAAAAAGAAGTCCCTCTGGTGATCTTTAGGTAGTATTTACACATTACTTCTGCCTAATTAAATCATCATACTATGCTTCCACGTGATTTCATTTTCCTCTCAAAGGGAAGACCAATAGAGAATCAAGGATTCATTATTTTCTAGAACAAACTCGAGAATTTCAGAGATCAGTGGCATCCAAAACCTGTAAAAAAATATTTTTTTTCCCATGTACGTAGGAAAACAATCGGCCAATGTGGAATCTGTCTCTATTCAATAATTATTAATGACTCAGCAAATTCTCAATGAGCTGTGGTTAGGGTTTCGAAAATTATCCAACCCTTGAAACTCCTGCAGATTCAAACTTGCCCAGTGATAGCGTTCTTTAACAAGATAGGGTGAGCTACACTTTAACAGTACAAGTTAAACAATAAAAATTTTTGATCGGTTATAAATAATCTTTATTATAAGAAAAGAGAATGACCATGACACGTTGACTCATTTCAGCTTGTACATTCAAAATCGAGTGATTTCGTTCTTGATTAAATCACTGTATTTCATCTCGATTGCTTATTTGTTTCTCTTTTTATTCAGTCATGATTTGACTTGGATCTTGTCTGGTACTATTTGAATTGTCGGATGGACGATTTTAACAATTGCCTATTGGCTTTAGTAGGCCATATTGTCATTTTATATCCTCACTTGGGTGCATCCCTGGAAAATTGCGATCTATTTTCCATCCAGGGACACTGCTTTTTTAAGAATTTGCCATGTCGTACTTAGATACAAGCCGTCACAATTTACCAAAGAAATTTTAATTATTTAATATTTTGATTTTAATCATTATCTCCTTGTTGTTTATATGATTTTAAAAGTATAATGTAAATCAGTTTATCTAAATGTATTCTTTCTATATTCCGTATTTAACCTCAACATGTGGAATAAACTGTACAGACATGCCAGTGTATCGGGTTTGAAGGGGTCAGTGTCGACGCCGACTCTGTGTCTTTGTTACATAAGATTGGTGAAAATTAGTGGCAATTTAATGATGAACGATTAGTCTCACTGGTCCAGGCTGTAGTTTGAATGTTTATCTTGTTAAGAGACATTACATAGGCATTTCTATTTCTTGCTTCTTGTTTTTGCCAATTTTTTCAGCTGTGCCTTTAGTTGGTCTCCTCTGCCGCTTTGGCCCTTTTTGTAACCGAGCTAGCTTGCAATAATTTTCTCCACTTGTCAAAAGAAAAAAATGTTTTTCTTGTTAGATTTTCAAAAGCAGTCTCGAGGTCATATTTTAGACAATATAGAACTCCTTAGCGCATATTGACAGATTTAAGTTGCCTCTTTCTTCCCAACTGCATCTATTAGTCGCCAAAAAAAATTATTGTTTGTTATTGGTTGCTCCTGCTAGACGCCTTTTATAACGCCCAAGAAGAGAGAAGTTTCTTCAAATGTCCTCTAACATGTCAGTATCATTTTTCTAATGAATGGAAATGGTGTATCCTTTTATCTTGAATGCTTTTATTTATGGAAATTTTAAACCTTTTTTGCAGTTCTTGGATCTCTTTGGAGATGCGCAGTTAATCAAGAAGGCTGATGATCGGCATGCCAAACTCTTCTTACGCCACAGGAGTACGTCGGAGTTGAAAAAGCGGAATGCTGAGGATTTTTTGGCTTCAGACAAAGCAAAGCTGGCTAAGTCTTATGGAGGTGTTCCTTCTCCAGCTCAGTCGGTGATGGGTGCGTACCCAAGTGCGCAGAACCAGTGGGCTGCAGGTTATGGATTACAACCTCAAGGTTGGATGCAGGGTTCTCAGGCACAGGGTCAGCAGTGGAACTCTGGCTATGCTCAACAGGTAGAACATCCTTTAGTTATTATTATAAGTGAGAACATGTTTATAACTTGGATGCATCAAATTTTGGAAAGTTATCTGTATTCTGGGCACTGTGCTGGCATTTCGATCAGGAAAGAGCTTCATAAATAATTTCTTGCTGTATTCTGGAGTTCTTTTGTATATGTTTCTGTAGATCAACCATTTATGTCTACACTTGCTATGCTATAACATTGATTTAGTTCTAATATTCGTACTAAAGTACAATATGTTGATGTGTGTGAGGTCAATCATCCTCATTGGATCTGCCGGCTGTTACGGCACCATTGTTTTAGGTCTTGGCCGAGGCCAAGACATGATCCAGGGGGCTGACTCGCACAAGACGCTCTCACTCTTCTTTCTGCTCACACTGTTTTGGTCGAGTCAGCCCTGACTCGGTCTCGGTCCTGGAAGAGTCAACCCCCGAGATTGAGTTTAAAAACCATGTACTGTACGCATGTTGCCCATAACTTGTATCATACTATTCAATGAACTGCCACCTCATGTTTGGGGCATGTGCCAAAACTAGACTGACTGGAGCTCTTGACTCAGAAGGACAAGGTTAATGGTTGGGGAGAAGTTCATACTGTGCTGTAGCAGTTGGTCCGGTATTTGGGTTATGACCCATCCTAGAATTGCCTACTACTTGTTCAACAGTTTGGATCATTGAGTCAGTGTGCCTCATGATAGTATTAAGGGTAGGATCTATCGAGGGAGATGGATTTCTGGTCCATCACTGACCAACACACACACACACACACACGCATGCATGCACGCATATATTTTAACATATACAACTGTCACTGACACCTGCTTACACACGCATATATTATACAACTGTCACTGACACCTGCTTTCAAAGGGTCATACCTTGCCTCTCTTAGGAAAGGATTAATATAGCTGGTGGTTCATTTATCTTTTTTCTTTTACCCCAAACAGATGACATTGGTTGTTTATGCCAAATGATGGGGTTTCTTCTTTGAAGATGACATTTATACCATATAGACACTGAAAGGGGCCTGAAGGAAGAATTTAGTTGAGAATGTGATGTTATGTAAATATCTATGAGCTTATTAGACTAAGCATCAGTTGGAAAACAAGAAAAGGAAAATAATGTAAATTTTTTTGAGGTGTAACTACGTAAAATTGCCACCACTAATATATGTGAGAGGCATAAGCCTCTGACACGGCATTAAAAAGGTGTAAATCATGTGAGGCATGTGCCTTGTTTAAAACCTCAATGACTGAGACGTATGCCTCACAAGCTTTTACGCCTTTTTAATAAGCCTCAAGGCGTTTTGGGGAAGCCTTGTCCCTGTGGTGAGCCTCAAAAGCCTTTTGAAACACTGGTTCAAAATCAGTATACAATGCTGAATTCTGGTAGTTCTGTACATTTTTATACCATATAGACACTGAAAGGGGCCTGAAGGAAAAATTTAATTGAGAATGTGATGTTATGTATTTATCTATATGATTTTCTCATGCCAGTAATTTATGTTTGGTTTGCTCTAATTGACAAATTCCAAATTTTTAGCCTCTGTTTTCTGGTTTGTACTTAATGATGCCAATAGCACAAGTTATGAAAATAATTGAAAACAATTTGGTGTCCACTTGTTTTAGCTACCTATTTATGGTTTTATTCTTGTAATTTATAGGCTGGATACAGTGGGTACACTGGTTACGGCAGCAGTTATACTCAGCCACAGGCACCAGCTGCTTCAGCTCCACAAAGCGCTGCCTACGGTGCTTATCCTCCATCATATCCTGCCCAGGTACCATTGTCTTCAGTTTTGTCTATGATGTAGTTAATTTCTCAGGTACTAGTTGGACCTTCAAAAACTTGAAGTTCTAACTTAAAGTTTGGGGTACTTTTGACAACAATTGCACAAACAAAGACAGTATACAAATTTCAACTAACTAAAATAATGTTTCCTAGAAAAAGAGGGGTTGTTTATAAAATTGCAATTTACCAATTACTCTAGAATCCCTATTGGAATATGAAATGGTGTTCAAACTCCAAACTTCTCTACCTCGTTTCTTTCTAGCTGGGGTGTTTTTATTGTTTCTTAAACTTAACTCTCTCTGTATATTTTTTGCTCATTTACCGAAACTTAAGGGGTTTACTTGTTTAGTTGAAAAATGTGGGAGTCAAACCTATTTCATACCCTGTTGCATGGGGTTTCTCCAATGTTATCAGAAGCTTTTAGTAGGTAAGCACATTGAGTGTTGCCCCTCCCAAGTTCTCCTACTTGTCCTGCGGGGAAACCTAGCATTACCCTTTGTGACATGTTGTCAAGGTACTTACCCTTTGTTTTTTATTTTTAATTTTTTATTTTGTGCACAAAGTAATATTATTCACTAATATATTTTAATGGTATTTCAGCAGGCTTTTCCACAGCAGAGTTATGCACAACCAGCCACTGCAGCCTTTGTTCCGGCTCAGCAACAGGGTCCAGCCCCTCAGGCTTACTACGGGAGTTATTATTGAGCTGGCAAGATTATCCCATCCCCAATTTTGCCAAATGTAAACTTGGTTTTCTTCTTTGTTTATCTTTTTCTTATATAGGTTTTAGCTATGACCTGAATTTTAGAACTTCGGGTGTGGGTTAGCTATGCAGGCAATCAGAACAGAGGTGTGTGAGAGCCCATGTATTTCAGTTGTGACTAACCAGAACAAAGGTGCATTGCAGAGGATATGTATTTTAGGTATTGATGAAGGTTCACTCCTTTTCATAAACATTGCATAATGAAAATATGTAGTCCATGTGCATTCATGTTTTTTCTTATGTTTGTTATGAATGCGTGGCAACACAATATCATACATCATGTATGCATGTACATGCACGAACATGTGCTTGCCAAAAAAATATGGCAAGCTCGAGACCTGAAATTTGGTGGCTGAATGGAATAGGGCCTGCTTTGTTAAAGGCATAAAGAGCAGAAATTTCACACAATGGGTGATCATTTTTTACCAGATGGCTGCTGAATCTCGGTTGCAGACGGGTTGGCCGATGTTTTGTTGTTCTTTTATACCCGGATCTTTACTCAAGGTTACCAAAAGATTGACCAACAAGTGTTTTAAGAATTCACTGATATCATAATACAAACGTGTGTAAGGGAGCTTGCCGAATTGGATGAAATTCATTTTACTTGTATTTTCAAGGTCTCGTTACTTTGTTGGCGCCACTAAAAATTCCAGAAACAGTTAAATTCTGCCTCATTATCAACCGAGGAAGAAAGCCGATGCAATCGTAGAAGGCACAGTTTCCTGGACCAATCAGGCAGTCTAAATGGCGAGCCAACCCTTGGAATGACTCAAAATTGTGTGGTTAAAAGGCTAGACTACAAACGACTAGACTACAAATCAAATTTCAGTATGGTTGATCTTGTTAGAAAAAGGCCCTTAATTTGTGTAGGATTTAACCCAATCGAGATTGCAGTGACCATGTGGTCATCATCATCACCATCCAAGCCTTGTCCCAACTATTTAGGTTTTTCGAGTTACAACCCTTAAATTTTGTCACTTTCAACTCTTAAATTTCCAAAAATAGAACTCCCAAATTGTCACCTTCAACTCTTGAATTTCCAAAAATAATCTCCAGGTTGCAAGGCAGCTCCATCTTCGAGATGCAGCCCCATCCAATTGGTGGTTAACTCGCGGAAGGTCTAAATGATCGAACGTGTAACATAGTTAACATAATTTAAGTCAATTGATCGGTGCCATGAGTCCCATTCACGAGTTCCCAGTACTTCCTCCCCCGAGACGAGTAATATATCCCAGTCTTTCTTGGGACCGGGCTTCAATATTTACAAATAAGAGATTAATTATAGGTATACGTTTAGGCCATAGACCACGTTCAGAACAAGGATTCCGCTCACAATCCTATAAAAATTAGGGTTGATGGTGGTGGTGCAATCGCAGCCCTGTGCTTATCTGGTTGAGGTATACCTCTAACTCACCACTGGCAAAAGCCATGGATCTCTCCTGAACTTTGCTGTTATATATATAAATATAAGATGGGATTTCGACTAGGCTCCACACTTCCTTGATTGAGAGAGCTGTGTTAGCCTCAAAGGAGGAAGAAGCTCGGGGGGTGGAAGCGAAGGCCATTCCTTTTGAGAAAAAGAAGAGAAACAAAGAAATAAGAAAAGAATAGGGAGCGATCTCACCCACACCTGAGAAGGTCTATCGGTTTAGGAACTTGTTCAGAAAGAGTGAATAGGCCTTAGATCGTTCTAGAAGCGTACAGAGATTAAGTAAGTGTAGGGGAAAATCCCACACCCCCTCGAGATGTGCACTAAATCAGATGCTGAAGTCTTCAGATCCATCCGATCCGACTCCGCTGCCGAATGTTCAGAAGTCTGAACTAGGAAGATCGTCTCCTCAACCGTGCAATCCGATAAGCTTGTCGACACGTCCGTCACCTTACTCGAATCGTCCGACACCACCTACAAAAAAACTCCGTTGGTGGGAAATCCATCATAGAGCCTCCGATGCTTAAGTCAGTATATTCCTAAAGTCTTTTATCTTGTTTTTGCTCCAAGATTGCTTCCCTTCCTTACCACTGTAGCTTTCTATTTATAGGATATGTGACCTCTTACGTGTCCAAGAGCACGATAGAAGTCGTACCAATCGACTTGGAAATCTTTGTTTTATGTGTGATCTGTCGTAGATAGCGTTTTGCTGTAAAAGTACAATAGGTGGCTGCTTCCCATTTGTTGTTCAGGCTCTACTTTCTATCTGGCCGACTAACTGTAAGATCGAGATAGTCAGCCTTGTCGGCCAGATCTTCGTCATCTTGACTTGGGATGATCTTCATCATGCCAAGTCGGCCAGATCTTCATCATGCCCAAGTCGGCCACTCGGACGCAGTGCTAGGGGACACATGTCATCATTGTGCGAACCCACGTGTATCATTTGAAAATACCCTTTACAATCGCCCCTTCTCGGGGTTCGTGTAATACCCGACTATATGCCAACTACACGAATCTCGAGAATGATCGTACACGTGTCATTTTATCCCTTCCCTATCGCTTCATATTTCGGCGGCGTCTCTTCAATTTGACGCGGCATTAAATGCTGAAGCCACATGTCATCTTTTCATTTGCTCATGCGGGCGGTTCTGCAGACGTCCCATCGATATCTGTATGTGCTGTCGGAAATCATAATTACCTTCATAGTATAAATAGGCCTTTTCTGTTCATTTTTACTTCCATCTATTGTAAATTCTCTCCTGCGATTTTTATTTTCTTCTTGCTCTCAACCTTCTCGGCTTACTCGACACCTCTACTCGGATCACTTGAATCCCTTATCTTTTCAGTCGGATATCTTGCTTCGAGGTACTCTTTTATACTTTAGTAAATTCCTCATCATGTTGGCTAACTACATCTTCTTCCGATAGTCCGTCTCTCCGAGACTCTGACGTTGAGTCTCAAGTTAGCCTTGACTTAGAGTACGTTCAGGAATGTTATAAAATTCCCAGTGGCGTTGGTTTTCGTTACGTCCCCTCCTGCACTCGCTATTCTCATCATACTTCATCCTGACGCAATTTGTATCACAGTCGGTCAGCTTGACGCCGGCCTCTCTCTCCCTCTCTAGTCGTTTGCCTGTGAACTCTTAAATTTTTATCTAGTAGCCCTAGGCCAAATGTCCGGCAACTTTTGGCGTGCTCTTCGGGCGTCCGATCGTATTTGAACGTACTAGGGTCGAGAAATCACCTTGGATGACGTCCGTCATCAACATTACATTAAGGTGGTCCCGAACTCCAAGAGGGGTGACTCCGACCTGTGGGTTTCTATATTTCTTGGCCACTCGCCCGGGAAAGAGGGCCTGGTGACCATGGGCCCCCACTTGCCAATAGGAACTTTGGGGTTCGAGGTACTCGCCGGACATCTCTTCTGTCTTTCCAAGTAAGATAGAATGCAACTGACTGACTTCTGACTTCTGTTTTCTTGTAGTGCGCACCGATAGCTTGTCTCGGGGATTCCCCAAGGCCATCCTTCCATTGTGCATTGTCCTTCGGACGCTCCCGTTCGACATCTACCAATGCCTCGTCGGACTTGACGAACAAGGTTACTATTTTGAGGCTCAACCTCCTTCGGCGGAAGAGTTGCAAGAAAGAGTGCCCGACTCCGAGCTGACTTATCGGCTTCTCACCAAAGCCGAGAAGCAAAGATTCATCTTCGAGAGCCAAACTCGAGAGGCACCCCGGTCGACTCTCACGCCGTTGAGGACGTATCCGAGGTACCTATGACTCAGAGCATTATTACTATAGATTCTGACTCGTCTTCGTCTAGTTCTCCCCGTCATCCATTTTACCATCCACTACCTCATGAGTTTTCTCGTTTGGTGTAGTCTCTCGGATACTTCTACCGAAGCAACCCGGCTGCTGAGCCTCTTCTCTCGGAGCAGTATTCTCAGGATCTTCTTTACGCCCAAGAGATGGCCAGGCTGAACATAGCTGGTCCGACAGCAGATTCTTCCCCCTTACGAGGGTTCCGGCTCTCGGAAGCGGCAGGGGGAGGCCTTCCTCGGGTTGCCGCCAAGCATCCCAGGGAGGCGGGGGCATCCAGTTCTCAGCTAGCCCCTACCCAAGTCGTCTAGGCTGTTCCCGCGGTTGCCTCCACTACAGCCCCGACTCCTCGACAGGCGGGGAAATCATCTGAGACCCTTCTGCTGACCTCTCGGCATCACGCGCCCGAGGGCGTTGTCATCAGGGGAGCCGACGCTAGGGTCGATCCCCATTCTGCCAGGGTGGTGCCAGATTGGAAACCCGTCTACAAGTCCAGAGACGGCGTGCCGATCAAGGCTAACCAGAGCGCGGTGAAGGATGCCGTCGTTTCTCAGATCATTGGGGACATCAGCCGCACTCCCACGGATGATCGCATGTTTATGCGAGCTCCCATGGATTTCGTGGTAGATGACTTCTACCAGGGAATGGCTATGGTAACCTCTTCCCTTCATTGTTTTTTTAACTTTCATTCTCGTTATCATTCGTTTCTTTGACTAACATTTTCCTTAATTTTCAGTATCTCAACTCCTTCCCGACAGTGTTCACTCGGCTTATCGAGGAGCTGAAGGCGTTGCGGGTCGAGAAGGAGATCCTTCAGGCCGAACTGGCGATTGTAAGGGCTTCAGAGAAGGAGCTCCCGGCTCAGAATGAGCAGGCTTGCAAGGATCTCAACGATGCCAACGTTGAGAAGCATCGCCTGTCGGGAGTCATCCGCGAGCTAGAGAAGAAAGAAGCGAGCCTCCGGAAGGAGTTCGAGGCGGAGATGGTGTCGGAGAAGGCGAACATCGAGGCCAAGCTCCGGGTAGAGTTCGAGGCTCAGGCAAATGAGGTTATCGCTCAATGGGCCTCGCATGCCAACATGTACAAACGTCAGCAGGATGAAACCCGGCGTGAGATCTCGGATCTCGCGAAAGCCTACGAGGTACCGTTGACTTCGAGGACAGCGACAGCACATGATGAACCAGTCGATAACCTGACTGACGGTCTGACCGCCCTGGCTTAAGCTGTAGAAGTTGTTGTGCCCAAGGTCGTCGAGGTCGTGGGGCCTGAGGTCCCAGCCCCTGAACTTCTGACTCTAGAGATCCCTCCTCCCGAAGCTTAGGTTTTATTTTGGCCTTTGGCCTTCTCAGCATTACTTTCTCTTGGCCGTGTGGCTGATGTACTATTAATTCTAGGCCCTTCGATTGGCCATATACTCTTTAACATCCGGGCCCTTCGATTGGCCCTTTGTGAATATATTGTCGTTTTATCATATGTATGCTTCTTTCGTTTTGTATGCTTTTAACTTTCATTTAATAGTTCATGCATGCTCATTAGTTTTCGGCCGTGTGGCCGACGTATTTTAGAAATTTAACATAGATCTTGCTTATTATGGCTGTATGGCCGACGTCTAATAGATATACTCGTTTATACTATTTTACTACTACAAATGGCTGTGTGGCCGATGCCAGCATCGTTAAATTTGACGGCTGAAGCCAGTCTCGTTCGTTTGGATGGTTGAAGCTAGTTCCGTTCGTTTGGACGGCTGAAGCCAGTCCCGTTCATTTTTGGACGGCTGAAGCCAGTCTCGTTCGTTTAGACGTCCGAAGCCAATCCAATTTATTTTTGGACGGCTGAAGCCAGTCCCGTTCATTTTTGGATGCCGAAGATGGCCGAAGCCAGTCCAGTCGGTCTTTAGGATCATCTTTATTGATAAAATCTTCTCAAATTTTGTACATTCCATGGCTTTTCGAAGAATTTGTCGTCTAGGGTTTTCAAGTAGTAACTCTCTCCAGCTCCGACTTCCCTGACTCTGTAGGGCCCTTCTCAATTCATAGCTAGCTTCCCGACGTTCTTTTCTCGGGTATTCGGGAGCACCTTCCGCAAAACCAGATCGCCCTATCGGAAACTCCTTGGTTTTATCTTTCGTTGGTGCCATCTCTTTAAAGACTGATGATAACTTTCAAGTTTTATTTTTGCCGGCTCTCTTCTTTCCTTTGCCATGTCGATGTCAAATTTTTGTATCTCGAAGCCGACTCCGATTTCTACCGACACGTGCCGAGGGGTACCAACGACCATCCCGGACGGAATGGCTGCCTCCATATCGAATGCCAATGCGAAGGGGGAATCTCCGTTTCCGGTCCTTGGAGTAGTACGATAGGCCCATAGAACACCATCCAATATCTCGGCCCATTTTCCCTTGGCACTTTCTAGCATTTTCTTTAAATTTTTGCCGATTGTCTTGTTCGAGGCATCCGCTTGTCCGTTTCCTTGTGGACACATGGGCGCCGAGAACAACTGCTTGATGTTGAACTTATTACAGAAGTTTTTTATCTTCCGTCCTCGGAATTGTGACCCATTGTCCAAGATGAATGCGTAAGGGAGGCCAAATCTGGTGATAATCCTCTCCTAGATGAGCTTCTCTACCTCTTGCTCTCTGACCTGTTGCAAGGCCACGGTTTTCACCCATTTTGTAAAATAGTCGATTGCTACCAACATAAACTGTCTTTTTCCCACGACGACATCTAATCCCCATAGTGCAAACGGCCACAGACTAAACACGGGGTTCAACTCTCCTGCCGGTGCTCGAATAGTGGGAGAGTGTTTCTAACATTTCACGAATTTTCTGACTTATTTCTTCATTTCTTCCTGCATATACGGTCAATAATATCCCTGGACCCACGCTTTGTGGGCCAACGATCTTCCTCTAGAGTGATTACCGCACTCTCCCTCATGTATCTCGGCCATGATAAGTTGAGCTTGGTCCTGTGTTATGCATTTCAGCAACGGTCCACCAGCCGATTTCTGGTATAACTCGCCCCGAGCATCTGATAGCGACGAGCTCTCTGTTCAATCCATCTGGCTGTCTTCCGGTTGGGATCTCTTATCCCGTTGACCAGATATTTTATTATCGGAGTCATCCAGGTATCGGCCGCCTCTGCCTGATTGCAAGTTTCCATCTCCGTGTCTTCTTGTTCTATGCTCGGACTATTCTGGAATTTGATGGAAATGGTTCTCTTCTCGGTCTCCCCTAGCATGGCGACCACATATGCCAATGCATCGCGCGACATGTCGGTTCTCTCCCCTGTTCGTGTGATGGAGCTCGGCTGTTCTAAAATTTCCCATAACTTGTTCGATAATCCCCAGATACTTTGCCATCATCTCGTTCCTTGCCACGAAAGATCCGTTTACTTGGTTGACAACCAGTTGGGAGTCGCTGAAAATTATAATATCTTCTACGCCGCCTTCGTTTGCCATCCGAAGTCCGAAGATAAGTGCCTCATACTCCACTTCGTTGTTGGAGGCCGGGAACCCCAACTTTACTGCCAACTCGAGCCGAGTGTTTTCCGGTGTCACAAGAATTGCGCCGACTCCAGCCCCAATTTTGTTTGTAGAGCTGTCGACGAATAGTCTCCATTTGTTCTGTTGATTCCGTGGATCTGGTAAGTCCTCTTCCCTGTTTTGCTCCGACTCCGGGTCTCCTCCCCAGAAAGGATCTTCAATGGGGAAATCGGCTAAAAAGTCGGCAACTACCTGCCCTTTCTCGGCTATCATCGGCTTATAGGAGATGTCGTACTGCCTCAAGGCTACTGCCTATTTTTTCATTCTTCCCGACTTCTTGGATTTCGTCAGTACGTTCTTCAACGGGAGGTTTGTGATCACAACAATAGGATGCACTTGAAAGTAGGGTCTCAGTCTCTGAGTCGAGAACATCAGAGCCAAGCCAGCCTTTTCGATCCTTGAGTATCTAGTCTTGGCATCCAGGAGGGTCTTGCTCAGGAAATACACTTGTTTATCTTTTCCTTCTTCGCGAATCAGCACAGAAGTTAGAGTACAGTCCGAGACGGTAATATATAACGACAATTGCTCTTCTGGCTCTGGTTTCGATAAGATGGGGGCCTTTCCGAGATACTCCTTCAGACGCTGGAAGTCCTTACCACATTCCTCTGTCCACTCGAACTTGCTTTACTTTCTTAGAAGGTGGAATAGTGGTCGACACCTATCTGAGGATTTCAAAATGAATCGATTTAAAGCCGCTACCATTCTGGCCAGCTTCTGTACTTACTTCTTATTACTTGGAGACGACATGTCTAGTAGAGCTCGGATCTGATCTGGATTTGCCTTGATCCCTCTTTTGGTCACAATGTGACCGAGAAATTTTCTCGACGGCACCCCGATTGTGCATTTCTCTGGGTTTAACTTCATTCGATATTCTCTCAATATTCAGAAAGTTTCCTCCAGATCTTTTAGGTTGTGTTGCCGACTGATGCTCTTCACCAACATATCGTCGATGTAGACTTCCATCATTTTCCCGAGTTTATCTCGAAACATATTTTCCACCAACTTTTGATATGTGGCCCCGGCATTCTTCAAACCGAAAGGCATGCCCCGAAAGCAATAAGTCCCTCAATCGATATAGAACGCCGTCTTCTCTCGGTTACTATCTTATACCCCGAGTAACCATCCATAAAAGACAACAACTCAAAACTAGCTGTCCGATCCACTAATTCGTCCACTCGGGGTATGATATAACTATCTTTTGGGCAAAATCTGTTCAAGTCTGTGAAGTCGATACAGACCCTGACCTTCTCATTTTTCTTTGGTACGACGACTATGTTGGCTATCCACTCGGGACACTAGACTTCCTCAATGATCCCAGCTTCGGCCAATCAATCGATCTCAGTTGCTACTGCCAATGCCACTTTCGGTGAGATTATTTGGACTCTCTGTTGGTGGTTCACTACGTTCGGATCTATACCCGGCATGTCGTTCATTGACCATGCTAAGACGTCAATGTTCTTTTTCAGAAAGTCCATTATCAACTGTTTCTCTTCTCGGCCCAACTCCGAACCGATGTAGGTGATTTTCCTCTCCCCCTCGTCCCTAGCTCCACTGGCTCGATCTCTTCTATGCATCTTCCCTTTGCTGGTGCCGATTCGGGAGCTGACTGTGATTGCTATTGAGTCGAGGAGCCGACTTATTTATCTTCTACCGAATGGGCTTTCTGCCCGTCTCTAATTATGGCTGCTTGACATCTCTGGGCCGCCCCCTGGTCTCCTCTGATCTCCTATAACCATGTAGGCGTAGGGAATCAGATCATTAGGTAATATGTAGATGGCACTGCCTTCATGCCATGTACCCATCGTCTACCCATGATAACGTTGTACGCCGACGGGGAATTGACTACTAGAAACCTTGTCATCAACGTCACCGGCCCTGCCGACACCGGTAACACAATCTCTCCTATTGGCTCTAAAGCGGCCCAATTGAATCCATAGATCGCAGCTCTGGAGGGTTCTAAAGCGGTTTGACTAATACCCATGTTGTCGAAAGTCGGCTTGAACATGATCTCGACGGAGCTGCCGCAATCTACAAGAATCCTTTTGACAGAGAAATTCCCTATATCCAGGGAGATGACCAGGGCATCATCGTGAGGACTTGCCACCTGCTCCAGATCTTGATTCGAGAACCATATCGTCGTTCTCGGAGAGAGATTGACCACCGCCTCAGGCGACACCAACCTAGGCTCTGTCGAGCCCTCCATCACTCTCGGATGCTCATAGTCTTCCTGACTTTATCTCGGTGAGCGCTCCGGGTGTCGGTTGATCCGGTATAGATCATATTGATCACACCTCTCGCCGATCTTCTATCATCCCGATCGGTTCTCGGATCAGTCTCCTCTTCCTCTTCGTCTTCTCGAGCCACGAAGTGGTCGAGGTGCCCTTGATTTACCAAGTACTGCAGTAGGTTCATCAAGGGATAACACTCATCTGTGGGGTGATCTCTCGCCCCGTGATACGCACAACACGGCTTGTCCGGCCGGTCGGCATAAGTTTTCTTAGGGGGCTTGAATTAAGCCTCCCCTCGGATTCTTTCCAGGATAATTGATCTTTTTTCATTCAATGGTGTATATTCTCTCGGCCCATCGGCCTTCTTTTTCTAGAATCTCTCTCTTTCCCAATCTCTAGTGTTTGATCGGTCTCTTTTAGCTCCTCCTTTCCCAGTAGAGGACCCAACCTCGTTGACCTTGACTTTAGCGAGTTCGGTTTGAGCTGATATAGCTTCCTCAACTTGGGTGCGTTCTTCGAGAGTTTGGTATGCATCTTCTAGCCGAGATGGATTTTGGACCACCAGTGCCTCGTGCGTCCGAGACTTAACAAGTACGTTGACTTGCAGAGCGAAGACGACTGTGCATTCTTTTAGATGGTCAACTTGTGCGACTTCCTTCCTGAAGTGGGTCATGTAATCCCAGAGGGATTCTCCTTTAGTCTCCTTGACGTTTAGGAGGGAGGTGACGCATTGCATCCTCTTCCTTTGGTGGATGTATTTCATGGCGAAGACATCCTCCAAGACTCTGAAATTCCAGATGGGCCCCTCGCCGAGAGTTTAGAACCACACCAAGGTGTTCCTTTTCAGACTAGCTGGGAACATCCGACACAGCAGGTCATTGAACGATGGTGCACTCCACAACACCATGGCCTGCTGGTAGTGAAATAAGTGATCGATGGGGTTTGAAGTTCCGTCATAAAGTTCGAACTTTGGCTGTTGGAACTTCTTGGGGATCTCGGATCTCAAAACTTCTTTCGGGAATGGTGATGATCTCAACACCCTTAGTGCATGGCTCCTGCCACAGTCTTCTTGCCGACTACCGGTCTGGTGTCACGGTCTAACTGAATCATCTCCGTCACCTTTTCCATTGTGACTAAGTTGACTCATTCTTGGTCGGTCGTATCTCGGGCAAGTGGCTGCTGATCTCAAGCCGTATCTCGCCCCCAAGTAATGCTCTCTCGGCGGTCCCCTTCTTGTCAATTAGAGCTCTGCGCCTGTTCTTCCCCTCCTCTTGGCAAAGGGCCTTTTCCTTCATTCTCTTGATATCTCGGCATCTCGTCCCAATCGACCGTGTCTTCCAAAATTTGCTGCCTCAACTGGCAGTTCTCTTTCTGACGCTTTCTACTTCCTCCCTCATCTTCTGCATCTCGGTGAAGACCCGGTCCAACATCTTTTGGACTCCCGGGCTCACTATCTCCTCCTCGCCACCTCCTGTCTAGCGGCGGTGTGCTTTGATCTTGTATGCATCCTTGGTTCATTTTTGCCTAATATGCTTTTGATAGAGTACACGTGCCGATATCTTTTCGTTCCCACAGACGGCGCTAAAAGATGTAGGGGAAAATCCCACACCCCCTCGAGATGTGCACTAAATCAGATGCTGAAGCCTTCAGATCCATTCGATCCGACTCCGCTGGCGAAAGTTCAGATGTCTGAACCGGGAAGATCATCTCCTCAACTGTGCAATCCGATAAGCTTGTGGACACGTCCATCACCTTACTCGAATCATCCGACACCACCTACAAAATAACTCCATTGGTGGGAAATCCATCGTAGAGCCTCCGATGCTTAAGTTAGTATATTCCTAAAGTCCTTTATCTTATTTCTGCTCCAAGATTGCTTCCTTTCCTTACCACTGTAGCTCTCTATTTATAGGATATGTGACCTCTTACGTGTCCAAGAGCACGATAGAAGTCGAGCCAATCAATCTGAAATTTTTTGTCTTATGTGTGATCTGTCGTAGATCGTATTTTGCTGTAAAAGTATAATAGGTGGCTGCTTCCTGTTCGTTGTTCAGGCTCTGCTTTTTATCTGGCCAACTAACCGTGAAATCGAGATAGTCGGCCTTGTCGACTAGATCTTCGTCATCTTGACTCGGCCAGATCTTCATCATGCCCAAGTCGGCCACTCGGACACAGTGCTAGGGGACACGTGTCATCATCGTGGGAACCCACGTGTATTGTTTGAAAATACCCCTTACAGTAAGTTCGCTTGAGCGAGTGTTCTTTGAGGAGCTCTTGAAAGTCCTCAGTTCTTATGAATTCCTAAGAGTTCTTGCACAATTCATAGAGAGTAAAGGTGAAGGACACAAAAGAGCATATGTTATCTATCAGGAGTTACAAGCGATTTCTATTGGTCAAGAAATAGCTCTTTCAACTGATATGCAAAGAGTGCATATTGCAACTGATTTAGCTCATGCAGTTGGAGTGGTTAGTGGGAGCTGCAGAACTCCCTGGCAAGCTCGTCGGATTGTTCGAGCAATTCAAAATAATTAGAATCTTTTCCAATCTAATTCAATTAAACATGTGTATAAGGAGGTCAATCGAGCTGCTGATCATGTTGCATCTTCTACTGGGATTGTGGCTTGTAATGTTATTTTCCTTCGTTTTTTCCTCAAGATCTTATCGGCATTATTGTCGTGGATGCCTCAGGGCATATGTATGTTCGTATTTAAGTTATATTCTTAAGGTCAGGTAGGGGTTTGTCCAACCCCACACTTATCTATAAAAAAAAAAGATAAGTCCATGATTCTATGTGGGTTGTGATAGATCATTTGACTAAGACAACTCATTTTATTCCAATGTGTGTTACCTATTCCATGGATGAGTTAAACATGCCTATATCAGGAACGTGATTAAGTTCCACTGTGTTGCGTGAGTAACTTCTATTATGTTAACTTCTTGTTAGTGATACTTTAATAGATAGACGTGGTCCCATGATTTTCTTGAGAAAGTTTTCCACGTAAAAATCTTACATATGTAGTGGTTGATTTATTTTCGCACTATTCATAAATTAGATCAAGCAATCCAAAGATAATATATCAGAGATATATTAAATCCACGTCGGTTGAGATAATCCATTGTTAATCAATCAACATAAGCTAGGACTGCTTAGCATGCGATTAGATTTCACCTACTGGACTAGTAAATTGAATAGGGTGCTTAAATAAATATATAAGTTTTAAAATCCCAAGAGTTGAGACCACCGCTGCAAGTGAAAAGAGTTATGATGACTCTTGCAGTAAGGACTCTGATGATTCCAAGACATCTTTTAAAGAGTTGTACGAGGAATCAAATAAATTGATCAAGGCAAACAATGTTTATCTGACAGAGTCAAAAGTCTGGACTCAGAGAAATGCCTACAAACTAGACACTAAAGAATTATTAGTACTAGTTGGTTATTTGGAAGAAGAGAAAAAGTCCCTTCAAGAAAAGAACAAGTGTTTGGAATATGAATTCAAGACTTGTACCAATACTAGAAAATCTCTAGAAATTCAAGTGACTAATCTTAAGAGAGATATATCCTATTTCACTTTGAGCACTGAAAAGCTCAATAGGATGTTGAAGGTAGGAAATGAGTATGGTGACAAGAGTGGTTTAGGATATATGCATAACTAGAATTCTGCATCTACTTCTAAGACTCGGTTTTTAAAAGCTAGTCTCACCTACACCCAAGGTTGATCTATCTAAGTCTACCCAAAACAAACATTTGTAAAAGGGCAATGAAGTTTTCTTGGTATTGATATGAAAAAACCTAGAGGGGGGGAGGGGGTTAAATAGGTCTATTTAAAATAATCCTAAGTTGATTACTAATATGCACGTATATATATATCAACTTAAGGTAGTAAAGAGAGATAGAGACAAACAATCCACAACGAAAGATGTATAGTGGTTTGGTGTCGCAACACTTACATCCACTCTCTAAAAGCTCCAACGAACTATCACATTTTTAATTCAATATTTAAGCAACCTTACAATATTGAATATGGTAAAGGACCCGGTCTCGATCGTAATCAATTGGAATATCATTATGTAAAATTAAAGACTTCACAACCGTATGTCTTTATTTGTGGCAATTTATTTGTATTTTGATGCAATTTTATATTTTTTATCTATGTACATAGAGGGAAAGCATGTGACATGTGCATGCCCCTACCACAAGGAATTCTATAAATAGAAGGACTTGGGCTCATTTTTAAATGATTGGTTCCTTTCTCATTTGCCTAAGTCAAAACACTACCCAAATTTTGTTGGAGTTGGACTTAGCCATTTGAGAGCATTTGTACTTCTCTTTACATACTTGAATACATTGAGATCTAAGTCTTTTTACACTATCGATTCCTAATGTGACTTGTGTCAACATGAATGCATCAACCTTCTTCTTCTAATCCTCTAACCCAAACCTTTATGCAACAATGGAAACATAAATGTTAACCAATCTGAGAGGATTCATGTATGAGCAAGGCTGCAAGCCTGCCTTAGGTGGGCCTTCTAGGTTCCATCTAGGGTAGGAAAACAATAGAGAATCCAGAAGAAAATGAGAGACTTGTTGGCCCCTCTTTTGATTATTTTAGTTAGGAGATCGAGAAGACTTCCAACCCATTTTAGGAGTAGCTATGGACTGCCATTAAGAAATGGATTCAATCTACAAGTAGGAAAGAAAACCCCTCATTTTATAACCATCATCAATGTTGCAATGTGTTATAATGGTCACAATCACGCATCCAATCCCGCAAAAAATGAACTAAAATGAACTAGAAAGAGAGAGAGCCAAAGTTATCATAGAATCAAGACTGTTGAGGGTTCTTTGGGCCTAGAAGCCTCCCAGTGTGTCAGCTCAGGAGAAAGAACCAAAAAACTTCTTTTGGGAGTTCCAAAAAGCCAACAACATACGCTTTTAAAGACCACTAATCACATGGATGTTTGGCCCATCCCTAGGTGGACTTACAAACAAAAAATTAGCATGATTAGTGATTTCTAACGTTTGGATCTGACTTCCCCAAATAATGTTTGAATCCCATTTGTGTGGTGTTGCCTATCTTCCATCTATTCTTCTCTATGACTCATAAAGGAAAAAAGAGCTAGCTAGAGGTGAATCTTCTTCAAATGAACCATATTCCCTCAACCTCTTTATCAATCCGATGGCGAGAGCGAGCTTTCTGAATACATTTATCAAATGGGCAGCAACAATGGGGCGAGGCATGATCAAGAAAGAAATCATTTCAACTGGGGTGTCGCAACTCTTAGAATCGGTAGGTTGGTCTAAATTCTTTTTTGTATCTGGTGTTGGTTATATTGAGTTAGTCAGGATGCTTTATGTGAATTTGAACAATCCTGAACTTGAAGATCCTTATTTGTACTCTACAGTTAGAGGAGTGAACATCAAGATCACCGTTCCTTTGTATGCTAGATTTTTTGGTCTTCCCCGTATCTCTGATGGAGGCAATTTTCCTCCTTCCTTACCTCTTACCAACAAGAAGCAAATTTCTAAATGTGGCGAAGTTGTCCATTGGACTTTTAATCTTCCCACACGGGAACTGCTTCCTATGTATCACCTGTTAGACTTGATTTTTTCTTACAACCTTGTCCTAAAGGCGGGACATCATAGTGAGGTTGGACCATTGATTTAGTACATTATCTTCTGTTTGGCTAAGGGTATTCGCCTTGATGGTCCTTCCATTATTTTTCATCTGATCATGAGTTCTGCTGATTATGAAAAGAGTATTCTTTACCCTTTGGTATCCTGGTTTTGAAAATACTGAAACACTTCAAGGTCCCTATCCTAGACTCTCATGAAGTCCTTCACCAGATCTCTCCTGTTGGTTCTGCCACCTACAACAAGATGCAAGTAGGTGAGTCTTCTCATCCTGCCTCGACTTTTGGCACACATCGATATTCTGTATCTACATCGATAGCAGCACTTTCATCCAAGGATCTTTGTCATTCCGTAGATACTATTTCTCGACATCAGTAGCGAATCACTATGTTCTTTAGGTCTCAGTACCCTGACTTTCTAGAGTCACCACCTGAGGAGACTACAACACCAGTTGCAGCTGAGGACGATGGCGCAGATGAAGATGAAGATGAAGAAGAAGTCGGAGGACATGATAAGGCGATGAAGATGAGGATTCTGCTGATGATGATGATGCTTATGAGGATGAGGAGTAGAGCAAATTATTATGTGGATTCAGTGGATCTTTGTTTTTCTTTGTTTTATTGGATATTTTGGAGATGTTATCTGATACTTGGTATGTATTATGATGCTCTACTTTGATACTTTGATACTTTGTGGTATGTGTAGATTCGATGGTCAGTACTTTTGACCATACTTATTTTGGTATGATGATAGATTATGACATTTGGTTATTATAATACTCTACTTTGATACTTTGTGGTATGTGTGGATTTGATGGTCAATACTTTTGACCATACTTATTTTGGTATGACGATGGATTATGATATTTGGTTATCTTGATTATTTTATATATGTCTTAATATTTCATCATTATTTGGGTTATCTTCCCTTTGTCAATTTATGACAAAAAGGGGGAGAAGACAAATGGTTTTATTGGACTAATGTACTAGGGAGAAGTAATTCTCAAGATTATTTTTTGTCAAAGAAGTCATTTTGTGGCAACAGGTTGTGCTGAAATCTTGGTACAATGAAAGATGATGGTTGTAGCTTCCATGCCCATTGATTATGAAGGTTTATTATTTTGGGTGTGTTTTCTGCTTAGGGGGAGTTGTATATGAGTGTGTAATTTTTGTTGGGCAAAGATGTGATATAATTGAGTGTATTTTTGTCATAGCATTGACAAGGGTGGAGTTTGAAAAGTCTATGTTGTCGATCCCAGGAATACTTAGTCAATTAGTATTTGGTCTTGATCGGTAGTCGTCTTCTGAAGATCGGAGCGTTAACAATTAAAATGGGACTTCATCAACAATTCAGAGAAGATCGAAGTTAAAGAAGATCAACCATATGAATGTGGTTCAGCAAACGTCCTCACTCAACGGACATTCAACAAATATAATTTCATGTACTTTATATTCGTATACATTAAGGGGTTCACTGCGCGAAACATGTGATTGTCCGGACCCTTGATGATCTCTTTGACTTAGACTTTTTGGCGTTTAGGCTGACTTATCCTATTGGACGTCCTAGCGGTTTTTGGACTCTTTGGCATCTATGCAGACGTAGCTTCTTGAATGTCCTAACATTTTTTTGGACTGGTTAGTGATGGACAATATTTTGATTAGTCGTTGTAACTTACTGTCAAATCTAACCCAAATCGGCAAAAATTAAACTAGCAATTTAAGTATAATGTAAATATAGGGATCAAACCACAGAAAGGGGTGATGAATAGTGAAGTAACTTGTTCAAACACAAATAATTCTAGCAAAAAAAATATTTATTAACTCTAATTTTAGAGAACAAGTTTTAATTGGTCATCAACAGAGGTTATCAATCTCTCTAATGACCAAAAAATATTACACTTAATAAGCAAAAGAAAGTAAAACTAAATTAAAGAAAAAATACAAGAATGATAAATAAAAGTCTAAAAGAAATAAAAAAAAGAAGAAAGAGATCCGATGCCAATAGAAGATTGTAGTTGTAAGAGGTGTGTAGCCAAGAGAAGATTGTAGCCATAAGAGGTGTGTAGCCGAGAGATTGCCAACCGGAGAGCAGCTGAGAGAAGAACGTCGTCTATCGTCTATTGAATGTCCTTTTATAGATTAGGATGTGTAACATTCTTTCCATCTTTAGTAAATTATGACTTTATTTTCTTAGAAAAATATTTTCAAAGATAGAAACAATTATATAAAATATAATTTTCTTTTCTCTATAGAATCACTTATTAAATTATTCTTTTGAAACTTCCTTTTGAAAATCAATAAAATACTTTTTCTTTTTCCAATGGAATCAATCACTAATTTATTCTTTTAAAACTTCATTTTGAAAACCACTAAAATATTCTTTTATTTTACAAAATGAAAATTTCTTTTAATAAGATATTTCTTTCTTAAACGTTTCATCATTTTAAATTTCAAAACCAAGACCATAATTTTATTTTTGGAAAGCCATCCTCATGCCTTTTGTAATTTGGACAATTCATTTTGTTATAATCTCAACTACCTTGGTCAATTCTTAGTCCACCAACTTGGCCCACTTCTGGCCCGTCAACGTAACCCACCCACCCTTTTGCTCAAATTTGGACTTTTTGTACAGAAACTCTTGGGTTTGGACTTATGTTCGCTTTAGTCTTGGGCTTGGGTACCTAATGAGATAAGTTTATTAATAAAAATCAATTGACTATTATTAAGAGAAATCTAATATACAATTGGTGAAAAGAGAATATTCTATTTTTCATGTAAATTTGATGATTTATGTAGGATAATTCTGATAATCAACTAAGGAATATGGGATGAAAATGCATAAAATGATGACTTATCACACTCCCCAACTAGCATATTGCTAGTCCCTAGCAATTCACACAATCCACCAAATAAAACAAACAGAAGAAGAAAAAAATAAATTGCCACTTTTGCAGGCCATTGTGATTGCATTTAGCGTATGCAGCAAACTCTTAAACCCCTAGTGGACGAGCTTGACTCGTGAGGGTTTGCAGTAAATATACCCACAAAATTTAAATCATTCAATTTTTTTTTAGAATCCCTCAGAACACCCTCCAAATGTGATACTAATATCCAATTAGATTAGAAATGCGGAGTACAAAATTTGGGATATTAACTGTAAAGCAAGACCTACAATCCTCCATTTTTTTCAAAATTACAAAAGGAACCAAGCTAGAGAATAAAATAAAAATTTTGCTACATAATTAATTCAAGCATCAAACTCGAGATTAAACATGCATTAGTTATTTATGATTTTCAACTATTTATTTCAAAAATTTAAGATAAAGTCCGAATCATTAACTCCTCTTTAGAGAAATTCTAGAACAAGGTGACTTTGAGTGCATATGAAGTCTGACAGATAACTAAAGGGCTAATTTCCTAAAGCAGAAGTGAACTTCTAATCACCAAAGAGATGGTCAGATTAACCTAAGGACCCAATTCAAACTAAGCTACATGTTCGGGTTAACAAGCAGTTTGGATATTTACCTTAATACCTCATGGGCTTTATCTGTGATATTCCAGCTTACTCATATTTTTACAACAATGGCTTTCGCCCTATTTTTCAGAAACATGAATCATTGGAAACTTTCAACAAATTTTTCTTTCGACTGCGCCTAGTCTCCTTGATACTTCTTCATCATATTCAACACTTACTTTTTTTTAGATTAAAGATTTTTCATACAATACAAAGGAAATAGACAACCCTTTTCGGTGTACCTGATATAATTCATTGGTTGCTTTCCAAAGCATTTTTATACCTAGTTCTATTTTTCTTCTTTCTTAGCCAACCAAATGAACCAGATAGTCAAAGTTCATTGGACTTGATCTTTCTTAACCCTTCTAGGCAATTATTAGGTCACAACCACTAAAGTTAACATAAACTCTAGCAATCTGTCAGATGTGTAGTGGACTTTTCAAATATCAAAAGTTTCAAAAATTCACTACTTGAGAGTTAATAACAAGGATTCAATATTAAAACATCAGAATTTGGCTGTTTAAAGTTTTTATCATATGCCTTCATAATCCAGAATTTAATAGCTCAATAGAAGAAATGCAAGCAAGAAAAAAATAAAAATAACAACTAAATTTTTTTTTCAGTTTTTAAATTTGTTTTTTTTTTGAAAAAGAAATGAGGAATGCACTAGTCAATACTATTAAACAAAATTATCCTAATAATGAAGCATAAATCCACACCCCAACCAAAATCAGACATTGTCCTCAATGTTTGAACAATGGAGATTCATAAACAAGAGAAATTACAAAGAGATAGAGGGTGTAAGATAACGTCATAGGGATAAAACAAAGAAATAAGCTAGTGTACAATAAAAGAAAAAATAAAATACAATAATGTACAAGAAAGTCCTCAAGTGAGAGAAAGGATCAATTTTGATATATAGGATCTTCCAAAAGTATTTCCTCAACTTCTGGGTTCAAGTACTCAAGGTATGGTTTCAAACGATGCCCATTCACTGGGAAAGTACTACCATCCTTGGCATTTTGGACCTCTACTGCACCATGTGGATGAATTGTTTGTATAATATAGGGTCCGGTCCAACGTGACTTCAACTTACCAGGAAATAGATGCAATCTAGAATTATATAGTAGGACCTTCTGACCGAATCCTTACGAAGGATAATCTTATCATGCATAGCCTTTGTGCGGTCTCTATACTTTTTTGCACATTCATAGGCATCATTCCTGATCTCTTCAAGCTCATCGAGTTGAAGTTTCCTATTCTGTCATGCCTTGTCCAGACCAAAATTAAGGCGCTTGAATGCCCCGTACGCCTTGTGCTTTAGTTCAACAGGTAGATGGCAAGCCTTGCCAAAGACTAACCAATATAGAGACATCCCAATGGGAGTTTTAAACGCAGTACGGTATGCACACAATGCATCAGTCAATCGAAGTGACCAATTTTTTGCGAGTGGGATTAACCATTTTCTCAAGTATTGTCTCAATCTCCCTATTGGATATCTCTGCCTGTCCACTAGTCTGTGGGTGATAAGGGGTACTGACCTTGTGGGTGATGATGCATTTTCTCATTAAGGCTTCAAAGATTTTATTGCAAAAATGCTTTCCCCGTCACTAATGATTGTGCGGGGGTTGCCAAAACGAGCGAAGACATTCTCCTTAAGGAACTGGACCACCACCTTGTGGTCATTGGTCTTACATGATATTGCCTCTATCCACTTGGATACGTAATCAACTGCGATGAGAATATATTGATAGCCATGTGACATAGGAAAGGGTCCCATAAAATTGATGCCCCAAACATAAAAAATTTCAACGATAAGGATCGAGTTTAGGGGCATCTCATTTCTTCTAGAGATTTTTTCTAGTCTTTGACATCGATCACATGATTTGCAATAATCGTGTGAATCTCGGAATAAGGTCGGCCAATAAAAACTACACTGCAAGACTTTTGCAGCTGTCTTTTTCCCAATGAAATGACCACCACATGCTTGGTCATGGCAAAATGAGAGAATCTTCATTTGATCATAATCGGGGATGCATCTTCTGATGATCTAATCAGGGCAGTATTTGAACAGGTAAGGGTCATCCCAAAAATATCATTTTACCCTAGATAGGAAACGGAACCGCTCTTGCTTAATCCAATGATCGAGCATTTGTTCTGTGACAAGGTAATTAACAATATAAGCGTACCACAGAATGCCAATATTGGAAATCGACATTAGTTGTTCATCAGGGAAACTCTCTGACATGGGCAACGACTCAATGGATGGGTCGACTATCATTCTAGACAAGTGGTCAGTGACCACATTTTTAGAACCCTTTTTTATCTCGAATCTCGAGATCAAACTCTTTCAGCAATAAGATCCATCATATCAAACGAGCCTTAGCATCCCTCTTTGTGAGAAGGTACTTCAGGGCGGCATGATCAATAAAAATGATGACCTTGGATCCTATCAAGTAGGGACGAAACTTGTCTAGAGCGAATACGATTGTCAACAACTCTTTTTCCGTGGTTGAATAATTGAGTTGTGCGTCATTCAGAGTCTTGCTCGCATATTGAATGACATAGGGGAGTTTCTCCACTCGCTGCCCCAAAACTGCACCCAGGACGTAATGCATCACACATTACCTCGAATGGGACACTCCAATCAGGAGGTCGAATAATGGGTACTGATGTTAATTCAGTTTTTAGCCTTTCAAAGGCCTTTATACAAGGGAGAGTAAACTCAAAGGAAGCATCCTTGGCCAAAAGATCGCATATGGGCTTTGAGATCTTGATAAAATCCTTGATAAAGCGATGGTAGAAGCCAGCATGGCCTAAGAAGGATCTCACCTCTCTGATAGTTTTCGGAGATGGTAAGCTCGCAATTAAGTCTACCTTGGCTTTATCGACTTCTATTCCTTTCTCAGACACGATGTGGCCCAAGACTATACCAGATTTGACCATGAAATGACATTTCTCCCAATTAATTAAGCACCGAGTTTTCTTCTTACAACATTTTAGAACAAGTGTCAAGTGATGTAAACATTCCTCAAAGCTAGACCCAAAAATGGAGAAATCATCCATGAAGACTTCTAAAAATCTTTCCACCATGTCTGAGAAAATACTCAACATACACCGCTGAAATGTGGTTGGTGCACTGCATAGCCTGAACGGCATGCGACGATTAGCAAAGGTACCGAACGGACATGTAAATGTTGTTTTCTCTTGATCCTCATGGGCAATCGGGATTTGGTTATATCCAGAATAACCATCCAAGAAACAGTAGTACGGATGACCAGCGAGACGTTCTAACATTTGGTTGATGAAAGGCAGAGGAAAATGGCATTTCGTAGTCATTGCATTCAATTTTTGATAGTTGATGCACACTCGCCAACCGTTCTGGACCCGAGTTGGGACCAACTCATTATTTTCATTTGCGACGACTGTAACACCAGACTTTTTAGGAACGACATGAACATGGCTGACCCACTGACTATCAGAGATGGGGTATATGATACGCATTGAGTAACTTCATGAACTCGGCACATACTACCTCTTTCATAACAGGGTCCTCCTCTGTGGTTCTCTCGAGGTTTTAGCATTTTCTTCCAAATAAAACTGGTGCATCACCACAGATGGACTAATGCCCTTGATATCGGCTATGGCCCACCCAATAGCTTCTGATGTTTTCGAAGACTGTTCAAGAGCTTCCCTTCCCGTTCCTTCTCTAGACCTAAGGCAACTATGACGGGTAAGGTCTCTACATTGCCAAGGAAGACTTCCTTCAACGTTGCGGGTAAAGGTTTGAGCTCTAACTTGGGTGGTACAGTAATGGATGGGATGGACACAGATGTGGAAACCGGTAAGGGTTCTACCCTTGATTTCCACCCACCAATGTCCATGAGGGGAACTGAGTCTAACAAGGCATTGACCTCTCTAATGGCCTCATCAACATTGACATCAAGGCCAAAAATGGGCCAAGCACTTCTCTAGGGGATCGGTATAATATGACTCCTCAAAAGAATTATCGATTATGGTTTCTATCATGTGAATCTTCTCGTGGTCATCCATTTCGTGGGACTGGTTGCTACTATGGAGCACATTGAATTGGACCGTCATATTACCAAATGTCAAAGTCATTACTCCATTTCGACATCGGATAACTGCATCAGAAGTGGCAAGGAATGGTCGGCCTAAAATCACAGGAATGTGACTGTTGGGGTTCATGACTGACTCAGTTTCTAAGACAACAAAGTTTGCAGGAAAGTAGAACTCATTGTCCTTGACGATCACATCTTCTATAATTCCCTTGGGAATCTTTACAGACCTATCTGCGAGGCTCAAAGTGATGTCAGTGGGTTTCAACTCCTCCAAACCTAATTGTTTAAACATAGAGTAGGGTAAAAGGTTCACACTAGCTCCCAAGTCCAGAAGGGATTTCTCAACTACAATGTCTCCTATTCTTATGGAAATGGTGGGACATCAAGGATCTTTATATTTTGGAGCAATTGTTTGTTGAATTAGACACGAGGCTTGAGTAGCCATGACAGCTTCGCGACGAATACTAGTTTTCCTCTTGATGGTGGTGAGGTCCTTTAAGAACTTTGAATAGGAAGGGTTCTGTTTGATGGCATCTAGGAAGGATATGTTGATATTAACATTTTTAAATAGCTTCTAAAATCGCATCAAAGTGAGCATATTCTTCCTATTACCTTGTAACCTTTGAAGAAATGAAGCTTTTGGTTCATAAGGTTTGACTAGAGATTCAACCGAAGGAACTTGATCTTTTTTCTTCTTTTCTTGGGCCACATGCCCCTCATCCTTATTCTGAATAGTTTCATCATCACGGGTTTCCTTTGGATGTTGGACTTTGTTGTCCACTTGCCTGCCAGACCTTAGAGTGTGAATGTCATGGACTTCATTATGGGCTACTCCTAAATTGTTACCAATTTTGAATTGGCCCTTAGGGGCATTCTAAGCAACGAGTTGTCCATTGGGGTTGGAAACTGTTTGACTGAGAAATTGTCCTCTATCTCTTCCTCCTACTGACGTAGCAATTTGACCGAGCTGGACCTCAATTTTGGCTATAGCCTGAGCATGAGCCTGATTAGTTTGGTCTTGGGTCTACATGAATTGATATAACACGACCTCCAAATATGGTTTCTTCTGATTGGGAGGTACATATGGAAGGACTGGTGGTGGAGCAGCAACATGGTTACCTTGAGTAAATTGGTTACTCGGAGGGTACTGTTGAGTATGGGAGGGGTACTGACTGGGTCTTGGAAAGGACGATGATCCCCCAATTCCTTGTTACTTCCATGAGAGATTTGGATGGTGACGCCAACCAGGATTGTAGGTGTCACTATATGGGTTATTGTTTGGATTGTGTTTCCGAAATGTATTAAGTGCATTCGCTTGCTCAGCTTTGACTATAGGTAACCCATGGCAATTTTCGACAAGATGGTTAGAACTATCACAAAGGACACAGATGGAAGATTTCATAAATTTAAAAGGTTGAGGTGCAGGCGGTTTTCTTTGTTAATTTCTAGGGCTTCAATCCTTCTCACCAGTGCGGTCATTGCGGCACCACTCTCAAAATTTGACTCGACCCTATGGATACCACCCCTACTGGTGTTGGTGGATTTCCTAGGTTTAGTGCTAATTGGTTCCCATTGTAGCGTGTTTTCAGCTACATCCTCTAAATACTCCCACGCATCGTCCACGGTCTTTTCAGTGAAATCGCCTTTACAAAAAGACTCGACTATGGTCTTGGTAGGGTAGTCAATACCTTCGTAAAGGATTTGGATGTCTGATTTTCTCGAACCCTTGGTGAGGGCATTCGAGTAAGAGATCCTTAAATCTTTCAAAATACGCGTACAACGTCTCCCCTTCATTTTGATGGAACGTGTTAAGGGTTTGACGAACTGTCACTGTTTTGTTTGGAGTAGAATTTCTTATAGAAGGTTTCAACTAACCTTGCCCAAGTGGTGATGCTTTTGGCTGTAAGGCTTGCAGCCAAGCCTTAGCTTTTTTTCCTTTAAAGAGAATGGAAATAACCTAAGTTTGAGATATTCATCACTCATTTGCTAATATTTCATTGTACTGTAAATATCCTCGAATTCTCTAACATGTTGGTACAGGATTTCGGAAGCCATCCTGAGAAAGATCGGGAGCATTTGTATCAAGTCGAATTTTAATTCAAAATTGGCAGTGCCTGTCGATAGCACAATACATGACGACTGACTAGACCTTGTGGGGTACATGTAGTCCTTTAAGGTCATCGTACAAGGTGGTTCTTGATCTCCCATTTCTTCAAAAATAGAGTCGAATAACTCGGATTGAACTAATCGACCATTCTTACGATTCCAATGTGGCATGAACCAGGGTACCACCCGTTAGAAACTTCCTAACCAAATCCTGAGAAAAATTGAGACTCTAAAAAATAAAAAATTCTTAACTATGCTAGACTGGGACAACTTAGTACACCACACAAGCAAAATTTGGCTTTTATCTGATTTTTTTGAGAAATATTTGGATTGTTTCTAAAATAAATCTCAGACAACTCCTAACTGTTCCGGATTAAGCTGAAAGCTTACCAATTAAACTATGCCAAACCAACAATAAGTAGTTCTTCCAAGGAAGGAGAGGCACTAGGCTTACTTAATGACGGCATGTCCTTCTTCCCTTAGACAGAGACCGTCCTTAATTGTTAGTTTGAAAGAACTCACTGGAGTGGCTAACAATCGCTTTCGTCCTATTGAGCTCAAAACCCTAAGGCCAATGTCTAATGATTTTTAAATTAATTTAGGCTTTGGGTATGCTTATGCAAGGATGGTGGTTTGTGGGCCATGGAACAAGTGATGAAATCCCAACTATTTGTTTTTTTGACTTCTAAAACTAAGAAAAGAAACCGCCAACAGGGGATGCGGTGCACAAGGGGAACTTACATGGATGACAAAAAAAAAAAAATATAAAACAAAGGAGAATGGTTCTTTCTTTGAATATTTTTGCTTGGTGGTTGTATTCACCTTTCGTTCTCCTTCCCCGACAACGGCGCCATTTGATGTACAATATTTTAATTAGTCGTTGTAACTTACTGTCAAATCAAACCCAAATAGGCAAAAATTAAACTAGCAATTTAAGTATAATGCAAATATAGGGATCGAACTACAGAAAGGGGTGATGAATAGTGAAGTAACTTGATCAAACATAAAATAATTCTAGCAAAAAAAAATATTCATTTTCTAATTTAGAGAACGAGTTTTAACCGGTCATCAACAGAGGTTGTCAATCTCTCTAATGACCGAAAAATATTACACTTGATAAGCAAAAGAAAGCAAAATTAAACTAAAGAAAAAAAAAGAAAAAAATACAAAAATGATAAATAAAAGACTAAAAAAAAAAGGAAAGAGATTCGATGCCAAGAGAAGCCGTGGTGAGTAGCCGAGAAATCCCCAACCGGAGAGCAGCCAAGAGAAGAACATCGTCCATCATCTATTGAAAGTCCTTTTATAGGCTAGGATGTGTAACATTCTTTCCATCTTTAGTAAATTACGACTTTTTTTTCTTAGAAAAATATTTTCAAAGATGGAAACAATTATATAAAATATTTTTTTTTTCTCAATAGAATCACTTATTAACTTATTCTTTTGAAAATCAAAAAAATATTTTTTCTTTTTCCAATGGAATCAATCACTAATTTATTATTTTAAAACTTCATTTTGAAAACCAATAAAATATTCTTTTATTTTATAAAAGAAAATTTTCTTTTGATAAGATATTTCTTTCTTAAATATTCTATCATTTTTAAATTTTAAAACCAAAACCACCATTTTATTTTTGAAAAGCCATCTTCGTGCCTTTTGTAATCTGGACTGTTCATTTTGTTGTAATCTCAACTACCTTGGTCCATGCTTAGTCCATTAACTTGGCCTACTAAATTAGCCCACTGCATTGGCGCACTTCTTGACCCAACTTTTGGCCTGTCAACGTAGTCCTCCATTTTGCTCAAATTTGAGCTTTTTGTACATAAGCTCTTGGGCTTGGACTTATGCTCACTTTATTCTTAGGCCCGGGTACCTAATGAGATAAGATTATTAATATAAATCAATTGACTATTATTAAGAGAAATCTAATATATAATTGGTGAAAAGAGAATATCCTATTTTTCATGTAAGTTTGATGATTTATGTATGATAATTCTGATAATCAACTAAGAAAATGGGGTAAAAATACATAAAATAATAACTTATCACACTTTCCAACCAGCATATTGTTAGTCCTTAGCAATTCACGCGATCCACCAAATAAAATAAAAAGAAGAAAAAAATTACCACTTTCGCAGGTCATCGTGATTGCATTTAGCGTATGCAGCAAGCCCTTAAACCCCTAGGTTACCACTTTCGAAGTAATGTTCTCAAGTAACAAACAGTACAAGTGTCATGGAATTTGATAATAATAAACATGGAGTTTTCAAGGGCCGCATGCATAGTTAACACTTGGGTGACATAAGAGATATAGGATTGGACGTCGAGAGATAGGTCAGTAGGACATGATCTTAGGTTGCACGACTACGTCACCGTAAAGACCCGTAAATGTGCCCCGTCGACTTCATCATTTCATCAACATGAGACGTCGACGCATAGACATGCCTTGAGGACTGATATATTGTGAGAGAAGAGTATATGAATGAGCAACCAACACCTATAACCAACCATTATGGTTATAGGTGCTACATCACTTCCACATGGGACGAGGGTATTTCAATCAATTCACCTCTTAGATTCGAGTTTATAAATAAACTAGTAAGAAAAGGAAGGGGGACACTTTTCTCAAGACCGGATACCTCTTTTTATGTCTCTACTCTCTTTCTCTTTTCTCTCCACATCCTGCTACCTTGATCTCTTATGTTCTCTTGGTCTAACAAAGATGGAACCTGAACGACCAATGACTTAACTTAGGTGAGTCTCCTAGACTACCTTTCTCGCTTACTAGACATCTGTCACTTGCCTTATCCTCCGACATTTACAACTACAACCATTGTTAATAAAGGAACTAGTATAGCAAACATTTCTTCCCAACAAAATGGTATTAAAGAGCAATGAAAGTAGAGAAGAGTTAGTGAAGGACTTTTTCTCGAAATTAAAGTACGATTTGACAGAAAAAGTACTTGGCAATTATCTCCACGACTATAAAGCGAAATACTGATTGAAGGATTTTTTTTACTGAAATACCCATGGCACTTAAATGGTTTCATTAAAAGTATATGAGCAAACCAACTTTTCCAATTTCAAAATTTTGCTTTCTAACTCCCTCAAGTTGTCACAATTTTCAGATTTGACCCTACAAACCAATCTTCCAAACTTGTCCCTTCAGTTGCTAAATTACTAAAAATGTCTCTATTTGGCCATGTTTCCAAAACTGCCTTTTGGGTTGAAACTTTCCTATTTTGCCACCTTCCAAAAAAGCTCCTATAATCACTCATGTGCAGCCTACTAGTTTGTCTAAAGACAATTCTTAATTCCCATATTTATATATCACTCACTGGTGAATATTTCTTTCAAAAATTATTCTTTACAGCAATTTTTCCAAACATCAAATAACTCATTAGCTTACAAATTAAATGTATTGATTAGGTGTATTAATGGGTTGGGATTAGGACAAGCTGAGCTCTATGCAAGCCCAGTCCAGGAAATTTGAAGCTAGGCCCAAGTACGGTAAGAACATTTCAAGCCCAAAACTTCCCCCATAATACATGCAATGGACGACCCGACCTAAGCTTATTTTTGGAAGAACGTTAAGCCTACAACTGAAAAATCAGCCTGATGGTGATTCCTATCAATATGATTTGAGCATTTCTTTTTTTATCATGGGTTTATAATCAGCCCAATAGATGAAAAGCATTGGGCCAAGCCCACTTGAAAAGAAAATGTGGGCTCTATAGTATCCAGTATAAATGGATCCTATTCCATCATTTTATCCAGACCCTATGTAAAATGTGGTGTTTGGTCATGTGTTTCAAGTTGTGGCTCTAATTCAAACCAGAATGAAAATTTGGGCATGAAAAATGCCTCCCATTAGGAGCATTGAGTACCATTAAATGAGAATTGAGTTTTAGGGCCTTTTGTACTGACTTTAGTTTTACCATGTGATCAAGTGTTCAACCCCCGTTAACTTGTGTCGGAGGTGTAAGGCGACACGTCAATTATCGTAAGTGATGGAGGGTCATGCCAACACCTACAAAAAAGTGTTCAACACCCATTTGGTATGTGTGGTGTTGTATTCCGCAGGAATTTTATTGTTATAAGCAACAGCTTTACGTGGGTGTAACTTGTATTGGGGATACTTTAGGTATTTCTTTATACATGAGATTATATATATTCTCTAAAGGGGTATTGGGGTTTCACTTGTACATTAAAGTGAGATAGACATGAAACTATTATGACCCGTTTAGGCAGTTTTTTTAAAAGCGAGTTTTTCTCACCCGTGGACGTAGACACATCGTCGAAACACGTAAATCCGTTGTCTAAGATTAATATTTTCCGTCTCAAGAGCAGAGAGAAAAGATAGAAAAACGGGAAGAGAGGAAAGAGGTGGAGAGAGAAGAGAGGAGAGATGAGAAAGGGAGAGAGAAGTGAGATGCGAGAGAAAGGGGAGAGAGAAGAGAGACGTAGAAGAGACAGAAGAGCGAGTTACAATATATATCTATCAATATAAATATACTATAATCAGGCTCGGGTTGGGTTGCCCGAGGCCTCACCCAAGCCCCCGTCCAAGTTTAGATCTGGTTCTAATACTTGGGTCCGATACTGAGTATTGTAAAACACAAGCCCAATCCAAAGTCGGGTTGAGTCCGTCATGCTCAGGTTGGGGTCACCCAAGTTGCAGCTCCAGACCAAGTTTAGATCTGGTTCTAATACATGGGTCCGATCCTGAGTACTGTAAAACACAAGCCCAACCCAAAGTCGGGTTGAGTCCATCAGGCTCGGGTTGGGGCCACCCAAGTTGCAGCCCTACTGAATATCTGATATTCTGATTGAGAACGCATCCAGCAGTCTCAACCATAGGGCTGCAACTTGGGTGGGCTCAACCCGACGTTGGGCTCGGGCCTAGTTTGGGAAACCCGATAAAAATCGAGTTGGGCTCAGGTTGAGATTTTGAAAAGCCCAACCCAACCAGAGCCCGACTACAACATTATTACCATTTATATATATATATATATATATATATATACTAAAATACCTATGACCCTCTCTTTTCTTCCCCTTCTCTTTCGCGCTAAAACCAACCCCCCTCTCAGACCCTAGCTGCTCTCTTCTCCACTCCTCTCTTTCAAACCCTAATTAATCTCTCTCTCCTCTCCCTCTCTCGATTGAACACTAACCGTGCTTCCAATCTCCCATCCTCTCTCTCAAACCCTCATGAACATGAAGAATACTAAGAATAGAGGGGTTTTCCTATATCAGTTTCCCTCATCGATAGTTGTGTAGGAGATCAGGGGTCGGCGATCGTGCTAAGGAAGCCGAACAAGATTTCCATGATGGATCACATCATGTTGATGAACACCAAGTAATATCTCCTTATCTTCCAATTCTCTCTCTCTCTCTCTTGAAGTACTTTGTTCCTCAATTCCATTTCTCTTATTATCTGAGTGTCTAAATTAATATATGGAGGCAAGACATTACGACAACAGTGATGCAAGCTTGGGGGTTTTTAATTTCCTTTATACTTCCAGATTTTCACAGCTAAAAGCTGTGTTTCAATTTGTTTTTCTTGTGCATCTTCATCTCTCGTCTTGGGGGTTTTTAATTTCCTTTATACTTTCAGATTTTCACAGCTAAAAGCTGTGTTTCAATTTGTTTTTCTTGTGCATCTTCATCTCTCGTCTTCATCTGTTTTCTTGATTTTTTTCTTATTTTTTGGAGTTTAATATCCCCAACCCGACCAACCCAATCGGGCTGGGCTCGGGCTGGCATGCTTAGGCCCGACCTTGGGTTGGGTTCGGGCTCAGACTAGGAGTCTTAAAGGTCGGGTTGGGCTCGGGTTCACTCCCAACCCGACCCAACCCGCCCGAGTTGCAGCCCTACTCAACCATGGGACTGAGATCTACAGGCCCATCCAAAGGTTTGAGTCTCCTCAAAGGGCCTTTGGAGGGTCGGAACCAGAGTCAGTAAACCTATCCTAAGTTTAATTCTTGGATTAGAGGTGGTTAAGTAGAATTGACCTGCTGGTATTCATGGGCCTTTGATCCATCAAATTTGAGCCTCCATAACTCGGGTCCCTTGGGTCTTGTAAAATTTCAGTCAAATGGGCATCAGCATTACGAAGAGTTAGTCCTATAAGACGACATTAAATATCGTCACTTCCGACAATCCAAAATAATGCAAATGGTTCCGTGATCAGGATCAACAATCACACTGAACGTTGGTCCAAGAGTCTCCCAGATGTACATATTTGAACAATCTAGAAAACACTTGTAGAAATGAGTCGTCTTCGTAATTTCTCGTCGAAAGTTGCCTAAGAACCTACACAAAATAGCAAAATCTCATCAAAATGAAAGTTTGACGGTATCACATCAATTGCCTTTTAAGGTTTAACGGTAATAAAAAAACAACTTAGAAGTTCATCATTCTAAGCTCAAAAGTAATTTGCCTGCCTAATAAGTTAGTAGCAAACACGTACAAAGCCGATTCTATGTGAACATTCAAGTGCATCCCCCTCACTCATCTCTTCAAATTAGAGAAAGAATGCCCAAATTGCATCAATAAACCTGCATTAAAATTTGGACTCAGGTTTGCATTTACTTCTTTTTCCTGGAAAGTGATGCTTACGGAGATAGAGATGCCCAGAGGTCCATTGCAAGAGCAGCGATTGTTGTAGGTGTTCTAAGACTCTTCTGAACCATCCTCAGGCAGCCCAAAGATGCGAAGGTTCCGGTCCATTGATCCCACTGCCACGTATTTTGCATCAGGGCCAAATTTCACACATGTTGCTTTCCCTGCACTCGGCACAGAAAAGAAAAATATTCAAATCTGAGACGGCTATAAGCCTATAACTCAATGCTAATAATAATTTAACAGGAATGTGACGTATTGCACATGGCAGAAAGGCAACGTTCACTGCACGATACCTGTGCCTGACAAATCTGGGAAAGTTTTGATGCAGCTCCATTCTGACTTGACATTGGCAACTTGGTAAACTCTGCAAACAGTGTTGAGCATAAGTAAACATGGGTCCCAAAAGTGAACCACATATTTTGGATGGTTAAACACAACCAAAGGGGCAAAGGATATCATGACAATAATCAATATTTTAACAAAGACTGGGACTCCAAGTTCTCCATGGCTTAGTCTGTTAAAGCCAACCAGTAACAGACTACCATATCACTTGCATTTTGCCGGAATTTTTAAGTGGTCAAAGAGAAAAATAAAAAAATAATAGTAGGCAGTTTGACTCTACTCACTGATAAAGAAAAGATAAAATAAAAGTCGGTTAGTGGGTTAGTGAATTAGTAGTGAAGGGCTCTGGACCCAAGTCTGCAGTATCGACTATCGAGACAGACTTTACATACTTAGCAAGCTGGCATCTCCTTACATTGCAAATAGAAGGATGGTTTTTTTTTCTCCTTTTGCTTGTTTCTTAGTTCTAAATCAAACTGTCAGAACTCTGGCTTTTTCAGATAACAAACCTTATGTCTGAGCCGGCGATTGCAAGACAACTTCCACTATGGTCGAATTCCACTACAAAACCAGAAACAAGGTTTTTGTTAACTGTCTTAATACTGTATCTTAGGAAAAAGGAAATTTAGAAATAGCAATAGCGTCTTTCCTCTTTCATCACCGGTCTAATCAGTTCATTTAGCAAGAGGAAAACAACACCATAAAAAAAATTAAACACAAGGCCAAGAAACCTTCAGGCTTCCTTGATTTCTACTACTAGTTCAGTTTTGGGGCAAAAGAGACCCATTCCATTTTGTCTGTTCAGGTATGATTAAGGCAGAATAAAATAAATCCCTCGGATCTCTACCCAGGGCCATAAAAAAATTAGTTGGGAATGAGCAAGAAGGTTTACATACCATAGTTTGTTGGTGTGTTTGAATCATAGGGAGCAAAGGTCCGGAAGTTCCTCAATTTACGTAGATCCCAGAGCTTAACACCATCATGAGCTGCAGTCTGATCAATTGAGATATGAAACATCAGAACATGGCACATCCTGTTCCCTTTCTATTACAGGTTTCAACTATGAAACACATACCGCCAGGAAGTAGCCATTTTCAGAGAAAGATATGGCAGTTACTGGCCCAATATGCCCATCAAACTTTGCAACGTTTGACTGCAAACCAATATCATTACATTAGCAAAAGGCACTCACTCATGAAGTATGTAAGAACTGTGGAACAACTGAAACAATCTGCCCATCGAGGTTAAATGTGCACAAGGTAAATTTATACCTGACTTTTTACATCCCAAATTCTAACAAGAGCCTCTGAAGTGCCAGTTCCGAGGATGAGACCATCAGGATGAAAAGCAGCTGATGTATAGCCCTCTGCCCCTGAAGCATCCCCCACCTGCAAAAGAATCTTGACAATCAACTCACATTCCAAAAGCTCGTGCGCACACACACATGAGAGAGAGAGAGAGAGACCTGGGTGAGGCATAATCCAGACGAAATATCATAAAAGCACCATGTATTATCGAGTGAAGCAGTCACAAAGTAATTATGGGTGGCGTGGACCGTGACAGCTTGCACCTGGCAGATATGTTAAGAGGCATTATTTCCAAATCAAAGAAAAGGAAGAAATCCACCAAAAAAATTAAAAAAAAAAAGAACATGAAGTCAGTAAAATATAGTGGTGAAACTAATGGAATGAAGAATGAATAGGTTATATTTTACAGATAGAGCTTCCATAACCATAAGTAAACATAAAAGGGTTAAGTTGAATGAGATCTGCGACCATAATTAGAAGATTATCAAGTTTTCAAAAGAATAGATACATCTTATCCTGGGTTCTTCTTTGAAAATAACACAAGGGAAAATGCATCATTACAAGTCAGAATAGGTACTGACAGCAGTATACTCATCTTACAGTGATGACATATCCAGAATGCAACTAGAAAGTTCAAGAATAAACATAGATAAAAAAGCAATTCCAATATTCAAGTCAAATCCTGAGAAATTTGTGACTTGCAGGAATCAGTACAAGGAACATTGTAAGATTAGTGGTACTATCCTTGGGTAAAGAGGATTGTCCATGCATAGAGGCATAGTCATTATCTAAGATAAGGTTAGACCATGCATAGATACACGGTCATGATCCCCAAGCCAGTGATGGATACGAATACAAGAAAGCGGGATACAACTCTTCACTTCCCGAAATCCAAGACAGATACAGATATACTCATCCCATCCAATATGTTGATATTGTGGGCCCCACTTAGTGGGTTACGTCCTACTGCCCCTACGTGGGTAGGATATATCCTTTATGTTTGTGGGTCCCGCCCACTTAACTCACGATCTCCCTTTTCTTAGTTCGTGGGTTATGTGTGTAATACTACGAACTCTCAACTAGGAGTATTATGGTAATTTAACCCTCAGAGGATAATTTTGGCAGTTCGAACTTACTTTCATCCTTAGATATCTATATTAAGTCATGTGTCAAGTTTCGTAGGATTCGGACAACTTACTATTTTTGGAACTCACTTTTAGAGCTAATTTCCTGCTAAAAATAATGAACAATAACTCACAGGAGACTTTTCTAGACATTAGATGATATACTTGATCTAATAAGATAATAAAAATATTTTTGGCCCCGGGCTCCGAAAACTTTCCAAAAATAACTTACACACCTTATCTTAGGACCGGAAACCCATTTCTTGAATTTGAGATCAATCCGGGATCATATGGACACTGTTTGAGTTGAATTTAGAAACTTTCCATTTTGGGACTCCCATAAACTGTAAATAGATATTTCTAATTTTAATATTATGCATAACCTAAGTTGTGGGACCTACCTGCAAAATTTGGAATGAATCGAACATCATTTGAATCACATGTGAGACATTTCGAGATTTTTTTTGACATATGTCACCTCATCACCCTTTGGTGGGAACGTTTTAGTCAAGTTGACTTGGTCAACATACATAATTAATGACTCACCATTTATTTAATTAATTACTTTATTGTTAATTGGTGTAGAGATTTTAAAATTAAGGAAACTATTATTCTTGCTTTGAGAAACTTAAAAACTATTATTGGGCTTGCATTGTGTAATAATAAACTATTTTGAACCAAGGGAAGAATTTAGAATGTGGAAAAGGTTGCCCTAAATCTTTAAGAGGACTCTTTCCTATTACCTACCATCTCTATATATGAGATGAGGGGGGCAAGAGAGCTCCCAATAGTGAAAAACGTGCTACCCTTGGAGAGCTCTCCAAACCTCCCAAAAATCTCTCCCTCTTCCTCCATTGAAGCACTTTATTAAAAAACATTTTCAAGCCTTAGAACACCCTCATCCCACCATCAAAACCTTCTCATCAACATAGTTGGAAATCAACGGCATCAGAGAACTCAAAGAAGAACGTGGAGTTTTCCTTCCACCATTAAATTCAAGCTTCACAATACGGTTTTATTGCCTATTTAAGAGGTAGGTAACCCTTACTGTGCATACCTTCATTTACATATTTTGTTTTCTCTAAGCATGCTCATTATGGTGGCTGAATTATTGCTTGATTACTCACATGTGCTTCTGTTTTTTTTTATCTTAATATTATGTTGTTCCTTCCTTGCAACCCCCTTCTTGTATATTATTTTTGAATTGGAGAGAAGGATAAGGGTGAAAAACGTGTCATGACCATGCACTAATAAAAACTACGGATGCTGTCACGCCCCAAATTCGGGTATCCAGATCCGACCCGAAAATCTATGGGTCAACCTCATACCCGAGCCTAGAGATGTTCTCATGGCAGATCCACTAATGAGAACTATCCGTAGTTTCCATTAGTGCATGGTCATAGCACGATTTTCACCCTTATCCTTATCTCCAATTCAAAGATAATATACAAAAAGGGGGTTGCAAGGAATGAACAACATAATATTAAGATAAAAAGAAGCAGAAGCACATGTGAGTAATCAAGTAATAATTCAGCCACCATAATGAGCATGTTTAGAGAAGACAAAATATGTATATGAAAGTATGTACGGTGGGGGTCACCTACCTCTTAAATAGGCAATAAAACCGTATTGTGAAGCTTGAATTTAATGGTGGAAGGGAAACTCCACGTTCTTCTTTGAGTTCTCTGATGCCGTTGATTTCCAACTATGTTGATGAGGTTGATGAGAGGGTTTAAATGCTAGGTTTTGATGGTGGGATGAGGGTGTTCTAAGGCTTGAAAATGTTCTTTAATGAAGGTGCTTCAACAGAGGAAGAGGGAGAGATTTTTGGGAGGTTTGGAGAGCTCTCCCAAGGGTAACATGTTTTTCACTATTGGGAGCTCTCTTGCTTCCCTCATCTCATATATAGAGATGGTAGGTAATGGGAAAGTGTCACGCCCCCAAATCTGATATTTGGTCATATCGACCTTTCTCGTATCTTGAGGCGCGATCTGATCATACAAACGCACAGTTAAACAAAACTGGTATCACGATGCAGCAGAAATACACCGGATAATTTTTTTCATTTTGTTTAAACAATCCATAAGACGAAACGCACTTCATTGACACATTAATAATGTTAGAGGATCTCTCACCTCAAACAAAATCGTAATATGCCCATCCAAAAGAAAAAATTATATATATATCGTACTCCCAAATATATGTTACTAAACGGTCAAACGACCTACATAACTCATGTATTCTTCTACAAGAAAGAAGAATTAAACAAAATATAATATCGTCTCTAGCACAAGTCTATCAACAGAAATGCTGGAAGCATCAGACCAACTTCCCCTTATCCTTTCCTGAAAACAAAACATTTTAAAACGATGAGCTAGCGCCCAGTAAGTACATTCCTCATGCGTAAAACCACTTAAATTAGCGACTTTTGCTTATTTTAAAACAAATACGATTTGCAAAAAAATTTCACATGTAATTCGATAAAACTCAATTCTCCATCAATTACTTACGTAGAACTTCGAATACAATGAAGACTTTTCATATAACAATCAACCTTTCTCTTATCAGAATACCCATGACCATTTCTATAAAGTCAAACTATCAATTCTGATGTATTCTGTACCAACATTCCATCAGTCCTAGTGTATGATGTCAACACTTCTAGTCCACAAGTAAACTCCCTAATGTGCACACTAATTGCTTTATTAGGTATCCTCTCTCCGGATTCCCTAATTTTCTTTTAGGTATAAATACCCGAGGGGTCTCATGAATGAGATGCCTCTTCTTTAGGGGACTGGAACCCCAAGGGGTTTTAAGGAAATAAGACAACGCCTGATGCTTTAGGGGACTAAAACCCTAAGGGGTCTCAAAAAAATGAGACAACGCCTGATTCCAACTAATCTGATATTCTACATTCCCAATCACGTTCTTATTCATGTCCTTAATTGTATTTATATGCGTAAAATAATAATATTTGTAGAAACATCTTTACATGCATAACATTCATATTTTTACATTTTGAAACTAAAAATAAGAATATTGAAGCCTTATTAATATCTTAGAAAGTGAATATATAAAATGGATGTAAAACGCATATATCTCATTTTAAATGAATTTGAGCATGACTTCATCCAACTAAATAGATTACACATGTCCTCATTTATCATAATTTCATGCTTTTAAGATTACAAGAAATTATCAATGCATTTACACATTTTATGTGGAAAATACGAGAATTGGGATTTTTCATTGCTAAAATTTAACAGATAACAAGAATAACATTTTCTCCAAAAATAATAGAATTTTCTAGAATTTTTCTACTATTTCAAAAAAAATAAAAAATAAAAATAATATTTATAAATAAATAAATAATAATTAATCAATTAAATAAATAAATAAATAAATAAATAATAAATAAATAAATTAATTAAATAAATAAAGGCATAAAATAAACAACTATGTACTTATAAGTGAATACGCGAGAATCCCAAATCTTTGAACCTCGTACGATACGAATCTCGAGGCAATAGGCCCCCACAAAAACTTTTCAAAGGACCTCCTGAATATTTTCAGGAATTCATAGGAATTTTCTAGAATTTCTTCTAGTTGAGGGATTTTTTTGCAAATATTCTTACCTCAGGGGTTAGAATGTAAATACCTAAATTGATGTAATTTTCTTAAGGCATGGCCTTGTATTTATAGTGGATGAAAACTCATAACTTTTCATTCCTATCCGATGTGAGACTAATTTTGAAAATTGTCTTTTTTTTTTTCAAATTTTAATAAAAACTTAAAATGTTGCCCAGAACTAAACACAATAACTTTTGACTCGCACGTCCGATTTGGACAAACTTGATACCGATAGAAAGCTATTGTTGAGACCTTTAAAATGGCATACATATAATGTTCAAAGTATTATAAAAATTTTACTATAATATTGCTAGAAATAAGGTCATTACAGAAAGTCCTTTTAAGGATTTAGGACAACCTTTTCTACATTCTAAATTCTTCCCTTGTTTCAAAATAGTTGATTATTACACAATGCAAGTCAATAATAGTTTCTAAGTTTTTCAAAACAAGAATAATAGTTTCCTTAATTTTAAAATCTCTACACCACTTACCAATTAACAAAAACAACAATAAAGCAATTAATAATTAATTAAATAAATGAGTCATTAATTATGTATGTTGACCAAGTCAACATTTCCATGAGTCAACTTGACTAAAAGTCTAAAACGTTCCCACCAAAAGGTGATGAGGTAGCATATGTCAAAAAAAAATGTGACTCAAATGATGTCCGATTCATTCCAAATTTTACAGGTAGGTCCCACAACTTAGGTTATGCATAATATGAAAATTAGAAATATCTATTTACAGTTTATGAGGGTCCCAAAATGGAAAGTTTCTAAATTCAACTCAAACAATGTCCAAATGATCCCGGATTGATCTCAAATTCAAGAGATGGGTTTCCGGTCCTAAGATAAGGTGTAAATTATTTTTGAAAAGTTTTCGAGGCCCGGGGTTAAAAATATTTTTATTATCTTATTAGATCAAGTATATCATCTAGTGTCCAGAAAAGTCTCCTATGAGTTATTGTTCATTATTTTTAGCAGGAAATTAGCCCTAAAAGTGAGTTCCAAAAATAACAAGTTTTTCAAAGTTGTCAGAATCCTACCAAACTTTACACATGACTTAATATAGGATTATATAAGGATGAAAGTTCAAACTGCCAAAATTATCCTCTAAGGGTCAAATTACCATAATACTAGGGCTGCAACTTGGGCGGGTTGGGTCGGGATAGGAGTCAGCCCGAGCCCAACCTGAACCCGAGCTCGGGCCTGATATGCTCAGCCCGAGCCCAACCCGAGCGGGTTGGGTCGGGTTGCTTCTCCTATATAAGTAAAAGATGCTCTTTAAAGTGGATGGTTTCTAAACAATCCTCTAGTTGATTCCTTTGAGGTAAAAAAAAAAAAATACATTAGAAAGAGATAATCACTTACAAAAAATATCTTGTTATTCACCAATAACAGGATCCTTCCTTCTCCGGCGTCATAATTTTGCTAGGTATTATTGATTTCAAGAGTATGAGAAAAATTACAGGCACACCAACATCACTCAACCTCGAGGTTTCTATTGGAGAGAGAAATGAGATATGAAGCGGTGGAAGAGACAAGGTGAGGGAAGAACAAATGAAGTTCTTATTTGTCTTAAAACTTATTATCATGCACTGTCCCTTATAGAGATTTATTGCAAGTGTCATCGTGTCTTATTTTGAAGTCAAGGCCTAAACCCAACCCACGTTAACCCTTGGTTAGTTGGTTAAGGGTGGTTAACAAAGGGTACGTGTCAAACATTTTGGGGAGGGGGGGACCTTCGAAGTTTGATGGACCCCGGGACCAGCGAATTTTTTTTCTTGCACCACATGCCTTTATTCAATTAAAAAAGCCAATATGAAAGAAGTGACGTGGGGATAAAGTAGAGAGTATATTTAGTAAAGGATCGGGCTCCGTTGACAGATCGAAAAATGACAAGATTCTGTACAGGTCACAATATGAGCCACGTGGCACACTCTTAGAGAAATCGGACCGTATGGATGTTCGGCCAATCCCTAGGTGGACCTACAAACCAAAAGCATGATTAGTGATTTATAGGCTTTGGATTGGACTTATTTTCATGGGTTAATCTCAACTGTGGGAATTTGAGCAGTATTTGAGGTACAAAGATCCAACGCCTATAAATCCCTAATTAGGATGATTTTTGGTTTGTAGGTCCACCATGGGATTGGACAAACATCCATATGGTCGGATTCCTCTAAGAGTGTGCCACATGGCTCATATTGTGACCTGTACAGAATCCTGTCATTTTTCGATCTGTCAACGGAGCCCGACCCTTTAGTAAAAGATAAAAATGTTATCTTTCTCATCCTCCCTAAAGTCTCTCCCCTTAGACGGTCTTTGAGATTTGAATGATGTAAAACTTGAGAGCATCAATGGACTTGATCGCTAAGGTAATCCATTGATGTGTTTGCCTAGGGATGATAGTAGCACTATTTTTTTGAAACTTACAGATGTATCTGCAATACGGAACAACTATCAAAGACTTTGCAGGCTTTTCCTCTTTTTCTAAATAAAAAAATAAGGTTTTGGACAACTTTTTACGGTCTCACCCGTGAGAAAGGCTAAAGGTATTGTCACATCACAATATTTTTGAAAGTGAACTATATTAAATAAATTAAAATCTATATTAAAAGCATATTGGAGGTCGGACTCGGGTTGGGTTGGGCAATCCAATGCCTCAACCCGGGCCCAACCTGATTTTTAGTTAGGCTCATAAATTTAGGCTCGAGCCCGACCCGATCTTCTAAAAGGTTAGCCCACGCCCGACCTAAAGTCGGGTTGAGCCCGTCGGGTTCGAGTTGGGCCCGCCCAAGTTGCACCCCTACATAATACCCCTAGTTGAAAGTTCGGGGTATTACAATGTGGATCCCACTTAACCCACCACTATTTCTATTGTACTTGTACAAGGGGTCTATATATCATTTGAGAGGAGATTAAACAATAAATTCAATCACTCCATTCTCTCTCCAAAACCCTACTCTTTTCTTTTTAATCTCTCAACTCTCTCTCAATCTTACACTTCTAGTGACAATCTAGTTTACAACATGGTATCAGAGCATGGTTACTCTATGGCCTATGTTCTTGTCCCTTAGAGTCACCTCTACGATCTACGAAGAATATGTAGGTATCCAGAGTTTGGACTAGCTTTGAGCAAATCGCAAAGTCTTCTGGCGAGGTTCATGGATCTTTTTTGAAGCAAAAAGACCAGAGATATATCATTCTTGCTAAAGTTTGGAAGAAAATGGAAAAAAAATTATGATTTTAATCATTTAAAAATTTTTGAAAATACTAAAAAAATCTTTTTTTTTGAAACAGTCACATGTATCCAAACCGCACAAATATGATGAAATGATAGACCAAAAGGAGATCTATCTCTACTAAATATTGGAAGAAAATGGACTATAAATATATTTTTCAAATTTTTTTTAAAATACTAAAAAATGATTAATAAAAACATGGATCTAGTCAAGGATTCATGGATCTTTGATTCCATAACAGAATCATTGCTAATTGTTGATAATAGATGGGGTTTTACCTCAAAATGAGAAATCCCTAAATTTTGTAGATTCATGGAAAATCCGAGGAATGCACCTTTGATTTATGTTTATGTGCGACAATGTTAGATAAATCTAGGCTAGAAATGAATTCCAAAGTATCTAGGAATGATTTGAAGGGGTTTAAAGGAGTATAAAAGGAGAAATTACGAGAAATGATGGAAAAAATGAAATTGAGTTCATGTCTATAAAATAAAACCCAATTGTTTCGTATTGTCCGAAACGTTTCGGATGATACGAACGGGACTTCCGAAACTTCACCGGAACCTAGTGAAACCCAAGTCACACATGTATCTTGTCTTGTCTTGTGGTGAAAGGTAAATGTTTTGGTTTTAGTGGAAACTTTGAACCATGGATCCCCATTCTGTCAAAGGTGGCGCTTTTCATGTGGACAACGATGCTCGATAAGATCTTTACAATGGATCATTTGATCAATAGGTGTTTCTTCCTTCCAAACAAGTGCATTTTATGCAAGTCCGACAGTGAATAAATAAATGGACCACCTTCTCCTACATTATGATTTCTCCAAGGTAAGGAGGTTTTCTGCATTTCTTCAGCATTTGTTGGATCTTACCACCCAGTGTTTCGAATCTCTTTCCGGATGGTATTCTATCGCATTCTCAAGCCAAGGGAAGGTGTTGTGGCGTTTACTTCCTTTTGCTCTATGTTGGGAGATTTGGAGGGAAAACAGACGTATATTTGAAAACAAATAGCTTTTGTCATAGGCAAGGAGATGAAGATTAAGGCTCTTTTGTATTATTGGACCTCCTCTCTTCCCGACTTTAAAGGAGTCCATCTTGAGGATTTTGAGTTTTGTTAGGAGAATATTGTATACGGGGATTCTCGGGTGGACTAATCTTGCATCGTCCTTTGAGGTTTTTTGTGAGAATCTCTCTCACTTAACCTTTTTTTTGGATCTTTTTCCCGTTTCTGTTTTGAGCCTTTATATCCCTCCGGTTTCTTCTTCTTAATAAATCCTTTTACCGATCAAAAAATTAATAATTATGATCATCTAATAACATAGTGAAAATAATACATCCAACCACTGCCAATCTATATGTCCGGCACCACGTCCAATGGACAATCATCATTTTATCACCAACTCATGCACAATCATGAATTAATTGTAAAAGTTATGCACAAAATAAGACATTTTCACTTTGAAAGTCAGCTAATCTAATGATTTTGGTATTGGCAAAAAATAGCTGAGTAATATCCAGAGGGGCACACAACAAAAAAACAGTGTCTATATGATTATGCACCAACGCATCTTGGTGCTTAAGTTGTTGGAGCAGCAACAAAATTCTGAAATTAGATTACGCAACAAGGAGCATCACAACTTGATAGCGTGGTACACTTCAAAACCATCCACATGACAATAGAGGTACCTCACAATTATCAAATCATGACAATTGGGGTATACTTCGAAACTGATAAAACGACAATATAGGTACACCTCAAAACTGATAACGTGGTACACTTCAAAACCATCCACATGACAATAGAGGTACCTAACAGCTATTGAATCACAACAATTATAGTTTAAGAAATTGAGTTCACCTCGGCAGTATGATCCTTCAAGATGTGCCGACAATTATAGTTCCCATCTTCATACCCTTGCCATATACGAACAGTCTGCGGCAGAGAAAAATAAATTAAATATAGGTAGGAAAGTAAAGAAAGAAATCAAATATGAATTGCAACATAGAATTTATGCAAAAAAAATCCTAAATAGCTTATACAGATTTCAAACATAAAATAAACAACATATTCTCTTACGACCACAGTTACCAATTCAGTCTATGGAATTATGATATGGGAACGTTCAAGTATAATTCAGGTTTGTCATTTAAAAATATGGGAAACAAAAGGAACAGGGAAAAAAAAATGGTATGATAAAAATGGAGATGAAGATTAACGTATGGCATGAACATATTAGATGGGCTACCCGTCTCCGTATCTATGTCCAGGACTTCAAGAAATAAAGAGTTGTATCCTCATTTCTTATACCACTATCTGTATTCGTATCAGGTCATCTTAGCTTCTCCGAGATTTGTAGATTTTGTTGGGAACTTGGGTTTTTGGTTTTAATCTCTACATGGGGTTCCATCTTTCGATATTTGATCTTTGTTTTATTCTTCTCTTGCGGATCTCATCCTCTGACAGAAGCCCGAGTTAAGATTAATGTTTCTATTAATGTGAGTTTTCCCCTTGGGGTTTTTTCCCCTTTTAACACATACATACTTATCAAAAAAACATTAACGTGGAAGGTGCTAGTGGAGGCCAAATCTTTCTCTTTCTCCCTGATCGAAAATAGGGGAAGATCGTTGATACGCATTAGGGAGGAAGGAAGAAGGTGGGTGGAAGAGGGTGATGTGCCGGTAGAGCTAGGATTTTGGTTGGTGGCTTTGATAAAGGAGGCGATTAAGGCTAACCCATTACAAACCATTTGGAGGAAGACGGTGCTGCAGAGCAGAACCTTTATAGCTGAAGTGAGAAGAAATGGGAAGGGCAAGTTCATTCAATTGGCAGAGTTCACCACAAGAGGTAGGAACTTGGTGTTTTGCTTTCCAGAAGGGTCTAATAGCATAGGTTGGACCTCGGTGGTGGATAGCCTCTCCTCTACCCTTCACCATCACGATCTACGGCTTGAGACCAAGGAGGTAGCTTTTCCGGACGGGATAAGAGGAAGGGACAAATACTATACCACGAAGAAGGAACCTCAGACTATTGTACATACCAACTCCTTTACTTTCGGTAGCGAAAGGCGGATGGAGGAGAGGTGGTCATATGCGGTGATCTGTGAGTCTTCAGCGCAAGAGTCAAATTGGGAGGACATTGCGGTAGCACTAACCTGGATCTCAAGAGCAATAGACCTCTTTTATCTTATCCCCTACGGGGAAAAAAGTAGATTGTTCTTCGTGGACAACTAGGAAACCCTAGCTTTCTTGTGTAATCTGACATCCATCAGGGTGGGTTTCAACATCATTTATCTGAGCAGATGGTGGCCCTCCTGCAACTCCATCTCCACAAACTAGTTCAGTTCTCCGGTCTGGATCCTGGTACAGGGGTTGCCCTTTCACTTGTGGAATAAACAGACTTTTGAACACATTGGAGGAAGGGTGGGAGGTCTGGTGGATGTTGATGTGGCTTCATCATCAGGCACTGACTTCAGTGCTCTTCGGTTGAAGGTAGGAGGTCAGCTGAAGGATATTCCACGAACTCTCGAAGTTCAAGATGGTGAAATTCATTACACAGTCAGCCTCGAACTTTTATCAGACAGGGCTACGCCGGTAGTGTGGCCTTTGACAAGAGAAAAGATTAGAGAGTCAGGTTTTCAAGGAGGAAGTATCACTAGCAACAGAAGGGAGATCAGGGATGGAGGAGAGTGAGCGCCGTCGAGGGCAGAGGAGATTCACACCAGAGAACCACCGGAAGCAGCAGCAGTACACCCGAAGGTCCATTCCATAAGGGAGAGTGCTGGAGAACCAATAGAGAGAAGCCACAGACCTAAGCATGGCAGAGAAGTGTCAGATGACAAGGGAGCTAAGGCAAATTCGAGTTTTAAAACTCGAGAGACTTCTCGCTCATTCGTTAGGTCGGGCGGGAGCTCTTCTCAACCACACACATGGAGAGACTTTACTTATGGACACAAGGAAGGTTACAATAAGAAGGGGTATAAGGGATCCTATGGTTTTAGGATTCGTGCGGTTCAAGTGGGTGGGCCCGGGAGAAGAATCAGGAAGCGGAACTACGGGTCCGGTTTGTCGGGTCGGAAACGATCCATATTGTTAAGTAAAGATATACCTCATACGGACATGTCCTCCCAGATTTCACTCCCACAAGCTTCGTCAACTCAAGCACCTTTGTTCTCTCCGGGAGATAAAGGAGCGAAGCACACAAAGCCTTTGCAGAGCAATCACTCCAAAGGTAAGAAGCCTATCTCCGAATGTCAGAGAGCAAGAGGGTCTACGTTTAGTGCTAAACACGATCGGCAATAACGTGATTACTAGACCCTTCGTTATGTCTAATACGCTGGAATCTGACCTCAATACCTGGTTTAAATGCAACATTTTCAAAGTGGGGGAATCCTTGGGTCTATCTTTCGAAGGTCACGAAGAAGAGGTCAAAAGGTTACTCCTTTCCATCATGGGAGCAACCAAGGGGTCAGGAACACCCCTAAATCAACCAGGTTTAGGCCATAAGGGAAGGAGCCCGAGATGCGTATCAATCAAAGCCTTTCAGAAAGAAGAACGTTAACATCCTATGACACTTGATGGGCTTGAAGAGGGAATAAGGGATGAAGGAGGAGATACAGTAAGGGAAAAGCAGAGTTCAAAGACTAGGAGTGAATCTCAACCTTTGGTTAAGTCTCACAAAGTGTCTAGAGAGATTAAAAGCTTGGAGTGCCCCTTTAATTCCGGAGATATCGTAGTGTACAGAAGTCGACGTAGTGGGCGGAAGCAGATGGTTGTTAAATGAAGATCAACATTCTGTCGTGGAATGTTAGGGGGCTGGGGAACAAAGATAGAAGAATTATAGCTAAGAGTCTTATCAAAAGATGGGGAGCAAAGGTGATCATCCTCCAGGAATCGAAGTTGGATAAGGTGGAGGCGAAGGATAGTAAGGACATTTGCGGTGCAGGGGACTTCTGGTGGAATTATCGTAGTGTGGGATGGGAGTTATATTGAGGTGGAAGAGGCTCTCATTGGAGCTTTCTTAGTTTCCATCAAATGCAGATGTGTAGGAGAGCAGTTATGGTGGATTCTTATGGGGGTTTATGGCCCCTTGGATAACATAAGTAGAGACCACTTTTGGGAGGAGTTGGAGGACATTGTCAGCCTGTGGGATGACCAGTGGTGTATAGGAGGAGACTTCAATGTCGTCCGCTATCCCCATGAGAAGAACAGAGGAAGAAGGTTTACTAAAAGCATGAGAGATTTTGGGGAATTTATTAATAGGCATGCTCTCATGGAGTTACCTATGGGAGGAGCGAAATTCACATGGACTAACACCCAAGCTTGTCCTATCCTTTGTAAATTGGACAGGTTTCTTGTGTCTCCCAATTGGGAAGATCGTTTTCACGATGTCTCTCTGGTTGCTATCCCAAGACCAACGTCGGATCATACTCCTTTGCTGCTAGGCTGTGGGGGTTTTAGATCTAGACCTACTCCTTTCTGATTCGAAAATACGTGGTTAAGCGATTCCCAATTCAAAGACAAGGTGGGGGAGTGGTGGAATTCCTTCTCCTTTGACGGGAAGGCGGGGGTGGTCTTCAGATGCAAGCTCGAGGCGCTTAAAGAGAAAATTAAGTTGTGGAACCAGGAGATGTTCGGCCGTATAGACCTCAAGAAAGGTTTAGTGCTCGACAAGATAGCTATGTTTGATAAGAAGGAAGAGGGTTCCAACCTGTCTTTAGCGGAGAAGATGGAGAGACTGAACTTGAAGGGGGAGTACCAGCAGCTAGTCAAGAAGGAAGAGATTAGTTGGAAACAGAAGTCAAGGGTTAGATGGCTCAAGGAGGGAGACCAAAATACGAAGTTCTTTCACAAAGTGGCCAATGTTAACAGAAGGAGGAATTATATCTCCGTCTTCGTATAAAGGGAGCTACAAAGGAGGACGAAGACAGCATTAGAAAGGGCGTGGTTGATTTCTACTCGGAGATGTATACTGAGCCGGCATCCTTCAGACCTCTTTTGGAAGGCCTCCAGTTCAATCAAATAAGCATGGAGGATAAAGTTAGGTTGGAGAGACTAATTTCGGAGGACGAGGTGGTTAATGTTCTCTCCATTTTGTCACAAGATAAGGCTCCAAGGCCAGATGGCTTCACTATCGCCTTTTATAAACACTACTGGGAGATCATTGGTCCCAACTTCATGAAGATGCTGGAAGAATTTCAGAATGAAGGTTTCCTGGACTTCCCTTCCAATAGTACCTTTGTAGCCATGATCCCTAAGGTTACGGGAGCCGACGATATATCGGATTTTCGTCCCATTAGTCTGGTGGGTAGCGCCTACAAAATCCTAGCTAAGACCCTTGTTTTGAGATTTAGAGGTTCTATCCTCTATAATTTCGCCCAGTCAAGGAGCTTTTATGAAAGGGCGACAAATTCTTGATGGTGTTCTTATTGCTAATGAATGTATAGATGCGAGAATTAAATCAAACCACCCGGGGGTCGTTTGCAAGATCGACATGGAGAAGGCATACGACCACGTTAATTGGGATTTTCTTGATTACCTTCTAAGCAGAATGGGCTTTGGGTCGAAATGGAGAAAATGGATGTGGAAATGTATATCGTCGGCTTCTTTCTCTATCCTGGTTAATGGTTCTCCAGCAGAGTATTTTAGGAGCTCAAGAGGGCTTCGTCAGGGTGATCCTTTATCCCCTTTTTTGTTCATTGTGGTGAAGGAGGCTTTGGGTAGGATGATTTCCAAAGCTGTGTCTTTGAGAGAGTTGGATGGTTTCGTCCTGGCCCCGGGGGTCCCCATTATCTCTCATCTTCAGTTTGCCGATGACATTCTCATCTTCCTTGTTCCTGAGTTATCCCAGTTGAGATTCCTCAAAGGCAACTTGTTTTGTTTCGAGGTGGTATCGGGTCTTAAGGTTAATCTCAACAAGAGCAAATTGTTTGGTGTTGGAGAGGTTGAGGATTTGGGGGGATTGGCAAACATCCTGGATTGCCGCATCGATAAATTCCCTACTACCTATCTAGGCCTTCCCTTGGGGGCAGCGTACAGATCCAAAGAGCTTTGGAGACCGGTTGTTGATAGCTTTGGGAGGAAACTAGCTTCTTGGAAGGCCAGATACTTATCTAAAAGGGAAAGATTGGTTCTGATTAATAGCTCGCTCTCGAGCTTACCCATCTACTACATGTCCATGTTTATGATGCCAAACAGTGTTCTCCTAACCTTGGACAAGATCGTGAGAGACTTCTTGTGGGATGGGAATTCTGAGAATCACAAGATTCATTTGGTAATGTGGGATAGGGTGTGTAAGCCCAAGGATGATGGTGGTCTGGGGATTAAACAGCTCAAACTCATGAATATGGCACTATTGGGCAAGTGGCTATGGAGATTTGGGGAGGAGGAGTCCAGCTTGTGGAGGATTGCCATAGCGGGCAAATATGGTGTCGCTATGGGTGGCAAAGTCTTGGAGTTAGAAGTCCCTATGGCTGCAGTGTATGGAGAGGTATCCTGAACGTGACCAAGGATTTTGTAAAAAGGGTGCTGTTCGAGGTAGGAGCCGGTGACAGGATAAGTTTTTGGGAAGACATATGGTGCGGGGACAAGCCGTTAAGGGAGGATTATCCGGAGTTGTATTCCATTTCGATGAGGAAAAGAGATTCTATCTTCACTTACTATAGGAACGAAGGGGAGACAGGAGGATGGAATCTAGGCATCAGAAGAAACTTGAATGATTGGGAAATAGAATTGCTTTCTAGCTTCATTTCAGACTTCAGAACGTTAATTTACGACCGTTGGAGCAGGATAGAAGAGTGTGGGCCTAGACAAAAGGGGGATCCTTCCCAATGAAATCCTTGTATGCGGAGTTCCAAAGATCTGAAGGAGCTGCCTTCCCTGTTTCATTGGTTTGGAAATCTAAGATTCCCTCAAAAGTGGCGTTTTTTGCTTGGGAAGCGTCTATGGATAAGATCCTCACTACGGAATACTTGATAGCTAGAGGTTTTACTTTGGTGCAATATTGCTGGATGTGCAAATCTAATGGGGAATCTGTAGATCTTCTGATTCATTGTAAGACGGCTACTAAAATCTGGAATGCCTTCCTGGAGGAATTTGGGGTGAGCTGGGTCGTGCCGACTTCTCTGAGGACTCTCCTTTTTAGTTGGAAATCTAAAGTGTTCTCGTCTAGGGGGAATGCGTTATGGAGAATGACCCCGCTAACGATTATTTGGGGTATTTGGAAGGAGAGGAACCAAAGAGTCTTTGAAGGAAAGGAATTGGACTTGTACTCTATTATCCTTAACATTAAGGGGGGCTGATGTACATGTGGTCAAAGGCGGTCTTGGATTGTAGGTACATCTTCTTTGAAGATTTTGTTTTCCGATGGGATCGCATATGTTCTACGGAAGGACAATGATGGGGGGTTGTTTCGTGGTTCTTTTTTGCCGGGGCGTTTGTTAGGGGTCGGCCTCCTTTTGTTTTCTTGCCAAGGTGTTGTGTAGGTCATCTCGACCTGCCTTCCCATGGCTGGCTGTATCTTTAGGCTTCGGCCCTTTATAATATATTTTACTTATCAAAAAAAATAAAAACATTAACGTGAGTTTTCATTAACGTTCATTTTTTAATCATTTTTGGTGTCACTTTAGTTACGCGTTCTTTGAAATCTTCTTCTCATGGCATAAGGCAACGAAGAAAGGCAAATAGTAGCAAGATGGGGGTAGAATGGTTGAAGTGGAGAAGAAAGGAAAAGGTGTGGGGTTTAGGGACTCAAGATTTCTTATTTTTTTAATGTATAACAACATTTTTTGGACCATTTTAATCGGATTCATAAATTATTCAGCTAACTCCAAAAATTCATGAATTATTCCGAACTATTGATGTATGGGGTTGCATAATTCAGCTAAGTCCAATCATTATAGCAATACTTCCAGGATAAAATCCCATTCCCATATGGATAGCATAGTTGAACTTCAAGATGCTTGAGCCTAGACTCTTGGTCCCTTCTGCAAATACAAGATAAGAATGCAATAATAAATGACATTGAGCATGGAACCTGTTCAGCCATGGATTTCATTACAAGGTAATTCTGTATTTTCAGAGAAACATTGATTCAATAGTGATGTATCCATGAATAATGATTTTCTTCAGCAGATTTATGGTTAATATACATTCCGACCCACATTCGGTAATTTAAATCACCCTCCATTGCTTGGTGCAAATTATCAAAACACCCTTGGATGTTGACAGGCCCCAATGAAGTGGGCATGTGGGCTGGAGCGCGTTTTGCTAGCATTCCTCTTTATGATTATGTATTGTTGTCAACACTTGGGACCAAAGGAAATTCAATACCTAAAACAGTTCATCTTGAATATCCAATGCACAAGCGGCAATTATCCTTATTTCCCAAGGGACTCCCTCAGGTTTCATTTTTACTTCACAATAGAAAAGTTTGTTATCATTTTTTGACTAAAAATAATATTTTATTAATGGATTAAGAGTACTGCTCCACATTACAGACAACTTTAATGAGGTAATGGAGCAAATGATTCAGCCTATATGTCACTTAGTGCTGAGTTTTGCAGTGAAGCTGTGGGATAGATATCAGCTTTTTTTTTTATCGATTGGGATAGATACCAGCTTACCTAAAAATGAACAATAAAAAGTAAAAGTAAAACCTGATGGATGAATTGCAAGGGCAGCCTGACAGCCCTAGAATAATTCAATTCTCATCAAGCATGTATTTCCAAGTAAACAGAGAAATAAAGTAGATAACGACCTCATGAAATGAATTTTGCTGATATAATGTGGAAAATTTATAAAAGTTATGATTACAGCTTACCTTATCTGCTGAACCAGTTACAAATAACTCATCACGCGGTACAAATCTTACACTGGTAACCTATGAAAAAAGAAAAAGAAAAAAAAGAGAGCCCTCTTTAACTAAGAGATTAAGATTAAACGAGACACAACAACTAAAACCCAGAAAAATGAAAAAGTATTGGCGCAAAACCTTCTTAGAGTGACCGCTGAGTGTAGATAAGATCTGCCCAGATGTTCGATCAAAAAGAACAGCATTTGTGTCGAACCCTCCAGTTGCAATGATATCCTGTCAGTCAGCAAAGGAAATCCTGCTGATCAGATGTGTGAAACTAAAAATAGAAACTAAAGTCAATAATCTGCACCCTCCATTACACGGATAATCTCTAGAGCTCCTAAAGAAGGGCTTATAGAAAATGGTCAGAAGTAAGAAAAATAAGGATTCTCCACACACTAAAGAAAGAGACCTTGAAACTTGATATGATAACCAACCATAACTACCTTACACAGATGTTGTGTTGCCATGTCTATGCATGTGCCTACACGAACACGGACTGATAGAAATAGATAACTACATATCTACTTAACTTTTGATCTATCTACATTCTACATAACTATAAATCCATGTAGACAGGCATGCAAGCATGTACATATGCATATATATACATTTATATGCAGAAACAGATGGATATACGAACAGATGCACGGCCATAGAATAGAGTGAAGCGAGTTTAATGAACTTGTACCTTAGAAGGATGGATATCAGCCGATAAAATGCCCGGTTTGCTAGTTTTGTGAAGGGGATGACTGGAAAGCTGAGTGTACCTCTCCAAGGCGTCAATGGGGGCCAATGTTGCTGGGATCTAGAATGGAACAAAGATATACAATCATGTGCATCCAAGAAATTTGTTAAACACCGTAACTTAACTTCATTTGTGTTGTTTTCTCGCTATAAACAAATCAAAAAAAGCACCCAGATAAGAAAAGGTGAAGAATATAATGTAAGATAATTTTTCAGACTTTTCAGCAAATTTTGAATTAAACCAAATTGGAGTAGTTCCTTACAGCATTACAAAAAGTACCTGCCGCTTCTTCCGCTGTTGTGAAAGCGTAGCGTTACAGTCTGTAAGCTCTGCAATAATATCAGCTGAAATACCCAGGCGAATTTTCTTTCCACCAGGGCCCAACTCATCATCCTCAGCAGCTGCAAGCATCAAGATAGATCACACAATAAGGTATGGCATAACTGTAATGCATTTAATATAATTCAACTTAAACACATGCAAAACAAAGACCTCTTTTCCCATTGCTAAGCGCCGGAGCATTTGCTGTACCAGCAGTTGATGCTGACATGGGAATCTGTCTTTCTGCCTGAACTAATAGTGCCCTTGCTTCATCCCTTTCTTTTTTCAGTCTTGCTATGACGCGGCAAGCAGCATCGTGCTGTCAATACATAACTAGATTGATTAATAAAATCAACATTTTCAGTGACACTCACCGTTAACAGACAATCTTATTTTCTAGTTGATATATTAACTATTAGAAAAAGAAGATATTAATGGTCGAACAAGACAATAATAACCTGGCAGACTGAAAACATTGCCTGGCATCTGAGACTCAGAATGACCTTTCAACAGTAGTCAAAGATTCTTATCTTACCAACATATGGCTTTTGTGCAAAATGTTTAATCTGAAATTTATGAACAAAGTACCACTACCAATATTCTTTTATAGGATAAATTATATCGACATGTCCAAGCAGGGCACATCAAGGGAAAACACAGATCTGGCATATAGCCTCCAATAACAAACTGACTACTACGCATACAGAACTTAGCTAACGGAATTGTCCTCTCTATGAATATGGCATGAGTGGCCAACTACATGGTTTAAAAAGAATGAATTCCAGAGAGGACCACTCTTCAACCACCATGTCGCCTATTGGGAAGCCCCTTTCCAAAAGGAAGAGGATGGGTACTTAGGGAGAACTGATATTCGACAATGCAATAATTTGAAAACAGATTGCTTGAAACCAGACAGCCACGCCTGCAAAAGTCCGAAGGGCAATAAAAATGACACCATAAAAACCTGCAAATACAGGCTTTCCACAGCGACCAACTGATTCTTTACTACTTCCATATAAGTTCAACTTGAGCCATCCTTCTAGTGAAATACCAAGTCCAACTTTCAGTGCTAGGAATTAAAAGAATATGTAGACAGCTAGATGTCATCCAGTGCCAGGCACAGCCACCAGGTGCCATGACTTATTGCAGTCTTTACACACCACGAGAATTCAACATGACAATGAGATAGCTCATAGTCTTTGAGTAGCCTTGAATTTACTCGGACATTCAAGATTCAAGCTACGCAAGCCCTTAGCCCTACATTTTCTAAACAGTTAACCTCTATTAATGAGAGAATATGAGAACATTTGCTACTTGATGACCATGGTATTAAATTGAGCTAATTTTTGCGAGTTTTGTCGAAGTTTGCCAATTTTATGACCCAGCGAAGTGAAGTTTACCTGTGATATTTCTGAGAATTATACTATTTAGGGCCAAAACTTAACAGAGGATAAGTGTTTAAAAACATTTCACTTCCTTTTTCCACATTTCCTTACTTTTGAGAGGTTCCTATGTATAGCCCATCAAGGGTTTTGAGTAAAAAACTTGTAGGGTTGAAAACAAGATCAATCACTCCTCAGGTTGCATATTTGTAGTTACACTACAAGAAAACTATTTTTCTCTATATTTTCTTATTTTCTTCACAAAATTCAGCTACATTAGTATTACAATGTTTAAATGCATTACATCTCCAAACTTCCCTAAATTAACATTCTTTTACAAAACTACCCCATGTCAAATTATACTTCACCAAATTAAATTTTAACCAGTGTTTTAAAAGGAGTTTGAGGGTTACACCTTGAGGATTTCCCAAAAAACCCCGAGGCTTACTATAAAAGCTTAAAGCTTGTGAGAGGCAGATGCCTATCTAATGGGCATTAAAAAAGTTCACATTTTTTAATGCCTTGTGTTAGGGGCGTCACAGGCGTACACCTCACATGCATATGTCAGTGGGGGGGGGGCGGGGGGCAACCGTATCTAAAAAAATCAATCTATTTCCGCTTTTTCATTTTTCCCCTAAATCATAATTAAAATAATAATAAGCTATTCTAAATTAAATGAAAGCAACAAAAAATCTATATGAAATAGATTGTTACTTTTTCACAAATTTACTTAGATTTATCATTTTCATTGAATTATCCATTATGTATTATTTTCTTATTTTTACTAATCATTTAAAAAGGCATGCTCATGAGTCTTCAGCCTCATGCTTTACGCCATTGAAGTGGCCTTGCCCCATGCCTTCGCATTTAAAAAAATTGATTTTTAACTAAGCAAAGTTTAAGGCGATGTGAAGCATCCAACAGCTGAGTTGGTCAGGTTGTGGGGGGTTGTACCCACAGACCTGGGATCGAGTCTTTGGGGGGTAATTCCTATTCTCAAAGACCTGGTTCGGTCCCGTTCTTACCTTAGGGGGGTTAGGGGGCAATAATAAATGTTTACCTATCAAAAAAAAAAAGTTTAAGGCAGTGTCAAAGTTTAGTACCTTGTTGACTTCCACAGAGAGTCGATCTATACCCAGTTTCAACAAAATGGTCAGGCATAGTGTAATTTTATCCTTTTTTATAAATAACGAGGGTATTTTAAAAAAAAAAAAAGGTGAACCCAAAAAACCGGCCCACGTACAAATAACTAATGGGAGAGCAACCCATTAGCTAAAAAGGAAATAAAAAGTATAAAAGCACTAACTTAAGTAAATTCCTAAAATTATAGCTTCTAAGTACTGACAAAATCAGAATAGGTAACTCCTTCAGGATGGCTGACCAAGGGAAGCGTGATGCTTTTATCCTTGTCACCACCACGTGCATGGTGTTATACTTGTCTTCAAAAAATTCAATCGTTCCTTTCTTTCCACGTGCACCATCCTTAAGAAAATGGATAGCAAATGGATGCATCCATCGTAATATTCTCCATCTAGCATCTAGGGCCTTCATTCTCCAAATTTGGATGAGCAATAACATATTTCTTGGTCACGTTGCATTGATATGGGGTGAGTATCTGAGTCCGACCCGAGTACAGAATGTTAAATTCGGCAGACCATGAAAAATAGGATTCATGGGCTTGGCATTGTACTTTAAATAATGTAAAACAAAGTAATTTTTCTCTATATTAATAAGGATAACAACAGGTAATAGAAGAAATATTTTATGATTCCTACTATATACATATTAAATACGAGAATACATGTAACATTATATCTGCTACATAGTCTTCAACTGGAAAAGGTAAAACACATGACCTATGGCAGATCTTAATTAATATTTTGCAAGCAAGGAATGAAAAAACAAAAAAGAAATCCTAAAGTGACACATTAGAATCCATCCAGTATTAGAATCTGCGCAAGCCTGACACAGGTAATTCGCCATTTAGAAGAATTCATGCAATACAGTTTATTGGGGCGACTCAAGGTATAACAAAAAACTTGAAGAAGATATTCTCCACTCTACTAGTAACTCTTAATGAAGTAGGATATGATTTACATACCACATACTTTGCATATGAAGCACGTATTTGGGATAATCTTCCTCCTAGTTATCAAGTAATCAACTGTAAGGATTTATCAAGTAATCAACTGTAAGGATTTATCAAGAGTGACCTTCCAAATGAAGCATGGCCTTTAAGGAATAGAAGTTTCCCACACTAATTTGGCCAGAAATGAAGAAGTTGCATTACCTGGGGGGCTAAGAGCAAAAGGAGAAAGAATGCATTGTGAAAAGACCTCCTTCTATCTATTTCCAAAAGCTTTTATCGTTTTCAACCAATGTTTTTAAACGCTCAGGAGTGAGGCGAGGGGCTTCACTAGCCGAAGCCTTAAGGCGTAAGACGTAAGCCTTACACGCACGCATTTTTTAGGTAGATAAGTATTTAAATCTATAAATAAATATAGCAAAAATTCAAAAAACAAAGCATATTTTCAAGTTCCGACCACAAACAAAAAAGCACAACACCAATCAAAGACTCAATCTTGCATCTTCATCAATTATATGAACAACATCCTCTCCTTGATAGTCCAAGTCGAAATTCAACAGCTCGTTATGAATCAATGTTGGGTCCCTTATAAATATAAAACTTAGGGTTTTTATTTTTATTTTTATATTCGGTCCCTTCAACACCTATTTTTTTAATATCTTGACATGCTTTTCTTAAAACAACATGCCAAAGCACATTTGAGGTGTACGCCCAGTCCAAGAAGCGTGGACGAGGCGTACGCCTCACTGAGAGGCGTAAGCCTCGTCAATGCCTCTTGGAGTGAGGTGTATGCCTCAGATGTGTAAACGCCTTTTGATTGAGCCTCAAGGCGTTTTTAAGAGCTTTGCCCCGAGGCGCATTTCAAGGCGTAAGCCTCACACGGGTTTAAAAACACTGCTTTCAACACCTATACATTTTCCAAAAGCCTATATCACTCTCACACATCAAAATGAACTTTCCTTCAAGATAAGGCCAATCTTGCGGTAATTGCCAGCCCCAACCAATGATTACGTCATTTCGGAACAATTCCCACGACTCAGGTTTTCCTACATCTATCCACTATAATGTTTGTGATAGGTCTAGAATCAAGATAGGTCCTCACCATTGATTCCTAATATGAGGATCAATAGATCATGCTTAGATCTCAGTAGATTATATTCACCACAAATCAGAAATATACGTTTTCGTCCCAAAACTTTATGTATAAGGATTACAAAGGCGAGGGATTGTGCTCATTGTGCAAAATATTTGGAATGGCACTACATCACAAAAATTCATGAGAAGAAAGAAAAGATAATTTCACATTATTTAATGGAATGGAATCCTAAATAAGATCTGCCAGAGATCATAGTAAAACCATGGTTTCAAATTTCGGAAATGGACGAAACTACTTTGGTTTCGGTTCGAAACTGATAAAAACTAATTTTTTATTCATAAAATGTCATTTGGTTTCGGTCAGTTTCGGACCGAAACCACCGAAACGAAACCAATCACTTTGAACCATGAGTAAAACTGGCCCAATTTTAGTGAGTAGCGTTGTTAAAATCCTACGATATATGATTTGAATCATACGTTTCAAATCAAATCTTGACCAAAACGATTTGAATCTTATGTCTAAATCCCTTCACAAAAGAATCCTATGATTTTTATATAAATCTTACGATTCACGAATTGAATCTTAGAATTTAAATAAAAATCATGAGGCAGATTTTCAGGTGTAAACAATGACTCCTATATTTAAATTTTTTATTTTCTTAAATGTTAAACACTACAAAAAAGAAAATTAGTTGGTGTTTTTAATAATTTAGACATATTTATAGCATATTGTTTCTTGCTATGTTTCATAGAACATAAGATCATCGGAATACAATTATTGAAGGAAATAATTTTCCGGTAGCGTTTTCTGCATAAAACACACCTAACACGGATGGCAAGAAATACATGTCCATGCACGTCATTTGAAAACTGAGAATTGAGATTGTTGATGAGAGATAGGAACTTGTTTAATTTGACGATGAATTGAGGATATATGGTTTTAATTTATTTTTTTGTGAAAAGATCTTTTATTTGTATGAACTATGAGTGTAGAATGGTGTTTCTATGTTGTATATCAGGATTGCCATGTAACATGTTTTGTCATTATTTACAAGTGTTTGTATAAAACCTTAACCTTATATGATGGGTTATGACTCATTATATATTCTTAATTAATTTTTTGGATATTCTTTCATATTTATTTAACTCAAAGAAAATCTCTATGAATCTTATGATCCAACGATTTGAATTCCAATTTGTTTGAATCTTACTCCTTACGATTTTACAATCCAATTCAATTTTGACAACATTGTTAGTGAGGATAGTGCACATAAACGCCAATTATTAGTACCTGGTATAGAGCATGACTTAGCTCTTGCCTTGCTGTATGTAGTTGCTGCTCCAATGCGAAATTTGAAAGCATCAATGCATCCCATTCCTGTGAAGACAAAATTAATTACCAAAACAAAAAAGATCAACTACTAAAACAGGGAAAACATAATCAGAGAAGGTCAAACTAATAACTAATTTAGGACACTAATTCCACGTGAGCTAATAGTGCGAGTAGAATCACTAGATCAAGGTATTAGATGGAATTAACTAATAGGATGTAACAGAGATTAAAACACAAACATATCCCAAGAGAACGACCATAGAACATTCATATAAAATAAAAAGGGATTCAATATCACAAAAGTTAACCATGATTAAACAGTTGAGGACCTGAAACAGAAATTGCATGGGATATAACAGTAAAATTTGATACAAGTCCAAAAAATTAAATCAGGGTTTCAAAAAATATAGAAATAAAATATATACCCTGCCTGCCTTCAATGCATTACAAAACCCAAATGTTAGATTTTCATCACATGTCTAATGAAGACATCTGCGGGATGAAATGTCCATCTTTCAAACTTATTTTGTGACAACTCGAAGAAGAGTGTATACAGGCAAGACAAGTATGACTAATATGCTGGCTCTTAGTACAGCTTTACTCCTCTGATCCGGCATGATAACAACTCGAACTCAACTTCTATTCTTTCAAGAGAAGGCACCAAGATCCCGCGTAAGCGTCGTTTGCCCGTTGCCAATAATAGTTCGTGTCCGCCGGTGTTGCTCCGTTGCCAATAGGATCGACTTGGGTAGTAAGATTCAATTGTGAGATTAAGAAATAATAAAGTAAGGGACCGGTAATCTTGGGATCAAAAGGTTGTTGCTAAAGGACTGTAAATCCTTGCTCCTAGGATCCAAGGAGGGGTTTTAGGAGAAAAGGGGCAAAGCCGCTTCGCACCACTGAAGCTTATAGATCAAAAAATTGTACGTTCTGGCCCGACTAGAATCTAAGGATAAGCTGACTAGTGTCGGTCTTTGGGAACCAGTGCTTCTTGAGGGCTAACTACTGGAGGCATTCTCTAGAGAGTTTTGACACAACCAAAAAGAGTCCGCACTTAGGATAACTAACTGAAAAAATGATATAAAAAAATTTGGTCTTCCAATTAAATATAAGCAATCATTTATGGGATGCATTAAGCGTGGGTAGGACTTCAAATGAAGCTCTAGAGATCTTTTCAACAACTGAAGGAGCTTGCACACCTTCATTACAATGTGTGCTGGTTGGAAATTGTACCGGTCAGAGGGGAACAATGAACCACGGTTTCATTAAAGATTTTTTTTTGATAAGTATTCCATTTATAGATTCATGTTCACAACATATACAATCAGAGCAAAGGCACCAGATTGTGAAATATTTTAAATACCCTTGTGTGGGACAGTTAAAATTTCACCTTTAATCTTCTAAGAAGTTTTATATTTCGAGCACGAAATGTATTGGTAATCACTTGGAGACTCATGGTACTCGTAAAGTTTTACAGATGGCCTTTTGGGTTATGCATTAGATAATTTATGGCTTTTCCCATAAGCTTCCACCATTCCAATGGGAAACAGAAAGTAGTTAGCCAGCTATGGATTTTAATGAGTATGCTGAAAAGGAAAACGAGCTTTACCCCCCCCCTGTGCCCTGATCTTCCTCGAATTTGATATTAGGATAACCGCCCAAAATGGAAAGTTAAGAAGAAAAGCTATGGGAGTAGCATGTGACGATGATACAGACTCTGACAAATGGAATCTATCCCAAATAGTACATAAGTAGAACAATCCACATATCCAGGCCATTTTCAAGTGGACTTTAAGGTTCCCCTTCTTGTCACCTTAACATTCTGCTTTGTATGCCAAATATTTCTAGAAACTTCAAATGAATTAACAAACATGATATCTAAAAATTTGTAAGAAAAAAAGTTCAAAATTGTAGACATTAAACATCGAAGCATATATATTATTCGATCATGATGTTCAGATGATGGACCACAGGGATTTTTTCCTAACTTCTTGAATAATGAGAGGATAGCTTACAAGAGGAAACAACAAATCGCGACAGTGACGAATGAGAAGATAATTACAGTTTTTTTTCCATTTATGACCCATTGGAGTCAAAGATTATGAGCCAAACAGACTTTCTAAACAATTGCTTCATCAGTTTCCAAGTTATGAATGATGTTTCAGCATGTTCTACTGCTAGATTTTCTATTCACCAGGCTTTTATTTTTGAAGACAGAGAGAGCAAAAGTTTAATAGAATGAGTTTTACAGACTCATTCGCTTGAATTTCTTAACCAAGTCATGCAGCCTTAAAAAAAATGCTGAAATTGCACGAACTTACATTCTGGAACATTCCAAGCAACCCCGGGATGCTCGCAGCCTGTAAGGGCCTGGGCTTCACAGCCTGCAGAGTAAGCCAAGGCTAATAAGAAGATCGATCGTAATAATAATAATGAGAAGACGAACAAGGACGAATGAGTAAGCTCACCTTATTTGTTTTGAGTGACACAATGTCATCCATAGTAAGTGGCTCACCAGTCACAGGGCATTTTCCATAATCCTAATAAAACGCAAAACACCAAACATAGCACTCTTTTTTAAAACCAAAAGGGAGAAAATTTCTACATGAAGGAAACAAAGTACTAAAAAGTTAGTAAGCAAAACAAATGAAAGCTCAGAAACCCAAGAACTCGATTACAGCCATTAGACCTATAGAAAGTTTGGTTACAATTACAAATTTTAAGCAGTGTGGCACCAAAGCGCTTTAGGGGCGTTGAGAGTGCAGATAAAATGTGACAGTGTGCCCCCCAACCATAGGCGCCCTGAGCACTAATCCAAACGAAATATAGAGAAAGTGAGTGATGTGTTTCTACTTCCTTGGGATCACGTTAGATTAGTTGCCTTAATTGATTATTTCCTTAGTCAGATCTTGCCCTAATTATTTCTCTGTTTTTAGCTAGAAATGTTTCCTTGTTTTACTAGGGTTTGCTTCCTTGTTTTGCTTGAATTATTTCCTTTTTTAAGAAGTGGCCGTGTGCCTATTTAAGATGTAATAGGAGAAGAGTTTTATTACGAAAAATCAGAAGTTATAGTAACCTTGGAGGTCTAGTTCCCCTCGAAGTGAACTTTTCTCATCTTCTTCTTCTTTTCTTTTTAATTTTGCGTTGAAAACCCATCATTTGGTATCAGAGCCGCCGATCCTCGGCTGGTTTATGGTCAAAACAAGAATGGATCAAAGGATAAAAAAAGTTATAAAAATATCAAGTTCGGCATTTTGAGGTGATTATGTAGAAACTAGATGCCTTGGATGCCAAGTACGATCAAATATCTGCCACGGTGGTGACAATGGTGATGAATCATGCAGAGACCTCAGTAAATTTGGGAGGAGATCAAGCGCAACAAACGCATAATGATGGTGGAGTGAGGAGAGGGGACGGTGGCAACTCTATAAACTCAAGGATGGTTCGCTTGGAGTTTCCTCGATTTGATGGCGAAGACCCCTCTAGTTGGGTTTATCGTGCCGAACAGTTCTTCAATTACCACCACACACCTGAAGACCAGAAGGTCACGATCACATCTTTCCATTTGGAACGTGATGCCTTGCAATGGTATCAATGGCTAGAGAAGGCTTCAAGAATGATAACTTGGCCAAACTTTACAAGAGCGTTGTACTCCCGGTTCGGGCCAGCCATCCGAATATGAGGACTACTTCGGAGCACTGGCTAAACTGAAGCAAACCGGTAGCTTCAAAGAATATTTAACTGAGTTTGAACGGCTATCCAATCGCACTTATGATCTATCAGAAGCTTTTCTAGTAAGTTGCTTCGTGTGTGGATTGCAAGATGAGCTTTGTTTTGATGTCAAGATGTTCAAGTCGGCCACACTATCAGCCACGATTGGTTTGACGCGCTTGCAAGACGATAAGTTGATTGCAAGGAGAGCGAGTAACAAAAAGACCATCTCAGAACCACCCATCACTCCAATCGATATGGCTAATCGAACCAACAACTTTCCCATTCGGCGTTTGACTGCTGAGGAAGCTGAGGAGAGGCGAAAGCAGGGTCTTTGTTATAACTGTGATGAGAAGTTCTCTAGAGGACATCAATGTAAGAAAAAGCAATTGTTTCTCATTGAGGGTCCCTGGCTAGACGGTGGAGGTGGCTTGGAGGATGAAGAAGCCGCGGAAACTGTGGATCGTGAGTATGAACCACCTTGAGGACAAGGTTGTTCTCAAGGGGTGGGGAATGATGTGTTTCTACTTCCTTGGGATCACGTTAGATTAGTTGCCTTAATTGATTATTTCCTTAGTCAGATCTTGCCCTAATTATTTCTCTGTTTTTAGCTAGAAATTGTTTCCTTGTTTTACTAGGGTTTGCTTCCTTGTTTTGCTTGAATTATTTCCTTTTTAAGAAGTGGCCGCGTGCCTATTTAAGATGTAATAGGAGAAGAGTTTTATTATGAAAAATCAGAAGTTATAGTAACCTTGGAGGTCTAGTTCCCCTCGAAGTGAACTTTTCTCATCTTCTTCTTCGTTTCTTTTTAATTTTGCGTTGTAAACCCATCAGTGAGCAACAAAAATAACTTGGCCTTGCCTTGCGCGAGTTATACGTGTTGCTCATTTCATGGGCAACTTAAAATCTATCCTTACATTATTGGAAAAATGAAGTAGGGAAATACTGGAAAAGCCCAGAAACCCACATACCTTTACATGTCGCTCGACCAAACGCTTCTCAAAGAGAAGCCCAGATTTCTTCGAGACCACCGGCTCTTCCGGCACTTCGCCGGAGACTACGCAAGAGAATGAAAATAAGAAACACAGATCAAACCACGAGAAAGAACCCTAGATGTAAATAGATAGAGAGAGAGAGAGGGAGAGAGATTTACTAGCACAGATCATTGTAGTTGAAAGCTAGGGTTTGTTGTAAGCTCTTCTTCGGCGCGGGTCAAGGTAATAAAAAGGGAAATAGTCGACAAATAAAGAGTTGTAGAGGCGAGAGGGAGCAAAAATGGATTTTACGCTGATGAACTCATGGGCAGGCAACTATAACTCTCATGGCAGAGAGAGAGAGAGAAGACAGAGAGAGCAAGAGGGAGAGCGAGAGGGGTTTTAAAACCAGGTTCTATTAGTTCAAGACTTCAAGTGTTCAAGTCAAGCAGGAGCGGACGGAGGGCATCTCCGTCAATCCGGATGGATAAGAACTTATAAGGAGGGCTATGGGTTCCGGTTCGGGTTACCGGCATTCCCAAATCAGACCCTGTTTAACTTTTTTGTTTTTAAACGAAAGCTGGGGTTAGGCGGACCAGTAGGTCCCCTCCCAAATTGCCAGGCGGAGTACGCTTTAGGACCCACTGTGTCACGACCCAAATTTTTGGATGTTAGGACCCGATCCGTTTCATACAGACCAACCCATATCCATATTCGGTCATGATAAAAATAAAAGGAAAACATTCAATCCACATCCGTATAACCAAGATAATCAATTCTTAATTTAATCCTTAATAAAAAAATAATAAAAATCATTTAGTTCCTTAACATAATATTAGAATCTGCAGAAGCGAACTTTTATCATCTTAGAGACTACTACATCAGTAATCCAGTCGAGACTTATGTAATTCAATAGACCACTAATATGAGAACAAGCGGATTGTGGCAATCGGGTTCCTCCACCTGGTACCATCTGATCTGACTTAGATAATGGCCTTCTCGAGCTCAACTCCGAGACTGATTTCCCGATCAGCGATTGTCTTCTTGATCCTCCCATGATGTGTCAAACGTGATGATAGTATTATTAGTATCAGGGTCATGGGTCTATATGTACACAATTTTCTCCTTAGCCCCCGTCCATATGTCTGACTCAATACAGACCACTAATAAGGTGATCTATGATGGAGCATGATGATTCCTCACATTTGGACAGTCCCCACTTACCAGTTGCATGAATCTGTCCACAACTAAGGTATCCATAATCTCACACATCTTCAACAGTCAGTAGTATAGTTTAAGGTGCTGCATGTCACCACACCCATTGGATTCCATCCTTCATAAATTCTCATTTATCTTAGGGTAATGGGGAACATTGAAATTTCAATCCATCGTAGTGATTGTTAAGGAACGTTAGTTAACAAACTGTCTAGCACTCCGTATAGTCTAACTTACGGACGTTTCATTCAAAAAAATCCGACATACAACATTACTAATTACCACGCTTAGCAGGGAGCATTAGTCGACTGATTTTGAGGTGATCATGAAGGAAACAACAGTCACCACTCAGTCCACCACTCCAAGTCTATTGGTAGAAGAGTGTTCACATACTAGGGCCCAACGTTAAATCAGTCCTACCGGCCATGTAGGACGGTCTGTCCAGCATATGGTGTCATCGAATTTGACGGCAATCATGCATAATAGTGTGTACGCATGCATTCTCCAGAAAATATTTCCACACTAACTATTATATATTGATTCACTCGGGATAGCACTTACATGTGTTTCCAAAACAGTAGTGGTTAATGCCGATAAGGTAAGTACCAATTCACACGTTATGAGTCCATCATCCTGACCTTAAGTCCATACCTCGTATTAGAGCCCGAGGGCCCATAGCTTGGATGATCACTCATGACTATCCACTATATTAAAAAAATACAGTCTACCACATGAACTAAGGTATATATACAACAACATACATATATAATTATCCACTCAAAATAATGGAGGGATTTCTTTCAATCTAGTAACAATGATTCCCAACGTCAAGCAACATTAGCCAACCAATAGTTCATCAACATTTCTGAAATTTATTCAACTATGAACCATACAATAATTTTGAATAAATCAGTCTATCAATTTTGCATAAAAATCATGGTAACATTTATGCATCCTCCGTGAACTCATTATATTCACCATTTTCATCCTCGCCCATTTCGATTCCTCCCGTCTGTTCATCAAAATATGAAAATAGGAGTCGGTACGAAACCGTGAGCCGAGGCCCAGTAACAATAGGTAGATTCCAAACGATAATAGTAGGGTAAATATGTTCCACACCGTTCTTATTAATATGGCGATCAAACAACGAGTACATAAAATAAGAATCTTTTCTCCTCGTTCCCACCAAGGTTAGCAATCCCACCAAGGGTAATATCCCACCGAGGGTATCCCTGCAGGGTTCCTTACTATCGGACCAACCTTAATCTCATACACATAAAATTCAATAGCATAACATGACAATATTCTTGCATTACATGAAAATATCAATATCTTTACACACATCCGTCAATAACGATTTAATCATGCATTCACACACATACACACTAGCAGTAAGAAAGATTTTACACTGCGATTATAGTTAGGAACACTTGTTAGGGATCTGAGTTCCTACGGCTTGATTTAGACTACAGGAAAAAAGACTTTCAGCGACGGTCGCAGACCGTCGGTATAAGGCAATAATTCGTCGCTATATGTTATACCGACGTCCAGGGCGACCGTCGCTACCCGTCGCTATAAATTTCGTCGGTTAAAGGTATTACCGACGGCCACCTCAAAAATGCATGTCGGTGTATCTTAATTTGTGTTATACTACAAAAATGCTTTTAGCGACGGCCAGGGACCGTCGCTATAACTAGTATATAGCGACGGCCAGAACATATTCCCGTCGCTATACGATATATATAGCGAGGGTCAGATAATCCGATCGTCGCTATAGGATATATATAGCGAGGGTCAGTGTGCTGGCTGTCGCTACATATTAGTTATAGCGACGGTCCCTGGCCATCGCTAAAAGCTTTTGGTGTATAAATTTTTTTTACATAATTTGTTGTACCTGTACCTGTAATGTATATAATACCACATTTCTCTATTCCATGTCCATTTAATCAAATCAAAATGTAAATAAAATAAAAAATTCAATATCTTAAATAATTAAATTTCTACAATATTGACTGTTTCAAATTTAACAATGTTATAAAAGTTTTAAAAATCAATCTGGAAGAGTAGAAGACACAATCAATCAGCATCTAGGCCCTGCAAAACAAATAAAAGTAAAATAATTAATATATAAAATGTTACGATTCAGTGTAAACGAAACGAGGAATTAAAGTTAAACTTAAAAACTTTGAAATGTCTAATTGACTATAGATTCCTAACCGGACATCTGTTTTGTATCCTGTTTCTTCCAGCATATTTGTTTCAACGCATTAGAAGTGTTGTAACAAGTTTTGAGAGATTCGGACCTCGTTTGCCCGACTTGAACATCAGAGTTCTAAATTTGACTTAAAACCTATAAATGCCTAAACCTATAACTGACTACAGATTCCTAACCGAACATCTGTTTTTTACCCCGTCTCTTCTAGCATATTTGTTTCAATACAATAGAAGTGTTGTAATAAATTTTGGGAGATTTGGACTTCGTTTGCCCAATTTGAACGTCGATGTCTTAAATTTGACTTAACTTAAAACTTGTAAATGCTTAAACCTATAACTGACTACAGATTTCTAACCGGACATCTATTTTTTACCCCGTCTCTTCCAACATATTTGTTTCAACACAATAGAAGTGTTGTAACAGGTTTCAGGAGATTCGAACCTCGTTTGTCTGATTTGGACATCGAGGTCCTAAATTTGACTTAACTTAAAACTTGTAAATGCTTAAACTTATAATTGACAACAGATTTTTAACCAGACATCTGTTTTTTACCCCATCTCTTTCAGCATATTTGTTTCAACACAATAGAAGTGTTGGAACAAATTTTGGGAGATTCGGACTTCGTTTGCCCAATTTGGACGTCGAGGTCCTAAATTTGACTTAACTTAAAACTTGTAAATGCTTAAACCTATAACTGACTACAGATTCCTAACCGGACATCTGTTTTTTACCCCATCTCTTCCAGCATATTTGTTTCAACACAATAGAAGTGTTGTAACAGGTCTCAGGAGATTCTGACCTCGTTTATCCGATTTGGACATCGATGTCCTAAATTTGACTTAACTTAAAACTTGTAAATGCTTAAACCTATAACTGACTACAGATTCTTAACCGGACATCTATTTTTTACCCCGTCTCTTCCAGCATATTTGTTTCAACACAATAAAAGTGTTGTAACAGGTCTCAGGAGATTCGGACCTCGTTTGTCAAATTTGGACATCGAGGTCCTAAATTTGATTTAACTTAAAACTTGTAAATGCTTAAACCTATAACTGACTACAGATTCTTAACCGGACATCTGTTTTTTACCCCGTCTCTTCCAGCATATTTGTTTCAATACCATAGAAGTGTTGTAATAAATTTCGGGAGATTCAGACTTCGTTTGCCCGATTTGGACGTCGAGGTCTTAAATTTGACTTAACTTAAAACTTGTAAATGCTTAAACCTATAACTGACTACAGATTCCTAACCGGACATCTATTTTTTACCCCGTCTCTTTCAACATATTTGCTTTAACACAATAGAAGAGTTATAACAAATTTTGGAAGATTCAGACCTCGTTTGCCCGATTTAGGCGTTGAAGTCCTAAATTTGACTTAACTTAAAACCTGTAAATGCTTAAACCTATAACTGATTACAGATTCCTAACCGGACATTTATTTTTTACCCCGTCTCTTCCAGTATATTTGTTTCAACACCATAAAAGTGTTGTAACAAATTTTGGGAGATTCGGACTTTGTTTGCCTGATTTGGACGTCGAGGTCTTAAATTTGACTTAACTTAAAACTTGTAAATGCTTAAACCTATAATTGACTACAAATTTCTAACCGGACATCTGTTTTTTATCCTGTCTCTTCCAGCATATTTGTTTCAACACAATAGAAGAGTTGTAACAAATTTTAGGAGATTCAGACCTCGTTTGCCCGATTTGGGCGTCGGAGTCCTAAATTTGACTTAACTTAAAACCTGTAAATGTTTAAACCTATAACTGATTACAGATTCCTAACCGGACATCTATTTTTTACCCCGTCTCTTCTAGCATATTTGTTTCAATACAATAGAAGTGTTGTAACAAATTTCGGGAGATTTGAACTTCGTTTGCCCGATTTGGATGTCGAGGTCCTAAATTTGACTTAACTTAAAACCTCATTTTGAGTACTTAAATACAACATTCATATCTCATAAATATAGATGTACCTGATCATCATTTGCGTCGTCAGACTGATGTTGGTCTTGGCTCAGAGGCGGTATGTTAGCTGATTGCATGGAGTAAAAAAATGCAACCATCTGCTCTTGCACCATCCTACTCACTTGCTGCTGCATCTGCTCTTGTATCTGGGATTGGGCTTGCCGATGCATCTCCTCCTATTTTTGCATCTGCTCCTGCATCTTCTGCATTTGCCCTTGCATTTGCGACTGCATCAGTTGGAACTCATTTTGAAGAGCCTTATAACTGGAAGTGGATGAGCTAGATGATGAGCCAAAGACCGAAGTCGGCGTCGGGCCTAGACCAAAGCCGCGTACCCATTCATGTCGCTCTGGGGGCATCACGCTGGTATAAATCTCGTCAGCTATAAGTGCGGGAGTAGAACTCTCACCCTCACCACTCTCTGACACTCGACTTTGTGAAAGCTCCCTAAATTTGGACTGCATTCAAAATAAATTAGTTAGTAGAAGACAATTATATTTTTATTTAAAATAGACATCTTACGTACCATGATATCAGCAGATGTAAAATCAACTGGCGACCCATCTTTTCTAAGATGGGTTCGGAAGAATAAGTCAACTCGACTCGGTGTAGTACCGTCTGTCCTACTCCGAGCCTATTCTTGAAGAAAAAACATATAAATTATTAAACAATAACAGGTCAAAGTAACTTAAAAAAACAAGTAGTGATATATTAAAATTATATACGCACCTCCTCATCTCTATGGCGCGCAAAACTCTTCGTGCCTCCAGTATATTTCATGGTCTGCTTACTACGGTTTGTCTTATTTTGCTTTGACATTGCCTGCAACAAATTCAATGTCGTGACATAGAAAATGGTTAATGAAATTTTATTTTTGAAATACCTGAAACTCATCACTACTCCAGTATATGACTAGAGAGGCCCAATCAGCATATGAGATGCCTATGGATTTATTCTATAATCAAAGCTCATTCGTGTCCATGGCATCATAATTTTTCTTCAAATCATTCCTCCAATCGCTGTATTTAGTTCCCATTGACTGCATGACCCACGGTTTGTGGTCATCGCTAATATCAACTTGTTGCTGAAATGTTAAGCAACAATACTGTTAAAAATCACATCATTTACTAAAAGTGAAAATGGATAATAAAAAATCATGTCACCTACCTTTACTTTTTGCCACATCCTCTCCTTCGCATCATCAGGAATGTTAGACCATCTCTTTAACTGCAACGATGCGTGACCAGAATGCCTAACAACCGTCCCCAATACTTGTCCAAATGAACGAGCCCCATCACCTACAGGTTGGCCTAGTTCATTCTATTCAATTTGCATTTTTGGCCAAATGGAATGCCAAAATGACCCACTCCTCGTGTGGGCCCTCTCCTCCGGACGCTAGTAGAAGCTGTTTCAAAAATTAAACAAAAACACATCAATGAGTATACAAAATTTATAACATCAAACAATAATATCAGCAACTTATATCATACCAGCGCTACCAGGCGTCGACTGTAGGGCTGGTGATGAGGCTGGCGATGGAGCAGCCACTGGGGATGGGGATGGGGATGGGGCTAGCGATGGAGCTGCCACTGGGGATGGGGCTGACGATGGGCCTGATACTGTCGATGGGGCCGACACTGGCAATGGGGCTCTCGATGTAGTCTTCCTAGACACTTTATTTTGTCGAGGCATATCTAAATTCTTGCACGAATAATATTAAGCCATATATGCACGAATAATATTGACAGAATAAATCAATGTAGAAGAACTCAATTTTATTAATCAAACATATTACAAAATAAAATTACAACATATATTAAAAATTACAATGGATCATCATCATCATTGATGAAAGCTTGATCTACTCCATAACCTTCAACAACAACTCCGTCGACATCATCCATAACCCAACTAACATCATCATTAGAGTCGGGTTCCTGTTGGTACAACTCGGGCTCATTTACTTGGAAATGCTCTTCTTCTAGGTCCTCAGGTGACACCATATTGTATGTATCTCGTGGTTGTCTTTATTACAACGCGCCAATCAGCATTATTGATGTCTTGGACATAAAAAACTTGATGTGCCTGATTTGAGAGAATAAATGGTTCATCGGTATTTAAGGTTCGTTTCACATTCACACAGTTGAACCCATACTCATCTTGTCGGAATTCCCCATGAGTCAGGACATCGTACCGATGACATTTAAATAATGATATTCGCTCAAAAGTGCTTATTTTAAGCCATTATCCTTATAGCGATGTCGCATTCTCCTACGTAAAACTTGTCTTTTCGTCGACTTTTTCACGTAAGAGTTTCTTCCGATGCGTAGAGCGCAATCTTTAAACGAAAATCGACTATTTGCATGAAATATACGCATTTCGGATAGTCTAGATATGAAGCTGTTTTGATTAAGTCTCATTACGTGCTTTTCTCTCGCAGGAAACCCGATTGGGCGATTTTAGAGACTTGCAGGCCCACGATTAACCATAGAAGTCTAATATCAAAGCCTAAGGAGTCAACAAGCTATACCGGCCAAGAACGGGTCAAGTCAGAGGATCGTAGAGCCAGATAAAGAACCAAGAGAGAGGAAAAGCTGAAGACCAAGAGACGAGCTAAAGTGATTCAAAGCCGCACCAACTGACATAAAATGACGGCTTACGTAATTGGTAAAGCCAACGGAAGATTACATTGAAGATCAGGGTTCATGACCCTCCGCCTGCTCTTTTGCCATTATTTTGTATTATTTTCTCTCCTCTCTCCTAATTCTCTCTCCATCTCTCTAGACTCTAATATCTAACCTGTAGATCATCTCATCGTACCATTAGATCCCCAGATCTACCATCCGATCCCCCTCTCCATGATCGAATTGCTTATATCTCACCATCTGATCCTTAGATCGATCATCATAACCCTCCGATCTCCATCATCTAACCTTATATCTTCTCTCCTTTAGCTTTATTCCATCTCTCATAGTTCTTCTACCGTTAGATCTTCAATTCGACCGTTAGATCATTCATCTGACCGTTGGATCTCTCCAGATCCTACGGTCCGCCAATTGTGGACCGAGTCAAACCACCACCTCATCTCATCCAATTATCATAGTTCCATCATCTAACAGCCCCCATGGCCAAGTGGCCCACAAGCAAATTGAAAGCCCACGGCCTTGTAACCCGTCCTAGAGCCCATGGTGTTTTGGGCTCATTTACCACTTTTTCCCCTACCGGCCAAACGCACCCTAACCCATGGCCTCACAAGAGGCCCATATCCATTTGGCCCATTAGGGGCGCTTATCCATGCCCATGACCCACACCCAATAACCTCATGGCCCAAAGCCCATCTCTCACAAGCCCATATTCAAGCCAATGGGAGAAGTGGTCAACTTTGACCACTTCTCATCAATCCCCAACTTCCTTCCCACGTTTCTCTCTCCCACAACAAACTACTCCATCCTATAAAAGAGAGAGAAACCTTGGGTTTCTTGGTTCCCTCCCCCTTCACTTCTCCTTCCCTTCTTCTCTCACTTTTCTTAGAAGGTTTTGGGTGAGCCGTGTGACAGCCAGCATCCCCCACGATCTCCCACAATAGCTCCAGCGTGACAGGCTAGGAGCACGTCACACACACCATTAATTCCGGCGAGAAGCTCGCCGGAATTGTTCACAATTTCCACCATCTCCTTCTCCTCCTCTTCTTCTTCTTCTTTCTTCTTCTTCTTTTTCTTCTTCTTCTTCTTCTTCTCTCTCTCCCTTAAAAATTCCTTGCACCGGCCAAGCATTTTTCCACCACCACCTTTTTCCTCACCATTGATTCCGGCGAGAAGCTCGCCGGAATTTTTGCACTCACCGAGAAGCCAACGTGTTGCTGCCACCACGTCTTCTCCCCTTTCCCCTTCACTTTTTCTTCTTCTTCTCCTTCTATCCCCCTTTCTTTGCTGCCTTTCTTCTTTTCTTGATCTTCTTCCTCTTCTTGATCTTCACCGGAGTTGCTGCTGCAACTCCGGTCGTCTTCTTCCCCCTCTTTTCTTCGGTTTCTCCTTCTTTTCCGGCTGGATCACCACCAACTGTTGCAAACGGCTTGCATACTTGCAGCACACCAGAAATTTCCACCACCAGTAGCTCATCTCAACGTCTGCTCCTCATTGGGTTCGTCCTCATTGCTACCCTGTTGCAGCCGTTGCGGACTGACCTCTAGACTTCCTTCCTTGGACCACAACCGGTCATTTCTTCCTCGTGGCTCTTCCCTCCACTTTCTCCACCACGTCCAAGCACGCTTAGCACCACCTTCCTCCCACTTTTCTCCACCGTTTCTGGTGTTGCAAACAGCAACACCAGCCACCATTATCTTCTACGTCTAAACCAGCAAAAGCAGGTCCACCCACCATCACCACCTGCACCAGCAGCAACCCATAGTTTGGTAGCCGTGCGCACCAGCAACCGTGAAAACCAATACCTCATCTTCCCTAGCTGCTGAACAACCTGTTCAGACCGTTTGTTGCACACCTGCAACTTCGGCCAACTTTCTGGTTCATTCCTCCACGAACCAGTCTCCTCCTAAGAACTCCGGCACTGCCACGTTGCACCACCATTCACATCCTCAAACCGTTGCCAGACTGATCCCATTCCCGCACACCACTTGCAACTACCCTTTTTCACGTCTGCAACAAGACCAGCAAAGTCCTCTTCTTACCGTCTACATCCCCATTCATCATTTAGGTGCTGTCCAAGTATCACCGTCTTCTCCACCTACTGCTACTCCTCCTTTCTTTCCCTTTCATCCTCTTCTCTGTCTTCTTCTTCTCTTGCCTCGGGCAGATCTCTATCATAGACGAGTTGCAACGGCAACTCTCACACCAATGCTAATGCCCTTCACCAAGGTCTGCATCTCCACCCTCTTGAGCAGCAACTCCTGTGGGACAGGAATGTGAAGGCTCTCCACCTGTCACCCCTCCAAACAACCCACTGTTGTTGATCCCCCTTGTTGTGCATGCATCACAAAAGCCTTGCAACTCTGTGAACAACCGTGTCTCAATCCACATGCAGCACACCATCGTGCTATTAGCACCACACCACCGTAACCACCAAGTGGCCTCCCTCATCTCTCACTACGTGGTTGGTTCCCATTTAGAAATTTTGGGCTCAAAAGGAGCCAACAACAAGGTGTTGCTCCTCTCCACAACATAACCCAATTCGTTCCTACAAGCATCTCCAACCACCACCTGGGTAAGTTCAAGGGTTGTTTTCTCATCCCCTCTCTTATCTTTTTCACTTTCTCTCTCTATTTTCCTCTCTCTAAGTTGCTTTCTAGTGTAATTTCATTTATTGGATTAAAAAGCATTGTGGATTTCACTACTATTAATAGAAGAGTGTTTGTCAATTTTATTCTGAATCTTGTTATTTGATTTGTCAGATTTTGTTTTAATTAGTCTATAATATTCTCTCCAAAAAGATTGATTTAAAATCGATTCATCATTCTCATCCCTTCACAATCATCTCAAGCAAATTTCTGTCATTATTGTTCTTATTTGCCCCTAACCCCGAGTGTGGACGATATCCGACACGAGCCACTGTGCTAATCTGCTATTTTGCAGATTAAGTGAACCAATTCGGAGAAATTACAAATATTGTTGAACTTTAGGGTTTCCGTAACCAACGACGCGGAAAAACCTTATTTTCAAATGGCGCCGTTGCCGCTCGGTTGACGGGATTGCAAAAAGACGAACAGGAATTCGGAAAGCTGCTTAATCTTCAAGATCCGATCCAGATCGGAAACTTTCCACTTTATTTTCACATTTTCCACTTATTATTTTAATGCCTCGGACGGCCGAGTGCAAAGTTGTAATAACTTAGGACTTTATTTTCTCTGCTTTTAGAATAACTGCTAGATAATTAACTAATTAAAAATACCAAAAATATTAGGGTCAGATTTCAATTCTGCTATTTCTAGTTAGATCACCATTGGTTACTTGATTCAAATTGGAAGATTTCCAACTCCGGGTAATTCAAAAGTAGATATTTCCGAATCCTAATTCGGGAATAGCTAAAGTTGAATTTCAAACCCTAATTGGAACTAATTCACAATACCTGCCCTAAATCATTGTGTGTTTCTTGAAACCCCAAAGGCGGTATACCTTCCAATTACATACCATAGACCATTGTGGACTAACGTGATTGCGGATTGCGTTTACCAAGTGAGTAGGGAGCGAAAGCTCAAAGAGGTGGAGTCGGGCCCAAGCCCATTTGGATACCCCTCCCTATCTCACGGAGGAGACCCCGTGCGTAGCCAACGGGTAGGTAAGTTTCTATACCTCGCCTTGAGTGCGATCTTGCTCATTGTGCAAAATATTGTGCCGATTGTCTATTTGCTTTCGCAAAAATTATCGGAACTGCTTGGTTTGGCCGTAATAAAATACATTAAAGAGCAAACCCAGCTCTAACTTGAAACTGGTGGGATTTCATCACTCACCTCGTCATTCCAGCTTTTGTGCAACCACAGCCAAGAATTAAAATCAATCAAGAATAGAGCCCACTTAGATCGGTGTTCGAGGAAAACTCCACACAAAGCGACCCCTTCAAAGATCAAGTCGATTAAGTCCATGAGTGCGGGTCCCTGTTATCTAACACACCCATAGGTCCCTACTACTCAAGTATACCGAGCTCTTAAGTGGCCTCCTTGATTGTCTGTCGGATTAGCTAGTGTCGGATTAGGAACACGAACCAACCCTAGCTCCTCTTCTAGGAAAACTCATCTTCACGCTTGACAAATCCGGTTAGTCTGGGGCGTATTTAAGTCAGCCGATGTGCCGCACGTCTGTCTAGGCTTCGGATTATCTTGCAGTCAACTTGAGTTAGTACTAGCGGATTTGCTTTGAAGAGTGTATCCTGGTGAGAACCTACAGAGTGAAAAGTTAGTCCGGCGGGTATTTGAAGATAAACCAGTGGTCCGCCCACTGTCATAATCTACACTAGCCCTACACTAACAAGATAATTCATAATACTATCCTGATTGTTTAGGTTAAGAATATCTGTTGCTCTGTGTGCATCATCTAGGCTCATTCGGTTTCATACACCTCTTACCGACTCTAGAGGCTTGCTCTTTCAGCACATGCCCGCTTGGACTAGATCCAATCGTAGATTGATTCGATCTGAGAATCATTCTCTTACAGTGGAGTCTTCCACTATTCATCACCCCTCCCCCTTTCCTCCCCACTCTTCCCGAGAAAATACCTTCATCGTAATGGCAGACGAACGTCCCCTCATCGAGACGTATGCGCCGATCTCGGCCAACCCGCCATCATGCATTGTTCTTCCACCTACTGCGGCAGTACAATTCGAGATCAGGCCACAAACTATTCAAATGCTGCCAACTTTTAGAGGTCTCCCCAGAGAAGACCCCTATTCCCATATTAGGGAATTTCAACATGTCATCCTGCTCTTTAGAAATCAGAATCTTGATGATGACAATGTTAGACTGAGAGTTTTTCCTTTCTCTCTAAAGGATAGAGCCTCGGACTGGCTTTACTCTCTTCCTGCAGATTCGATCACAAATTGGAAAGAACTTGTAGGAAAATTTATGTCCAAATTTTACCCAATGACTCGTACTAATCAAATGAAACAACTCATACAGGACTTCCGACAAAAGTCCAATGAGAAATTTTATGAAGCTTGGGAACGATTCCAGGATCATCTGACCAAGTGTCCACATCATAGTATCGACAAAGGCAGTCTGGTTCACATTTTCTACAAGGGACTTACTGATGAGTCCCGCACTATGGTTGAGTCCATGTGCCAAGGAAAATTCATGCATAATACTCCTACTGAAGCGTACAAATTTTTGGGAGAATTAAGTGAAAATTCCCAGCATTGGACGATTGACAATGACTTCAGTCGAAATACTCCGGTCCTGAAAACTAATATGGGAAATGAAGCAAAAGTTGACCCTGAACTCAAATCCCTCATTCAAGAGTTGACCAAGTCAGTCTCTGCCCTGGCTGTGTCTGTACACAAGCCTGTTCACCATTCTGCCCCAGTCATGAATATAGGTCAAGAGAACCTCATGGAACCCTGTAATATCTGTTTACAGCCCTCCCACTCTACTGAAAATTGTCCTTTAAATGACGGATGTGCCCCTCCACTCCAAGAAGAAGTTTGTGCGTTTAATACCTTTAAACCTCCTACCCAGAACTCGTATAGCCAAACATACCATCCTGATACGAGAAATCATCCTAACTTCTCCTGGAGGCAGCAGTCTGCTCCACAGCAAAGACCTGCGCAGAGCACATATCCTCCTGGGTTCAATCAACCCAACAGGCAATACCAACAGGGACAATACCAACAGGGACAGTACCAACAGAGTCAGAACCAGACGAGTCAATACCCGTCTAATCAGAATCGATCATTCCACCAAGGACAATACTCTGGTCAACAGGCACCTAATCAGAATCCCCAGAATCTGCAGTTAAGTCAAACTGCACCTCAATCCTACAATTATTCTGCCCCTATGAGCTCAAATCGTGAACTGGTTGCTCAAGCTGCTCCTAAACCGGGTCTAGAAGACCTCTTATCACAATTTATTGTGCAGCAAACCCAGTCAATGCAGCGCCTAGAGCAGCGTCTCGTGAATTTAGAAGCTGAGAAAGCCAAAGGCATCTTCCCTAGCCAACCTATTGCAAATCCTAAAGGGAATGTCAAGGGCGCAGTTTATGAGGTCGGTTCCCAGTCACAGAATCAAAACTACCAAGGAGAGGTACAAGCTGTTACCACACTCCGATCTGGAAAGACTGTGGATATGGGAGTAAAAGAACCGTCAGAGCCATCTCCTGCTCCTATTCCTAAACCGAGCACAGAGGAACACATTTCAAAATCCAACTCTGATGCTGAGAAGCCTGCACCAAAATCTACAATCCCAGTGCAGAGATATCAGGCGAAGGACAAATCTATTTGTCGGATTAAGCCTCCCTTCCCGGACAGACTTGTCCAAGACAAAAGAGATCAGCAATTTTCAGAGATCTTAGACGTTTTCAAAGACGTCCAGATCAATATCCCCTTCCTATCTGCTATCAAACAGATCCCTTCCTATGCCAAATTCCTGAAAGAATTATGCACTGTCAAACGGCGTACCCATGTACCCAAAGATGCCTTTTTGGCAGAAAAAGCTACAGCGTTCATCCAACGCAACAGTGTAATTAAGCATAAGGATCCGGGAAGTCCTACTGTGCAGTGTGAAATCGGTGATAACTTTAGTTGCACAGCTTTGTTAGACTTAGGAGCTAGTGTGAATCTCATACCATTTTCAGTATACCAGCAGTTAGGCCTCAAGGATATGAAGCCAACAAAAATCACTCTGAAGCTGGCTGACCAGTCCATAAAAATTCCACGGGGAATTATTGAAGATGTCCTAGTGAAAGTAGCTGACTTTTACTACCCTGTAGACTTCATCATCCTCGACACAGAACCGTGTCAGGATAATCGGATCCCAGTCATTCTAGGACGACCGTTCCTTGCTACCGCAAATGCACACATAGGGTGTAGGGACGGGAATATGTCAATTGCCTTCGGGAACCTAAAGGCTGAGGTTAACATCTTTCGACTTATGCGACAGGATGCCGATCGCGATGTGACAGATGAAATGTATGCCGTTGAGAGTCTAATTCAGGACTCCACCGAAGATATCTTGAAACAGTGCCAAGAGCACTTTGATTCTGACTTCCAAGAGTCATCAATTTTTGAGGATAATACTATCCAAGAGTCAGCTACACTGATTTCTACTCCTCCTCCTATTGTTGAGTACGAGCCTCTGCTAACCATGATCAGAGATCCTACTACTGTCAACTCTATCTCGGTAGAGGAGGAAGAATCAAGCTCCACTGATCAGAAACTTGAGCTTAAGCCTCTACCCTCTGAACTATCATATGCTTATCTTGGTCCTGAAGAGACTTATCCTATCATCATTTCTTCTGCCCTATCTGCGTCCCAAAAAGAGAGACTAATTATGTTGCTAAAGAAGCACAAATCAGCCATAGGATGGACCATTGATGACATTCGTGGGATAGACCCTTCTGTGTGTCAACATCACATTTATCTTGAAGACGACTCTAAGACGTCTAGAGAGCACCAGAGGAGGTTAAATCCGGTCCTAAAAGAAGTAGTACGGGATGAAATTCTAAAATTGCTAGATGCGGGTATCATTTACCCCATCTCTGATAGCAAATGGGTGAGTCCAATCCATGTCGTACCTAAGAAGGCGGGATTCACTGTTGTAGAAAATGATCAAGGCGAAATGGTGACCCAGCGCTTAAAGAAAGGATGGAGAGTCTGTATTGACTACAGACGGCTCAATACCAACACCCGGAAGGACCATTTCCCTCTCCCATTCATTGATCAGATGTTGGAACGTCTAGCAGGTCATTCCTACTATTGTTTCCTAGATGGTTACTCGGGATATAATCAGATTCCCATTGCACCCGAGGACCATGAGAAGACCACGTTCACCTGTCCCTTTGGCACTTTTGCCTACAGTCGCATGCCTTTTGGCCTCTGCAATGCACCTGCGACTTTTCAAAGGTGTATGATGAGTATATTTTCGGACATGGTCGAACGGTTCTTAGAAGTTTTCATGGATGATTTCTCCGTCTTTGGATCCTCTTTCGATGACTGTCTCCAACATCTGAGTCTGGTACTCGCAAGATGTCAGGATAAGCGACTTGTCCTAAATTGGGAAAAATGTCACTTTATGGTAAAGAAAGGAATCGTACTAGGACATGTCATTTCTGACAAGGGTATTGAGGTCGACAAAGCTAAGATTGATATTATCTCGACCCTACCAATTCCTAAATCTGTGCGTGATATTCGATCTTTTCTTGGACATGGAGGATTCTACAGGAGATTCATTAAGGATTTCTCCCAAATAGCTCGACCCCTATGTAGTCTTCTGGCTAAGGATAGCCCTTTTGACTTCAATGCTGACTGTGCAAAGGCATTCGAGCGTCTTAAATCTGAGCTTACTTCTGCGCCCATCATCCGCCCTCCTGATTGGACCATACCTTTTGAAGTGATGTGTGACGCATCCGACTATGCTCTTGGAGCAGTTTTGGGCCAAAGAGTCAACAAAATGCCGCATGTGATATACTATGCGAGTAAGACTTTAAACTCGGCTCAGTTAAACTACTCCACTACTGAAAAAGAGCTTCTAGCCGTTGTTTTTGCTCTGGATAAATTCAGACCATACTTATTGGCCACTAAAGTCATAGTTTATACGGATCATGCGGCTCTGAGATATCTAATGTCCAAAAAGGAGACGAAGCCGAGATTGATAAGATGGATCCTTCTATTACAGGAATTCGATCTAGAGATCAGGGACAAGAAAGGAACTGAGAATGTTGTGGCTGATCACTTGTCAAGGCTGACTTTAGAGTCTAATTTTGAATCTCAGCCCATTCTCGAAACTTTTCCTGACGAACAATTGTTCGCTATCTCCGTCACCCCATGGTATGCTGACATTGTCAATTACCTAGTGACGGAGGAAATACCATATCATTGGTCAAAACAGGACAAAAATCAATTCCTGGCAAGAGTTAAGTATTACTCTTGGGACGAGCCTTATTTATATAAATACTGTCCTGACCAGATTATTCGTCTCTGTGTCCCTGAATCTCAGCAATTAAACATCTTGTCCTCTTGTCATGACCAACCATGTGGTGGTCACTTTAGTTCCAAAAAGACGGCTGAGAAAATCCTACAATGTGGATTCTACTGGCCTTCTCTGTTTCGAGAAACACATATCTACTGCAAGGCTTGCCCAAATTGTCAAAACCTTGGCAGAATTTCTCAGAGAAATATGATGCCCTTAAACCCTATTCAAGTCGATGAGATATTCGATATGTGGGGTATTGATTTCATGGGGCCCTTTCCTACATCCAATGGTTTCCAATTCATCCTCCTAGCTGTGGATTATGTCTCTAAGTGGATTGAGGCAATTCCTACAAGAACAAATGACCATCAAGTTGTGGTGAGATTTTTGAGGGAGTACATTTTCACAAGATTCGGAGCCCCCAAAGCCATTATAAGTGATGGGGGTAGCCATTTCTGCAATAGAGTTTTTGAAAAGTTAATGAAAAAGTACGGTGTAACTCATAAGGTTGCCCTTGCTTACCATCCGCAGACCAGCGGTCAGGTCGAGGTCTCCAATCGGCAAATCAAGCAGATACTGGAGAAGACAGTCAATACAACTCGTAAAGACTGGTCTACACGCCTCTCAGATGCTCTATGGGCTTACCGAACAGCTTATAAAACTCCCTTGAATATGTCTCCATACCGTTTGGTTTATGGTAAACCTTGTCATCTCCCTGTTGAGATTGAGCATCACGCCCTATGGGCGATCAAAAAACTCAATTTCGACTTAGACGCAGCAGGAGAGGAAAGGAATTTACAACTCAATGAATTGGATGAACTGAGAAATGATTCATATGCCTTGTCAAAAAAGTATAAAGATAAAATGAAATGGATACATGACAAGAGCATTCTTAGGAAGGATTTCCACCAGGGACAGAAAGTCTTACTTTACAATTCTAGACTTCACATCTTCCCTGGAAAATTAAAATCCCGATGGTCAGGCCCATTTGTTGTTACTGAAGTCAAGCCCTATGGGGCTATAACTGTTGAGGATCCGAAGGATAATTCAACCTTCCAGGTCAATGGACAGCGTCTCAAACATTTTCAAGAATTAGACGTGTCATCTATTCAAACCTTCGAGATAGATCTTATTGATCCAATATATGAAGACTGATGTTTCTGTCAGTCTCTCTGAGCTCCAACTTAGTTGGGGGTGAATTCCACCCCCGTTGTGTCTGGCTGAAGACATAAAACTTAGCGCTTTCGGAAAGGCAATTCCGGTATTCCTAGAAGTCATTGAGTCTCATGCATAAATATTATATTTCATATATTATTATGGCTATACAGGTACAATTCCTCTCACTACCATCAGGTATCACCAAATCTCAGCCATACTGGTATAACTCTTCCTCTAACATGCATCACATTCAGAGTTTTTTATACATTTTTGTCCCGGTCTGAGCACCGAGGACGGTGCTGTATTTCAGTTGGGGGTGGGGATTTATCAAAACTCATGTCTTCATAATAAAAATAAAAAAATAAAAAAATAAAATAAAATAAAATAAAATAAAAAAATTTTTGAGAAAAATGAGAAAAAGATGTATTTTGGGGTGATAACCTGTGTTTTACAAAGTTTTCTGAGTACTTTCGAAATGCTTTTCAAATCCTTTACAATGATGAGTACAAAATTTTCGGAAAGTCTATTTATTGAAAAGGATGTCTGTTTTAAAAAAAAATCACTTATTAGCTCTTCATTCAGTTTGAAAGCAAACATTACTACGGTGGATTGAAAAATCTTTGAAAACTCAGATTCAGCAAAAATGTTCACATATCAACGTCAGAATTATCCGAAGTTTAGATTATCCAGAGATCCAAGAAGAACAATTGTGGAGACCAAACCCAGTGAGCTTTTGATCTTTTCATTATTTCTGAGGGTAATAAAATTATTCTGAGTCACAAGATGACTCACAATTCTTCTACTTCCCAAATATTTCCATTGAGTGATCTCATTAACCCTTGCTTTGGTCATGGAACTCAGAACGACATCAAATTCGGATTATTACAGAAAGAATCTTCTCTATATCCATTCGAAACATCGAAGATGAAAGTACAAACCCTAGAAAATGATATAGGCCATCTTTCTAACCAATCAGACTTTTTAGCTTCCCTAAACATCTATACCATTAGAAACTATTTTTGAGCCTTTTGATGAAAACCTTTTCTTGTTAAACCCATCAACCAAAAACCCAATCCCAAAAAGAGTTCAATACGATAACCTACTTCTGAGAGGGATCAAAGAGTATTTGGTATGATTACACCAAGAAAAGAAAAGAAAACAAATGGTTTGTGCTGAAAAGAAACATGATCAGAAAAAAAGAACGAAAGGAAAAAGAATTTGAAAAAGGTTGAAGAATATCCAAAAAGACAAAAATTGGAGAAAGGAAAGAAGAAAAATCAAGGAAATATTAACCTTGAAAAAAAAAAAATAAAAAAAAATTGCAAAGAATAGTGAGATACCCTTTCAGAATTTTTGAATACCAGAATATCCTTCTTTTCTGAACCTATCCTAAGCCTTAATATAACCTATATAAGTCCTATTTGATTCTAGATTTGTACCATCATCAAGTGTGGAGAATGGAGAAAAGAGAAATTATAGATTTTGATCCGACGTTCTTAAGTGATATGACATTCCAATCATGAGATCTTAAATCTTCTTATACCTTCCATTCAAGAACTATATATGTGAGACGTTTGCCAGTTTTTATATTCATCTCCTCACATATAGTTTGAGAGAAAAGTATAAAACCATTTCTGAGTGATTCACTTCTGAGTGGTATACAAGTGAGGATTGAGGTCGAGGCATAGATTCTCTAAGGAGATCCAAATATCTTTACTACCAGATAAGGATGATGTTGAACACACACACACACTGAGTCTGAGTAATCTTTTGTTTGAAGGTCCATTTGTAGAAGTGTTGTATTTTGCTGATTAGTTCTAATTTGTGAATGATTTCTTGCATCCTTGAAATAATCGGACAAAACGGAATTTTTCTGAGTAATGCAAATAAGTTTTCTAGCATGTTCTGCCAAGCCCTTTTTAGCTCACTTATTTCGCAATAATTGCCAAGGATTGTCAATATGCTAGTTGGGGGTTGTGATATTCGCTCAAAAGTGCTTATTTTAAGCCATTATCCTTATAGCGATGTCGCATTCTCCTACGTAAAACTTGTCTTTTCGTCGACTTTTTCACGTAAGAGTTTCTTCCGATGCGTAGAGCGCAATCTTTAAACGAAAATCGACTATTTGCATGAAATATACGCATTTCGGATAGTCTAGATATGAAGCTGTTTTGATTAAGTCTCATTACGTGCTTTTCTCTCGCAGGAAACCCGATTGGGCGATTTTAGAGACTTGCAGGCCCACGATTAACCATAGAAGTCTAATATCAAAGCCTAAGGAGTCAACAAGCTATACCGGCCAAGAACGGGTCAAGTCAGAGGATCGTAGAGCCAGATAAAGAACCAAGAGAGAGGAAAAGCTGAAGACCAAGAGACGAGCTAAAGTGATTCAAAGCCGCACCAACTGACATAAAATGACGGCTTACGTAATTGGTAAAGCCAACGGAAGATTACATTGAAGATCAGGGTTCATGACCCTCCGCCTGCTCTTTTGCCATTATTTTGTATTATTTTCTCTCCTCTCTCCTAATTCTCTCTCCATCTCTCTAGACTCTAATATCTAACCTGTAGATCATCTCATCGTACCATTAGATCCCCAGATCTACCATCCGATCCCCCTCTCCATGATCGAATTGCTTATATCTCACCATCTGATCCTTAGATCGATCATCATAACCCTCCGATCTCCATCATCTAACCTTATATCTTCTCTCCTTTAGCTTTATTCCATCTCTCATAGTTCTTCTACCGTTAGATCTTCAATTCGACCGTTAGATCATTCATCTGACCGTTGGATCTCTCCAGATCCTACGGTCCGCCAATTGTGGACCGAGTCAAACCACCACCTCATCTCATCCAATTATCATAGTTCCATCATCTAACAGCCCCCATGGCCAAGTGGCCCACAAGCAAATTGAAAGCCCACGGCCTTGTAACCCGTCCTAGAGCCCATGGTGTTTTGGGCTCATTTACCACTTTTTCCCCTACCGGCCAAACGCACCCTAACCCATGGCCTCACAAGAGGCCCATATCCATTTGGCCCATTAGGGGCGCTTATCCATGCCCATGACCCACACCCAATAACCTCATGGCCCAAAGCCCATCTCTCACAAGCCCATATTCAAGCCAATGGGAGAAGTGGTCAACTTTGACCACTTCTCATCAATCCCCAACTTCCTTCCCACGTTTCTCTCTCCCACAACAAACTACTCCATCCTATAAAAGAGAGAGAAACCTTGGGTTTCTTGGTTCCCTCCCCCTTCACTTCTCCTTCCCTTCTTCTCTCACTTTTCTTAGAAGGTTTTGGGTGAGCCGTGTGACAGCCAGCATCCCCCACGATCTCCCACAATAGCTCCAGCGTGACAGGCTAGGAGCACGTCACACACACCATTAATTCCGGCGAGAAGCTCGCCGGAATTGTTCACAATTTCCACCATCTCCTTCTCCTCCTCTTCTTCTTCTTCTTTCTTCTTCTTCTTTTTCTTCTTCTTCTTCTTCTTCTCTCTCTCCCTTAAAAATTCCTTGCACCGGCCAAGCATTTTTCCACCACCACCTTTTTCCTCACCATTGATTCCGGCGAGAAGCTCGCCGGAATTTTTGCACTCACCGAGAAGCCAACGTGTTGCTGCCACCACGTCTTCTCCCCTTTCCCCTTCACTTTTTCTTCTTCTTCTCCTTCTATCCCCCTTTCTTTGCTGCCTTTCTTCTTTTCTTGATCTTCTTCCTCTTCTTGATCTTCACCGGAGTTGCTGCTGCAACTCCGGTCGTCTTCTTCCCCCTCTTTTCTTCGGTTTCTCCTTCTTTTCCGGCTGGATCACCACCAACTGTTGCAAACGGCTTGCATACTTGCAGCACACCAGAAATTTCCACCACCAGTAGCTCATCTCAACGTCTGCTCCTCATTGGGTTCGTCCTCATTGCTACCCTGTTGCAGCCGTTGCGGACTGACCTCTAGACTTCCTTCCTTGGACCACAACCGGTCATTTCTTCCTCGTGGCTCTTCCCTCCACTTTCTCCACCACGTCCAAGCACGCTTAGCACCACCTTCCTCCCACTTTTCTCCACCGTTTCTGGTGTTGCAAACAGCAACACCAGCCACCATTATCTTCTACGTCTAAACCAGCAAAAGCAGGTCCACCCACCATCACCACCTGCACCAGCAGCAACCCATAGTTTGGTAGCCGTGCGCACCAGCAACCGTGAAAACCAATACCTCATCTTCCCTAGCTGCTGAACAACCTGTTCAGACCGTTTGTTGCACACCTGCAACTTCGGCCAACTTTCTGGTTCATTCCTCCACGAACCAGTCTCCTCCTAAGAACTCCGGCACTGCCACGTTGCACCACCATTCACATCCTCAAACCGTTGCCAGACTGATCCCATTCCCGCACACCACTTGCAACTACCCTTTTTCACGTCTGCAACAAGACCAGCAAAGTCCTCTTCTTACCGTCTACATCCCCATTCATCATTTAGGTGCTGTCCAAGTATCACCGTCTTCTCCACCTACTGCTACTCCTCCTTTCTTTCCCTTTCATCCTCTTCTCTGTCTTCTTCTTCTCTTGCCTCGGGCAGATCTCTATCATAGACGAGTTGCAACGGCAACTCTCACACCAATGCTAATGCCCTTCACCAAGGTCTGCATCTCCACCCTCTTGAGCAGCAACTCCTGTGGGACAGGAATGTGAAGGCTCTCCACCTGTCACCCCTCCAAACAACCCACTGTTGTTGATCCCCCTTGTTGTGCATGCATCACAAAAGCCTTGCAACTCTGTGAACAACCGTGTCTCAATCCACATGCAGCACACCATCGTGCTATTAGCACCACACCACCGTAACCACCAAGTGGCCTCCCTCATCTCTCACTACGTGGTTGGTTCCCATTTAGAAATTTTGGGCTCAAAAGGAGCCAACAACAAGGTGTTGCTCCTCTCCACAACATAACCCAATTCGTTCCTACAAGCATCTCCAACCACCACCTGGGTAAGTTCAAGGGTTGTTTTCTCATCCCCTCTCTTATCTTTTTCACTTTCTCTCTCTATTTTCCTCTCTCTAAGTTGCTTTCTAGTGTAATTTCATTTATTGGATTAAAAAGCATTGTGGATTTCACTACTATTAATAGAAGAGTGTTTGTCAATTTTATTCTGAATCTTGTTATTTGATTTGTCAGATTTTGTTTTAATTAGTCTATAATATTCTCTCCAAAAAGATTGATTTAAAATCGATTCATCATTCTCATCCCTTCACAATCATCTCAAGCAAATTTCTGTCATTATTGTTCTTATTTGCCCCTAACCCCGAGTGTGGACGATATCCGACACGAGCCACTGTGCTAATCTGCTATTTTGCAGATTAAGTGAACCAATTCGGAGAAATTACAAATATTGTTGAACTTTAGGGTTTCCGTAACCAACGACGCGGAAAAACCTTATTTTCAAATAACACGATCTGATTTTCGCCAGGATACTGTAGCTCTAGAATATCATTTAAAATGCCATAGTATTCGACATTGCCTGTTATTGGGTTTGTGTCTCTCGCGCTTGCAAAGCTATTAGTTTCTGCAGTTATAAAAACTCCACTATTTTGAGTTTTTCTCTTTCTCTCTCTATCTTCTGTGTGAAATCTAAACCCTTTTACAATATACCCCTTAAAAGATTTCACTGTCCAAGAAGGATCCAGAGATAACATTTCGAGAGATTCATGTACTTGCTCGCCATTTAATCGCATCTGCGAGACCTAGGCATGTTTGAAAAATAAGGTTAATACATTTAAACTATATATAATTACACTTAAAAAATAAAAGTGTTTGCATGATATCTAAACCGTACATGTTGTTTAAACCATGAAGAAAACTCCTTGATATGTTTTAGTTCAACATCTCTAGGTCCCATAAATCGATTATTGGTATTGATTATTAGTTTGTGTTGCCTGTACAATAAATAACACGTCAATAAGTACCAATTTATATGAAATACATATCGAAAGTAAATTTGGAATGATTAGTCTTACTCAATAAATGGCGCGACTCCGGGGCAGTTGTTTAGTACATAGAGATGAGCTTGTTCCCAGTCAAGGTTGCTTAGCATGTATGTTGTAGCCTTTCCTAAGGCACGACCAATTCCTGTGAAAATGGATAGCTTCCCACGTGATTCAGCATCAATAGCATCGCTATTCCGTTGTGGCCGGTTGAACCTCGTTTTAATGTCATGCAAGTATCTCGAGCAAAATATCAATGATTCTTCACAAATGTACCCTTCGGCAATCGACCCTTCTGGATAATTTTTATTTCGAACATATGTTTTGAGCCTATGAGGGTACCTCTCAATTGGATACATCCAACGATATTATACGGGTCCGGCCACCTTGGCTTCACCAGCTAAATGAATGGGCAAGTGCATCATTATATCAAAAAATGCCGGCGGAAAGATCATTTCTAATTTACAAAGTATTACAACAATCTGTGATTCAAGTTGCTCCAATTCTTTCACATTCAACACCTTCGAACATAACTGCCTGAAGAACGTGGACAACTCAATCAAAACTGAACACACATTCTTTGCTAAGTTACCACGTATTGCAAGTGGAAGAAATTGTTGCATGAGAACATGGCAATCGTGACTCTTGAGCCCCAAGATCTTGCAATTCTTCACTTGAACACATCGTGAGAAATTCGACGAATAACTATCTGGAACCTTCACATCTTTCAAGATTTGATAGAACTTCCTTTTCTCAACCAAAGACATTGTGTGACATGCAGCGGGAAGTAAAAGTTTCCTCCCATCTGGAATGGGGTGAAGTTCATTCCTTATACCCATTAATTTCATATCCAGACGAACCTTCAGGTTGTCTTTAGAACCCTCCATATTTAGCAGTGTCCCGATCACATTATCACACACATTCTTTTCAATGTGCATGACATCCAAATTGTGCCGCAACAAGAGATCTTTCCAATACGGCAATTCAAAAAAAATGCTCTTCTTTTTCTAATTCTTAGGTAAATTACAATCATCCCTCTTTCTCTTCTTCCCAGTTTTATTCTTATCTGACTTCCCAAATGTTATCTGCTCATAGTCCCGTAATTGGTCGAGCACATCCCCACCGGTCAATGGTTTTGGAGCACTTTTTAATTTTTTTCTGCCATTAAACGACTTCTTATTATGTCAGAATTTATGATCAATTGGTAGGAATCGACGATGTCCCATGTAACATTCTTTATGTCCTTCTTGCAATCTGACTGAACAAGTATCATTGTGGCATGAGGGACAAGCAAGTTTTCCCTTAGTGCTCCACCCTGACAAGTTTGCAAGTACAGGAAAGTCATTAATAGTCCATATGACTCCTACATGACACCGAAAATTTTGTTTTAAAGAGACATCGTATGTCTCAAATCCATTTGTCCATAATTCCTTCAATTCTTCAATCAATGGTTGTAGGTACACATCGATGTCGTTCCCAGGAGCCTTAGGGCCAGGAATAAGCAACGTCAACATGAAAGATGTTTGTTTCATACACATCCATGGCGGCAAATTATATGAAATAATAATTACGGGCCATGTACTGTGAGGAGTACTCGTATAACTAAAAGGAGTGAAGCCATCGCTCCCTATCCCAACTCTAACATTCCTCTGTTCAGAAGCAAACGATGGGTATTTCTCGTCTAAAGCTTCCCACGCCATCAAATCTGCTGGATGCCTCAACACGCCATCTTTTGTACGACCCTCGGCATGCCATCTCATGTGTTTGGCTGTTTTTGAGCACATAAACAACCTCTGAAGTCTCGGTCTCAACGGAAAATAACGCAAAATCTTTGCAGGTATTTTTTTATCCTCTGTAGACGAAGTGGAAGCATCTTCAGTAGACTGACGTGTAATCGGTTTCCACCTGGACTCACCACATACGACACATTCATTTGCGGTCTCATGCTCCTTCCGGTATAACATGCAGTCATTCGGGCATGCATCTATCTTCGTATAATGCATCCCAAGATCCCGAAGGATCTTTTTGGATTCATAATGATTCCTGGGCAACGTTTCACCAACAGGAAGTGCCTCCTTTAACAACTCAAGCAACATGTCGAATGATTTGTTACTCCATCCGTTAAGACACTTCAAGTGTAATAACCGTACAATAAAAGATAATTTTGAAAATTTTGTGCAACCTGGGTACAGTTCAGTCTCAGCATCCTTTAACAATTCATAAAATTTATTCGCTTCCAGATTTGGCTCAGTCGATCCAGTCTTATTAAATTCATTCTCCTCTTCACGATCAAAGTTCGACATTCCATATGCATCTTGTAACATTCCTTGCATATCATCACCCTCGTCAGCCTCATCACTCATATATTCATTATCATACTCCCCATGGTACAACCAGACGGTATAATCCGATATTATCCCAATCAATACTAGGTCCCAATATACTTCTAGTCGATCCTTTAGGAATGCATGACAACATTTTTTACATGGACACTTGATCTTGTCTCCATACTTTGAACGAGAAAATGCAAAATCCAAGAATTGTCTTACTCCGTTTAGATACTCGGGACTATTTCTTGGCTTCCCAACCCAACTTTTATCCATCGGATATCTCTTTCAAAATGACGCCACCTTCAACTGAAATTAAGCACGTAGTCACACACAACTCAAATACACATGCATCATGCTTCCTATCTCCTCTCTAAAGGGTGGGTTGATCCTATCCCATTCAGGAATGCATAATCTCTGGTACACTCAATAGCCAAGTGATTATTTCTCTTTGAAGAAAAATTTCGGCAGCATTTCCCCATAGTTCTCTAAGTACACGACTTAGACTAGGGGCAAACATGTCACCTTGTCTAAATATGTACCTAGAGAACAAGAAGGATGCTCGCCGAAATTGTCATACAAATGGAAATAAACACTTTAACTACTGACTGTACCAAAGATTATGCATTCCCAAACTGTCCAACGGGACAATTCAAGAATCAACAATAGACAATTACTCCTTATCACCAAAAAGACAATAAAGTTGTTCACTTGAATTTAGTCTCAAATGAGAACCAAACGTCATAGTTTACAACTAATGTATCTCAAATAGGTGATAAGCCACATAATTGTCACAAAGTGATTCTTGAACGGGAGATCTAATGTTTAATGTATATACATGCATGATGTTTGTGTGTGTGCACAATTCACATTTATATACAACATAAACTTAAGATAAATTAACAATTACTAACTAAGAACAAGTATAAATAATGACAAAAATCCAACTGAATATCTAGAAAAAAGAGGTGTTCTATAAATCAAATATGAGAGAAATACTTGATTTGGAATTAGTTACTTTATCTGATAATGAAGTATTTCTACCAACATATATACATTATAAAATCTATTCCATTAGGCTAACGATGAATATAGAAAGCCACATACTTATCAAAATAAAAATAAAACATATGGAAAGACACATGAGAATAGGAGAATAAAACCCAATGATGAATATAAACAAGATACACGAGAATAAAAGAAATGCAAAATAAGTAGGCTAATGATGAATCTAAAAAAATACACAAGAATAGAAATACGAGTATGAACTTATCCTTATTTTGTATTCCATAATGATGAACATTAATGCAAGTAGTTCTTTGTTATTAATCATGGGTTCTAACATTTTGTAAATACTTGTGAACATGCAAGCTTCCTTAGAAAAGGTGCTGATAAATAGTGTTGAGCTTTACTTGATTATCACACATCCTTACGGTTAGTATCCACTAAAATCAACCATTGATTCACCAAAAACCAGCCATTGATTCATCTTCTATATGGGTACACCAAAATGGGCTTAAAAAATGTGTTCTCAAGTGCAATCAGTCAGCCATTTAAGGCATGGGTCGGGCTCCGTTGACAGATCTAAAATGACAGGGACACAATATAAGCCACGTGGCACACTGTTATAGAACTCGGACCATATGGATGTTTGTCATATCCCATGGTGGACCTACAAACCAAAAATCAGCCTGATTAGTGATTTATAGGCTTTTGGATTGGACTTATTTTCATGGGCTGATCTCAACTGTGGGAATTTGAGCAGTATTTGAGGTACAAAGATGCAACACTTATTAAATCACTAATCGGGCTGATTTGTGGTTTGGAAAGTCCACCATGGGATTGGACTTATTTTCATGGGCTGATCTCAATTGTGGGAATTTGAGGTACACAGATGCAACACTTATAAACCACTAATCAGGTTGATTTGTGGTTTGTTAAGTCCACCATGGGATTGGACTTATTTTCATGGGTTGATCTCGACCGTGGGAATTTGAGCAGTATTTGAGGTACAAAGATGCAACACTTATAAATCACTAATCAGGCTGATTTGTGGTTTGTAATAGAGCATCTCCAACGCTATGCTATTCCACCGTGCTATCCTAAAATTTAGCACGGTGGGTCAAAAACAGGTGCTCCAACGCTGTGCTATCTCAATGCTAAATTATATCATATGCTATATCCCGTGCTATATTTGGCACAGGATATGGCATATGCTATAATTTAGCATATGGCAGCTTTTTTGGTTTTGACTCTTTGGACTATTTACACCTTTTGATCTTGTACCCCAAATAATGCTCAATATCCCACGGCTAAAATCAGCATATGATTGGCTGATAAGTAGTCCACATGTCACTTTTTTAGAGGATGCTGATGGTATGGATGTTTGACCAATCCCTAGGTGGATCTACAAACCAAAAGTCTGCTTGATTAGTGGTTTCAAACCTTTCAATCTTGAACCCCAATTATTGCTCAAATTCTCATGTTAAAATCAACGCATGAAAATGACTCCAATCCAAAAATAGCATTGAGATATAGCATTGCACCATTGAAACATGCTGTGCCAAAATAACCAAAATGGCACTGTAGCTGTCTCAAAATATAGAATTAAGAGGGCCTTTTGGCATTCTAGAGTTGGAGATGCTCTAAGTCCACCATGGGATAGGGCAAACATCTGTACAGTCACAGTCCTGTAACAGTGTGCCACATGGCTTATATTGTGTCTCTATCATTTTACCTGTCATTTTATATCTGTTAACGGAGCCCAACCCTTAAGGCAATTACCACGGACTATGCCCATGGAAACAACTCAAATCCAACGCTCAGAAATCACTAATCAGCTTGATCGGAGGGTTTAAAATTTCGGAAAAGTAGACTTACAGACCACAAATTAGATTACAGACCAAAAATTTGGGGAAAATAGACCAAACATTAGCTTGATCAAAGATTTCTAAGCGTTGGATTGTATGTAGTTGATCGTTTTCAAGGGTTTTATCCCTAAACCCTCAAAAAAGGGTTTCAAAACTAAAAGGGGTTAGAGAATATGAATCAGGTTGATTTTTGCTATACATATCCACCAAGGAGTGGTAAAAACAACCATTCAGCCATATGGGGGAGGAGAGATATGAAAACAATTAAAAAATTATAACATACCTGTAGCTTCGACGAACGGCGGAAGATGAACGGAGGGCGCGGCGACAAACGTACAATGGACGAGCGGCGAAGGCGAACAGCACTCCGGTGGAGGCGAGGGCAAAGGGGTGAAGGGAGGAGGAGAGGGCGGTGAAGGGGGTTTCGCACACAGTAAGAAGAGAAGAGGGGTTTTCGCGCGGATGTGAAAACCCAATTTTTTTTTTTTTTATAACCAGACCTATAGCGACGGCCACCACTTGACCATCTCTAAAACTATATATACCGACGGCCAGAACCGTCGGTAAATGTGTCTTATAACGAGGGTCAGGATCTGGCCATCGCTATATATAGTTTTAGCGACGGATTATATCTGGCCGTCACTATATGTAGTGTATTTTTTGGTGTCAATTCCATGTACCGACGGTTGGGCCTTTTACCGTCGCTATATTTAAATTTAGAGACGGTTTTCGCTGGCCGTCGCTAAAAGGCCGTCGCTATAAGCCAAATTTCTTGTAGTACTTGATCTTGCTGTCCGTCTTCTCCCTCTCGCTCCTCATTTCAATGTATCCGTATGTTGATCTTTTCTGCTTCTTCTCTTTCTTATACGTCAGTCCACACGATTCCTTCTCTTCTCCCATGTTCTAAACCGGTTTGGAATGGGATGATATTGTAGTGTGGTTAGCTTGTGTGTATTTCCAAGTTTTGTGGTCTAATAGTAGTAGCTTCTTAATTGGTGGGAGAGGTCTTAGGTGTCATAAGGTCAAAAGTTCAAAGTTATAGGCGAGGGAAGGGAAAGTTGAGGTGTGTTAGGAAAGTTCTAAGGTCAGCAACATTTCTTAGTTAATCTCTCCATGAGGGTTACCTAATTTATTTCCCTATTGTTGATATTATACTAAAGTGGTCTCCACTAGTATGTTGTATAAGGTAAGTTGAAATATTTCCTCTTATTTTATAGGTTGGTTTCTAATTTCTTACTTCTCTATATGTTAAGTGTGGATCGCCCCAAGGCATACTATTATCATTATATAATTTATTTTTCTTGTGGGTCCTACTCTTCGTGAAAAAGTTGAGACCGTTAAGGTCAGTGGGGTCCATATATTATTCCACTAAAATATTTGCATGTCCACCTAGATATCCTACATAGTGGCTGGTCAATTGTCGATACGGTTGTTCTCTCGTATGGTAACTCCGGTGAATAAAAATTTGTACAAGGTAAGGTGTGTATAGCAAAGGGTGCACTTCAAATCCTAGAAATTCTTAGGCGTGTCACAATGTGTCTCCCGGTTAAGTAACTCGAACGTTTGGGAGCTTAGTGCGTAACCACGTGATCATTTTAGATCATTCAACAGTCCACTAAAATATCTTTATTGCCCGAGGCCTCTTAGTAAGAATTAGATATTGCACGTGTTCTTCCAACTATGCATCATTCACTTTATTCTTTTACAGTTGATGTCGTGGGGTATCCTTAGGTTGTACTTGTGTTTCAAATGTCCCTACTTCCTATGTGACTTAAAGTTTTGGTTCTTATTCTAAGTTTTTCAATGAATTCAAGTACGTTCAAGTTTTAATCAGTCTAGAAGGTTGAACGGTCAAACAAAAAGTTTGAATTAAGGAATTTACAAAAATACCCTTGATTGAGAGTTCAGGGTATTACACACTGACCTTTTTGATGTTTGGTTATGATGGATCTACGTAGTGCTGCAACTTGGGCGGGCTCAACCCGAGCCTGACGGGTCAAACCTGATATTAGGGTTGGGTTAGGTTAGCCTTTTCAGAACTTGGGTTGGGCTCGGGCTGGATTTTTGGTAACCCGGTCAAATAGGGTTGGGCTAAGGTTGAGGCTTAGCCCAACCCGACCCAACCCAAACCTGACATACAAACTACATATATGTATTAGTACACCAACAAACATCTACACTAAATTTTGGCAAATGCAGCGTAGCAAGCTACAACCCTTGTGTGAGATTACAAAATGCCCTTGAAACTACTTTTTTGCATTTTATGTGATTGGTTTAGATTGAAAATATCATGTTTTCGTTGACGGTTGTTTTTAGTCATTTCTTTAGTAACTTTTATCATACAATGTTAATGAACTTTTCCCTTATTATGAAAGGGTCGGGATATTGACACTCGCCTTTTCGCTCAAAAAAACCCACTTGCTCACCAAACCCACCTAAAGATCCCCCCTAACTCTTTACACCCATATCACTCTTGACACTCGATATTCGCTCAAAAATGCTTATTTTAAGCCATTATCCTTTTAGCGTTATCGCACTCTCCTACGTAAAAACTTCTCTATTTATTCACTTTTCTACGTAAGATTCCCTTCCAGTGCGTAGAACACACTTTTTTGGACGAAATTGTATATTTGCATGCATTAAACATATTTATGAAAGTTTAGATATAAAGTCGTTCTGATTAAATCTCATTACGCGCTTTTTCTCTCACAAGAAACCCGGTCAGACGATTCTCGAGATTAGCTGGCTCACAATCAACCACAGAAGCTTAATATTAGTACTTAAAGAGCCAGCATGCTAATTGTTGTGGTCATTTTGGACTCTGCCTTCTCTCACTGAAATAAGGTTTGATTGACGAACTAAAGATTTGAATTGGTGTTGATTGGTGACCTGGTTTGCGGATCAGGGGTGAATAGAGTTGATGTTACTTGGGTGAATTAATGGCTTCAAATTATTCAATGGAGGTTGAGTTAAGTCATGCTAGACTATTCCCTTAGGTTGTCACACTAAGGGATTAGGGAATGTCCAAAATGCTGTCAGCTGAATCCTCACTGGGTGTTCTGTAAGTGTACCAATGGTCCATTAAGTCCAGTCATCCTAAGGTCTAAATTTCTCTTTATTATTATTCATCAATTAATTAGGAGGATTCTCGGTCTCGATGATGTTTTAATCCCAGATTCTTACTTGTTTACCTATCCTAAGTGGAATCGGAAGATCCATGAAAGATAGACTTGTTCAATTGCTTCAGTACATCATCTTAGGATCAAGTGAGGAACATTTAAGTCATTATGTATAATGTGTTTAGCATAGAAGTCCTTAGAAGAAGAACATCTAGCTAATTTGAGGATTGTATTTCTTACATTGTTTGAAGAAAATAACGAAGTAGATCTGGAAATAATTTTGTATTTCTTCTTGGATTGATCACAAGTCTAAAGAAAAACACTAAGTCCAATTCTCGATGAATTTCAAGTAAGAGAGAGAGAGAGAGAGAGAGAGAGAGAGAGAGAGAGAAAGAGAGAGAGAAGGGGGTTTTAAAACTAAGTTCTATTAGTTCAAGTGTTCAAGTCAAGCAAGAGTGGACGGAGGCATCTCCATCAATCAGAATGGATAAGAACTTATAAAAAGGGTTGTGGGTTCCGGTTCGGGTTACCAGCATTCCCAAATCAGACCCTGTTTAACTTTTTTGTTTTTAAATGAAAGCTGGGGTTAGGCAGACCCAGGTAGGTCCCCCTCCCAAATTCCAGGCGGAGTACGCTTTAGGGCCCACTGACCTTTTGGATGTTTGGTTCACTTATTGATGGATCTACGTAGGGCTACAAGGGCGAGCTCAACCCGAGCCCGACAGGTTAAACCCGGCGTTACGGTTGGGTTGGGTTAGCTTTTTCAGAGCTTGGGTTGGGCTTGAATTTTTGGTCACTCGATCAAATAGGGTTGGGCTAGGGTTGAGGCTCGGCCCAACCCGAACTCGACATACAAACTACATATATGTATTAGTATACCGACAAACATCCACACTAAATTTTGGCAAATGCAGCATAGCAAACTACAACCCTTGTGTGAGATTACAAAATGCCCTTGAAACTACATGTTGGTATTTTATGTGATTGGTTGATATTGAAAATATTGTGTTTTCGTTGACGGTTGTTTTTAGTTATTTCTTTAGTAACTTTTATCATGCATTTGAGTTAATGAACTTTTTCCTTATTATGAAAGGGTTAGGATATTGGCACCCACATTTTCACTTAGAAAACCCACTTGCTCACCAAACCCACCTAAAAATCCCCCCTAACTCTTTACACCCCCACCAAAACCCCAATTTTTTTTTTTGCAAGCACATGAGAAGAAGAAGAAGAAGAAGATGAAGAAGAAGAAGGAGGAGGAGGAGGAACCTCCACATCCAACACCACTCCCTCCCTCTCTCCATCTCTCTCACTCTCTCCCCCCTCTCTCTCTCTCTCTCCCTCTCTCTCTTACTCTATCCCTCTCCCTCTTTGGTATTGGGTTGCCTCAGGCTAACAGAGAGAGAGTGAGAGATGTACCTATTGCGGTGGCGACGACGACGCCGTCCTCGTCCTCTTCTTCTTCTTCTTTTCTATTTTGGGTTTTTTCAGGGCGCATGGGTGGTATGAGTGAAAAGCAAGGGATATTTTGGTTTTTTTTTTTTTTGCTTAAGTGGGTTTTTTGAGCGAAAACGCGGGTGCCAATATCCCGACCCTTATGAAAATATCATATGTGTTACTTTCATGAGGTGTTGGAACTGAAGCTATTATTTAATGGTTAGCATAATAGTTATTTTATTGACCAACAAATTATTTTAATATGAAAAAGTTAACAATCTTTCTAACAGAGCAATAAAAAAATTAAGAAATTGACCAACCAAACTAACCCGACCAACCCGATAGGGTTGGGCTAGGGTTAGAAAATCTAGGCCCGACCTTGGGTTGTGTTGTGTTGGTTGGGTTAGGGTTGACCTCGAACCCGACCCAACCCGCCTGAGTTGCAACCCTAGATCTACGCATCAAAAATCAATTTAATTGGTGATTTCTAGCCGTTGGATTTAGCATTTTAAAAACCTAATTTTTAGTTGTTGGATTTGATAATTGTTTTTTAGATGCCGATATAAATTGTTAGAAATCATCTATCAAGCTCATATTTGGTATGTAGATCCCCCAAGAGGTGGACCATCCATCCATATGTTCAATTGCCCCAAAAGTGAGCTCCAAATGGCATTCTCTCCCCTACCTGACCTTAAAACAAGAATAAAAATAGAGACCATTGTACAAGTGACTACTAGCGTTCGTTCACAAAGAAAATGTAAAAGAAGAATATGCTTGGTGACACACCATTACACATTTTAGCCAACTATCAGCCAAGGTTTAAACGATGTCGTTTTAACGGTATAACGACTGGGGACGTTACCGTTAAAACGATTGTAACGGACATGGGCAAAAGTGGGAAAAAATGGAATTTAACGGGAAAAACAGAAATGGCGCTGAAGTTCAAAATTCAAAATAGAATTTCAAAATTTGAAAAATGAAAAAATTGGAATTTAACAAAAAAATAATGGATTTTAACAAAAATAATGGCCATTTTTTTTCCACAAAATGTTCTAGATTTTAACAATTGTTAAAACGAGAAAACAACGGCCGTTAATTTCTAAGCATCAAAATGGTTTTTAACGTAACAGGCTTGGGGCATTACCATTTAAACGACATTATTTTAAACCATGCTATTAGCAACCTATTTGTTTCACGAGCACCATTTTAGAAGAAAGGTAAATAAAATCAACATTTACTTCTTAGCTTTGGAAAGGTTCACGGTACGAGAGCAGATAATAGAAAGCTTGGAAGATTAATGTTTCACGTGTTAAAAACAATCTTGGCTATGATTTCGGAACATGACCTGAATTGTCTCTAGAATATTATGTTGTTTCTTTTTGTGCCACATGATAGATAGCAACACCAAAAGTTATCTTTTTAAATCACCTGGCTGACGCAGAGCCTGTCACACCCTGATCCTATCTAGGTCAATAGGACCTGACCTGTGACATTTCAATCTAACTTGAAGTCCCCAACCCAGACCCAAAATCCTAATGGTGAGGTAGGGTTAAAATAAAGGTAAAGTCCAGAATAATCTGATTATGTACTCATTGTTGGGTTCCGATACATACATGTTATTAAATTGGAAAAATTACTTGAGGGGACGTAACTTTGCAATTATGGCCCTTCACATGCATACGGTGGTTTGTTCGGCTGACAAGGGGTGACTTTTTCGAACATTGGCTCGACACCCCCAAATACATTGTGCAAAGCACATTGTTCCACCTTTACCCTTTTAGCATATGTTATAGGTTCAATATTGCAGGAGTAGCTTTAGTGTACGATCCCTTCAGTCGCAGGTTCATCATCAGGTTTCCAGACCTCTAATGGCTCTAATGGAGTAAAAAAAATAGAACTTAGTTGTTTGTTCATTGAAGATGGAGATGAAGCGACCACCAAGAGTCCAAGACGAATCCACGAATCAGCCACAGAACAAAAATGGAAGACAAAAAGGTGTAAAGGTTGCCAACTTCAAAGCTTCCATTTCAATTGGGATTTCCATTATGATTCTTCTTTTCAATATCAAAACCTAAACCAGAAGCAACCATTAATTGATTAGATTAGGTTAAACACCTCGTTCGATTGTTTATCTATTTTTTTTTTTTTGAGTTTATTACGCAAACTGACACCAGAATTTAAAGAAATATAACATACAAGATTATGAAAAATGAAGTTATTAAGAGTGAGTAAAAATACAAACTGGTAAAAATAAACAACCAAAATGTAAATTTCAAACCCCAACCTGTCAATATGACCATGTTTATCTGAGAAAGAACATAAAGGAACTTCTCCAATGCAATTTTTCTTGATCTCAGACCAACTAATCATCCCATCCAGTTCATCTAAATGCTCAGAAATGTAGCTTATTGCAAGTGGAACTAAGTCAGACATAGGCTCAACCCCAAATGAATTTCCATGGGGAGACTGGCCTGATAATTTATCACCATTACAGTGGCCCCAATGATCTACAATAAGTAAAGAAATGGATATTCTTGAAGCCTTTGGCGTCTGGTTTACCTTGTTAAATCTATTTTCAAAGTTCTTATGATCTTCGATTTTTGGTACTTTTTATACCATATTATGAATCAAGTAAAAAAATCATCGATTTATGGTGTGTGAGAGCAAACAATGGCCAGGACGAAAGGAAACCGAGGGGTTGTCCAACACAAAACTTAACCCACTGACGTCTTGGACTCTTAGGAATCCGGCTAAGAGGGTCTCGCCCCAGGACTACCTAATTTAGTCTATTGAGAGACCACACCCTACGCTTTCTTTCTCCAGTAGCTAAAAGGCGGGTTGGGCTTTGTTAGTCTAGACCTAGCAGGGCCTTTCCTGTACTTCCCGCTCAATAAAGAAGGCTGCTTGCTCATTCGCGCAATTTGTTCTTGTCCCCAAGGCCAAGGGTCCGCCCTTTCTACCCCACGGGATCTAGTTTGCTGGTTGAGGGTACAAGGCTTGGATTGTTATCTACCCCTTAAAAGTTCACAGCCTAGCTAGCATTAGTTTGAGCAGTTTGGTTTCGAGTTACAGTGTTAGTCTCATTGGTAAAAAAAGTACCGGTTTTCAAAAAATAGATATCTGGCCATATTCATGGGAGATTATTACACTGCAAAGCCATTGGAGACCCAAAGCGCTGGGACAACTCCCCTTGAATTCTACCTCGGACGGAGAGATTCATGACTAAAGAGGGCAATGGCCACTTTCATCTCTTGCCATTTGAGGTGTGGATTTCAATTAACTTACAATGAGATTAAAGATGGTATTTCAATTAATTAACTTACAATGATGATTCACTCTGGTAAAAGAAGCAAATGGAAACAAAATTTGTTTGTTGGGCAAATGTTCAAATATCAACACATCAACAAACTGCTTGTATATATGCCTCTTTTGCCTTGTAATCGATCCAAAATATACTCTTTATACACCGATTTTCATCATTTAAAGAGTGCTTCTAAAATCGGTCAACAACCCATTTTCTAATTTTTTTTAATGCTCATGGCTGCCCGAAAATCTACCCTTGTTTTAGTTGTGAGGTTAGTGATTTGAGGGGTTTTTTCGGTCATTGGACAGAATCCTGGAATCAACACATTTTTTAATTGATCCAAGACTTCTAACCTGCAAAATTAAACAATAATTGCACAGTGGAAAGTCGGATGTCGAATCTGCACTCGGGGTTAGGGTGGCACATTAAGGAACACTAAAAACTTTCGGAAATGCTACAAAAATCATGGATAGGTGAGAGTGATGGAGAAATCAGGGCTCGAAACATTTTTTTAAGATTGAGAGATTCATTATAACTATTCAACAATAAAGAATAATTAATCCATAAAATCACAAAATAACTATGCTGAAACAAACTCATTCATTAAATTAAAAATGTCAAATTATAATAAAAGAAATTACATTGCAATAAACTAACTAAAAAGCAATTGTAAAAATTTACTCTAGAATTCAATTATGAGGAGAGAGATTAGAGAGAGAAAGCTATTTTAGAGAGAGAAAACTAGAGGGAGAAGAGAGAAAGTTAGTGAGGAGAGAGAAAGTGAGGGTGAGAGAGAGATGAAGAGAGAGAAACCTCACCTCGGCTTACCGTTCGACCATGTGAATGGCCCATGCGATCGGCCAAGTGGAGAATGATGAGGATGGTGTGCATTCAGTGTGCCAAGAAGAGGCCGTTGACATGGATTGTTGGCCTAAGTGGGGTATTGTTAGCCATGAAGATGGGCCATAGGAGTTATCCGATCATTGAGGGATGGAGAGCACGGTGAGTCATGGTTGCTGCTGGTGCATGGAGGTGCACTGGTTGTACACCAGTTGAGGAAGACAGCAAGGAGATGTGACTATGTTTGCATGCCTGGTGAAGCTTGCGAGCCGTTTGTGGAGGTGCTGCTGGGCAACAACTAGTGGAATCTGGCCGGTGGAAATGTATGAGAAAACAAGGACCTGCTAGTTGCAAGTCTGGCCGTGGGATCGAGTCGGTGTGCAGCCAACCGTGAGCAACAAAATGATGAGGAACTGCGCGAGCCTTTGAGGTTGGAAGCGTGAGTTGCAAGGGTAATCGTCCAAGGGTGCAGGCTGGTCGTTCTTGCTGGTTCAGCCAGCAAGAACGGTGAGAGAGAAGATAATAGGTGAGAGGATGGTTGGAGAAGGAGCTGCTGGTCCGAACGGTGGTGTAGCAAGGAGTTGCAGTGGAGATGAGTGGCTCCTGCATGTAAAGAGGGGGGCGGTAGTTTGTGGAGTAGGCCGTCAAGCATTGCAGGTGAACCTTGACGTGCAGCCCTTGTTGAAGGCGGTGATAGTTGCTAGTACAACAACTCGAAAGTTGCAGGTTGTAACCCATGAACCAGCAGGTGGACAAGGAGATGAATGAGAGCTGGTGTTGTTGCAAGGCGGTGCACAGGGAGAATCAGCAAGGTTGCGGCCAAGGGAGGAGTTTCATCGTTGAATGAGGTAGCGATGGTGTTCATGGCTAGGAGCATGGTGGTTCGTGAGAAGCATGGTTGTTCTGTGGAGGTCTTCACGGCGAGCTAGAGCAGCAACACAGAGGAGCTATGGGTGTTGCAGGTCGACCCTGCGAGTTGATGACGAGACGCACCAACAGGTGCTGGTTTGGTGAGACGAAAATAGGAGAATGCTTCTCCTCTCACGAGCAGCTATCGAGAGGAAAGGATTGAGAGAGTTGTGAGGAGTGACGGCTTAAAGATGAGAGAAGAGAGGGGAGAGAGAGAAGGAAAGAGATGGAGAGAACGTGGGGGATCATGTTATATACTCAGGGTTTTGTTTGAGGGATGAGATCCAAACCATCCTTTCCTCTTTTGATCTCCCCTCTTCCCCTTTTCTCTCTCCTCTTATACCACCCACGATTTTTACAGTTAAAGCTCTCTGTACATCCCTCATTAAATGCCATGTGGCACACTCTTAGTATACTATCTCACCCATTTTTTTTGGAAATTCAACCACCATTTAAAATTCATTCTCTTGTAAAATTCCTCTCTTGAATCCATGCCATCTGAATTGGCCATGCTATTTTTGGTCCAACACCATTCCTTTTATAAAGGAAATCTCTTTATTTTATTTATTTATATTTTTTTCCATGAAGTGTCAAGTACGTACAACACCTTTGCATTTATCTTCTCCAACCTGCAACTTCCTAATTTAAAAATCATTCTTTTCTTGTCTTGTGGGGTCCCTAAATGGCTAGGCCGTGGGTCGCAGATGACTATGCCCGTATTTTAGCTCGATTTTGGCCCAAATAATTTGAACATGAAATGATGAGGACCATTAGACTCTAAGATGGTGTGATGGATGATCAGAGGTATAATCGGATGATCTGTTGACAGTCGGATGGTAGAAATGGATGGTGATGATCGGGTGGATCATCGGACGGTGGAGATTGGCCATAGTAGGCCGTAGGATAGAGTGATTGCAAAAAGAGAGAGGATCGTGAAAAGTCTCGGTTGTCAATCCCAGGAATACTTAGTTCTTTAGAAATATATATCGCTGTGTCACGAATCCGCTGAAGACTGAAGTGTCAAAGATCAAGTGGACTTTGACAAAATAAATCAAAAAAGAATTAAAGCTGAAGAAAATAAACCCAAGTGTTCAAGATCAACTGAAGACAAAGTCAAGTGATCAAGCTCAACTGAAGACAAAGTCAAGCTCAAGCATGAAGATTTAAAAGATCAGAGTACGTTCTTACTCAACGAACGTTCAACTATGAAGAATCTTGTGTTGCGATTACTTACATAAATCTAAGGGTACACCGCGCGTTGCCAGCTGATCAAGATTTATCCTAGATGATTCAGTGATAATTAGGTATCATGTGCGTGTCAAAAAGAGAAATTCCTAAAAAGATTAAGATTGTTCGGTGCTGGACTAAGAGGTCTGGCCGATCGACCTTTTTGAGAGGGCGACCGGATGTCCGGTCGACCGGCCAAAAAGGTACGGTCGACCCAAACTCTCGGGTTCGAGATAAACTAGTGCTGACCTGAGCTGGCGATCGACTAAAAGGTTCGATCGACCGAGGTCTGGTCGATCGGCCAAAAGTGCTATCGACTCCGCCCCTTTCGGATCTCGTTTTGACTCAATCTCTTTTGCGATTTTAAGCGTATTTTGGCCCTTCAAACGGCTACATTTGATTCGGTTCTATTGATGGGAGGCTTGCTTATAAATAAGAGTTCTCTCCCTTCATAAGAACTCACCCAATCAAGAGATCTCAATTTTACATTCTTTGATTATCATTCTTTGAGTCTAGAGATCTGGAATTTGTGAGAGCTTCATCAGAGCAAAGTTGTGTATTCATTGTGAATGTTCTAAGTATTTGGAAGAGACTATTTGATATTATTATTCTGCAAGCATCTTCTTCAAAGAAGAGGATTACTCTTGGCAGAGTGTCTCTTGGGCGAATTCTTCTCTAAAGGATTTTCCATTTGATCGAATTCATTGAAATGTAAGTGTTTCTATGATCAAATATCTTTTTGATAGAATTCAAAATTTATGAACACTGAATATTTTGTGATTGGTGGATGAGTGAGTTGAGGATTGTAGATCCATGAGAAAAGAATTTTTTTAAATCTACTACTGGCCTATGTTGTAATGCATGATTGAGATGATATAATATTACTCGTGTTGAGTATTTGATAGTGGACGTAGGTGCGGAGTCGCCGAACCACTATAAATCTGAGTCTCGTGTGATTGTGAATGTTTGCATATTGTATCTCAGATTTTTCCATATCTATGTTCCGTGGATGATTCATATTTTAATTGCTTGATCCTTTTTTGCCTGTGTGATCATTAATTTTTAAATCCATATAGAATTTGCAGAGGAATTAAAAATTGTCCTATTCACCCCCCTCTAAGACTTAATTTGGTAATTAAAAGGGAATTTCAGATCGGATGATTGATTTTGAAAAGAGAGAGAGAATGAAGGTTTAGAGAGAGGAGAGAGAAAATATTACAAAATAGAGAGAAAATGCTAGCAAAGGGTCTTGAACCTTGGTCTTCGATTTGGTCTTCTGCATATTTCACCAACTGAATAAGCCTTTGTCTTGTGTTAGTTGATTAAGCTTTAATCTCTTTAGTCTATTCTCTAGGGGCTTGTCTCTCCTTCTCTCTTGGTCATCCCTCAGGCTTTTCGATCCTCCGGCTCAGTCTCCACTCGCCCTACATCTTCTTTTCTAAGTCCACTGACTCTCTATGCTTTGATCATTGGTACTGGATGTTGATTGTGGGCCCGCATTGCATCAGAATTGTCTGATTGGGTTTCCTACAATAACGAAGAGCACGTAATGAGACTTAATCAAAACGACTTTATATCTAGACTTCCGAGAATATGTTTAATTCATGCAAATAGCCTATTTTGTCTAGAAAAGTGTGTTTTACACAATAAAGGGAGACTCTTAAGTAGAAAAGTTGATAAAAATAGAAGTTTTATGTAGGAGAGTGCGATAAAGCTAAAAAGATAATGACTTAAAATAAGCACTTTAAAGCGAATATAAGTTAGACTTGACCTTTTGACCCTCTAGTTGTTCTGCTCAGAAAAAGGAGAGAATGAGCCTTTGGTTGAGATAAAAGAGACTGGGAGAAGGAAAGAATGAGAGATCTCCTTCATTTTTGTTATGGTTTTTTCTCGTAACTTCAAGTTTCACTGAGCAGAGACGAGGAGCTCCTACTTTCTCATCTTTAAAATTAAAAAGCTGAACCTACACTGAACTCATGTACGGGCTATAAAGGATAAAAAGGGAAGCAAGAATCGAAAAATAGCCTTGTACAGTAAAATTGGGGGTGCCAGGCCAAGGTTCCAAAAAGGCACCCCCTTTCAACCAAATAAACTACCATGTGGTTGTCTTGGGCTGTAATTGCAAAGTTACAGCCCCTAAGGCAATTTTCTCTATTAAATTAGCTAGTATCCATTCCAAATATGTCAAGTCAATACGAAAATGAAAAACAATTAAAGAAAATAAGAAAAACATTTCAAAAATCGAAAATAAAACCAAAGCATGCGGATAACATCAATGAAAAGAGATATAGTTTCAAATTTCTAAAAAATCTGCAAAACCTATTAGTCTTGTGAAGACTCTCTAGAACTCAATTCTTAGAGTTAAAAACCATACCACATATATTTGGAAATTAGACTTAAATCTTTATTTAGAATAAAATAAAGAGATGAGTACTATGTGGAATGTTTCTAGAAAATAGAGAAGAAGGCAAAAAAAAAAAAATATTTTTTGCTATGTAGAAACAAAACCGACACTACTTCAGTGTCTAATTTTTAATTAGAAAACAACATGAAAGTCCTTTAGAGCCCCATAACCCCAATCTAGGAAAAAGAAAGGAAAAACTACTAAATTTTTTCAGGGGGTCTTTTAAAAGAAACTTTAAAAGATTTGAAGCCTTGAAATTGAACTTCAAAAGTCTGCAAGCAGAAACCTGCACTGCAGTCCTAGAGCAAATAAATCATATAAATTGCTTTGTTATCCAAACCAAGTGATTCCAAAAGGTTTGAAAGGTAAGTTCTAAATCTACAATGTTCAAATTTTGGCTGAAAAAGAAAATCAACAAATTCTGCCGAAAAAAAAAAATCAAATAACATGTTTATTTTTATAGAAAAACTACAAAAAAATAGAAAATGAAAATCTCATTATTTATAATTTTTAATTTCATGACATTTGATAGTTTATTATTTTGGTTCGTGAGTTAGCTGGGTTGAGGTGTGGTTCGTCAAAGACTATCGGCAGATTCATTGAACACATGTTGCTGACACCTTGAGTGCTATGAGATTTCGTCATCACTATGAAGTGTGCTTTTGGTTGAGCTTTAGGTAAGTTTACGCCCTATCTATTTTGGTCCGTGCGTAAATCGGGTTGAGGTGTGGTTCGTCAAAGACTATCAGCAGATTCATTGAAGACATGTTGCTGACACCTTGAGTGCTATGAGATCTCGTCATCACTATGCATGTGCTTTTGGTTGAGCTTCAGGTAAGTTGACCCCAAGTCAAGGTAAGGACCCGGACTGTCTTCATTAGTGTTGTCTTGAGCTCGGGGGTGAAATAACCGGTCCGTTCTCTTTTACGTAAGAATACCTAGTAGGGGGGTGATTAGGCATTAAAAAAATAATTTACCTAAAATAGTTTTACTAGTCTTGGTATCTTTTTTACCTTCTATATGATTAAATATTTTTTTGTCACGGAATTGCCAAAAGGGGAATTGTAAGGAATATTTTCATATTCAATTTGGCAAAGATTTCGTTTGACATAAAAACATTCTTGTAACCGTTGCTACGAGCACCAGTATAGTGTGAAGATGTCGTGGTACTCATACTTCGTCGACTACGTGAAGACTAGAAGACAGAGACAGCAAGAATCAGATGGTTGACGACAGGACTTATCTGAGTAACTGCCCATTTGTCAGTTAAAGATCGTGTACGCTCACTTAGAAAGGTAAGTGACTTAGTGGCCATAGGAATATGTTTAAAATGAATAAAATATAATGGTCAAACCTAGTCATTGGACAGACCTGAGTCTTAGTCAAATATATTGACTTATGGGAGAGTCCAATCGATTGGAGACCTCTGTAAAATCGATTGGAGGCTACGAGGCAGAACATGGTCAAAGCCCAATCGATTGGACACATCTGTAAAATCGATCGGAGTCTGTGAGACAGAACATGATCATAGCCCAATCGATTGGAGACCTCTATAAAATTGATTCGAGTCTTCGGGACAGAAACTTATTTGAGGCCAATCAAGTGGAGACCTTTATAAAATTGATTAGAGCCTACGAAATAGAAAATTATTTGAGTCCAATCGATTGGACATTAAACCCAATCGATTGGACATGGCCTAATTGATTGGACCTAGAGTACAATCGATTGGACTTAGCACGATCTTAGTCTTTCTCAGATCCAAAATTCTGGTTCCACTCTCCCACGTTCTACACGACTCAGGATTACGAATTCTATAAATACAACCCTTATATACCTTCTCTAAATACACACAGACACACAGAGTGACACAATACTTCAAGAGAGAGAAGAAAATGTTTATTTATTAGAGTGTCCATTCGAAGAGCAAGAAGCTTGTTTCTCATTCACATCTTGTGAGCTTGTTCTTCTTCTTGATCAAAGCCAAGTGCTTGATCCATTCCCTAGCTTAGGTCTTCCACTTATATATTCGACTAGTAGCCTGAGTGTACCAGTGTGACTCAACACCTTTGAGCAACCTAGGATTCAGGGTGTATTGAATCCTTCACCTTCGGCAAAGGCAGGAGTGTTGAGAATTAAGATCGGAGCAGCTGATCGATGGTAGGTTTGGAGTGTACCAAACTGAATAAGCGGACAAGGCTTCTTAGCTGGAAGGGCACGCGTGGATTCGTAGCATTGATTCAGAGGACGTGGATGCATCGGCAGTAGGCCCTGGCTAAGGTTGGAAGCTGTATTTGCAATGGTGCTACGTAGGTAACCTTTGTTTCATTTAACTTTTCAGTTAGTGATACTTTCTGTCTAGACGTGGTCTCGTGGTTTTTCCTTGGCGAAGGTTTCACGTAAAAATCTCTTGTCTTGTGTGATTGTTTGTTTGTATTCCGCTATCTATCTTGATTAGACTAAATGACGAAAAGAAAATATACCACGAAGGTATATTCGATTTGAGTCAGTTGTGATAATCATTTATCAAACAACTAAGGCATGCGATTTTGTTCCCCCACCATAGACTAGTAAAACTGTGTAGGTATAATTAATTTTAAATACCTAATCAACCCCCCTTCTAGGTATATTGGATTAAAGAGAATGGACCGGTGGTTATTTCACAGAACCTGTAAGCAGGCAAAATCTTTTGGTGAAATCCCGTAGTGTTTCTTTTTGACCACAGCGTATATTGATTAATACGTCGACGTCATTCTTGTGCAATATGTTGCCTGAGTAACGAGTGATGAAGAGGGTGCTCAACTCGGTGAAGTTAGAAATAGTCCGAGGAGCTATTTGGTTGAATCAAATGAGTGCATCATCACTCAAAGTAGATAGGAACATTCGGTAGAGGAGCTCGTCGTGGAACCCCTACATCGTCATCGCTTTTTGAAAGCGAAGACATGGTTCACGGGATCTGAGGTTCCCGTGAAGATCAAAAATTTAGGATAGGAAAAAGATTTGGGAGCGCGGTACTCCTGTATCTCTTCAGTAAAGGGAGAATCTCGCGGAGCCCTTGTTGCCATTGCCGTAATCTTATCGGCCAATGTTTCTTTTCTTCCCATCATTTCAGCTACCAGATCGGCGATCTGCCTTCTGATTTCAGGCTGAATATGATCCGAGCTTCGTTGATAGGAAGACTCGGCTTTGTGATGCTTCTCTGGTGGTGCGACGTGAGAATCCCCGCGTTTGCTTTTAGGATTCCATAGATCAGATTCTTCCAAACCAGACCTATTCGATCGGAAGCGTAATTTCTAGTGATGGCTAACCCCGACATTCTCGGAAACATGGTCACCTGCATGTTGAGATGTCATCCGTTGTTTCAACTCCTCATTCTCTTTTCGCAACTGGGCAATGACTTTCTGTTGGCTATCGTGTTCTTTAGCCCTTCTACTCTCCGTGATAGTATCTCTGAGGTCATTGGGAGGGTTCCTCTCTCTTCCGTGATTTGAATCGAATCTCTCTTAGAATGGAAAATCTCTAATCGTTCTCACAGACGGTGCCAAAAGATGTGGGGGAAAAATATCTGATCTATCCCACACAATCTTTGAGGTTAGACGATTCGTATCTCGATGATGATCCGACGATTCTAATGCTTCAGGACAGAACTCATTTCTCTACTGCGGATGATAGGATAATCTCTGAACGAGATATTGTCGTATCTGTTGACAACACTCTGACGCTCAAGTCAGTATAGGATGTGCTAACAGGGTTTAGGAAAAAATAGTAAAAATGTTTCAGAGTGTAGTCTATCTGGGTCTGGAGAGCAAGATCCCTTCATCAGTTCTATGTGGCATGTATTTATACCCCAGAATTGGCGTGACTAACCTGCTACGTGTCTACTTCTCGTTAGTTAGTTCTGATCTGAAGAGATTCTGTTATATAACTGCATCTTCTTGTTAGATCCTAACTTCCCCTATTCAGTTATATTTGAAACGACTGAGGTGGCATTCCTCGTAACATATATTTGAATAGGATAACGTGGAAGCTGCGTAATAGTCAAACTAACCGAGACGTGACAATCATATAATAGATAAGTAATTAACCAAATTGTAGTTTAGAATAGTTATATCACTTGTAGATTTCTGTATACTTGTCGGGATGGATAAAAGGTCATTTCCGTTAAGTAGGCCGTTGACTTTGTCGGGATGAGTTGAACATCATTCCCGTTAAGTATGCTAACTAAACTTGTTGGGATGAGTTGAATGTCGATCCTATCATATATGTCGTTGAGCTTGTCGGGATGAGTTAAATATCAATCCCATCAAGAACATCGGGACGAGTTGAATGTCAATCCCATCAAGAATGTTGGGATGAGTTGAATGTCAATCCCATCAAGAATGATATTCGACCTTGTCGGGATGAGATAAATGTCACTCTCGTCAAGTAGGCCGCTCATTAATGTGTCGGGAAAGATTGAATGCTTTTCCGACATATTAATGGCTGAAGCTTCAATGTGTTCCATTTCCAACCTTGCCCCGGGATGCTCTCTTCTGATCACTCTATCTGACACGTGGTGTTTCCATTAATGGAAGACGTGTGACATAAGTGGACTGGTTATGGTCTCTGACGATTTCTTTGACACATTTATTTACACATGCTAGATGATACCACGCATCGACCTTTCATACCCCACACGTGTGTTGCCAGTAACACGTGTGATCATATTATTTGCCAGAAAATATGGTACCCACACAAACCCTTTATCACAATGCAAATCTCACCCCAATATGCCTTATATGTAACAAGAGTATAAGTAGGAATAATAAACCAAGAGAGAGATAATCATCACATCCTCAACATAACAAACCTCGCTCATGGGAGTAAGTGCCGCACGACCTCCTATGGGATCCTACCATGGTCGAACCCCTCATGTGGGTCCCCTAGGGATCCTCCATGAGTGGATCAGTCTCATGGGTTCTCACAAGAGATCTATGGCTAATTCATTCAACAGGTGCTCAATCGATCAATAATAAAATCGTGTATAATAAAAAAAGAAAAAAATTTCATACAAATGTGAGTAGAATAAAGTATAACAAAGAACATGAATAAATTATTCTACCATGTATTAGAGCATGAAGAACAAATATGGGAGATGAAATATCTTGTTTAGATATACAAATATGGGAGATGAAATATCTTGTTTAAATATGGGTTGTGACTCATAGCTTTAACAAGGCCATGCTCTCTGAGGTGGTTGATTCATCTGCTCAAGGCGTCTTCTATTATTGCAAACAAGAGGGGAGACAAGGGATCTCCTTGTCGAAGACCGCGACCCACCGAAAAAAGTACCCGCAAGGCCCTCCATTGATGATGATGGAAATATGAGCATTGCTGATGAGAGCAGAGACCCATCCACGCCATTTATCGGAGAAGCCAAATTTGATAAGAACTTGATTAAGAAAGTCCTAGTTAAACGTATCATAAGCTTGAGAAATATCCACCTTGATCCCAACATTGCCTCCCTTTCTCTTGTTCCTCATCTCATTGACCATTTCCGATTCCAAGCCAATGCAAGATTGAATATACTTCTGCTAGAAATGAAACCGCTTTGTTCTTTGGAGACAATCCCTTCCCTCAGACCACGCAATCTCATAGCCATAATCTTTGCGATGGCTTTGAAGATAAAATTACCATGGCAAATCAGTCTAAAATGATTCAGCTTGCTAGGATTAAAATCCTTAGGGATGAGCACAATGAAATTAGAATTCAAGCCCCTGGGGAGATAGGAAACTTGAAAGAAATTACGGATGGCCTTACAAACATCCTCTCCGACAATGGGCCAACAAACCTGATAGAAAGCTCCTTGAAACCCATCTGGCCCCGGCACACTGTCGGGCTTGAGACTAAAGATGGCTTCTTTAATCTCTAAGTTGGAGGGAATCATCGTAAGCCCGATGTTGTCTTGCTCCTGGATTTTCTAAGTTGGACATTTATTTTACAATATATACAAGTAATTAAAAATAGATTTTTTTTATACATATGTATATGTTGTATTGCTCACCTCCAGATCTTCCATTGCCTAATATAATATATTGCTTCCTAAGGCATGCACATTTTAATCGAATATTAGCATGTTTGTTGCATACCAGTTCTCACATTCAATGCTCAACCAACCCATAAGCCAGATTTAAAAAATATTGAGTAGTTGGCTATGCACATGCTTAGTGAGGGATATCTCTCTAGATTTAGTTTGCTGTGTTATGGTCATTATTTTCTTTCTTTAGCAAGATTTCTTTCTTTAACCACTTAACTGCTGCATTTCATTTCATTTCCCATGATAGGTACATCGAAGGCTTTTTAGATAGATTTTAATCTTCTTTATTTTTAGATAGTATGAAGGGAGCATGCCACATTCATAGAGGGTACATTTTGGATTTTAAGATGAGCATTTTGTCATCCATATGGAGATAGCTTGAACTTCAGATTTGAATCTAGATTTTGATCGATGATGCAATTTGGGATTACAGTCCAAAATTTGGGTGGGAAGAGACAAATTTGCTGGCATTGTCTACTAGTTTCTAAAGCACCAAGAAGGCCATCGAGGGGTCATAGTCTATTCTTCTCTCGGTGGTCACATATATAGTGGAGCATAGGACACATTGAAATTCTTTTTTAATTACCACGTAAAATCCTAGAGGGGGGGGGGGTGAATATGACAATTTTTAATTTCTCTGCGAATTTTATATGGATTAGAAATTAATGATCGCAAATGGTAGAAAATGATCAAACAACCAAATTAATAAACATCCACAAAATAATATATTGGTAAATCTGAGACAAGGTATGTAAACATTCACAATCACATGAGACACAGATTTATAGTGGTTTGGCGACTCTACACCAACGTCCACTGTCAATACTCAACACGAGCAATATTATATTATCTCAATCATGCATTACAACATATTTAATTGAAATATATAATCAAATAATTAAGATAACACTTAGTCTCAATTTAACGAGAATCACTTCTCGATTACCTAGAGAGTCAGCCTAGGCCAGTAGTCTATTTAAAGAAACTAATTTGTCATGGATCTACAATCTTCAACTCAGTTAGATGAGTACTCACTCATTCACCGATTACAAATATTCAATGTTCATAATGAATTATATCTAAAAGGGTTTGATCATAGAGACACTTACCTTTAGATGAATATGATCAAATGGAGAATCCTTGGAGAAGAATTTTTTCAGAGATACTCTGTCTCTTCTTGAAAGAAGATGCTTGCAGAAAATAATAGCTAGTAGTCTCTTTAAACACATAGAGCCTTCACAAGGAATACACTAAATTTGCTCAGGTGAAGCTCTCACAAATTCCAAATCTCTAGACTCAAAGGATGATAATCAAATGATGTGTGTTTAGAGATCTCTGATTGGGTTAGTTCCTATGAGGAGAGAAGACTCTAATTTATAAGTCAGCCTCCACTCAAGAGAAATGAACTAAAAATAGTCATTTGAAGGGCCAAAGTGCGCCTAAATTGCACAAAAGATCGAGTCAAAATGAGATTCGAAAAGGGTGGGGTCGACCACACAACTTGCCGATTGATCGGACTTCGGTCGGCCACTCTTTTTGGCTGGTAGACCTAATAGGTCAGAATCGATTTATTTTCAGTTTTAAGGTTCGGTTGACTCCACTTTTGACCGGTCGAAGTTAATAGGCTCTAGTTGGCCGCTCAAAGTGGTCGGTCGGCCAGTCATCGCAGACCTTCTCTGAAAAATACCCATCAGCTAAATAATTTTATCCTATGTCTACCAAACTATATCAAATGAACTGGGAGACATCTAGGGTTAAATTTGATCTGCAGGCAAACGCGCGGTGTACCCTTAGATGTACGCAAATATCCACAACATGATATTCTTTCATAGTTGAACGTTCGTAGAGTGAGAACGTACTTTTGATCATTTGCTTTAAATCTTCATGGTTGTGCTTTGACTCTGTCTTTAGTTGGGATTGAACACTTGGGTTGTTGTTCTTCATCTTTAAGTCTTCTTTGAGTTGATGAAGTCCACTTGATCTTCGATGCTTCAGTCTTCAGCAAACTTCTAACTTAGCGATATAATATACAGAAGAGCTAAAGGTTCCTGGGATTGACAACCGAGACTTTTCACACATAATGTCGATGGTCGAACTTTATTGACCTTTTGTTCTCTTGGACTCTTATGGTTGACCATATGGGTATATGGGATCATGAATGATCTACAAGGAAGTCACCTGATCAGTAAAATAGAGGTGCATTTAATTCAAGCCAAAAAAATGATTATTTGTTGCAACTGGCTTTCAGGAATCAACACGTTTCTCAAGTGCATCTCTATATTTGAAACCTGATGGTGTTGAAATTTGGTCTGAAGCTAGAGTTTCAAGTACATTTTCCAGACCTTGAACAACATTCGAGAATGAGCTGCCATAATCTGCATTCACAAACATCACAATTTGAGGTCAGCATGTGAAAACCTGAACCTTGATGTATGATCTCAGGTTCGAAGTAGCAAGGTAAAAATGTTGCAGTCAGAGTAACCATACATATTGGTAGCACATCATTCCTATTAAGAGTGTAGTGCATTTTACATAATGAGTTGTCCATTTTTGTAGAGACCATCCTCACAAAACCATTCAGACAACTCCTAGCCTCATGAAAAGTTGATTTTAAGTTGAAAATCTGAACCATCCAATTATATTATTGTTACTTTAGTTCAACTTTTTATATGGTGAATTAGGAATTTAGAATGATGATCATCATGAAAACTCATTGTATGGTTTGATTGTCCAACATGATCTCTCCATTTGGCCCACTAACAAAATTAAGGCTAGGAACTAAGAATGTCTTAACTCACACACAAAAATATCAAAAGATATGATCAGTTGTGATTATAACCTATACATTATTACATAATAACCTGTCTTATCTTGCTATCTAATATAATATGTAATGCCAAGCTTAACTGGACTGGGTAAACCAAGCATTCAAGAAAAAAAGAACCACGGCTACTCCAACAAACCCAAGTATCATTTGCACACATTGAATTTCATCTTTTGGAACTTCTACATCAATGGTCAATTTAGAAAGTAAAAACCTTAACTATTGTGATATTGTAAGCTAATGATTTCTCATCTTTCTTCTCCTGATATACAAATTACAATCTAAGTGTTTTATATTACTTTAGTTTATTATATATGTACAAACTAAAGGTAAAAAGTTGATACATCTTCAAAGAGATGGTGAACAATAGCCTTACTGTAAAAAGAGAAAGATAAAAAAATGAGAAAGGCTTGAAACATTCTCTGCTTGAAAAAAACACAAATTGAAAAGTTAATTAATCTTGGGTTGCCGTAGCAAGAATATGAATTCACTGAATGCAGAGACCAGATTAATAGATTGTCTAGTAATTTGGATCACATCCCAAAGCGCTGAAATCCGAACTTGTTGCTATGAAAGATCAAAGGGATCAACTCAAGCAGTTCAGCTTGCGAGAGAGCAATAATATGTTACTGAGAGTAAGGGAGTCTAGAGAAAGTAATGTTCTTCCAGTTGATGCATTTTTTTAGGAGCCCATAGAAAAGGTGAAATCGCTTGCAGAGTGCTTTTATATATGAATATCAAGTTATAAAGACTTATGTAGACTAAGAGTTGGAGAATGTAAAAGAGCTAGGAAGCTAATTCTTTGACTAACAAGTTATCAGAAGCCTATACAACTATGAAATCCTGATGAAATTATTGGAAGATGCATTATCATAGGTAGAGAAGAATAACTCTATACTTGCCGAAGAAAAGAAAGACATACAAAGACATAATCAACCTAAGCTTACTTACTTATTAAAACATGAACTCCTAAGATTATCAAGAAAAGATCGATAAACACTAATAAAAAATAAAAATTAACTACCATCCATCCATATAAGTCTCAATACCTTATAAAATAGTGCAAAACTATCCAAAGAAAAAACCCTTTTAAAGATCGCAACATTGTATTCCGCTAAGTACTGATACACTGAGTTTAGAAGTAGACTCAATAAGCTCATTGATTAATCAACCACTGGGTTGACTCAAGGTTTAGAACCAATATTATTGGGTCTCTACACCTTTTCTATCTACCATCCTTATGTCCCACCTATGGGACCCCCTTCCTCAAAAAACTCACCAAATGGACTATGTTAACCATCAATTTGATGATCTCTAGATTTTTTTCATGAACTGTGGTACTTTTGTTGATTTTCCAAAAACATTTTATAGGATTAGATTAATGTTAGCTAGGATCATCCGGTCGGATTCTAAAACGTTGAATCCCAACCTGAATAATCTGGTAATATGGGCCATTTCCTAGAAGAAACATGCATAAATCCGACTTCCAACTTTTCCAAACATACAGAGATCATGAGCCCATTGGCAAAGTGGCACAGATCGAAACCGGGCTTCACTAAACATTTTGAGTTGTTTGTCAACATGCATGAGGTATTCTACTGCTTTTGTCCTTTCGGGTTTAACATTATATCTTCTCAATCACCTCTGCATGGTGATTCCTTCTCATGATATTAATCTGGACAGGTACTACAGATATGGAATTTGATCATTTGGTCCATGAATCGTAACGTTTTTGGACACTGATATGATTTAGCGAATTTTTGTGCAATTTTGCTTATTTCCAAGCATTTCTTGTTTGAATTTTTTTCCTTTTACTGTTTTTGATTGATGCTTCTGTTAGTTCTTCATTTGAAACTAGTTGTTTGGATAATATGATGTGTTCAATATGTGAAATTGGGAGATTTTTCTAACTTTTTGATTGATACATGTTTAGTTCATTTATGTTATCATGTTGCTCTAAGAACTATTGTTTACAGATCTACTAATTTTGGTTTAAAGGAAAATCTGATTTTTTTTAAACCATCTAAGATTTGAAACCAATTTTGCTAGCATGAGGATCTCTATCCCTTGGAACCAATTTTGCTAAACCTTTTTTCTCTAGGTTTTAAGCAATAAATGTAGGACAATTGGACAATAGGACACGAGAATCTGATCCGATCAAATGAGAGATTTCTATAATGAAGCTGGTTAGACATCCTAATATCATCATGATGCTTTATGATGTCATGGCTACCAAAACTAAAATTTACGAACTGTTTAGCAAGGCAACCAAAGGAAAGCTCAAGGAGGACGTTGCACAGAAATATTTTGAATAGCGTTGTCTCATTTTACGCACAAAAACAACGGACTTAGTCCGTCGTGTTTCATTTCCGACGGAGAAAAAACAAACGGTGTAGTGATGCTCTTAGAAGTAAAGAGACAAAAGAGAAAGAGAAAGAAGAAGATTTATGAGTTTTCTACTTGAGGGATTCTCTGGATACGCTACAATGCCTCATTCGTGATGCACTGTGCGCCTCACATTGTACAGGTGACTTGCCTAGTTCGGATCTTTGATTCAACGCCCAGAGTTGGATTGGCGATCTAGGTGACCCTTTATGATCCGGTCCTTCATATTTGGGATCATAAGGTGCCGATCCGAGTTGGATGGGGATTGCCTGATACCTCAAACAAAGAATTTGTGTGTTTGTGTGGCAATGTGAGTGCAAAAAGTGTGGTCGCAATAAGCAAGACCTATGTTTTAAAACTTGCTGAGTCGACTCGGCATACAAACTCGGATCTACACACCCCACAGAGTTGACTTAAAACTCAGCCGAGTCAACTGTTTAAAGGCCGAGTCGATTCCAAACTCAATTTTTTTTTTTTCTGAATTTCTAATTGTTTTAAGTAATTTTTTTCTCTTTTCAAAAATTTTCTTAATAAATATTATTTAATGAGTCGCCGAGTCGACTCCCGAGAGTCATCGAGGTGAGTCGACCCAATGGACTTCCAAACATCAAGACCACATGTTGAAAGGGGGCCAGATGGCTTAAAAAAAGGAGATATTCCGACCTCACCTCAACTTGAGGTCTTTATTACTGCAATCTCGCCTAGGCAGTTGCAAGTTTGCAACGCGACATCAAAAGTTTCGTGGAACCCAAGCCTCCATGTTCCCCATTGTATAATGTTAGTAAATCTTGCTTAAAGTATATACCCAACGGGCATTCCGCCAGCTTTAACCGATTACCTCCAGCTGTAATTGCTCACGTAGTCAAGTTAATACCAAAGGCCAGAAATTAGTCGAAAAACACCCAACCTGTCAAAACAACACAAAATTAAACCGGGGTCAAAACATTATAACTACCCTCCCCTAACCCCACGCTTAGTTACCCATCCTCAACCCCCGCCACTCTGTACCTCCCCTCTATCTCTCCTCGTTCATGTGATCTCCCTTCTCTCGTCGTCCTCATCTAGGGCGATGAGTGGGTTCCACCACCACCACAACTACTAGCTGCAACCGTCTGTACCTCCACCGCCATGGCTTACCCTCCGCCCGTCCCCTTCCAGCTCCTCGAGATCACCGTCATATCTGCCCAAGACCTGGCTCCAATATCCAATGATATGCACACCTACGCCATTGTCTGGGTCCACCCGGATCGCAAACTGTCCACCCGTCTTGACTCCCACGGACACACCGATCCCTCCTGGAACGATAAGTTTGTGTTTCGGGTCGACGAAACTTTCCTCCAGTCTGACATTTCCGCTGTCATGATCGAGATCTACTCTGTCCGTTGGTTCCGCGACGTTCGCGTTGGGACCGTCCGTGTCCTCGTCGGCAATCTAATCCCTCCATCCACCAGGAACAACCATCACTCTGGAATGCGATTTGTGGCCCTTCAAGTTCGTCGCCCATCAGGTCGTCCACAAGGAATTCTCAACCTTGGCGTTGCACTCCTCCACAATTCCATGCGTAGCATGCCCCTCTATACCTCCTCCGCAGTTGGATATCGTGATCTGATGGGCGAGGAGCCTCACGATCCACATCACCACCACCACAATCTATACAACAACAATCACCGTATGCCCCTTCGCCGTAGCAGAAGCGAACATCGCTCCGAAGCCACCAACGGTGACTTCCCTCATAAACCCAGTCCCAATATCAACGGCTCAGAACTCGGGGTCCCACCAATAGCGACGGTAACGGCTGGGTCAGTTTGGTCGGAATCTGATCTGGGTACTGCGCCATCGATGGTGGCTGCGGAGGAGTTATTTCAGGTGGCGGACGTTGGCGGTATTGGTTTGGAGGATTGGGGTGCGGACAGCAGCGTTGAGGGTTTAAGGTCGAAGCTCCAGAGATGGCGGACCGAGCTTCCGCCTATATACGATCGTGGTGGTTTTGGGTCTTACCGATCAAACGGTGGACATACTCGGAGGAACACTGATGGAGGAGGAGGAAGAGGAGAAGGAGGAGGAGGTTTGTTATCGTGTTTTGGTGACTCATATGGGTGTGAGTGCTCTATTTCTTGTGGGCTAAAGCCTAGAAAGAGCAAGAATCGAAACGCAAAGGTGCACCTTAGTCTTTCTGATGATGTAAGCCGGTCGTACCTTATGCCCTGAATAGGGAGGGACGACGGTTGAGGGGAGGGAGACTAACCGACTTTAATTGCTAACATGCGCATGGTGTGCGTGGGGTACGTCGTCGCTGCGAACCCTTTACTGGCACAGTGTCACCAATGTTGCTATTGAAGTTGAGATAATTTTGTTGGTTGTTCTTATATATTGTGCGACGGAATTGGGCCGTTTTCAAGGCCATGCATGGTTGTGATGCGCAAGGCATGGTTATGGTTGTGCGCAGGATTAGGACGTGCTCGTCAGTGCTCTCCGGGAGTGGAACGTAGGAGCTGGCGTGGGTTAGGACTCTTTCTCTCTCTTTCCACGTTTTTTTGTTTTCATGATTTTCTATCCCTTTCTACTTGGGAATTGGGAGTAAAAAATGGAAAAAGGAAAAAGGCGCATGCATGCGTTTCTGGTTGTCGTTGAATGTAAGTCAATACTAAACTAAGTTAATAATCTCTCTCTTTCCACTTTTTTTTCTTCTTGATTTTCTCTCTTTTTCTATTTGGGGGTAAAAAAAAATGGAAAAGAAAAACGCGCGTACGATTTCAGATTGCTCTTCAATGAAAGTTAATAATATATGGTGATAGGCTAGGTTTTTGCTATGGTCATGACTTGTTTTTTGTGTCCATCCTAGCTTATTATCTTTTAGGGCCAGGCTCAGCGGACACATATTTTCACCCACAAGTATGGTGTACCCACACGGAAGATAAATCAATGGCTGATTTTTTGGTGAGGATGATCTCCTCACCATATAGATCACTCCTACAAAATATCAGCCTATTCTGAAATTTCTAACCCCATCAAATGGAGTGATGATCACATCGGCCGGGGTCCATGGACACGTCCATGGTACCTACTGTTGGCAACTTCTAACTAGTTGCCAACTCACCTCGGACACGTCCATGGTTTATGCCAAAAAAGAAACTTGATTTTTCTTCGGTAAACTTGATATTTCATTAAGTATTAACTCGTAAATTCCTAGGCCTTGCCATACCCCCAATTTTTTTTTCAAAATTTAGTACTTATAATGGTTGAAATGGTGATTATCAAGATGCATATCATAAGTCGACTTTGGTTGCAAAGATTCTAAGAAGAGCAGTGACGTTGGTTTACCAACATTCTTAGAAGAGCAATGACGTTGAAAAGAGATATTCCTAGGGTTTGGAGGTCACACACTTTGCTGCTGCCTCACCTTTGCATCTGAGTACCTTATATTTTAAAGAAAAAATAACCAACACATCCTCAAAGATCACCGGTCGGGTTAAGCAGTAGAGAATAAGAAAGAAGAATGGGAGAGAAGTGCAGAGAAGAAAGACGAAGACGCTGCTGGGAGAGAGGAGACGAAAGAAGAAGTCGTCGTTTAGAAGAGGAAAGGTTTTTTTTGGTAAGTTTATAATCTATTTGGAAAATAAAATATTTTAATTTTAAATGGTATTTTAACATTAAATTAGAAAGCTAATGCGCAGTCCGAGGTGAGTTGGTAACTAATCAGAAGTTGCCAACAATAGGCATCATGAACGCGTCCATGGACCCCGGCCCATGTGATCATCACTCCATCAAATGTGGGTTTCAAGTTAACGGTAAAAAATAGACGGTCCATAATTCTTCTACTTGTAAACCATGCTATGAATATCAGAATGGTTTTGAATTTTTGTGAGGGTGATCTCCTCACCAAAAATCATCCCATTCCAAAACTTCTAATTTAATATTGGCCCCCGATGTTTTTTTCTGTGAAAATAGGTATCCCCTGAGCTTGGGACCCTATCTTTTATATTGTGGGTCAGACTCCGGGGACTCCTTTTGATAGGCTTCCGGGACAGGCCTTGTTGGGCGTTGATTTTGAGAATCCAACTGTTGTTATAGCATTAGCTGTCATTCACTTTTTGCCTAAGATACCACCGTTAGATTCTCAAAATTCACGCTCGACGAGGCCTGCCTCGGGAGCCTGTCAAAAAAGGCCGGTCTGGGAGCTTGTTCCTTATTTTATATTAGGGGTTCTACCACATGCGTTGCACGTGCACCTTACACATGCCAGCTCCTTACACTTAGGGCACTCTTAGAAATCATTGACCGTATAGATGTTGCGCCCATCCCCAGGTGGACCTACATGCAAAAATTCTCTTGATTAGGTATTTCTATCCGTTGGATTAGAGACTTTTTCATGGTCTGTTTTTAATAGGGGATTTTGAGTATTATTTGGCCAATGACAGAACAACACTACTATGATGATAACGTCCATGGCACTTGGATCATGTGATCATTACTCTTTTAATATTAGGTACGTACGATAAACTTAATTAACTTCTTTAATTTCTATTTTTTTTTTAAACATCCACGTTGATCATTGACCATATTATGAACCACGCGGCACACTCTTAGAGATCATTGACCATATGGATGCTTGATCCATTCCTAGGTAGACCTATATAACAAAATTCATCTTGATTATTAATTTTTCTGCACTGGATTATAGTCTTTTTCATGGTTTATTTGTAACCATGGATTTCTAGCAGTATTTGGGGTCCTAATTCAAAGGTTAGAAATCACTAATCATGCCGATTTTTGTTACATAAGCCCATCTAGGGATGGACCAAACATCCATACGGTCAGTAGCCTCTAATTATGTGCCACGTGGCTCATAATATGGTTCATTGTCAACGTGGATGATGGGTAACATCATATAATTTTTTCCATTGACAAGGATTCAATAAATGTTTTCACAATTGAGTTGAAATGCAAAATGTTAAATGACTAAAGCACCCTTATAAATTAAAAAAATTTAAAAATGAAAGAAGCAATGTTTGACAATTTAAAGAATTTAAGGGTCATATTAGTAAGAAATATTTTTTGATTTTTTTAATAAGAGAAAGCATTGAGTGAGCTGCAGGGGTGACGTGTGCTTGCAGGGTGATGTGTGCTTTTACACCAAAAGACCGAAGAGCCCCTTCTATGTGAATAGTTAAAGAACACAAAAGAAGGAAATTAAACATGGGTATTTTTTGGATAGTTGGGTTTAGTGTCACAAGAATGGCCGTCATCCTTTAATAAGTAGAATAGATGTGGTTCATTTACAAGTTGGTCCACTCTTCAATAGTAGGGCGGGCTCAACCCGATGTTGGGCTCGGGTTGGGTTGACCCCTTCAGTACTCGGGCTCGGGCCTAGTAATACAAAACCCAATAAATATCGGGTTGGGCCCAGGCTGAGGTCAAGTGAAAGTAGGGTTTTTCCGCGTCGTTGGTTACGGAAACCCTAACTTCAACACATTTGTATCTTTTCCGATTTAATTTCTGCAAAAATAGTAATTCTTGCACAGTGGGAAGTTTCAGATGTCGATCCGCACCCGGGTTTAGTTAACACAATCAAGAACATAAAATGACAGATTTTTTTTACCAGAAAAATGTCAGAAATTCATGGATGGTGGGATGAGAGTGGTGAGTGAAGGTGATTTTAAAGCATTCTTTTAGGTTTTTAGATTGGATCCATTCATAACGATGAAAGTACGTAGAACCAATTGAAACAAAATGCAACCAACAAAAATTAAACTTGCTTCATAAAAATAAACTTTCCCTTACATATCCTGATAAACATTGCTTAAAAACAAGTAAATCTACTAGAAAGCATTAGAATATAACAAAAAAAACTAAAAGGCCTAAAGAGAGAAAAAGAACATTATTGAGAGAAAAACTATGACAGCTAGAGAGAAAAAATGCTCAAATTACCTAGAGAGAGAACGTGGTGAAGGTAGAGAGAAATCTTCTTTGGGACAACTTACCATGAAGATTGGCAATGATTTGGCCACGATGTGGGTCGGCCCGGTTGGAAAAATGGTAGTGGTAAGATGTTGTTTTGGTGAAAGAGGGGGGGGCAGCAAACCTTCCTAGGATGAAGGTTTGTTGATGCAGTCCCTGGAGAACCAGGTAGGGGGATAGAGATCTTACTCTCTTCTCCTCTCTTCTTCTTCTACTTCTTTCCTCTTTTTTTACTCTTTTTTATTTTTTTATTTTTTTTATTTTTAGAGAGAAGATGAGAGGAAAGATTGGAATTGAGGACGACTTGAGCTTTTGTTGGGGGCGGACCGGTATTGGGAGTATCACCGATGACTGAAGTGGAGAACCAGTTCCATTCAGCCGGTTTCAATGGTAGAGAAGGGGAGAACCAGTGGTGAAAACGGCAAGAGGAGCAGCACAACAGCAAGGTAGCAAGTCGAGGGGCCGAGGAATTAGAATAATGGGTTTTTTTATAGGGACCATGAGTTTCTATTCTTGAAACCCATGGTTTCTAAAAATTTTAAAATGTTTCCCCCTCCTTTGGTAAGAACCGTGGGTTCCTACATTAGAAACCCACGGTTTCTAAAAGTTCAAAAACTTCTCCTTCTCCTTTTGGAAAAACCAAAGATTCCCCCCCTTTTTAAAATCTTTCCCAAAAAAAATTACTCTCCTTTCCTTTTTAGAAACTGTTTCCTATTTATGCCAGGCATATGGGTCCCACCGAGTGGCTGGGCCGTGAGTAATGGGTTCGCCCTTTGGCCCATGTGATAAAATGGTGATGGCCACGAGATTCTAAGATAATGTGATAGATGATCAGGTGAATTTTCAATGATCGGATGGTAGAAGTGGGTGGCGATGATCAGATGGATCATCAAATGGTGGAGATGGGCCAAGGTAGGTTGTAGAATTGAGTGATCGAGGAATGAGAAATGATCGGATGATTTGGATTGTGAGTAGAGAGAGAAAATATTACAAAATAAAGAGAAAATGCTCGAAGAGGGTCTTGAACCCTGGTCTTTGACTTGGTCTTCTGCATGCTTCACCAAATGAGCAAGCACTCGCCTTGTGTTGGTATATAAGCTTTAATCTCCTTAGTCTCTTCTTTGAGGGCTTGTCTATCCTTCTCTCTTGGTCGTCCCTCAATTCTTTTGATTCTCTGGCTCTTCCCGTCTTTGGCCTATATCTTCTCATCTTCAGCTTGTTGGCTCTTGAGCTTTGATCCTAGGTTCTGGAAGTTGATTGTGGGCCCGCGTTTCATCAAAATTGCACGATTATTGCTCCTACGATAGAAAAAATCGCGTAATGAGAATGACTTCGCATGTGGATCAAATAAATGCGTATGAATGCATGCGAATATACCATTTTAACCAGAAAAGTGTGTTCTACAGAATGAGAGAAGCTCTGACGTAGAAATGTTGATAAAAAATGCAGTTTTACGTAAAGAGTGTGACAATGCTAGAAGGATAATTGCTTAAAATAAGCACTTTTGAGCGAATATCATCAAGCCCAACTCGAGCCAGCCTGGGCCAGATCTCTCACACTATTAATTCTCCCCCAACCCTAATCCTTATCTCTCCCCCTCCCGTTTCTCTCTCAATTTCTAAAATATAAACCCTTCACTCTCTCTCTCGTTTCCCCCTCTCTCTTGTTTCCCCCTCTCTCCCCTTCCCTTCTTCTCCTCCTCTCTTTCTTTGTGTGTCGTTGCATCATTGCCGATTCGCCGTCGCATCATCGCTGCATCTATGCTGATGAATCACCGCCGTATCTGTGCCGTCGCCACTTGATGTGCAGCCACCACTTGCTCTTTTGTCTCCTTCTATGCCACCACACTTCATGGATGTGCAAATCTGGTAGTACGAGTACTCAACTCGATGGAGAAACAAACAAGAGAGGGGTGTGCATCATGGGACCAACCCGATCAACCTAATCGGGCTATGTTCGGGCTGGGATTCTTAAGCCCGACCTTGGGTTGGGTTCAGGCTCAGGTTAGGAGCTTAAAGTTTGGGTTGGGCTCGGGTTGACCTCCAACCCGACCCAACCCGACCGAGTTGCAGCCCTATTCAATAGGCATGCTCCACCTCTTAAATGGGCCACAACCAAAATCGGTGGTCTAATGAAATCGATCATAGCTTGAATGTCCAATGGCGAAGCCAAGAAGGGGTGAGGAGTAAGGATTTTTTTCTTTCAAAGTACCCCTTTGCCTACCTTGGAAGAGTACACTTTTGCCTACCCTGGAACAAAATCTATACAGTATTGCCCACCCTTGAACAAAATTCTGGCTCTACCATTGTGAACGTTTATAGAAGTTGGTATTCAAAGAAAAGGTTATCAATTGAATTGCTGCATAGGCGACAAATGTATATAACATAAGCAAGACATGGCAATGCACACCCACACCCCTAGTTAGCAATTTCTTGTTTAACATGGGAATTTGATATTTTTAACGAAAGATATTATACATTCAATGATTCAATAAAATTGTATTTTCTTTTTAAGAACCATATTATACCTTATTAAAAAGGTATTATACATGAATTATGCTAAATCCATTAAAAAATTAATTTTTAACTTTGAAAAAATGCACAAAATAATATTTTTAAAATTGTAATACTTTCAACATTACTTTATTATTTGTGAAATTCCCTTTTAATTACCACGTTATGTCCTAGAGGGGGGGGGGGTGAATAGGAAAATTTTAAATTTCTCTGTCGATTCTGTATGGATTAAAAATTAATGATCACACAAGGCAGAAAATGATAAAATAATCAAAATATGAATTATCCACAGAACATAGATATGGAAAAATCTGAGATAAAATATGCAAACATTCACAATCACACGAGACTCAGATTTATAGTGGTTCGGTGACTCCGCACCTACGTCCACTATCCAATACTCACCACGAGTAATATTATATTATTTCAATCATGCATTACAACATTTCCAATTGAAGCTAATAATTAAACAACTAAGATTACACTTAGTCTCAATCTAACGAGATCGCTTCTCACTCACCTAAAGAGTCAGCCTAGGCTAATAGTCTATTTAGAGAAGCCCTCTTCTCATTGATCTACAATCCTCAACTCGATCTATACGAGAATCACTTCTTGATTCACCTAGAGAGTCATACTAGGCCCATAATATTTTAGAGAAATGAATTTCTCAAGGATTTCACCTTCCTCAACTCAATTTGATGAGTACTCACTCATCCACCAATCACAAATAATTCAGGTTTGATAATATTAAATTCACTCTAAAAGGTTTGTTCTAGGAGATACTTACCTTTTGATGAATTCGATAGATGGTGAATCATCGTAGAAGAATTCGCCACAGAGATACTCTGCCAATGATGATCCTCTTCTTGAAGGAAGATGATTGTAGGAAACAATACCCTTCGTAGTCTCTTCAAACAATTAGAGCAGCCTTTATAATAGATGAACCAGATTTGTTCATGTGAAGCTCTTTCAAACAATCTAAAGCCTTCACAAAGGATGTACAAATTTGCACATGTGAAGCTCTCTCAAATTTTAAATCTCTAGACTCAAAGAATGATAATTAAAGAATGTAAAATTAGAGATCTCTTGATTGGGTTAATTCTTATGAGGGGAGAGAACTCTTATTTATAAGCAGGCCTCCCATCAATAGAACCAAACCGAATATAGCCGTTTGAAGGGCCAAAATGCGCTTAAAATCGCAGAAGAGATTGAGTCAAAATAAGATCTAAAAGGGGCGGGGTCGACCGCACTTTTGGCCAGTCAACTGGACCTTTTAGTCGGCCGCCGCTCAAGTAAGTACTAGATTATCTCAAACCCGAGAGTTTGGGTCGACCACACCTTTTTGGCCGGTCGACCAGACATCCAGTCACCCGCTCAGAAACGTCGGTCGACCGGACCTCTTAATCCAGCACAGAACACTCCTAATCTTTTTAGAAATTTCTTTTTTTTACACGCACATGATTCTAATTATCACTGAACCATCTAGGGTAAGTCTTGATCTGCTGGCAATGCTCGGTGTACCCTTAGATTTACCTAAGTAATCGCAACACGAGATTCTTCATAGTTGAACGTTCGTTGAGTGAGAACATACTCTTATCTTTTAAATCTTCGTGCTTAAGCTTGACTTTGTCTTCAGTTAAGCTTGATCACTTGACTTTATCTTCAGTTGATCTTGAACACTTGGGTTGATTTTCTTCAGCTTTAATTCTTCTTTGATTTATGTTGTCGAAGTCCACTTGATCTTTGACACTTCAGTCTTCAGCGGATTCGTGACACAGCGACATATATTATCGAAGAACTAATTATTCTTGGGATTGACAACCGAGACTTTTCAATCTCCCCCCTTGTCAATGCCAGGATAAAAATAAATAACTACCCAATTATGTTATAATTTTTGCCCAAATAAAAAATAAATCAATAAAGCTCCCCCTAAGTACAATAACTACCCAAATAAATTATCTTTGAAGGCAAGGAGGCAGCACAGTAGCTCGCGATTAGTGCCGTGATTAGTACCAAAATTTCTGTAACACCCTGTTGTTACAAAATAATAAACTTGACAAGAAAATCTTTGACAATAGTTTCTTATTAGTAAATTAGTCCAATAAAACAAAAAACATCTTCTCAGTACATTAATCAAATAAAACAAAATAATAGTAAGAATCATAGATTTTATGGCTAGTAGATCAACAATAGAATAGATAGCAACAAGTATATCATAATTTAACAAATATTTCTAATAAATATTTCAAATCAACATATATTTCCAATACACCACATAACATAGCAAATATAATTGATTTCTCCCCATTTTTGTCATACATTGACAAAGGGAAGAACCCAAATTATGAGATGAAAATTTTTTTTTAACGATAGCGCAATATATCATCATCATAAATCCACCACAAATATATCAGAACAAAATACCATCCAAATAAATAGATATGGCCATCAGTGTTGATCCAAATAATCATCAAACAGATAAAAGATCCCATCAAACAACCATACCATTGAAGTATAAATATATATGGTCAACAGATTGACCTAATAAACCACAATGTCTAACATCTCATAATTACACAAAGTACCAATGTATCTCAGTATCAAATAATACAGGCCAATAGTATCAAATAATACATTCCAAAAGAAAACATACTACTGATCTAAAAAGAGAGCAATTGTGCTTTAATCATAGTCCTCAGCCTCATCGGCATCATCATCATCTTCATCTTCATCTGCATCATCTTTTTTTTCTTCAATTTCTTCATTTTCATCTTCCTCTTCATCTGCAGCCACAGAAGGTATTGTGGTCTCCTCAGGAGATGACTCTGGATAGTTAGGATGCTGAAACCTAAGAAAAGAAGTCATACGCTGCTGTCATCGAGAAAATTTGTTAATCGACGCACAAAGATTGTCCAATTTGGACGAAAGACCTGCAATGGATGCAGATACAGAGGAACAATGAGATACAAAACTCGAAAAGAAGCAGAAAAATCACCTACTAGCATCTTACTAAAAGTGGCTTGATTAATAAGTGAGATTGGATATAGTGTTTCATCTAAGTCGAGAATAGGAACTTTGAAATGACTCAGAATTTTTGAAACCAAAACGCCAAATGGCAAAGTCCGCTTGCGATTTTCAATCGCCAAATTTTCAACCATCAGATGAAAAATAACTGAAGGACCACAGATACGAGTCCTTGAGAGACACAATATAAGATGTACTGAATGTAAGGTCCGATCTCACTATGATGTCCTACCTTTGGTACCAAATTATAAGAGAAAATCAGCCCTAACAAATGGTACATAGGAAGTAATTCCCGAGTAGCCAAATCAAAGTTCTAATAAACTACCTTCCCACAAATGGCTTTATAAATAGTCTTTTTGACTTTAGTGGCAGGGAAGGGGGGAAAACTTCCTCCATTAGGTATACGAGGAAGACCAGTAATCTTTGAAATCAAAGATAAAGTAATATAAACCTAACTCCTTGAACCTTAGAATAAAGAAATGGACCTTCTGGATCATGATTGTTCAGATTACAATAAAACATCCTAGCTAACTCAGGATATGTAACACCAGAAATGGAAAGAAGGTTAGACCAACCTACCGAATTCAGAAGATTATGGATTCCAGTCATGGTCACTTCCTTTTCGATTGCCCCACGCTCCACAGCAACGGCTCTTTTGACATAGTTCTTTAAGAAACTAGCCATAGCCATGGGATTGATGAAAAGACTAAGAGGATAGGGATCATTAAAGGATGATTCACCTCTCGCTCTTTTCCCTTATAGAGCCATATAAGAGAAAAACAAAGAAATTTCACCCAAAAATGGGTAATGGTGAGAGTAGAAATCTCTAAAAAAGAGATTAGATTTTAGGAATATAAATTTTCTCAAAGATGATGAATGGGGAGGCTTCAAAAGAAATTTCTAGGTTTCCAAACAAAGTTTCTAATGACCCAAAATTGATTTGAAACAATTTATAACCGAGGGCAGTTGACCGGACATGGGTCGACCCGCCCGCGAAATCGATATAAGGTTCGGGTGCGAGGCGCGATCGACCAGTCAAATTGGTCGGTCGACCGGACCTTTTGTTCGGTCGGCCTGAGCCCGTAAAACCAATTTCAAAAAATCCAAATTTTTTTTTACTTCGGTTGGCCTGTCAATATCTTCGGTTGACCCGACTTCGCAAAAAACTTTTCTAAAAACCCAAGGACCTCAACAAATTCATCGATCGGCCAGACAATTTCTTCGGTCAGCCCGACTTCATAAATGCCAATTCCAAAAACCCAAACACCCCAAAATTTCACCAATTTACCAAATAATCATATATTCAATAATATCACCAAAGAAATTATATACCCAATATGATATAGTACCAAATATCATTACACAAAAGAATTCAATCAACAATAGCAATTTTAAATTTACAAAAATAATCTAACCATCATTTTGGATGATTAGATGATTATAATAACTGAAAAATGAAGATAAGATATTCAATATGACTTCAATTATTTCAGTTAGTACCGCACGAAATTAATCAATAGAACAAACTCCTATAGACTTCCTCAGATATTCAAATCTGAGCGAATCTAAAGGTTTGGTCAAAATATCTGCAAATTGAATTTCTGTATTCTCATGCTCTAATGAAATTATCTGTACTTCAACCAATTCTTTAATAAAGTGATGTCTAATATTAATGTGCTTAGTTCTAGAGTGTTGTACAGAATTTTTAAAAATACAAATAGCACTCGTGTTATCACAGAATAAATTCATAGATCCCTGATCAATTCCATAATCCAACAACATTTGCTTCATCCAAATTAACTGGGTATAACAACTACCAGCGACAATGTATTCTACTTCAGCAGTAGACAAAGATATAACATTTTGTTCTTTACTATGCCGAGTTACCAAACAATTTCCAATATAAAAATACCCACCACTGGTGCTTTTTCGATCATCAACAATTCCTGCCCAGTCGACAACAGAATAGCCAACAATTTCACTATTAGTCTCAAGAGGATACCAGAGACCGTATTCAATGGTCCCATTGACATTCTTAATAATTCTCCTAACATCCATCTCATAGAGTTTAAGTTTTAAAACAAAAGTTAATGCCAAGAGAATCCTAATAGATTCTAGTCTAGCTACCGGGGCAAAAGTCTAATCAAAATTAATGCCTTCAACACTTTTAGAGTCAAACTTTCTAAGGTTTTCTGTCTCTAAGCATGTAACATTTACTGTCAAAGACTCTGAAAATTTTTACATTTGGTCTAACTCCATTCCAAATTTCATAAGCTAACTTCAAGGTTCCTGTCATTAGATAAACACGACTGATCGTGTAACAAGCAGTATTCACTATTTCAGCCCATAAATTTTCTGTAAGATCTTTCAAAAACTTGCATATGTGGTCTATGTCACAAATTTGACTAATACTAAAAATGTTGTATTTTAGACCATCTACCCATAATACATTCTCAATTTTAGATATTCTTGGACCTTTGATAGTTCATCTACTAATAATTTTGCACTACTACCATCACAAAATATCACGTCACCATCATGTCATTCATCAAAAGAACAGAAGTGAGATCTTTCTCCAGTCATGTGTCTGGAGCATCTAGTATCCAAATACCGCTTAGAAGTTTCATTTGATATTAAAGCAGTATGAATAAACAAATATTTTTCAACCAATTTTTTATCCCATCTTTTTATAAGAGATATATCATTATTTTTCTTGTTGGATAAAGAGTTATTAATGTTTTCTTTTATATCTCTAGCTCTATCATTTAAAGCAGCTACCTTCATAAATAATTCTTTTTCATTATTTTGTTTTCTGGTTTCTTCTAAAATCTGTAGGTTTTTCATTCTTTTATTTTCTTTATTTTTCTTTAGAAATTCTAACTTCTTTTTAAGTATAAGACAGTTATATTTCTTATGTCTCGAATGTCTATGATAATGACAAATGATATTTAAATTTTTAGTTTGTTTATTTTGGGTTGAATCCATAGTAGCTTTTACAAACACAGTTCTAGAGTATGAGTTTTTAGAAAATTTTCTATTATATCTAAGTCCTCTCTTATCTTTGTTTGTTTTTTCCATGGTTAGTAGATTTTTAAGGCTAGAATTTCCTTGTGTAATATTTTTGATTAAGGTTCTATTCTTGACTTTTAAATCATTCCTTTCGAGACTTAATTTTCCAATTTTATCTTCAAGTTCTTGTTCTCTGATCAAAATAAGTATTACTTCATTATCTTTATACTTCACTGTTTGATATAGATTTTCTAATTCAATTTTCAGTGAGGCATTTTCACAACAATCAATCTTTTCCTTTTTCAAGGTATAACAGGATTTTGCCAAATTTAGGCTTTCTTTATATAAATTGTTAAAAGCATTCTGAATATTTTCTTCGCCTGTATCATCACTTAAGTTAGTTTCATTATCAATTTCAGCATTTTTAGAGTGACAATTTTCATTAAGATTAGCAATAGTCATTAAAGTTCTAACATTAGATAATTCTCTGTTATCACTAGATGTGTTCGTTTCTGTATCAGATTCATCACTATCCATGTCCTAAGTAACAACCTTCATAGCTTTAGTTTTTTCTTTCCTAACATTGTTAGGACAGTCAATAGAGATATGACCAAACCCCTTGCATTTGTAACATTATATTTTATCTTTGTCGTTCTCTCCCTTTTTGTATTTATCACATTTCTCAAAAGGTTTCCTATTCTTTTGTGTAAAAATTTTCTTGTCTTTGTTTCTGAAAAGCCTTATGAATTTTTTAGCAAAAATGACAACTTCATCATCAATGTTATTAGACTCATCAGAGTCAGTTTCTTCTCTCAATTATTTCTTAGAGGTTTTTAGAGCTAATCCTTTCTTTTTATGTGTATGAAGTTTCAGTTCAAATGTTTGAATTGATCCTATTAGGTCTTCTAATCTTATCAGATCAACATTCTTACTTTCTTCAATAACTATAATTTTAGGATAAAACCTATCAGGTAATGATCTCAGAATTTTTTTAACAATTTTTTATTCATAAATAGCTTCACCAAGACCCCACATGGAGTTAATTATTTCACTTAGTTTGGTGTAGTAGTCTGTGAAACTTTCATCCTCATTCATCCTTATGATTTCAAACTGTGTTATGAGCATTTGAAGTTTAGATACTTTAACAGAGTTTGTTCCTTCATGGGTCATTTCTAAAATGTCCCATGCTTGTTTTGAAGTCTCACAAGCAATAATTCTCTTAAACTCTTCTTGAGATAAAGCACAGTGTATGGCATTTAATGCACGATTATTGTATGTGTATGCTTCCTTATTTCTAGCATTCCATTCTATTTTAACCTAGATAGTAGTGGTAGTTATCTCACCAACAATAGTTGCTATAGTAGGAGATGTCCATCCCAATTTCACTGATTCCCAAATTTGTTCATCAAGAAATTTTAAGAAAATTCTCATTCTAGCCTTCTAGTAGGAGTAATTGGTACCATTGAATAGAGGAGGTCTAGACACAGAGAATCCCTCTTGACTCATGGTTATTCTTAGGAAACTAAGGATCACACTTGGGTTATTCAGCCCTTCACAAAGTGACCTTGCTCTAATACCAATTGAAATTCCCTTTTAATAACCACGTTATGTCCTAGAGGGGGTGAATAGGACAATTTTCAATTTCTCTGCCGATTTTATATAGATTAAAAATTAATGATCACACAAGGCGAAAAATTATCAAATAATCAAAATATGAATTATCCACAGAACATAGATATGGGAAAATATGAGATAAAGTATGCAAACAATCACAATCACACAAGACTCAGATTTATAGTGGTTCGACGACTCTGCACCTACGTCCACTATCCAATACTCACCACGAGTAATATTATATTATTTCAGTCATGCATTACTATATTTTCAATTGAAACAAATAATCAAACAACTAAGATTACACTTAGTCTCAATCTAATGAGAATCATTTTCCTATCACCTAGAGAGTCAGCCTAGGCCAGTAGTCTATTTAGAGAAAATATCTTCTTATGGATCTACAATCCTCAACTCAATCTATACGAGAATTACTTTTCAATTTACCTAGAGAGTCACACTAGAACCGTAGTATTTTAGAGAAACGGATTTCTCAAGGATTCCACCTTCCTCAACTCAATTTGATGAGTACTCACTCATCCACCAATCACAAATAATTCAAGTTTGATAATATTGAATTCACTTTAAAAGGTTTGTTCTAGGAGATACTTACCTTTTGATGAATTCGATAGATAGTGAATCCTCGTAGAAGAATTCGCTACAGAGACACTCTGCCAATGATGATCCTCTTCTTGGAAGAAGATGATTGCAGAAAATAATACCCTTCGTAGTCTCTTCAAACAATTAGAGCAACCTTCACAATAGATGAACTAGATTTGCTCATGTGAAGCTCTCTCAAACAATCTAGAGCCTTCACAAAAGATGTACAGATTTGCACAGGTGAAGCTCTCTCAAATTCTAAATCTCTAGACTTAAAGAATGATAATCAAAGAATGTAAAATTAGAGATCTCTTGATTGGGTTAATTCTTATGAGGGGAGAGAACTCTTATTTATAAGCAAGCCTCCCATCAATAGAACCGAACCGAATATAGCCGTTTGAAGGGCCAAAATGCATTTAAAATCGCAGAAGAGATTGAGTTAAAATGAGATCCGAAAGGGGTGGGGGTTGACCACACTTTTGGCCAGTCGACTAGACCTTTTAGTTGGTCGCCCGCTCAGGTACGTACTAGATTATCTCAAACCCTAGAGTTTGGGTCGGTTGTACCTTTTTGGCCGGTCAATCGGACATCTGGTCTCCCGCTCAAAAAGGTCGGTTGGCTGGACCTCTAAGTCTAGCACCGAACAATCCTAATTTTTTTAGAAATTTCTTTTTTTGACATGCACATGATACCTAATTATCATTGAACCATCTAGGGTAAATCTTGATCTGCTGGTAATGCGTAGTATACCATTAGATTTACGTTAGTAACCACAACACGAGATTCTTCATAGTTGAACGTTCATTGAGTGAGAACGTACTCTAATCTTTTAAATCTTCATTATTGAGCTTGACTTTGTCTTCAGTTGATCTTGAACACTTGGGTTGATTTTCTTTAATTTTAATTCTTCTTTGATTTGTCTTGGTGAAGTCCATTTGATCTTTGACACTTCAGTCTTCAGTAGATTCGTGACACAGCGATATATATTATCGAAGAACTAAGTATTCTTGGGATTGACAACCGAGACTTTTCAATTTGCCAGATTTTTAAATGCATTTTCACTCGACAATTTTGAATGATATTCGAACTTTATACATACTGTATTTTTTGCCATATGTTGACTTGCTAATTATGCCCAAGAAAATTAAAGAAAAAAAATAAGGTAATGAATGTTACTTGGGATAGCAGTGAAGGTGAGTTGGATGACTCTAATGAGGGTAATGATGTTATTAATTGTAGAGCCCTGACTGCTTCAGTTACTGCCACTGCTACAGGCAATGCAGTTACCCAGGTTGACCAAGTTTCTGAAGGTCAAAGTACCTTTGATAGTGAAGATGATAATATCCATGCTGCCTTTGATAAGTTATACAAAGAAAGCATGTGGTTGGCCAAATCAAATAAACGTCTTAGTGATAATCTTGAATCTCTAGAAAAAGAAAATCTCATTTTAATGGGAGAAAGTAAAAAATATCGAGATCTTTCTAGACATCTTGAAGAAGAAAAAATTGGCCTCCAAGATAAAATAAAATTTCTTGAATCAGAATATCATGATTGTTTGGAGAAAAGGAAGTTACTTGAGCTTGATTTAACACATTTGAAAAAAGACTTGCCTTATATTTCTCAAAGCACTGAGAAATTAAATGAGATCTTAGGTGTGGGAAGATGGACTGGAGATAAGAGAGGGTTAGGATATGTTGAATCTATGAACTCCTCATCTAAGTGTGGAACAAAATTTGTCACCCAAGTTCCACCCAAAACTCCTTTGAACCCTCCTATACCCCCGATTAAGATTCCTACTTGTTATCGGTGTGGGATTAAGGGTCATGTTGTTACTAAATGCCCTCAAAAGAAATGGACTCCACCTCATTATACATCTTCTGTGAGTCATGATAATATTGTTTACAAGATTCGGACATTGAATCATAAATTCGAAGTCTTGAAAAAAGAGATTGCCAAATTGAATAATATGCAAGATATCAAGACCGAGAGGAAGATTCATCATAATTATCAACCTAGAAAATGAAAAAAAATTATCAAGTTCAGCCAATCATGTGGGTGAGAAAGGAGGATCTAAAGTATCTAGATTCCATTAGGTCTGAGTACCTTAGGAAGTCTAATGACACATATCTCATTGATTGAGAGTGTGTTGTTCATAGCCTAGGTTTGTGCGTTACTTATTTATTATGGTATTTCTTAGTGCTTGTGTGTGTGTGTTAGTGAGTATTTGCATTAATTTAGGATATCATTCCTACATGCTTGAGCATATCATAATGCATTTCTCATTACTGTGATTTTTCTATTTTTTTTAGCCTAGTTGCTTTCTTACATTGTTTTTGTTTGCATATATTTAAAAAAAAAGTTGAAATACCAAAAATATTTTATTTTGTTAGGATTTTTTTAAGTTGTGCTCTGCATTGATAAGACTTTTGGTTGATTAGCATTGACTCTAGAAAACCCTAGAAGCAAGAATTGACACGTGGTAAATTAAGACTAGATCATTGTAGTTAACTCTAGAATATTTAAAAGATTAGTCTGCTTTATTATTTCTCAGTTAGTGGAAATTCATAGTTTTCTTACTTGTACTTTCACATGCACACTGACTGACACTAGTGAGGACTAGGTTTGATTGATGGAATATATCAAGTACCATTTTCAGGAATAAGGAATAAACCTCTACTAGTTATGACTTCAAATTAGTAGTGATCCTGCCATCAGTTGATTTTGAAACTTCACTATAATCGACTGTTGGCTTCCTAGTTTGTGAGTGATATTTATGGAAAAACCTACCTTCAAAAACTAGAGTGAAAGTCATCTGTATGGCCCTGCTAAAATTGAAATCTGATTCTATTTGCTACAGAAAATGGCTACTTATTCAAGAAGTGTGAAAGCTACTATTGACACAAGTAAAAAATTGCCATGTTTGCTAAAAGATTAATGTGAATTCACATTGGCAAATACATGTGTAAAAATAGTGAAATATGAGAACCCCTAACTCTAATGAGGATTTTAGATCTAGATACAGGATACCTCTTGCATTCTAGGAATGTGTATATAGTGTTGACCAGATATCTTACTTTGTACCTTATACCTCATTTAGTGACAAGTCAGATCACAATACACACAAGGATTAGACTTTGAAAATCTATTTAAAGTGAACTAGTACCTCTGACTCTTACTAACAAATGGCCTAGATTGACACCATTTGAAAATTTCAAGATTGAACTATGTAAATAGTCTAACATTCTATGAACTATAGTTGTCAATACCTATCAACCAGAGACTCTAAATGCTTGCATGTAACTCGTATTTTTATTGTGATTGCACCAATTTTTACTATTTATAATTTTATTGAGTCTGCTTGATAGGGGGAGTATTTTACCACTGTATGCTATCATTGTTAGATGCACTTCATGCATTTTGGAATTAATGTGCATTTCAATATGATTGTTGATTTAGAGATACTCTAGTTGATTCATGATCATATCTATTGATTTGAGTGTTGATCTGTGCCTTTATTGATTATTTTCTAGAGTGTGTTCTCTACCCTTTGTCAATTTGTGACAAAAATGGGGAGAAATTGTGATGTGATATTCGCCCAAAAGTACTAATTTTAACCAATTATCCTTCTAGCGTTATCACACTCTCCTACGTAAAACTACCATTTTTATCAACTTTTCTACGTAAGAATTTCTTTCATTGTGTAGAACACACTTTTCTGCATAAAATGGTATATTCGCATGCACTCATACGGGTTTATTTGACTTATATGCGAAGCAGTTTCGTAGAATTCTCATTACGCGATTTTTCTATCGCGGGAGCACTAATCAGACAATTTTGGTGGAATACGGGCTCACAATCAACCTACAATCAAAGCATAGAGAGCTAGTGGACTTGGACAAGAAGATGTAAGCCAATGAGAGAAGAAGAGCCAGAGAGATTGAAAGAATCGAGAGAAGATCACGAAAGAAGGAGAGCCAAGGGCCTAGGGAGAGACTAAGGAGATTAAAGCTAATCAACTAACACAAGATGAAAGCTTGCTCAGCTGGTGAAGCATGCAGAAAACCAAGTTAGAGATCAGGGTTCAAGACCCTTTGCAAGCATTTTCTCTTTATTTTGTAATATTTTCTCTCTCCTCCCTCTGTATCACTATTCTCTCTTTACTCTCAAATCTAGATCATTCGTTCCTCTCTCCTTTCACAATCTCCCTATCCTATGGCTTACCTCGGCCAATCTCCACCGTTCGATCATCCATCCATCAATTTTTACGATTCGATTATCAGATGATCATCTGATCATTCCTTTGATCATTCACACCATCATAGAATCTTATGGCCTTCATCATTCCATGCTCTATTATATGGGCCTGACTCGAGCTAAAGTGTGGGCTCATTAGCAATGGCCCATGCCCTAGATATTTAGTGAACCCCACAACCTTTATTATAAAATATCCCTTGATTTTACCCAAAAAGGGAACTCCCCCACGTTTTGAAATAAAACCCTAGATATTGCAAGACTTTATTCAAAAGAAAAAGATCTTTGAAAAGAAAATATAAAGTTTGAGTTTTTAAGAAAAGATTTTTGTAAAACAAAGGGATTCTTTATTAAAAATCAATGTGGGTCCACCTAAAAGGGAAGATATTTTCTTATAGAAAGGAACGGTCAAGATAGGGAGGAGAACATCTCCACACCTAAAATAAAGAGGAAGGCTGGATAAATAGACTGAAAACCCTATAGATGAGGGAGATTTTTTCCACATTTTTGGCAAGGATTCAATCCCTTCTGTCCCAGCCGTCACTGCTTCTTTCCTCCCACGTTTTGAAAAACCCAAAACGGCCTCTTTTACTTGCTAAATGGGGGGAACGTCTTGAAAAGAAGGAGAAAAACTCCATCCACGCTCCATATATAACCCTAGCCGTCCCTACATTCCATTCTCTCTCTTAGACTTCTTCACGTTTTCTAAAAAAAAATGCTCCTCTCTCCCACGCCCCTTTCTTCCAAACCGTTTCATTCTCTCCCACGTTCTCTATTGGAGAACCATAGCCGCCCCTCCATTGAAGAAGAAAAGCTCCAATAGTCCTCTCCAACAGCTGTTCTCTCTCAACTTCTCTTCTCTCCGAAAAAAAATCAAAAAACAAAGAAAAGAAAAGAAAAAGAGAGGAAAAAAGAAGAAGAAGAAGAGGGTACCGCCCCAGCCTGCAATCGCCATCACCACCATTGTCTTCACCGCTATTTCTCTCCACCATCTTTATCCTTCCACCATGTTTAGGTAAGGTTCTTTGCTGTCCATGGTGCACACTCAACCAGCTACCACGTCTGCACCTTAAGAAGTTGCGCGGCTCGATCTCCTTCGCCTCACTGCTACCCTCTCTTCACGAGCTCCACCAGTAAGTACCCCCTCCACTTTGGGTCGGTGTAGAGTTGCACCATTTCCTCTCTTTCACAACTCTAGTTCGTCTAGGGTTGGAAAGCTTTAGTCTCATGTTGTTGCTTGTTCACCTTTCTAAACCAGCAACCATCCAATCGCCATTGCAAATCCTCGCCTCTCACTCAATCCAGCAAGTGCCATGCATCACCATTGGACGACTCCATATGTTGCTGCCCTCAAGCAGCAATCTTGCACTGTCCAACTCGATCCACCATCCTTTCTTTACCAAGGTGGGTGTTTGGCCATCTTCTTTTGACCGGATAGCAACCCTCAATCTCTCAGTGTTTTTATTTTTGCTTAGTTTCTTATCTTTTATTTCAGTAGGTTTGATTCAAGTTGTTTTTTTGTTTTTGTAAAGTTATTTCTTGTTGATCCAATAAAAGTGATTTTGATATCATTTTGATTTTTGGTAATCTCTTTGATGATGCTTTCATTAGTAATGAATAATCAGAATACCATGAGCAACGATCCCTAAGTTTAACATCTTTACATACATATCTGCTCCATTTTTCTGCTCCGTTTTGTTTTCTGTTTCTTGAGTTTTGTTTTTCTCGTTCTTTGGTTTTCTGGTTTTTATTTCTAGCTTTTTCCTTTCTTATTCAATTTCCTTCCTGATCTAGTCTTTCATCAGATCTGTTTTTTCCTTGTTTCTTCTACCATCCTTTCTGTCATCTATGGAGATGGATAAAGGTTCTCTGAATCACTATCCAATGGAAGACCTTAGTGGTGAATTGGAAAAAAAAATGTCGATATCTTGTCAAGAGGGAGTTGTTATTCGTCCAACCTTAGAATCCATTAGTGCTGGACTTCATAACTGGAAATTTTCTTTGATTGGAAAGGTTTTTGTAGATAACCTTCTTGACATAGGAAGGGTAAAGCGTTGTGCTCAAGCAGCCTGGGATAGATCTTGTAAATTTCAGATTATTGATTTGGGGTTTAATCATTTTAGTTTTCTTTTTTCCCAAGAAGATCATCAACTTTGTGCCATCTGTTAAACCCATTTTCATGCCAGATATGAATGATCCCATATCATTGACGTGACTCGAAGACGCATAAAACATTGACAAGTGGCCCTCCTTCTGCTGTAATTATCAGCAATCTGGAATCGAATTCTGTTAGCTCTCATCTGATGGTCCCTATTATGCCATATGTTAAACCCATTTTCATGCTAGATACGAATGATCCCATATCATCATCGCATGCTGATATTAGCTCAAAAGTGCATATTTTCCACTGTTATCTTCTAAGCGTTATCACACTCTCTTACGTAAAACTGCTCTAATTATCCACTTTTTTACGTAAGAGTCTATTTCATTGCGCAGAACACACTTTTTTGGACGAAATAGTATATTTGTATGCATTAAACGCATTTGTGAAAGTCTAGGTATAAAGACGTTATGATCAAGTCTCATTACGTGCTTTTTTCTTGTAGAAAACTCGATCGAGCTATTCTTGAGACTTGCGGGCCCATGATCAACCATAGAATCCTAATATCAAAGCTTGAAGAGCCATAGGCTATGACTAGAAGATATGGGCCAAATATGGGCTGAATAAGAGGACCAAAAAGTCGGCCCAAAGAACGAAGAGAGTAAGAGAGCCAATGACCAAGTGACGGACCAAAGCGTTTAAAGCCACATGAGTCAGCAAGGAATGATGGTCTATTCTACTGGAGAAGTGTGAAGATGGTCACAGTGAAGACCAGGGTTCCAGACCCTCTGTCAATACTTTTATCTTCATTTTTTGATATTTTCTATCTCCTCCCCCTAATTTTCTATCTCATCTCTCCTTATTCTCTCTCTCTCTTCATCTCTCGATCCTCGAATCTAGTGACCTAACCCGAGAACTCCTGCTCGTTGGCTGTCTTATCTCCTTTAGCTTTCTGACCGTTGGATCTTCCACTGGACTGTTGGATCTCTCTAGATCCGTCGATCTACCAATCTGGGTCCCAATCAAGTCACCATCCATCCGATCGTCATCAAATTGTCTGTCACATCATCTTGTGAGACGATGGACATCATCAATCCCCGAAGATGTCACATCCCCAAAGAAAAGTAAGGTTTTACTTAAAATATATATATATATATATATATATATATATATATATATATATATTTTTTATTTCAAAAAATCCCTAATTTCATTAATGGAAACTAGGGAGCTTTAAAAAGGGAGAAGATAGGGTTCTTTGGAACCCTAATCCCTCTCCTATCTCTTTCTCTTCTCCCCCTCTTCCTCCTCTTCTTCTTTTCTCATCTTCTTCTTCTTCTTCTTCTTCATCTTCTCCCTTCTCTTCTCTGGCGAACTGGTTCTTCATCTTCATTTTCTTCTTCTTCATCTTTTCCCTTTTCTTCTCCGACGAACTGGTTCTTCATCTTCATCTTCTTCTTCTTCTTCTTCTTCTTCTTGTAAACAGGGCCGACAACTGCTCCAGCGGCAAGCACCACAGTGCAACCCACACCATCGTCCTCCCCTCTCTTGGACGGTCATCCATCCTCTTCTTTTCCTTTTTTCACCAACGCCGGAGTTGCAGGTTTGCAACTCCGGCCAGCCGATCTTCAGCCTACGTTGTTCACCGCCACCATCGCTGCCTACTGCGTGGTGCCCTCTACTAGCACCTCCACAGAGCTTCCACGCACGAACCTGCCATCTCCTTCCAATCTGTGCGGCAAAGAGCTCCGCCTGCACTTCCACACGGTGGTTGCTAACCATACCGACTAGCAACTCATCTTCCCACCGCTCCTGTCCGCCTGTAATGCTACCGCCTCTTGCCACCATCTGCTCCGCCTACGCGCCACCACCAACAACACCACAGGTTCTCTATCTTGCTGGTGTGCATCCTCCTTCGGTAGGCAAGCTCCTCTTATTCCTCTTCTTCTTTCTCTTCTTTTCCCGGAGTTGCAGGTCTGCAACTCCTGCCAGCACTACACGAACCAGCTCCAATGTCCGTATCTCCTCCTTGCTACCCTCTCTTGGGCCGTGACCAAGAGCAACAGGTATAGGCATGCATCTCCTTGATCCTCCCTCTCTCCACCATCACCACGTTGTGCACCTCCAACAACACCTTCTCCTCCACCTGGAGGCACTCTGGGCACCCATCATGCATCTCTTACGCCTCACCTTGGGCTAATCCTTTCTAGTAAGTGTTAATGGTGTTTTTCTCTCCCTCTATCTCTAGCATGTCCCTCATCTCTCTCTTTCTAAAATCACATTCTTTTTCTAATTTCTCTCTCTACTCTCTTCTTTCTCTTTCTAAATGTATCTCTTTTATTTGCTCTCTAATTAAAGTTGGTTGTTTTGCCAATGTTTGCTTGAAAATTTGTAAGCCATACTTTGATTTGAGGAATAAATTGAGGTTCATTGTGGAACTTTAGTATTTCAATTATCATGTTGAGATTCGGGTATTTAATGCATATAATTGTTTCTAATTCTTGATAGTTTCTCTCTCTAAAATCACTAAAAAAATGTTTTAAATCAATCCACCATTCTCACCTCACCATATTCTTCAAGTTTTTCTGATAAAAATTCATCATTTTATGTGTCCGATTGCACTAACGTGATTAACCCCGAGTGCGGATCGACATCCGACACGAGCCACTGTGCAAAATTGCCCATTTTACAGGTTAACAGTCTCGGATAATTACAAATTTGGTTGAAATTAGGGTTTCCGATCCAACGACGCGGAAAAACCCTACTTTCACATGCTTTGCCAACATCAGAATCTGATCGATATTTTTTGGAAAACCCAAATACCACTTCAATATCTAACCTGGTTTTAGAAACCATTCCTGATTTGCAGACTACATATCCTCATTTTTGTCCTCTCCCTAATCCGAAACCCACCATTTACAGAGTCCTCTCGTGGATCCTCCTAATCCAGCTAACTCTACTGCTGAGTGTCATGAGCATCTCATTTGTGAAGGCTCAAAAGTCTCTTGGACTTTTAAAGTGGGTTCTGAACATCTTAAGGATCATCTCTCCATTCATGTTGAGCTTGCTAAGGCTATGAGTTCTGAGGTTCAACCTCCTGATAACAAATCAGTTGAGTCTGTGGTTGAAGACACAGATGAAGCAACTCTCTCATCACCTAATCTACCTCGAGTCTCTTCTCTCTCGGATATATCTTTAGTATCCTCTCATCAACCTAGGGAACCTACGCTTGTTAATTCTCCGGTTACGGGGGTTTTAGCCGACTCGATGATATTGCAAAATGATAAATCCCCTTCTGTGTCAAAGAAACATCAGTTGTCTGATCATCTGAAGCGAGGAAAATCCCTGCAGAGTCAGGAGTCACTCAATCTGGTGGAAGTATGGCCTACAATCCCCTCCTTTAATAGTATTTCAGAGTTGAATGATGTCACATGCCTCTGTTATAAACGGGCGCGGGTGGAGGGCCCTATTCCGCTCCTGAGTGATATATGTTGATTCTGGCCTGGAACTGTCATGGGTGTGGGAAACCTATAACAGCTAGGGCTCTTAAAACCCATATCAGGGAGCTCAACCCTTACTGCATCTTCTTATCAGAAACTAAATCTACCTTTGATAACAGTCTTAAACTTATTTCTACTTTGGGTTACCCGAATCATTGTATACAACCGGCTGTTGGGTGGAGTGGAGGCCTCTGGGCTGCCTGGAAAGTAGGTATTGTGATGGAACTTATTTTTCAAAATTGCAGAGGACTCCATTTTCGGGTTTTGTCTGAACCTTACTCTTCTCCTTGGACCCTTTCCCTAATTTACGGTGACCCTAGAACTTTTCACTGGAAAATACTATGGAGAGACCTTGCTTCTTTTGGCCATACTTTTTCATCACCTTGGATGATTGTAGGAGATTTCAATGACATATCATCTTCTTGGGAAAAATCTAGTTCTTCTTCTCATATAAAACCTTTTAACCAGGCTCATTTGAATTTTATGGAGGATTTTGACTTTACTGACCTTGGTTTCTCTGGGTGTCCATATACTTGGTCCAATCAAAGGCATGGTTTAGCTAATGTTCGCATTAGATTGGATAAAGCCATTGCAAATCTGAGTTGGCGTCAATTGTTTCCTGATGCCAGGGTTCAACACCTCATCACTTATGGTTATGATCACTGCCCTATCACAATCAATTCCACTCCTGAAGTTCATAAGAACCCTAAGCCCTTCCATTTCCTTTCTTCTTGGGCTTCCGAACCTGAATGTCAAAATATTGTTCATAAAAATTGGATACCATCTTCCTAGGAACCCCCTTTGCCCAAGGTTATCAGAAAAATTAAAAAAACAAAATTGAGCTCAAGATTTGGAACAAGAAAAAGTTTGGTAATATTCATGACAAGGTTCGAGTTCTTAAAGGGAAACTTCTTCACTCTCAAGCCCTACCTCCTTCCTCTCCCAACCTGAAACTAGTTCGTGATAAACTTAATCAACTTAATCTTGCTTTGACTCAGGAAGAATCTTTATGGAGAGAAAAATCCTGAGAAACCTGGCTTAAAGAGGGGATAGGAATACCAAATTTTTCCACTTATCCATCATTATTAAAAGAAGGAAAAACAAAATTGAGTGTATCAAGAATCCTGATGGTCTTTGGTTGGATAAAAGAACTCCTATTGGTAAAGCTTTTGTGGATTACTACTCTGACCTTTTCACTTCATCTCACCCAGATAATTCTAGCCTTATCCACAGTGTCGTTACTCCTCAGGTCTCTGAGGATGAAAATTCTTTTTTGATCTCTCCCCCATCTTTGGAAGAAGTTAGGGAGGCAACCTTTAGCATTGGAGCTAATAAAGCACCAGGACCTGATGGGTTTAATAGATTTTTCTATCAAAAGTTTTGGGATTATGTTAAATCTGATATTTTTCAGATGGTGACTGATTTCTTTCTTACTGGGGGTTCTATTAAATCTTTAAATCATACCAATATAGCCCTGATTCCTAAAGTTCCAGCTCTTGAAACCATCTCCCAATTCAGACCTATCAGTCTTTGTAATGTTGCTTATAAGATCATCTCCAAAATCCTAACCCTTAGATTGAAAAGTATCATTGGGAAACTGATTTCACCCACTCAGGCAGCTTTTGTGTTGGGCAGACATATTTCAGACAATACAATTCTTGCTCAAGAGATCACCCATTTTATTAAGAAGAAAAAAGGAAAACAAGGTCTTGTAGCCATAAAGCTTGATATGGCAAAAGCTTATGACAGAATTGAGTGGTCTTTTGTTACCAACACTTTGAAGGCTCTTGGTTTTTGTGAGTTATGGATTACTCTGATCCATCAGTGTATCTCCTCTCCTTTTTCGATAATGCTCAATGGATCCCCTGTGGGTTTCTTTCATTCTTCCCGTGGTCTTAGACAAGGAGATCCCTTATCTCATTTTCTTTTTATCCTTTGTACTGAGGACCTTTCTAGAATGATTCTTAAAGAAGAAAAAAATGAATCGTATTCATGGGATTCGTCTGGCGAAAGGTTGTCATCCTATTTCTCACCTTTTTTTTTGCGAATGATTGCTTTATTTTTTGTAGAGCCAATCTCATTGAAACCCGTATTCTAAAAGACCTTTTATCTGAGTTTTGTGAGGGCTCGGGTCAGCAAATTAATTTTGATAAATCAGGTCTTCTTTTCAGCAAAAAATTTGCATAGACGTCAGAAGAGAGCCATTTCTTACATCCTCAACATTAAAAATTTGAAACTTTCCGATAAATACTTGGGCACCCCTTTATTCATTGGTAAATCTAAGGCACAAGCTTTCCAATTGTCTCTTGATCGAATCAGAAATATTACTTCTGGGTGGAAATCTAGAACTCTATCAAGTTGCTGGTAAAACTACCCTCATCAAAGCAGTGGCTACTGCTATTCCAGTTTACATTATGTCTTCGTTCCTTTTTCCTAAATCCCTTTGTTCTTCTATGGATTCTCTGGTTAATCAGTTTTGGTGGAATGGGGGATCTAAAAACAAGTCTATTCATTTGGCTAATTGGAGATCTATCTGCACTCCTAAATCAGTGGGAGGACTTGGATTTCGGAAATTCTATGATGCAAACCTTGCTCTCTTAGCCAAGAACATTTGGAAAGCTCTCATTGAGCCTGATTCTCTTCTTGCCAGTGTTCTTAAAGGTACATTTTCCTAATTGTTCTATCTTAGAAGCAAAGGTTAAGCCTGGGGATCCTTGGGTTTGGAGAAGCTTGGTGAAAGCTAAAGATATTTTCAAACAGAGATTTGTTAAACTCATTGGAGATGGTACTCAATCTTTGATCTGGATGGACCCTTGGATCTTTGGTCAACCATATCATTTGTTTACCCCCTCTCGTCCACCTGAATGTGTGAACCAGTTTGTGGCGGAACTGATTCTCCCTAATAGAAGTTGGAACATACCTCTGATCCATGCTTTGTTCTCACCAGATGAAGAAAGGATTATTTTGAATCTTAAACTCAGTGACCAACCCTTTGGAGATCGCTGGTTTTGGACTCTTGACAGAAATGGTAAATTCTCTTCTCAATCAACCTATAATTCCCTACCCAATCCTTTCAGCCTTTATCAACCGTTGTTCTCACCTAACTTCAACATTTGGAAAGCTATTTGGAAACTACCAGTACCATTTAGATGTCAACTTTTCATTGGGAAGCTTTTCAGAGGAATTCTCTTGACAAAATCTCTCCTTCATTCTCGTATCCATGACATCAATTCTATTTGCCCCGGTTGCTCTCACCCAGTTGAAGATTCAGTTCATGCTTTACTTCTTTGCCCTGTTGCTGCGAAAATCTGGTTTGCATCATCTTTATCTCTGAGATCGGCATCTTTTTCATCGGTTGAAGCTTATCAGTGGCTCTATAATATCCTTGGGTACAAGCAAGAAAGTAGAAGATAAATTTAGAGCTGTATATTGTTGTGTTCTATTATGGAGGCTTTGGTTGCTTAGGAACGAGTGGATTTTTTCTAGCTCCAGGACAAACCCTTTGGGAATTCTTCGCAACATTGACACCTTCATCACGTTATCTTCTCCTCCTAATAGTCTTTATGTTCAATCTAAATGGCTTCGACCCCCCTTGGGATGGGTTAAATTGAATTCAGATGGTGCTTGGGATCCGGATTCTCGTAAGGCTGGTCTGGGTTTTGTGATCCATGATGCCTCTAACAATTTTGTTTTGGCAGGGGGCTGTCCAGATCAAGCCTCCTCAGCAGAAGAAGCCGAAGCAAAGGCTATGAAATGGGGTTTAAAGGAGGCGTTAGCTGCTGGGTTCCGATCTATTATCATAGAATCTGATGCATAGGTTTTGATCAATCAGCTGGATTACAACAGCTCCTTTTTGGATTGGCACTCTGTTGCTATTGGTGTGGATATTCTAGCTATTTCAGAGCTCTTTCTTCAGCATTCCTTTTCTTTTGTGTTTAGGGATTGTAATAATACCGCTGACTCTATAGCCGCTATGGCTCGTACTTGGTCCTCTCTTTTTGTTTGGAAAACACCCCCCTTGGTTAGCATCCTTATGCTCTAAACATGGTGGGGATGTTTATCTTTGAATGAATATATTGGACTGTTTACAAAAAAAAAAATTAGATAATGAATAATCTCTCAAATGAAATAATGTTTTAAAATCGACCGATGATCTCCATTCTCACCCCTCTATTTTCCTTAGTACCAATTTCTGTAAAAAATCCATCATTTCATGTTCGTTATTGCACTAATTTGACCAATCCTGAGTGCGGATCGACATCCGACACTTCCCACTGTGCGAGAATTACTATTTTTGCAAGAATTAAATCAGATTAATTACAAATGTGTTGGAATTAGGGTTTCTGTAACCAACGACACGGAAAAACCCAAGTTTCGAATGGCGTCGTTGCCCCTCGGGTGTACGAGAGTACAAAAAGACAAGAAGATAACGAAATCGGAAAGCTGCTAAAGTTGGAAGCTCCACAAGTGGAAACTTTTCTTTCAAACATTTTAGTTATTTTTAAAACTTTTTAATTACTATTTTTAATGCCTCGAACGGCCAAGTTTTAATGCCTCGGACGGCCGAGTGCAACTTGTAATAATTTAGGACACTTTTCCGCTTTTGAATATTTGCTAGATCTTGTTCTAGGGTTTTTTAGAAACCCTAGATTGAGTGATAATTCAAAAATACAAAAAAAAAATTAGGATCCTTATTTCCTGCTATTTTTAGTTAGATTTTAGGGCTTTTGAATTTTTGAAAGTTTCCAGAAATAAAGGGATTTAAAAGTTTGGGTTTTCGTTTTAGGACATTCCAAATTTGGAGAAATTCTATTCTTGGAAATTCTCTTATTGTTGGAAAGTCCTAGAATAGAAATATTCTAATTTTCAAAAGTTCCTTAATTTGGGAAATTTCCAATTTCAATCGGGAGTGGAATCTCGCACCACTTGGAAGGTTTTGAAACCCTAATTTGGAAACAGACTAAGCATTTGCCAAATATTTCAGTGCGTGTCGTGTGAAACCCTAAAACGGCAAGTCTCTTCCAAGCAATTCCCCATCCCTAGACCATTGATCTAATCCTTGCGTATAAGAACACAATTCGTGTGTGGGGAGGGAGCGAAAGCTCAAGAGGTGGACTCTGGCCCAAGCCCATTTGGATACCCCTCCTTATTCTACGGTGGCAACCCCGTGGCGTGGCTCACGGGAGGTAAGTCCCTATCCTCGCCTTGAGTGCGATACGGTGTTATTGGGTGAATCATTGCCACTTGTCTATTTGCTTTCACATACATATTATTCGACTTGCATGGTGTGGCTATTAATTAATGAGCCATAATTGAACAGACCCAGCTCCTTTTAAAATTGGTGGGATTTCATCACCCACCTCATCACTGCAGCTGAATTTGATCCTCAGGATCTATTTATAATAAAAAGAATCAAGAGCTAGAGCCAAACTAGATCGGTGTTCTAGGACACCCCTCCACGTAGTCTTTCCATCCATCCCAGGTCGAATAAGTCCACGAGCGCAGGTCCCTATTGTCTAACACACCCATAGGTCCCTACTACTCAAGTATATCGAGCTCGCCAGTGGCATCCCTGGTTCTTTGACTAGTCTGCTATTTGTTGGGTTAGGAATACACACCAACCCTAGCTTAACCCGAATGAATACTCTTCTTAAACACTTGACCAATCCAGTTAGTCTGGGACGTATTTAAGTCAGTTGTTGTGCCGCACAACTGTATAGGCTTCGGATTGCTTTGTTGTTGACTAGAGTTAGTACTAAAGGATTCGCTCTAAAGAGTGTAGCCTGGTAAGAACCCATGAGTGCAAACTATTAATCCGACGGTTAAAAGATAAAACCAGTGGTCTGCCCACCGTCATAATCTATACTAGCCCCAAAACTAACAAGATAATTCCTAAAATATATCCTGATTGTTTATAATAGGATTATCTATGCTTGGTGTGTATTATATATCACTAGGATAGTGTTCCCCTCTGGCAACTTTTTGCCAAGTCTAGGGCTTGCTTTTTAAAGTGTTTGCCTGTTTGGACTCGTTCGAACAAACGCTTGATTCGATCTGAGAATCTCTTGCCTATAGTGGATTCTTCACTGACTCCTTCTCCATCTCTTTCCCCACCTGCCTCTCCCAGTACAATTACATTTGTAGTAATGGCAGATGAACGACCTCTTATCGAGACGTTTGCCCCAATCTCTCCTAATCCGCCCACATGCAGTGTTCTTCCACCTACTACGGCGGTGCAGTTTGAGATAAGGTTGCAGACGATCCAAATGCTGCCAACCTTTCGTGATCTCCCAAGAGAATACCCATATTCCCATATTAGGAAATTCCAACATGTCATCCTACTTTTCAAGAACCAGAACTTTGATGATGACAATGTGCGTCTGTGAGTCTTTCCATTCTCGTTGAAAGATCGAGCCTCAGATTGGCTCTACTCCTTACCCGTTGACTCAATCAGTAGTTGGAAAGAGTTAGTGGGCAAATTCATGTCCAAATTCTACCCCATGACTCAAACCAACCAGATGAAGCAACTCATCTATGACTTCCGACAGAAGTCCGATGAGAAATTCTTTGAAGCGTGGGATAGATTCCAAGACTATCTGACTAAGTGTCCCCACCACAGCATCGAAAAGGGCAATCTTGTCCATATCTTCTATAAGGGACTTACTGATGAGTCTAGCACCATGGTAGAGTCCATGTGCCAGGGCAAGTTCATGCACAGGACTCCGACTGAAGCATACACATTCTTAGGAGAGTTAGGGGAAAACTCTGAACATTGGACAACTAACTCCAAGTTCAGTTGCACTACTCTGGTCCAAAGGACCACTAAGGGACATGAATCTACAGTCGATACTGAGCTGAGATCCCTCATTTAGGAGCTTACTAAATCTGTCTCTGCCTTAACTATCTCTGTCCAGAAACCCGCTCGTCAATCGGCCCAAGTCATGAATGTGGGCCAAGAGAACCCTATGGATTCTTGTAATCTATGTATGCAGCCCTACCACACCACTGAGCATTGTCCTCTTAATGATGGATGCGCCCCTCCCATGTAGGAAGAAGTCTATGCTTTCAGCACTTTCAAACCACCCACTCAAAACTCGTATAGTCAATCCTATCATCCTGATACGAGGAACCACCCCAACTTCTCCTAGTGGCAACAGCCTGCTGAACCACAGCGCCAACCTCAGTCACTTATCCTTCTGGGTTTAATCAACTCGACATGCAATACAATTCTAGCAGGGTCCATACCAATCCAATCAAAACTGTCAATTCCAGCAAGGTCAGTATTCTGGCCAATAGAGTAACTTCCAGAGTCAATAACGAGTCCCTCAGCAATTTCAGACTCAACAGCTTGTTCCAATTCCATCTACATCGTACAATTATAGTGCCCCTCTGAGCTCTAATAGAGAATTGGTGCCTTAGCTTCCCCTAGCTGCACCTCAACCTCCTATCCCAACAACTGGCATTGAGAACCTTCTTGCCCAATTCATCACTCAGCAACAACAATCCATGCAATGTCTCGAGCAACGCTTAGGCAACTTAGAAGCTGAGAAAGCTAAGGGCATCTTCCCTAGGCAACCCATCGCAAACCCAAAAGGGAATGCCAAGGGGGCAGTATATGAGATAGGTTCCCAATCTCAGAGCCAGAATGAAAATTATTAGGGTGAAGTGCAAGCTGTCACCACCCTACGGTTAGGAAAAATTGTGGACATGGGAGTCCAACCATCGTCGGTGCAATCTCCAGTACCCAGCACTCTACCCAGTTCCAACTCACCCTCTACTGCTTCTACCTCTGCACCCAAATCAGATATCCCTGTGCAGACATCTCAGGCTAAAGTCAAGCTAATCTGTCGACTAAAGCCTCCCTTCCCGGACAGACTTGTCCAAGATAAGCGGGATCAATAATTCTCAAAAATCTTAAACGTCTTCAAAGACATCCAGATCAATATCCCATTCTTTTTGCTATCAAGCAAATCTCCTCCTATGCCAAATTCCTCAAGGACTTGTGCACAGTCAAGCGGCGTACGCATGTACCCAAGATGTCTTTTTGGCCGAGAAAGCACCGCGTTCATTCAACGTAACAGTGTGATCAAACACAAGGATCCGAGTAGCCCAACTGTCCAATGTGAAATTAGAGATAACTTTAGCTGCACTGCCTTGCTAGATTTAGGGGCTAGCGTCAATCTCATATCGTTCTCGGTATATCAGCAGTTAGGACTGAAAGATATGAAGTCTACGAATGTCACTTTGAAACTGGCTGATCAGGCCATCAAGATTCCAAGAGGAATCATTGAAGATGTCCTAGTAAAAGTCATTGACTTTTATTATCCTGTGGACTTTATCATTCTTGACACGGAGCTGTGTCAGGATAACCACATTCCGGTCATCTTAGGCTGCCCATTCCTAGCCGCCGCGAATGCACACATCGGGTGCCGGGACGGAAACATGTCCATTGCTTTCGGTAAACTCAAAGCTGAGGTCAATATCTTCCGTCTAATGCGACAGGACACTGATCGCGATATGGCTGATGAAATGTGTGTTGTTGAGAGTCTAATCCTGGACTCCACTGAAGATATTCTTAAGCAGTGTCTAGAACACTTTGGGGCTGACTTTGATTTCTGATCTCAATGATCTTTTGGAGACTGCTCCACTGATAGATATCCCCGCTCCACTCATCGAGTTCAAGCCTCTAATAACCATGGCCAGAGAACCCATCCTACCTTTACCTATTAAGGTCAAACCTCTTCTATCCGTGTCTTCTGTGACACAATCTTCAACTCCATTTGCTCCGACATTGGAGCTCAAGCCTCTTCCTACAGATCTCTCCTATGCCTATCTTGGTCCTAAGGAAACCTACCCTGTCATTATTGCTTCAGCTTTGTCTGCTAGAGAACGTAACAAACTTCTCGGGTTGCTCAACAAGCACAAATCTGCGATAGGGTGGACTATAGATGATATTCGAGGCATAGACCCCTCGGTGTGCCAACATCACATCTATCTCGAGGATGAATCCAAGACCTCTCGAGAGTACCAGAGAGGTTGAACCCCATCTTGAAGGAAGTAGTCCGGGACGAGGTCCCTAAACTGTTAGATGTGGGTATCATCTACCCCATCTCAGACAGCAAATGGGCGAGTCCTATTCATGTCGTACCTAAAGAGGCAGGACTCACAGTGGTGGAAAATGAGAATAACGAAATGGTCACCCAGCGCCTAAAAAAATGGTGGAGAGTCTGTATTGATTACAGATGACTCAACACCAATACTAGGAAGGTCGACCATTTTCCTTTACCATTCATAGACCAGATGTTAGAGAGACGTCACTCCTACTACTACTTCCTTGATGGTTACTCAGGGTATAATCAAATACCCATCGCCCCTGAGGACCACGATGAGCATATTCTTTGACATGGTGGAAAGATTCTTCGAAGTCTTTATGGATAACTTCTCAGTCTTTGGGTCATCCTTTGATGACTGTCTCAACCACCTAGTGCTTGTACTTCAACTGTGTCAGGACAAGTTACTTGTCCTCAATTGGGATAAATGTCACTTCAGGTGAAGAAGAGCATAGTTCTGGCTCATGTAATTTCCCATCTGGGCATTGAGGTTGACAAAGCTAAAATCCATATCATCTCGACCTTGCCCATTCCTAAGTCCGTGCGTGACATCCGGTCCTTTTTAGGACACGAAGGCTTTTATAGGCAATTCATCAAGGACTTCTCTCAAATCGCTCGACCTCTATTCCATCTTCTGGCTAAAGATAGCCCTTCGATGTTAATGCTAATTGTGTCAAGGCATTTGAGCGTCTTAGATCTGAGCTCACTTCTACACCCATTATCCATCCCTTGGACTGGAGTCTACCTTTTGAGGTGATGTGCGATGCTTCTGCCTCCGCGTTAGGAGCTGTGCTAGGGCAGAGAGTTGACAAAAGGTCACACGTGAGCTACTACGTGAGCAAAACTCTTAACTCTACCCAAATGAATTACTCCACAACTGAGAAAGAACTCCTGGCGGTAGTCTTCGCCCTTGATAAGTTTCATCCATACCTCTTAGCTACTAGGTGGTAGTGTACACTGATCATGCAGCCTTTCATTATCTCATGTCGACAAAGAAAACCAAGCCTCGATTGATTTGATGGATTCTATTACTGCGAGAATTTGACCTTGAGATTAAGGACAAGAAAGGAACTGAGAATGTAGTAGCTGATCACTTATCTAGACTGACGTTAGAGCAATCCTTCGACACCCAGCCCATCCAAGAGACCTTTCCAGATGAACAACTATTCACTATCTCCGTTAATCCATGGTATGCTGACATTGTTAACTACCTTGTTACCAAATAAATGCCTTCACACTAGTCAAAACAGGATAAGAGCCAATTCCTAGCAAGAGTTAAGTATTACTCTTGGGATGACCCATATTTATATAAATATTTTCCTGACCAGATCATTCGTCTTTGTGTCCCTGAGTCTGATCAACTCAACATCTTGTCCTCTTGTCATTACCAACCTTGTGGTGGTCATTTTAGCACTAAAAAGACTACAGAGAAAGTGCTTCAATGCGGATTCTACTGGCCCACACTTTTTAAAGATGCCCACATCTTCAGCAAAACCTGTCATAATTGCTAGCATCTTGATCATATCTTTCCGATGAACATGATGCCCCTCACTCCTATCTAGGTTGATGAAATATTTGACATCTGGGGCATCGACTTCATGGGCCCCTTTCCGGTTTCCTATGGTTTTGAGTACATTCTCCTTGTGGTAGACTATGTCTCCAAATGGATAGAAGCCATTTCCACAAAGACCAATGACCACAAAGTAGAGGTCAAATTCTTGAATGAGTACATCTTGCCCGTTTTGGTGCCCCCAAAGCCTTCATTAGTGATGGAGGCACCAATTTCTGCAATAGGATATTTGAGAAATTAATGAAAAAATATGGGGTAACCCACAAGGTTGCCCTAGCTTATCATCCACAGACTAGTGGTCAAGTAGAGGTTTCTAATCATCAGATTAAGCAGATCTTGGAAAATACAGTCAATACTACACGTAAAGACTGGTTTAGTCGTCTCACTGATACTCTCTGGGCATACAGAACCGCCTACAAGACACTACTCAATATGTCTCCCTATCGACTAGTCTTTGGGAAACCATGTCATCTACCGGTAGAGATTGAACATCGTGCCATGTGGACAATTAAGAAACTCAACTTCGAGCTCAAACTAGCAGGGGATGAGAGGAAACTACAAATGAATGAGTTAAAAGAACTCAGAAATGATGCCTACAACTTGTCCAAGAATTACAAAGCTAAGATGAGGTGGATACATGACAAGAGCATCCTCAGGAAGGAGTTCCATCCAAGACAGAAAGTCCTTTTGTATAATTCCCGTCTTCATCTCTTCCCTGAAAACTGAAGTCTAGGTGAACCGGTCCCTATACGGTCACATCAGACACGCCCTTTGGGGCAATCACTATTGAGGATCCAAAGGATCGCTCATCTTTCTAGGTCAATGGACAGCGTCTGAAATAGTTCCATGAACTTGACGTATTGTCCATTCAGACATTCGAGATCGATCTCCTCGATCCTGTCTATGTCGACTGATGATCCACTCAGTCTCCATTGCTCCAACTTGGTTGGGGGTGTCTGTCACCCCCGTTGAGTCTGGCTGAAGGCGTAAAACTTAGCTCTTTCGGAAAGGCAATTCCGGTATTCCTAGAGTCTCATGAGTCGCATGCATTGTCGTTATCATTGCTACAATTTTTCTGCCCATGTAGGTATCATCACTCTGACACTACTCTGGTACTTCCCAATGTTGATATTCGGCAAAATTGGTAAAATACTTCCTTCACACTCGCATCATGAACTTACCATTTTTACTCTTTGTCCCGGTCATGAGCACCGAGGATAGTGCAATATTTTGGTTGGGGGTGGGTACTTTACCAAAAACTCATGTGACATTTAAAAAAAACATGAGAAAAAGGGGAGAAAAGATGTATTTGTAGTGATTTTTTGAGTTTTAAAGGTGTTTTTTGTTGATTTCCAAAGTGTTTTAAAAAATCGTTACAATAACGAATCAAAACTCTTCGCAAAGTCTATTTATTGAAAAGGATGTCTACTTTGAGAAAATCACTTATTAGCTCTTAGTTTAGTTTTGAAGAATACTACAGTGAAGTTAAACTCTTAAAAAACTCAGATTCAGTAAGAATTTTTCATAGATCAACATTAGAATTATCCGTAGTCTGGACAATCTAGAGATCCAAGAAGAACGATTGTGGAGACCTAACCCAGTGAGCATTTGAGCTTCTCTTCACATCTGAGGAATATAAATAACTCTGAGTCACAAGATGACTCACCTTTCTTTCAGTCCCCAATTATCATGTTGTAAGATCTCATTAAATCCTTGCTTTGGTCATAGAACTTGGAGTGACGTCAAAGCCGGATCAGTACAAAAAGAACTTTCTCTATATCCATTCGAGACATCACAGATGAAAGTGCAAAACCTAAAAAATGATGTAGGCCATCTTTCTACCCCAATCAGACATTTTTGGCTTACCTAACATCTACACTAATAAAATCCTCTTGAGCTTTATGATGAAAACCTTTTCTTGATAACCCGCCAACCAAATCTAATCCCCAAAATGAGCACAACTCAAACACCTACTTCTGAGAGGGATAAAAGAATTTTCGGTATGATCACACCATGAAGAGAAAGCAAGAAAAGAAAAGAAAGACAAGTGGATCAAGCAAAAAAAAAAAGGGGGGGGGGGAATATGAGCAGAAAAGAAAAAAGGAAATAAAAGAGAAACAAAAAAAAGTTAGTAGAACAAAAGTCAAAAAGATGAACAAATAGAAAAAGGTAGAAGAAAGAAAAGTCAAGGAATTGGTGTCACCACCCTCGGGAAATGTTGCAAAGAACATACCCTCTCAGAACTTTTGAATCCCTGAAGGCCCTCATCTTTCTAACCTTTTCCTAAGCCTCTATACAACCCTAGCAAGTCCTGTTTGATTCTAGGTTAGCACCATCACAAATGTGGTGAATGGGGAAGAGAGAAACTATAGAGTTTGATTCGACACTCCTGAGTGAAATGACATTTCAATCATGAGATCTAATGAATCTTCTGTTGTCCTCCTTTCTAGATAATATATGTGAGATATTACCAGTTTTAAATATCTATCTCCTCACGTATAACTTGAGAGAAAAGAATAAAACTATTTCTGAGTGATTTACTTCTGAGTGGTATACAAGTGAGAATTGAAGTCAAGGCATATAATCTCGAAGGTGATCGGAGAATCTTTACTACCAGATAGGGATGATGTTGACTACACACACACGCTGAGTCTGAGTAATCTTTGGTTCAAATATCCACTAGTAGATGTGCTACATTGTAATAACTAAGTTATAATTTTTGAATGATCGCTTGTACCTTTGAAATGAACTGACAAAATTGTGTTTTTCTGAGTAATGAGAACAAGTTTTTCAGCATGTACCAAGCCCTTCTGAGCTCATGTATCTCACACTAATTGCCAAGGATTGGCAATATGCTGGTTGGGGGTTGTGACATTCGCCCAAAAGTGCTTATTTTAAGCAATTATCCTTCTAACGTCATCACACTCTCCTACATAAAAACTGTAATTTTTATCAACTTTTCTACGTAAGAGTTTCTTTCATTGTGTAAAACATACTTTTCTGCACAACATGGTATATTCGCATGCACTCATACGTGTTTATTTGACTTATATGCGAAGCAGTTTTGTAGAATTCTCATTACGTGATTTTTCTATCGCAAGAGCACTAATCAGACAATTTTGGTGGATTACGAGCCCACAATCAACCTACAATCAAAGCATAGAGAGCTAGGTGATGACATTTAGGGGGAGAAAGTGGTCTCCTATAGAATTGCATATTACACACTCACTACTGCACATGTATTTAATTGATTATATTTTATCAGGATGATATTCCTTTGGTATGTATTGTTTGATATTGTGCAGGTGACAGGTTGACAAAGACATCAAGTTACTTGGAGAGATTAGTCTTGTTGATATTCGCTTAAAAGTGCGTATTTTCCACTGTTATCTTCTAAGCGTTTTCACACTCTCCTACGTTAAAATGATCTATTTATCTACTTTTCTATGTAAGAATCTCTTTCGTTGCGTAGAACACACTTTTCTGGACGAAATGGTATATTTACATGCATTAAACACATTTTCAGAAGTCTAGATATTAAGCCATTTTGTAGAATTCTCATTACGCGATTTTTTTTTTATCGCAGGAACACTAATCGGATGATTCTGATGACTGACGGGCCCACAATCGGCCACAGTAGCTTATGATCAAAGCTTAAAGACCAACAAGATATTACAAGAAGATATGAGCCAAGTACAGGATGAGTCAGAGAATCAAAGAGCCGGACCGAAAATTAAAAGAGAGAACGAGCCAGTGAACCCATGAGCTACTACATGAAGACACCCAAATCTAAAGAAGATGATCGAGCCAACGAACCAACTTACACAACAAGGGATCCATCATAGAAGGGTAAAGCATGCGGTTACAAAGGTGGGCCATGTTATTTAATCTCTGAAGGGGCTACCAGGCCAGGCAAGAGAAGGGGGCCACAACACCACGCAACGGGCCAAGGTGCGGCGCTTGGGCATGTGTTGCTTCACACACAAAGGGCAATTGTTTTTGGAAATTGTTTGGACTCAAGCATTTTTATGTTATTAGAAGAGGTATGGACTGTCATTACATGCTAAAATGGTAAAAGGAGGAAGGAATGCATTAGACGATAGAGGAAATTTGGGAACATATGGGTTGGACATGAACACTTTAAAAGAAAAGTTGGAAAGGAGGACATACTATGGAGAGTGTTTTTGGATGTATGGGTCCCACGAAGAAAGAAATCGACGGTTTTCAAATTGATATCAAAGGCTGCTTATTGGAAATTAATGGCTAGTCGTTGCCATATTGAACACGTTTTGAAAAGACGGGAATTCTTGGACATCCTTCAAAATGAGAGATGGATGGTGACTGTTTGGATGGGAAGTCATGAGCATTATTGGGGAGAGATGATGAAAATAGAAGGCATTGATAGCATGTGAGGGACAGCAATGCAAAATTGCTAAATGGAGTGGGCAAGGTTGATTGATGCATGCATGGGAGGGGCCCACAAAGGAAACACGATCTGAATTCTAAGAAGACCTCTAGAAGAGATGCATCAACCTTAAAACTTAGGGCTGAGGTGGCAGCAACCTTGCTAACAGCCCCTCATATATAAAGAATTGTCCAAGAAAGGGAGGAGGCATCTCTCTCTCTCTCTTCACCGTCCCTCTCCCCCATCTCTTACACCCTCTCTCTCTCAGCCGTTTTCTCCCCCCTCTCATCTTCTCTCTTCCGATTCAAAACCCTAGACACCCAAGCTCCAAAAAGGAGGAAGCTCTTGAGCTTCTCTCTAAAAAAATCATCACCCCTTTACCGTCCTTACCCCAGAAAAACCCAGCAAAAGCAAAAAAAAAAAAAAAAAGGAAGATCAAAAGAAGAAGAAGAAAAAGAAGAAGGAGGAGGGAAGGACGCCCTCACCTATCCAAACCGTGGCCGTCCTCCTCCATCTCCTTCATCGCCACCTGTTGCTGTCATGGCCTGCAAGTTGCAGGCCATTAAACCTTGCTCCATCCACTGCCTATAACGGCTCCCAACCACCTGCTTGTTCCGCCGTTGCTACCTCCATCTCCGATCATCACGCTTCACAGCTCACCCCACAACTTACTGCTAGTTCTCCTTGAACCGTTGATCCATAACTTACAGATCTCCATCACCATCTCCCACAAATCTCCACTGCCGGAGTCGCAGGTATCCAACTCGGCAAAAACCAGCAAAGGTTCAAAAATAACCCCCCTCATCTCTAATAGATCTCCACGGTGGCTGTTCTTCCAACAGCCACCACGCATTGCCGCCTGCAACCAGCAAACTCCACCATCTCTTCCCATTCAAACACTACCGCCCCCTTCATTCCATTCTCAAAAAAAAAAGAAAAAAAAGAAAAAGAAGAGGTAGAAGAAAAGAGGTGAGTAGATGAAGGGGGAGGCATTTTCTTACCTCCATTCGAGCAGCCCCCTAGGGTTGCAACCAACCATTCACGTCCCCACTCCAGCACCACCATTGCCACTGCCTTCATTAATCTCCTAATGCCTCCAACCACCACCAATGCACCTGCAACCCCTTTGCAGCCAGCGCCTTGCACCACCAGCCACTGCCTTTGAAGTCATCAAGAACCAGAGAGCTCTCCTTTCTTTATTTCCCCATGCTCCCAAGCTCCACCACAATAGTGTTCTCTCTCTTTGCAAACTCCGGTGGACGACACAGCTCGTGCACATCCGGCAACTCTAGATCTGCAAATCTTCATCTTTGTAGATCATGTTCTCTTGGCCGAACTCAAAATGATGTTGGACATTCAATCGTGGCTGATCTCGCCAACCTCCAAGCAATCCACCATGGTAATATTCTCAACTTTCTCTCTCTAAGACGAGTTCTTTTCTCTCTCTACAACCTATCTTTCTCTCTCTAGGATAAATCTGTTTATGGCTTTCTAGATTATTTTTGAATTTAATTTGATTTTGTAAGAACTCATTGAGGATGAATAAAATTGTTATTTTTACATTTGTTAGTTTACTTTTGTTTTTTTTGGTTGTTTGTGGCAATTTCTCTCTCTAAAAATCACTAAGCATGTTTTAAATCGCTTCACCATTCTCACCCCACCGCAATTTCTAAGATAAATCCATCATTTCATGTTCATGAATCACGCGAACTAACCCCGAGTGCGGATCGACATCCGACACGAATCCCTATACAAAAGTTCATATTTTGCAGGAATTAAATCAGAAAAGATAAAAATTTTGTTGGAATTAGGGTTTCCGTAAACAACGATGCGGAAAATTCTTACTTTCACTTGTCTTGTTAAGTGAGTGAGAGTGATTACATGTAAAGGGAAGGGGTTTGTAATATTTATTCATTTACCTTTATATGTCATGTTAGGTTTTTGTCACGAAATTGCCAAAGGGGTAGATTGTAAGGTATCGCTGTGTCTCGAATCCCCTGAAGACTGAAGTGTCAAAGATCAAGTGAACTTCGACAAAACAAATCAAAGAAAAATTAAAGCTAAAAATCAACCCAAGTGTTCAAGATCAACTGAAGACAAAGTCAAGTGCTCAACTCAACTGAAGAAAAAGTCAAGCTTAAACATGAAGATTTAAAATATCAGAGTACGTTCTCACTCAACGAATGTTCAACTATGAAGAATGTCGTGTTGCGGTTACTTACATAAATCTAAGGGTACACCGCGCGTTGCTAGCAGGTCAAGATTTACCCTATATGGTTCAGTGATAGTTAGATATCTGCATGTCAAAAAGAGAAATTTCTAAAAAGTTTTGATATGTTCGGTTCTGGACTAAGAGGTCCGGCCAACCGACCTTTTTGAATAGGCGACCGGATGTCTGGTCAACTGGCCGAAAAGGTGCGGTCGACGCAAACTCTCGGACCGAAGTCCGGTCGACCCCGCCCCTTTCGGGTCTCATTTTGACTCAATCTCCTATGCGTTTTTAAGTGCACTTCAGCCCTTCAAACGGCTATTTTCGGTTCAGTTCTATTGATGAGAGGCTTACTTATAAATAAGAGCCCTCTCCCCTCATTAGAATTAACCCAATCAAGAGATCTCTACTTTACATTCTTTGATTATTATTCTTTGAGTCCAGAGATCTGGAATTTGTGAGAGCTTCACCAGAGCAAAGCTGTCTATTCATTGTGAAGGCTCTAAGTATTTGGAAGAGACTATTTGATATTATTATTCTGTAGCCATCTTTTTCAAAAATAGGATTACTCTTAGCAGAGTGTCTCTTGGGCGAATTCTTCTCCAAAGGATTTTCCATTTGATCGTATGCATCGAAAGGTAAGTGTTTCTATGATCAAATACCTTTTTGATATAATCTAAAATTTATGAACATTGAATATTTTGTGATTGGTGGATGAGTGAGGATTCATCTAACTGAGTTGACGATTGTAGATCCATGAGAAAAGAATTTCTCTAAATCGACTACTGGCCTAGGCTGACTTTCTAGGTGAGCGAGAAGTGATTCTTGTTAGATTAAAACTAAGTGATATCTTTGTTAGTGAATTATTTATTTTAATTGCATATGTTGTAATGTATGATTAAGATAATATAATATTACTCGTGTTGAGTATTAGACAATGGACGTAGGTGCGGAGTCGCCGAACCACTATAAATCTGAGTCTCGTGTGATTGTGAATGTTTGCATATTATATCTCAGATTTTTTCATATCTATGTTCTGTGGATGATTCATATTTTAATTGCTTGATTCTTTTCCGCCTTGTGTGATCAATAATTTTTGAATCCATATAGAATTCGTAGATGAAATAAAATTGTCCTATTCATCCCCTTCTAGGACTTTACTTGGTAATTAAAAGGAATTTCAATTGGTATCAGAGCAAGGTCACTTTGCGAAGGGCTTAACAACCCAAGTGTGCTCCTTAGTTCTCTTAGAATAATCATGAGTCAAGAGGGATTCTCTGTGTCTAGGCATCCTCTATTCAATGGTACTAATTACGCCTACTGGAAGGCTAGAATGATGATTTTTTTAAAATTCATGAACAGATTTGGGAATCAGTAGAAGTGGGATGGACATCCCCTACTGTAGCAACGACTATTAGTGAATCAACTACCATTGCTATTAAGCTAAAAAGATATTAGAGTGTGGGAGATAAATATGCATACTAGTATAATAATCGTGCATTGAATGCAATCCATTGTGCTTTATCTCCTGACGAATTCAAAAGAATAATTGCTTGCAAAACCTCAAAACAAGCATGGGACATTTTAGAAATGACCCATGAATGAACAAATTTTGTTAAATTGTCAAGACTTCAAATGCTCATAACTCAATTTGAAATTATTAGAATGAATGAGGATAAAAGTTTCACAGATGACTACACCAAACTAAGTGAAATAATTAACTCCATGTGGAGTCTTGATAAAGCTATTCCTGAACCAAAAATTGTTAGAAAAAATATGAGAGCATTACCTGATAGGTTTTATCCTAAAATTATAGCTATTGAAGAAAGTAAGAATGTTGATCTGATATGATTAGAATAACTAATAGGATCAATTCAAATATTTGAACTGAAACTTCATACACCTAAAAATAAAGGATTAGCTCTAAAAACCTCTAAGAAACAATTAAGAGAAGAAACTGGCTCTGATGAGTCTAATAACATTAATGATGAAGTTGCCATTTTTGCTAAAAAATTCAGAAAGTTTTTTAGAAACAAAGACAAGAAAAATTTCACACAAAAGAATAGGAAACCTTTTGAGAAATTTGATAAATACAAAAAGGGAGATAACAACAAAAATGAAATACAATGTTATAAATGCAGAGGGTTTGGTCATATCTCTACTAACTGTCCTAACAATGTTAAGAAAAAACTAAAGCTATGAAGGCTATTGCTTGGGACATAAATAGTGATGAATCCGATACTGAAACAAACACATCTAGTGATAGCGGAGAATCATCTAATGTTAGAGCATTAATGACTATTGTTAATTTTAATGAAAATTGTCACTCTCAAAATGTTAAAGTGGATAATGAAACCGATTTAAGTGATGATGAAAGTGAAGAAACATTTAGATTGCTTTTAATAATTTATATAAGAAAAGCTTAATTCTGGCAAAATCCTGTGATAACTTAAAGAAGGAAAAAAACTATTGTGTGTTGTTAAAATGCTTCACTAAAAATTGAGTTAAAAAATCTATATCAAATTGTGATGAATAAAGAAGATGAAGTAACTCAAATTTTAAGCAGAGAATAAGAACTTGAAAAAGAAATCGAAAAATTAAGTCTTGAAAGAAATGATCTTGAAGTCAAGAATGCAACCTTAATTAGAAACATTACTCAAGGAAATTCTAGATTGTGAAATCTATTAACCATTGAAAAAGCAAACCATGACAAGAGATGACTTAGTTACATTGGAAAATTGGCTAAAAATTAAAATTCCAAAACTGTGTTTGTAAAAGCCACCAGGGATTCAACTCAAAGTGAACAAATTGAAAAGCTAAAAACAGAAAAGAAAACCTTAATAACTCTCAGATCAATCAGACTGGTAATGCTTCCATAAAAATACGGAATGAGAAATATGTTAAAAAATGTTTAGTCATTCATATTGCTCTTATTGCTAATGAAACTTCTAAGTAGTATTTGGATAGTAAATGTTCCAAACACATGACTGGAGAAAGATCTCATTTTTGCTTTCTTGATGAATGTCATGATGGTGAGGTTATATTTGGAGATGGCAGTAGTGCTAAAATAATTGGTAAATGGACTATCCAAGGTCCAAGAATACCTAAGATTGAAAATGTTTTGTGTGTAGATGGTCTAAAACATAATCTACTAAGCATTAGTCAAATCATTGACAAATACCATATTTACAAGTTTTCGAAAGAGAAATGTGAAATCATAGACAAAACTTCCAATAAAGTAATAATTCAAGAAAAAAGAAATACTGATAATTGCTATGTCATTAAGACTAGTAGTTCGATTAAGTACAATATAGCACTAACAAATGAAAATGAATTATGGCACCAATGTCTAGGACACATAAACTTTAAAGACTTAGCCAAGTTCAGTAGGAAAGAATTAATAAGAGGTGTTCCAAAACTCAATAAGAATTATCAAACAGTTTGTGGGTTTTGCCTTAAAGGAAAACAAATTAGAAACTCTTACAAAAAGATAAAAAATATTGGTACCTCTAGAATTCTTGAATTGTTACATATGGACTTAGTTGGACCTAATAAAATAGAAAGTCTTGAAGGAAAAAGATATTTCTTAACTGTTGTTGATGATTTCTAAAGATTTACTTGGGTAGCTTTTCTTAGAGAAAAATTTGAAGTATTTGATGACTCATGGAGATCTGTAAAAAGTTCAAAATGAGAAAGGTTTGTCTATTCTCAAGATTAGAAGTGATAATGGGAGAGAATTTGATAATCACAAGTTTGATGAATATTGTAAGGAAAATGGGATTAAACATAAATTTTCTGTAACCAAAACACCTCAACAGAATGGTGTGGCTGAAAGAAAAAATAGGACTCTTGAGGAAATGGGTAGAGTTATGCTTACCAGCAAAAATCTAATAGGAAATTTGTGGGCTGAAGCAGTCAATACTACATGCTATACGATCAATCGTGTTTATTTGAGGACAAGACCATTGCAGACAGTCTATGAAATTTAGAATGGAGTTAAACTAAATGTAAAATATTTCAAGATCTTTGAGAGTACTTGCTATATGCTTAGAGACAGAAAATCTTGAAAAGTTTGAATCCAAAAGTGATGAATGTATTTTTCTAGGATATCACAGGTCTTCCTCGTGTACCTAATGGAGGAATTTCCCCCATTCCCTACCTCCTAAGAAAGGATGTCTCAAAAGCCATCTATGGGAATGGAGTTCATTGGACCTCTGACTTGGCTACTCGGGATTTACTTCCCATGTACCACTTGTTAGGGTTGATCTTCTCCGACAACTTGGTCCCAAAGGCCAGACATCGGAGTGAGATCGGTCCCTATATCTAGTATATTTTGTATTGTGTCTCTCAGGGCACACGAATCAGTGGTCCTTCAGTTATCTTTCATCTCATGGTCAAAAATTTGGCGATTGAGAATTGCAAGCGGTTTTTGCCTTTTGGCATTCTTGTTTCAAAAATTCTGAGTCATTACAAAGTTCCTATTCTTGACTCTGATGAAACTTTGCATCCCATCTCACCTATCAATCTAGCTACATTTAGTAAAATATTGGTTAGTGACTCGTCTGAATCTGCTTCGAGCTCGGTTTTTCGCCGTTCCTCTGTATCTGCATCTATTGTAGGTCTTTCATCCAAGTTGGACAATCTATGTGCGTCGATTGACAAATTTTCTCGACGTCAGCAACGTATGACTTCATTTCTTAGGTCTCAGCACCCGGACTATCCAGAGTCTTCACCTGGGGAGACCATTGTGCCTTTTGCGGCTAGAGACGACGAAGACGAAGACGAAGATGAATATGAGGACGAAGATGAAGAAGAAAAAGAAGACGATGCAGTTGACGATGTTGGTGATGATGATGCCGACGAGGATGATGACTATGATTAGAGCACGTTTTGCTCTCTCTCTCTCTGTAGATCAATAGTATATTTTTTTTGGATGTATTATTTGATACTATTGGTTTGTATTATTTGCTATTGAGATACATCGTTTACTTTGGTTTGATATGATGGATGTTGATGTTATTGGTCACTCTGTTGACCACTTCTATTATGATGATTTTTAGTTTGATATATTGTGTTATGATTTTTTTTCTTCTCGATGATTGATTATCATATTATAATATTGTTTATCATCAGGTTGGAATTCTTCCCTTTGTCAATGTATGATAAAAGGGGAAAAAATCAATTATACTCTTTTTGTTATTTATTTTATTGAAATACTTGTCATAAAATATCTGTGATTCTTACTTAATTTTATTTAACTAATATACTGAGAAGACATTTTTTGTATTATTGGACTAATATACTAATGAGAAGCTATTGTCAAAGATTTTCTTGTCAAGTTTATTATTTTGTAGCAACAGGGTGTTACAGAGATTTTGGTACTTATCACGATACTAATCGCAAGCTATTATGCTACCTCCTTGCCCCTTTATCCTTCAAAGATAATTTATTTGGGTAGTTATTGTACTTAGGGGGAGCTTTATTGATTCGTTTTTTTATTTGGGCAAAAATTATAATATAATTGGGTAGTTATTTGTTTTTGTCTTGGCATTGACAAAGGGGGAGATTGAAAAGTCTCGGTTGTCAAATCCCAAGAATACTTAGTTCTTCGATAATATATAACGCTGTGTCTCGAATCCCACAACAACAAAATAGACCTTTTATGGCATTCAAGAAACGCCATAGAATACATTATGAACACCATAAAGTTAAATTTGAATGCCATCTTTTGAGACATTACCTTTCCAGATAATGCAAACTTGTATAAAAGCATGGCATTTACTGAACACCATCATTTTAATTTAATAAACTCATGGCGTGTTATGAATGCTGTTGTTTTACTTGTTAATATTTTAAATAATGCTCTTATAAATTTCTCTATTATAAAATTACCTGTGAAGATTGATACACAATCTAAAACACCACATTCACATTCCATATAATAAAGAAACTGATAATTTGAATAATTGAATACAAATATAATTAAAATATAAAATTCATAGTTTGACTCAAGTGTTTAATACAATATGTAACTCTCCATGCTAGCTGTTTTTTCATTAAATACATAAGAGGACCCAATGGCTCATATTCCTAACTCCACACCCCCACCTTGGCTCTTTTTCGAGTAAAAACTTTGTTAACTCAATTGTTCCTGTAAATTTGATAAGTGTGCATCAAAGCCAACTCCTCTTCTTAAGTTCATGCCTCTTTGTTTATGGCAGAATTAAGATGATTAAGCCACCTGACGTTGCTCAAATCTGCCAAGATACCTCTAAAAGATCTTCGCTTGTTGTAGGCCCCATATCTCTTTATCTGCTAACAAAAATAAAAGCATTTCAAAGGTTGATCAGTGCTTAAGATCATATATATTTCAAGGCTTTATACACATTCTAATGCATTGCAGGAAGCGGAAGGCTTAGCATGAGCCTTAAAAGTTACAATAGCTCCAATAAAATCTCACTTTTTTTACTATGACTTCATTTGTAATTTCACCATAACACATTTGAACGAAAACATAAAAGATAAAAATAATATCTAATTACTGAACTATGAACAAAGCAAGAGCCTTAAAAATAAAAGTAGTTACTAAACTATGAACAAAACAAGATGTGAAAAGATCTAAGGTAGTACAAATGAAAAAAATATTAGTAGGGTATTTTCAAATTTAGAGCTGCCAACACAAGAAAAGTAACAAAAGGCATTATGACTATACAAGACTATCTATCTTCATCACTTCATAAACTATCACCAAATTTGATTAAGCCAACATCATGCTTGTAATCTACATCTCTAATGCACCATAAGAAAAGCTCAATTGGATCCTTAGCAACAAAAAATGGGATCAGGGCCTGGAGCTAATTTTGGTGAAATAAGAGAGAATCATCATTTCTTAAATTGTAGGAAGCAGGAGTGCACAAGAAGCTTGTGTATAAAAGAAGATTAAGGCCTTACCTAATAGCACTTTTATTAAAGTGCTTGAGTTTAGCTCTTTTTGCTGTTTGGTAACCATATAAGAAAAAGTAAATGTAAGAATGTAACTTTAAATGTAAGAAATAACTTTAACATGCCATTAAGTTTAACGTCATAAATTTTTGTCAAGCCTTATGCTTCCCCTTGAGCTAGGTTACTAAAATCCATCATTCCTAGCTTGCTCACTAAAAAAATTGAAGTGTTGACCAATAGCTTTGCTAAACACGCCAGTAAGTAGATCGTAACTACTGATGTAACATGTCTTACATAGAAATAATCTCCTAAGCTAGTTTGGTTGCTATGCGAGTGGCACTTATCAGTGCCATAGGATCTTCTACCTTGGTTCTATTTGTTAAAAAACTAGGGGATGACCCGTGCCAACGGCACTCCCTGACAAAGTGTTTGCAAATAAATGGGTGCCTTCGGCACTCAAAATGACATCAGAAATGGCGTGTCTATATAAACTATGCAAGATGAAGGTGGATTCCTTTCATTATTAACTTTTGAAGAAAAAAACGAAGCAATTTGTACAATTGATTATATCAATATACATTACTCAGACTTGAAAAGGCAATACAGACAAAACTTTAAGAAATCACGAAATAACATTCTCCTTAGATCTACTTCAACAAATGCATCAACTTCGAAATGAAGACTCCTTGCTGAATTACAAAGCTTAATGTAGTTGAGCTAAAGCCCAAGTGAAACAAATAAATTGCAGCCAAACATGCACAAGCAGGAGATCTTGGGGATTTTATGCCCAAAATAACATTCAAAACATAAAAATTAATCTACATAAAAAGGCATACCTCTATAAAATTTTGATGGACTGAATGAGACGGGAGATCAGGATCAACAAAGCCAAGTGTGTTTTCACCTACTTTGCCTTGTAACCCAACCAGCGAGCCTTCTTGGGGCGAGTTGGTTGGGTGACATGTACAATTGAAGGGTGCTACTTCTTCTACTATAACTCCGACACGTACTTGTAATCCCCTAATATGACACGAAAACCCAGAATAATCAATTCATATTCCCCAAATCTTGACAAATCAGCAAAACCAACAGTATATCATATCTTAGAAGACAAATACGCAAGATGAAGCACTGGAAAAAAATGTGCTTTACTATGAAGGATTGGGTGTCCCTTTTGATCTTAAATAAAATCATGCAAAACTAACATTTACTTTCTATGAAGCAAGGTTTAAAGGAGGCTATTTTAACGTTTTAATGGACTGGGGGCGTTACTGTTAAAACGGATTGAAACGGCCAGGGACAAAAATGGGAAAAACGAAATTAAGCGGATTTTAACGGAAAAATGGCGCTGAAATTAAAATTTTGGAATTTGAAATTTTCAAAAAAAAAATGGAATTTAACGGACATTTTTTTTTTCACAAAAGTTTTCAGAATTTAACGGCCTTTAAAACAAAAAAAATGGTTGTTAAATTCAAAGCGTCAAAATGTGTTTAAACGGTTTTAATGGAAATGGGCTTGGGGCATTACCATTTAAACGGCCGTTAAAATCATTTAAACAACCGTTTTTAAAACCATGCTACAATGGATTGGTTAAACAGAATAAATCAAACTAATTTTATGATTAAACTCTTCTATCTAACAACATTATGAGCCACGTGCACTCTTTGACACCGCTGACCATATGGATGTTTAACAAAAAATTAGCTCGATTTGCGATTTCTAGCCGTTTAATCAAACAAAGTAGGGACACAAACTAATCCTAGAGATTAATACACAAAAACAATCCCTACTTACGGCTGACCCCTAGATATAAAAAAATCAAAAAGTTTGCATATTTTGATGACTTTATGATTCCCCTGTTTTTGTTTCTTTCGTTATTTGTAAGCATATAAGTTCTTGGAAGCTTACCCGGGTTCTTTTCAGCCACTCCCAAAAATAGAACCTTAAGCTTCAATGCTTCGAAGTTTACTGGCCCAAACAACCTCACAACCTGATTAAAAATTCAATGGAAAATAAAAAACAGCACATGGAACCATGAAATGAGGCAGGTCCAACAGGACCACACCAACAGTGTGTGAGACACAAATGGCTAGGTTGGCCATATTGATGCAAATTAAAGTGATGTGGAACCCAAATCAATCAAACCAATGCAAGAATAACACATGAACTATACAGCATTACTATGGTCTGCTCTCTAAAACATCAATGTTATCACTTGGCTTATTACCAAACAACTCCCAAGTTCACCATAATCATTGCTACCAAGAATCAAAGGTAAAGAAAATATATGAATGAATCAATGCAGATAGTGCCTTACCAATGAGGGGTCAGATCTGCACCAATGCTGCAAGACTATTTGACATTTGGTATGGAACCCACTTTAGTGATACATTTTACCTGAAGTATAAAGGAAAATAGAACCAAATATAATCAAAAGTAGGAAAACATAAACTGTTCCCAGAGAAAATGGACAGAAGAAGCCATGCAACCAACAATACCAATGCACAAATTAGTAAGAAATTCAGTTTGTTCTAATATGAATTAACTAACACTAAAAAAATTAGTTTTGAAGTGAATGAACTTCAAAACTGTGCAACTGAAACATCAGTTGGGGTGGTCAGTCACAATAAGAGCTTTTGACATGATATACAAGTTCTTCAATAACTACCTCAAGCTTATCAATACATATGCTAGGCTCTTCTTTTATTCTAATGCTGCCATGGAGTGGTTAGTTTAGTTGATAAAATGCTTGGCTGATTTCATACTAAGATCGTATGTTCAACTTGGTGGTCAAAATCTTTTGATTTCCAAGCTTACGCTTGACTATAAGACAATGAAAACTTAACAGTTTCTTAATAAGACCATTTGAGTTGATAATAAGCTTGGATGATTTCGTACTAAGATTGTATGTTGAACTTGGTGGTTAGAGCCCAAGCATAACGAATCTACTTGGCCAAGTTCTGGTGGGCTATCATTTTGTTTCAAATTGTATATTTTTCTTTAAGACTGCAAAGGATGGACAGTTCGAGTGTCAGTTGTGTAGGTAATACAAAGCCTTACCGACTTTAGTTTCTAGACAGTAAGGAAGTGAAAAGGAAGAAACAAACCAGTGATAATTCTCCGCGGGCCTAGCTCCCTTACCACATCAAGGAGCCTAGATAAGGCATTAGGTGTGTGTGCATATCTACAATCACCCCAAATGCATGCTCTTCGTCATTAACTCACCAGCCAGGAACTCCATCAACCTCCTCGATCCCCCTAACAATTTCTTCTAAGGGTGCAGTATGACCAACTGTTCCAAAAGTTGCAGGAACAATCAATATCTCAAAAGTATGATTAATATAAACCTATAAGTTCCTTGCAAACAGCCTATGACCCAACAAATCTGAATTGAAAAAGCAAAGTTTCTGTTAACAGCATTAAAAGGCTGACCCATGAGAACCCCAATTCTAGAGTATTCACAGGCTCTATGCTTTCCTTGGAGAAACTCTTATACTTAGAAGGGAAAGCAAGCATCTCAATAAAAGATAAAAGATTCTTCAAGATAAAGAAAATTATTGTTATTGAAAAAAAACCCAAAGCCAAGGACAACTTAAGAGACAAAATTTCATAATAATACAAAAGCACCTAAAACAGAGATTTACACAAAATGTAGCTTGCCAAACTCATAAATAGACAACATTCCTAATTCAAAGATAGTGAGAAGTAAATCTATTGACCAAATAACTTGAACGAGTGAAATTTTGAAAAAATAAAAGAAAGACAAACAAGTTTTAGCCTCTTAAATAAACATCTCTAGCAATTTAAGTAGGAAATTCATATTGATGATATATAACAATCAATAGCAAAAATAATAACATGAAAGAAGTCCCCATTCCTTCACAAAGTATAGCATCATATGAACATAAAAAAAGGGAATCACTACAAGCACAAAACTCTTCATTCAAAACTAAACAAAAATTCTAGCTCAACCATGTCATTGCATGAGCAATGCGTGTCGCAAACAGAGTAGCAAGAACTTATGTCCAAAGAAATTAGAACATGTGTTGTGCATTGATTTAGGTTACAGAAAAGTAAATAAGAAAACTATCCAAACACATCTACCTTCTATCGAAATCAACTAAACCTTCAGAAATATTCTCAATTGACAAAAATCTAGTTATGTTAGTTTCAAGGTCAGCAAGGGTAGAATAATAGTGATACATGCCCGATGCATCCATCCAAGAGACAAAATATAAGAAACTCATGCAGTTGAGACATGCGAATACAGAAGCCAGGCCAACCACTTCTACAAAAGATCCAAGTACAAGAGATTTTGTACATGGACAATATTTATCATTTCTAAGTAACTTTCCCTATTTCTGGGGCCATCAATCTAGAAGAATAAGACTTAAAACTATAATCAATTAGTACAAATGTTCATACAACAAGATGATTTATGTGTTAATTGAACATTTTAACACTTTAAGCATATGGAAATATAATCCTTCGTGAAAACTGAAAAGAGATATAGGTAACACATCGCACAGAGCAGAAGAAGATAAAAATAAAAAGAAACATATCAATTAAAGGACCTATAAACACGTCACTCTTCTGATCTGCTTGACCTACGATGGCTATTTATGCATATTTAGGGGGATTCTATCATTTTGGCCCCCATTGTACTCTAAATAAAACCCTAACCGAAGTAGGAAGAACAAATCAACAAGATTTAATTTAGGGGGTTTCAAATCAACAAAACGAAGCGTCACAAACAGATCAAAAGAATAAATAATTACACATCGATTCAATCAAAGGAAATGATTAGCAAAGATCAATACGATGAAGTAGAAGGGGAGATCGAGCTCTGTTCTTTCACCCGTGTAAATCCTTTCTTCCAGTAAGAATACTTTAAGCAATGGAGATCGAGCTCTGTTCTTTGAGTTTGGCAACGAAAGAGGAGATATCGTTGATGAAAGTTGGCGGTGGTGGGGCATTTTTACCGAGCAAAGGGATGGAGAAGAAGCTAGGAGATGAAGTATAAGGGGCAGAAATGAGAACATAAAGGGGAAGGTGAAGGGTCATAATAGGTTTTAGGTGTTTTGGCGCGGGTTGGGTCAGAAATTTTATATCAAATATAATCGCGTTCAGAAAATGAACGCTATGAAATATTTATTAAGAAGTCATGTACACGGTCAGGAAATGTTAAAATTGGGTATTAATTGCGTTTCGGGTGAGAGTGCCATAAAAATTAAATATACAGCATTTTTCTTTGAATGTTGTGAATGTAATGCCATAGTAGGCAATATTTGTTGTAGTGTCCCCTGAAGACTGAAGCATCAAAGATCAAGTGGACTTCGACAAAACAAATTAAAGAAGAATTAAAGCTGAAGAAAATCGACCCAAGTGTTCAAGATCAACTGAAGACTGTAAGAAATATTTTCATATTCAATTTGGCAAAGATTTCGTTTGACATAAAAATATTCTTGTAACCGTTTCTACAAGCACCAGTGTAGTGTGGAGATGTCATGGTACGCATACTTCACCGACTACTTGAAGACTAGAAGATAGAGACAGCAAGAATCAGACGGTTGACGACAGGAGTCATCTGAGTAACTGCCCATCTGTTGGTTAAAGATCGTGTATGCTCGATTAGGAAGGTAAACGACTTAGTGGCCATAGGAATAGGTTTAAAATGAATAAAATATAATAGTCAAACCTAGTCATTGGACAGACCCAAGTCTGAGTCAAAGATATTGACCTATGGGAGAGTCCAATCGATTGGAACTTGTCCAATCGATTGGAGGACTCTGTGAAATCGATTGGAACCTACGAGGCAGAACAATATATAAGCCCAAGCGATTGGAAACTCTGTGAAATCGATTGGAGTCGGTGAGATAGAACATTTCAATGCCAAATCGATTGGAGACCTCTATGAAATCGATTGGAGCCTTCGGAACAGAAACTTATTTGAGGCGAATCGATTGGAGACCTCTATGTAATCGATTGGAGCCTACAGAACAGGAACTTTATTGAGGCCAATTGATTGGACACTTATATCCAATCGATTCGACATAGCCCAATCGATTGGACCCAGAGTACAATCGATTAGACTTAGCACAAACTCAGTCTTTCTCAGATCTAAAATTCTTGGTTCCACTCTCCCACATTCTACACCACTCAGGGTCACGAATTCTATAAAGACAACCCTTCTATACCTTCTCTAAACACACACGGAGTGACTCAATCTTTCAAGAGAGAGAAGAAAAGGTTGATTTATTAGAGTGTCCATTCAAAGAGCAATAAACTTGTTTCTCATTCACATCTTGTGAGCTTGTTCATCTTCTTGATCAAAACCAAGTACTTGATCCATTTCTCAGCTTAGGTCTTCCACTTATATATTTGACCTAGTAGCCTGAGTGTACCAGTGTGACTCAACACCTTTGAGCAACTTAGAGTTCAGGGTGTACTGAATCATTCACCTTCGGCAAAGGCGAGAGTGTTGAGAATTAAGATCGGAGTAGCCGATCGACGGTAGGTTTAGGGTGTACCAAACTGAACAAGCGGACAAAGCTTCTTGGCTGAAAGGGCGTGAGTGGATTCGTAGCATTGATTCAAAGGACGTGGACGTATCGGCAGTAAGCCTTGGCTAAGGTTAGAAGCTGTATTTACAACGGTGCTGCGTAGGTAAACTTTGTTTCGTTTAACATTTCGGTTAGCGATACTTTCCATCTGGACGTGGTCCCGTAGTTTTTCATTGGTTAAAGTTTCCACGTAAAAATCTCTTGTCTTGTGTGATTATTTGTTTGTATTCCGCTACCTATCTTGATTAGACCAAACGACGAAAAGAAAATATACCACGAAGGTATATTCGATTTAAGTCGGTTGTGATAATCTTTTATCAAACAACTAAGGCATGCGATTTTTTCCCCTACTGTAGACTAGTAAAACTGTGTAGGTATAATTAATTTTTAAATACCTAATCAATCCCCCTTCTAGGTATATTAGATTAAAGAGAACATACCAGTGTTATTTCAAAGATAAAGTCAAGTGATCAAGCTCAACTGAAGGCAAAGTCAAGCTCAAGCATGAAGATTTAAAAGATTAGAGTACGTTCTCACTTAATGAACGTTTAACTATGAAGAATCTCGTGTTGCGGCTACTTACGTAAATCGAAGGGTACACCATGCATTGCCAGTGGATCAAGATTTACCCTAGATGGTTCAGTGATAGTTAGGTATCATGTGCGTGTCAAAAAGAGAAATTGCTAAAAAGTTTAGAAGTGTTGGTTCTAGACTAAGAGGTCTGGCCGACTGACCTTTTTGAGCAGGCGACCGGATGTCCGGTCGACCTAAACTCTCGTGCTTGAGATAATTTAGTATTTACCTGAGCGAGAGACAAACTAAAGGTTCGGTCAACTGGCCAAAAGTACAGTCAACCCCATCCCTTTCGGATCTCGTTTTGACTCAATCTCTTATGCATTTTTAAGCCCACTTTGGCCTTTCACACGGTTATATTCGGTTTGGTTCTATTGATGAAAGGTTTACTTATAAATAAGAGCCATCCCCTCATTAGAATTAACTCAATCAAGAAATCTCTACTTTACATTCTTTGAGTCCAGAGATCTGGAATTTGTAAGAGCTTCACCTGAGCAAAGCTGTCTATTCATTGTGAAGGTTCTAAGTGTTTGGAAGAGACTATTTAATATTATTATTCTGCAAGCACCTTCTTCCAAAAAGAGGATTACTCTTGGCAGAGTATCTCTTGGGCGAATTCTTCTCTAAAAGATTTTCCATTTGATCGTATTCATCGAAAGGTAAGTGTTTCTATGATCAAATACATTTTTGATAGAATTCAAAATTTATGAACACTGAATATTTTGTGATTGGTGGATGAGTGAGGACTCATCTAACTGAGTTGAGGATTATAGATCTATGAGAAAATAATTTCTCTTAATCGACTATTGGCTTAGGCTGACTTTCTAGGTGAGCGAGAAGTGATTCTCGTTAGATTAAAACTAAGTGATATCTTAGTTAATGAATTATTTATTTCAATTGGATATGTTGTAATGCATGATTGAGATAATATAATATTACTCGTGTTGAGTATTGGACAATAAACGTAGGTGCGGAGTCGCCGAATCACTATAACTCTGAGTCTAGTGTGATTGTGAATGTTTGCATATTGTATATCAGATTTTTCCATATCTATATTCTATGGATGATTCATATTTTAATTATTTGATCCTTTTTTGCCTTGTGTGATCAATAATTTTTTAATCCATATAGAATTCGCAGAGGAATTAAAAATTGTCTTATTCACCTCCTCTTTAGGACTTAACTTTGTAATTAAAAGGGAATTTCAAAAATCGTGTGTCTATTGCTTGATTGATTTTTTTGTGTTATTGGCTGAACAGATTTATGAAAAATATATCTCTGGTATATTTAGATTAAATCTAGTTAGACCAATCTATTTGCTTCCGCTTAAAAATTGCATGTGATAGATCCCAAATCACCGACCGAATAGAATTGAATAGGTTGCTTAATTTTTAATTGATAATTAATTTGAATCGAACCTATTCACCCCCCCTCTAGGTCCTATTAATCCATATACTCGGATATTTCAATTTGTATTATACTTTTTCTTAAGGAAATCGCATAGAGAATCACGTGTACCTTTAGTTACATATCTCATGCAAACAGTTGTGGGGCCAAATATACGATGATGCACATGAATCTTCCTGTACACCTCTGATGTAAATGTCTTATGGGAATGATTTTGCTCAAACCAATCCAATGGCCCTACGGATCACTATGTATGACATGTTTTTGGGCCCACTGACTGCATGGATGTTTAGCCCACCCCTTGATGGATATATACATCAAAAATACCCTAATTGGTTATTTGTAACAATTAGATTTTAGCACTTTTTATAGGAGTGCTTGTAGCCATCGGATTCCAGCATATTCTTTTTTGTATTGTATCCAATGGATAGAAATCACCAATCATGCTAATTCTTGGTGTGTATTTTCATCAGGGTGTCGACTAAACATCCATATGGTATTTTTATAGGAATGATTATTGTAGCCATTGGATTCAAACATGTTCTTTTCTCCCAAAGGGTTTTCAAGTAAAAATATCATGCGTTGTGTGATTGATTTTTATTTCCGCACTATTAACATGTTTAATCTTTAAAATCAGTCATATTAGGGTTGTTCACATGCAATTAGAATCCTTACCCTAGACCAGTAATTGGATAGGTTGCTTAATATCTAGAATAATTTTTTTATATACCTATTCCATCCCCCCGTCGCCCCCCGTCTAGGTATCTTGATCCAGATTGGAGTAAGAACTTTCAACGGTGAGTGCGATCTACCATCAAATTGCAACCAAGGACGTACATGCTTAAGTGTGACCCACCATCAAATAAATTAAATGTTATTTAAGTTAGTTTATGTGAGGTTTCATAAATTACATTAGAGACAATCGAACATAGTTTAGTCTTTATATGGAAAATTTTGTGAGTAGATGCACTGGCTACGCATTTGGAGCTCCCTAGTCTTTTGGTTTGCTTATAAAGAGTAGTACTCTTTAGAAACTTCAAACAAGAAGGTGATATCTTGTCACTCATTAAAATTCAAAGTTATGGAATTAGATAGTAAAAAAGCAAAAGGTGGCTAAACATCCTCCTTTAAGAGGAGTTTAAGAGAGACTGAATAAAATATTATTTCCAGTACATTTCCAAGAAAGAATCCTTGAGCTCCTGCCATTGTATAAAAGAGTTTAGGAGAAACCAGTGGGTTTACAATTCAATTTTTTAAAAGTTGCAACAGATTCACTTTAGACAGCTTATAAACCCAAGCTTAACTATTCCAGTCCCAATCAAATCTAGATGGACCATTGCAAGGAAGAAAAAAAAACAAAGAAAAGAATTCAAAGATGGTTCGACGATTTAGTCTCTTTAAAAAGAAACTACTGCATACAACATCTTTTAAGCATACGAGCTAATAGATTGCACATAGACCATATATATATATATATATATATGGGTCAGGATCGGGGGACAACATTTTCGTACAACATTTTTGACAACAAAAACTTGCAGCGGCCCAATATATAAATTAGAAGTTTTGGAATGGGATGATTTTTGGTGAGGATGGTCTCTGTGGTGAGGAGATCATTCTCAACAAAATTCAAATCATTCCGATATTCCTAAACCGATTTACAAGTTGGAAGAATTATGGACTATCTATTTTTATCGTTAACTTGAAAACCACATTTGATAGGGTTAGAAATTTCAGAATGGGCTGATTTTTTATAGGGGTGATCTATATGGTGAGGAGATCATCCTCACCAAAAATGAGCTATTGATTCATCTCCATGTGGGTACACCAAAATTGTTGTAAAAAATGTTGTATGAAAATGTTGTCCCCCGATCCTGACCCTATATATATATATATATATATATAGGATCGACAGGGGACAACAATTTTGACAATATTTTTTACAATAAAAAATTTGGAATTGGATGATTTTTGGCTAGGATGGTCTCTACGGTGAGGAGATCATCCTCACAAAAATTCAAATCATTCTGATATTCCTAGATTGGTTAAGAAGTTGAAGAATTATGGACCGTTTATTTTTACTGTTAACTTGAAGACCACACTTGATAGGGTTAGAAATTTCAGAATGAGCTGATTTTTTGTAAGGATGATCTATATGGTGAGGAGATCATCCTCACCAAAAATCAGCTATCGGTTCATCTTCCATGTGGGTACGCCAAAATTGTTGTCCCCCGATGTTGTATGCTATATATATATATATGGATCGGGGGACAACATTTTCATACAACATTTTTGACAACAATTTTGGTGTACCCACATAGAAGATGAATCAATAGCTGATTTTTGTTGAGGATGATCTCCTCACCATATAGATCGCCCCTATTAAAAGTCAGCCCATTCTGAAATTTCTAACCCTATCAAATGTGGTTTTCAAGTTCACGATAAAAATAGACAGTCCATAATTCTTCAACTTGTAAACCGGCCTACGAATATTGGAATGATTTGAATTTTTGTGAGGATGATTTGAATATCAAATATATACCTTTTATTTTAGGACTTACAGACCATACATAATAATCGATCCACAGTTAATTAGACTAAAATAATGCCATTATACACTTATATTGCTTGGCAACGGTGAAAATTAACAAAAATAATTAAGGCAAACATCTTATTATACAAATATAGAATGAAACATACATAGATCTCCAGATTGGACCCAAGATAGGCCAATAAACCCTACATACATATCACTCTTACAGAATGTCAAAATTTAGGGATTAAACTAAAATACATACCCTAAAACGATTGAAAACATGGATTACAACTCTAATCTAACCCAAAACTACTCAAACAACCTAATAAAATTTGAAACCTTAACCTAAAATAGAAATAACATACAATAAGTAAAATAAAAAAGAAACTATTTACCTACTGGGGCATTATTGGCACACGACAACTTTGGTAGCCGACGACGATGATCGTATCGAACAACAAAGGTATAAGACTCGAGTAGAGTGAGAGAGATGGAGAGAGGAAAGGGATTTGCAGAATAATGGTTCAAACAAAATAGAAAGGGTATCTATTCATGCCCCTTATATTTTTTTAGTAAAAAATATTTAGAATGACCCTGATAGGTTTTGGAACGGATCAAAACTGTTCCAAAATCTGTCAGAGCCCCTTCAAAACTTTGGAATGATTTAGAATTGTTCCCAATTTAGCCAAAAACATTCCTAATTGTGATCTAAGTGTACCTCTAAACATCGTTAGGAACGGTTTTGATATTATTTAGGAACGATTTAAAATCGTTCAATATCAAGAACAATTTTTGTTTTTTAGGAACGATTTTGAGTCATTCCATATTGTGGAATGGTTTTGAACCATTCCAAAGCTATTTTAGGGCCATTCTTAAATGTCATTTTTGTTGTTGTGGTAACAAAACATTTTTTGCTATCACCTTTTAAAGTTTTGTCCTGTAAACTTTTTTTGTGTTAGTAGGACTCATGTTGACCGATACAATAACAGAGAACAATCCTTAGGCTAAAAAATTTTACCTAGAGCATGAGTTCCTTATTTATGTAGCAATAAATAGAATTAACCAATAAAATAGAGAAATCAAGAAGACAAGGTGCAAGATATATTAACTAAGAAAATGTAAATAATAACAATATATATCCTAATGTTCAGTAGAAAATTCCAATAGGTTTCATAATTACATGATTAGAACTACAAATAGAAAGATTAAGGACTTGTAAGTTTAGTAGAAGAGGCTGAGGCACGCGAAATGCAAATAGAAAGATTAAGGACTTGTCCAATTAGTAGAAGAGGCTGAGGCATGCATTCTACGAGTTGTCCTAAGTGAGATTTTATTTCACAATGTTGCTGACAATTGTTCGGACGTCTACCTTCATGATTCAACAACTAACTATAGATAGGCAACACTCCAACTCCTCCAGTACTTATGAACCCACATTGGTATTACCCTTAAGTAGAAAATATTTAACAAATTAAAAAAATGTAGTAAAAAAGAAGAGAGAAAGAGAACAATCTAAATATGTGCAAAGAGTTTAATTTGTTTTTGTATTTTGTGTATTTGAGACATCTCTCAACCTCTCTTTATATAGAGATGAGAGAGAGAGAGAGGCGTTTAGTTCTTAATATAAGTCACAATTATGGGCAAACAATAACAAATGTTGATGTATTTTAATACAATAATTAGTGTGAAATGTTTATAAATTTAATATGTTTTTATGTTATATGTTTTTCAAATGTAAGTATGGGAGAGACTCAAAAGTCTCTTGCTAAAAAAGATAGGCTTTTGGCTTTTAACGACGTACAACCCATGACTCCGACTAGGTGCATCCAAGGGCTCCACCTTTAGTTTTAACCCTCTCATATAAGAGGTTTACACTTTTTATCTTCCAAGTAATGTACGACTAAAATGTTTAAGGAAAAGAGTAGGAAGTGAAAGTCCCCTTGATTTTCCATTAAAAAATTCATAAAGTTAGTTTTCAAAGATCTTGGGTCCAAAACCAATTTGCCTCAATGCATTAAACTTTTATCTTATTTAAGTTTTTGTACTTTATGAATAACAGGTTTGTAATGGAGAATTGGAAGAGAAACACAATAAAGTAAAACACAACGGCAAGACTAATAAAACCCCAAAAAATGTGAAATCCATAAAGTCTTAAAAAAAACCTTTTATTTATTTTTTAGTTTTTATCATTCACCTCAAGTTCCTTCAATAAATAATGCCATATTCACCCTTCCCTGTTCATTGCAATAAAAAGAACTTTTAAGGTGTGAGAGTGGGAGAAAATATCTTTTGAGTAAGGCTCTATATGGTGATCAACAAAAAGTTTTACAGAAAAAAGATTTGTCTATTAGAAATGTTGATAAAAAAAAAGTTTTTTATAACATTTATATGAAAAAGTCATTTTTAGGACTCTTTACGTAAGGTCAGGCTCAGCGGACACATATTTTCACACACAATTATGGTGTACCCACATGGAAGTTAAATCAATGGCTGATTTTTGGTGAGGATGATCTCCTTACCATATATATCACCCCTACAAAATATCAGCCCATTCCGAAATTTCTAACACCATCAAATGTGGGTTTCAAGTTAATGGTAAAAAATAGACGGTCCATAATTCTTCAACTTGTAAACCATGCTATAAATATCAGAATGATTTGAATTTTTGGTGAGGATGATCTCCTTACCATATATATCACCCCTACAAAATATCAGCCCATTCCGAAATTTCTAACACCATCAAATGTGGGTTTCAAGTTAACGGTAAAAAATAGACGGTCCATAATTCTTCAACTTGTAAACCATGCTATAAATATCAGAATGATTTGAATTTTTGTGAGGGTGATCTCCTCACCAAAAATCATCCCATTCCAAAACTTCTAATTTATATATTGGCCCTCGACGATTTTTTTGTGTGAAATTATGTGGAGTCCTTATTGCCCGTTCGGAAGGACAACAAAACAGAGTTCGTCCTACTTTTGTGTTGTGGGTCATATGTGTTTTGGGATACCATGGGTCCCAATGGCACTCGCGTGTACATCATGGGCTGTGTTTGGTTCGTTGGAATTGCTTTTCTTGGAAGTGGATTTGCCAGGAAGTTGCACTTCCTAGAAACCCACTTCTAAGAAAAGCACTTCTTGATGTTTGGTTGGAACCCAAAACTATCCTTATCCTATTTCCTTTACTTTGCTGTATTTCTTTTTGGGTTTTGCTTCTTTTGCTAATTTCCTTGTGCAGATGGCGGTGAGAAAAGCAGAAGTACTCTGAATCTCTTATTCATCTACCTAGCTTTCAATTGTTGCAAAGATAGAGACCGCATGAGAAGAGGAATTGCAAAATCAAAACATTCAAACAGGTCCAATTAAAATCAGACAAACAATCCATCTCTGAGATTTCAACGAAGGAAAATACCAAGAACAACCAGAAGCATTGAACAAGCCGATCTCAGAAGGGCAATCTCTTTGACGAAAATGGAAGGTGATACTTCAAAGATGCACAATCAACACTGACGGATGCACTGGGCAATTTGAAGCTCGGCTGCCAAACATCCAAATAGGAAGTTATGTGATTCCTTGATGAATGGATCGATCAAACCCTCTCCGGTTTGGTTTTCAACGTGATCTCGAAGGATTGAATCGAGAGGTCTGAAAGCTTCTTATAATCTGGAGCGATTGAAGCAATTAGAAAAGAAATTAGAAATTGAAGAGCAAGAGAGAGACGGGTGAGTGAGATCGGCGTTTTGGGGGAAAGAGGAGAGAAGTGCGTACCTTAGTTGGAAAACGACTTCCTCTTTCGACGAGCGAAGTCGTTTTTCCCGAAAATGGGGTTAAGGAAATGATTTTTCTGTGGGGCCCACTTTTCAACCTTGAAACAAACACCCGAAAGTGGCACTTTTCCGGGTTTTTGTTTTCTTTCCCCGGAAAAGTGCCTAACCAAACGCAGCCATGGTTTGTGCCACCAACAAGACAACTGCAGAATACAGCTGGTGCACACTAAGTGGGAGGATTATTTTTTTGGGAGTAAAACTTCTATCACACGAAATTGTAAATCACACAATCACAAGCCAATGAGTTCTCGGCACGTACACAAGCGCTTTTGCAACGTACCCATGTGCTTTTGCTTTTCAGGTGTACGTGCCGAGAACTCATAGGCTGTGTTTGTGTGATTTGCAATCCCATTGTGATAGAAGTTTTACTCTTTTTTTGGGGGGTTGGTATAGGGGAGTAAAACTTTGATGACAACAGGCTGTCATCAAAGCCCATAACAGCCAATGACTTCTCTTTTTGTGTACCCTTAAGCTTTCTTACTGTAATAATAAAATTCAAAAAAAACTCACATGGTACATGGCAAAAAACACACGGGGTATGTGCCGAGAACTCATTGGCTGTCATGGGCTTTGACGACAGCAAAGTTTTACATTGAAGACTACCTTGATTTGCACTAATGGGCCTAGGCCTTGTATGAGTTGATCCGGCCCACTTTTGCATGGACTAATTTTATTGTGGACTAATTTTAAGGAACTTCGTTACTGGGCCTTATGGGTCCATAGGCCTTATGAGTAAAACTTGTGTCACAAGATGTTGTGACGGAAGCCGGTTACAGCACTCAATAAGAGCCACGTGGCACATGATCAGAGGGCGCTGACCGTATGGATGTTTGTCCAATCCCTCGGTGGACCTACAAACCAAAAATCAGCCTGATTAGTGATTACAACCTTTCGGATTTTTGTATCCAAATAACGCTCAATAATGCTCAGATTCCTACCGTTAAAATCAGCCCATGAAATTAACTTCAACCGAATCGGTTAGAAATCACTAATCAAGCTGATTTTTTGTGTACCAGTCCACCGAGGGACTGGCCAAACATCCATATGGTCATCGTCCTCTAATAGTATGCCACGTGGCTCGTATTGAATGCTGTGACCGACTTCCGTCACAACATCATGTGACACAAGTTTTACTCCGGCTGGAGGGGTCGAAGGCTCGAAGCAACTCATTCGAAGTCTCTGGCAGTCGTCCATTCCATTCTGGGATTAGGGTTTCACAAACCAGAAAAATTGGTCGTGATATTGGATTTCAGTGATTTCATTTTCTCTCTTGCTCTTCTCTAACTGTTTCTTTCCCTAAAATGCAACTTCTATTGGGAGATTTGCATGTGTTTTTCCAGAAATCTCTTTATTTTGTGCAGGAAATCTTAGGTTTTTCTGATAAAAACCCTAACTTTGATAAGCACTCATGCTGTCTAATCCGTGAACTTCAATCTTCTACCCCAACTTCCAATCTTTTATCAAGAAAAGACTGAATCTTTGCGTACCAATCTCTCTTTTTTTTTTTTAGAGAAATCTCTTCAAAGCCCTTCATTATTTCCAGAAACCGATGAAAAGATTCAAATCATTTTATCCAAACTCGTTGATATTCTTCATACACTTGGTTGCTATTTAGAGCTATGGATCCAAACCCTGTAATCCTTGATATAAGCTCTGACGAAGACGGTGGTTGGGATGAACCCAACGATGATCAACTTGATTGGCTCTCCGAACTACTTGATACGGCTGACGATGAAACTGAGGATTCCGATGATGTTGTGGTTGTTGGTGAGGTTTCCTGTAGTTCGGTGGTTCAGAAGCAGAGGTACAAGCATTTGGAGGTGGTAGATTCCGCCACCAGGGATGATTTTGATGATGATTGCTTGATTTTGGATGGGGACCCTGATAATCCAGTTGCCGTTGTGAACGGTACGGGGAATGGATCAGATGAGTTACTCATTGTGGGGGAAAAAGGGCAGGTATGCTTTTCTGTCTTTTATTTATTCCTAATTCAAGAGTTTTACTCCTCTAGGTATTTGGTTTAAAGCTTGCTGGGGTGTGTTTTAGCTTGTGTTGTGGAGCCTATGATTGAACTCTTCAAAGATTAATTTCACTCTATGGAAAACAGGTACTTTACAATTGTATAATAGTAATGGTAGTTAAATACTGTGAAGCAGTTCAGTTTCCATTGTGGAGATTGTTCCCAAGTTAGGTGTTTAGTAATGATTGGTACCCCAACTACTTCGATTTCATGGAGAAACTGTTCGTGTTTGTCTTACAAAGCATCAGTTGGATAAGATGTTTTCTAGTACTTAATTCCTAGTTTTAGTTTTCCCGTGGTTAATTAGAACTGCTAGGACCCTATTTTTTGCATTACAAAATACCATTTCTTGGTGTTATGTTGAAATGGCTGAATTTTAGAGGAAACGCTTTTTCTTTCTTTGTTTAACTTGTGAATATGTTCTAACTATTAGACCAGCCTCTGCTTTCACAGCTCATGATTCAAGATTTCTTAAAGTGGCTAGCTTTGAGGAGTGCATGGTCATTAAGATCAGCAAAATCGATTCCCAATGATCCAATCACACTACACGGTTCTATCTTGTAGGAAGTCCATATGCCTTATTTTTTTGATTGGTAACTGTAAATTGTATTAAAAGAAGAAAGATTATACAAAAATAAAATAAAATAGATGAAGCTCCACAAAGACTACAAATGATACCTTTGAAACCGCACCCTTTTCTTAAGAATCTGCCAAAGCATTCTCCAAACGTGGGTTGGGAGTGAACAAGATGTTCAAACTCGAAGCCACGTCACATATCTTATTGATGATATGTGAGTCTCCACGACCCATTCTTCCTCCCAGAAGAAGCCCAAATCCTATAACATTGTCCTATTCCATTTTTTTTAATTAACATTGTCTTATTCCATTTGCCTTATTTGACCCTCTTGCCTACCAGGAAACTCGTATGCTTGTTATGATTGATCATTTATCTTGAGGCATTTGAACAATTGTAATCTATGACTTCACTTTTCGGTACTTGCAATCAGATTTTTCCCTTACAAAATATCATTTTCTTTATGTTTTTATTTGAATGGGTTTTGGGGGGTTTGATATGCAAACCTAAGAACGATTTTGGTTAGGTTTGGGGGGTTTGATATGCAAACCTAAGAATGATTTTGGTTAGGTTTGGGGGGTTTGATATGCAAACCTAGTAGGGTTTGAAATCTCTAATTTAGAGTGCTTGGCTTGTAGTTTGGGGTGTGGCACTGGGACTTTGCCCTCAACTTATTTGGGTCTTCTGTTGGGAGCGAGGTATAAAGATAAATCTGTGTTGGATCCAGTTGTGGAGAGATTTGGAAGCAGACTAGCTGGGTGGAAGCGGAGGTTGTTATCTAAAAAGGGTAAGGTCACTCTTTTGAAGAGTACTCTCTCGAGTCTTCCTATCCATTTTATGTCTCTTATTCCAATCCCAGCAGCAGTGGCGGCCAAGTTAGAAAGAATCATGAGGGATTTCTTGTGGGCTAGGAAGGAGGGCACTCATAAGTTTCACCTGGTCAAGTGGGAATCGATTTGCAAGCCTGTAAAAGTGGGAGGTCTTGGCATTAGACACTTTCGAGATATGAATGCAGCGCTTATGGCCAAGTGTCTATGGAGATTTGAAGAGGAAGATAGTTTATGGAGAAATGTGGTAGGCAATAAGTACGGTGTTTCGGAGTTGGGATGGGATAGCTATCCAGTTCAATCTTCTTCGGGGTTAGTATGTGGAAGGGGATTGAGAAGAACTGCAAAATCTTTGATTCTGGCATTCTTTTCAAAGTGGGAAAGGGGGATAGGGTCAGATTTTGAGAAGATAGTAGAGTGGGGACGATTTGTTGAAAGATGTGGTCCCAAACTTATACTCTTTATCTGATCGCCAAGGAGCTCTCATCAAAGACTACATAGTCAGTGTCGAAGGCCGGTGTTCCTGGGACTTAGGCTTCAGAAGAAATTTCAACGACTAGGAGATGGATAATCTAGTGGCCTTTCTGGATCGGGTAGGTGATAACCCTTGTTTGACTGAGGAACCGGATAAGAGAGTGTGGAAGTGAGATCCTAAGGGATCATATTCGGTCCGGTCCATGTACCAAGAATGTCTTGGGGCGAGGTAGGAGAACTTTCCAGCCTATATAGCGTGGAAGGTCTCCATTCCATCCAGAGTTAAATTTTCCACGTGGACTGCTATTTGGAACAAGATTATCTCTCTTGACCATCTCATTAGTAGACCTTCAATGAGAGCTGCAAAAGATCGGGTGGTCTGTTCGGTGTCCATGTCAGGCTGATAACTTTTACGATTACGCAACACTAACTCTATGAGCTCCTAACACTATATGCAATGCGAATGAGATGCTATGAACTAATCCTAATATGCAGACTCTATTCCTATATGCATAAAGAAAATAGAACCCTAAGGTAGACCTAGGCTCTGATACCAAATTTGATGCAGGATGGTGAAAACTAGCTTATATGAGGTGCAAAGATCATAAATAAATTATCACAAGTAATAAGAAAATATAAAACTACTATAACAATTACCACAAATATGTAGGAATGCTAGCAATTAATTGAGTTAGTTGTTTCTAAGGCTAGATCTCACAATCAAGCAGTGAAAAACCCTCAATTATTGATTGAGTGGCCCGATGGAACTTGGAAGTAAGAAACTGAGTAGGAGTCAGTTTCTGTTTTTGCTTACTTATTTAAGAGTCTAATTTACTTTTATAGTGAGAGTACTTGGAGTCCATGAATACAAGACACCAACACCTTGTTTGGACTTGAAGTTATTGAACAATAAAAATCATGTGCTATGTGTGCTATTCTTTTTGTTGCTGTACTGTGTTGCCGCAGTTACTCTCCTCCAGGCCTAGTAAACTCTGGCAACCTAGCTTGTGGGCAGTGGCGGAGCCTTTTTTTAAAGTAAAAAAAGAAAATTTCTTATGGATTTTAAAAGTTGAGTGGGGGCACCCGCCCGCCCGCCCCCCCGGCTCCGCCTCTGCTTGTGGGGACTCCGCAAGGTACTTTAAATCAATAGACTTTTCTTGCTACATTTATATCGTTCCTTGCTTCTCCTGTTTGTGGACTGGGTGAGAAATATATACTTTAAATCAATAGACTTTTCTTGCTACATTTATATCGTTCCTTGCTTCTGCTGTTTGTGGACTGGGTGAGAAATATATGTTTTCATTCATCCAAATTTGATTATGAACCCATATTTGAGATCAATTACTCGTCTCCAAGGAGAACATTATTTTTATTAGGCCTCTACAACCATTTCCCAAGAGAAGGTTTATTTATCATTGCTTTTGAAAACTAATCCCCCACACTTTTCTGGCTGGCAAGCCAAAACCCATGTCATGAGATGAAATTTCTTGCACGCGTCTCTTCCATTCCACAAAATCTCTCTTTGAAGCATTTCAATGCATTTACCGACTGAAACAGGTATGTTAAGAAGGGACAGATAGCAGATGGAAGGCTAGCAAGAGTGCTTTAAATCAAGGATATCCTACTCCCTAACGAGTGAGGATTTTTCCAACTATCTAATCTCCTTTCCACCTTTCCAATAACTGGGTTCCATATACTTTTAGCAATCGAACAACCCTCAAAAGAAGCCTAAGATAAGTGATAGGACATAATCTAGATTTTCTTTTTTTGTTATGAACATTTGAATGGCCGTATGCTCTCTCTCTTAATCATGAAAATCATATATTTTATGCTTAATCACCTATTTCTGGCACTGGCCTTGATTCTCTAACTGTGTGTTTCTCTTGCAGCTAGCATGCAGAGACTACCCTCATCCGCGACATCTGTGTGCTAGATTTCCTTTCAGTTCCACCCCACATGAAAAATACTGTGATCAGGTAAGATCCTTCACTCACTAGCATGGAACACTGGCCTTGCAATACTGTTTGCTAGTTTAGGCCCTGCTATAAACATCCTCCAGTGCCCTTAAAATTCTTGTGTTGGTATTTTGATTTTTCAATGCAGTGCCACTGTTATGTATGTGACTCACTTGCTCCATGCAATTATTGGGGCACTGGCGTCTACAATGCCGATCATTGCCATTCCACTGATAAAGAGGAAATATGGAGAGTACAGAGGAAATGTTTCAAGGAAGGCAAAGTAGCACCACCTGCTTGGAAGCTTCCGGATACTGCTTTCTCAACGACACCTCCCCTGCATAACCCAGGTCCAGCACTCACTCTACCACAACCCCTCAACAGCAGTTCAATTCCACTACATACAGTCTCAAAGTCTATCCCATGCCATGCTAGCTCATCAACAACCAGTTTTGGCTTGCCAAATATTGTAAGCCACAGGAATAACCAGCGGTCAGGACTCATCATTGGCAGAAACAGATATCCACAGCATGTTAGCAGAGCACATCGACTGATGCCTAGTAAAAATAATATCACCCGAAATGAGAGAGTTGGTAGTGGAGGTGGTACTTTAGGGCCACAGTTCATTTCTCCACATTTGAAATGTAAAAGGACGGGGGGTGCTTCAACAATGAACCGATATGGTTTGTCTAAAAACAGTAATCATGTGTACTTATCACAGTCAACATGGAATCACTGCCCATCAGTAACATGGAATGATGACAATCACACGAGAAGATGGCAGGACTTCCATGCAAACATTGATTCAGATGTCCCCTCCCAGCCAAACACAAGTAGCAGTTTTACAGATGTCCCCTTGCATAACGATTCTTCGCAACCTGATGTCTTCAGTCAGCCTATTCCTCAACCAAACATGAACCAAAATATGTATTCCCTTGGGCATCCTGCTCTAAACACTACAAATCCAAATCTGCCGGACTTTGACTTAAGTTGGTTGGACAGTACAACTCAGAGCATTCCAGAGCATCCCTCAGCAGAGAATCCCCAACTTCAAAGTCTACAGCCAACCTATCCATCACCTATCACAGAGTCTGTTCCCCAGTGTCCGGAGAACACAAATCCTGCTTCATCAGAGTTCCCCCTGGATAGCTGGACATATTCTGTTGAACATCAGCCCATTCTGGGGACTGCAAAAGATGTAATGCCATCTGAATTTGATTTTGCCTCCCCTCAACCCGACCAGATAGATCCGGCAATGCTTTTTTATGATTTCGAAAGTCCCTGGAATGGTCCAGCACATGTTTAGAACAGTAAGTCCTTTTTTCGGTCTGATCAGTAGCTCCTGAATCAGGTTTGGAGCTTTTCTTGCATTTTTCCTGTCAGGAGAGCTTTGTACTATACAGTTCTGGAGGACGAGATGTATATATATACTTCGATGCCTTGTGTACAGAGCTTGATGGCTTTGCAGTAATTATGAACATAAATATTACTACTACTGTTTTTTTTTTTTTTTTTTCAGTTTGCTTCTCCTAGTAACATTAGCAAGCTCCCTGTTGGCAGGCTCTTTGACAGAGATGTCTAATCAGGGTAGAGTTTAAGCAGACTAATGATGTTTCTCTTATTCTATGAAGTGAGTTTCTTTTAAATCCCCATTTTCATTTTGTTCACCTGATGTAGCATTTCGAAGCCGCTTGGTATCTTCTGGTAAGAAGATTTGGTTCCATGGGCCAGTATGGTCGAGGTAATGACACAATAGATCTTTCGCACAAGTTCATTCTTACAGTACATACAATTTGTTTCTTCTTTCATTGCAGTGGCTTCAAGATAATCTGTAACTTGGATAATTCATTATAAGGGGGAATAGAAAGAATGAAAGCTCAAGGGATCAAATCTTATCAAGTAGATTGTTCTTGAGTGAGTTGGCTACATGACGAAGTGTGCTACAATATTCTATTTACAGGGAGGTTATATGTTACCAAACATAATTAAGCAGCCAACTGATGCAATAAGTTTTGTAGATTTGCGCAGTATTTGATCAATAACTTCACAAAGCAATAGTGTATCACTGTAGTTTTGACAAAGACTGCTGCTGGGAGAAGGGCCACGTTGTACACCGTTTTCAACCAACATGTCTGACCTCTGATTCTGAATTGCCACCAGAAACATGGGTAAGCGATGAAGATTTCCACCAGTTGAAGGACTACACTGAGCAAGGTTTTGCCGAAATAAACAAGCAATTCATGGAGCTTCAAAGGCTGTTGGAAGCCATGAATAAATAACCTTCTGAGGCACCAGTTGGGAAGATGGCAGGTGTGGAGTCTTCTTCGGCAATTCCGCCGATGAACTCCCTCGATTGGGTGTCCCGAGCAGAGAGATTTTTCCACTTCCACCACACAACCGATGATCAAAGGGTGACGATGGCTTCATTTCACTTGGAAGGAGAGGCAATAAATCAATAAATCAATGAATGAAATGAATTTCTCGACTCTTCCCACACTTGACCAACCCCATTTACATTCATCAGAATTTTCTCTCATTAAATGCCTTACACCGAATGAAATGAAGGAAAAGGCAAAAAAGGGGCTATGTTTTAATAGTGAAGAGCCGTTCTGGCTAGGTCACAAGTGTGCATGGCAACAACTACTATTAATTGAAAGAGAATGGCCACCCAAAGCTGAATCAGACCCAGAGAACACGAGAAAGGAAGGAGAATTGGAAATCACAGTTCATTAAAATAGTAATCCGATCGTTACACCACTTTGTAAACTTTTTGGCTTGAGGAGGACAAGTCATTTATTTTGGGGGATGGGATGTTAGGATCCCGATTTCTTCTCTCATAGTACTCTATTTCTAGTAGGACTGTGTTTTAGCTTCTATTTTTGCTTTGATTAGCTTTGAAGTTGTTCGATCTTAGCCAAACTCTTTGCTAGCAAGATCTATGAAACGTATAAGATTGTAAGCATCGTTTTTTGGAGAAATAAGAGAAATTATCAAGGACGAGGTACGACTCCGCTATAGAGAGTCAACTTCTGATTTAAAACCTTATTATCCGAGAAAAATGTTGCCACGGCGTTACCCTTTCGGCACGCACCTTGCCTGAAGCCATATTGACCTAGTCTATTTATTAACAAGCCCTAGGGCAGTTATCTTGACCCCCAATTTCTTCATGGTGTTAAAAGGCAAGGGGAGGACCGGTTTGGGGAAGTGCTATGGTCAGTTTGGAATCTTTGGATCACACTACCTCTAGTAGGTGCGATTTGATGCTCATGGGTCAAAGGCACCATGTACCTAAACTAACGCTCAAAAGGGGACTAAGGCACCATGTACCTACTTGTGGAATGCCACCTTCCCTTCCTGATGTTGGGACAACAAATAGAAGGGAGTGTCAAGTGTGACCTCGACCATCCATAACCACCTCTTTTGGGGCCTATAAATACCCATCTTATGGTCCAAAGAGGGGATGGTCCTGGCTCCCCAACTAGTGATATCAGTCGAGGTCACCTTATTTCCTTTATTCTCATTTGTCTTTGGGACTCCTTTTGGAGCCTCTCTTAATTTTCACTTCATGGTGGCATGAGGATTTTTGCTCAATTATTCCCAACCCTAATAAACCTCCAAGCTACTTCATCATCCTTCTATAAGCATTAAGTGCATGACCAAGCTATAGGTCACATGTAGGGCTGTCAATGGATAGCCGAAAATTCAAACCCGCATTCAAAAAATCGGATATATCCGAAAATTTTGGATCTCGGATTCGAATTCGGATATGTTTGTGGCATTCGAATTTTTATCGGATACGAATTCGAATATATCCATATCTGCTTCTATAATATCCGATCTGATTTAAATTCTTCTCTACCAAATTACCCCTATATTCGTGACTTTTTGGTCTTTTCTCCCATTTTTCTTCTTTGGTTTCTCGTTTCTTTCCCTCACCAAGCCCTAATCCTAGCGGTACTTAACAAGTCGCCACCTCCTATCCCTCTCGATGAAGAACAAAATCCTAACACTATTTCATCCTGAGAAACCTGGCCACCAAGACAGTTTTGAATGATCAAGTTCCCGTGAGGCCTCCACCGCCTGATTTCGTATCAGACCTCACTGAACGACGTAGTGCTGATATCCAGGCTGATGCCAACCCTGTTTCTTCTACTATAGGCAGTGCATCGAAGGGCAGAGGTGGTAGCAGTATAGAAAGTTAAGAGAGGGAGAGAAAAAAGAGGACCGAAAAGACATAGGGAAGACAAAGGCGCCGACCGATCATCGTACCATCCGCTCTTCCGTTTACAAAACGGAAGAGAACGTTAAAATTCAAGCTTAGATTTCTCTGATTTATGATTTTTTTTCTTGTTAATTTGCTTTAAAAAACGGAAGAGACCCGGTAAAAATAAAGCTTAGATTTCTCTCTAATTTTTATTTTTTGGTTCTTGTTGATTTTATTTCAAGTTCATTTTTTTTGTTTATGGGATTCTTCGTTTCCGCCCTTTTTGGATCTGAATTTGGTTGAGATGACAGTACAGTTTGTCATCGAGAGGAAAGAAGAGTTGTCGGATATTCGAATCTGATTTGCTTATCGGACTAATCGGATAATATCGGATATTCGATAAGCAAATCGAATTCGAATTCAAATATTGGTTTTGAATATCCGTGGGATTTCGGATTCGAATTCGAATACTGGTTATTTTTTTCAAATTCAAACTCGAATATACCTATATTCGATTCGATTACTATCCATTGACAGCCCTAGTCTCATGGCCGAAGCCATACAACATAGTCTATCTTATATTTTAGTGACTACGTTAGAGATCGAAGACTATAAGGTCTACATTTAGTATTGGCTAATCTTGTATAACAAAACACTTACATGTACCATACTACGGTGTTATATGGGTAGATCGGTTAGTGAGAGTGTCAACTTGACCTTGCATCACTCGAGTACTGCCTGAAACCTGCTAGATCAGAATCAAGACATCTGAAGAAAGGTAGTTTCAAACAATTGCATTGTATTAGGTTGTTAAGTGACTTAGAGGCCTAGAACTTAGATGACAAACTTGTCTTATTAAAAAACCCTGAGTACACTTAAGTATGTGTTTGAATCACAAGTAAAATAGAGCATTTCACAAATTATGTCTAGTCCAATCGATTGGACAATTTGGCCGATCAATCGAACTTAACCAATCAATTGGAGATACATTCATTCTACCTATGCTTTGCTTGGACGTCATGGTTTCTGATGGTTTTGTAATTGATCGGACCAAAATCTAATCAATCGGAACAAGACTAATCGATCAAACTTTTGCAAAACAATGTTTCAAAAAATGGTTAAGTTTCCTTTTTTGACTCAAACACTTGCCTATTCATGGCTGGACTTACTCACCCTATATATTGGACATTATGGGTCGAAACCCTAAGAGAACGAAGTGAATCAAAGGGAGAGAAGTGGATCAAGGCAATCCAAGAGAGCAAAAGCTTTTCTCAAGTTCAAAAAGGCTTCACAAGAGAGGAGCAATCCTAGCACGATCTTTTTAGAGAGTTCATTAAAATTGATTCTCAATCTTTTGAGTTTCTCTCTTTATGATCTAAGCTTGTGTCTTTGTGCTAAAAGATTCATCTTCCAAGTTAGATCTTTCTAGACCTAAGAATCCATGTCTAAATTTTATTCTTAGAGACCTAGAAACCTCAATTTTCACTCATTGTTATTGAGGGTTGTGTGCATCGGGGATGGACTGAGGCATTACTATACAGGGTGTACCAAATAATAGAACAAGGTCGAGGTGTACCAATCATTGGCAGGTTCAGGGTTGGATTGAACTGAACTCGAAAAGAATGGGAGAGTGCTCGTTCAAGGAGACGAGAGAGTCAATCTCGAGAGGAAGGTTTCCATCTTTTAAGAGATTACCTACTATTTGGAGAAGAACAACCAAAGCTTATATAAATGAATCTCGCCACATCATCTAAGGTATGCAATATGGACCCGAGTAGCTCTTTTTTAGCTTTATTGAGGGGGGAACACTTGATCGTCCAATTATCGCAAGTCGTGTAAAGAATATTTTCATATTCTAGTTTTGACAAAGATTCCGTGTGACATCAAACATTCATGTAATCGTTCCTATGAGCACCAGTGCAGTGTTGAAGATGTCCTGGTACACATACTTCGCCAACTATGTGAAGACTAAAAGACAGAGACAACAAGAATTAGATGGTTGACGACAGGAGTCATCTAAGTAACTGTCCATTTGTTAGTTACAGATTATGCACGCTCGCTTAGGAAGATAAGTGACTTAGTGGCCATAGGAATATGTTTAAAATGAATAAAATATATTGGTCAAACCTAGTCAATGGACAGACCCGAGTCTAAGTCAAGATTATTGACTTCTGGAAAAGTCCTATCAATTGGACTTTTTAGGCCAATCGATTGTACTATATGAGATAGAACTTATTTGAAGCCCAATTGATTGGAGACCTCTGTGAAATTGATTAGACTCTACGGGACAGAAACTTACACAAGTCTGATCGATTGGATACTTAATACAATCGATTGGATTTACGAAGAAAAAACTCATCCGTATAAGACTAATCGATTGGACCTATAGTACAATTGATTGGACCCAAAGTAGAACCGATTGGACTTCACGCGGATTGACTATTTTCATATCCAAAATTCTAGTTTCCACTTCCCTCACTTATCAATAGACTCATGGCTACGAATTCTATACATATAACCACCCTCTGGACTTATTAAATACACATTGGAATACAAAGAATAAAGTTTTATTTATCAAGAGTGTCCATTCGAAGAGCAAAAAGTCTTTAGTTCTCATTAATATCTTGTGAGCTTTTTCTCTTTTTGATCAAAGCCAAAAGCTTGATCATTTACTCAGCTTAGGTCTTTCACATAGAAACTTGACCTAGAAACTTGAAAGTACCAGTGCATATCAATACTATTTGAGCGACTTAGGATTCAGGGTGTACTGAGTCCTTCACCTTCAGTAAAGGCTGGAGAGTTGAGAATTAAGATCAGAGTGGCTGATCGAATGTAGGTTTGGGGAGTACCAAACTGAATAAGTGGACAAGGCTTCTTGGCTAGGAGGGCGCGCATGGATTCGTAGCGTTGATTCAAACGATGTGAACGCATCGGCAGTAGGCCTTAGCTAAGGTTGGAAACTGCATTTGCAACGGTGCTGCATAGGTAACCTTTGTTTTGTTTAACTTTCCAATTAGTGATACTTTCCGTCTGGACGTGGTCCCGTGGTTTTCCTTGGCTAAGGTTTCTAAGTAAAAACTCTTTGTCTTGTGGATTTTAATTGTTGTTCTACTAAATCTATTGATTAAATCAAACGACAAAAAGACAATATACCACGGAGGTATATTTGATTTGAGTCGGTTGTGATAATCTTTTTATCAATCAACTAAGGCATACGAGTTTATCACCTTACCTTGACTAGTAAAGTTGTGATAGGTTAGATTAATTTTTGAATTCCCAATCACCCCCCTTTCTAGGTATTTCTAATTAAAAGAGAACAGACTAGTTACTTTTCAAGTCGGTACTTCGAGATCTTCACGATATTATTTACTTATAGGTTCTCATCTCAAGGAGCTTGATTTGACATTGAGGAAGTGGGGACATCAGAAAAATGTCTCCACAGCTCCTAATCCTTCCAAGAGTGGACTTCTCTCTGAATCTATAAATAAGGGTCATGAGCAAAGGTATGATCCATCGAATCTCACCTCATTAGATCTTCAATCAAATTACTTGCTATTTCTCATCCTCTTTTTACGTGTCAAAGTGTTTCTGTAGGTATCCCAACGTCCAATCAACAAAGGAAGCAAACTACTCCAACTCTTCTCGTCATAGACAATCTTGAGGATTGTATGGTGAAGAAATCCCCCCACCATTTCCATTGAAATGCCGACAAATTTCTCTATTTTTCAATTTATTTTTATTTTTTTATGGATTTGGGCCAAGATAAAGAGAACTAACGAGGGTTGTTGTTACGAAGGAGCCTTAGGAAAGAAGATCCACTCCATGTCAATTTAATAGCATATAAAATGGTTTAAACGGTTTCGAGTCTAAATGACAGGAATAAAACATGAGTCTGTCTAGAGCTACACCCATTTCTTCCATCCAATTCTTACACCCAGTGGTTGGGCCCACGTAGAGATCATGTTGGACAATCCAACTATGCACCGAGTTGTCATTTCCACGAAGATTATCATCACCAAAAATCAGTCAATTTTGACATTGTTAACCATATAAATTGACCCAAAATATCGGTTTAATTGGATGGTTTGGATTTTTCAAATTCAATTAAAGTTTTCATACAGTTATGCAGATTGAGACGAACTGATATTTTGTGAAGATGGTCTCCGCAATATGGACAGCTCATAGTTGTCCAACATAATCTCTATGTGGACCCTGCCACCTGGTATAAGAATTGGAGAGTAAAACTTTCATGATGGCCAACAGTCATGGAATCTGATGACCGCCCACAATATGAGCCACGTGGCACACTCTTAGAGGACACTGACCATATGGATGTTTGGCCAATCCCTAGGTGGACCTACTAACCAAACATCAACCTGATTAGTGATTTCTAATCATTGGATTGGAGTCATTTTCATGGGGATCGGGGGACAACATTTTGACAACTGTAGTCAGTAGACGAGTGAACCTTCAATGACACATGTAGTCAATATGAGCCACGTGGCACAATCTTAAGAAGACAATGACCATATGGATGTTTGCCCAATCACTACGTGGACCTACAAACCAAAAATCAGCCTGATTAGTGATTTAAAACCTTTGGATCTTTGTACCCACATAATGCTCAATAATGCTTAAATTCCTACGGTCAAAATCAACCCAGGAAAATAACTTCAATCAAAGCTAAGAAATCAGTATTTTTGGTTTGTAGGTCCACGTAGTGATTGGCCAAACATCCATTGTCCTCTTAAGAATGTGCCACATGGCTCATATTGGTTGCGGTCAACGGCGTCGTTGACTGAAGGTGTCATAGAAGGTTTACTCAACTTTGACGGTCGCTCTTGCCCATGTAAAGCACGACAAAGAAATAACAAATAATAAATATATGTATAAATATAAATTAATAATAATAGACGTAAGTGGTTGGTATAAAATTTACAGGTTAACTTTGTTCCTAAAAATGACACTTTTTTCTTTTCTTCAAATCATTCAAATTAAGAAACAAATTGGAAGATGGAGAGAGACATGATATTTGCTCAAAAATGCTTATTTTAAGCTATTATCCTTTTAGTGATGTCACACTATCCTACGTAAAACTTATCTTTTCGTCGACTTTTCCACGTAAGAGTTTCTTCTATTGTGTAGAGTACATTCTTTAGACGAAAATTGACTATTTGCATGAAATATACGCATTTCGGATAGTCCAGTATCAAGCCGTTTTAGTTGAATCTCATTACGTATTTTTTCTTTCGCAGGAGACTTGATCGGACGATTCTCGAGGCTGGTGGGCCCACGATCAACTACAGAAAACCTCTATCAAAGCTTAAAGAGCCTGTGGCTAGGATAAGATGATGGAAGCCAAGTACGGGCAAAGCCAAAGAATCGCAGAGCCGATCTAAAGAACCAAGAGAGCAGACGGGCTGAAGACCAAGAGAAGAAGCAAGGTGCTAAAAGCTACACCATTTGACATCAGAAGTTAACTTGCTCTACTGGTAAAGCTCAAGTGGAGAATGTAGAAGACCAGGGTTCAATACCTTCTGCCAGCTCTTTTTCTCTTTTATTTTTGTATTTTCTCTCACCTCTGAATTATCTCTCCATCTCTCTAAACTCTAACATTTGACCATTAGATCATCAAATCCTACCATTAGATCTTTTAACCATCCGATCGGCCATCCAATCATCATGATCATCATTAATACCTTGGCTAGTCAAATCCCTACCATCTATCCTAACTTTCTACTAATCTAACAGCTTCATCGCCATTATCTAATTTCAGCCCATACCTCCCACCAGTTACTTTGTGCCAAACATCATATAATATCTCTCTTGGCACACCAAATTAACTCACTTTCTCTTAGGCCCGCTACCATGCCAGCCACTGATTTACCCGATACTCAATGAGTAAAAGCCTTCCTATTCTCTGGCCCATTAGCATTTCCTAGAGGCCCACTATCCCATTAGTCCACTAGCCCATCTATCCTTTGGCTGACACATGGCATTCTCAATGTTTGGCCCATAAGCCTTCTATTCTAACTACATATGGGCTCTCACAAGCCCATCTCATCCTAAGCCCATTTCCATTGGCACACTGGCCAATTATCCTTACAATAACCCATGCCCATATCCCAAGAATGGACCCCAATCCTATGCCACCTCACCTTAATTCAAGGGTGTCAACCCTTATCTAATCTAATAGCATTGACGGTTTCCATAAGGAAACCGTCCTTCCCCTAATCACTCTCCCATCCTATTCTCTCTCCACGGTTTTTAAAATTGTGGAGACCTTAGCTTCTCTCTCCCTTGGTGGATCAAAGATCCAACGGTCTTATTTAAGAGAAGGAGAACCCACGGTCATGTGGGTTCCCTCCCCCTTCAATTTCTCTTTCCCTTATTCTCTTAACCCATTCTCTTCCATCTTGCACTCGCTCTCCCATTGAAGAAAACGGTGACTCTTCTCTTTGTTGCCGCCTTCAATCCTGAGTACCACCATATCATCACGCTGTAATTAGCTTGCTCCTCTTTCTCATCCATTCCTAGTCACCCATTGAGCTTGACTGACAATATTTTTCTTGATCGTTGTATTTTACTATCAAATCAAACCCAATATGTATAGTGCAAATACGGGTGTCGAACCACAGAGAGGGGTGAGAAATAATGAATCAACTTGATCAACCAAAAATAATTCTAACAAAATAAAATATTTATAACTTATATTTAAGAGAACGAGTTTTTACTTGTCATCAACAAAGGTTGTCAATCTCTCTAATGACCGAAAAACATTACACTTGATAATCAAAACTAAACTAAAAAGAAAGAAAAATTACAAGAAGAACAAATAAAAGACTAAAAGAAATAAAGAAAAAAATGAAAAAGAGATCCGATGCCAAGAGAAGACTGTAGCCGTAAGATGTGTGCAACAGAGAGAGATCGCTAGCCGGAAAGCAGCTAAGAAAAGAATTCCTTCTATCGTCCATTGAAGGTCCTTTTATTGGCTGAGATGTATAACATTTTTTTCATCTTTAGTGAATTAAGACTTTCTTTTCTTAAAAAAAATATTTTCAAAGATGAAAATAATTATATAAAGTATATTTTTCTTTTCTCAATAGAATCACACACCAAATTATTGTTTTGAAACTTCATTTTGAAAATTAATAAAATATTCTTTTATTTTTCAATATGGAATCAATCACTAATTTATTATTTTAAAACTTCCTTTTGAAAACCAATAAAATATTCTTCTATTTTTCAAAAGGAAATTTTCTTTTGATAAGATATTTATTTCTTAAACATTCCATCATTTTTAAATTTCAAAACCAAAACCATCATTTTATTTTTGGAAAACCATCCTCATGCCTTTGTAATCTGGACAGTTCATTTTGTTGTAATCTCAACCACCTTAGTCCATGCTTAGTCCACCAACTTGGCCCACTTCTTAGCCCAACTTCTCGGCCCATCAACGTAGTCCACCCTTTTGCTCAAATTTGGGCTTTTGTACATAAGCTTTTGGGCTTGGACTTATGCTCGCTTTAGTCTTGGGCTCGGGTACCTAATGAAATAAGATTATTAATATAAAGTAATTGACTATTATTAAGAGAAATTTAATATATAATTAGATTTTGTTGTAATCTCAACCACCTTGGTCCATGCTTAGTCCACCAACTTGGCCCACTTCTTCACCCAACTTCTCGGCCCATCAATGTAGTCCACCATTTTGCTCAAATTTGGGCTTTTGTACATAAGCTTTTGGGCTTAGACTTATGCTCGCTTTAGTCTTGGGCTCGGGTACCTAATGAAATAAGATTATTAATATAAAGTAATTGACTATTATTAAGAGAAATCTAATATACAATTGGTGAAAAGAGAATATCCTATTTTTCATGTAAGTTTGAGAATTTATGTAGGATAATTCTAATAATTAACTAAGGAAAATGGGGTAAAAATGCATAAAATGATGACTTATCAGAACCGTTAAGGTCAACAACTCACGGCCAAAACTACATCATGTTCACCACTGGTTTGCAGATAGGCAGCATACTCCCATGAGTTTATGATCTGCTCTTCTTCAAACACCTGCAACATGCAAGAGGGTGTGCTCTTTACCATTAACGCTGGTGCAGCTCATGCACACCATCTAGGTCTTCTCTAGATCGTGCACCGCCCTCAGTAACTTCACCACCACCGTCCTCAAGGCCCACAAGAGAACATGCTGTAGCAACTCTGGCAAGATTCCCTCTTTGCCAACACCTGCTCCAAATCTCTGTCTGGCCAACCTTCTTGCTACCTTGCTCTCCTTCTTCTTCTCCATCTCCGACCAATACCTGCAACTTCCGGTAGCAAACTGCCTCTTCTCTCCATAGCCACCCAATGGTTCTCCTCAAAGCATTGTAACTTCATCTTCATTTCCTTCCACCGTTGGAGGTACAGGTTCTACTCCACTGACCGTTGCACAACCTCTCTTGCCATCCCCAACCTGCAGCTTGCAAGTGCATCTCCCTCTCATCTTTCACGCACAACCACTCACTGGTTTGGGCTCCATTAAAATCGGAGAATGTTGCTGCTCCTCCTTCATTCAGTAGTAGCACCAACGTCTCCATTCTTGCTGACCACATGGTGCTCTCCACGGTTTGCTTCACAGTCTCTTTTTCTCTCCTCCAGCCGTTGTGAAAACCGTTGCACCTCTCACCTGCTGCATACCGGCGATCACCGACTTTAGTTGCTAAACATCATCGCCCAGTACCTCCCTTCTCGATCTACAAGCCAGCCAGCCTCTTTCATTGCTGGCCGAACCATACTGAAGTTTGAAAGTAGGATTTTTCCGCGTCGTTGATTACGGAAACCCTAACTTCAACACATTTGTAATTTTTATCCGATTATCCTGCAAAATTGATAGATTTGTATAGGGATTCGTGTCGGATGTCGATCCGCACTCGGGATTAGTCGGATTAGTGCGAATAAGAACATAAAATAATTGATTTTTCTCAAAAATTTCTAAAAATAAAAGGATGAAAGGGTGAGAATGGTGATAAAAGTGATTTCAAAAACATTCTTTTGAGATTTTCGGAAGATCATGAACACTAAAAATGAGTGAGATTAAATAAGCATTTAAACTAATCAAACACCATCAACATCAAATTAATTCATTTAAATCATATGTCGATTACAAAGGCTGATAATCAAAACATTTCATCATGAATAATCAAAGTCAACTAGTAAGCAGGGAAAAATAGAGAGAAAATGGTTAGAGAGAGAAAGAGAGTTCTAGAGAGAGAAATGATGAGAAAAGAATCCCTAGAGAGAGAAAGTGAGATTGTAGTGATAGAAGAGAGTGGTAGAGAAAGAAGATGAGGGGAAATGCATTTTAGAGAGAGAAAGATATTCTAGGAGAGAGAAACTAAAGAAAAGAGAAGATAGAAGAAGAGAGAGAGATAGGAGAACATTCAACTTACCATGGTGGAAGATGTACAGGATGAGGATCGTGGTGGAGAAGATGAGGGAGTTGACACCTCGGAAAGTGAACAAGATGTGGAGGCTGCAAAGCTGCCAATGAGATCACTGGTTTGAGAGAGTAAGAGCTTCTTCTCCGGGTGTTAATGGTTTGACCCAAGGAGCACAACTCCAAGGGCAGCAAGGTGGTGCTGCTCGTGATGGTAGCCGCCCAAAGAAGAAGAGACGGTGGCTGGAGATGCTGCTCTTCTCTTTATTTTAAATTTTTTTATTTTTTATTTTTGGGTGTTGATGTCGGTATTTGCAGGCATACAGTCCGGTTGACTGGTGTTGCAGGTCTCACACCAGAACCGATGAAGAGTGGAGTTGTTACGGCCAGGAAGAGCAGAAGATGGATAGGAGCTCAGGCGGAGCAACAACGGTAGTGGTTGCTGGAGGCGGAGGCGGAGGCGGTGTGCACAGGTGGAGGTTGTTGCTGGACGTTTCCAGCAACAATGAAGAAGATGGTGGTCGTGAAGATGTGAGGATCTGCACCTGTGGAGGGCGGTGGCGCAGGCGGGCGGAGAAGAAGGCGGTATGGAGGGCGATCGCACAGGCGGTTTGAAAAGGGCGAACCTGTCCGGCGAGCACGCTGGTTGCTTGCCGGAGTTGTTGGAAGGGGCGGTAGAGAAGGGAGAATCCGCCAGCAAACGCGCGCGCAGGTGGGGAGAAGAAGAAGAAGCGGAAGAAGAAGAAGAAGAAGAAGAAGAAGAGGAAGAAGAAGAAGGAGAAGAAGGAGCGGCCGGAGTTGCAGGTTTTCGCCGGAAAAAAAAGAAAAAGAAGAAGAAGAAAGGAAGAAGAAGAAAGAGAGGAAAAGGTCGGGAAAGGTTTTTGGGGAAGGAGAGGTGGAGATGGGGGAGAGATTAAAAGAGAAGGGAGGGGGATTAGGGTTCGAACGAACCCCTATCCTTCTCCTTTTAAAGCTCCCTATTTCCTTTAATGGAAATAGGGTATTTTTTTGAAAACAAAAAATATGAAAAAAAAAAAAATATATATATATATATATATATATATATATATATATTTTTTTTTTTTTAAGTAAAACATTACTTTTCTATGGGGAATCTCCCCATTTAGTGGACCCCCCATTTTTTTGAAATTTAATTAAAATTCTTTGGAAATTCACGGGGTCTACTAACTGGTCGGACAGCGGGTTGATGATGATGGGCCCGGCTACTGGCCCACATGGATTTGTGATGTCCATTGTCTCACAAGATGATGTGACAGACGGTCTGATGGCGATCGGATGGATGGTGACTTGATTGGGACTCAGATTGGTGGATCGACGGATCTAGAGAGATCCAACGGTCCGATGGAAGATCCAACGGTCAGAAAGCTAAGGGAGATGAGATAGAGCCGATGGGCAGGAGTTCTGGGGTTAGGTCAGTAGATTCGAGGACCGAGAGATGAAGAGAGAGAGAGAATAAGGAGAGATGAGAGAGAAAGTATCAGAAAATAGAGAGAAAAGCACTGGCGGAGGGTCTGGAACCCTGGTCTTCACTGTGACCATCCTCACGCTTCTCCAGTAGAGTCGACTATCATTCTTTGCTGACTCATGTGGCTTTAAACGCTTTGGTCCGTCTCTTGGTCATTGGCTCTCCTACTCTCTTCGTTCTTTGGGCCGACTTTTTGGTCCTCTTATTCAGCCCATATTTGGCCCATATCTTCTAGTCATAACATGTGGGCTCTTTAAGCTTTGATAATAGGCTTTCCTGATCGATGTGGGCTTGCAAGTCTCGAGAATTGTCCCATCGGGGTTTCCTGCGACAGAAGAAGCGCGTAATGAGACTCTATCAGAATGACTTCATGTCTAGACTTTCGAAAATGTGTTTAATGCATGCAAATATACCATTTCGTCCAGAAAAGTGTGTTCTACGCAACAAAAGAGACTCTTACGTAGAAAAGTAGATAAATAGAGTATTTTAACGTGGGAGAATGCAATAACGCTAAAAGGATAATTGCTTAAAATAAGCACTTTTGAGCGAATATCACAACCCCCAACCAGCATGTTGCCAATCCTTGGCAATTAGTGCGAAATAAATGAGCTTAAAAGGGCTCTGCACATGCTGCACACTTTTTCATATTAGCTCCGGGAAAACACCGTTCGTCAAATTATTGAATGGATGCAAAAACAGTTACATGCTAGCGAAGAGTTTGAAAGTTTTGGCAAGACTACAGACTGATAATCATGACCCAGAATAGTCAGACTCTGCGTGTGTGTGTGCTCAACATTCTCATCATCCGACAGTAAAGATTTCCAGATCACCTCTAAGTTTTTCTGCCTCGACCTCAAATCTCACATGTTTAGCACTCAGAATAGAATCACACAAGAAGGGTTTTCTTCTTTTCTCTCAATTTATATGTGAGGAGATGTATTTAATATAAAGAGGCAAAAGATCTCACATATGTTTTATTTGAAGGAAGGACATCTTTAACAGAAGAAGATCTCATGATTGGAATACCACTTCACTCGGGAACGTCAGATCAAACTCTATAGCTTCTCTTTCTCCAATCTCCACATTTTATGATCGTACTATCCTAGAATCAAGTAGGACTTTCCTGGGTTGTAATGAGGCTTAGGTCAGGTGTAGAGAGATAAAGGAGTACAGGATTTCAAAGATCTTGAGAGGATATTGCCATTTTCTTGAATTTTTCCTGCGGCGTAACACCATTATCTGGTTCTTTTTTCTTTTTTCGTATTTTTCTCTTTTTCTTGATATTTCTGAGACTGCTCAATTTCTTTTCAGCTCTTCTTCATACTTTCTTTCTATATTTTGTTTTTGTCTTGAACCACTTTCTTTTCCTTTTGATTCTTCTTCTTTACTTTTCTTTTCACGGTACACCCATATCAGTTATTCTTTTGTCCATCTCAAAATAAGGGTAGCCAGTAACACTTCGTAGCTGAACTGGGTTTTTGGTTAATGGGCTTAATAAGAAAAGGCTTTTATAGAAAGGTTCAAAGGGTTTCTAGTGAAGTATAATTCAGGTGAGTAAAAAGGCTGAATGGTTCAGAAAAAAATGGCCTAAATCATTTTCTAGGGTTTGCACTATCATGTATACTGTCTTAACTGGATACAGAGAAGGTTCTGTCGTAGTGATCCAATGTTGATGTCGTTCCGAGTTTTATGATCGAAGTAAAAGATAATGAGATCTCTCAACGAATATTGCGGGCATGAAGAATAGTGAGTCATCCATTGACTCAGGATTATTGTATAACTCTCTGAAATAATTAAATGTTCGAAAGCTGACTGGGTTAGGTCTCCACAATTATTCTCACAGGATCTCTAGAGTTTCAAAACTTAGGATGACTCTGATGTTGATAGTGTACAATTGTGCCGAATATGAGTTTTTCTGAGTTTTCAAACCTACTGTAGTCACGCTTGACTTGACTCAACGCTAACAAAAATTGACATCCTCAATACTGACTTAACGAGGTTTTCAGCTAATCAAAGTCAGGGTATTTGACACATTTTTGAAATTCTAGAAAACTTTTGGAGAACATCGGAAATCACCCCAAAAAAACCTTTTTTTTTTTTTAATCAAAATGAAGACATGAGTTTTTGTAAATATCCACCCCCAACCAAAATACAGCACCATCCTCGGTGCTCATGACCGAGACATAAAATGATGAAAAATCAGTGATGATGATGCAAAGATTCAGGAAGGATGTTACCAAGTCGGCAAAAACTCGACAGTGTGTGGTACCTGATGATCGGAAGAATGAATGTACCTGCATTTCCAAAGATATAACAATAATAACAAATGCATGAGACTCATGTACTCTAGGAATACCGGAATCGCCTTTCTGAAAGCGCTAAGTTTTACGTCTTCAGCCAGACATGACGGGGGTGACAGGCACCCCCAACCAAGTTGGAGCTCAGGAGACTGAGTGGATCATCAGTCGACATAGGCAGGATCGATGAGATCAATTTCAAAAGTCTGAATGAACGACACATCAAGTTCATGGAATTGCTTAAGACGCTGGCCATTTACCTGGAATGAGGAGTGATCCTTGGGGTCCTCAATAGTGATTGCCCCAAAGGGTGTGACTGCGGTGACCGTATAAGGACCGTCCACCTAGATTTCAATTTCCCAGGGAAGAGATGGAGACGAGAATTATAAAGAAGGACCTTCTGTCCTGGATGGAACTCTTTCCTAAGGATGCTCTTGTCATGTATCCACTTCATTTTTGCTTTATAATTCTTGGACAAGTTGTAGGCATCATTTCTGATTTCTTATAACTCATTCATTTGAAGTTTTCGCTCCTCCCCTGTAGAGTCGAGGTCGAAGTTGAGTTTCTTAATGGCCCACAGGGCACGATGTTCAATCTTTACCGGTAGATGATAGGGTTTCCCAAAGACGAGACGATAGGGAGACATATTGAGTGGGGTCTTGTAGGCGGTTCTGTATGCTTATAAAGCATCAGTGAGACGAGTAGACCAGTCTTTACGTGTAGTATTGACCGTTTTCTCCAAGATTTGCTTGATCTGACGATTAGAAACCTCCACTTGACCACTAGTCTGCGGATGATAAGCTAGGGCAACCTTGTGGGTTACCCCATACTTTTTCATTAATTTCTCGAATATCTTATTGCAGAAATGGGTGCCCCCATCACTAATGATGGCCTTAGGGGCACCGAATCGGGCGAAGATAAATTCCTTTAGGAATTTGACCACCACTTTGTGGTCATTGGCCTTGGTGGGAATGGCTTCTATCCATTTGGACACATAGTCTACCGCAAGGAGAATGTACTCAAAACCATAGGAAACGGGAAAGGGGCCCATGAAGTCGATGTCCCAAATGTCAAATATTTCATCGACCTGGATGGGAGTTAGGGGCATCATATTCCTCTGGGAGATGCGGCCTAGATGCTGGCAATTAGGACAGGTTTTGCAGTAGATATGGGCATCTTTAAATAGTGTAGGCCAGTAGAATCCGCATTGCAGCACTTTTTCTGCAGTCTTCTTAGTGCTGAAATGACTACCACAAGGTTGGTCATGACATGAGGACAAGATATTGAGTTGGTCCGACTCAGGGACACAGAGACGAATGATCTGGTCAGGACAATATTTATACAAATAAGGGTCATCCCAAGAGTAGTACTTAACTCTTGCTAGGAATTGGCTTTTGTCCTGTTTTGACCAGTGTGAAGGCATTTCTTCCGTAACAAGGTAGTTGACAATGTCAGCATACCATGGATGAACGGAGATAGCGAACAGTTGTTCATCTGGAAAGGTCTCAGTGATGGGCTGGGTGTCGAAGGATGACTCTAAAGTCAGTCTAGACAAGTGATCAGCCACTACATTCTCAGTTCCTTTCTTATCCTTAATCTCGAGGTCGAATTCCTGCAGTAAGAGAATCCATCGAATTAATCGAGGCTTGGTTTCCTTTTTCGACATGAGATAACGAAGGGCTGCATGATCAGTGTACACTACCACCTTAGTGGCTAAGAGGTACTGACGGAATTTATCAAGGGCGAAGACTACCGCCAGGAGTTCTTTCTCAGTGGTGGAGTAATTCATTTGGGCAGAGTTAAGAGTTTTGCTCGCGTAGTAGATCACGTGTGACCTTTTGTCAACTCTCTGCCCTAGAACAGTGCCTAACGCGTAGTCAGAAGCATCGCACATTACCTCGAAAGGTAGAGTCCAATCTGGGGGACGGATAATGGGCGCAGTAGTGAGCTCAGATTTGAGACGCTCAAATGCCTTGACACAGTCAGCATTAAAGTCGAAAGGACTATCTTTAGCTAGAAGATGGGACAGAGGTCGAGCGATTTGAGAGAAGTCCTTGATGAATCGCCTATAGAATCCTCCGTGTCCCAAAAAGGACCGGATGTCACGCACAGACTTAGGAGTAGGCAAGGTCGAGATGATATCGATTTTAGCTTTGTCGACCTCAATGCCCTGATGGGAAATGACATGTCCCAGAACAATGCCCTTCGTCACCATGAAGTGGCATTTCTCCCAATTGAGGACAAGTTGTTTGTCCTGACAGCGTTGAAGTATAAGCTCTAGATGGTTCAGATAGTCATCAAAGGATGACCCAAAGACTGAGAAGTCATCCATAAAGACTTCGAGGAATTTTTCCACCATGTCAGAGAATATGCTCATCATACACCTTTGAAAGGTCGCGGGTGCATTGCAGAGGCCAAAGGGCATGCGCTTGTAGGCAAAAGTGCCAAAGGGACAGGTGAAAGTTGTTTTCTCGTGATCCTCAGGGGCGATGGGTATTTGATTATACCCTGAGTAACCATCAAGGAAGCAGTAATAGGAATGACCTGCTAGTCTCTCCAACATCTGGTCTATGAAGGGTAAAGGAAAATGGTCCTTCCTAGTGTTGGTGTTGAGTCGTCGGTAATCGATGCAGACTCTCCACCCTTTCTTCAGGCGCTGGGTTACCATTTCCTTGTTCTCATTTTCCACAACTGTGAATCCTGCCTTTTTAGGGACGACATGAATAGGACTCGCCCATTTGCTATCGGAGATGGGATAAATGATACCCGCATCTAACAGTTTAAGGACCTCATCCCGGACTACATCCTTCAAGACGGGGTTCAACCTCCTCTGGTGTTCTCGCGAGGTTTTGGATTCATCCTCGAGATAGATGTGATGTTGGCACACCGAGGGGTCTATGCCTCGAATATCATCTATAGTCCAACCTATCGCAGATTTGTGCTCGTTGAGCAGCTCGAGAAGTTTCTTACGTTCACTCTCAGACAAAGCGGAAGCAATAATGACAGGGTAGGTTTCCTTAGGACCAAGATAGGCATAGGAAAGATCTGTGGGAAGAGGCTTAAGCTCCAATATTGGAGCAGATGAAGTAGAAATAGGTGTCACAGAAGACACGGATTGAAGAGGTTTGACTTCAGTAGGTAAAGGAATGATGGGTTCTCTGGCCATGGTTATCAGAGGCTCGAACTCGATGAGAGGAGCGGGGATCTCTATCAGTGGAGCAGTCTCCAAAAGATCATTGAGATCAGAAATAGCTGACTCTGTTGCAAAGTCAGCTCCAAAGTGTTCTAGACACTGCTTAAGAATATCTTCGGTGGAGTCCGGGATTAGACTCTCAACGGCACACATTTCATCGGTCACTTCGCGATCGGCATCTTGTTGCATTAAACGAAAGATGTTGACCTCAGCTTTGAGGTTACCGAAAGCAATGGACATGTTTCCGTCCCGGCACCCGATGTGTGCGTTCGCGGTGGCAAGGAATAGACGGCCTAAGATGACCGGAATGCGGTTATCCTGACACGGCTCGGTGTCTAGAATGATAAAGTCCACAGGATAATAAAAGTCAGTGACTTTTACTAGGACATCTTCAATGATTCCTCTTGGAATCTTGATGGACTAATCAGCCAATTTCAGGGTGACATTGGTAGGCTTCATATCTTTCAGTCCTAACTGCTGATATACCGAGAATGGTATGAGGTTAACGCTAGCCCCTAAATCTAGCAAGGCAGTGCAGCTAAAGTTGTCTCCAATTTCACATTGGACAGTTGGGCTACCTGGATCCTTGTGTTTGATCACACTATTGCGTTGAATGAACGCTGTAGCTTTTTCGGCCAAGAAGGCAGCTTTGGGTACATGCGTACGCCGCTTAACTGTGCACAAGTCCTTGAGGAATTTGGCATAGGAAGGGATTTGCTTGATAGCAGAAAGGAATGGGATATTGATCTGGACGTCTTTAAAGACATCTAAGATCTCAGAGAATTGCTGATCCCGCTTATCTTGGACAAGTCTGTCCGGGAAGGGAGGCTTTACTCGACAAATAGATTTGTCTTTAGCCTTAGATTTCTGCACAGGGATATCTGATGTTGGTGCAGAGGTAGAAGAAGCAGAGGTAGGATTGGTACTAGTTTCCTCTGTACGAGTGATGGGTACTGGAGATGGCACCGGCGGTGGTTGGACTCCCATGTCCACAGTTTTTCCAGATCGTAGGGTGGTTACAGCTTGCACCTCCCCTTGACAGTTCTCATTCTGGCTTTGAGATTGGGATCTAATCTCATATACTGCCCCTTTGACATTTCCTTTAGGGTTGGCAATGGGTTGGCTAGGAAAGATCCCCTTAGCTTTCTCAGCTTCTAAGTTACCTAGACGTTGCTCTAGACGAAGCATGGATTGCTGTTGCTGTCGCTCTAGGCGTTGCATAGATTGAGTAATGAGTTGAGCTAGAAGGTCCTCGATACCGGGTTTGGGGACCGACTGTTGGGGAGCAGCTAATGGGAGCTGAGGCACCAATTCGCGACTCGAGCTCATCGGGGCATTATAGTTATAGGCGGAAGAATTAGTTGGGACAATCTGTTGGTTCTGAAAGTTCTGGGGGACTCTTTGCTGATTCTGAAATGTGCTCAATTGTCCAAAGTATTGACCCTGTTGGAACTGCTGGTTTTGAGTAGATGGGTACTGACTCTGCTGGTACTGACCCTGATTGAATTGCCTAGTGGGTTGATTGAACCCAGGGGGATACATGCCCTGAGGTTGACGTGGAGGTTGAGCTTGTGGTTGAGTAGACTGAGGCCTCCAAGAGAAGTTAGGGTGGTTTCTCGTGTCCGGATGATAAGATTGACTATACGAGTTCTGAGTTGGTGGTTTGTATGTGCTGAAAGCACAAACTTCTTCCTGAAGAGGATTAGACCATCCTTCATTCAAAGGACAATGCTCAGTAGTATGGGAGGGTTGCAGACAGAGGGTGCAGAATTCCATAGGGCTCTCGTGTCCCACATGCATGACTGGGGTAGATTGTTGAGTAGGCTTTTGTACAGACACAGCCAGTGCCGAAACTGACTTGCTCAACTCTTGAATGACAGATCGAAGCTCAGTATCAGCTGTAGCATCATGTCCCTTGGTTGTCCTTTGGACTGAAGTGGTTCGACTGAACTCTGAGTCAGTCGTCCAATGTTGAGAGTTTTCTCCTAACTCTCCCAAGAATTTGTATGCATCGGTCGGAGTTTGGTGCAGGAATTTTCCTTGGCACATTGACTCTACCATGGTCCGGGACTCATCAGTAAGTCCCTTATAGAAGACGTGGACAAGATTGCCCTTGTCAATGCTATGGTGGGGACACTTAGTCAGGTAGTCTTGGAATCTATCCCATGCTTCAAAAAATTTCTCATCGGACTTCTGTCTAAAGTCCTGAATGAGTTGCTTCATTTGGTTGGTCCGAGTCATGGGGTAGAATTTAGAGCCAATCTGAGGCTTGGTCTTTGAGCGAGAATGGGAAAACTCGCAGACGCACATTGTCATCATCGAGGTTCTGATTCTTGAAAAGTAGGATGACATGTTGGAATTCCCGAATATGGGAATATGGGTCTTCTCTTGGGAGACCACGAAAGGTTGGCAGCATTTGGATCGTCTGTGGCCTGATCTCGAACTGTACCGCCGTAGTAGGTGGGAGAACAATGCAAGTGGGCGGATTGGCAGAGATAGGAGCGAACGTCTCGATAAGAGGTCGTTCGACTGCCATGACTACAAAGGTGGTAGTACTGGGGGAGGCGGGTGGGGAAAGAGATGGGGAAGAATTCAGTGGAGGATCCACTGTAGGGACGTGATTCTCAGATCGAATCAAGCGCTTGTTCGGACGATTCCAAATGGGCATACGCGAATGAGGCAAGCTCTGTACTTGGCAAAAAGTTGCCAGAGAGGAACACTATCCTAAATGATGCACACCAAGCATAGATAATCCTATTCTAAGCAATCAGGATATATTTTAGGAATTATCTTTGTTAGTTTTGGGGCTAGAGTAGATTATGACAGTGGGCGGACCACTGGTTTATCTTTTAACCGCCAGACTAACTGTTCTGCACTCAGAGGTTCTCACTAGGCTACACTCTTCAGAGCGAATCCTTTAGTACTAACTCTAGTTAACAACAAGGCAATCCGAAGCCTAGACAGACGTGCGGCACAATGGCTGACTTAAGTACGTCCCAGACTAACCGGATTGGTCAAGTGGATAAGAAGAGTGTTCCCTCGGGTTAAGCTAGGGTTGGTGCGTGTTCCTAGTCCACACGCAACTAACCGTCGAATAGTCTAAGATGCCACGTCGAGCTCAGTGTACTTGAGTAGTAGGGACTTATGGGTGTGTTAGACAACAGGGACCCGCGCTTGTGGTCTTATTTCGATTGGATGTTAAGCGGGTTCGCTTTGTGTGGATTTTTCCTCGAATACCGGGCTAATTGGCTCTACTTCTTGATTCTTTTTAATTAAATGGAGCCTTGGGATCAAATCAGTTGGAATGATGAGGTGGGTGATGAAATCCCACCAGTTTCAATTTGGAGCTGGGTCTGCTCTCTTAGAGTTGATTGATTAACGGCCACGCCACGCAAGTCGAAGAATATGGATGCGAAAGCAAATAGACAAGCGGCAATGAGTCACCCAACGGCGCAGTATCGCACTCAAGGCGAGGATAGAGACTTACCTCCCGTGTGCCACGCCACGAGGTCGCCTCCGTGGGTTAGAGAGGGGTATCCTAATGGGCTTGGGCTCGACTCCACCTCTTTGAGCTTTCGCTCTCTACCCACACTGGATCGTGTTCCTACAGAAAAGTTAGATCGCACGGTCTAGGTATTCGGGATTCTATTTGGAAGATCCTTGCCTTGTTAGGGTTCACAGAACACGTATTGGATTTAGGCAAGTTTTTGAATTAGTTTCCAAATTCGAGATGGGTTAAAATTTAGGAATTCCCAAATTTGGAAAATACCTAGATTGGAATGTTTCCCGAACTGTGTAGATCTTCCAAGAAAGATTTGATTGCGAGATCCCTTACAATTTTGAGAAATTTCCCAAAATTGAAATTCTGCTAGATTTGGGGCGTTTCCTTTTGCAGACTTTTCCAAATTCGAAAGATTTCTAAAGATAGAAATTCTTCTAAAGAGGAAACTTCTAAGAGGGGAAACCCTAATTTAGCAAAGTTTCAAGATTTTAGAATCTTTCCAAAAATCGCAAATCCTAGATTGGTGATTTCTAAAAATCTGCAGAATATAAAACCCTAAGTTTTTTGAATTTTGATTTTTAATTTTTTTTGGTAATTTCCACTTAATCTAGGGTTTCTAAAAAACCCTAGAACAAGATCTAGCAGTTATATGGAAAGCAGTAAAATTCCTAAATTATTACAAATTACACTCGGCCTTCCGAGGCATTAAAAATAGTAATTTAAAAATATCTAAAAATCAACAAAAACAAAAAAAATAGAAAGTTTCCCGAAAAGGTCGGGCTGGCCAAATTGAGCAGCTTTTCGCTTCAGCAACTTTTCAATTCCGTCTTTACGTCCTTTTTCGCACTCCCGAACACCCGAGCGGCAGCGGCGCCATTTGAAAGTAGGATTTTTCCGCGTCGTTGATTACGGAAACCCTAACTTCAACACATTTGTAATTTTTATCCAATTCTCCTGCAAAATTGATAGATTTGTATAGGGATTCGTGTCGGATGTCGATCCGCACTCGGGATTAGTCGGATTAGTGCGAATAAGAACATAAAATAATAGATTTTTCTCAAAAATTCCTAAAAATAAAAGGATGAAAGGGTGAGAATGGTGATAAAAGTGATTTCAAAAACATTCTTTTGAGATTTTCGGAAGATCATGAACACTAAAAATGAGTGAGATTAAATAAGCATTTAAACTAATCAAACACCATCAACATCAAATTAATTCATTTAAATCATATGTCGATTACAAAGGCTGATAATCAAAACATTTCATCATGAATAATCAAAGTCAACTAGTAAGCAGGGAAAAGTAGAGAGAAAATGGTTAGAGAGAGAAAGAGAGTTCTAGAGAGAGAGATGATGAGAAAAGAATCCCTAGAGAGAGAAAGTGAGATTGTAGTGATAGAAGAGAGTGGTAGAGAAAGAAGATGAGGGGAAATGCATTTTAGAGAGAGAAAGATATTCTAGGAGAGAAAAACTAAAGAAAAGAGAAGATAGAAGAAGAGAGAGAGATAGGAGAACATTCAACTTACCATGGTGGAAGATGTACGGGATGAGGATCGTGGTGGAGAAGATGAGGGAGTTGACACCTCGGAAAGTGAACAAGATGTGGAGGCTGCAAAGCTGCCAATGAGATCACTGGTTTGAGAGAGTAAGAGCTTCTTCTCCGGGTGTTAATGGTTTGACCCAATGAGCACAAGTGCAAGGGCAGCAAGGTGGTGCTGCTCGTGATGGTAGCCGCCCAAAGAAGAAGAGACGGTGGCTGGAGATGCTGCTCTTCTCTTTATTTAAAATTTTTTTTTTTGGGTGTTGATGTCGGTATTTGCAGGCATACAGTCCGGTTGACTGGTGTTGCAGGTCTCACACCAGAACCGATGAAGAGTGGAGTTGTTATGGCCAGGAAGAGCAGAAGATGGATAGGAGCTCAGGCGGAGCAACAACGGTAGTGGTTGCTGGAGGCGGAGGCGGAGGCGGTGTGCACAGGTGGAGGTTGTTGCTGGACGTTTCCAGCAACAATGAAGAAGATGGTGGTCGTGAAGAGGTGAGGATCTGCACCTATGGAGGGCGGTGGCGCAGGCGGGCGGAGAAGAAGGCGGTATGGAGGGCGATCGCACAGGCGGTTTGAAAAGGGTGAACTAGTCCGGCGAGCACGCTGGTTGCTTGCCGGAGTTGTTGGAAGGGGCGGTAGAGTAGGGAGAATCCGCCAGCAAACGCGCGCGCAGGTGGGGAGAAGAAGAAGAAGCGGAAGAAGAAGAAGAAGAAGAAGAAGAAGAAGAAGAGGAAGAAGAAGAAGGAGAAGAAGGAGCGGCCGGAGTTGCAGGTTTTCGCCGGAAAAAAAAGAAAAAGAAGAAGAAGAAAGGAAGAAGAAGAAAGAGAGGAAAAGGTCGGGAAAGGTTTTTGGGGAAGGAGAGGTGGAGATGGGGGAGAGATTAGAAGAGAATGGAGGGGGATTAGGGTTCGAACGAACCCCTATCCTTCTCCTTTTAAAGCTCCCTATTTCCTTTAATGGAAATAGGGTATTTTTTTGAAAATAAAAAATATGAAAAATATATATATATATATATATATATTTTTAAGTAAAACATTACTTTTCTATGGGGAATCTCCCCATTTAGTGGACCCCCTATTTTTTTGAAATTTAATTAAAATTCTTTGGAAATTCACGGGGTCTACTAACTGGTCGGACAGCGGGTCGATGATGATGGGCCCAGCTACTGGCCCACATGGATTTGTGATGTCCATTGTCTCACAAGATGATGTGACAGACGGTCTGATGGCGATCGGATGGATGGTGACTTGATTAGGACTCAGATTGGTGGATCGACGGATCTAGAGAGATCCAACGGTCCGATTGAAGATCCAACGGTCCGATGGAAGATCCAACGGTCAGAAAGCTAAGGGAGATGAGATAGAGCCGATGGGCAGGAGTTCTGGGGTTAGGTCAGTAGATTCGAGGACCGAGAGATGAAGAGAGAGAGAGAATAAGGAGAGATGAGAGAGAAAGTATCAGAAAATAGAGAGAAAAGCACTGGCGGAGGGTCTGGAACCCTGGTCTTCACTGTGACCATCCTCACGCTTCTCCAGTAGAGTCGACTATCATTCTTTGCTGACTCATGTGGCTTTAAACGCTTTGGTCCGTCTCTTGGTCATTGGCTCTCCTACTCTCTTCGTTCTTTGGGCTGGCTTTTTGGTCCTCTTATTCAGCCCATATTTGGCCCATATCTTCTAGTCATTGCATGTGGGCTCTTTAAGCTTTGATAATGGGCTTTCCTGATCGATGTGGGCTTGCAAGTCTCGAGAATTGTCCCATCGGGGTTTCCTGCGACAGAAGAAGCGCGTAATGAGACTCTATCAGAATGACTTCATGTCTAGACTTTCGAAAATGTGTTTAATGCATGCAAATATACCATTTCGTCCAGAAAAGTGTGTTCTACGCAACAAAAGAGACTCTTACGTAGAAAAGTAGATAAATAGAGTATTTTAACGTGGGAGAATGCAATAACGCTAAAAGGATAATTGCTTAAAATAAGCACTTTTGAGCGAATATCAAAGTTGTAGACCTACAATTGGCCGTGAACCTCCACAAGTCAACCAACGAATTCTTCATCAAGCTGATTATCTCCCCATCACCAGCCACCACATTGGCAAACCTTTGCAGCCACCGGACTGTCCACCTTCTTGTCGGGTTGTTGCACCTTCTCTCATCCTGTGAGCACCTTGCTCCTCATTTACGAGTGCGTCAAAGAAGCAACTTGACTTGCTCTTCATCTCCACGGTGTAAACTTCCATCATCGACAAGCCTTCCACCTTTCATTGGTAAGTGATAAACCCTTTCTCTCTAAAGTTCTTATTTATTTTGTCTCTCTAGGTTGTGCTAGTTTCTCTCTCTCTAAATGCTCTAAATTTCTATCTCTCTCTCTAGATCTATCTCATCTCCTCACTTTCTCTCCCTCTCATCTATTTTCTCTCTAGGTTGTGCTAGTTTCTCTCTCTAAATGCTCTAAATTTCTATTTCTCTCTCTAGCTTAGTCTCTATTTTGGATGCTTTCTAGATAATTTTCCCTCTATTTGTTCAATTTTTGTAAGTGCTTTGATCAATTAATAAATTTAGCTGAAATTTCTTTATTTATTGTGTTTTCATTCTATTTTATTCACATCAAGTAGTTGATAAAAACTCACCAAAAGATTGTTTTAAAACTCGATTATGAATCATCATTCTTAGTACCCTTCCACAAATTTTAAGCAGACTTCCATAATTATTGTTCAATCATTGGCCCTAACCCCGAGTGCGGATTCGACATCCGGCATATCGCTATACAAAGTCTGCATTTTTGTAGGATTCACAAGTAAATCGGATCAAAATACAAATATTGTTGAACTAGGGTTTCCGATCCGACGACAAGGAAAAACCCTAATTTCAAGACACGAGGGAAAGTTTTGTGGAATGTATTTATAAATAAGGAGAGATTTTAATTAAAGACGTTACGGGATTTTTGTTAAGTGAGATTACGCAGGATTATAGTGGAAAGAATTGTAACATTAGGAGAGATTTTAGGGATTTATTAAAAGTTGTAATAATGAAACATACAATTTTAAGGAATTGTTATTATTAGAAAGTGGTGGAAAGGAAATGTGGGGTGATGACATGGCACTTGGGCAATGTTTTAGTTGCTGACATGGCACTCTGAATGTAGAGTGTCATGTCAACATGATGTGGAGGAGAAAGAAGGATCCCACTTATCTGCTTTAGTATAGATAAAAAAATTCCATAAAAAATATAATAAAAAGATTAATACATGGCAACTTAGGTAAGGGATATTATTAGATCACAACTCAATAGTTATATAGATTAAAACAAATTATGAAGAAAAATATTTGAGAGCGTTAAAAAAACTTGGTACCGATTGATGATCTTTAGCCATTCATTCAAGTGTCCAAAAAAATGTTCAAATCTAACAGCCAGAAATCACATATATTGTTCAAATATTCAAATATTGAGAGCACCAATTATGTCGTTTGTTGGTGTGCGAGTCCATCAAGTTGTAAGTCAATCATTCTTGGGTCAGTGGGCCCAAGTGTATGCTGGTGGTGCATTTTTATGTGCTTAGGGAAAAACGCTCCACAGGTTAAAAATTCTTTTTGGAACTTCCCCTCTTGGCTCGCTAAGCTACTTAATTTTGGATGACTTAGGCGGAGGGGAGTTTGAATGTATTTCCTTTCTTTCGCTTATGAAGTTTGCTTACATTAAAAAAAGTTAACTTTTCCATCTTTAAAACGACATGAATGCCCAATATATGTGATTGCATCCTTATTAGTTGTAGTTGTCTTTAGTGGTCAAAATGGACTTAGAGATCAACCTGAAAAGCAGGTTACATTTTCCTCTCTCTTACTCAAGCTTGCATTTAGAGATCATCCGAAAATAAGAATCGTATTTAATCCAATTCAAAGATATTTTAGTCTAGTTGGAAAAACCATGTAATAATTCATGCCAAACAAACCTAAAAAAATGAAAATTCCTAGCACACGACATATCCAAAAACATATTAAGAAAATAGAAAGAAAAAAAAAAGGAAAAAGAGGTACATATTTTTTCCAAGGCACAGAGAGTTTTTAGGCAATTGAGATTGCTATCTAGTGAAGAATTATTTTGACTGGAATATATAAATTAATATTTATATAAGGATAAAAGTAGGGCTGCAACTCGGAAGGTTTGGGTCAGGTTGGGGGTCAACCCTAGCCCAACCCAACCTTAAAGGCTATCAACCCTAACCCAAAACCAACCCAACCCAAGGTAGGGCCTAGATTTTCCAACCCTAGCCCAACCCTATCGGGTTAGTCGGATTGGTCAATTTCTTAACTTTTTTTAATTGGTAGGAAAGATTAATGCTTTAAGAACCGATGATCCAACCGATTTTTTCTCAAATCAGTTGGACCACGGTCAAACCTGGTTCAATTCGTTCCAACCAGTTATGTTACAAACATGACTTTCATTCTGTCAAATACGTGTGTGTGAAAAGCTCGTTTCCCTTCATTTTAGGGAAAACCTAGCGTCTCTCTCTCTCTCTCTCTCTTACAACTCTAAACAAGGAAGAGCAAAATGGTCTCTCTTACAACTCCAACAAGGAAGTGAAAATGGAGGTCTTAAGGTTTTTGGCAAAGCTTTTTCTTCTGCATTTTATGTTGAGGGATTTCGTTGGGAAAACAATGAGCAAGTAGGTGTTTTGACAGTCATCAATCTCGCCGAAGAGGCAAAACAAGCAAAGGGGACAAAACGTTCGTCTCTGCGATCGTTACGATCTTTAAGTCTCTCGTTGCTAGAGGAATCCCTCATAAAACCTCACCAATTTTAGAAATATGAAGAAGGAAGAATCTAGGTTCATGAAATTTGACTTTTGGCTAAAATAAGCCATCAATCCCATCTAATTCAACTAAAATCTTTGAAAAGCCCTCCCTGTTTCAAGGAATCCTCATTCCTTTCTGAAAATTTCTCAAACAAAATGCATTCTAATTTAGGGTTTTAGTTTTTCTAATGTGTTCTTCATTTCTAATTTTTTGAGAACCTCCAGTTTGGTCGGTTCAACGGTTCGACGGTCTAACCACCGGTTTCGGAAAAACATTTGGTTCTCTGAAAAGAATCGATTTCATTTGAACCAGATCGACTTTTGCAAAACATCCGGTCGGACCGTTGGTCCGGATTTTTAAAACACTGGGAAAGATTGCTAATTGTTTTCATATTAAAATAATATATTGGTCAAGACAATAATTGTTATGCTAACCATTAAATTATAGCTTTGTTTCCAACACCTCATGAAAGAAACACATGATATTTTCATAAGAAGGGAAAAGTTCATTAAGTCAAACTAGAGGAACGTCATGTGCAATGTACGTTATCACGGACACCTTCCTTGATTAGGAATTTACCTGTGCGGCACTCGATTACCCACTGGATCACGAGTCATCCTAGCCCGGTCATCCCAATCGTGGCCTAGATCACAATCACACAACAAGTAAGAATACACAATAGATGGAACAAGAATCAAAGATTAGTTCATTAAATGGTAAAGGAAATGGATAGACACTACAACCTATCCTAGACTCGAAGGGGAGCAAAGGATGCAAGAATGTGCCAATATATTACAACACTCACCTCCCCTATAAGTATACAAATACAACTTTTTTATACTTGGAATAAGAAACATCAATTCTTGAGGCGAAGCGTATTTGACTTCATTTTGCATCTACACCTCGGATTCAGATTATGTCTTCTATATTAGACTTAGAATGATGTTTACAATTCCGAAAACATATTATACACCTATATAACAAAACAGACAAGCCATAGCCACACGAACAACGTTGGACAAGATGGCCACGACAACGTGCACTGTACACATGGAACACTCTTAGAGATCACTGACCATATGGAGGGTTGGCCCATCCCTAAGTAGACCTACATGCAAAAAATCAGCCTAATTAGTGATTTCTAAGCATTCGATTGGAGTCATTTTTAGGAGTTGATTTTTATCCATGGATTTTGAGCATTATTTGGGGTACCCAAATCAAAAGGTTAGAAATCATTAATCGGGCTGATTTTTGTATGTAGGTTCATCTAAGAAAAGGACCAAACATCCATTCGATTTGTCCTTTGTGTAGTACTTTTTATTTTTTAAATAGTGTTGTTGACTCTAGGGAAGTTTTTTCTTTTTTATTTTTTGGCTTGCATTTAATGGGAAAACCAAAGTGACGCATGCCTTTGAAACTAAAAGAATTAAAACCCCTCTTGAAAGACAAAAAAAACCCGTAAAAAATCTTGTCAAAGTAAATAATTTAAAGAAAATTAAAAAGAATGCATAAGGGTATTTTCGAAATTATTAGGATGTTATTTAAAGCCCTTGTCATCGCCCAACTCAAGTTCTTGCTTTATAATAGTATATATAGATGTATGATAAAAGTTACTAAATAAACAACCAAAACAATTGTCAAAGAAAACACGATATTTTCAATATCAATCGATCACATAAAATGCCAAAATGTAGATTCAAGGGCATTTTGTAATCTCACACAAGGGTTGTAGTTTGCTAAGGACAAACATCTATGGGTTGCTACCTTTGCCAAAATGTAGTGTGAAAGTTTGTCGGTATTCTAATACATATAAGTAGTTTGTATATCGGGTTCGGGTCGGTTCAGGTTGGGCCGAGCCTCAACCCTAGGCCAACCCGATTTGATCGGGTTACCAAAAATCCCCAAGCCTGACCCAAGTTCTGAAAGGGCCAACCCAACCCTAAAGTCGGGTTCAACCCGTCGAGCACGGATTGAGCCCACCCAAGTTGCAGTCCTAGATAAAAGAGAGAAGTTTTGGTTGGAAGGAGATGTTTTGATTGGAAAGAGAGACTTTTAGTTAGGACACCTTTCACCCTAAATATCGAATGTGCTAACATCCTAAAAAGAAATCTATTGAATGAAGACACTTAGAGACCCCAACCATTAGGAAGTACATCATTAATAATGTACACCTAACATAGGCGTTAAGGAATGAAGACATGATTAGGATAATTAAAAATAGAGGAAACGTTTTGACTGGAAATAAAGAGAGACCGTTTAGCATGTTTGGAGTATTTATATAAGGAAAATAGAGGAGACCGAGACGTTTTAATTGGAAAGAGATTCTAAAATGGTGACGTGGAGTGCTGAGAGCAGAGAGTGCCACAACACTTCTCGGCTTTAGTATATACTAGGAATCAATAGCCCGTGCTTAGCACGGGCACATTATAAAAATAAAATAGATTAATAAATTATTTTTTTGTATGTACAATTATATATTGTGTTAATCGGATGAGACAATATGTTTTTAAGAACACACACAAACATTAAAAAGAAAACAAAAATAAAACAAACCAAATAACATAAACAAATATGTTGTAAATTAGGTACACTATGAAATGGAAAAAATTTAGATGCAGAGGGTTATGGATGTAGAAGATGAGTGGTAAATCTAGACCACACATCTTACAAATTTTCAAAACCCAAGTTAACCATAGTTAATATTTTAAATTCGTTTTAAAACTAATTTCATATTAATTGGTTTCCCTTTTTAAAACAAAAATCTTCCTTTTTAGGAAACCTTTCACTTTCCATGATCCTCTTCTTCCCTAAACCGTCTCTCAGCTTTTACACCCTCTCATTCTCTCGTTTTCTTCTAAGGTTTCTGGTTATGGTCGTGCCTCTTAATGGTATTTATTACTGCTAGAAAAAATGAAAGATATGAAATCGATATCTGATGAGTAATTTGCATAATTTGGATGCACAAATTGAGCCCTTTCCCAACCTCAAGACGATGTAGTCACTACGTAGAACCGATCTACCATAACAGAGATGTCTGCTTGTTTATTGGCCTGCAACCACTCTAATAGCTAGGCATAAATGGCACTGAAATTGAACACACATCTCTTCCCAATTTATTTCTAGACCTGTCCATCCAAAAAACTTCAATAGATTATATGGTTTTGATAATCTACACACATCCATCCTTGTATAAGGTTTCTCTTAGGTTGGACCCATAGAGTGGATTAGAACTAGCATTCAACAGTTGTTGTGTTGAAGTTATTTAATACCAAAACCAATTTGATTCAATGATTCATCCTTTTTTATAATTTCAATCATTTGGACAATTTAAAAAAATATGATTTCACCGGGAAATAGAAGTCGATATATGGGATGGCTTCTTCCAGTCCCCCCTCTACTTGTTAAACCAACTGGGGTTGATCACTATCAAACAATGTGGGGAGATATGTTGTCTGCTATATCTACTGCCATTGAAGGTAATACATTCTTGACTTCACAAACAGGGAGGAGGATTTCGTGATTTTTGGAGAGAGAGAAGAAGAGAGAGATAGTGATACAAGGAGAGAGAATCTCAGGGTGGTTCCAACCTAGTTGCTCTGATTTCACTCACGTTCGAGGGGCAAAAGATGTAGAAGGTTTACGAAAGAAGATGATCGTGGAAGGAGAGTGGCTTTTACAGCCTAAAAAGGAAGATTTTCGTTTTTTTATGTTTTGTTTCTAAAAGGGAAGCCAATTGATATAATAATTTTAGAACTGATTTAAAATATTAACTATGGTTAATTTGGGTTTTGAAAATGTCAAGATGTGTGGTCTAGATTTACCACTCATCCTCTGCATCCAGAACCCTCTGCATCTAAATTTTTTCCACTATGATATATCCTCATATATTACATGACCATCAAATGAAAAAACTCCAATGCAACGGTTATAAATAACTAATTAGACTAATTTTTGATCTATAGGTTCACATAGGGTTGGCCAAACATTCAATTGTTAAAAATTGAGTTTTTCAAATACGTTAAAAAATATTGAAAATCTAAAATTTTTTTTCTAAAGAAACATTGATTTTGCTTGTAAAAAAATTAAGTTTTTAAAATATCATTATACAAATAAAAAGAAATGCACCCCACCAAAACATTTTTTTGAAACAAAAATTGATTATTGGGAACAAAACCATTAAAGTTAAGCTGAATCATATGATTTGAAAACATTAAAATTTTCAAATATTATTTAAAAAAATGATAAATACAAAAAATTTTAACATCTAGGTCTAGGACTACTATTCATATTTATGCAAGGAACAAACCTATGCAATTCTCGGATGAATTATAATATTTAACTCGTAAAAAAATCTCTGTTGACTCCCCTGCTTTCAACTCCTCTATTTCCCTTCCAATTCTGATTTCGTAAATAAAAATTGTATTTTTTTTCTTCCAATTCATTCTTATTCCCCTCCAAATCTAATGGTGAAAATAAAAATCGTAATTTCTTAGAAAAACTATAAAAAAAACATAAAAAAATTGAGACAAAAGCCTCCACTACCCCAATCAAACAAACATAATTTCACAAAGGCTTTTGCTAAAATTTCGTGAAAAGAAAGATAAGGGAGTGTAGAGTGTATATATATATATATACTATTATAAAGCAATAACCGGTAGTGCCACACATGTGATACAATTAAAAGCCTCTCTACTTTCAAAGGCAAAACTTTCCCTCATTAAATGCCTCTATTCTAAAGAAAAGACAAAACCTGGGTTGGAGTATGCCCTACACAGTTGAGGATGTCCAACATGCCCACATCCATCATCAATGACGATAAGGACAATAGTATATGCCACATGGCACTCTATTAGGGACCACTGACATCATTGTTTTTTGTCTCATCCCTAGGTAGACCTATATAAGCCTTTATAGTGATCTCAAACCTTTGGATATGAAAACCCATATAATGATCAAAATCTACGGTTAAAAATCAACCCATGAAAATGACTCCAATCAAATCCTTAAAAATCATTAATAAGCTAATTTTTTGCATGTAGGTCCATCTAGGGATGGGCCAAATATCGATGCGGTGAGTGAGCTCTAGGAGTGTGCAACGTGTAAAGTGCACGTGCATCGCACATGGCTGTTTTTCCTAGTATATATACTCAAATAGTACACTCCATGTGCATGGCAATGAATTCCTCAGGAGAAATCTTTCTTTCTTTATCATCCATGTCTTTTTTCTCGAGGTTTCTGACATTTTTCTCATTTGATTCTCTTTGTAATCCAAAAACGCTAGAACATGATTAACACCTGAGGATGCCGAATCTTCAGCAAAACGAACGGAAGGATGCCAAAACCTTAGAACACGAAAGAAACATAATTAGTATTCATCAACTAACCTTATTGAATCTAAAACTAACATTCGGTGGCTGCAATGATTTCTCCCTCTTGTCGCAAAATCAATTGAATCTTCCATTTCCTGCAAAAAAACAAAAAAACAAACAAACATAGTATATAAGACAAAACGGAGGAACATAATTACAGAAATATTTTGGAATAAGGAGGCGTTGTAGGAAAATGGGAAATTTTAGGAGATTAGAGGACAGTGGGAGAAACACAATGACAGATATTTTGGAAAGAGGAAACATTTAAGGAAAATGAGAAACGTTTTAAAAAGATTAGACATTTTAGGAATATTTATTGCAATATTAAGAAAGAAACAATGTAAGAGAATAACGAAAAAATAGGAATTTAAGAAATATTTATTGTAGAGATTTTAGAAATTGTAACGGATATGAAAAACAAAATGAAGGAGAGGGAAAGACATGGGAGAGAGAGAGTGGGAGATGTTTTGGGAGAATCTGGAGAGAACACTACCTCATCAGGTTTGAGCTTTAGTATAGATAATATATATATATACACACATCACGGTTTCACCAAAAGAGGAGAAAGAAAGGAAGAGTGGGAAAGAAAGGAGTCGATCACCTAGCCGATCCGGAATATATATATATGTATAAGGAGCAAGAACAGAGTTTATGTCATGTTCATTGTGTTATTTGGATCGAGTCTGTTGGGTGTGAGTACAGGACTGTGACAATATGGAAGGGTATCTCTTGGGCTGGAAGGATGCCAAGAAGGATCGATCTGTGTCCTCGGCTGGGAAGTAGAAAAGACAATCAGAAATTAGATTTGTCTCTGCTTAAAAAATTGACAGACTTACTTACCATGACACATTTCATTTAATTACTAGTTCCAAGACTTAAAAGTTAAAACTGATGCAGAAATCTATGTACCAAAAATCAGCATGATTAATGATTTCTAGCCATAAGATTCGAGCACTTTTTCATCATGAGCTTTATGAACAGGCCAATGAATCGTTCTAGTCCCATCATTAAAGGACTCAAATCTAATGGCCAAGAATCACCGATCACACTGATTTTGGGTGCATAGGTCCACCAAGATGCGTCGAACACTCCTAACTAACTAGGCCCGGAAAGACTTATGTATAAAAATTTTGAAAGAATTTAGAGTAAAACTTACCTGACCACCCATAATATGAGCCAACGTGGTACACTCTTAGAGGACGCTGACCGTACGGATGTTTGGCCAATCCCCTAAGTGGACCTACAAACCAAAAATCAGCCAGACTAGTGATTTCAAACCTTTGGATCTTTTTACCAAAATAATGGTAAATAAAGCTCAAAATCCTACGTTTGAAATAAGGCTCAGGCTCGAGGGACTGGCTTTTTTGACCAGCTCCCATTACAGGACACCATGTGTGCCACGTGGCACTTAGAGGACACTATCCGTATGGATGTCTGGCCAATCCCTAGTTGGACCTACAAACCAAAAATCAGCCTGATTAGTGATTTCTAGGCGTTGGATTGGACTTATGTTCATGGGTTGATCTCAACTGTAGGAATTTGAGCAGTATTTGAGGTACAAACGATCCAAAGGTTTGAAATCACTAATCAAGCTGATTTTTGGTTTTTAGGTCTACCTAGGGATTGGCCAGATCGATATGGTCAGCGTCCTCTAAGAGTGTACCAGGTGTCCTATATTGTGTCCTGTAACGGGGAGCCGGTCAAAAAAAGTCAGTCCCTGTAGCCCGACAGATGAAAATGACTTCAACTAACGCTTAGAAATCAGGTTGATTTTGGGTTTATAGGTCCACCCTAGGGATTGGCCAAACATCTATACGGTCAGTGTTCTCTAAGAAATTGCGACGTGGCTTATATCGTGGGTGGTCAGGTAGCTACCTGACCAGCGACGGTCAGGAGTATTGAAAATCAGAGATTTTTCCCTTGAAACCCAACAAGAACTTGCGAAATCTCCCGCCCTCTGGCCTCGAACGTAGAGATTAACACACCATACCTTATTTTCCCTCTATTATATTTATCGGATACTCTGCAGATTCTGGCACGCGTTCTGCCCCAACTTACTCGCCTCCCTGTCTCCTTTACCGGATTTAGCCCCCTTGAGCCTCCCGTTTTGTCTGGATTTTCATGTCCTTCTCCCAATACATCCTTTACTTCTCCCTTTCACGCTTCCTAATCTCTGTCTCTCTCGTTTACTTCTCCCGATACATCTTCTTTTTGAGTTTTTTCATTTTAAGCTTTTCTTGGTCGTCTTCTACCTTTCACCTACGGTTCTACTGAAGACACAGAGAGATGGTAGAGATGATGGGAAAAGAAAAGTTGGTTGTAGAGGTTGTTGCAGCACACAACTTGATGCCTAAAGATGGGGAGGGCTCGTCTTCTCCATTTGCAGAGGTGGAGTTCGAGAACCAGAGACTCAGGACCAAAGTGAAGTACAAGGACTTGAACCCAGTTTGGAACGAGAAGCTTGTGTTTCACGTCACTGATGTTGCTGATCTTCCTTACCGAACCGTCGAGGTTAATATCTTCAACGAGAGGAAATCCAGCAATAGTCGAAATTTTCTGGGTAAGGTGAGAGTTTCTGGTTCTAGTATTGCTAAAGAAGGGGAGGAGATTGTTCAGCTTTTTACTCTTGATAAGCGGAGTTTATTCTCTCATATTCGAGGTGAGATAAGTCTGAAACTTTATCTCACAACCAAAGAGGAAACAAAGGAAGGAAACGGAAATGAAACCAAACAGAAACAGAAGAAGATGTACCAACAACAACCAACTTCATCATCTATGATGCCTTTGCAGCAGCACCAGCAGCAGCAGCAACACTTGACACAAAATAACCAACCACCACCACCACAGCCTCAGCTGCAAGGAAAGCATACTGAGCCGAACCCAGGTGAGATCAAACCGGTTGTAATCACAACAGGACCTGGTTCTGCTCTTTCCCCGCCTGCTTTTGCTGCTGCTGGTGGTTCTGTTTTTCATGGTTTCGGTGCTTCTAATGAGTTTTCTCTTAAAGAAACTAAGCCTCACCTAGGAGGTGGACCGACTAACAGAGATAAAACCAGCTCGACTTACGACCTTGTTGAGCAGATGCAGTATCTGTACGTTCGTGTTGTTAAGGCCCGCGACCTACAGATCTTCGGTGGCGGGGAAGCAATGGCGGAGGTGAAGCTTGGGAACTACAGAGGAATTACAAAGAGAGGTAGTTCGAGCACTCCGGAATGGAACCAGGTGTTTGCGTTCTCTAAGGATTGTATACAGTCTTCCATGGTGGAGATCTTTGTGAAAGAGAAGGAGAAAGATGATTTCTTGGGTCGAATTTGGTTTGATTTGAGCGAGGTACCGAGGCGCGTTCCACCTGATAGTCAATTGGCTCCGCAGTGGTATCGAATGGAAGACAAGAAATGTGAGAAAGCTAAAGGGGGAGAGATTATGGTTTCGGTCTGGTTCGGGACCCAGGCCGATGAGGCTTTTGCAGAGGCATGGCATTCGAAGGCTGCAAATGTGCATTTTGATGGTCTCTGTTCGATCAAATCAAAGGTGTATCTCTCTCCGAAACTGTGGTATCTCCGAGTGACGATTATCGAAGCGCAGGACCTTGTGCCCGGGGAGAAAGGGTCGGCAATGGTGAGGTTTCCAGAGCTTTTGGTGAAAGCCCAAGTCGGAAATCAGGTGTTAAGGACTAGAGTTGCTCCAGCCATTGCCAACCGGAGCCTTTCCAACCCTTTCTGGAATGAGGACATGATGTTTGTTGTTGCAGAGCCATTTGAAGATTATCTGATGGTATCAGTGGAGGACGCTATTGCGCCTGGTCGAGACGAGGTCTTGGGTCGGGTACTTATTCCCGTTGCAGCGATTGAACGGCGGACTGATGACAAGTCGGTGGTTTCGAAATGGTTCAGTCTTGATGTGCATTTCAACAGCTTCACCGAATCGAAAATGGCAACTAGATTCGGTTCTCGCATTCATCTCCGTATGTCACTTGATGGAGGCTACCATGTGCTCGATGAGTCGATAATGTACTGTAGCGACGTCCGACCCACGGCGAAACAACTGTGGAAACCACACATCGGTGTGCTTGAGATGGGGATATTGGGAGCAAGTGGGCTTATGCCGATGAAGATCAGGGATGGAAAGGGAAGCTCCACTGATGCATATTGTGTGGCCAAGTATGGGCAGAAATGGATTCGGACACGCACGGTAGTGGATAGCTTGGCGCCCAAGTGGAATGAGCAGTATACATGGGAGGTGTTCGACCCCTGCACTGTTATCACAGTGGGAGTGTTTGATAACTGTCACTTAGATAAAAACACAACAATTGGCGTGGGAGCGCGAGATTCTCGGGTCGGCAAGGTAAGAATCCGGCTGTCAACATTAGAATCCGATCGTGTTTATACGCATTCCTACCCATTGCTGATGCTTCATACATCTGGGGTCAAGAAAATGGGGGAGCTTCATTTGGCCATCCGATTTTCGTGTGCGAACATGGCTAATATGCTCCATATGTACATGTGGCCGATGCTGCCGAAGATGCACTACGTGCGTCCATTGTCGGTCAGCCAAGTGGAGAGCCTGAGGTATCAGGCAACTAACGTTGTGGCAGCCCGTCTGACCCGAGCAGAGCCACCACTAGGGAGAGAGGTGGTTGAGTACATGCTCGATCATGACTCCCATATGTGGAGCATGAGGAGGAGTAAGGCGAACTTCTTCCGACTTGTTTCCGTGCTCTCGGGCCTTTTTGCAATGGGTCGGTGGGTAGAGTCGATCCGTAGTTGGGAAAAGCCGGTGCACTCGATCCTCTTCTTGGGGCTCTTCCTTGTGCTTGTCTCCTGTCCAGAGCTGATCCTCCCTACAATATTACTCTGCATTGCATTGGTAGGTCTATGGAGGTACCGGTCACGACCGCGTCACCCACTCCACATGGACACTCGGCTCTCACATGCCGAGACAGTGTACCCAGATGAATTGGACGAGGAATTCGATACGTTCCCGACAACTAGGAGCGCTGAGGTAGTGCGGATGAGATATGATCGGCTTAGAAGCGTGGCTGGGAGGATACAAACTGTCGTAGGTGATCTGGGGACACAAGGTGAACGGTTCCACGCATTGCTTAGTTGGAGGGACCCGCGAGCTACGTTCTTGTTTGTGGTGTTTTGCTTGATCGCAGCTGTTGGATTCTATGCCGTGCCATCTCGAGTGGTGGTCGCGTTGTGGGGTTTGTATGCATTGAGGCCTCCAAAGTTCAGGAGCAAGTTGCCTTCACCGGCTCTCAGCTTCTTTAGGAGGCTCCCTGCAAAGTCTGATAGCTTGTTGTAGAAAGCGCATGTGCTTTTTTCTGTATTATCAGTTCTTGGATGTAGACCCTTGTCTAGTTTGCTTTGGACCTTTGGTCTTTTACCAACTTTACATGGTGGCGTGCGTAACTTCTTATATATATTTGGATTTTGTTTGTTTCCAGATCAGAAGTGATGTCCCACGTTTTTGGAATTAGTACCCAAAAAGATGGTTGAATCTAACGGCTAGAATCACTCCTTAAAAGTGATGAAATCTAATGGCTATAGATTAACAATCTGAGTGATTTTTGGTGTTTTACATCCATCCACTAAGGGGTCGGCTAAACCAGTGGCGGAGCGGGAAAAAAAATTTACACAAGTAGTAGGATGTTCAGTAGCCCACCCCTTACTGGTTGCCCCCCTCAACTCTTTACTGACCGAACTGACCCCCTCAACTTTTAAAACTGATTAAAAAATAATAAAAAAAAAGGGTCGGGCTCGGGGGACCCCATTTTGGCGTACCCACATAGAAGATGAATCAATGGCTGATTCTTGGTCATCCTCACAAAAATTCAAATCATTCTGATATTCATAGACTGGTTTAGAAGCTGAAGAATTATGGACGTCTATTTTTACCATGTAACTTGAAAACCTTTTGTTGGGGTGGTCTATATGGCGATGAGATCAATCCCCACCAAAAATCAGCCATTGATTCAGGCCCCCCCCCCCCCCCCCACACAACTTTACTCACGCCACCCTCTGGGCCCACAGACCGGATAGATGTTTAGCCCCACCCTTTGGTGGATTTACACACCAAAAATCACCCTGATAGGTAATCTCTAGCCATTAAATTATTGTACTTTTTAATACGTCATTTTATCTGTTGGATTCAACAAGAAATTTTGGGTACTAAATCCAATGGCTCAAAATCATCAAACAAGCTGATTTTTGGTATAAATGTCTACCAAATGGTGGGCTAAACATCCATGCGGTCAATGGGCCCATATGGCAGTTGTGAGTAATAAAAATTGTATATCTTGTCAGGTCTACCTTGTTATAGCGCTTCAAAAAATACCTTGTTAACCTATAGCTAAAGGGAGAATGACCACCTTTCTCAAATCTTGCCTGGGGCCTTCCCTCTTAAGGTTTTTGAAAGCCCGCCTCTGCTTGCCAAGGCCAAGAACAATTTTTATCTTGACTTTTTTTTATCTAGGTGTCTGGGCAGCACCTAAAAGTGCTACATGACATACTTTTAGAGACCAACGACGGCATGGATGTTTGGCGTATGCTACATGACATACTTTTAGAGACCAACGACGGCATGGATGTTTGGCCCATCTCTACGTGAAAAGTTTTACTAGGGGTGTCAATTTTACCCGTTTAACCAGAACCGAATCGGAATCGGAACCGGAACCGAACCGACAATAATGGTTCCGGTTCTGGGTACCCTAATATGGAACTGAAACCGATAAGAACCGGTACCAATAAATAAATATAGTGTAAATATTGTCATATTCTCGAGATTTAACCCAATATACCCGGAACCGGAACCGGAACCGACATAAATACATAAACGGTTCCGGTTCCGGATCCATCACTTTGAGAATCGGAACTGTTAAGGAACCGAACCGATAAGAACCGGAACCGATTGTTCCGGTTCTGGTCACCTTAGGAACCAAACCGGAACCGACCCGTTGACACCCCTAACGTGGACCTAAAGACCAAAAATCATCCTGATTGGTTGTTTATAACAGTTAGATTTTAGTCTTTCTTATGTTGATTTTCAACTGTGGATTCAAGCATTCTTTTGAGGTGCTTGTATCCAATGGTTAAATTAACAATCAGTCTGAATTTTAGTCTGTAGGTCCCCCTAGGGATGAGCCAAACATCCATACAGTCATAAAGCCTTTAAGAATGCCACGTGGCATTTAAGGTGGTGCACGCCAGGATAAAAAAAATTTCTCACCTGTACCCACTAAAGTCTTTAAGAATGAGGCGGATTGAGTGGCTGAAATCTAACCGTCCACATTAGATCGATGGATTTGATCTCAACCACTCTTTATCTAACCGTCCACATTAGATGGATGGATAAGATAAGAGAATACAACTGAGTTGTCTTGATATATGCATGGGTGGCCCGTGCCCGCGGCACTTTTCGACAAAGTGTTTGTCAAAATCAGGTGGGAGTTAATCTCAGCCATCGATATGAAGCATAGTGGATCTCAGCCACTCATTATTGAAGCCATATAAGATAAGAGGGTATAAGAAAACAATTAAATTTCCGTTAAAATTTTTTTTTTTTAATTTTTAATTTTCAAATTTCAAATTTTGAATTTCAACACAACTTTTTTCCATTTTTGCCCCTGGCCTTTTCAATCCTTTTTAACGGCCGTTTTAACGGTAACACCCCTCTCGAGGCATAAAAAGTGGGGCTCCTGAGGCTGACCCTTGGGCTATATGTAAATCCAACCCATTTTATTCCTTATATGTAGGTAAATAGTAGGTGACCCGTGCCCATGGCACTCATTGTCAAAGCGTTTGTCAAAATTGGGTGTGAGAGGCTGAGGTCCACCATCCATTTGGTGTGATAAGATCTCGGCCATCCTTTATGAAGCCGGATAAGAGGGGGAGACAACCGTCCTGTTTTATTATTTAGATGTTGCATGTTTGTTGATTATGGAAACATAGTCGGTTGATGTGATTGATGTGACAAACATATAAATACCGATAAGCATGGCCATATCCCGCTAACTATATTGCACAACATATGTACCCGCTAACTTGATTGCACAACATGGTCTTAGTTGTGCAGAAGATAGTGGTGGGATTAGACGCCAAAGGAGACGATGGAGCAGATAAATGGAGCAGATGGAGGAGTAAAACTTCGATGACAGGGCAGCAGATCACAGTACTTGGATTTTGTAGGGCGGACCACCTCGGCCTCACCGTACACGTACATGGGTGAGTGTTTTTAGCAAAAAGCACTCCAGTACTCACCTGGATACGTGTGTGATAAGGCCGAGGTGATCAGTCGGTACAAAATACACTTGCCGAGAACTGCTGCCCTGTCATCACCTTTGATGACAGGGCACGGTCATCAAAGTTTTACTCCAGATAGAGAAAAGCTCTCTCGACTTGGATGTCAGCTATCTGTGCTGACATCATATCTCTTGTCTTTTCCCTTAGGTAGTTAAACTTTGTTGCTGACCTTATTGCTTCTGAGGCAAAGTCTTGAACCTTTGAATAACTTCAAGGTATTTTGGTTGAATACTCACCGTACTCTTTGGTGAGAGTTTCATTCCATTAAATAGTACGGAGAATTACCGTATCGTCCGTAGTGTGCATCTCGTGGTTCGAAAACAGCTGTAGAAAAAATTGGAGGACCATTTGATCGTGCTTTTGCAAATGAAAGACCAAAAAGTCTCTTTGAAGACGGATGTTTGCTTTAACGTGTACCAGTGGACGAAAATACCCTTGTCCATCGCAGGGTAGACGACCTCGTGTTTTATGCCCTCTGCACCTCGGTTTTTGCCTTGCAACTAGTGAAATGAATTACAAGTTACATCCATTTTCATGTCTGAAGATTTTGAACAGAAGAAAGAAGAACAGAAGAAAACAGAGAAACTAATCTAGAGAGAGAAAGATAGAAGAGAAAAGATTAGAGGGTTAGAGAGAGAAAGAAAAGGTAGAGAGGGAAACTATAGTGCGACTCGTGGTAACACTCACCTTGATGGAGAATCACAGCCAAGGGGTTGGCTGGGTGTGTAATCTCCTTAGTCTCTTCGCTGGGGGGCTTGTCTCCTTCTCTTTTGGTCGTCTCTCAAGCTTTTCGACCCTCTAGCTCTTCCCGTACTTGGTCTATATCTTCTTGTCTAAGTCCACTGGCTCTCTAAGCTTTGATTATTGGTTCTAGAGGGCCGAACGGCCAGCAAGTGGTGGTCGGAGATGGGATCGTATGCACGGCCATTGATGTGGTTCACAGCGTGTTAAGGAGGTGTGTGAAGGTTGTCGAGTTGCTGAACTTGAAGGAGTAGTACGTTGGTTGCATTAGGCGAACAACAATGATCCCGGAGTTGTAGGTTTGGAGGCCACCGGTTTGGCTAGTGACTGAGGATGAAAGACCACCCAAGGGAGGACTGTTATTGGTGGTCTCAAGGGAGGAGTGGCTGAAGCTCGTAGCCAGTTGGAATCGTGTTCGACCAGCAAGCTTGCTGGTTCGACAGGGAGTAACACTAGTGTGGATTGAAGACAGCAACGTTGAGAAGAGGTCTTGAGAAAGTGGTCGGCGTTGCTGGACTGGCAGCTAGTAGGTGCAATGAGGGAAGCTAACGGCTTCCCCTCCTCTTCTTCTCGGTGGCTAACGGGATGATGTAGGTGCGTGGAGGCGTTTACCTCGTCGTGGAGCCGTGAAGGATCCTGTTGGAGAGAGATGTACGGGCGGTAGTTGCAGGCTGCAACCACAGAGGCTGGTGGAGAGAAGGCAGCAATGAAGGTTCAGCCTCCTCTCCTCTTCTCTTCTTCTCTTCTTCTCTTTTCTCTTTTTTTTTGTTCTTTTGAATGGAAATGAGAGAGGACATTGGAGAGAGGAGAGAGATCCCGTTTGAGAGAAAGTGATTAGGGTTTTGTAGTAGTACGTGCGGGAGAGAGGGGAGATGAGTGATAGAGAGCCGTTGGATTAAAAGGGATAAAAGAACTCTCCCAAAGTCTCTCTTATATACCACTATTTACCATTATTCACCCCTATTCACCACTATTCATCCATTATTCATCTACTATTCATCCCTATTCACCCCTATTCATCACTATTCATCCACTATGTTAGTTGGGTCCGGGTCACGGGTCGCGCATTTAGGGTCCGAGTCATGGGTCCACATGGCACACTTTTAGAGGCTGAGCGTGTAGACTTTAAAGGTTGACTGTTTAGATGTTTGGCTAATCCCACGGTGGGAAAATGGCTTGATGTGCCCAAATACCGCTCAATATTGCATCAACTTCCTTCGGTGGAAATCCAACGCTTAGAAGTCACTAATCAGACTTATTTTGGTTTGAAGGTCCACCTAGTGATTGACCAAACATTCTACGGTCAACATCCACTAAGAATGTGCTACGTGGTACGTAACGTGGGTTGTGGGCCATGAGTGAGATGGATGTTGGGTAAGGTTGGGTTACGGTTAGTGTGGGGGAAAAAAAAGGAGAGGGAGTGATGTGAGATGGTATGGTGATCAGATGATCGATCGGTCCATCAGATGGTCGATCTAAGGATCCGGAGGTCAGATTTGAGGGTTGGATGGTCCGATTTGAGATCCAATGGGCAGATGGGGTGATCTAATGGTCTAGAAGATAGATTTAAAGAGATGGAAGAGAAACAAGGGAGAAAAGTTAGTGAAATGAGAGAAATGAGGGAAATGAGAGAAGGAGATCTGGCAGAGGGTCGGAGAACCCAGTCTTCAACATGGTTCTTCTATGATCTTTCCAATTAGATCAAGCCATTATTGATGATCCGTTGGTGTGGCTTTGAGTCTCTTGGATCTGTCTCTCGTTCATCGGCTTTGTTGCTCTCTCGGTTCTTGATTCGGCTTTACAATCCTCGTGCTTTACTCGTACTTGGCTTTTATCTTCTTATCATAGCCTGTGGGCTCTTTAAGCTTCGATAGTAGGCTCTGGAGGTTGATCGTGGGTCCGTGAGTCTCGAGAATCATCCAATCTGGGATTCCTGCCACGTAATGATTATTTCTCAAAAATTCTCAATCTCTAGACATCCAAGAATGTGTTAAATGCATTTAGATATACCAATCTAACCACAAAATAGTGTTCTACGAGATCGAAGAGTCTCTTACGTAGAAATATCTATAAAAATAGATATTTTACGTAGGAGAGTCCGATAACGTTATCAGGATAAAGGCTTAAAATAAGCACTTTTAAGCGAATATCATATACTCAAGCATGATATTAAACTATAAAAATAATAATATAAGTCTGAAAAAGGTTCAGGTTTGCATTTTAGGTGAATTTTCCATAATACCGTAGAACGAAAGTTCAGGGTATTACAGGCAGGGATCGACTCTTAATGTGCCCTTGCTCGCTATAATCAGCTCTTCTTCATTGCCCGCCGCATCAGCATTAGTATGGTGATGGTGGTGCACTCTTGAAGGAAGGTGAATTACACGAGACTCAAACCCATCATTCATTGTTTGGTGCATGAAGTCTTTAAAGCCAAAACCAGAGCTTGATATGCTCCCTTCATTTTTGGTGCTCTCACCAATTTGCTCTTTAGCATCATCGATTAAGCCACCACTGTGACACGAATCCAATACGATTGTATGCGAAAATTTTATGGGACTTGGTCGACGAACTTCCTGAAATCATCATCTGGATACACCTACAGAACCAGAAAGATCAAGGTCTTGATTCAGAATTGTAGGTGGTGATTGATTGATTAAAATTAAAACTAGTGCGCGTGATCAACCAGTTTAATGAAAATGGTACTAGTTCGACATGTTTAGTGAAAAATCAAGCATGAGTAGATGCCTTTCTTTTGAGTTTCATTTCTTCTAAAAATGGCAAATGGCAAATGGCAAGCTGCAAAGAGTCAATGGGAATAAACGAGTTGTGTAGAAAATGGAGGGAAACATGATGATGATGGAGGAAAACTGAAGAAGAGAGAAGATAAGGCTGATATACGGTACTGTGCATATGCCTCAGCTCAAATCGATCTGATGCTTGTAGGAGGGAGGGTATGAACAAAAAAAATTGACGGTAACTTCAATAAGGGCCTTAATGGAACTTAATGACCAGTATTTTTCTAAAAAGGGACTTAAAAGTAATTTTTCTAAGTATTAAAAAAAGGGAAAAATAAAAACATGGATGTTTTTGGGAATTATAGGGATATTTTTTTTTGTAATCATCCCATTCCATTAGAAAGCCAAAAATCAGTTAGGTGGGGGAGGGATCTCCTCTAGGACAGCCTTGAGAAGCCATAAAGGGATTTCCTCCGCCCACAAACAAAAATTTACAAAAGATTTTGCCCTCTGGGCCATAGTGTTAGCGGGAATATTACAACTTCTAGGGATATAAGATAAGGAAAAGGAGTCCAGAGACGAGAAAAGAGACAAAAGGTCAGTTCCAATCGCTATCGAAGTAAGATCAAGCTGAGTTGAACCAGTAATAAGGGTATCCACCAGCGCATTTGTATCTGATTCCAAGATTATAGACAAGTATCCCGCCTGCATAGCTTGCTGGAGTCCCCATGTCATGGCTCTCGCCTCAGCTTCTTCGGCTGACCAAGCTCGAGTTGGACATCCTCCTGCCAATATACATTTGGAGTGAGAATCTCGGAGAATAAAACCCAGACCCGTTGACCCATCTTGGCTGTCCATGATGCATCCGTATTGAGTTTGACTGTTCCTTTGGGAGGAGGCTTCCACGTTGTGGCTGGCTTGGGGGGTGGAGGGCTTTTACCATCCACCAACTTCAAATAAGAGGGAATGTGGCTGAGAACTGCGAATGCTGTCATTCCTCAAATACCACATCTTCCACATAAGAACACAAATATATAGCCCATCAACTTCATCCTCTGCTGAGGCTGCTTTGGCCAGGTGCAGTTTTGTAAGAAGCCATATATTGGCCCAGGTTCTCATCTATTTGATCCTCACAACGTAGAGTGAAATGAGAGGCGTACCAAATTTTTGCACTGACAGGGTATTGAAAGAGAGCATGGATGCTGGATTCAGATTGGGCTCCACACCTAGGACAAGAAGGATCTATAGGTGCAATGCGGGAGTGGAGTTTTGGACGTGTGGGAAGGATGTCAGTGAGAAGTTTCCATAGAAAATGCTGACAGCTATGGGGAATTTGTAGCTTCCAAATATGTTTCTAGAGATTCTGAGGGATAAACTGACTGGAAGGGTGCCTAGCAGAGGAGGGGAGGTATTGATAGGCTGAGTTAGACGTGAGTTGCCCTCGTGGGTGACTAAGCCAATAGAGATGGTCAGGGAAGGGGTGGCGACTAATGGGAATCTGGAGAACGGATTCGTCAACCTGGGTTGTGAAGGTTGATTGGATTAACAGCTAGTTCCATGTTCTATTGGGTTGAATGAGGCCACTTACCCATGTAAGATTGCAATCTGGAGGTCGAGAAAGCGAAATGCGAAATTCTGGCATATCTTTTAAGCACGGCTCAGACCAAATATTGATTGCAGTTCGGCTTGCACATATCTTTAGCACGCACAATGCTAGTCCAGCACCACGATGCTTTAGGCTCCATTCTAGAGGATAAGAAAGTGGTTCGGGCACAATATTTCTTAAGAAGTTGGTGGGAGAGCATATTCTCCACCCTTGTTTGAATAACAATGCCACATTCGTTTGGAAGAATTTCTTGAAACCTAAACCGCCGAGTTTCGTTGGCTTGCAAATGGCTTCCCAGTTAGTAAGGCGAAGAACTTTCTTTTCGAGTGACCCGCCCCACTAGAATTGGTTGAGAAGTGTGTCCATTTTTGCACATACCCGTTTCGAGAACATGAAGGATTGCATCAGTTAGACGGGAGTCGCTAAGGCAATAGATTTAATAAAAGTTGATTTACCCGCTTGAGAGAGATTCTTTACTCTCCAGCCGGTAGTCAAGGATTGCATGCATTCAACACAGCCTTGAAAAGCTTGAGTCTTGGAACGGCCTAAGAACAAAGGAGTGCTTCAAAGATCTGGAGGTTTTTGATGTTCAATATGTAAGAGAGAGCTTTCTTTTGCTGACGATGAAAATTATGGCTGTACATGATGCCGGATTTATTGTAGTTCACCTCTTGTCTAGACATCCGACAGAAAGCATCCAAGGTAACTTTCAGATTCCGTGCTTCTATAAGGTTTGCCTGGCAAAACACCATGTAGTCATTTGCAAATAGCAGATGTGAAATAGGCAGGCAAGATTTGGCAATTTGGATAGCAGCCTATTGGAGTCTTCTTCTCACTTGATCATAATGGATAGCACATTGATACATATCACAAAGAGGAAAGGTGATAGAGGATCTCCTTGGCGGAGACCTTTAGATGGGGATGAAGAGGCCAAAGGGCGAGCCGTTCAACTTGATAGAAAAGGATGTGGAAGAGATACATCATGAGATCCAAGATACCCATATTTCATGAAATCTCATTAGTTGGATAGTCCGGATCAGAAACGGCCATTCCATTTTCATATTTAATTTGGCAAAGATTTTGTTTGACATAAAAAATATTCTTGTAACCGTTCCTATGAGCACTAGTGTAGTGTGGAGATGTCGTGGTACGCATACTTCGCCAACTACGTGAAGACTAAAAGACAGAGACAGCAAGAATCAGACGGTTGATGACAGGAGTCATTTGAGTAACTGTCGATTTGTCAGTTTACGATCGTGTACGCTCGATTAGGAAGGTAAGTGACTTAGTGGCCATAGGAGTTGGTTAAAATGAACAAAAATATAATGGTCAAACTTAGTCATTGGACTGACCCGAGTCCAATGACTAATGGGATAGTCTAATCGATTGGACACTTATTCCCAATCGATTGGACACAGCCCAATCGATTGGAGATATAATGGATTGGAAACTACAAGGTAGAAACTTATTTCAACCCAATCGATTGGAGATTCTGAGAAATCGATTGGAGTCTTCGGGGACAGAAACTTATCTGAGTCAAATCGATTGGAGACTCTGTGAAATCAATTGGAGAACCCTGTGTAATCGATTGGTGCCTTCAGAACATAAATTTTATTGAGCCCAATCGATTGGACAATTATCCCCAATCGATTGGACATGGCCTAATCGATTGGACTCAGTGTACAATTGATTGGACCATGCACAGAATTGGTCTTTCTCAGATCCAAAATTCTTGGTTCCATCATCCCACGTTCTACACGACTCAGGGTCTTGGAATTCTATAAATAGAACCCTTCTATGCCTTCTCTAAACACAACAGAGACACAGAGTGACTCAAACTTCAAGAGAGAGAACAAAATGTTCTATTTATTAAAGTGTCCATTCGAATAGCAAGAAGCTTATTTTTCATTCACATCTTGTGAGCTTGTTCTCTTCTTGATCCAAGCCAAGAGCTTGATCATTTTCTCAGCTTAGGTCTTCCACTTCTATATTCGACTTAGTAGCTTGAGAGTACCAGTGTGTCTCAATACCATTTGAGCAACTTAGGGTTCAGGGTGTACTGAATCCTTCACCTTCTGCAAAGGCGGGAGTATTGAGAATTAAAGATCGGAGGAGCCGATCGACGGTAGGTCTAGGGTGTACCAAACTGAACAAGTAGACAAGGCTTCTTGACTGGAAGGGCGCACTTGGATTCGTAGCGTTGATTCAGAGGACGTGGACGCATCGACAGTAGGCCTTGGCTAAGGTTGAAAGCTGTATTTGCAATGGTGCTGCGTAAGTAACCTTTGTTTCATTTAACTTTTCGGTTAGTGATACTTTCCGTCTGGATATGGTCCCGTGGTTTTTCCTTGGCTAAGGTTTCCACTTAAAAATCTCTTGTCTTGTGTGATTGTTTGTTTGTATTCCACAATATATTCTGATTAGATCAAATGACTAAAAGAAAATATACCACGGAGGTATATTCGATTTGAGTCGGTTGTGATAATCTTTTATCAAACAACTAAGGCATGCGATTTTATTCCCTTACCATAGACCAGTAAAACTGTGTAGGTATAATTAATTTAAATACCTAATCAACCCCCCCTTCTAGGTATATTTAGTTAAAGAGAACGGACCGGTGAAATTTCAGCTTCCCTTCTCCATTGCTGGTGGTCTCCTCTACGGCCCCTCCTTACAGCCACACTCCAGCGCTGTCCTCACCATCTTCACTACCCTTGCTACCGCTCGAGCACACATCGATCTATCCTCCGATCCCAACACCTGTAACCCTCTTCTTCACCATCCATGCTGCATCTCCTCAGTGCTTCACAACCTTTGTTGTTGCTCCTTTAAGTGCTCCAACATCTCCACTATCCCTACAACTATTGCAACATTGGCTGGAGTCCACCCGCACAACAACTCCACAGTATTTCCCCTTCTGTTGGACTGGCAGCTACATCTCTTGCTTTAGCTACTCCACGTGGTCACCACCACGTCCTCCCCTGCAATCACTGTCTCCAAGGCTGAGGTCAGACTCGCAAGAACCGTTCGGAATCCATCGACAATGGAACCCATCTCCACTTTTTGGGTAGCATCTCCCTTGGCAAGTGCAACCAAAGCAACCCTTCATCTTCTCACCACCGTGAACTTGCACCATACCTCAAACTGGCATCACCATATTCATTTTGGGCATCTTCATGCACGCCTGGCCAACCAATTGGCTGTGATTCTCCATCAAGGTGAGTGTTACCATGAGTCGCACTATAATTTCCCTCTCTACCTTTTCTTTTTCTCTCTAACCCTCTAATCTTTTCTCTTCTCTCTTTCTCTCTCTAGATTAGTTCCTTCTCTATCTCACTAGGTCATTTTAGATTTTTGTTTTCTCTCTCTAAAAACTCTCTCTCTCTCTCTATAGGTATCTTTGACTGGGCACATCAGTCTTTTCTCCAATAGCCACTACCGTAGGTGTCAAGCGCATTTTGGCAACACATGAGACTGGGAGCGGGCCGTGTGTGTGCTTGTGTCATTTTTAGGATTCCCAGGGTATGAGTGGTCTCTGTTAGTTCGTGAGAGTGATAATGCAGTGTGTGTTGTCTCTTCTGAAAAACCATAGACATAATGGCATCCATTTCATACAGCAGAACTCGGCTGAATTGTCCTTTACTAACAGGAGGTTGATTGATTAATGTCGCTTCCAGTTCATCATTCCCCATGAAGCTGATTTTAATTTAGTCATACTGAATGGGTCCCTCAGCCTGTCACACTGAGAGATTGGAGAATGTCTAAAATGCATCCAACGGTTTCAAACATTGTTAAATGGAGTCGTCCTCTACTTAGATAGTCTCAAAGGGGTATGATTTAATTAATTCATTGATTAGTCCATGATTATCTTTTAAGCGTCCTATTTTTAAACAATGGAGAGAAAATCTCCAGATATCAATAACATTAATAGGTTCATTAAGAAGGAGAAAATCTCTGGGTCTCAATAACATTAATAGGTTCATTAAAATGATGTGACAAAAACATCTATGTGATAGGACAACTCCATAACATTCTAGGTGCCGGATTCTTAACCATTTTTCGACTCTAAATGGAATCCCCTGGACCCACAAAGAATAGGCTTGTTCTCTTGCTTCAGTCCATTCCCCTCGAGACGGGGAGTATGTCAGTCAAGCATTAATCGTGTAGTAACCCGGCATAGAGTCCTTCGAAGAGGAACATCTATCCGGTATAGTTCCTTAGGAATTACCTTTTTACTAGTGTTGCACAGGATATCTGAACTTGAGATTCTGTATTTCTTCGGTAAATCTCACATACACTGAAGGAAAACACTAAGTCAAATTCTAGATGAATTTCGATAGAGTATAGCCTTATCACAATAAAATAGGAGAAGATCTTCTTTTCTATCCCCAGAGTCCTCTATTTATAGAGTTCTGGGGAGGGGTCTGCACATGTTGCAGACTCACCTTTATAAGGAAAAATACTTAAAATAATGAAAAATTATAAACAATCTTAACAAAATAATTACATACGGTTGTAGGGTTCCTAGAGATACACAACTGTATGGCACTAACTCTAGCAGATTCTATACGCTTTTCGAGAAAATGGCCTATGTACTTTTTGGATAAATGATAGATCTGCCTAAAATTTTAACTACATACGATTGTGTAGGAGGAGGTCCTACACAATCGTATATCATTACTTTTTGCATCCCCTGCACGCATCTCGAGGAAAAGGGCACATGTGCTTTTTTTGGGATATGAAGGGTATTTTCAGAAATGTAATTGCATACGGTTGTATAGGAGGAGATCCTACACAACCGTATGTGAATAGTTTTTCATCCCATTGCACGAATCTCGAGGAAAAGGGCACATATGCTTTTTCTCATTTTTGACCATAGATCTTCCAAATCTGACTCCATAAGGTTGTGTAGCTTTCCTTTTTACACAACCGTATCCAATTTATCTCTCTGATCTATGGGTGGTTGGCTCAGAAATTGAGGCATGCCCTTTATGCAGAAATCCAGCCCTGTTCTGCCAAATCTGAGGGCATACGGTTGTGTATCCCTATACCTTACACAACCGTATGTAGTTAGTTTTTGAAGGTATGGGCTGGTTCTGATCAAAATTGTCCATCTTCATTTTCTTGAAATCTGTGCCAGTTGTGCCCTTTTTGACCGATTACAGTTGTGTATTCTCATATCTTACACAACCGTATGGGCTCATCTCCCTAGTAAAATATCCTCTTTAGGTCCTCTACTCTGAAAAATGTCATTATTGTAAAGAAATGACATGTGTGGTTATGCATCGGCAGTCAATCTTCCTGTCCCTTGGTCGTGATTTTCGTTACGATCCACATTTCACTGTCAACATAAAGCCCCCTCGCCGGATGCACGCCAAGTTGGACACTAAGTGCGTTCGACGAAATATAAGACAAAAGGAGGATGAAACTTTATAAATAGCCACAAGGAGCTCATAGGGAAACACCAACCAAGAGAGTACTCCCAAAATTGATCCAAAGGAATAGTAACATGTCGTCGAGGAAAAGGCGAGAGAGTTCCACCGGAACCACGGGGGAATCGATGGTCATCCAAGACATGACCTTTACCCAAATGTATCAGTGCGGATTCTGGGATCCCGACAGGGGTGTTGGAGGTGAGTGAGGAGCACACCGGTGAGGCCAAGTACATAATGGCCTATAGTGATGCCAACCTGAAATACCCTCAAGCTCTGGCCTATGATCAAGTTGTGGGCAAGGCTTGCCAATCCCGAGAAGAGGCCATTGACATGATGTGGGAGATGTATCTCCGTGTCATAAGGCTCGTGGCCGAGCACTCCTTTGAACGCCGAGGAGAGGATCTGAAAAGTATTGTCGCCACCATGCTAGTACTGACGATAGCGGAATTTCGTGTGGGATTCCTCCGTGAACACCTCGTGGAAAGCCATGCCAGGGCCCTGGAGGGGTTGTAGAAGAATGAAGTGGCCTTGGCGAAGCTTCGAGAGTAGTTGGAAGAGGCCATAGAGTCTAGGGCACGAGCAACGGGGCTGAAAGAGGCCAAAGCATGGGTGGCCGATCTGTCGGGGAAGTTGGCAGCACTGCAAGAAGAGCTTCGAAAGGCCGAGGAGCATGTGAAAGAGATCGAAGGGACCCCTACAATAGAGCAAGCAGAGGGTGTGGCGAGCATACTAGGCACCCTGGTAGAACAAAAGGAGCTGGAGGTGCAGGATACCCAAGAGCAACTGAGCCGCTTGGAATCGGCCATGGCAAGGCTTAGGGGTCTGCCATTGTAAGACTTGGACTAGGGAATGGGCCAGAAGCCAATGTAAAAGGGGTCCGGCATAGAGGCAGGGCCCAAAATCCAAATGTAATCCCCGTTTGAAATGAAAACCCATGTTGAATGAGTGTTCTTGTAGTGCGTAGGGGTGAAGTGACACGAAAAGCCAGCAGAAGAAGGCTGTGATAGTACCGTCAGTTTCGACATGTCCGTATAGAGGTAAAGGACATGTGGGAAGCGATGGTATGTGAAAAATAATCCTATGGCCAAAAATCTGAACTTCTGCCAGTAGGGCACGTGCAAAGGGAAAGCAGCATAAAGCCCTGTTGTGGTGGAAATCCGAGGAGAAAACAATGAAGAACCATGAAATAGCAGGCCATAGGAACAAACGGGACAGCAAATGGTCGCTCGAGGCCGCCAGAAATGGTAGTTGAAGACGAAGGGTGAAACCATCTAGTGAAAAATGGAGTTATATATAAGAAAGAGTTAGAAATTTTTTCATAAAAATTCATTTTTACTATTCATAGGCATGGAAGCTCTGCCGAAATTGCGAGAAATCCTAGACAAAGGGTCTAAACAACAAGGGACATCTGAAAAACAAGGTAAAAAATAATAAAAGATGAAAATAGATGAAAAATGACTTAAAAAAACATGAAAAACGCCTAAAAGGGCTGAACCAAGGGTTTGTGAGATCTCCCAAACGAGTGAGAAATAACCCAAATGTTTGAGGGGATTGTAAAAGGGGTAAAAACGATCCACTCTTTCAAATTTGGGAGAATTTGGTGAAGTATGCATGAATGCACCAAGAAAAAACGATTTTGGGGCGTTATGGGTTAGAAAACCGAAACAAAGGCATCAAAGATCTCCCAAACGAGGGGGAAACGGTTGAGGAGATTCTAGGGGATGATATTAGGGGTGAAAACGAAAATTTCCCTCAAATTTGGGAAGAAACCGCCCAAAAAAGAAGGAGAATCGACGATTTTAAGCGAATTGGGGTTTTTTATTTTTTTTTTTTTATATACCCCAAAGGTTAATAAACACCCATTCTCCCTTTTAATCCACTAAAATGGGCACCGAATGAAAATCTTAAAATGAACGGTTCTAAGGAAAAAAATAAAATCTGACTGGACTTCGGTGATGTTTGCAGGGTTGGTTCGGTAGAAACACTTACAGAGCGGCGTGAGTGGACTATCACGTGGAACCGCTTGACGGAAGTAGGTTAGAAGTGAGAAGAAGATGGCTCTAAAAGTAAAAGTTGGTAAGAGGAAGTTAGCAGGGGGCACGATGCACATAAGTGAGACATCCGAGATGCCCGTAGAAGTACCAAGGGGGGTCCCAAAAGCCGAAAGGCCTACTCTGGCACCGGCCGAGGGGCACGATAATGAGTTTGCCATCGTGGAGGTTATAGCGGACGGAGAGCGCTACATCACGCTGCAACCAATGCAAGTAGCAGCCAAGGTAGTAGAAGAGATGTACAATCCCTCAGCAATGATGTTGTACAGGCATGAGCTAGACGGTGCCACAAAGGAGAATTTCTACACCGTGATGGATAAGTATCACGCGAACTGGGTGAAGTTCGCGATGCCATATACATAGGAAATGAAGTATAGGGATCACCTGGAAAGCCTAGGGCTGCTTCAAATCGTGCAGATAACTATGGCGAGATTCCCATAAAACAAGCCACTGTTGATGGCCTTGCTAGAAGTATGGAATCCGGCCACCAGTACATTCAACATGACATTTGGCGAGGTCGACTTTAGAATAGAAGACGCGGTGATGTTGGGGCGACTCCCCATTGGTACAGAGCTACCTCATGTGCGGGTAACGCAATTGAGTGATGATGAGAGGACATCGTTCGACATGCTAGTAAGTAGGAACGAATAATTAATGGCCGCGCACAAGGGCAGTGATAGATGATCTTGGGCCAACTGGTGGACAGAATCATTTAAAGGCTAAACTTCTGAAGAAGGGTTCTTGGGGCTACTTGCCTATTTGATCTCAATCTTTCTGTGTCCATAACCACCAGCCCACATGGTAGTGGAAGGTTCTTTCTACGTAGCTGCCATGACCTTTCAAGGAAAAAAGATATGTTGGGCATCGACCGTGACGGCACAATTGTACCAGGGCATGAGTCAGTATAAAAAGACTCTACAAGATCGGGCGGTGAGCTGGGAAGGGAAGACATTACCATCCAAGGAAATCTACCTCTTCGGCCCTTTCTGGTTGTTGCAGTTATGGGCGTACGAGCATTATGATAAATTGGCTCCTTACGTACTGACTCGAGATCCCAAGAAGACAGTGAGGGCTTTGAAGTACGCCAATGAAGATCCGTCCGTGCTCGGTATCAGAACAATCTTCAACATATTGAACACAGAGAAGCACTTCCGAGCACGGGCATATGAAGAGCCATTATACCAAGGGGAGCCACTCCTGCCCGTCGATACCATGGGACTGGTTTTACATGAAGCCGACGGGACGCTAAGAGAGCAAGTGCTGATGATATACAGCAGAATCATCAGCTCCTCATTTATTTTTGCTGTGCCGACTCGTGAAATGCACCGAGGGTCATGGGGGAAAGTTCCAGTGCCCGAAAAAGAAGCCGTAGCCATTGCCTACCGACCACACGGAATAGCACGGCACCTTGGCTTCAACCAAGACATCTCCTATCCCCTTCCCAACATCGTGGGCAATGACTGGGTGCTAGTGCACTATTTTTACAATTGTATATGTACTGCCAAGGTGTTGAAAGTGGTGCCACCCTTAAGGCAAGGGAAAATGACATATCGCCGTTTGGAAATGGCAAGGCTTTGTCTTGGAAGTTATGGCTAGCTGGAAATAAAAGAAATCGGTGATACCCTCAAGAATAGATGGAACTATGTAGGGTGAGGCACTATCTCCGGACCAAACCGGACCCCGTGTTGAGGGTAGAGGGTGAGGGCTCCCCTAGCGAGTCAGTAAGGGAGAGGCGATCCAAGCGGAAATCAGACTCCACCTGGCAGAAAGAAGAACAAGAAGTTGCCCCGGGGTTAGGAGAAACAGAAGCAACCTCCAGAATCGAGGTACCCTCACCTCCCCAGAGATCGACGAGACTGCAACGAGGAACCAAGCGGGGTCAGGATGAAAGTCCCAAGAGGGCTCAAACAGAGATCGCCGGAGGCACTGCACCTCGTGGGCACAGCCTGGTAAAATACCTCCTGGGGTGGCCCAGAGAAAGAAAGCTACCAGGACAGTTCAAGCCAGCCCATTCAAATGAATCAAGAAGATTGGGGTTCAAAGACCTGAGCGCTAGATAAAGCCAAAACCCGAATATTCTAGGGATGAATCAGATTCCCCAATAAGGACCGAGCCACCTTTCCAACCAGTCATCACAGAATCAACTGTACTTGGTGTTGGCACCACAGGTAAACGTGATCAAGAATGTGTTAAAGATGTGATGTTGTACCGCCAAGTGAGATAAGGCGTTAGGATTTGTTGAAAATGGCACTAACTAGAACTCATATGCAGGTGTGGAGGCGAAACCGGAATGGCCAGCGAGACAAGAGGCACATACGGGGGGAATCGAAGCCCCTCTGGACAAAGGCTGGCAGGAGGTTCTCTACATGCTGGAACTTGGCGGGGGGGTTTCTCGGATATAGATAAGAATGGACATAGGATTGTCAGAACTGTAGGAAATGCTTTGGTAAAATTTTGTTATTAGGTACTGACTTTTGGTGGTTAAAATGTGTAATGAACAGGTGGGGAAAAGAAAATGGCTAGTCCTCGACCGAAAGAGGCTCATGAGGGAACGATGCCTGTGACGGAGGTGCCATCCGTGCAGGGAGAAGTCCCTACCATACTGGGCCCATAATTTCTTGGGAAAGATGACGCTTTGACCGAGGCAGAGCTTAATGCTCTATTCGTCGGGGGTAAGTTAAAATCAGCTTGATACCAATCAATTGAGGCAAGCATTGAATTGTATCACCAATGTAACTAATGGCTCGTATGCATCGCATGACAGGTGATGATGAAAACTAGAGATTGAGCTGGCTGTGGCGGCCCACCGGGCCGAAGAAGAGCGAAAAAGGTAGCTCAAGGGCAAGGTCGTAGCAAAGGAGAAGGTGACGCCACTAGTACCCGTTGCACATTCCGTTCGCCATTTGTCTATTGGTGGAATGAGAACGGGAGGACTTCAAGATACACCCATAGCAATGCGTGTGGCCGAGAAGGTCGGGAAAGGAAGGTTCCCAACACGACTAGTCCCTGTGAGCTTAGAAGAAGGGAAATCCCCCTATACTGGGACAGGATGGCAGTCTTTTCATTGCAGGAAATCCCAAGTTGTCCTGAGATAGAAAGCTTTCTCATTAGCATGGGTCATCCTTTGGTTGGTACCCTGGCAAGCTTGCGGCAGTTGATAGATCAAGGCCTGTTGTCAGATGCCCTCATAAGAGACACAGAGGAGACACCCGCTTTAGGAGTACGACTCGAGCCACTGCCACCTACGGACAGAGAAGACCTGATGTTGGTGTATGAGGCATTTCCTCATTTCTTTTCTTTGATGGCCCCCGTGCCACGGGCGATGGGCGATGGAGCTGTAGCCTCGGTGGTGATGTTTTTGAATATACTGAAGTACATCCGGCTATTTTAACAAGTAGCTATTATCACCGGATGCGATATATACGAACTCCACCACATGCAAGGGGCCCTGGCTGATCTTGGGCAGACGGATCTGAGCTTGAGCCTATTGAAGCCAATCATTGACTTCATCTTTGATTACCGTAGGGCAGATTGGGACACCATAGATCTTGAGGTAAAAGGGTCCGCCCAAGGGCGGAAGCAAGAAGAAGATCTCATGGAGATAACCAAAATAGAGGAACATACGGCTACTAAGCCCTCCCTGGACGTGCAACTTGCAGTGACCCGATCTGCTTACGAAGAGGCCCATTCGGAGGTAGCCCGCCTGGAAGAGACGCTAACTAAAGTGAGAGAAAAGTTCAATGGTCTGCATGCCGACTTGACGGGATTGGGGCAATCAAAGAACGAAATGGTTGGTGCGAAATAAAAACTGAATAGGCTCAGGTCGTCTGTTGAGGAACGGGCAAAAATTATGATAGAAATTTCTAAGAGGATTAGCCTCGAACGCCCCAAAGTAGACGCTAGGAAACAACTGCTGGAAGATATCTTTCGAGCTGCTGGCTTTTAACCAGTCTTGTCACTTTATCTTTTCTGTACATGTATATCTGCAAGACAGCGATTGTAATGTCTACCCTTTATGTTTTTTGTCAAAGGCTGACACTGATTAACAACATACATGTAAATCTATTGAAAGGAAATGAAATAGTATGTATTTTTCTTTTTGCTCACAATCTTTTTTTTTCCATTGCCTTCAATTATACCAAGCACATGCAAATATTAGTTCATGTAAATTAAGCATAACATATATAAACAACGTTTAATTCAAACTTACGCGAACACATTCAAACATTGGCAAGTTCACAGTGGGTAAACGCTCTTGAATGCTTAGAGCTAAAGGTGGGGAGACACCCTCGAATGCTTAGAGCTAAAGGTGGGGAGACGTCCTTGAATGCTTTGGGGAGACAACCAGATGATCAATTACACAAGGGCATACTCCTTAACATATACAACCGAAAGTCCTGAATCAGGCAATAAAATATCTCAAATATAATCACACACAGAAATGGATGTCACAACCGTATTAGAGAAAAGTCAATGCCTCAAAGAGGTCTAAAACATGATCACACATAAAAATGGATGTCACATCCGTATTAGAGAAAAATCAATGCCTCAAAGAGGTATAAAATGTAATCACACACAGAAATGGATGTCACAATCACATTAGAGAAAAATCAATGCCTCAAAGAGGTCTAAATGTGATTACACACAGAAATGGATGTCACATTCAAAAACGAGTCCCTGATGTCGGTGCGTTAGTGAAACACCGATGTGGGCTCTATTAGTCGAGGGTTTTAAAGGTTTGAAGGAACATCTTGCTATGGAGGGAAATCTTCAGTCGAGGGAGTTCTAACAAATAAAATAAGTAGTGACGCTGCTGCAAATTGAGATCAATGTCACAAAAAACCAACGTTTGAAAATGGGTTAAATATATTCATACACAGAAAATAAAGTGTCAGAACTATATTAGAGAAAAGCCAACGCCCATTCAACTCTTAACAATAATACTTCTTCAACCACTTGCCATTAATTGAGGCTTCTAACTCAAAACCATCGGAAGTTGCGATGCAATAATAATCAGAATCGAACGCTCTGATGATGATGTATAATTCTTCCTCAAAATTGGGCGTAAACTTAGTGTGCGAGGTCGACGCCCGCACATGATCGGCCACCTTCATAACAATGTCCCCTACCCCTAAGGCTCTGAACTTGATCTTCTTGTCGTATGCCCTAGTCATTCTGTGAACATAGACATCCAGACTCTTCCTTGCTCAGAGGCGGTGTTCATCGATGGCTAGCAGGTCACAATGTCTGAAGAAAGCATACTCAACTTCACGGTAACCCAGCACTTCGGCAGATTCCATACGAGGAGTGAAAATTCGAATTTCAATGGGGGCAACAGCTTCAGCACCATACACAAGAGAGAAGGGGGTTTCACCAGTAGAGGTACGTGCGGCAGTACGGTAGGCCCACAAAGCATTCACCAGTTTCACATGCCAATCTTGTTGACACAAATTAACAGTCTTCTTGAGAATCTTTAACAAAACTCTGTTAATGGCTTCAACTTGTCTGTTCCCTGGCGGATAATATGTCATCGACTGGCTATGAAATATGCCGTACTTCCTTAGCAGCTCTTCCACATCTCCCCGAAACTGAGTCCCATGGTCGGTGACAATCTTCTGAGGAATTCCGAGTCTTGAAATAATGTGACTCATTATAAATTCAAAAACGGCGGCGGAAGTAGCTCGTCGCAAGGGAAGAACTTCAACCCATTTAGTGAAATACTCCATGGCAACCAGTATCCAAACATGATTTTTGCTGGAGGCTGGATTGACTTTCCCAATGAGGTCCAGCCCCCAAGTCTGAGAAGGCCAATAAGATTTGATAGGATGAAGATAACCCGGTGGTAGACGGTCGACATACAAGTGTAATTGGCACGTTCAACATTTCTAAACATGGTTGACGTTGTCCTGGTGCAAATGAGGCCAATAGTACCCCAGGTGTATCACTTGATGAGCCAGCCTGACCTTGCTCTGATGTTCACCATAGTCTCCCTCATGTACTTCCCTCAAGATGATCTTCCCTTCTCTACGCGAGACACAACGTAATAGGACTCCACTGTAACTACGCTTGAATAACCTGTCTCCCAGGACCACATATCGGACTGCCTGTCGCTTGACATTTCTAGATTCATCCCGGTCGGTCGGGGCATGACCATGCTTCAACCAATCCCATATGGCCAAAACCATTCATCCCCAGGTAACTCGGCGAAGGCGTCTTGAGTGTTTACGATGTAAGATTCTTTCTAGTCAACTTCCAAAATGGATGTTGGTAAGATCCTTTTGATAACGCGGACGTCCTTGGCATACTTGTCGGGCCCCATCTGAATTTTGGCCGCTATGGTGGCCAAGGAATCGGCATAAGAATTTTCTGCCAGACGGATATGTACCAGCTCAAACATCTCGAAAGACAAGAGTAATCTCAAAACCTTCCGCTGATAAGGCTTCAAATGTTCTTCTTTGACCTTGAATAGTTCTGTAACTTGATATACAACCAACATGGAATCCCCAAAAATTCGCAAATGGCGGATGTCTGCCAGGATGGCCATTTCCAAGCCAATTGCTAAGGCCTCGTATTCCGCCATATTGTTAGTGCATTCAAACGCAAAGTTAAAGGAAAAGGATACAAGGGCACCTTCCGGTGATCGGAATACAATGCCTGCCCCTCCATCGTTTTGTGAGTCCAACCTGTTAGGAGATCCATCGAAAAACATGAGCTGGGGTTCAAAAACGGTCGTGGCTTTGAAAACCTTATCATCTGGCAAATCCTCGGTAATGATTCCTCTAGAGGGTACCGAATTCTCGGCTAATAGGTCGGCCATAGCTTGTCCCTTAATCGACCTCTATATCTTACACGTGATATCAAATTCGCTTAGCATCAAAGACCATCTGGCCAAATGACCCGAAAGAACTGGCTGACTTAAGAGGTATTTTATGGGGTCGCTCCCACACATTAGCGTAATGGAGTGAGCCAACATGTAGTGGTGCAGCTTCTGAGAGGCAAAAACCAAAGCTAAACAAGCCCGCTTGATTTTGGAATAACGAGTTTCGGCCGGTAACAAGAACCGACTAAGGAAATAAGTAGGTTTTTCCACACCTTCTTCATCCTCTTGGGCCAAGAGAACACCCATAGTATTTTTCAAGGTAGACAGATAAAGAACTAAGGGCTGTCCATGAATAGGCGCCATTAGAGTCGGAGGTTTAAGTAATTCCTGCTTAATTTTTAAGAAAGCCTTCTCAGTCTTCGGACCAAATAAAAACTGCATCCTTCTTTAACAACCCTGTAAGGGAAAGCATCTTCGCGGAGAGATTGGGTATAAAGCGACGAATATAGGATAAACGTCCCAACATACTCTTGATTTGTTTAAGAGTTTTAGGACAAGGTAAACCTTGTATCGCGTCTAACTTGGTCGGGTCAATCTCAATTCCCGATGCCGAATTAGGAATCCCAAAAACTTATCAGAACTGACCCCGAATGCACACTTCAACGGGTTCATCTTCAAATTTGTTTGCCTGCAGTAATCAAAAACTTTCCTCAAGACGTCACAATGGCTCTCTCTTGTGGGGGCTCTTACGACTACATCGTCGACGTAATCCTCCACCTCATAGTGCATCATCTTGTCAAAGATCTTAGTCATAGCCCTTTAGGTTGCCCCTGCATTCTTTAGGCCAAAAGGCATAACCGTGAAGCAAAAGCTACCCACTGGAGAATAAAAACTAGTATGGATCTTATCTGCTGTGGCCATCTTGATCTGGTTGTACCCACTATAACCATCCAAAAAATTGAACATCTGATAATAAGACGTGTTGTCAATCGAGATGTCCATATTGGGTAGGAGAAAATCATCTTTAGGGCAATTGCTGTTCAAGTCTCGAAAATCCACGCATACTCTGATCACTCCATTCTTCTTCTTGACTGGCATGACATTGGCTAACCACTCGAACCACTAAATGGGACGAATGAAACCGACTTCAATAAGCTTCTGGAGTTCGATCTTGATCTAGATTTCTAATTTGGCTTTGAATTTGTGATGTGCTTGTTTTACAGGCTTGGCATGCGTGTAAATTCCCAAATGGTGTACTATGATATCCTCCGGCAGACTAGGCATTTCTTCGTAACTCCATGCGAAAATATCGCGATACTCGGATAGGAGGTTTATTAGATCTGTTTCTTCATGATCTCCTAAGGATGCTGATATAAAGACATTACGATTTTCCTGAGGCTGGCCCAAATTGATTTCTTTCAAGATTTCTTCCGCTGCTACCACTCCTTCCTCGAAACAATCCGGAGCTGGGCTCGTATCTAACTCTTCTGGTGGATTTGTATTTTCGATCGCGTAAACCTCCTCTATTACAAACTCAGTACCATGTTCCCATACAAAGCAGTTGAATAGGGCATTGGCATGTGCACGAGTGGACATTTCTAAAAGGTGCAACATAAATCAACAGATATCTAACATGACACTACTACAAGTAAACAATCTTTGCAATCATATATGAAAGATGCATAGACTTAAATATGATGAATGATTTTTAAACGTTAATGCATTCCAAAGAAGGTCAAAGGGTAGGTCCATACTATCCAATCTACTCGTTTAGCCCCCAAGTACGCGGGGCCGCTAATCGAGTGCAATATTGGCTATACAGAGAAAATCTTGACTTAAACCATCATCAGAGAAGGAGATCATAATAAGATATTACATAGCACAGACCTCCTCGTTCTTTTGAGATGGTCTACAAAAAATATTCAAGTCATTATCACATTGCGGATGCATGTATAAAAAGAAACATTGAGATCAAAATAAGTATGAAAATATAGAAACGGAATAATCTTCATTTAAAAACTGTGAATGAAGAACAACAGAAGTTCTGGCGTTAAACAAAAAAGAAACGAAGTGCTCAGGTGAGGGTGAACTACCCTCAAGGTACGTATACCTTGAAGTACCCTCCGTGACAGCCTGAAACATAGGCTAAAAGGAAAAAAACAAAACAACAAAGGGAAGGAAAATCAAGATCCATTTTGCTAAGGAAGTAACCATTGTTACTCCCAATTATAAACAAAGGGTTCTAAGAGCGAGGGTTCTTCGTTATCCTTGACGAACTGAAGAAAGTCTACTGGTATGAAGCAAATCCCTTCCTCGCTGATGGGTGTGACACCCTCGTTATCTGAGATGTCAGATAACGAGATGGCCGTATTTCCGTTTGGATATGCCCATCGCGTTATCTGTTTTGGGACCCCCTTCTCGGCCACAAAGACCATCTTCTTTCCCTCAATTTCGCAAAAGGGTGGCACGAGCCTATCAGTGGCATCTGATAAATTGTAGAAACGAGCATCCACATAGTAGGATTCCCATCTCTAGAATGGCTGCGCCAAACCCATGACGACCCCTTGCTGACCCTTAGCACAATATTTGAAGCATTGGTAGTAAGATGATGGGACTTCATGGTAGTAATGGATCCACGGCCTGCCCAACAACAGATGATAGGAAGGGGTAGTATCGAGCACATCGAAGCGGTGGACATGGTCCAGCTCGTTCACCACGATCCAAAGTTGGATTGTCCCAATCGATCTCTGCACGGCCCTACCGACCCCCTGGATATAGATAGGTCGGGCGGTCTCCACGGCGTCCATGGAAATGCCCAATGGGGGTAGCATGCCTAAAGGGATGATGTTGATGGAGGATCCCATGTCCAGAAGAGCCCTGGGTACGATGACGTCCCCTGCTAGGACCTAAATATACAAAGGGCGGTTGTGGCCCTTGTCAGAGCAGACCATGTCTGCATCCATGAAAGTTATGGTAGGCGAGGAACATTCCGTCAGCCGTGAGAATTGAGAGGCAGCGGAGCTCTGGGATGTTCCTGCCAGCCCCTATTTGTTACTCCCCTCGGGTGTCAAAATATCGACTAACGGTTCCTTCCCTCGCTCAAAAACGGAGGTCTGAATTGTCTCCATAGAAAGTAGAGGATTACTCATCTGGCTCTTCCTAGGCTCACTTTGCGAGGTACAAGCAAAGAAAACATCATGTTCTCCCCTCTCTAGAGCTGCCTCGGCGATAGCCACCTCGAGGGCCAGCTTTGTCCTGGGAGAAAATTTTAATACCTCGAATACGGACATCATAGCCGGGATCTTCTTCAGATGTACCACCACGTCATACAGGGCATGAGTCTTTAATTTCTCACGAGCGAGCTCTGCGGCTTGCACTCGGAGCTTAGTGATCTATTCCAGATGCTTCTTCTCTCCCTTGACCCACTGTGGGTCTGGTGTTACTTCAGTCGGGATCGTGGGGGCCCTGTTCTATTCGGTTTCTTCTGTAGGCAAGTCAACAAGGGTGGCGGAATCCCTACTCGTGGGGCCATCCATGGCTCTTCTAACTCCATGCGTCTGTACCACCAAAGTTTCAAAAAGTTGCTCTTTAGCAACATTCTCATGCGAGACTACTCCCGCAAAATATCTCTGAGGGCCTCGACCCTTAGTAAAAGAGGCAAGGTCCCGCTCTTCCTCCAACCAATAGTCGTCCGAGCATTGATGCGAGTGACTGGCCATGCGGGCATTGGCCCCAGCTTTTGGGGGTCTGTTGCCTGCTCCCTGTGCGGGCGCCTCCCTAGGTTGGGCCTATAGTGCACCTGTGGAAATCTTTTGGTGGATGATGTCCTCCAACTTGAAGCAACTCCTGGTGTTATGAGTGATGCTGTGACAGAAGGCGCACCACCTGGCATCCGGTCCTTGGTTGGCTGGTCGGATTGCATAGTTCGAAGGGGGGAGGATGAGCTGATTAGCTGCCATGAGCCATTTGAAAATCTCCTCTGTCTTCCAGTAGTCAAAGTTTAATTCTAGTCGGACAGGACGGCTTGGCTGTCGTCCTGCAAAGCAATTTACTTCCGATCGCTTTTGTTGGACTCTTTCTGCCACATGCACAAAGCGGGTCGGGTTCCTCACGTTGTGATCGTGATCAATGAAGCTGACACTGCTATGGATTGCGGACAAGGAAGGGGCACCACAGAGGATCAAGTCCTTCCGAAAGATGAAATCAGTGCTTCGAACGAAGGCGTCCATGATAGGGTTATCACTAATAGCTTATGCTATCTTTCTTGCCTCCCTCTCAAAATTATCGAGGTAGGTTGTCAAAGACTGACCGGGGCTCTGCCGGCAATTGCGGAAATTTTCCAAAGTAAAGACCTTACGGGCCTGAAACTTCTAGTGGAAAGCTCTCTTCAATTGTTCCCAGCTAGAAATACTTTGAGGGGTAAGACTTATAAACCATGAAAATGATGTCCCTTTAAAGGAGACCGGGAACATCTTGGCAATCAACAGCAGGTTCATAGAATGTTCTCCACACTGAAATTCATACCGCACCAAGTGCTCAGCGGGATCTGTGGTCCTGTCATATGGTGTGAAAGTAGGGACCACGAAGCCAGCTGGGTATGACTGCTGAGAGATGTTAGGGGTAAAGACACCTTAGGGCTGGATGGGCCCAGAGTCAAGTCTCTCTCACGTAGAATATGGTCAACATATTCACGGAGTTGGGTAGGGTCCATCATAATGTCGCTCCCTTGTCCACTCTCTCGATTGAAAGTAACCGCCGACTGAGGATCCCTAGTTGGTGCTGCTGTTGAAGTCTAGGCTTTCTGGTGCGGGGGGACTTACCCATCCCTCATTTCTCAGAACTGTGCCCACCTTTGAGGACACTCATTAGATCGATGTACCTTCTACAAATATCGAAAACATCGGATGTCGTATCCTTCCTTTTCGCTCATAGCATGAGGAGGACCATGGTTTCTATCACTTTCCACAGTGAATGGTTTTGGTCTAGTCGTAAGTGGCCTTTCCTCTGCAACATTTTTACCACCATGAATAGTGTTCAGGGCCCGGGCAATTGCTGTTGAGGCATCTTTATCCGAAAACTCCCTTCGAGAGATACTTTGCCCTATTTGTGCTTTAACTTTGAGGGAAAGCTTTTAAGCATCATGAAACTTATACATAGTGTAGATTATTGACTTGATCTTGTATAAAGGTAAGCGCAGGCCATTTACACAACGACTAATTTGTTGATCTTCAACTCACTCCAATCATTCTTGATTGCCAAAGGATGAAATTCTTTCGTATGATCCTTGATGCTTTTGATTCCAAGGCGAAGATTCTTAAACTTTTGGTACAATGTCTTGAAGAAGAAATTGAGCACGGAATTTTTCTTTCATCTTTTCCCAAGAACAAATCTTCTCCTTTCTTTTACGTTCTATTAATGAATGCTGCAATTTGCGCCACCATAAGGATGCATGGGCTTCCAGTCTAATGGCGATGAGCTTCACCTTCTTATCGCCAGGGAGTTCTGTCTCCAGCTATGTCCTGAATATATTCTTCCTGTACTTATCTGCAAATATGCAATTTCTAGTCGGCCCCTACGAAATTACAAAGGACAAAACTCCCAAAATTACGATTAGACCCGTGTTATTTTCTTCACCTGATCGAACACATTTAGCGTTTTTCATCGTCTTGTGTCGCCTCCTCCGACCACAGCAAGACCCCAGATTGAAGTGGAAAGGCCCTAGATGCACGACAACACTCCAATAGTGTTAGATTAGGTAGGAAACATCCCAAAGATGGGTTCCCACTAGTCTTCAACCTTCGATTGAAGGGTTTTGGACCACAACAACACTCCAATTTTCGTATGTAGGTCCACTTAGGGATGGACCAAACATCTATACTGTTAGTAATCTCTAAGTTTGTGCCACGTATTAGAGAATATATTGTAATAAGTTGTGTGAGATACACCTCTATATATTGTAATAATCAATTAGGATTAGATTAGACTTGATTTGGTTTGATTAGGATTTCCTTCTTTTATTAAACTCTTGTAATTAGAGCTCCATATAATTGCATCGCACGTGGCGCGCATCTCCCTAATTTCAGTAAAGGGATTAATCCACGAGACATGCCTACAAAAGACTACAACTTTTAAAATGTCGAAATATAATTTAATGGATCCTTTTGATTCATAGTGATGTGGAAATAAAATGGTGTGCCCCTATTCTTAACTGCTTCTATATTTGAAATGTAAGTATAACATAGTTGAGCCCACTACACTTCTTTTTTTTGGGACACATGACAATGACTATATGGTGGTGCCACTAGATTGAACAGTTGAGATAAGCTACGTCATTTATGATTTTTAATTGAATATATCTTCTTTCAGCTCCTTTGGGTAGTTACTAGCTAAAAGTTCATTTCTAGTTGGGGATCAACAGTTGTTGTCCTCCTTCAACAACTCACTCGAAAGGTACGATGATTAAGAATAGTTTTCGAAACTTTAATTATTTAGTATTTTATAGTTAGTACCCATCGTTTAATACCTGATGAATTGCTGCAAACAGAATTGAAGAGAGGTAAGTGGGAGATTTCTTTCCCTGGTTGCTAAAAAGTATAAGAGAGGTACGACAGACATTTCTTCTCTTCCTTGCCAAGTAGGTTTTGATTCAGTTCATTCTACACCGCTATTTGGGGTGTAGTTTTCTTCTCCAAAAATGGCCAAGGAAATCATGTCTATCTTGGTTACACCAATCGTGGAATTGGGGAAGTATTTGTTTGTTCGTCTTAAGCGCCAGATCTAGTATCTTATCAAATACGAGGAGAACCTTGAGAACTTTCAGAAACAAGCAAGTTATCTGAGGACAAAGAGAAATGATATACAAAACTCAGTAGATGAGGCATGATGGAGATTGGAAGAACCCATTGAAGAAATGCAAGAATGGTTGAAAAGGGCAGACAATTTAGAAGCAGATGTAAGGAGACTAGCTGAAGAAGAAAGTGAGAACAAGAGATGTTTGAAGGGATTGTGTCCGGATTGGAGCTCACATCTCCGCCTAAGTAAACAGGCAGTGAAGAAGTTAGCTGTTGTCAATGAACACCAAGAGAAGGGTAAGTTTAGTGTGGTTTCCCGTCGTCCACCTCCTCGAAGTGTTGAATTGTTTCATTCTGATGGTGTCGAGGACTTTGCATCTAGGAAATCAATAATGCATCATGTCGTGGAGGCATTATGGAATGAAAATATCCGATCTATTGGGGTGCATGGCATGGGGGTGTAGGGAAGACAACCCTCGTGAAAAGGCTAAACAATGATCTCCAAGGAAGCCAACTCTTCGAGAAAGTTATAATGGTGACTGTGTCCAACAACCCGAACTTTAAGAGAATCCAAGATGTAATTTCAGAGAGGCTAGGATTGAAGCTTGAACCTGAGAGTACATTAGATATTAGAGCAAATCGATTGTCTGAGAGGTTGAAAAAGGAAAAGACGGTCCTCATAATATTCGATGATGTGTGGGAGAAGTTAGAGGTGGCAAACATAGGAATTCCTAGTGGAACTGAACATATGGGTTGCAAAGTCATTCTCATAACACGAGAACAATGGAGCGCCAATTCTATCATTGTCTGTAAAATTGACCTTGCAAAAGCCTATGATCACGGAGTTGGCAATTCTCGGACTACCTTCTTGAGAGGATGGGTTTTGGGCAGATTTGGAGAAACTGGATCCGCAAGTGCATATCCTCGGCCTCGTTCTCTATGTTGGTTAATGGAGTGCCAGCTGGTCACTTCAGTAGCTTGAGGGGCCTGGCAGGGGATCCGCTCTCTCCCTTTCTCTTCATCGTTATGGCAGAGGCGCTATGCCGATTGATTTCCAGGGCTGTCAAACTGGGGATTTTGAGTGGATTTCGGGTGGGGGCTTCGAGCCCATGATCTCCGATCTTCAATTTGTAGATGACACATTGATATTCTTGGGGGTGGTCCAGGAGCAATGTCTTGCCCTACGAGGTATTTTGGTCTGTTTTGAGGCGGTATTGGACCTCAAGGTCAACTTAGCAAAAAGTAAGATTTTCCCAGTGGGTGCTATTGAGGACTTTGAAGGATTGACTACTACTTTGGGGGTCTCGCCTGCGACTTTTCCGACTACTTACCTGGGACTCCCCCTTGGGGCCCCTTATAGGTCCAAAGCGTTATGGGATCCGGTCATTGAGAGAGTGGAGAGGAGACTAGCCATAGGGAAAGCCAAGTATCTCTTGAAAGGTGGTAGACTAGTCCTGCTCAAGAGCTCTCTGTCAAACCTACCCACTTACTTTCTATCCTTGTTCTCCATGCCGCTGGGTGTGGTCAAAAGGGTAGAGTTGTTGATGCGTCGTTTCCTGTGGTTCAGCAAGGCAGAAGGCTCGGGATTCCCTTTGTTGAAATGGAGGCAAGTGTGCGCTTCCAAGAAAGATGGAGGGCTAGGAGTCAAGAACCTTCGCTTGATGAATTCGGCTTTGCTTGGGAAATGGATCTGGAGGTTTGCTACTGAGGATGATAGCCTTTGGAAGGAAGTTGTCGTGGCTAGACACGGTAGCAAAGCCTTGGGTTGGTTTAGCAAAGAGGTCTGAATCCCCTATGGATGTGAAGTGTGGAGGGGCATTCTAAAGGAGCTGGCATCTTTCCTCGTGGGTATCCGATTTAAGGTAGGAAAGGGTGACAGAGTTCATTTTTGGAGAGATGTTTAGTGTGGGGACAAGTGCTTCAAGAAGGAGTTCCCCCAGATCTTTGTTATTTCTAATGAGCAAGATCATATGGTGCAGAAGGTTTTGGTGCAGTCTGAGAATGGCACTTCTTGGGATCTCGGATTGAGATGTAATCTAAATGATTGCAAAATTCCTGTCATGGTAGACCTACTTTAGAAGATCGATGAGGCTGTGATGGATTGCTCCAAGGAAGACGTATTGTGGTGGCATGGCAATTCAGACGAGGTATTCTCTGTTCGTTCCTTCTATGCCATGCTCGCTAGGATGTGGAGAACCCCCCTAGGAACTTCAGCCGCTCCTCGGATTTTGGACTTTCCGATGTCCAAGATCTAGGAGTCGAAGGTGTTGTCGAAGGTCGCATTCTTTGTGTGGTGCGCCTCCCTGGAGAAGATTCTCACAGTAGATAACCTAATCAAGAGACATATGATGCTGATCAACTACTGTGCTATATGTAAGGAAACTGGGGAATCCGTCAACCACATCTTGCTCCACTGCAAGATAGCTCGGGAAGTCTGGGTCCTTTTCTTTGGATCTTTTGATATTTGTTGGGTCTTCCCCGACTCGGTCATCCAGACAATCAAGAGCTGGTCATCTTTGTGCTTCCCCCCTTACGGCAGTAGGCTTTGGAACATCCTCCCTTTTGTGATTTGGTGGGGGCTTTGGAAGGAGAGGAATAGAAGAGTCTTTGAAGGCAAGGAGGCATCTATCTTCGATATAGTGCTTTCTATCAAGGCTCTTCTCTTCTTTTGGTCCAAGGTGTTTGAGGAATGTAAAGGGCTAGCCTTCGAGGACCTAGTCTTTAGATCGGAGTCAATTATGAATAGAGGTAGTTAGGCCAGTGTTTTTGTGAGGAGGTTCCCTCGACCTCCTATCGCTGGTTGTATCCTTTCCTTTTTTAATATAACTTCACCTTATCAAAAAAAAAAGAAAAAAAAACAAAAAACAAGATGTTTGCCGTCAAATGGGATTCAAACTGTAATCAAAATGGAATCCCTCCCTGCAGATGAATCATGGAATCTACTCAGATCAAAAGCAGGGGATGTTGTTACAGGGCCTATTTTGCTACCCATTGCACAGAAAATTGCAAGAAAATGTAAGGGATCACCATTGGCAATTGTTACGCTTGGATCGTCGTTGAGAGGGTTGGAGGATGAATTTGAATGGCGCAATGCATTGAGGGCATTAGAAAATCCTGACCCCATGGAACTAGAAGGTATCATGCCAGAAGTGTTCTCATCTCTGAGATTAGTTACGACCATTTGAAGGGGCCAGAAGATATAAAGCTTTGCTTCTTGTTTTGTTGCCTATTTCCTGAGGACTACAATATCAATTTGCTTCATTTGAGAGATTATGGAATAGGGGAAGGGTTCTTGAAGGTGGTGGGTGGGAATCTGGTGGATGCAACAAACAAACTTCTTTCTTATGTGAGACGGCTAAAGGCTTCTTGATTGCTATTAGATGGTAATGACGAAGAATCTGTGAAGATGCATGATGTTGTATGCGAGGTCTCCATATCAATTGCGTCGAAGGATGACTATTATGGGTTTCTTGTGAAAGCAGGTATAAGATTGAGAGACTGGCCTGAGATGGAAAGGCTGAACAGATATAAGTGAATTTCATTCATGAAGAACGACGAAGTTAAGCTCTCTAGTCCACTAGAATGCCCACAACTCCTCAGCTTATTACTTAGGAAAATCTTGGGAACTTAAAATAAATCCAGATAATCTCTTGGAAGGGATGAAAGCCCTTGTAGTCCTAGATCTAAGCTATACTAGATTGACCTCAGTGCCACAGTCATTCTTATACCTCACAGACCTTCAGACTCTATATCTACAAGATTTGACTTGGGCAGAGGTTTCAACTGTATCACCGAATGTTATATCAAGGCTATCTAAGTTGGAAGAATTGCACATGTTGAATAACTTTTACCGTTGGGACATGGAGGGAAGTGGGGATGAAAGCAATGCTAGCTTTGCAGAGGTGGCATCATTATATCATCTAGCCACTTTAGAAATCCAAGTAACAAATGAGAGATGTATGTCCCAAGACATCCCTTTTTCATGGAAAAGTCAAAACGAATTCTATGTAATAGCTTCAAACAACCCCCAACTACAGAAACATTTTTTTCTGAACGTTAGGCGCAGGAACATTACCAGACCCCAAAAAGTTTTGTACCTCTATGTAACAATTTCACTTACGCAATGGGCAAAAGTGTTCATAAAGAGAACAGAGGAGTTATCCTTAGATTCCCGCCATGTTTTAAACAGTGTTGTAGACTTGGACGCAGCAGGTAGTTTCAGCTACTTGGAGCTTCTTTTAGTTGTGAATTGTGATAGCATGCAGAAAATCTTCAATGGACTACCACCAGCTACATTGTTTCAACAATTGAGAGTTTTAGACTTATATGATTGTCCGAAGTTAATCAACATCTTGTCATCCGATCTACTACTGCTAGTGCAAAGATTAGAAAATCTTCAAAAACTCACGGTATCAAGTTGTGAGGCGTTGGAGGAAGTATTTAACAATGAGAGGCTTGCTAAACTAGAAGGGAATCATGCTATGCTTGCTGGCTTAAGGAAAATTTATTTGTATCGTTTACCAGAATTGATGAGTATTTTGTAAAGGGGTGGTAGCATTTGGAAGCCTTCAAAACCTTAAAATACTATAAGCGTGTGAATGCAAGGGCTTGAAATATCTCTTCTCGTCCTCAATGGCAGAGGGACTTGCAACAACTAGAAGATCTTACTATTGAGAATTGTTATGGAATGGTGAAGATACTCTCCAACAGGAGGAGGAGGAGGAGGAGCATGTGGTGGTCATAAAAGAGACTTCATCCTCTAGATAGATGCAATTGTCTATGAGGAGTGAATCACCCAAAACCTTCCAAAACTTAGGAGTTCTACGTATCAGAGGGTGTCCGAAATTGAAGAACCTCTTCTCATTAAGTTTAGCACAAGATCTCCAGAAACTAGAAAAGCTCGTAATAAGTTATTGTGAGGAAATGGTGGAAATAATTGCCAAAGAGGAGGAACAAGAGTAGTGGATCAGGGATTGCTACCTCAAGTTTACTTTTGAATTCTCCTTTGGAACACATTGAGGTGTATGGATGTCCAAATTTGAAAAGGCTTCCCATCGGACCAGTAGGTGCATCCAAGCTAGTGAAGATCACTGGAGCCATTCGATGGTTTGAAGGATTGGAATGGGAAGATTATAATCTCTCTACTATAATTGCAACAGATAAACACTTTTAGACCTAATGTCGCCCGTGGAGCATTTTTCCGGTGGATCGCGCATACAAATGTGCAACCTGACGCAATTTTATAGATCCACTGACCCATGAACGATTGGCCCACCACTTGACGTATTTACATGGCCAATAATCAAGCTGATTGATGATTTCTAGCCGTTGGATTCAAATGTTTTTCGTAGGGTAATTTTCTAGCTGTTGGATTTGAACATTTTTTTTTTTGGATAAATGGTTAGAGATCACCAATCAGAATGATTTTTGGTGGGTATGCCCTTCACCTGATGGGCCAATCATTCATGGGCTAGTGGGGCCTAAAGAATGTGCCAAGTCACGTATTTATGCACTCCATAGCTTCTCAAGGGAAAATGCTCCAAACTATTTTACGTGCAAAACGATCTCGCTCATTTTAAATTTATTTATCGCGTGTCTCTACACTGGTATTTATGATTAGAAAAAGAATTTTGAACCGACAGGCTACAGTCCTCCTCTAGACCTACTGGATTTACTTGCAACATATTTTTGTGGCCCAACCACGTGCTGTTCCCTTGTATTTGGATGGTCCATTCTGGTAAGTTGTGACTAGGTCCAGAGACCTTTTCCCGTGCCCAGGGAATCCGGGTACTACACTATCGCGGAGGATCTCAATACTCCCAGTGAGGTTCTATTGGATCCTCCGTTGTGCCACTGGTTATAAACTTCTTCTTCCAGATCTCCGCGGAGAATTCGATTCAATTTCAAATAAAGACCAACACATTGGACGCGCTTGTCTTTTAGAAGGCACCAGTACCCTGGCCTTAAATTCAAGGGTCTGTTGTTGTTTTCTCCTCTGCTATTTAATAAAGGGTAGAAAAACTCCAGTGCGTTCCTGCGCACCAATCTTGTTAGCGGACCATCTTTTTTTTCTTGCAGCATGCTCCTCAGATTTACTGATTCGCAGGGAGGCCTGAGGCTTAGTTCACGTTTTTTTGGGGATCTTGGTCCTTGATTATACTAGACTTCGTACCAATAAAAGAAAAAATTTAAGTGGGTCCCCCCTAATGTTACATCGTGGGTTGTTAAAGAAGCTCCACATGACATACTATTTGAGACCATTGATCGACCAGATGTTTGGCCCATCTCTAGATAAACCTACAGACCAAAAATCAGCTTGATTGGTGATTTCTAGCCGTTGGATTTAAGTCTTTTTTTTCATGAGTCCATTGGATCATTATTCGAGGTGCTGAATATGTCCCATGGCTAGAAGTCTCCAAACGGGTTGATTTTGGTGTAAACCTCCACAACGTCATTAATCCCAAAAGTGTGCCTCGTGGCACATTTTTACCCAATCCACAATGAGAGCAACCAATATGTTTGCCAGATCCTTTAAATGTTCAACCTCTCCAACACTCATGATTTTACTTTTTCAAAAATTTATTTTGAGCCCGGACCATGCTTCAAAGCAGTTTAGAAGACATTTTAAGAAGACCATTTGTCTCCTAGATCCTGCTGTAAAGACCAACGTGTCATTTGCAAATTGGAAATGAGAAATCTCAACTCCCGAGTTGCCTGCTCTAAATCCTGTTAGTTCTCCTAGTACCACCCCTCTCGATATCAATCTCCAAAGAGCTTCTGCGATTATTATAAAGAGGAATGGGGATAGTGGATCACCTTGACGAAGGCCCCGAGACCCTTTAAAGTAGCCCGAAGGGGAGCCATTGATTAGCACTGAGAATCTCGAGGATCTGACACATTTCTTCATCCACTCCCTCCGGTTCAATCCAAAGCCCATCCTATCCAACATGTTATCCAAAAATTCTCAATTCACATGGTCATAGTGTTGATTGGATCTTTAAAATCCTCTCTTTCCACCAGCAAATCGGAGGAGGATTCTTTTCAAGCTGTCATGTATGGTATTATCTATTGGAGAATATGGCTGTATCGAAATAATCTGATCTTTGAGTCGTCCCTCAGTTGTTACACGAGCCTTAGCGGCTTGGGAACCACCCCTTTGGGCTGGGTTAAAATCAATATGGATGGTTCTTGGGACAATTCTTCCAAATGTGCGGGCCTTGGATTTGTAATCCGTGATGCATCTAATTCTTTTTTACTGGCTGGATATTGGAAAGACACGGCTTTCTCAATAGAAGAAGCTGAAGCAAAAGCGCTGAAATGAGCCCTTGAACATGCGATTTAAAAGGGTTTTACACGCCTTATTATGGAATTGGATGACCTATTACTAGTGAACCATATGGCCAGTCAAAGCTCCTTTTTGGGTTGGAACTCCTCAGCTATTGGGGTCGATATTCTCTCTTTATCTACACTTCTGGTGGAATTTAAATTTTCTTTTTGTTATGGGGAATGTAATCTTCTGGCAGACTTCTTAGCATCTAAGGCTCGTTCTTGTAATCCTATTTTTTGTGCTCTTCCCCTCCTGATTGGTTGCTTCCTTTTTGCTCTCAGGAGGGTGAGAGTTGTACTCAGTTCCCTTTACTTTTAATATAATCTGGTTTACAAAAAAGAATAAAAAAAGGGAAAGACAAATAACTAAATCCCATTAATATGATTAATATTGTATAGGAAAGGGTAAATAATAGATGAAGGTTTAAAAAACGGCCGTTATAACGGATTCTAACCTCCCCATACCGGTTAAACACCTAGAAAATAACGGCGGTATTATTTTTGTCATAACGGCCCTGACCGTTATTTTCTGGAAAAATTTGCGAAAAAATGGCTGTTATTTCCGTTATTTTCCATTTTTTTGAAAATCTGAATTTCAAAATTTGAATCCGGCACCATTTTTTCCGTTATTTTCCATTTTTTTTTCGTTTTTGCCCCTGAGCGTTGTTTTCGTTATAACGGAAAAACGGTAACGCCCCCAGTCCGTTATTCCGTTATAACGGCCCCTTTTAAACCCCAGACCTAGTATACATATACCCATGGTTTTTAAAAACGGCCGTTTAAACAGTAACGACCCAAGCCCGTTTCCGTTAAAACCGTTTAAACACATTTTGACACTTTTAATTTAACGGCCATTAAAATCGTTTTAACAGCCGTTATTTCTTAAAATTTTTGTGAAAAAAAGGCCATTAAATCTGTTAAAATCCTTTTCTTTTTGAAATTTTCAAATTTTGAATTTCAGGGCCACTTTTTTCATTTTTTTCCGTTAAAATCATTAAATTCTATTTTTTTTCTCCATTTTTTCCCGTCCTTTTCAGTCCGTTTTAACGATTTTAACGGTAATGCCCTAGTCCGTTAACCCGGTAAAACAGCCTCGTTTAAACCTTGCATATACCCTTGGTTTTAAAAATGGCCGTTTAAGCGGTTTTAACGGCCGTTTAAACGGTAACGCCCCAAGCCTGTTTCCATTAAAACCGTTTAAACACGTTTTAATGGTTTTGAAAAAAACGGCTGTTTCTTTTGTTTTAACGGCTGTTAAAATCGTTTAAACAGCTGTTTAATTCTAAAAAAATTTGTGAAAAAAAGGCCATTAAATCCGTTTAATTTCCGTTAAATTCTATTTTTTTTTTAATTTTCAAATTTCAAAATTTGAATTTCAGTACCATTTTTTCCGTTTTTTCCGTTAAAACCGTTAAAATCCATTTAATTCCGTTTTTTTTTTTCATTTTCCCATTTTTTTCCATTTTTGCCCCTGGCCGTTTCAATCCGTTTTAACGGCCGTTTAAACGGTAACGCCCCCAGTCCGTTTATCCGTTAAAATGGCCTTCCTTCAAACCTTGCATGTACCTACCATCTTTCTCTCTCAATCATTTTTCTTCCCTCCTTTTCCAGAGAAGAAGAAGAAGAGGTAGGATGTCGACCTTGAGCATCCCCCACGAGATCATCGTCGACATCCTTTCAAGACTACCTGTGAAGTCCCTCTTACGATTCAGGTGCGTATGCAAGCCCTGGTGCACTTTAATTACTGACCCTAATTTCATTAAAATGCACCTCAAACGAGCAACTGAAAGCAACAACCTTAGTCTCATGCTTAGGGATTGTTATCTCTACTCCATAGATTATGATGCGTCATTTGATGAGGCTGTAGAGATCGATTACCCATTTAAATCCCCCAACAATGGAGCTGAAATTTTAGGTTCTTGTAATGGCTTACTATGCATAACTACTGGTTACGATGCCATTTGCCTTTGGAACCCATCCACCAAAGAATACAAGAAACTACCAACTACAACTATCGAATTTCTAGGTGGTTTGGCCATCTGTACTATCGTATATGGATTCGGTTATGATCCCATGCTTGAGGATTATAAGGTGGTAAGAGTTGTGTATTTTTATGATAATGATGATGACTCGTATGACTCAGAAGTCAAGATATACACACTGGGAACAAATTCATGGAGAAGGATTCAAGACATCCCTTATTACATTTATCATCGAAGAGTGTCGGGGGTACTTCTTCATGTGTCGGGGGTACTTGTGAATGGAGCTCTTCATTGGGTAGCGACTCGCAGTCCTGAATTACAAATATCCAAATTAATCATTTCTTTTGATTTTGGAAAGGAGGAGTACAGAGAAGTGCCACAGCCTAACTATTTCGATGATAAGTTTCATATGAATGTGGGGGTGTTAGGAGGGTGTCTTTGCATAATCAGTAATTTCTATAAAATCCGTGTTGAGGTATGGGTGATGAAGGATTATGGCGTGAGGGAGTCTTGGACTAAATTGTTCGCCATCTCACAACCGATAGTTATAAGGTCATTTGAATACTTGAAGCCGTTACGCTTTTCCAAGAATGGTGAAATTCTACTGGAGAAGGATAACAAAGATCTAATTTTGTATGACCCAAAATGCGAAAAGACAAGGAATCTTAGGATTCGCGGTGTTCCAAATTGGTTTGAAACAGAGGCTTACTTGGGGAGCCTCATTTCACTCAAATCAGGTACTTATGTGGGACAAGGGAAAAGAAGACAAAAGAAGAAGAATAGGAAGAAGAGGTAAATATCTTGTTTTCTCATGTAAACTTTTTTGCACTTAAAAGTTTATTTTCACTGTTTTGACATAGTCTTTGTTATTAATACAATATTTATCACTAAATTGACATAAGTGTAAATCTATTTTATGGTTAATTGAGTTTATTTCTTTGTGTCGGCTTAGAGCATCGGTTTATTTGAGTCAGTTCAAGTGCTAGGGTCAGCTTAAGTGTCTTGGTCTTCTATGTATGTAGATAGAAATAAGACCAAACAATGGTATACATCTTTTACTCATATAATGGAATGAGACTGGAGTGCTCTACCACCTGTCTTCTCTAGTTAGTCACCTTCATGCCTATCAATATCTCAAATGTGGATCTTGTTTGTTTCAGGGATGACGTTGGACTGGTTATGAACATTGAGTAAACGAGACAAGTGGAAATTTGAAAAAGAAAAGGGAATAGGTATAAAGAAGATATAGCTTCGACCCTTTTTATATCGAAATCATCCACTAGAATGAATTGTATCTAACTGCTTTTATGTCATCTTATATGTTTTGTATGTCTTGGAACATCTGTCTGATATTCTTTCATCATCATATTATTGGACATAATAGTTATCTTTTCTCTTTTCCATGCCTTCAAGCCATATTCTGCATAAAGTTTTATTCAACTCTCTTCACGTGGTCTTATATGCCTTGGATCATCTATCTCTGTGCACTTCTCTATATCATCTTATGTTTTGAAGAACGGAACTTCTATATCACCATTTTAATATGAAGAGTGGTTAATAATAATAAAAAATCTCTCTTGCTCCATGCTCTTTTGTGTCTTCATATGTTTTGAAGATCATAACTTCTACATTACAATTTTAATGTAATGCACAAGTGGTTCCTGATTAGCAGGATACAAAAAGATTTGTAATTTGAAAAAAATAAGGTGATCCCTATGCTAACTACGTGCTGCCATCCCAACAAGATTGCTCTCATCCTCACCATCTAATCTGTTGTGTTCTTTTGGCAGTTCAAAAGAAGTATTACAAATAGTCCAAGAAAAGGTTGATGAATCATATGTTTAAGTTTTCTTACCTTCGGTTCCATGTTTTTAGCCTCCCAGGCTGGGTCACTGTTTCTGTGAAACTTTAGGAAACTCAATTGTGTGAAAATGAGAAGTTGGGCATGTCTTTGTTTAGGTTAGCAATCATAAAACTGAGTCTGATTGTTTACGCTTTTGTTTTCCCATGTTGGCGCTCTGTTATGGCAGATCATATATCCAATGGAGGAATTTTAATTTTTGGCCATGGGGTATGGTGATCTTCCTTATGGCTACTTCAGTATTATGGTGTTACATGGAGATTTCTTGTGATCTTCTCTCTCCACCCTTTTTGTTCCTCCCCTCTCTGTTCCATTAATACTCACTGAATAAGCCTTTGTGCCAGAACATATCAGATGGCATTGGATTGTTGTCTTTGTGCTCATCCTCCAGCTTGTCATCCCCTTGTAGACAGTGTCATTTTATCTTTGGGAAGCTCAGTTATTCTAATCAAGTGATAATTTGTTAAAGTATTTGGTATTAATGCTTTGTGGTTCCATACCTAGAAAAACCTCTATTTTAAGACGGCTACTAGAGACACTTTATTTTGCACTTTCTGAAGTTAACCATAGGTGATTGACAGGTAATAATTGTGAATCAACTTTCTTAAGCGTGTCTTGTTTGTTTCCTATTTATTTGTTTCGGATTGTTCAAGCATATGCTTTTTTGATATTTTATTTTCATTACCTGAATTTCTTTTTTTCATTTGGAGAGTCTAATTTGTTAAACTATTTAAGCTTGTCAATAGACATTATATTCTGTGTGTTGAATAATTGAATGTGATTTTCTTTCTAAGAAAATGATTGATCTTTGTTGAAATTCTAGCCTTTGTGATCAAGGATTGTAATATTTTATATAGATCAATAGTAAGAGATGGTTTAAAGGTTAAGGTCAGGACCCATCATTTATTGGGTCCCACCCATTAGAGCTTTTATGCCAAAAAACTGCCCCAATTAGGTGATTCTAGGCATCTACCACTTTGTTTTTGGAGATCAACAACAATAACCGAAAACAAAACCTACACATAGAAAGAAGAAAGAGTGAAGAAAAGGATTATTAGTAAACGCGAAGATAAATATTCATGGTTGAGGATTACTATCAATCTTCCTTTTCTTTTCTTGACTTGATTCTTTCTTTCTATAGGTGGTACCCAAGGCTTTTGGAGCTGCAGAGAAATGCATCTTGATTTTGGGACACTGTATAAGCTTTGTTGATTGTTGCATTGCTACTCAAAACTCCTTGGGATTTAAGGATTATGCAACATCAGTGAAAGTCTCTTCTGACTTTATGCGTTCCATTTTAACTTCTCTTTGTTTTTGGTTTAGAAGATGTGAATAGTTTGTAAGTAATTCACACTCCAGATAAAGGTTTAGCTATAAATGACAAATCAACAAAAGGATGGAGTTTTCTGATCCGATTCTTTTTTATCATACTATGATCTGTGAGCAGCATCAAGTATTAGATTGAGTCATGTAAACTAAAATCCGTAAAAATAATGTTGACGCCGGAATTTGAATATTAATAGTCCCCATCTGGGGAACCTCTTTGGCCCAAAATTAACTTGATTGGATGAACGATTGTAAGTGTCCTATTTATATCCCCTGATCGAATCCGTCCTCATGCCTACTTTGTTGTTAATGCCTTATTATAACACTACAGATGATATCACATCATTGGCCAAAATCTAAAGAGCCATGTTAGAGCAGATTGACACAACTTTATATTGTCTCGGATGACTTGTAATCTTACAGATTTGACTTAAGGTCCACAATGCTGGATAAATTAGATTCTATGGATGGGATCTACAACTAAAGAGTAAGATCCATATTTGCTTCTGCACAATAAAATTGGGCTGGGCAGTGAAAATCACTCTTAGTATGTTTTTGGCCATGTTCCATGTGTTTCTCTGTCTGAAAAATATGCTCAGAAAATCCAAGGCTGGGTTCGCTTGAGGTTCAGATGATGGTGGGATGTCCATGTTGGCCCCTAAGATCTCATCAAGCAACTGCCACAGCTGTTGCCTTCGATCTTTGGATAGTATAGTTGGTTTCTTTGTGCAAGCTTGGACTATCTATTTCAAGTGGCTAGGGGTTAGTCTTAAGTGTGTCGGTCTTCCATATCTGAAAACAGGGATCGGATCAAGCAAGGTGTGCATCTCTTTATGTAATGGAATGGCAAATGAGTATGGCTGTCCCTTTCTCCACTTATAGATCTCGTTGCATTCATATATATCACCTATATGATTAGCAAGTCCTAGCTCCTTGGTTTTGATTTTCCATCGTTTGCGGAACTGGAATTATTGGTAAACACATTTCTCCATCGTTTCCCGATTTTGGGAAATGTGTCAGAAAGTTTAGGGAAAACTCCCGGACAGTACTAGGTGAAGCATGCAGTCAGGGCTTGGAAAATGCCTGGGAAACATGTTTCTCAATAGGGTCGCAATGTAACAAGCTGTTTTGGTATGAGCTAGCACCTTTTTTTGTTACTAACAGCTGCCATCTGGGCCCACTGACCGCATGGATGTTTAGCCACTCCTTGGTAGACATTCACACCAAAAATCAGCTTGTTCGATGTTTTTTAGCTAGTGGTTTTAGTACTCAAAAAAATGTTTGAATCCAACGGCTAGAATCACGCCTTAAAAAGTACTAAAATATAATGGCCAGAGATTACCAATCACTGATTTTTTGGTTTGAATGTCTACAAAAGGGTGGGCTGAACATCCATGCGGTCAGTGGGCCCAGATCGCAGTGGTGAGTACCCAAAATGGTGCTAGCTCAACTTTACAGCTGCTTACAACTTTTTCCTTTTCAATATAATCTGCACTTTAATGCATTTCCCTTCACCTTTTCCCTCGATGTTTCTTACTAGTTTCCTTCTATCATACATTTCCCGTTTCCTGTTTCCCGATTCGGATCATATGTTGTCTTTGTTCCCTCAATTGTCTCAGGTTTGAGCCCTCTTCAAACCCCAGAAGTTGGTTACACATCATATGGCTCACCAAATTCACTTGTCTCTATGGGGGTCGTTAGAGTAAGGTTCAGATCACTTATAATACTCGGCTCTACAATCTACATGGGATACATTTTTTATGCCTAACTCTGTCTTTTATGCTTAAATAAGATTTAGATCACTTATAACCCAGCTCAACTCGCTCTCACTCCCTACTTTCTTCTTCCTAAAATAAGTAGATCGTTTCACTTTCATTACACCATGTTCATCAAGTTATAATGGTATGTTTATTTATCCACAATTTTTAGTTAAGATCGGCTTCATGGATCCCAATCACTATGTTTGCCCCATAGTTTACCAAAACTGGATATGAGAAACGAAATGAGAAATGGAAACGTGAAACGGCGTCTTATAATTTCATGTGATTCAAGAAGCAAGAAACAAATATATAGGACATGTACAGGGAAGCGACAGAGAAATTATGACGGAAAAGCATAAGGTATTACAAAAGACTCAAATAGGGTCAATTTTATCTTTAAAAGTTCAAACTTAGAAGACCACAAAAAGGATTTCAATTTTAACTTATAAACTCACAAAAAAGATGTCATTCCTAAACACATTGTATAAATTGTTAAAGCGTCGGGATCCGAGGAGTCAAATTTTTAACTCAAATGGATTTTGGAAAATCAAATAGTGGTTGATAGTGTTGAACCTGGCATTCACTTCACCAAAGCAAAACCACCGTTGGATTTCACGAAACCCTCGGCCGAGAGTTTTGGTGGAAATTTGAGTCAATCTTTTATCTATAACAAACGTTGATTGAAGATTTAGCTCTAAATAGAGTTGAATGAGGAAACCAGACTCCATTGTCAGCCATTGAGGGAAACCAGACTCCCCACATAAGTTACAGTTTAAACCATTTTAAAGTACCATGAAGCTGATATACCTAATCCTTTTGTTAGAACTTGAAATACCATGAATTCTGAGATCACTAATCGTTTCGTTTTTCGAGTTGTACAAAGCTAGCTCATCATCATCCCCTTCTAGTAATAGAATTTGACCGTTCTTTGAAGATCCTAAGGGCTTCAAGTATCTCGGTAGTTGTCCAGTGATGAACTGTTTAGTCCAAGATCCCCTCACGCCTTAATCCTTCATTGCCCATATCTCCACATGGCTATCACTGAAATTACAAAATATACAAAGGCATCCTTTCAAAACCACCAGAGTCTTGTAGAAATTCTCCTTCCCAAAGTCGGGCTGTGGCACTTCTCGGAACTCCTCGTCCTTAATATCGAAAGAAATGATTACTTCTAAGGAGAGATCCGATCCCCTACTTCTTGCTATCCAGTGAAAAGCTCCATTCACATATTTTCCGTTTGATCGATCACTAATGTGATAAGGAACATCTCCGAGTTCTTTCCATGAATCTGTGTTTAGTGTGTAAACCGCGACATAGGACTTAAAAGCTTTGAAGTCCGAATAATTATGATAAGAATATAAGATTCTCACAACCTTGTATTGATCAGTGGTCGAACTGTAACCAAATCCCAAAATAGGTTGTTGGGAAAAGACACCACGGATAAGTGAACCACTTATGTTCTTGTATTCTCTGGTAGAAGGGTTCCATAGGAATACCGTCTTCCAGTTTTCATGCACGATGTTGAAGACTAAAATGGTAGATCGAGCTTTACTGGATCAGAACATGCATCGATGCAGTCTATGGAGAAGGGTTGTAGGTTGAATAGGTTGGTTCCAGATTTAAGGATGACATTAAGATCATGGTTGTCATTCTTTTCATTCGCTTGATGTTGATTGAAGTGCAGCTTAACGAAATGAGGGTTGGTAACTAAATTTCGCCAGGCTTTACATACGTACCTGAATCTCAAGAGGGACTTGACGGGTAGTCTTTAAAGTATGTCGACGATGATATCGTGTGGGAGGGTCGACTTCTTGCACCAACTGTTATTATTCTCCATCTTCAGTTCCTTGACAAAGAGAGAATAGCAGTGTCTCGCGTCTTCTGTCTTGGGGAGATGTTTCATTTGGAAAAAGGAGAGCGGAGTCTTCTATAGAGTGACTCGTTTGGACATTGGAGGCTCCGAGAAAGTTAATCATGTGAATTTTCTTGGTCGGCTTTGACGTTTTCCCATCCTATGTATCCACAATTTAAAACTACGACCATAATTATTAAATCCAACCAAAGACCTGATCACCGAACCAGAGAGAGGGAAAAAGTCCCTCAATTTGCCACGTAGTAGACTTTTTAGGGCCCACTGACTCCATGAATATTTGCCCCACATCTTGGTGGACCCACACACCAAAAATCAGTATGATTAGTGATTCCTAGCCATTGGATTTGAGTACTTTTTCATCATGGGCTTGGAACCAACTCATTGGCCTGTTCATAAAGCCCATGATGAAAAGTGCTCAAATCCTACCGCTAGAAATCACCAATCACGCTGATTTTTGGTGTGTGGGTCCACCAAGATGTGGGCCAAATATTCATGGAGTCAGTGGGCCCGAAAGAGTCTACTACGTGGCAAATTGAGGGACTTCGGCATCAAAAATTTGATACCGAAGTCGGTATCAAAGAACAACCCCCGAGAGAGAGGCAGAGCATCGATAGACCTGCTACCAAAGACCAGTTTAAGAATAATTTGAGGCGTCCTATCATACAGAGGTCCCTTCAATTGCCACGTAGTACTCTTTTGGGCACACTGGCCGGCTCATGAAAAGTAAAACTTGCCTGACCACCGAAGGTCAGGGAAGCCCTGACCAACCATAATATGAGCGACAATCTTATAGGACGCCGACCCTATAGATGTTTGGCCAATCCATAAGTGGACCTACAAACCAAAAATCAGCCCGATCAGTGATTTCAAACTAACTTCATGCACAACAACGAAGACCTGAAAAAATGAGAGATCGTCTTCTATGGAATATAGAATGAGAACTCGATTGGACATTGGAGGCTCCGAGAAAAATTAACCAAGGAAATTTTCATGTGCGGCTTTGACGTATCCCCATGTTATATTCGAATTTGATGTACGCCAGGTGTAAAACTTTGCTGACCGTTCACAGGTCACTGAAATTGTGACCACCCACAATATGAGCCACGTGGCACATCCTTAGAGGATTTGACTGTACGGATGTGTGGCCAATCCCTAGGTGGATCTGCATATAAAAAGTCAGAGTGGTTAGTGATTTCAAACCCGTAGATCCTTGTACCCAAATAATGCTCAAATTCAAATAGTTAAAATCAACCCATAAAAATGACTCCAATCCAACTCTTAGAAATCACTAATCAGGTTTATTTTTGGTTTGTAGGTGCACCTAGGGATTGCCAAACGTCCTTACGATTAGCGTCCTCTAAAAATGTGCCACGTGGGGGTCATCGGCTTTGCTGACCATGGCAGTCAGGGAAGTTTTAGCTAGGATCCAACGTCATTGAGTGTAGTTGACTAACAAATTTTCTTTTGGGTATTTTAGTAACACCTCCCTGAAATTTGGAGTAATTAGCAATACCCCTTAATACTTTCAAACTTTAGGATTATCCCTCTTGACCTAGTTTAACCATCATTTGACCTAAACTGTGCCATGCATCATGCGCCTGTTAATGCATCTATCAAAGAACCATAATATTGCTAGTACAATGCTAACGACGTGCGATTCAAGTTCGTTTTAGCTTTAGTCAACCACTATTAAACTAGGTCAAGGAGGGTAATCCTAGAGTTTGAAAGTATAAGGGGGTATTACTAATTACTTTCAAATTTCAGGGATGTTACTAATTTATTCATTCTTTTAAACCAACAAAATACAACTTTCTTCAACTTTAGATCACAAGAACATGTGGGTTTTGAACAATACCTCAACTCAAATTAAACGACTATAGTGATTGATTGGTGGGCTGCCGATCACTAGCGACCCGCCTAGCTATTGGAATCTTATGGTAGGTGAACTATTACTCCTCGGGACAATTTAAGACCACCCAACAAAAGAGAAAAATGTTAAAAAAACCCATTATTTTCTCTCTTTTGAAGTCTTTCTTATTTCTTTTAAATCTCCTTTCTTGTAAATGTAATTTCTTATAAATCTCCTAATCACCAAACTTTTTTTTTCTTCTTTAATTATACATTATGTTAAAAATATAAAGACTTGAGTTTAAAATTAAAATTTCTCATTGAAGTGGTGGTTGGCTGGCCACGAGACTCCATTAGATTAATCGTTTGCCAATGAAGAGAGGCCAACCTACCGAAGTTGCATGGTCAGCCGACCACCACAACCGTTTGATTTTGGGTTAGGTTTTCGACCCAAACCCATGCATGCTCTTGTTTTAAGATTGAACAAAAGGGTATTTTCACCCTTTCAAAAAAAATGTTAGTCAATTTAAGTCAACGACGATAGATGAACTCATTGGGGTAATTTTGCATTTTAAATTCTAGGGTGTTTGTCAAAAATCCCATCCCCCACCCCCCGTCGAACATACCTCTTACACTTCCTTTTGAGGTTGGCCGTTGGATCGGTGATATGTTTGGCGTCCCATTGAACTTTCCGCCAAGCTCCAATCTACTACTTTACCTAGCAGTAGAGGGAAAAAAAAAATTTGTTCAAAATTGCTCAATGTGTTGATGTTCTCCTTTGCCACATGGTACATTTCTTCAGGCCGTTTGGCCCACCGTGGTGGATTTACATGCCAAAAAAGTCTTATTTTTTTTTTGAAGGCAAACTTTTTTTAATTCCCCAGATACCCCCTAACCCTTCCCCACCCCCTAAGGTGAGAATGAGTTTGATACGAGGTCTTTGGGTATTAACCCCCAAAGACTCGATCCCAGGTCTGGGGGTACAATCCCCCCAAAAACCTAATCAACAACTGAGCTGTGAGATGTTGGACAATTCTCACACGCCAAAAAAGTCTGATTAGTGATTTCTTTCTTTTGGATAGAAGCATTCTTCACGGGGTGATTCTAGGCATTGGACTCTCAGCATTTTTTGGGTACCCATGGAAGCATGAGCTCAGTCCATCAGGTGAGGGTCCATTTTCGGTCAGTAGCGCTAGTGATCCAGTCAATAGCAGCCTCTACATTTTGACAAATACCCTTACAAACCTCCTTATAAATTTTAGAAATAAAAAAGGAACTTTTCTTTACTGGTATTTGTCAAGTGTGCTGGTGCTAGTAACCATGTTGGGTCACTAGCACAAGGAAGGCAAATCTATTACACAAATCACCCGCAACCTCCCATCCCTAATCTCGTTCACAACTAACCAGATCTGCCCGTTTAAATGCTATTTCTTCGGAGAAGAAATCTTTCCCTTCATCATACAACTTAACCTTGAAGTACACTAATCACATGAGCCAATTCCTCCCCCCTCCCTCACCAATGCTCAATCTCATCTTCATGCACCTGTACTAAGCGCGCCCAATAGAGCTGAGGACTTACAATAGTTGAAACCATAGTAAGGCTACACATGGGCTCACCACAAAATAGTACGTCACCCATCCCATCCGTCAGGTAGCAAAGAAAATGAGAATGAAAGGCTACATAAGATACAAAATAGAAAAAAGATATAGATGATCAAAGACATACAATGCATACTTGACATCAACATAGTCAGAAATGTACACATTAAACAATATCTACACAGTAAGGAATGTACAAGTCTGTGTATAAAGAAGATATCGAAAAAGATAAAACTCCATTATTTTCTCCCATTTTCCTCTTTCCCATTAGCTCATTGTCGCCCCTCCACTCAAACATCAGCTCCTGAGACAAGTGAGGCTCTGCACATGAGATCCTTGAATATGTCAAGGTAAACAAAGTGGAGGAAACGGAGGGTGTTACTCACGAACCATTACATATGAAGAAGAGATGCACACATTATCTGATTCAATCCTTGTTTATAGAAATAGAAGACTGACCTCAGCCAGTTGAACCTGACAATAAGGGAGTGTTTGATTGCACGGAAAATTTTCCCGAGAAAATACATCTGGGATATGCCTTACATGGCTGATTGATTGCATCTGAGAACACATATTTCAATCATATGAGAAAATAAAGGTGTATTTTCAGGTGGAAATGAATTCCGAGCTTAGTTGGATAAATTATCCAGATTTAAATGGCTTGTTAGGGAAAATTATAAAGATTTATACTGGCTATCTAACAATGGACAGTTGTGTTTTCGTATGAAAAATGCAATTTTCCCACTTGGTAATCAAACACGGCCTAAATAAAACAGATATTACAAGCCAGCACAGAGAAACCAACTCCACTATCCATAACATCCAGGGAAACTGAAGGAGCAGTTACTCTCGATCAGATCTTAAGAGCCAACATGGACATTCTGCCAATGTCCATACCTCATGCCAACCAATGGTGTCAAACTGTCAATCAATGAACAATTGCAATCTAAAATGTCTGTAACAACTATGTCCACTTTGAGAATCCATGTTTTATCTACAAAAATGTCGACAGAAGATTTATCTCTAAATAGAGTTGAATGGCAAAATAGGATTCATTTTAATATTTAACATAACGCATTGATGATTATATAACAAAGACAATATCAAAATATTGAAAGTAGAATTCTATATGGTTGATGAGTTAGAGTTCATGATGGGATACAAAAGTTAGTTTTACCTTAAGCTTTGTTTTTACCTTTAATCTTGTTGTTGCCCCTCAATTCCATTGTCAGCCTTTGAGTGAAACCAGGCTCCCCACATAAGTTACAGTTGTAAACCAATTTGAATTACCATGATAGCTGATATACCTAGTCCTTTTGTTACACCTCGAAATACCATGAATTTTGAGATCCCTAATCGTTTCGTCTTTCGAGTTGTACAAAACTAGCTCTTGATCCTTCCCTTCTAGTAGTAGAATTTGACCGTTCTTTGAAGATCCTAAGGGCTTCACGTATCTCGGTAGTTGTCCAATGGTGAACTGTTTAGTCCAAGACTCTCTCACGCCGTAATCTTTCATTGCCCATATCTCCACATGTTTATCACTGAAATTACAACATATACAAAGGCATCCTTCCAAAACCACCAAAGTCTTGTAGAAATTCTGCTTTCCAAAGTCGGGCTGTGGCACTTCTCGGAACTCCTCATCCTTAAAATCGAAAGAAATGATTACTTCTAAAGAGAGATCCGATCCCCTACATCTCGCTATCCAGTGAAGAGCTCCATTCACGTATATTCCCGATGATCGATCACGAATGTTATAAGGAACATCTCCAAGTTCTTTCCATGAATCCGTGCCTAGAGTGTAAACCGCGACATCGGACTTAATAGCTCTGTAGTTCGAATAATTACAATATAACATTCCCAGATCATCAGGAAATGAATATAAGATTCTTACAACCTTGTATTGTTCAGTGGTCGGACTACAACCAAATCCAAAAATAGGATGACGGGAAAAGACACTACGGATAGGTGAAAAAATAATTTTGCTATATTCTTTGGTAGATGGATTCAATAGGAATACGGTGTTCGAGTTAATGGATACGCATAGCAAGCCGTTACAGGAACCCACTACTCTCCTGTACGAGTTCGAAAACTCCAATGGTAGATCAAACTTTACTGGATCACAACATGCGTCAATGCAGTCTATGGAGAAGGGTTGGAGGATATATAGGTTGGTTCCAGATTTAAGGATGACATTAAGATTATGGTTGTCATTGTTTTCATTCGCTTGATTGATGTGCAGCTTAACGAAATGAGGGTTGGTAATTAAATTGCACCATGCTTTACATACGCACCTGAATCTCAGGAGGGACTTGACGGGTAGTCTTGAAAGTACGTCGACGATGATATCGTGTGGGAGGGTCGACATCTCGCACCAACTATTCTTATTCTTCTCCATCTTCAATTCCTTAACAAAGAGAGAATAGTGGTGTCTTGCGCTATCTGTCCCGAGGGAAGATGTTTAATTTGGCCTGGAAAAAAAAAAGGAGAGAGGAGTCTTCTATGGAGTGAGGACTCCATTGGAGATTGGAGGCTCCGAGAAAATTAACCAAGGGAATTTTCTTGGTCGGCTTTGACGTACTCCCCACAGTTCAAAAGAGCTGTCGTCATTAACTTTACTTGACATGTGGCAAACTCTGTCGGGTTTCATGAAAGTTATTGCGTAGGTCCACCAAGAGTGGGCCATGCATTCAAGGGGTCAGCGGATCCAAAAGAGTGTGACACGTGGAAATTTGAGGGACTTCTGCATCAAAAATTTGATGCAAAGTTCTGTATCTCCCGGTTTGAAAAAGTTGACGTCATGAACTTGACTAACAATTTAGAGCAAGACTTGCTTGACCACCTGACCACCCACAATATAAGCCACGTGGCAATTTATTAGAGGACACTGACCATATAGATGTTTGACCAATCTGTAAGGGGACCTACAAACCAAAAATCAGCCTGATTAGTGATTTCAAACCGTTGGATCTTTATACGAAAATAATGGTAAATAATGATAAATAATGCTCAAATTCCTACGGTTAAAATCAACCAACAAAAATGACTTCAACTAACGCTTAGAAATCACTGATCACCGTTGATTTTCGGTTTGTATGTCCATCTAGGGATTGGCCAAACATCTATACGGTCAGTGTCCTCTAATAAATTTCCACGTCGCTTATATTGTGGGTGGTCAGGCAAGTCTTGCTCATTTTTCTAAAAGAAGCAAGGCTCAGGTTCCAGGTACCACCCTAAAATGACAGGCTCCGGTTACATGACACAATATTACCACGTGGCAAACTCTTAAAGGATTCTGACCGTATGGATGTTTGGCCAATCCCTAAGTGGACCTACAAACCAAAAATCAGCCTGATTAGTGATTTATAGGCATTGGATTGGACTTATTTTCACGGGTTGATCTCGACTGTAGGAATTTGATGAGCAGTATTTGAGGTACAAAGATCCAACGCCTAACATGTGGGGCATTGCAAATTCTTAAATTATTCACTAATAATTCCCGAATCGAATTATTCAAAAAAACATGTGGGGCATCACTCATTTTTAAACATGGCCGAATTATTCAGTTTTAACATGATAAATCATTTTATAAGACAAAAATTTGGCAATGTTTTGCTTTTTATTTTTTTTTCTTGTTTTTAAAAACTATTTTTGTTGATTTTTTTAACGCATTTTTAAATAACAAACCCAAATTGTACTCAAACATTTCCCGTACTGTACTTTTTCGCTTTGAATTGCTAACTATGGGTTTTGACCAAAACCTAACCTTTAATCAAACAATATGCTGGTCAACTTGTGTATGGTGGTCAACTGGTCACAAGACTCCAATAAGTTGGTCACCCATCATTGGCGACAAACCTACCAGAATCTTGTGCCCTGTGTGTTGGGAATGCTGCTCTCTAAGGGCTTGTTAAGGGTCCGTAAGTGCAAGGTCGATCGCTGTTAAGTTAAAGGCTCATAGGATCGAATCGCAGAATAGGCCCGTGGGTGCAAGGTCGATCACCGTTGGAGGTCATAAGATTGAATCGTGGAATCCCATTGGGTGTCATTTCGATCTTGGTATGAAGGCTAAAATTTGCCTTCTACTAACAAGATATCTTCTCAAGAGGAATGGAGGCTTGAGGTAGTAAATATCTTAACAATTGGTATCAAAGCAAAGATTAATGGATCGAGTCACAAGAAGTGCATTCTTGAGAGGAGATTGTTGGAGGACAACAATGTCGCTCCCTAAGTGTGCGGTAGGGGTCCATAGGTGAGAGGTCGACCATCGTTAGAGTTAAAGACTCATGGGATCAAATCGCAGAATGGGCCCGTGGGTACGAGGTTGATCGCTATTAGAGGTCACAGGATCGAATCGCAGAGTCCCGCAGGGTGTGATGTCGATCCTGGTATAAAGGGTAAAGTTTGCCTTCTCCTGATAATATATCTTTTCGAGAGGAATGGCGGCTTGAGGCCTAGTAAAGATCCTAATAAGGTGGAGGTGGATCACTAATCTTGCGATCAATTTAAAAAACCAACGAAAGAGAAATTAAAAACAAAACCCATTATGTTTCTCTTTTGAAACCTTTCTTATTGCTTTTAAATCTCCTTTCTTTTTTATTTGTAATTTCTTATAAATCTTCTAAAAAAAGCCACATTGCACATTCTTTGGGGCTACTGATTAGCCTACCACCGATGATGGACATACACACCAACACTAAAGTGATTGGTGATCTCTAGCCAACGGATTCAAGCATTTTTCATGGAGTAATTTCTAGCTATCGAATTTGAATATTTTTTGGGTACTCAAATCGAATAGTATAGATCATCAATCAGGCTGATTATTGGTGTGTAGCTCCATCAAAGGGTGGGACAAGTACCCCTTTTTGACCACTAACCAAGGGCTTAACCAGGGTTGAGTTAAGGGATTGGGGTACTTGTCAGACATTTTGGGTGGGGAGACTTCAAAGTTTGAAGTCCCCCGGGGCCAGCGAATGTTTTCTCTGTGGCAACCCATATTTTAAGTTTTTGAAATTTGATTTTTAAAAACAAGTATTAACATGGGTACTTGTCAAGTTTATAGGCTTTAGTGATTGAGATGGGTCACTAAAGTGGACTGATTACCTGACCACCCATACCTAAAAAATTTTGAAATTTTTTTTTTTTTTTTTTTTGGGAATTTTTGACATACCCCCCAACACTTTTCAAAAGCTGACATACCCCCTATGACTTGGTCCAAGGTCAGTTGACCAAAGTTGACCCGAGTTGACCACGATATTTTATAGTAAAATACAAAAATACCCTTTTCTTCAACATTGGAACTAGGGTTTGGACTAAAACCAAACCCCCAAATCAAATGGTTGTGCTAGACGGCAAGCCAAGAGATACCAATGGATTAGTTGTCCATCGCCAGAGACCACCCACTGGAGTCTCATGCTGGTCATCCACCACTTCGGCGAAAATTAAAAAACCCATTGGGTCGTTCGAACATAAACTTGAGCTGTATTTCCCATCTAATCTCAACTTGAAAGTGGATCTCTGTGATAGGGTCCTCCCTATCACAACCCACGTTTAAAGAGGGAAAGGGCTTCCTCTTGAATAAAGTCATAATAAACCAGAAATTATTCTGCCTATTATTGATCAAACTTCTCAATTAAATAGAGTTTCTAACAGACTCCATGACTGAAAATAGAAATAATGACTCGGACTAAAATAGAAACAAGACCCTATGACTGAAATAGAAAGAACAAACACTCTGACTAAAATAGAAAGAAGACCCTATGACTGAAAATAGAAAGAACAGAGACTCTGTGAAGGGCTGGGGTGTAGGCCCGTAACAATGCCCCCTACTAAAAACAGCCATGCCCTCATGGCTGGAACGTAGGAAAACGTTGCTGAAGTTCAAATAACAGTGCCCACGTGGCTTCTTCTTTTGGCATCCCCTGCCATTGTATTAATAATTCAGTGATAGCACGGTTGTGGCGTTTGACAAGACGACGATCCAAAATTGTAGCAGGTTCCGGCTGAAGATAACCTTCGTCGGTCAAAGAGGTAATTCAACTTGAGGTTGTACCAGGGCACCCAATTTTTTCTTTAGGCAAGAAACATGAAAAACAGGGTGAATCTTGGATGAAGCCAGTAACTCGAGCTTATAGGCAACAGGACCAATATGCTGGATGACTTTGAAAGGGCCAAAGAACTTGGGGGCGAGCTTCATGTTGAAGCAAATAGCCACGGAGACCTGCCAATACGGTTGCAGTCGCAAATAAACCCAATCGCCAATTTCGAACGCACGTTCTGTAGGATGCTTGTCGGCTTGTTGTTTCATGCGATTTTGGGCAACGAACAAGTGTTCCTTAAGATGACGCAGAAGTTTGTCCCGAGCAAGTAGTTCGGTCTCTAATTGAGCCACCATAGTGCCTCGCTCGGAATAACTAGCAACAATTGGAGGAGGACGGCCATATAAGGCCTCAAATGGCGACATGCGGCTAGATGCATGAAATGTGGTGTTATACCACCATTCAGCCCACAGCAACCACTTAACCCACTGCTTGGGTTGCGTTCCCACAAAGCACCGAAGGTATGTTTCAAGGCATCTATTGACTACCTCAGTTTGTCCGTCCGACTGGGGATGGTATGCACTACTCATGCATAACTTAGTGCCTTGCAAGCGGAAAAGTTCTTGCCAAAAATGAAAAACTTTATCCCGATCACTTACAATGGAAGTAGGGAGGCCGTGCAAGTGGACAATCTCTTGAACAAAAATTTGAGCGAGGGAGGCAACTGTGTAAGGATGAGAAAGGCTTATAAAGTGGGCAGATTTAGTGAGCCTATCAACAATCACGAAAATAACCGTTTTACCTTGGGAATTAGGCAACCCTTCAATAAAGTCCATGGAATGTCAGACCACACCAAGTCAGGAATAGGAAGGGGCTGTAATAGCCCGAAGGAGAAAGGTTTGTTGCCTTGCTGCATTGGCATGTGTCACAATTTTTCACAAATGCCCGCACACTGTGCTTCATTTTGGGCCAATAAAAGGCACGGGCCAATCGTTTATAAGTGCGATGGGCCCCTGAATGGCCCACCTCTGGTGTGGAATGGAACTCTTGTAACAACTTATCAACCCAAGGAGATGCTTGTGGAATCATGAGTTGTCCTTTATATCGGAGAATGTGATTGTCTAGATAAAAATGACGCACGCTAGTTGGATTGGCCTGCAACTGCTCAAGCAAAACTTTTGTGTCCGGATGGTGCGCTACCTCTTGACTCACCTCTGTAACAATTGTAGTGAATGGAACCGAGAGTGCAAAGAGGTTGGTGGGGAGGAGGGGATCCGCTTGTTCGAACTGATATGAAAGTCCATCGGCAGCCACGTTGTCCTTCCCGTGACGATAAGTAATCTCATAATCAAAGCCTAGCAGTTTGGCGATCCACTTTTGTTGCATGCTCGTGCCGACTCGCTGATCTAACAAGTATTTGAGACTTTGGTGATCAGTGCGAATTACAAAGTGTCGTCCCAATAAATAATGGCGCCACTTATGCACCATATAAACAAAGGCAAGCATTTCACACTCATATGTGGACAAGGCAAGGTTGCGACCAGACAACTACAAAAAGCAATTGGGCCTCCGTCTTGCATCAAAATGCCTCCAATACCGGTACCCGAGGCGTCACATTCAATAATAAAATCTTTAGAGAAGTCAGGTAGGTGTGACACTGGGGTGGTAGTCATAGCAATTTTAAGTTGTTTAAAGGTGGCATCCCAAAAAAAATTGTCCCGTTTTAGGAGTTTAGTAAGAGGAGCACATAGTTGGCCATAACTTTTAACAAATTTGTGATAATATTCCGTGAGACCCAAGAACCTCCGGAGTGCCTTGAGAGTTCGTGGTTTAGGCCAGTCGGTCGTAGCTTGAATTTTACTTGGATCGGCAACTACCCCTAAGTCGGAGATAATATGCCCCAAATATTCTACTTCGGTTCAGCCGAATGAGCACTTTGACAGTTTGACAGATAGCTGGTTTGCGTGTAATACGGCCAGGACCTTCTCAAGATGTAACAAGTGATCCACCCACGTTTTACTGTAGACAAGGATGTCGTCAAAAAAGACCAACACGAACCGGCGAAGGTAAGGTTTAAAAATATCATTCATTAAACTCTAGAAGGTTGATGGAGCATTGGTGAGACCGAAGGGCATTACTAAGAACTCATAATGCCCTTCGTGAGTCCGAAAAGCCGTCTTTGGGATATCGGGTTCATGGACTCTAATTTGATGGTAACCCAATCGTAAGTCAAGCTTAGAAAAATAATGTGAACCATGTAATTCATCATGCAATTCATCAATAACTGGGATAGGGAACTTATCTTTAATGGTGGCGTGGTTGAGTGCTTGATAGTCCACGCACATCGCCATGACCCGTCTTTCTTGCGCACCAAAAGCACAGGTGATGAATAGGGGCTGACACTAGATCGAATCACCCCCGTCTCTAGCATCTCGGTGACAAGTTTTTCAATCTTAGTTTTCTGCATATGGGGGTAACGGTAGGGCCGAACATTGGTCGGGTGACTCCCAGGTTTCAAGGTGATGCGATGGTCATGATGACGGCAGGGGGCAATGCAGTGGATGGGGCAAACACATGATTGTAGCGATCCATTAGAGCACGAAGGTCGACGGGCAACACTTCCTCTTTTTAGTGTTCGACAACTAACTGAGCCATAACAGCCCATGGGTGATGCCGCAAGATGCGATGCATTTCTCCACGCCCCACCAATCGGATATCTATACTACGAACACCGTGTAGCACATGGTGCTACCCTTGATGTGTGAAACCCATAGTAAGATCGTTGAAGTTCCACTTAATGGTTCCTAAGGTGCAGAGCCATTGTGTTCCCAAAATAACATCAGATCCGTGGAGTGGTAGCACATACAAATCAGTGGTGATGGTGAGGGCTCCGAGCTTGATGTCCACATGGTTACAAACCCCTCCACACTGGAGCCTATTGCCATCGGCAACCAGCACCTCAAAGGGTCGGTTCTGTAGAATGGGGTAACCCAATTGCCGAGCCGTTGTCTCTGCTAGAAAATTATGAGAACTCCCCGAGTCCAATAAAATACTAACCTCAGCATGCTTGATGTGCCCGAGTAAGTGCATTGTTTGTGCTCGTGTGACCCCCGTCAAGGCATGCAAGGATACTTCAATGGGTGCCTCCTCTTCAGATAGCTCTTCTTGGCTGTCCGAAGCTTCCACCTCCTCCAATAGATAGATTTGCATCTTTTTACAACGATGACCCAGAGTGTATCGTTCATCACAGTAGTAGCACAATCCCTTGTCACGTCTAGCACGCATATCCTTCGTGGAAATTCGTCTAGTCGGGGCCGTGATCATCTCGGTGGCATTTTTGTGGTTCGGGTGAGACCCCGGACCCATGGGTGCCGCCCCCGACGCTCCTATTGGATGATTACCCCCAGCCAAAGATGGGAGACGATTGGAGAGCATGCGATTAGCCCGTCGAAGCCGTGACAATTTCTCATCTTGGCGACATGCCAGCCCCATCGCTTCTTGGAGTGAACCCGGCCGAAACATTAATACTTCTTGGCCGATTTCATCGTGTAGGCCTTGAATAAAAGTACCCATTAAGGCGCAATCAGTCCAGCCTTCGACTCGATTCATGAGTCTTTCGAACTCCTCTTGGTCGTTTGAAACAGTCCCCCTCCTTGGCGCAATTTTGCAAGCAGTCCATCAATATTATCATAGTCAGCAGGCCCAAATCGGACCGTTAATGCTGTCGTCAGGTCCCGCCAAGTGAGATTTGGGTGAGTTTGTTGATACCATTGAAACCATTGTGATGCAACGCCGTCCATGTGAAACGAAGCCAAAAGAGATTTCTCATCTTCGGCCGTCCGATGGTAACGAAAAAATTGTTCGGCCTTGTAAATAAAATCCAACGGCGCATTCCCTTCAAATCGGGGAAAATCGACTCGAGCGAATCGTGGTTGAATCCTCCCATCACCGTGTGAGCCAGGTTCAGCCACTTCTGATCTCACCGTCCTGGCATCGCCTTCTTGTGGATGGTGAGGCAATGCTTGTCGGATAAGCTCAAGCGTTTGTCAGATATCATAGAGATGGTCGTTGATCTCCCCTACCTAGTTCTCTAGCACCTCAACGCATGGCTCCATTGCCGTTACCCACTTAGCCTTTCTGGCATACCCATGAAGGATGCTCTGATACCAGATGATAGGGTCCTCCCTATCACAACCCACGTTTAAAGAGGGAAAGGGCTTCCTCTTGAATAGAGTCACAATAAACCAGAAATCACTCTGCCTATTATTGATCAAACTTCTCAATTAAATAGAGTTTCTAACAGACTCCATGACTGAAAATAGAAATAACTGACTCGGACTAAAATAGAAACAAGACCCTATGACTGAAATAGAAAGAACAGACACTCTGTCTAAAATAGAAAGAAGACCCTATGACTGAAAATAAAAAGAACAAAGACTCTGTGAAGGGCTGGGGTGTAGGCCCGTAACACTCCGAACTATTATTGTTCAAAAATATCCAATCAATATTTGGAATGGAAATCCCCAATGCTAGTTGAGATACCAAAATAGTTTGAGATCTTAATATTTGTACTACAATGCCACTTCAATTCTGGACGTTGGTGTTTCAAAAAAGAAAAAAGAAAAAAAATTGAAACTCCGGATACTGATGGTATTTTATTTTGATTTTCTCCGCAATGGTGGATTACCGGCGTGAGACTTCTTTGGGTTGGTATCTCTTGGCTTGCCGTCCACCATAGCCATTTGATTTGGGGGTTTGGCTTTGGTGCAAACCCTTGTTCTTAGGTTGAAGATAAGGGTATTGTCTTTTAATATAAAATGTGGTGGTCAACTCGGGTCAACATTGGTCAACTGACCTTGGACCAAGTCATAGGGGGGTATGTCAAATTTCAAAGATAAAATGGGGGGGTATGTCAAAAATTCCCTTTTTTTTTTTACAAGAAACAGTGCTTGTCAGGGTTGTGGGGTGCTTTTGGTGGAGGGGGCTTCCTAAGATTTTTTTTTTAATTGGGTAGCTCTTATTGTGGCATTGTAGGTCTCCTAAGAACATGCCATGTGGCACATTTTTAGACTAATAAACATATGGATGTGTGGCTACCCTTATGTGGACTTACAAACCAAAAATTAGCCTGATTGTTGATTTCTAGCCATTCGATATGAACACCCCAAAAAATGCTCGTACCCTACAGCTAAAAATCAACTCATTAAAAAGCCTCAAATCCATTAGAAAGAAATCATCAATTTTGGTCACTCGCGCTACTGACCAAAAGTGACTCCCCATCTTTGCCAAAGCGTATGAGTTGGTGAAATACATGAACCCCTTAAGTTGTTTTTTCAGCTGCTTTGTGTAAGAAAATTATGATTGCATGAACTCTTCTCCATCAGTGCAGAATAGTGGTTGATAGTGCAAAAGTTGGCATTCAGTTTACCAAAGCAAAACCACCATTGGATTTCACGAAATCCACGGCCGAGAGTTTGGGTGGAAATTTGAGTCAAAATTTTAGATCATCACTCATTCAGTTTATGTGTCCTTTTGCCGCCTGCATTCTCAAGATGCTTTTGTGTTGGAGTTTGAGTGGATGATTCGTAAGTCAAGGCTCGAGGACCCAAGCTAGATTTCATAGAAGCTCGATGGCTTGTGTAGTTCTCCAAATTATCACCTTAGCAAAGGCTTCTTAATTCTTATATACCCTTTTTATTACAACTATTGTTTCTCAATACAAGATCCTTTTTCCTGCCCACCATAAAATCTTATAAATAATTAGGTAAACATAAAAAAATATCATTTAATTAAGAAGTAAATATTTTTAGAAAGAAAAACTAGTCAACATAATAATTTGAGTGAGATTTAATAGTTTCGGGACCGATTTCCAATATTTTGAGAGCAATGGGAAAGATAAGCTGCCAAATCGTTGGATCGGGGTTTTGGAGCGGGAGCCACACCCCTAACAAAAAATTCCAGTTACTAAGGTCCCACCCCACATATGTATTTATTAGTTCATTTCCTAAGGGAGATGGAGGAAACGAGTTTAGTTTTCATTTGAGAAACAAATTCCTAAGGGCTTTCCAAAAAAGCAGAAATGAAAATGGGTTTCCTAGGAAATGTCAACTTAACTGGGAAACGAGTTTCCCAATAACTATGGCTTGTCCACAAAAATAGACAGGGTGATCTATACGTCCATCCAACTTTCTATAAAAAAATCAACAAATTTTTATTAAAAATGCGGCAATGGAGGTGGCAAGTCCTAAGCTCCTAGTGATGGCCATCTCACGTTCTCTCCCCGTTGCAACTTTTAGTCCAATGCAGTCAATCCACCTGGTAAAATGTTTTTGACACGTACATTTCTTAGGAATTTTTTTTATATCTTTTCTTTCTCTTGTATCTTTTGAGATCTTCTCAATCTCCTTTTAATCTACTTCTATAATGCCAAATAATAGAGGCTTCCAATATGGACCAATGCTCAATCTTATCTTCATGCACATGTACCAAGTGGGCCCAATATATTTGAGAACTTACTGAGAGTTGAAACCATAGTAAGGCTTCACAAAATTATCATTGGAATCCTTTTTAAAATCATGGATACTCGATTCTCCATCCTCTGGCAGACCATTATCTCGCCAATTAACCCCAACCAAGAGGCTTTCTTCTTCATCATGAATAGCTGAATAAGACGAACAATCCCGACGCATATCTTTGATTTGGAGCAAAACAATTAGAATTAAGCTCAGCGAGTTGGAGAGTGTGTTATCCATATAAGAGATCTTCCAATTAAGAAGATTCATCGACTTGATTCTCAAAGAAAGGTCTATTTATTATGTTTAGTTATTCAGTTAAACCAATGGATCGTTAATAGAGCAGTTAGCATCAACCATTTCGTTGGACATGCAAAGACTCACCCAAAATAGTATGTCACACCCATCCATAGATGATCAGAAGGCATACAAAGCATACTTGACAACATTAAATAACATCAACACAGATAAATTAAACTCCATCCTTTTCTTTATTTTCTCCCATTTTCCTCATTCCCCATTTGCTCATTGTCGCCCTTCCACTGAAACAATATTAGCTTTGAGACAAGCGAGGCTCTGCACATGAAATATTTGAATGTATCAAGGTAAACAAGTGTAGGAAATGGACAGTGTAACTCCGGAACCACTACATGAAAAAGATCACACATTATTTGATTCTATCCCTGTTTATAGAAATAGAAGACTGAATTAGCTACTTGAACCTGACTCCAAATAAAATAGATATTACAAGCAGCACAAAAGAAACCAAGGTTTAAAGGAGGCCGTTTTAACGGTTAAACGGACTGGGGGCGTTACCGTTTAAACTGATTGAAACGGCTAGGGGCAAAAATGGAAAAAAATGGAATTTAACGGAATTAAACAGATTTTAATGGGTTTTAACGATTTTAACGGAAAAAATGGCTCTGAAATTCAAATTTTGAAATTTGAAAATTTAAAAAAAAAATAGAATTTAACGGATTTTAACGGAAATTAAACAGATTTTAACGGAATTAAACGGATTTAACGACCGTTTTTTTCACAAAATTTTTCAGAATTAAACGGCTGTTTAAATGATTTTAACGGCTGTCTAAATGATTTTAACGTCCGTTAAAACAAAAAAACTGCCGTTTTTTTCAAAACCGATAAAACGTGTTTAAACGGTTTTAACGGAAATGGGCTTGGGGAGTTACCATTTAAACGGCTGTTTTTAAAACCATGAAAGAAACTAACTCCGCTATCGATGATATCGAAGGAAACAACATGACCCAATCATATCTTAGGGGCTGATATGGACATTCTGTTGGGAAGAAAGAACAATAAACGAACAATAAAACAAAGATGCAAACAAACCACAACACAAAGATTTACGTGGTTCCCTCTAGATTGAGGTATGTCTACGGATTCACACCGATTCCACTATGCTCTAGGGCAAAAGAAATACACACAGTACAAGATTAGGATACTCGTCTCTCACCAACAGAGCTATATATAACCCCAATATGAAATTAGGGTTTCAGTATATCTATGTGAGAATTACGAAAATACCCTAAGAAAAAAGTCCTCTCAAATGCCCTCAGGAAAAAGTCCTAGACAGGGGGCGCGCCTTCATGTACAGTGCTTCAAGCATCATCAATCTCTACATAACACAACACATTCTGCCATTGTCCATCCCTTGAGCCAACCCAGCACTTGTCACTCGAAGAACTCTTGCAGTCTAAACTGTCAGTGACAACTATATCCATTTTGAGAATCAATATTTTATCTATAACAAACATTGATAGAAGATTTAGCTCTAAATAGAGTTGAATGAGGAAATAGGATTCATATTAATATATTTAAGAGAAGGCATAGATCGATGATGATGAATACATTATATAACAAAGACTATCCAAATAGTGAAAGTAGAATAGTTAGTTTTACCTTAAGCTTCTTTTTTCCTTCATTCTTGTTGTTGCCCGATCAATTCCATTGTCAGCCTTTGAGTGAGACCAGACTCCCCACATAAGTTTCAGTTGTAACCCAATTTGAAGTACCATGATAGCTGAAATGCCTGCTATCCTTTCGTTACACCTCGAAATACTATGAATTTTGAGATCCCTCATCATTTTGTTTTTCCAGTTGTACAAAACTAGCTCTTGATCCTTCCCTTCTAGTAGTAGGATTTGACCGTTCTTTGAAGATTCTAAGGGCTTCAAGTATCTCGGTAGTTGTCCAATGATGAACTGTTTAGTCCAAGACTCCCTCATGCCGTAATCCTTCATTGCCCATATCTCCACATGGTTATCACGGAAATTACAAAATATACAAAGGCATCCTTCCAAAACCACCAAAGTCTTGTAGAAATTCTGCTTCCCAAAGTCGGGCTCTCGGAACACCTCATCCTTAATATCGAAAGAAATGATTACTTCTAAGGAGAGATCCGATCCCCTACTTCTCGCCATCCAGTGAAGAGCCCCATTCATGTATTTTCCTGATGATCGATCACAAATGTTATAAGGAACATCTCCGAGTTCTTTCCATGAATCCGTACCTAGTGTGTAAACCGCGACATCGGACTTAACAGCTTTGCAGCTCGAATAATTAAGAAAAGAACTATACATTCTCCAATCATCAGGAAAAGAATAGAAGATTCTCACAACCTTGTATTGTTCAGTGGTCGTACTACAACCAAATCCCAAAATAGGTTGACGGGAAAAGACACCACGGATAGGTGAACCAATTATTTTCATGTATTCTCTGGTAGATGGATTCCATAGGAATATGGTGTTCCAGTTAATGGATCCACATAGCAAGCCGTTACAAGAACCCACTACTCTCATGTACAAGTTCGGAAATTCGAATGGTAGATCAAGCTTTACTGGATCACAACATGCGTCGATGCAGTCTATGGAGAAGGGTTGGAGGTTGAATAGGTTCGTTCCAGATTTAAGGATGACATTAAGATCATGGTTGTCACTGTTTTCATTCTCTTGATTGAAGTGCAGTTTAACGAAACGAGGATTGGTAATTAAATTGCACCAGGCTTTACATACGCACCTGAATCTCAAAAGGGACTTGATGGGTAGTCTTGAAAGTATGTCAACGATGATATCGTGTGGGAGGGTCGACATCTCGCACCAACTATTCTTATTCTTCTCCATCTTCAGTTCCTTAACAAAGAGAGAATAGTGGTCTTGCGGTATTTGTCTTTGGGGAAAATGTTTGGCCTGGAATGAAGGAGAGAGGAGTCTTCAATGGAGTGAGGACGAGATTGGACATTGGAGGCTCCGAGAAAATTAACCAAGGGAATTTCTTGGTCGATCGGCTTTGACTTAACCCCACAGTTTGAAAGAGCTGACGTCATTAACTGTACTTGACATATGGCAAACTCTTTCGGGCTTCATGAATGTCTGGCCAACACCTTGGTCGACCTATACACAAAAAAGAAAAAAACAGCATGATTAGTGATTTCTATCCATTGGATTTGAGTACTTTTTCATCGTGGGCTTAGAACGAACCCATAGGTCTGTTCATGAAGCCCATATATATATAATGAAAAACTGCTCAAATTGAGTGGCTAGAAATCACTTATAACGCTGATTGTTATTGTGTTGGTCCTGCAAGAGTGGGCCATGCATTCAAGGGGTCAGCGGGTCGAAAAGAATGACACGTGGTAATTTGATGGACTTCTGCATCAAAATTTTGATGCAAAGTTCTGTAAAATAGGACGTGTCCCAAGAAAATTAACCAAGGCAATTTTCTTGAAAAAGTTGACGTCATTAACTATACTTGGATTCAAATCAGACCATTCTGAAAATTCTAACCCCACCAAATGTGGTTTTCAAGTTACAAAGTAAAAATCGACTGTCCATAATTCTTCAGCTTCTAAACTATGAATATCAGAATGATTTGAATTTTTGTGAGGATAATCTTCTCACCAAAAATCAACCATTGATTCATCTTCTATGTGGGTACGCCAAAATGCATGGGTGTCAAAAATGGGTGTCCCCCGAGTCGGACCCTTCTTATAAATCTCCTAAAAAATGCCACACTGCACATTCTTTCGGGGCCATTGAACCTAACTGATTAGCCTACCATTGATGGACATACACACCAACACTCGAGTGACTGGAGATCTCTAGCTAGTGGATTGAAGCATTTTTCGTGGGGTAATTTCTAGCCATCGAATTTGAATATTCTTTGGGTACTCAGATTGAATGGTGGGGATCACCGATCAGGCTGATTATTAGTGTGTAGCTCCATCAAAGGGTGGGCGAATCCCTGACCTCATTGATGTTTGGCAGACCTGTGGTGTGTTTTCATTCCATTTTCGGGCAATAGGGCTAGTGACCCCCGTCAATAGTGCCTCTACACTTTGACAAGTACGCCTTACAAGTTACAACCCTTGTCTTAAATTTTAGAAATTTAAATTAAAAAAAAAAGTATTGCCAAGTGTGTCAGTGGTAGTTGTCAAATGTATAGGCACTAGTGCCCATGTTTGGTCATTAGCAGTTTAGCACTAGTGATCAAGAAAGAGAAAATTTAAATCCAGGTCTTTCTTTTTTGGCTATGTCCATCCTAGAATTCATCCAGCAGGTCTGAATTGAAACAAATTACCTTAAAACGTTTGAGCACTCCCTTAGAATTTTCAGAGCTCTTTACATCAAACTAATTGACACATGAGAACCTCCTTCAATCCAAGCAAGCTCCGGTCTTCGAATGTCGAAAATGCTGAAGTCTTCGCAATCCCTGACTAAGAAAAGCGTAAAATGTTTTTGAATCACATACACCAACTGTTTCTCAGGAATTTTTTTTTACAATCTTCTTAACACATGCCAGTCTTTATTTTTTTTTAGGAACATAGGATACCAATATTCGCCAACGTAATCCTTTCAAAATCATGGCTACCCGATTTTCCATCCTATATATGGCCAAACTTTATCTCGCCATGTCGCAGTGAATAACTGAACAAGAGGAATCATCCCGGCAGATATCTTTGATTTGGAACACTAAAAATAGAATTAGGCTCAGCGAGTTGGAGAGTCGTGTTATCCATATAAAAGATCTTCCAATTCAGAAGATTCATCGATTTTATTCGAAAAGAAAGGTATCTATATATTTTGTTTCGTTATTCAGTTAAATCAATGAATCGTTTCGAGAGCAGTGAGCATCAACCATTTCGTTGGACATGCATTGGTATGTCACCCAGCAATTGATAAGGCTATAAAGATGACTGAACAGAGCAAAAAGGTATAGATGATCAGAAGGCATACAAAGCATACTTGACAACGTACATTAGCATATTCAGAAGTTTACACATTAAACAACATCAGCACAGTAAGGTACAAGCCAATGTATGTACAAAGAAGACATTGAAACAAATAAAACTCCATCATTTTCTTTATTTTCTCCCATTTTCCTCACTCCCCATTAATTTGCTCATTGTCGCCTGTCCACTCAAACATCAGCCCTGAGACAAGTGAGGCTCTCTGCAAATGAAACACTTGAATATATCCAGGTAAACAAGTGGAGGAAATGGACAGTGTTACTCATGAACCATTACATGAAGAAAAGATTCACATATTACAAGTCAAATAAAACAGATAATACAAGCCAGCACAAAAGAAAATAACTCCACTATCCATAATATGGAAGGAAACAACAGGAATCGATCAGACCTTATGGGCCAATATGGATATTTTACCATTGTCCATACCTCGAGCCAACCTTCCACCGGATGTCACTCGAACAGCAATTGAGTATCAATATTTTATCTATAACAAGCGTTTATAGAAGATTTAGCTCTAAATAGAGTTGAATGCGGAAATAGGATTCATATTAATATACTTAAGATAAGGCATAGATGATGATGAATAGATTATATAACAAATACAATATCAAAATAGTGAAAGTAGAATTCTATATGGTAGATGAATTAGAGTTCATGATGGGATACTATAGTTAGTTTTACCTTCTTTTTCCTCAACTCCATTGTCAACCTTTGAATGAAACCAGACTCCCCACATAAGCTACAGTTGTAAACCAAGGCGAAATACCACAAATTCTGAGATCCCTAATACTTTCGTTTTTTGAGTTGTACAAAACTAGTTCTTCATTATTCCCTTCTAGCAGTAAAATTTCACCGCTCTTTGAAGATCCTATGGGATTCAAGCGTCTCAAATATCCAAGAGTCCTTTTTGGTGGTTGTCGAACAATGAACTGTTTAGTCCAAGACTCCCTCACACCGTAATCCTTCATTACCCATATGTCCACATGGTTATCACCGAAATTAGAAATTATACAAAGACATCCTTCCGATACCCCTAAATTCATGTAGGGATCCCGCTTCCCATAGTCGGGCTGTGGCACTTCTCGGAACTTCTCATCCCCCATATCGAAAGAAACGATTACTTCTAAGGAACGATTCACTCCACTACTGCTCACCATCCAGTGAAATGCTTCATTCACGTATTTTCCTAATGATTGATCATGAATCTTATAAGGAACATCTCCAATTTCTTTCCATGAATCCATGCCTAGTGTGTAAACCTCGACTTGGGAATGAAAATTTTTGACGTTCCAAACATCAGGATAAGAATATAAGATTCTCACAACCTTGTATTGTTCAGTGGTCGGACTGTAACCAAATCCCAAGATAGAATCATTGTTAAAGCCACCATAGATAGGTGAACAAATTATTTTCTTGTATTCACCGGTAGATGGATTCCATAGGAATACGGTCTTCCTGCGAATGAATACACATGGCAAGCCGTTACAAGAACCCACTATTCTCATGTACAATATCGAAGACTCGAATGGTGGATCGAGCTTTATTGCAGGATCACTACATGCATCGATACAGTCTATGAAGAAGCAGTTGACGTTGAATAGGTTGCGTCCAGATCTAAGGATGAGATTAAGATGGTCATCGTTGTTTTCATTCGCTTGATTGAGGTGCAGGTTAACGAAGCGAGGATTGGTTACTAAAGTGCGCCAGGCTTTACATACGCACCTGAATCTCAAGAGGGACTTGACGGGTAGTCTTGAGAGTATGTCGATGATGATCCCGTCTGGGAGGTTCAACATCTCGCACCAACTATGCTTATTCTTCTCCATCTTCAGTTCCTTGACAAAGATTAGTGGTGACTTAGAAGAAGAAGAAGAGATGAGTCTTAGTATTGAGTGAGAACTCGATTGGACATTGGAGTCTCCGAGAAAATTAACGAGGGGAATATTTCTTGTGCGGCTTCGACATACCCCATGTGATATTTCCAATTTGACGTACTTGTGGATGTTTGGTCCACCTTTTAATGGATCTATACACAAACAGTCAGTTTAATTGTTAATTTCTATCCATTGGATTTAGCATTTTAATATAATGATTTATGACTTTTGGATTTGAACATTTTTTTTGGATGCTAAAATATAAGATCAATAAGCTAAATTTTGCTATGTAAGTCCACCAAGACGTGGAACAAACAAACATATCCATAAGGTCAATGGGCCCTAAACGGTGCTCCACCCACACACACCAGTAATTTGAAAACTTCGTCCTCCCATTTGGGTTTTTTTTTTTTTTTGGTAGTTAATTAAGCCTGTTTCTAAAGAGATCAGTAACTCGGTTTAGACGGGGTTTGAACCCAGGTCTGTAGTATCATAACCCACAAACTTTACCAACTGAGCAAGCTGGCACCTTTTAAATAGGATGGTTATTAATTCACATCGCATTATTGGGTTGTTTCTCCTTTTTTTGAAACATTTTTTTTATTTCTTTTAATTATCCTTTCTTTATATTTTAATTTCTTATAATCAGCTCAGAAAATCCGATAGTTTATCATATACATCATCACCCAATTCATTTTTTTTCTTTAATTATACAAATCAGCCTGTTTAGCGATTTGTATCCGTTGGATTAGAGTCTTTTCCGTGGTTTATTTTTAACGGTGGATATATTTTGAGAATTATTTGGGTACTCAGATCTGAAGGTTCTAAATCACTAATCAGGCTGAGTTTTGGTATGTAGGTCTACCTAGGGCCAGGCCAAACATCCATACGATCAGTAGTCGCCTCTATAAGAGTGTGTGCCACATGGCTCACACTGGGGTCCATCAGCAATGTTAATGATGGGCCTCGATCATCAAAGTTTCGCTTTTTGAAAATGTTTATTTGTGAAGCCTGCAACCTGGCCCAACTCAAGTTTGTCTTTTTTGTTCTTAACCTTTTTTTATGTAACACGTGGCCTTCAAAAGAAGGTCAAGTCTGCAACCATCGCCCAACCCAAGTTTTGGCGTTCTAACAGTATAGATATGTTCCTAAAAATAATACAAAAAACAAGAGGTAGGATTAAAATTGCGCACCGAAGTGTTTGTTGGCCGGCCACAGGATTCCATTATATATGTTAGTCCCGGGTAATAGGCGGCCAACCTAGCTATCAAAGTCTCATGGTCGGCCGATCACCATAACTATTTGATTTGGGGTTAGGGTTTTGATAGGGCTGTCAATGGATTGGGTTCGAGTCACCATTTTACCTCCCCCCACCCACCCACAACAACTGCTTTTAGATTATTTTTTTGAAACCAGGTCTCGGCAGCCCATTATTACTAACGTGGGCAATTAGTATATATCAACCATTTTGTTAGACATCATGAATTTATTTGACAGATAAAAGGATATATTTACTTGCAAAACATAAAGGTGATAGGGCTGCAACTTGGGCGGGCTCAAACCGAGCCCGACGGGTTAAACCCGACATTAGGGTTGAGTTGGGTTAGCCCTTTTAGAACTTGGGTTGGGCTTGGGCCAGATTTTTGGTAACCCGATCAAATTGGGTTGGGTTAGGGTTGAGGCTTGGCCCAACCCGACCCAATCCGAGCCCGACTTACAAACTATATATATATATATATATATATATATATATATATATATATATATATTTTGGGTCAGGATCAGGGGACAACAATTTCATACAACATTTTTGACAATAATTTTGACGTACCCACATGGAAGATGAATCAATAGCTGATTTTGGGTGAGGATGATCTCCTAATCATATAGATCACCCCTACAAAAAATCAGCTTATTCTGAAATTTCTAACCCCATCAAATGTGGTTTTCAATTTAACGATAAAAATAAACAGTCCATAATTCTTCAACTTGTAAACCAGTCTACAAATATCATATTGATTTGAATTTTTGTGAGGATGATCTCCTCACTATAGAGACCATCCTTGCCAAAAATCATCTCATTCCAATATTTCTAATTTATAAATTGGCCGACGCCAATTTTTGTTGTAAAAAATGTTGTACGAAATTGTTGTCCCCCGATCCTGACCCATTAGTTCTATCGATAAATATCCACACAATATTTTGGCAAATGCTGCAACCCATGGATGTTTGTCCTTAGTAACTACAACCTTTGTGTGATATTATCAAATGTTGAAATTCCACCGGTCCGTTCTCTTTAACTTAATATACCTAGAAGGGGGGGTTGATTAGGTATTTAAATTTAGATATACCTATACAATTTTACTGGTCTATGGTATAGGGATAAAATTTCATGTCTTGGTTGTTTGAAAAGGATTATTACAACCGACTCAAATCAAATATACCTTCGTGGTATATTGTCTTTTTATCATTTGATCTAATCAGGATATAATGCAAAATACAAACAAACAATCATACAAGACATGATATTTTTACATGGAAACCTTAGCCAAGGAAAAACTACGGGACCACGTCCAGACGGAAAGTATCACTAACTGAAAAGTTAAACGAAACAAAGGTTACCTACGCAGCACCATTGCAAATACAGCATCCAACCTTAGCCAAGGCCCACTGTCGATGCGTCAACGTCCTCTGAGTCAACGCCACGAATCCACGTGCGCCCTTCCAGCCAAAAAGCCTTATCCGCTTGTTCAGTTTGGTACACCACAAACCTACCTTTGACCGACTCCTCCGATCTTAATTCTCAACACTCCCGCATTTACAGAATGTGAAGGAATCAGTACACCATGAACCCCAAGTTGCTCAAAAGGTGTTCGAGTCACACTGGTAGTCTCAGGCTTATTAGGTTAAATATAGAAGTGGAAAACCTAGGCTGAGTAAAGTACAAGCTCTTGGCTTTGATCAAGAAGAGAACAAGCTCACAAGATGTGAATAAAAACAAGCTTCTTACTCTTCGAAATGGACACTCTACTAAACATAGCATTTGCTTCTCTCTCTTGAAGATTGAGTCACTCTGCATCTTTGTGTGTGTTAGAGAAGGCATAAAGGGGTTATATTTATAGAATACCAAGACCCTGAGTCGTATGGAACGTGGGATAATTGAACCATGAATTTTGGATCTGATAAAACCAATTATGTTCAAAGTCCAATCGATTGTATACTTGGTCCAATCGATTGGGCCATGTCCAATCGATTGGGGACAAGTGTCCAATCGATTAGGGCTCAAAAAGTTTTCTATTCCGAAGGCACCAATCGATTGCACAGGGTTCTCCAATCGATTTGACATTTATAACTTTCTGTCTCGAAGGCTCCAATCGATTAATCAGAGTCTCCAATCGATTTGCCATTTATAACTTTCTATCCCGAAGACTCCAATCGATTAATCAGAGTCTCCAATCTATTTGACTCAGAAAGATTTTTCCCGTAGGCTCCAATCGATTACATAGTGTCTCCAATCGATTGGGCTCAATTATGTTTCTGCATCATAGTATCCAATCGATTACACAGTGTCTCCAATCGATTGGGCTATGTCCAATCGATTGGGGACACATGTCCAATCGATTGGACTTTTCTACTTAGTCAATAAAATTGACTTTGACTCAGGTCTATCCAATGACTAAGTCTGACCATTATATTTTGTTCATTTTAATCAACTCCTATGGCCACTAAGTCACTTACCTTCCTAATCGAGTGTACACGATTGTTACTGACAAATCGACAGTTACTCAGATGACTCATGTTGTCAACCGTCTGATTCTTGTTGTCTCTGTCTTTTAGTCTTCACGTAGTTGGCGAAGTATGCGTACCATGACATCTTCACACTACACTTGTGCTCGTAGGAACGGTTACACGAATATTTTTATGTCAAACGGAATCTTTGCCAAATTGAATATGAAAATTTTTCTTATAATCTCTCTCTTTGACAATTCTGTGATAAAAAACATTTAGTCATAAAGAAGGAAAAAATAGAAAATACAATCCACCCTCTTACACGATTCACTCACTATCTCACACTCTCTTGGAGATAATCGAACAGATATAGTATAAAGGCTTTTGATATGTTCCCTGCACATTCTACCAACAATACATACCCTGTAATATCATCGGTAATTAATAATTCATATAAAATGCAGTGAGTATAATTATGCACATCACAAGTAGAGAAATTAGAAAAATAATCAAACATTTTTCTCCCCCTAAATTTCTCTCCCCCTATCTATCTCATGCATCCACTTATTTTTACCGCTATAATTTTCTCTCCCCCTTTTTGTCACAAATTGACAAAGGTACAGAAATATAAGCAAATAATAAGCATGTAGTGAAGATTATCGTGATAAACAAGTGCAATATATACATCCATAACCAAATATATACTGGTTTATACCCTGTAACAAAATATGACATAAGCAGAGTATAACCATACAAACTCTGAGTTTATCGGTGTACAATAATAACAATAAACACACCCGATAACTCTAGAGATAACTCTCTCTAGGAGCCTATGTATAGATGGTCCAGCACCATCATGCTGATCAAGACCATGAGCTGGAGGACGCTGTCCGATGCCCATCATGGTGAACTGGTACTCCATGTAGCGCTGCATCATCTCCTGACCCTCCTCTAAACGGTGAAAGCTCTGTGCCGTCCGCTCCTCATGCGCTGTGAGACACTGATCAATTCCCACCATCTAATGATGAAGAGACTCAAATGAGTAAGGAGCAGGCATCTCAAGAGGCTGGTCAAAAGATGGCTGTGTCTCTAGAGGAGGCATATCAGTATCTGGCTGCTGACCCCCTAGCTCGATATCATCCCCCAAGTCCTCGTCGAAAATATCATCGAAGTGTAGAGGGACATCTGTCACTCTCCAGACCTGAGACATGCTCTTCCTGATGGTCGAAGGCCCAATAAGCCCCATGGGAGCGCACACCTCCTCATTGGCTTGAATAGCCACATCCAAATGCAGTAATATAGAGCTCACCAGTAGTGGGAATGGGAGATAAGGATGGTTAGCCAACTGGCTACCTGCTCTCACCATGGCTCTAAAGATAAACCTTGAAGGTCAATGACAAATCCAGTGCCAAGATGGTCAAGAAGCTCAAACGATCAATGTTCACCTGTGCCCCATGGCCAGGTGGATCAATGTTGTACCCATAGATGAGGTGCAACAAACGATACTCAGGGAGAAGGGATGTGAGAGGAATGAAAGTACTCCAGTCAAATATTTGCCCTCTGAGTGTCTCGGTCAACGTAGCCGTAGAAGTCGTCATCTCACAAGTCCTAGGAATGTACTCATATGAGGTAGAGGGATGAGGAATGTCCAACAGGGTAGAAATAAGATCAGGTGTAATAGTCAAGTAAGCCCCAGAGACAAACGTCTAGAAGGACAACTCACTCGGATCATCACACTGAATTGTGTGCATGTTGGCATAAAACAGTTTGACCAGGACAGGGTAAAATGGAATGGTCAAGCGAGTGATAGGAATCCACTCGCGAGATACGAACTGTGAATAGGACCATAGTACCTAAAATGGTGCTAAACTCAACTACTCTCTCAGTAGTGAATTTTCGACCAGAGAAATGCTCAAAGCGCTCTCTAACAGAATCGAAAATAAATGGAGCACTCACCGGAGGAGTATCGCTATGACGGGCACGACCCCGAGCTCTCCTAGGTGCTCTAGATGATTCACCTCGCTCAGAGTGTCGCGACCCACTAAGTCGACCACCTTCTTTGAATCAGCGGTTCTTCATCACCACTTTCTTCCTCAGAAAGCACAAGAACTCTTCTACGATAAGGATTCGTTGCCATGAGCACAAAGAAAGGAAGAAAATACCAAAAAATCTCTATTTTTTCTCAAAAAAAATATCCCAAAAGCTCAACGAAGAGGGTGAAGTGGAAAGCAAGGAAATTGATAGATTCGCTCCACAAAACCTTATGTAAACAGTAAATCTGGTACCTGCAATCGATTGGGAAAAATCTGGGAGGCGATCGAATCGATTGGGGTTAAAAATAACCATTTTGGGTTTTATAAAACCGAACGTCGCACTGTCCAATCGATTGGGCTAAGTGGCCAATCGATTAGAGCTTGTCCAATCGATTGGGCCGTACTCTCCAATCGATTGGAGATGTCCAATCGATTGGGCTGTTTCCTCCAATCGATTGGACTGGTCCGAGAAAATAAATAAAATAAAATAAAATTTTTTTTTTAATTTTAAACCAATTGGCTCATTTTCCAGGACCCAAAGAACATCTTTTCAGAGACAATAATTTTTAAAACTGCTCAAAAAAAGATTAAACGTCAGAAAAATATAGAATTCTCTTCAAGATTACACTCTTGATAAGCAATAAACACTGATTCTGATTTGAGAGAATTAATTAACACATTAGTGCAATCTTTTGCTTTATCAAAAATATTAATTCTTTTAGACATTAGCACAAATCACAAATCACTAGTAATCATAGATTCAAATATCAACATTAATATCATCACGTGTAAGTGATCTAAGTCTATATGTGGTACCGAATAAGATTTCAGTAGTAATTTCTCATAATTATCGAATCTAGAGTTATCCTGTATCCAATCATAAAATTCTCATTAGAGTTATTTAGGGATCTCACATACTCTCATGTATATGGGTATTTGCTGATGGATAAGAATTTTTCTAGCAAATTGGCTGTCTTTTACACCCTTTTTATTCACTTTGAATATAGGTAGCTTTCACTCTCCATGTAGGTAGCCCTTTTCTGCAGCCATGAGAATCGAATTTCAAATTTTAAGTAGGGCCATACAGATGGCATTCACTCTAACTTTTGTGGAGGTAGCTTTTTTCTTAATATAATAACTCTCATTGGGAAGCCAACAGTCGACTATAATGCAGTTTCGAAATCAACTGAAGGCATGAGTACTATTAATTTGAAGTTATAATCAGTAGAGGTTTATTCCTAATTCCAATACTGCAAAATTTTACACTTTCTATCAAATCCATTCCCACAGAAATACTCAGTGTGCATGTGAATGTGAGATATACTGTTTCAATAATCTTCAAATGCATACTAGTAAAAATTGACCAATCATAACAATTAAAAGATATAATATCTGATTAGCAAAAATTTTACTAACAGTTAAATCATTTTTCTTGGAATGTCTCAGAAATTACTACTCATCAAAATTGTATAGAATAATTATTTTAACATTCTTCTGAACACTTGATCTTTTGATTTTTCTGAAAAATTATCAATTTTTATTCTTCAAAATGAAGCAAAATAAAAAAGAAACAAAAATCCCTCAAAATATAAGAATAAGATAACATGAGGGAATAGAGAGCACATTGCTCAAAGATATGACATTGACGAACATTTCTCCTTCAGAGAATCTTTCCTAACCCATACCGATGTGAGTTTGGTAGAAGGATCACTCTCTCTTTTGAGTTACATGACTCCGAGGTTGTTTGAATTTTTCAAGAGACTCAATCTCCTTGATTAATTCTTTAGATCTTTTCAGAAGTTCTTCATCTTCCTAGATAGCACATCCAAATAATTTATCTCATAATGTGACTTTATAGGAATTCTTTGACTTTTCACGTTCTGAGTGGTATTTACCATTTTTTCTAGAAGATTTTGATGTCCTCTTGTCAACTTGTGACAGTCTCCAATCACATGACCCATGTTTTTGCAGTACTTGCACTGACGACTGCTTTTAACCATTTTGATTGGGTCGTTGATCTGTGTGGGAATAACTTGGGCTTTCACAAAAATTGTCTTGGATGAAGACCATTTTTCTTGATTGTTTTTGTAACCCAAACCCTGTTTGTCTCCATAGACTTTTCCCACATGAAGAATCTCATCAAGCTTTGTAGAGCTAGATGAGAATCCTGACACATCCCTTTTTTATTTGAAAACCTCATTCTCTAAGAATTCTGTACGTGTCATGCAAGTTTGGAATTCACATTCCAGTGACTTGTTCTTTTTTAGCAGAGACTCATTCTCTTGCTCTAAATCAGTAATCAACACTTTTAATTTTTCAGTGTCAATTACTAAGGCTGCATTTTCAGAGTCAAGATATTTAACCCTGTTAGATAAAACTTTGTTAGCCTTGATGAATTTTATAGATTCCTCGTACAGTTCTTTCACACCAACTACCGAGTCATACGAATCTCCATTGTAAGAGTCTTCCGAACTCTCATCATCACTTTTTTTGGACTCTTCATGAGATCCATGGGGACTATTGAAACGAGCAACAAAAGCTGTATACTTATCAGTATTTTCATTGTTATCTGAATTATCAAAATGATCTTCTGATTCTTCATCCCATGTGACATTGAATGCTTTTGCCTTGCCCTTGTATTCTTCTTTATTTGGGCACACATTTGCAAAGTGACCAAAACCCTTGTATTTGAAACATTGGAGATCGCTTGATCGGCTTTTCCTAGGGTTCCTGCCACTTCTACTACCTCTTTCATGAGGTCTGGCATGTTCCACAGTTTTATCAAACTGTTTGTTGTTCTTGAACCTATCGTTTTTCGAACGAAAGAACTTTTTGAATTTTTTCACGAACAATGCCATTTCTACTTCAGAGTCAACATCTGACTCTGAATCTTGAGTTTCAAAAACCTTAAGGGCAATTCCTTTTGATTTCTTTGGTTGTCTCAAATTCATCTCATAGGTTTGTAGAGACCCAACCAGCTCATCAACTTTAAGAGAGTCAACATCTTTGCTCTCTTCAATTGCAGTGACCTTAGCCTAAATCTATCAGGTAAGGATCTCAAAATTTTTCGAACGACTTTTGATTCCAGAATGATCTCACCCAAGTTGTGAGCAGAGTTCACAATATCGCTAAGTTTTGCATAAAACTCAGTGAAGGTGTCATTCTCCTCCATTCTCATGGATTCGAACTTGGATGTCAGCATTTATAGAATACCAAGACCCTGAGTCGTGTGGAACGTGGGATAATGGAACCATGAATTTTGGATCTGATATAACCGATTCTGTTCAAAGTCCAATCGATTGTACACTTGGTCCAATCGATTGGGTCATGTCCAATCGATTGGGGACAAGAGTCCAATCGATTGGGCTCAAAAAGTTTTATGTTCCGAAGGCACCAATCGATTGCACAGGGTTCTCCAATCGATTTGACATTTATAACTTTTCGTCTCGAAGGCTCCAATCGATTAATTAGAGTCTCCAATCGATTTGACATTTATAACTTTCTATCCCGAAGACTCTAATCAATTAATTAGAGTCTCCAATCGATTTGACTCAGAAAGATTTCTGTACCATAGGCTCCAATCGATTGGGCTCAATTATGTTTCTAGATTTTCACGAGAGGTCTTCCTTGATTCTTTTAGTACAGATTCATTGTTAAGGAAGAAGAGTTCCCGTCAACTGGCGAGCTCAACAATGGAACTTGGAGATCACCCAACCAAACACTTTCCTCCCCGGCTCATTCTCAATCACAATAGTGGCCTCTTGGAACTTTAGGGGCTTTGAATGGGCGAGCTTCGCAAAGGGCTGTCTCGGACGCGCATGAAATCCAAGAAAAAGTAGATATGATTTTGATCCAGGAAACAAAAGTAAAAGCCTCTTCTTTCTGGTCTACATCAAGTGGATTCTTCACCAGGACAAATCTAGAGATAGAATTCTGGCGATAGAACTAATTAAAAGTAGCGGGCTATCTTCTACAAGTTAGGTGGAACTAACTATTCATTCCCAACCTATAGACAAATTCCAACCAATTGATGGGGGTTCAAATCCTTTCCCTTCGTAGGTTTCTCATTGGTTGTGCGTGATCGAGTCACCGAGTTGCTCGCTATCCCCCGGCCCCCTCTGACTGAAATGGAAAGCTCCTCGTTCTCTCCCGCTTGCTCTCTGCATCCTTTCCTTTATGAATGCCTTTCCTTTCGACCTCTGAAAGCCAGTAATAGATCCACTTGCTTATTACTTGTAGAAAAGCGTTGCACTGTTCGACTCTCCAGTGGGCGGTGTTTTCCTTCGGTGGACCGGCTCTATGCACATTGACCGGGGCGAGCGTGCCCCTCCAGTGTTGCTGAAGAGGAGGCGCGCCTCCAACGCAGCATTCAGGAATGGGATGAACGAACCTGTCTCGTCAATTGCCTCGTAGTGTCCAATCGATTACACAGTGTCTCCAATCGATTGGGTTATGTCCAATCAATTGGGGACATCCAATCGATTGGACTTTCCCACTAGTCAATAAAATTGACTTTGACTCGGGTCTATCCAATGACTAAGTCTGACCATTATATTTTGCTCATTTTAATCAACTCCTATGGCCACTAAGTCACATACCTTCCTAATCAAGCGTACATGATTGTTAACTGACAAATCGGCAGTTACTCAGATGACTCCTGTCGTCAACCATCTGATTCTTGTTGTCTCTGTCTTTTAGTCTTCATGTAGTTGGCGAAGTAAGCGTACCACGACATCTTCACACTACACTAGTGCTCGTAGGAACGGTTACAAGAATATTTTTATGTCAAACTGGAATCTTTGCCAAATTGAATATGAAAATATTCCTTACAAAATGGATGAGGTGCAGGCCACCTCCTCTTCTCTTCTTTTCTTCTCTTTCTTTTTCCTTTCTTTTTTGCTTTTCTTTTTTATCGAGGAATGACAAGATAGGACGCCTGCAACTAGAGAGAGTTGCAGGTTCAGGCGGTGTGGAGGAGTGTCTTGAGATGGATTGGTAGGCCAACAACCATATTGAAGCTGCCTATAGCAGCAAGGTGGGGCGGTGCTAGAGAAGTAGGGAGCGTGACGTCCCTGTTACACAGGTGCGGATATTTTGAAGGTGATAGCAGCAACAGGTGGGAGTCCAGAGTTGAGAAAGGAAGCGACCCATCAATGGTGGTCGCCGGACTGGTGAGAGAGAGCCGAAGCAATGGTGGTTCAGTGGATGAATGGCTTGAAGAGGTTGCTAGCGGTGTGGAGAGGAGACTGGAGCGTGGAGGAAGAGGTGAACGACTGCGTTTGATGGGGGAGAGCAAGGTTCAAGGAGAGAGGCGCAACAGTGGAGGATGAACGCCCTGAGAAGAAGCTAACAGCCTGCAAGTGTTGCAGGCCGTGATATGGAGGCTGGACGGTGTGGAGGTGCAGGGTAGTGGACGGTGTTGGAGATATGGTAGCTTGCAGGTGCTAATGGCAGGTGGTGGTGCTGTTGGGCGGCAAGAGAGAGGACTGTTGGAGCTTCTTTTAGAAAACATGAGGGCGGCAATGGAGAGGAGAATGGAGAAGAATGGAATGGAAGGGGCTGTGGTGGTAGAGAAGGGATCCTCCTTAGGATTAGAGGAGAGAATCCTTTTGTTGAGGACGGTCTTTCCTTTTGAGGAATAGCACACTCTTATTTAGAAAGGATTGTTTTCCCTTTCCTTGGTGAGAGCAGCGTGAGAAGATCTTCTCTATGGAGTGTGGACCCCACCTTAGCACTTCAGCAAGTGCATGGCTGCCACCTTTGCTTTATGGCCTTGCTGCCACCCTTGCATATGGACCCCACTTTAGCAACTTCAGCAAGCCACCTCTCTCATTCTCCACTGTTTGATCCTTGCGATCCAACATCTCTTCAATTGATCTTCACATTTCATGATTTCAGCAACTTTCACCCTATTTGAACCATGAACTTGAGTTCCACCTCTTTATCAACTCACCACAACTTTTCTTCAATGTGTCTACCTTATGATGGTGATCTAACGGTTCAGCATCTCTTTCTTTGCACACCAAATGCTAACCCACTTCCATTGCGTTTCAAACAGTGTTCAAACACGTCAATTTCATCTCTCCATTTTGATTCCATCACAACCATCCAGATTCTCAAATTGGAAAATTCCCATGTGATGGTCCACTTATAATTTCTATCTCGGCTATACGTTAATTTCAACAATGGTATTTCAAAGTTTGAACCCTCCATGCATGCGATATGATCGCATGAAATTATATCTTGAGTTGCCATTCTTGTGTTACGCTTCCATAGGTTTTGGACTTGTGATTATGGGTCTCATAGAGAATGAGATCTCTTTAGCCTTGTTTGATGATCCACTTCTGATTTTTCGCATTTGGCCCACTATCTTGGCAATGGGCTCTTATACATGGGCATTGATCTTGAGTCTCTTGAACTTACATTTCGACACTCTTTTGTAAGCTCCGGGTTTGATCACCTCTTCGCCGTTCTTTTTATGTTAGTCCATCTCCATTTAATATCTGTCCTTGTGGTTCGTTGACTTGGCCCATTAGCCCATCTGTCTTCAGATTTCTCAAATCGTGGCTTGACACTAGGTCCACTAGTCTTCCACTTGGCTGTTCTTCAACTTCGCCAACTCTACTGTCTTGGTTCACCTTTTTATCCCACATGGTTCACTGATCTTTGATCGTGATTTTCGTAGTTAATCACGGGCCCGCTAGTCTCGAAAATCATCTGATCTGGTTTCCTGCAATAACGACAAGCACGTGATGAGACTTAATCAGAATGGATTTATATCTAGACTTCCAGAAATGTGTTTAATGCATGTAAATATACTATTTCGTCTAGAAAAGTGTGTTCTACACAACAGAAGAGACTCTTACATAGAAAAATGGATAAATAGAGCAGTTTTATGTAGGAGAGTGTGATAACGCTAAGAGGATAATTGCTTAAAATATGCACTTTTGAGCGAATATCAAATATCATCAAGTGTAAGTGATCTGATTTTATATGTGGTACTGGATAAGATTACAGTAATAATTTCTCATAAAAATAAGAATCTTGAGGTATCCTGTATCCAATCATAAAATCTTCATCAGAGTTATTAAGGGTTCTCACATACACTCATGTATACGGGTATTTGCTGATGGATAAGAATTTTTTAGCAAATTGGCTATCTTTTACACCATTTTTATTCACTTTGAATATAGGTAGCTTTCACTCTCCATGTAGGTAGCCCGTTTCTGCAGCAATGAGAATCAGATATCAATTTCAAACAGGGCCATACAAATAGCTTTCACACTAATTTTTTGAGGTAGCTTTTTCCTTAGAACAATAACTCACATTGGGAGGCCAACAGTCGACTATAGTGCAATTTCGAAATCAACTGAATGCATGAACACTACTAATTTGAAGTTATAATCAGTAGAGGTTTATTCCTAATTCCAATAATACAAGATCTCACACTTCTATCAAATCTATTTCCATAATAATAATCAGTGTGCATGTGAAAAAAAAATATGAGATATACTATTTCAATAATCTTCTAATGCACACTAGTAAAATTGACCAATCATAATAATTAATAGATATAATACTGAGATTAGCAAAATTTTACAAACATAGTTAAGTTCTTGTTCTTTGAATGTTCTCAAGAATTACTGCTCATCAAACTCGTATATACTAATTTTAACATTTTTCTGAACAATAGATCTTTTGATTTTCTGAAAAAAAAAATCAATTTTTATTCTTCAAAACAAAGCAAAATCAAAAACAAAAAAAATAATCCCTCCACAGATAATAAGAATGGAAAACCCGAAGGGATAGTGAGCACAAAGCTTAAAGATGGGACCTTTTAGAACAGTTCTCCTTCAAAGAATCATTTCTAATCCACACGATGTGATTTTAGTGGATAGACTAGTTCTCTTAGGATCTCTCCTCTTTTGAGTTACAAAACTCTGAGGACGTTTGAATTTCTCAAGAGATTCAATCTCCTTGATTAATTCTCTAGACCTTTCCAATAAGTCTTTCATCTTCCTAGATAGCACATCCAAATTGTTTATCTCATAGTATGTCTTCATAGGAAATCTTTGACTCTTCATATTCCGAGTTGAGTTCACCTCTTTCTCTAGAGAATTTTGATGTCCTCTTCTCAGTTTATGACAGTCTCTAATCACATGTCCCAAATTTTTGTAGTACGTTCAATGACAATTGCTTTTGACAACTTTGATTTGGTCATTGATTTGAGTGGGAATAGTTTGAGCCTTAACAAAAATCGTCTTGGAAGAAAACCATTTTTCTTGATTTTGTTTGTAACCCAAACCCTGTTTGTCTCCATAGACTTTTCCCTCACGTAGAATCTCATCAAGCTTTGCAGAGCTAGATGAGAATCCTAACACATCTCTCTTAGATTTAAGGAGCTCATTTTCTATGGATTCCTTATGTGTCAAACAAGTTTGGAATTCTCCTTCTAGTGACTTGTTCCTTTTAGCAAAGATTCATTTTCTTGCTCTAAAACAGTAATCAACACTTTTAATTTTTCAGTGTCAATTAATAAGGCTGCATTTTCGAAGTCAAGACATTTAACTCTGTCAGATAAAACTTTATTAGCCTTAATGAACTTTATTGATTCCTCGTACATTTCTTTCACACAAACTGCCGAGTCATCCGAGTCTCCATTATAAGATTCTTCTGAACTCTCATCATCACTTTTCTTGGATTCTCCATTAGATCCATAGGGACTATCAAACGAGCAACAAAAGTTGTATACTTATCAGTCTTTTCATTGCAATCTGAATCATCAGAATGATCTTCTGATTCTTCATCCCATGTGGCATTGAAAGCTTTTGCCTTGCCCTTATATTCTTCTTTGTTTGGGCAAACATTAGCAAAGTGACCATAACCCTTACATTTGAAACATTGGGGTTCGCTTGAGCGACTTTCCCTAGGGTTACTTTCACTTCTGCTACCTCTCTCATTAGGTCTGGCATGTTCCTTAGATTTATCAAAAGTCATATTGTTCTTAATTCTGTCATTTTTAGAACGAAAAAACTTTTTGAACTTTTTCACAAATAACGTTATTTCAACTTCAGAGTCAACATCTGACTCTGAATCTTGAACTTCAAAAACTTTAAGGGCAATACCTTTTGATTTCTTTGGTTGTCTCAAATTCATCTTATAAGTTTGTAGAGACCCAACCAGCTCATCAATTTTGAGAGAGTCAACATCCTTGCTCTCCTCAATAGTAGTTACCTTAGCCTGAAATCTATCAGGTAGGCCTTTCGTTTAAGAATGGTTTTATCTCCTACAGCCATTGTGGGTGGTGACCAACCATCCACTACAGACATCCAGACTCTTTCATCAATAGACTTTAGAAAAGCCCTCATCTTAGCCTTCCAATAGGCATAGTCTTCTCCATCAAGCAATGTAGGTCTGGATGTGTTTCCACCTTCTCTTTGCATTTTGACAAATTAATGAAAATAGACTGGTTTCACGGAAATCTAAATTCAGGTGATTAAACCTTCAATAGAATAACCCGTTCTGTACCAATTGAAATAACACTGGTCTATTCTATTTAATTCAATATACCTAGAAGAGGGGTTGATTAGGTATTTAAAAATGAATTATACCTACACAATTTTACTGGTCTATGGTAAGGGAACAAAATCGCATGCCTTAGTTGTTTGATAAAAGATTATCACAACTGACTCAAATCGAATATAGTTCTGTGGTATATTTTCTTTTCGTCATTTGGTCTAATCAAGATAGATAGCGGAATACAAACAAATAATCACGCAAGATAAGAGATTTTACGTGGAAACCTTAGCTAAGGAAAAACCACGAGACCACATCCAGACGGAAAGTATCACTAACTGAAAAGTTAAACAAAACAAAGGCTACCTACGCAGCACCGTTGCAAATACAGCTTCTAACCTTAGCCAAGGCCTACTGGCGATGCATCCACGTCCTTTGAATCAATACTACAAATCCATGCACGCCCTTCCAGCCAAGAAGCCTTGTCCGCTTGTTCAGTTTGGTACACCCCAAACCTACCATCGATCAGCTACTCCGATCTTAATTCTCAACACTCCCGCCTTTGCAGAAGATGAAGGATTCAGTACACCCTGAACCCTAAGTTGCTCAAAGGTGTTGAGTCACACTGGTACACTCAAGCTACTAGGTCGAATACATAAGTGATGGACCTAAGCTGAGGAATGGATCAAGCACTTGGCTTCGAGCAAGAAGAAGAACAAGCTCAATAAATGTGAATGAGAACCAAGCTTATTGCTCTTCGAATGGACACTCTAGTAAATAAACATTTTCTTCTCTCTCTTGAAAGATTGAGTCACCTTGTGTCTCTGTATGTGTTTAAAAAAGGTATAGAAGGGTTGTATTTATAGAATTCGTGACCCTGAGTCGTGTAGAACGTGAGAGAGTGGAACCAAGAATTTCGAATCTGAGAAAGACTGAGTTCGTGCTAAGTCCAATCAATTGCTTGATCCTTTTCCACATTGTGTGATCAATAATTTTTTAATTCATATAGACTTCGCAGAGGAATTAAAAATTGTCCTATTCACCCCCCTCTTAGACTTAACTTTGTAATTAAATGAGAATTTCACCCTCTCCCCTTCTTCTTTAAACCTCTCTATCTCTCTCCTCTCCCTAGTTAAGTTCTCATCCAAGAACCAGCAAGAACACAGCCTTGCAGACCTCTTCTCCATTGGTAAGTCACCAAGGTAAATCTCCATTTTCTATCTTCTCTTTCATTTTCTCTCTCTAAAATCTTGTTCTTTCTCTCTATATTTCTTTTCTTATAATGCTTTCTAGAATGATGATTATTTATTTTATTTTTTTTTATGAATAAATTAGATTCAAGCATTGTAATTTATATTATTTTAATAAATAAGTTTCTCTTTTCCATTTATGGTGTTTCTTTCTCTTTAGTTATGTTAATTAGTTGATAGAAATCTCTCCAAAAAGATTATTTTAAATCTCAATCATTAATCACCACTCTCACCCTTTCATCCATATTTTCAAGCACTTTCTATTGTTCTAATGTTCTGATAAATTGTGTTCCCTAACCCCAAGTGCGGATTCGACATCCGACATATCGCTATACAAAATTTGTATTTTTACAGGATTTAAAGTGAACCAAAATTACAAATATTGTTGAAATCTAGGGTTTCCAATCCGACAACGTGGAAAAAATGTACTTTCAAATGGTGCTGGTGCTACTCGGTTGACAGGATTGCAAAAAGACGAACAAGAAATCGGAAAGCTACTTAATTGAGGAGATCCGATCCAAATCAGAAACTTTCAATTTTCTTTAATCAAATTATTTACTTATTATTTTAATGCCTCGGACGGCCGAGTGCAAAGTTGTAATAACTTAGGAATTTATTTTTCTCTATTTTTAGAATAATTGCTAGGTTAATTTTAATTAAAAAAAATATTAGGGTTAGATTTTAATTCTACTATTTCTAGTTAGATCACTATATTGGTTATTTGTTTCATTTTGGCATATTTTTCAAATTTTGAATTTTGAAAATCTAGGCATTTTCTCTTTTTAGAAAATTCAAGCTTAGAGTTTCTAGATCTAGAGACTTTAAATTGGATAACTCTAAAATTGGATAAGAGTCAACTTTCAATAAAATTCCTTAATTTGGGGAATAACTAATTTGACCGAGATTTCAAAAGTTTGAAAAAACTCTAAAATTGGATAAGAGTCCACTTTCAACAAAATTTCTTAATTTGAGGAATAACCAATTTGACCAAGATTTCAGAAGTTTGAAATCGTGGAAGGTTTCCAACTCTGGGTAATGCAAAAGTAGATATTTTCGAAGCCTAATTCAGGAATAACTAAGTTTGAATTTCAAACCCTAAAGTGAAACTAATTCAACATACCTGCCCAAAATAAATTGAGTGTTTCTTAAAACTCCTAAGGCGGTATACCTTCCAAATCAAAAGCATAGACCATCGTGAACTAACGTGATTGCAAATTGTGATTATCAAGTGAGTAGGGAGTGAAAGTTCAAAGAGGAGGAGTCGGGCCCAAGCCCATTTGGATACCCCTCCCTATCTCACAGAGGAGACCCCGTTACGTAGCCAATGAGCAGGTAAGTTTCTACACCTCGCCTTGAGTGCAATATTGATCATTGTGCGAACACTGTGCCAATTGTTTATTTAATTTCGTAATCATTATCGAAACTGCATGGATTGGCCGTAAAAATTACATTAAAGAGCAAACCCAACTCTACTTTGAAACTGGTGGGATTTCATCACCCATCTCGTCTTCCAGCTTTTGTGTACCCACAGCCAAAAATTAAAAGAAACCAAGAAGTAGAGCCCACTTAGATCGGTGTTCGAGGAAAACTCCACATAAAGCGACTCCATCAAAGATCAAGTCAATTAAGTCCATAAGTGCGGGTCACTGTTTCCTAACACAACCATAGGTCCCTACTACCTCAAGTATACTGAGCTCATAAGTGGCCTCCTTGATTATTTGTCGGTTAGCTTGGTGTCAGATTAGGAACACAAACCAACCCTAGCTCATCTTCTGGGAAAATTCATCTTAACGCTTGACAAATCCGATTAGTTTGGGGTGTACTTAAGTCAGCCGATGTGCCGCACGTCTATCTAGGCTTTGCATTATCTCCCAGTTGGCTTGAGTTAGTACTAGCGGATTTGCTTTGAAGAGAACTAGTGAGAACCTACAGAGTGAAAAGTTAGTCCGGCGGGTAATAGCATAAATCAGTGGTCCGCCCACTGTCATAATTTACACTATCCCTACACTAATAAGATAATTCATAAAATATCCTGATTGTTTAGAAGTAGGATTATCTATTGCTCTGTGTGAATCATCTAGTCTCATTAGGTTTCATAGTCTTCAGACTTTTGCCAACTCTAGGGCTTACTTTTTCAAACATATGCCCGTTTGGATTTGATCCAACTCGAGATTGATTCGATCTGAGAGTCAGTCTACCACACTGATCTCTTTCACCTAATCTATCCCCCTCCTCTGAGAGACTCACATCTATCTGATGGCAGCTGAATGGCCTCTATTCGAGACCTACCATAATTTATTTGAAGATTTAGGTGATAACTCCGACCACTGGTATACCAATCCTGAGTGTCATCATGACACTCCAGTCTCACAGACTTCCATGGGATATGAAGTAAAGGGTGATCCAGTGCTTAAATGCCTACTTAAGTATTTGACAAAATCAGTCTCTTCCTTAGTGTCGTGGTCTAGAAGCCTATGTATCATTCCAACTCTGTGGGATATTTTCCTCCTGTCCAGGAAGAGGCCTGTAATTTTAGTACATTTCAACCTCCGATGCAGACCGCCTACAATAACATGTACTATCCGGACACTAGGAGTCACCCTAACTTTGATTGGAAACAATCTGCTCTCTCGCCGCAACCGCAACAGGAAACGTATCCTTCCTAGTTTCATCAACCCAATGGACAATATGATTGGTCGTACTCGCAGTCGCAGTACTAGCCAGATCCACATACTGAATATTTTGGTCAATAGTGGACCCAGATGGATTTTCAGAGTCAACAGATAGTCCCAGACTTACATCCATCATATAACTTTCATACTCAGTCGAACTACATTCAAGAGTTGGCACCTCAACTTTCATTAGCTAAACCGCCACAGTTTGCTACTAAACCTAGTCTAGAAGAACTCCTCTCTCAATATATCATCCAATAACAGCACTCCATGGAGAGCTTGGAACATCGTCTAGGTGAGTTAGAATCTGAGAGAGAGGAAGTCAACTTCACAGCCAACCTATGGCTTATCCAGAGAGGAATACCATGGCCACATTCCATAATGAGGAGTCGCACAGCTGGACTTAGTACAAGAATTTACATGAGGAAATTGAGGTTGCTACAAACAATGGATCGGGCAAAAATATCAATGAGCCAGAGTCTCCATCTTCGGTGCCCTTCAAAGCACTGACTTCTGAACCTAGCTTAGAGGAATCATTTACCTCTGATGCTTTACCATTTGCACCTAAAGTAGACATTCCTAACAATGAGCCGTGTTTTGATAGTACGGTCCCTATTGTACTGGCCCCACGGTTCCTCACCATCACTGATACACACATCGAGTGTAGGGATGAAGACGTGTCAACAGCATTTGACAACCTCAAATCAGAGGTTACCATTTTTCAACAGCCAACCGACATCGACATTGTCAATGAACCTTATGCTGTAGAGAGTCTACTTCCAGACTCTCCAGAGGAAATATTAGACAAGTGTCAAGAACACTTTCTGCCTGACTTCAAATCAGAGTCAAACCAATATGGATTTACTGATCTGCTGGAGTCTGCTCTATTTAGATACGTTCCTGCTAAACTCAATGAGTTTGCAGCTCTGCTAACCATGGTCAGAGAACCCACCAACTCTATCCTCTCAGTTTTTACTAAGAAGCTTCGATCCATCCCCGCTGAACTAAACGTTCTTGCGGCTCTGCTAACCATGGTCAGAGAACTTACTTTTACTCTCTCAGTTTACACTGAGAAAGAGCTTTCCTACAACGCTATACCTAAACGAGGGATAGGATAGTTATTTCAGCTTCACCTAAAGAGAATGGAAGACTTATGATTCAATTAGTCTCCACGTGTTTTAACCTGGTTGGGGCTACTTAATGCACCCCCTGTCATGTCTGGCTGAAGACGTAAAACTTAGCACTTTCGGAAAGGCAATTTCGGTAGTCTGAAAAGTCATTGAGTCACATGAATAATTTCTTATATTTCATACATTATTATGGCTATGCAGGTACAATCCCTCTGACACTCATCAAGTACCACCAACTGTTAAATCTTAGCTAAACTGGTATAACCCTTCCTCACGACTTGCATCAGATTCAGAGTTTTCATAAATTTTTGTCCGATCATGAGCACCGAGGACGATGTTGTATTTAAGTTGGGGCTGGGGATTTATCAAAACTCATGTCTTCATTTCAAAAAAACAAAAAAAAAGCAAAAAAAAAACATGAGAAAAAGGAGAAAAATATGTACTTTGAGGTTAAGTCCTGTGTTTTACAAAAGTTTTCTGAGTATTTCGAAATGTTTTTCAAATCCTTTACAATGATGAGTAAAAACTTTTCGAAAGTTTATTTATTGAAAAGATGTCTGTTTTGAAAAATCACTTATTAGCTCTGAATTCAGTTTGAAAAATCTTAGAAAACTCGGATTCAGCAAAAAATTTCACATATCAACAGTCAGATTGTCCGAAGTTTAAACTATCTAGAGATCCAAGAAGAACAATTCTAGAGACCTAACCCAGTGAGCTTTTGAACTTATTATCATTTCTGAGAGTTACAAAATTATTTTGAGTCACAAGATGACTCACAATTCTTCTAGTCCCCAAATATTTCCATTGAGTGATCTCATTAACCCTTGCTTTGGTCATAGAACTCGGAATGACATCCAAATCAGATTAATACATAAAGAACCTTCTCTATATCCATTCAAGATATCACAGATGAAAGTGCAAACCCTAGAAAATGATATAGGCCATCTTTCTAACCAATCAGACTTTTTAGCTTACCTAACATCTATACCGTTAGAAACACTTTTTGAGCCTTTTGATGAAAACCTTTTCTTGTTGACCCATCAATCAAAAAATCCAATCCCAAAAAGAGTTCAACACAACAACCTATTTCTAAGAGGGATCGAAGAGTATTAGGTATGATTACACCATGAAAAGATAAAAACCAAGAAAAGAAAACAAATGGTTCGAGCTGAAAAGAAATATGATCAAAAAGAAAGAAAAGAAAAAGAATCTGAAAAAGAGGCTGATAGAACAAGATCCAAAAAGACAAAAATTGGAAAAAGAAAAGAAGAGAAGTCAAGGAAATGCTACACCTGGGATAAGTTGCAAAGAATAGTGAGATATCCTCTCAAAATTTTTGAATTTTGGAATATTCTTCTTTTCTGAACCTATCCTAAACCTCAATACAACCTATAAAAGTCCTATTTGATTCTATATTAGTACCATCATAAAGTGTGGAGAATAGAGAAAAGAGAAATTATAGAGTTTGATCTGACGTTCTTAAGTAATATGACATTCCAATCATGAGATCTTCTTAAAACTTCTAATATCCTCTATTCAAAAACTATATATGTCAGACATTTGCCAGTTCTTATATTTATGTCCTCACATATAATATGAGTGAAAAGAATAAAACTATTTCAGAGTGATTCATTTCTGAGTGGTATACAAGTAAGGATTGAGGTCGAGGCATAGTTCTAAGGTGATCGAGATATCTTTACTGCCAAATCAGGATGGTGTTGAACACACACACACATTGAGTCTGAGTAATCTTTTGTTTGAATGACCATTTGTAGAAGTGTTGCATTTTGCTGATTAGCTCTAATTTGTGAATGATTTCTTGCATCCTTGAAATAATCTGATAAAAATGGAGTTTTCCTAAGTAATGCAAATAAGTTTTCTGGCATGTGCCAAGCTCTTTTTAGCTCACTTATCTCACACTAATTGTCACGGATTGACAATATGCTAGTTGAGGGTTGCTAATATTTGCTCAAAAGTGCTTATTTTAAGTTATTATCCTTTTAGCAATGTCACATTCTCCTACGAAAAACTTGTCTTTTCGTCGACTTTTCTACGTAAGAGTTTCTTCTATTGCGAAGAACACATTTCGTGACATCGATCAACGGTTCCCAAAGCATCAGGTTGAGAATAGGTCTTGGCACATGCCAGAGGATCGTCCAGTATCAAACCATTTTAGTTGAATCTCATTACGCGCTTTTTCACTTGTAGGAGACCCTATTGGGCGATTCTCAAGGCTGGCGGGCCCACGATCAACCACAGAAACCCTCTTTCAAAGCTTAAAGAACCAGTAAGTTAGGACAAGAAGATAGAAGCTAAGTATGGGCAAAGCCAGAGGATCACAAAGCCGATCCAAAGAACCAAGAGAGCAGAAGAATTGAAGACCAAAAGAAGGACCAAGGTGTTAAAAGCTACACCAATTGACATCACAAGATAGCTTGTTTAATTGGCGAAGCTCGTGAAGAAGAATGAAGAAGATTAGGGTTCAAGACCCTCTGCTAGATCTTTTTCTCTTTATTTTTATATTTTCTCTCACCTCTCTCCTAATTCTCTCTCTATCTCTCTAAACTCTAACATCTGACCATTAGATCATCAAATCCTACCATAAATCTTCTAACCATTCAATTAGCCATCTGATCATCGTGATCATCATTAATACCTTGGTCGGTCGAATCCTTACCATCCATCCTAACCTTCTGCTAATCTAACGGCTTCATCCCCATGATCTAATTTCAGCCCATACCTCCCGCCAGTTACTTTATGCCAAACATTGTATAATATCTCTATTGGCACACCAAACCCACTTTCTCACAGGCCCGCTACCATGCCAACTCAATAATTGGCCCGATACTCAATGAGTAAACGTCCTCCTATTCTCTGGCCCATTAGCATTTTCTAGAGGCCCACTATCCCATTGGTTCACTAGCCCACCTATCTTGTGCCCGACACATGGCATTCTCAATGTTTGGCCCATAAGCCTTCTATTCTAACTACCTATGGGCTCTCACAAGCCCATCTCATACTAACCCATTTTCACTTAGCCATTTCACAAACCCATTCCTAAAGGAGAGAATAGGTCTCCTTTATCCTATTCTCACTTATCATCCACCTAGGAAGCCATTATCTCTCAAGGAAATGGATCACTCCCTTATCCTTCCCTTCAATCCAATGGTGGGGAGAGGTCCTCCTTTAGTTTAAAAAGAGGACCAACCCCATGTGAGATTCGGTTCTCTCCCCCCTCTCACAGCCTAACCCTAGGTTCTCTCTCCCCTTCTTCTCTAAACCTCTCTATCTCTCTCCTCTCCTTGGTTCGATTCTCATCCAAAAACCAGCAAGAGCACAGCCTTGTAGACCTCTTCTCCATTAATAAGTCACCAAGGTAAATCTCCATTTTCTATCTTCTCTTTTATTTTCTCTCTCTAAAATCTTGTTCATTCTCTCTATATTTCTTCTCTTATAATACTTTCTAGAGTGATGGTTATTTATTTTATTTTCTTTTATGAATAAATTAGATTCAAGCATTGTAATTTGTATTATTTTAATAAATAAGTTTCTCTTTTTCGTTTATGGTGTTTCTTTCTCTTTAGTTATGTTAATTAGTTGATAAAAATCCCTCCAAAAAGATTATTTTAAATCACAATCATTAATCACCACTCTCACCCTTTCATCCATATTTTCAAGCACTTTATATTGTTCTAATGTTTCGATAAATTGTGTTCCCTAACCTCGAGTGCAGATTCGACATCCGACATACCGCTATACAAAGTCTACATTTTTGCAGGATTTAAAATAAACCGGAATTACAAATTTTGTTGAAATCTAGGGTTTTCGATCCGACGACATGGAAAACCCTTACTTTCAAAGAGCGTGAAGAGTCGCGCGAGTTCCAAAATTTTAAGTGGAGAGTTCGCGCTCGGGAGAGATGAGCGGGTCCATCTGGACAGCCCTTTGTGAAGCCGAGACAAAAGTTGTCTCTTGTTATATAGATATAATAAAGAAAAGAATCTTGGCCATCAAATTGGTAGACTATCATTATGAACTGTTCATTGCTTAAATGATAAGGATCAACAAGTTGATTTATGTTATCAAAGAGAAGTGCAGATAGTTTAGCAATTTATATGTGTCCCATGTGAAATAGCTTATTCTAATTTCTATAATCTCACCACTATTTCTCCGGACATTTCGTCCCCCAAAAGTGTAAGCAGTAAACTAAGGAGGGGAGATGGACCACCTCCCACCAAAGATCATCTAGGACATCCTCTCGAGACTACCCATAAAGTCGCTCTTGCAAAGCAGGTCTGTATGTCAAATCTGGCACACTTTAATTAACGATGTCTTGCTAACACGCACCTCACTCTCATCCCAAAAACCAAAACCCTAGTCTCCGTCTTTACTCTTTTTTCCATTCTAACTGATCTATACTCAATAGCTGACTACGAGACAATTGCTGAGATATTTAAAATCATTAATTTATCTTTTAAATCTTGGCTCCCCACATTCATGATCAAGGGTTCTTGAAATGGCCTTGTTTGTTTGGCGAGCGACACATGTAGCTATCGCAGCATATTTCTATGTAATCTTATAACTAGTGAGTACACTGTGCTACATGACACCGCCACTGTTAGTGAAATTAGCGGTACGATGTTCTGTTTCAGTATTGATCACATAAAGAGGAATTGCGGAATGTCGACATTGATCAGGGGTTCCAAAAGCATCATGTTGAGGTGCAGACCGTCGGCACAGATTCTTGGAGATGTTTAGAGCAAATCCAACCGGTCTCTATATCCTACTCCAAATTTGAAACCACCTCTATCTCTATCTGTGATTCCAAATATAAAGATCTACTTTTTGATTTTTTGAATTTCCGTCTTTATCCATCTAATAACCTTTTGAAAATATTTAACATTTTGTGTCTTTTTGAAAAGCATCTACTTTTTATTACAAACAAATTTTAAATACGCTTTGTGTTCTTTTGAAATTTCCAAAATTTCACATGGCACACTCTTTGGGGCCACTAACCTATGGATATTTGGGCCACTTGTTGTTTGGCTTTCATACGAAAATTAGAGCTTCTTGGTGATTTATGGCCCTTGAATTCAAGCATTATTCATAAGTAGTTTCTAACCCTTAAATCTAAACACTATTTGAAAAATATGTTTTTTTTAAGATGAGACGTTAGAGTTCAACACTTTTTGAAGGGTGTCTCCATCTTCAAATTTGAAGAAGATTCCTTTTTTAAGCCAAAATTTGAAGACGTTGGTTGGAGTTGCTCTTAGAAAATATGTTGATCATGATCAGTTGGTGATATTCGCTCAAAAGTGTTTATTTTAAGCAATTATCCTTTTAGTGTTATCACACTCTCCTATGTAAAATTGCACTATTTATTCATTTTTCTACATAAGAGTCTCTTCCATTACTTAGAACAAACTTTTCTGGACAAAATGGGCTATTTGCATTAATTAAGTACATTCTCAAAAGTCTAAATATTAAGTCATTTTGATTAAGTCTCATTACGTGCTTTTTCTATCGTAGGAAACCAAATCGGACGATTCTAATAGATTGCGAGCCCACAACTGACTGCCAGAGTCTAGGACCCAAGCTCAAGAGCCAACAGGCTGAAGATAAGAAGATACATGCCAAATGCTAGGAGAGCCAGAGAGTCGAAAAGCCTGAGAGAAGGAGAGTCAAGCGCCCCGAGAAGAGACTAAGAAGATTAAAGGTTAATCGACTAACACAAGACAAAGGCTTGCTTAGTTGGAAAAACTTACAGAAGACCAAGTCAAAGACCAGGGTTCAAGACTCTCTGCTAGCATTTTCTCTTTAATTTTGTAATATTTTCTCTCTCCTCTCCCTAGATCCTTATTCTCTCTCTACCCTGAAATCTCAACCACCCAATCCTCTCCTTTCACAATCTCTCCTTTCGCGTTCACTCGATCCTACGGCCTACCTTGGTCGACCTCCACCGTCCGATGATCCATCCGATCATTGCCACCCTAGTCTACCATCTGATCGCCAGTAGATCATCCATCCTATCATTACCCATCTCAAAATCCAACGGTCATCTTTTTCTTCTTTTAGATCCTATGGTCACGACTTGACCTATGTGATCATGACCCTTATAGAGATGGATGGCCCATATTAAAGATTGACTTGTTTTTACGAAAATGGAAAGGTTCTTTAAAGAAAATGGCAAATCGAGTTTTTGAAAGTTTTGAAATTCAAAAGTTTTTATTTTATTTTCAAAACTTATGAAAGATTTCTTGGATGAGGTGGCATTAAAGGGGATTTCATGGGATTCTTCAAAAAGGGCAAGTTTTGATTTTAGAAAATAAGAATATATGAGTTTCTAAAAACTTGAAATTGTGGGTTTCTCATATAGAAACCCACGGTTCCTATTATAAATAGGGAGCACGTTTTCTAAAAGAGAGTCCCCCCTTCTAATTCCCATCTCTTTCTTACTTTCTCCCCTGGCACAAAAAAAAAAAAGATAAAATAAAAATAAAAATAAAAAAATCGGCGTCTTTGCCTTCCCTTCCCCATCGAACTGCTCCCTCATCTCCTTCTCAATACAAGTCCAAGAACAATGGTTTGCTCTCCTCTTCTCCTTCTCTATCTCTTTCTCTCTCTAATCTCTTCTTTTATTGCTTTCTAGTTAAGTTTTTATTTACTTTATTTATTTAAGCATTTTTAATTCAAGCATTGTAAGTTATAGTTTTTTTTAATAGATAAAGTTTACTTTGGCATTTTATTTTCTGTTATTACATATTTATTTTCTCTTATTAATATAGTAGGTAATTTTCCTCCTATAAAAAATGTTTTAAAAATTATTTTTCACCATTCTCATCTCTCCACCATTTCCTTGCTTGTTTTCATTAATGTTACTTCTCTAACCCAAGTGCGGATTCGACATCCAACATACCACTGTATAAGTTTATATTTTTACAGATTTTTAAGTGAACCAAATCATTAAAAATGTATTGAGCCAAGGGTTTTCGTCCAACGACCGGAAAAACCTTTTTCAATGGGCTCTCAGGGGTGTTAGTGAATGAAAATCTTCATTAGTTGGGCATTCATTGTCAAAGGATTCTTCAATTGTTGTTGTTCTAGTGTTGCTTTTCTTATCTGCTATATATGAAGTATTAATCATTGTACTTTTGCTTCTTGACTCTATCGCTAGCAAGGATCATTACCGTGTGCATTTGGTTTTTTTTGTAGGGTGTCTTTCTGTGGTTGATGGTTGTTTTGGAGAACATATAGAAGTTGAAATTCCATTGGTCCGTTCTCTTTAACTCAATATACCTAGAAGGGGGGGTTGATTAGGTATTTAAAAATTAATTACCTATGCAATTTTACTGGTCTATGGTATGGGGATAAAATCTCATGCCTTGGTTGTTTGAAAAAGAATTATCACAACCGACTCAAATCAAATATACATCCGTGGTATATTATCTTTTTGTCGTTTGATCTAATCAGGATATAATGCGGAACACAAACAAACAATCACACAAGACAAGATATTTTTACGTAGAAACCTTAGCCAAGGAAAAACCACGGGACCACGTCCAGACGGAAAATATCACTAACTGAAAAGTTAAATGAAACAAAGGTTACCTACACAGCACCATTGCAAATACAACATCCAACACTAGCCAAGGCCCACTGCCGATGCATCCACGTCCTTTGAGTCAATGCCACGAATCTACGCCCGCCCTTCCAGCCAAGAAGCCTTATCTGCTTGTTCAGTTTGGTACACCCCAACCTACCTTCAACCGGCTCCTCTGATCTTAATTCTCAACACTCCCGCCTTTGCAGAAGGTGAAGGATTCAGTACACCCTAAACCCCAAGTTGCTCAAAATGTGTTTGAGTCACACTGGTACTCTCAGGCTTACTAGGTTAAGTATAGAATTGGAAAACTTAGGCTGAGTAAAGATTAAGCTCTTGGCTTTGATCGAGAAGAGAACAAGCTCACAAGATGTGAATGAAAACAAGCTTCTTGTTCTTCGAAATGGAAACTCTACTAAATATAGCCTTTGCTTCTCTCTCTTAAAAATTGAGTCACTCTGTGTCTCTGTGTCTCTGTGTGTATTTAGAGAAGGCATAAAAGGGGTATATTTATAGAATACCAAGACCCTAAGTCGTGTGGAATGTGGGATAATGGAACCATGAATTTTGGATCTGATAAAATCGATTCTGTTCAAAGTCCAATCGATTGTACATTTGCTCCAATCGATTGGGCTCAATAAGTTTTCTGTTCTGAAGACACCAATCGATTGCACAGGATTCTCCAATCGATTTGACATTTATAACTTTCTGTCTCGAAGGCTCCAATCAATTAATTAGAGTCTCCAATCGATTTGACATTTATAACTTTCTGTCCTAAAGACTCCAATCAATTTAATCAGAGTCTCCAATCGATTTGACTCAGAAAGATTTGTCCCATAGTCTCCAATTGATTACACAGTGTTTCCAATCGATTGGGCTCAATTATGTTTCTGCCTCGTAGTGTCCAATCGATTACACAGTTTCTCCAATCGATTGTGCTATGTCCAATCGATTAGGGACACATGTCCAATCGATTGGACTTTTCCACTAGTCAATAAAATTGACTTTGACTCGAGTCTGTCCAATGACTAAGTTTGACCATTATATTTTGTTCATTTTAATCAACTCCTATGATTACTAAGTCACATATCTTCCTAATCGAGCGTACATGATTGTTAACTGACAAATCGGCAGTTACTCGGATGACTCCTATCGTCAACCGTCTAATTCTTGTTGTCTCTGTCTTTTAGTCTTCACGTAGTTGGCGAAGTAAGGGTACCACGACATCTTCATGCTACCCTTGTGCTCGTAGGAACGGTTATAAGAATGTTTTTATGTCAAACAGAATATTTGCCAAATTGAATATGAAAATATTCCTTACAGAAGTTTGGGTAAAGCAGGATTATTACGGCGCGAAAGACTTTTGTACTAAATAGTTTACTATTAGACGGTTGGTAAAGTCGGGATCGCATAGGAAATTTACACAAGCAAGAACCTTGGGTGTTCAAAGGAATGAAAAAATTCTACTAGAGTGTGAAAATGAAACAATGTTTTCTTATGACCCTGAACGTAGAAATTTTACTGATCTTGAAATTCTTGGGATCCAAAATTCATTTGAAGTAGTTCCTTACGTGGCAACCCTAGTTACCCTTGTATAATTTGATTTCTACTTATGATTAAAAAAAGTGCATTTTATTCTTTTAATATTTAAATATTAAATTTAATAATTATACCTTTTAAATATTTAAATATTAAAAACAATGATTACACCTATCACAATCATTCAAAATTCCAAAATTACCCTTAACTGGCATCAAATTTCAAAATTACTCTAAATGTTTTAAAACAATCCATACTTCTTCTACTCATTATTAAAATAGTTTCTATGGTCGAATCACTTCAAAAAGAAAATTAATAAAAAAGAATGCAATCTAATTAAAATGCTATGGTCATTACTTTGTTAATATCATTTTTCTTTATTAATACCGTTAATATTTTAGAGAGCTGAGAGAAGTAAATTTAGATTTTAGGAAATAAAAAATTGGAAGAGAAATAAAAAAAATTATATTTTGGGGAAATTACTTTGTTAATATCATTTCTCTTTATTAATATCATTTCTTTTTTAGAGGAAGCTGAAATAGATACATTACAGTTTGGATGGAAACTATAAGGATTTTAGGAAACAGAAAAAGAGTTGTAGAGGGTATAAACTTTTAGGTGAGAGCTACAAGGTTTTTTATTGGGCTATTTGCTTCAAGTTTAGAACTTTCTACCTTTAACGGGAATAGGTAGTCTCTATATATTGATTCCTTTTCGATGCTAGATAACAGTTCTATCATCCCATCTCCCTATAGTGATGTCTAAGACTACAACCAGTGGGGTTTGTGAACCAAGCACCTTGTATATGGGCTTGGCCAAAATGTGGGTCACCTTGTTGCTTGATTGTGGTAAATTCAAGTTTAATCCCTAACTGCATGGACCTACAAACCAAAAATCAGCCTGATTAGTGATTTCAATCCTTTGGATCTTTGTACCCCAAATAACGGTCAATAATGCTTAAATTCCCACAGTTAAATTCGACCCATGAAAATTACTCCAATCCAACTCCTAGAAATCACTAATCATGTGTGATTTTTGGTTTGTAGGTCCACCTAGGGATTGGCCAAACATCAATATGGTCAGCGTCCTCTAAGAGTATGCCACTTGGCTCATATTGTGGGCTGTTATCGGCCTCGATGACAGCTCAAAGTTTTAATCTTTGTGTGGTGTTGTAGGCTTAGGAAAGCTGGGAGCCTTGGGTGGGCCATGCAGTCTTAATTTTTGTTTTTTCGGTTGAAATCTACCCTTTGATTTTTTTAAATTTTATGTACTTCTTTTTCTATCTCTTTTTCTATAAAAACAAATATAATAAGTTGTTAATCTTTACCATTTCTATGTACTTCAGAACACAAAATTTCTAATTTCATGAATTAAGTTTTAAAAGAATCACAATTTATAAATTTGTAATTTCCAATTCAAATCCTCCCTTCCTTGGTCCCATGTAGATCCTCTAGGGTTTGATAAAACAAAATTTTGATAAAAACAAAATGTAACTTGAATCTATTATCTATACTAAAACTCGGCCTTGATGAGGTGGCGCTCTCTCCTCTTTTTTTTTCCACCATTTTTTTCCAAAAAAAAACACCCTCCTTTTAAGTTTTTCAAAAACAACCCCTTCACACTTGCTTTAGCGTTATTAAAAGATAGGGTATATTACACTTTTATCAACAAAAACTTTTCTCCTTCCAAAATCTTCCTTTCCCAAAACGTCCCATTTCCAAAATCAGAGATTCCTTTTTGAAACTTTTGGCTTTTCCAAAAAAATAACCCTTTGTTCCCACAACGCTCTCCCTCCTTTCCTCTCCTAAAATCGTCTCTCCATCTCCTATTTACTTCCCCATAAAATCTCATCATTATAATGGAGTAATAAAAAAACCTCTTCTCCCCCAAAATGTATCTACCTCTCCCTCTCCCATCTATCATTCTTAAATCTTGATAGAACCGAACACTTGCATTTGTTGGTTCTCTTTTTTATCTCTTCAGGTATGTTGGTCCAATACCATTAATTCAGTTCTACAATATCATCTTTTCATTGTTACTTATTCTTATTGTTACTGATGCCATGGTTTAAGGGGTTATTGATCTGTTGTTTTTGTGTGTGAAGTGCTTCAACTTCAAAATCTGGTAGAGTGGGTAGCGGTGAATTAAGAGGGGAATATATTGATGAAAGAAAGAAATAACCTAAGGATTCCCAAGTTAAGTGAGACCATAATTTATTTTTGGATTTTTTTTTGTTGGTTTTGATAAGATGACTTCGTATACATGGATTAAAGAAATGTAGGGGCCATTCCTGGGTTGACATGCTTCTATATACCGTTCAGGAATAGCAAAGGGGAGCCTGTGATTGTGATCCCGATTTGCTTTCCAGGGCTCGACATGGACAGATTCATACTCGAGCTAGAGAGCATGATCAGAGAGTCTATTGAGGAACCTCACAGTAAGACCTCCATGTTCATTATACCAACACTCTAAACCACAGCATCATGCCTATTGATCGACATGGGTGGTGAAATTTTGGTGAATATATGTATCATGCGTGATACGTGTATCAAATGTAGCGTTGGTATTTTTATTGTAGTTGTGTGCAAAATTTACAAAATTCAGAAATATATGTGTACGATGTTCAAGGTGGATTTACATCTATATGTTAGATGCATAAACCATGATGATTACAAAATCAAATGTGATCTGACAATCATAACCACACGATCTCTTATTATAGTATTTTTGTCGTTAAATGCTGTCTTTCCGACTTGAGGCTATCCTAAGATCTCCAACCCTTTTCACTGTCCTAAAACAATTTTAACTCTTTAAAAATTGACTCTCTCCCTTTTTTTCTTCTGATTTCCTAAATTTTACAATCTTTCCATAACCAAACACATCTCTCTAGAGTCTAGACCATCACACATAAAACCAAAGTTCTCCTTGGGATTATGGACGGTTAACAACTGTAGAGAGAGAGAGAGAAAGAGAGAGAGGGGGGAGAGAGCAACTTTTGGAGAGCAAAAAGGTAATCTTTGATGGGTATTGTGCGGATTAGAGATTCTGTTTAAGGGTCAGGGCCAGGATCACGGGACACAGACTTTTACACAAAATTTCATACTAATATATAAATTGGTGGTGTCCAATATAGAAATTAGAACTTTCGGAATGGGATGATTTTTGCTGGGATGGTCTCTATGGTAAGAAGATGAACCTCACAAAAATTCAAATCATTGTGATATTTATAGCCTGATTTACAAGTTGAAAAATTATGGACAGTCTATTTTTTTACCGTTAACATGAAACCCACATTTGATGGGGTTTGAAGATTTAGAATGAGCTGCTTTTTTGTAGGGGTGATTTATAGGGTGAGGAGATCATCCTCACCCAAAAAAACAGCCATTGACTCACTTCCACGTGGGTAGGCCAAAATTGGTATGAATTTTTGTGTAAAAATTTGTGTCCCTTGATCCCGACCCAATTTTTAATTTGGTAAAATTGTAAAATAAATTTTTGTACACTATACTTTTTATAACCAATTTTGTATTTAATTGGTATTTATGATTGATGGATGCGATTAATAATATATTCATCAGTTTTGCATGGGAATTTCGAGTTGTTTCACTATCTCTTCACCAATCTTCTATTTATCACATACTCTCTCTTGGAAATCATATAATGGATCAAGGTGTATCATTCTAAACACACTCTTAACTTGGATGCTGCACAACTGGCCCACCACATAGCAACTAGGACTGTAAATTTCTTCAGATGGCACAAGATCAAAATAAACACTATATTAAATTATTAACATCGAAAGAAAATATTCTGTCCACGGGGTTTTGAATACCCCTCATAAAATGTCAAGGAACGCCCTTTGTAGTCTGACTGAACTTTTTAGGTGGACACTTGATAAACATAAACACGAACAAACAACCCTATTTGTGATCTATAACCATTTGGATTCGAACCTTTTTCATATAGGTGATTTCTAGCCTTTGAGTACTCAGATTCATTGGCTACAGATCACCAATCAGGATGATTTACGGTTAGTAGGTCCATCAAGTGATGGGTCATTCATTCATGGGTCAGTGGGACAGAAAGACTATGCCAGGTGGCACATTTTTATGTGCTCCATATAGAAAAGGGGTCCACACAAAAAAAAATTACTATTCACCGAGACCATGGATGTGTGGCTCACACTTTGATGGACCTACAAAATTAGTTTAATTGATTGGTGATTTCTCACAGTTAGACTCCATGGATCCACTTATTTGGTGGACCGCATGGATGTTTAGACCACCCATTGCTGGATATACACACTAAACATCAGCTTCATTGATGATTTGAAGCCATAGTATTTGCTACTCCAAAAACATTCTTGAATAACGGTTAGAATCAATCCTAAAATAGTATTATAATCTAGGTTTGGGTCCGTGCACAACCTATGTTGACAACCAAATTCCACACCTCTCGGGCATGGATTCTGAGAATCCAAGGGTGATTTTGCTTTGGCAAAATTGAATGCAAGCTCAGCACTATCAAGCACCATTGGATTCTCCGAATCCACACCCTATAATCTATGACTAGAGATAACCAATAAGATTGATTTTTGGTATGTTTTTCCATAAGGGTGGACTAAATATCCATTCGAATTTAGCCTTCTTCCAATACATGACTTTTTGCCTTTTTAGTAATAACTTTAAGCTCCTCCAAATTGAGCTTCCCAATAATCGACTTAAGATAAGGCTCACTAGAGTTTGTAGGAGAAACAATGGAGTTTATATCTCTGATCCAAGTCCAAACCTTCTTCTTGATAAAGATGATGTCACTACTTTTCCCTTCATGTTTACATTTGTTTCTTTTTAACCAAATCTCTCAAAGAATAACCAATGGGTGATCATAAATAATTTACCCACTTGAGATTTCTTTGACGTTACTGAGAACCACTTTCTCGAAAGAGATCTAATCCCCATGCAGTTATCAACATTTATTTCAAAAATGAGCTTGGAAGGCTCCCAAACGACTTAGGCTAGATCACTATCAATAAATAGGTTCCTAAGGTTTTCTATTTTTGGGGAGGAACGACAATAACATCTGAAAGAAATATTAATAGAATTCTTTGGGAGCACTGAGTCAACCAGGACAAGCTTCCACACGAAACCCCAATCTTGGTTGGCACGACCTTATGATAGCATTTTTCTAAGTACCATAACTAGTTTTGAAATCTGAACTTACTAAAGGCGGAGTTGATGGACAAACATCCATTACTAGTATGAAGCCAAACCCACGTACATTTCTTCATCTTCAGTAGAGAAAAGACTGTCTTCATATGCATTCTTCATATCTTCCTCATTGTTATGACTCAAAGGCTTTAATAAGAAGTTCATATCAATGGCATCAAGAAGAGTAGTATTTTTATCCAAACTGTCATCAACATTGAAATTATCTATAATAAGACATTTTCCTAACCAGAGTTGTCAAACCAAAAATTCATTCCTCCCTCTTTGATAAGCCAACTAAAATTCCATCATAACAATTCTAACGTCTTCAAAGAATCCCTCCAAATCTGAGATGCACATGACTTAAGCTTTTTCAGATAGTTAAAGCCAGAGCTCCTCATATATTTATCATGCGTGTACTATATATGCCTATAGCAAATTATTTTGGTTAATCTGCCACATCATTTTCATCTGAAACATTCCATCACCTCAAAGATGTCTTTAATGTCGAGCCCACATTCGTTAAAAGGTTTGTGGATTTTACTCCAAGTAACCTATTTTTTCTTTATGCGCCCTTCATGTTATCCCCACAAAAAATTGAGAATATCCACTCTAGTTTCACCAGGACCGATTTAAGAACCGAGGTAGCAGGAAACAAATAAAGGAGAACAAGGTTACCTCCTTGAGAAAGTGCTTAAGAAATTCAGTTAGTTCAACTATTTTCTAACTAGAGCACCATTTAATTCGCACTGTAGTTTAAAGAAACATATAAGAGATATTGTGTCACAATTAGAATATTCTTTAGTATTAGACTATCTGATGTAGATTATGAACTGCACTAGGCCTCACACTACAAATGCATAGGCATATTGACTAGATAAACTAGTAGCCTTGAACTATCTAAATCTAATTTAGACTATGGTATTCAATTTGGGAGATTTCTAGTTGTCCTAGTGGTATTGTAATGTGAATTGGATTTTAGACTTGTTATAGACTAAATGTACTAGTGGTTATTTGTTTACTATTAGAAATTGTACAGTATATTGGAAATCTACCAAGTAAACCTACATTACCTGATCTATGATGAAACCGAAGTTTTTGCAATAGATAAAGCAATTGATAAACTAAATAGCTAAGATATTTCTTGATAGATATACCTTCGTGGAATAAATTGGTACCTACAATTTCCATTCACTATGATAGCTAGGCAACTATATTGAGAGCACAAAACAATTCTTATAATAGGAAGTCCTGACATATACTTCGAAGACACATCACTGTGTGATAGATGTTGAGAGAAGGGGTTATAGCCATAGACTATCTGAGATCTAAAGAGAACTCGACAAACCCTTTGACTAAAGGATTAGGTAGAGAACTAGTTTATAGTATATCTATGGGGATGGGACTTAAGCCAATTGAAATTTACATCAACAGTATTGGGAACCCAACTTATATGATTGGAGATCCCAGAATCTAGGTTCAATGGGACAAGTTGTTAGAGCGAAAAATGCGAGCTACTGTATAGGAGTTTACTCCAACCCATCCCTATGATGCAGTAGTACAACATGTATCGATGAGAGGTTGAGTTTGGGACTCTTAATGCTTTTTATAGTTGGATTATTCGAATGGGGTGTATTGACACATGACACTTCTAATAGAAGCACCTATATCAATGAGAAAGTGGGGCACTTCCCATGAGAATTATGGCTGATTTCTAGAGAACTCATGAAACTTAGGAATGCTCAAGGCTAAAATAAGTAAAACCATAAGAACCGAGTGTAAGGTTCTAGTTTCTGTATTGGCTAAATCTCGTTTGACAAAACAAATCTGTAAACCATCCTCGTGTGTGTTACTTAGGCCTTAGAGTAAGTTGCAGTTGCATGACTCAAGAACTGCCTGTAAACTGTTACGTTGAAGATTGAAGACTAATTCATTTGAAGACTTGAAGATTCATCACATTGTTCATGGATCGCACATTATAAGATGGTAAGTGACTTATAGACCATAAAAATAGGTGATTAACTATTAACTATATTTGGTTTAGGTCCGCTTGAATTGTGAGAGAGCTCCCATGACTTTCAAACTTGTTCTAGAGGTTTTTGGGCATGTCCAATCGATTGGGACTTGAATCCAATCAATTGGTCTGACAATTTCTCACCTAGAACATCTAGATAAAGATTGGGTTGTATGGACATAGTCCGATCAATCAGAGTTATCCGATTGATTAGAGGATTATGCCCAATCAATCGGAGGTGTCCAATTGGTCGGAAGAAACTTCCAATTGATCGGATCGAGTCGGGAATAGTTTTTTCACTTATAGAAGTTTCCTAATCTGACTCCGACTCTGGTCCAATTCATTGTGCCTTTGCTTCTATTAAATATAGATAAGTATAGGTTCAAAAACCTAGGACAACAAGAACCAAGAGACTCATAGATTCAAGAGAGAAAACCTTAAGTAGTTACTCCAACCTTTTGGTAGTTTTCTCTTTAATATTATTCAAGCTTGAGAATTTTTTTTCTTTATAGCTATTTTCCAAGCTTAAATACTATTCATCTAGGATCATTCCTATCGATTCCTAGATGATTAGAAACTGCATGGTATGTACTACTTAATCATATTGATTTTGTTGTGTGTGATTTGGGGCTAAACTAGATACTTAGAATTTGAGGTTATATCGAATTTTCCAAAGAAAGGTCAGTGTTGGACTGATCGAATTGGGTAGGTTTGGGGCTAGATAAAATGGAATCGTGTGAAAGGGATTGCGTAAAGAGGGCATTTGAGTGATTTGTTCGCTGAAGGTTAGAGGGAGTAGAAGTATCAACAGATCCTTGAGTGGTTCGAGTGTATTATTTGTTAATGGTGTTAAGTGAGTAACTTCTATCTCCGATAACTTATTTAGTGATACTTTTACATTTGGACATGATCCTGTGGTTTTTCATTTTCAAAGGTTTTCACGTAAAAATCGCATGTCTATTTCTGCACTTTAACTATTTAGATTAAATCAAACGAATCTAAAATAATCTCTGATATGTTAAATTAGGATCAGTTAAGTTAATGACTCTAATAATATAATCAATCGATTAAGATTATTTTGCTTGTGATTAGAATCCTTAGATGGTGACAAGTAATTGAATTTAGGTTAGAACATTTACATTAATCTTTAAATAACATATTCAGCCCCTCTAGGTTAGCATCTTTTAGAAACTAGAATATTTCAATTGGTAACAGAGTGAAGGTTCGGCCCGTTAGGCTTGATATCCTAAGTGAGATTTCACCCATCTTATTCCATCTAGAAAGATGCAAACATATGATATCATTGCTAGGAGTCTTGGTGACTCAGATAGTGAAGGGGAAGACAATCTTCATACAACTTTTCTGGAATTGTATAAAGAAGCCTAAAACTGACAAAAGAGAATATGGATTTATCTAAACTTGATAAACTAGAACATGACAATATGTCTTTGCTTGTAAAAATTGATGGTTTATCTTTGTTAGCTAGTCAGTATGAGGAGGAGATTTCTTCAAGATAAAATCAGGTTCTTAGAATGTGAATTCAAAACCTATATAGATGGTAGGAAATCTTTAGAAAATCAACTTGCTAATTTAAAAAGAGATTTACTGTACTTCTTTAAGAGCACTGAGAAATTTGACAAAGTTCTTTGTGTTGATAGAAGTGATGGAGATAAAAGGGGTTATGTTGAAAAATCTATCACCATATTCATCTAAGAAAAAATTTAATAAAAGCCAATGTCCTACCTCATACTCAGGTACTCAAACCACTAGCGTCAATCATGCTCCTACATGTTTTGTGGTATAAAAGGCCATTTGAAGTATGAATGCTCCAAGAGAAATGAGATCTAAATATAATTAATAAGATCAGAATTAATGGGAGTCATGAGAATTTCTATAAGATGATAGGCGACTTATACAGGAAGTCCAATGCCCTAAATAGAGAAATATCAAGATTGTCTAAACTCAAGGATAGGAAGATTGGGTCTCACACTTTAGCACCTAGAACTCAATACAAGATAATGAGAAGAACTCATAATGCCATAAGGATTAATTCCATATCACCCACAGATCAAATGGCAAAAATTATGAAACCACCTTTAAGGTATAAGCCCATTTGGACAAGAAAGGAGGATTTGAGGTGCATAATGATACACTCTACATTCAAGGCTTTGGAGAACAACAAATAGTATTTTGATAGCGATTGCTCCAAGCATATGATAGGAGACAAATCTATGTTCTATCATCTAGAGGATCATAAAGATGGGAGTGTGATATTTGGTATGGCAGTGTTGCATATGTTGTTGGTCGCTGAACTATTCAAGCTCTTGGCATTCCCAAACTCAACAATGTTCTTTGTGTTGAAGGATTGAAGGCTAATCTTTTGAGCATTAGTAAAATTTGTGATAATAGTCATACTGTGCAATTTACTCACTTAGGATGCAATGTTATGGATGAGTATAATAACTATATCATGTGAGGCAGTCTGATGTCTGAGAATTGTTATGCCATTGAAAAGAGTCTTAGAGTTGTCTACAATTCTACCACACTTGATGCAATTGACTTGTGGCACCAGATAGTGGTCACATGAACCTTAAAGATATGGCTAAAATCACTAATAAAGAATTAGTGAGAGGTGTACCAAAGTTAGGAAAACCTTTTGGCATGGTGTGTGGATATGGCCAGCAAATTAAGAGCCCTCAAAAGAAGGAAAACAACAGTGCTACCTCTAAGGTGTTGGAGTTAATTTACATGGACTTGATGGGTCCTATGAGAACAGGCAGCCTAGGAGGTAAAAGGTATATCCTTTTCATGGTTGATGATTACTCTCGCTTTACATGGGTTTCATCCTTGCAAGAGAAATCTAACCCGTTTGTCCAATTTAGGAGTATCTGTTAAAGGATTCAAAATGATAAGGGATACCCTATTGTGAAAATTCGGAGAGATCATAGTGGTGAATTTGAGGACTCTAAATTTAGTAAGTATTGTGCTCAGATAGGAATCAAACATGAATTCTATGCACCCATCATACTTCATCAAAATGATGTGGTAAAACGTAAGAACGGGATGGTGCAAGAAATGATGTGTTATGCTTCACATCAAGTATCTTCCTCAACACTTTTTGGTAGAAGCAGTGAACACCGTCTGTTATACTCTAAATAGAGTCTACCTTAGGCTCAGAAGCTCTATTACCCCATATGAGATATGGACATGAAAGATATCTAATGTTAGGTACTTATGTATCTTTGGGAGTGATGTTACATCTTGAGGAATAGAGAACATCTAGGTAAGTTTGACACCCAGAGCGATAAGGAATACTTTCTTGGTTATGCTACCAACAACAGAGCTTATCATGTCTTCAACTTGAGAGCAAAGACTATCACGAAATCTATTAATGTAATTATTGATGATACTGGAGAAGAACCTATGACTAACCAGGATGACAAAGATGACGATGTCATGCACTCCCCTGTATGATACTATTGATATGTCTACATCATCCAGTGATACCAGATATCGACTGTTGAGAAACAACCACAGCCTCTAAGGGTCCAAAAGAATCATTCTATCGTTGATTCTTTAGTAGTTAGTTCATAAATAAGTTAATCAAGTGATTCGTTCATGGAAGGTCAGACGGTGTGAAGCATCGATAGTTGCTTGAGTGGTTCGAGTGTATGCTGCGTCAACGATGTTGCGTGAGTAACTTCTATCTTCGATAACTTATTTAGCGATACTTATACAATTGGACACGGTCTCATAATTTTTCATTTTCAAAGGTTTCTACGTAAAAATTGCACGTGTTATTAATTTCCGCACTTTAACTATTTAGATTAAATCAAACAGATCTGAGATAATATATCTCTGATATATTCAATTAATATTGGTTGAGTTAATCATCTGACAATATAATCAATCAATTAAGATTATTTTCGCATGTGATTAGAACCATTGGAAAGTGACCAGTGAGTGAATTTAGGTTTGAATATTTAAATTGATTTTTAAAAACCTATTCACCCCCCTTTAGATCACTTTGGGTATGGGTTAGGTTGGAGAGAAACTCTCAACTCTTTAGTTTCTTTTTCATGATTAACAAAAGCTTCCCTCCTACTCTTGACTAAGAGAGAATATATACTCCCCAACCTAACCCAAACCCTAAGTGATCTAAGCTAGGATCTCCCTAACAGACATTGGACTTACATATTCTAACATCCCCAAAATACCCCTAAACATGGTAATCCCCAAAAATCCCCCCCCCCCCACAATCTTATTTACATCAGTTCCCCCTGGGTTGAAAAGAACTCGCCTCCGTGTGAGTAGTTCTTGACTTCATTGTATGCCTCTTCATCCATTCGGCATAGCTCTTCTTCGTTTAACCATGTGTTTTTTGTTATGGCCCTACATCTGTTATAGATTTAGTAGGTTCGGCAATGTTCCACGAACCAAGTGCCATCACATAGTAATATTGGCCAATAATTCATGCTTGATACAGTTGTGTTCGTTTTACTTTTGCCAAAATGCCCATTATTATTATGTAGTTCTGTCAGTACTTTCATGATAAGATCCTTCAAGAATGTAGAGCCTTCCATTTTTGAATAAATACCGATCTTCTAAGAAGAATTCATTGTCAACTTGACCACCTTTTCACAATTGTTTGGGTGTATCTCTCCAAAGAATAGGTCATAATTGTAAAGGTCTTTAATTGTTCCAAAGCCAATAACAATTGCAGAAGTCATAAGGAGTAGGTGAGATATTTGGCTCAGCGCATCTGCTACTTATTTTGCTCACTAGGCTTTTTCTTTAGGGGCGTTTGGGAACAAGAAGTAAAAGCACTTCTAGTTGTAGTAGAAGTTACAAGTTGATTTTTTACCTCTAAAAATTCATAGAAATTAAAATGTCGGGAGGGATTTGTAAGGAATATTTTCATATTCAATTTGGCAAAGATTCTGTTTGACATAAAAATATTCTTGTAACAGTTCCTACGAGCACTAGTGTAATGTGGAGATATCGTGGTACACATACTTCGCCAACTTCGTGAAGACCAAAAGACAGAGACAGCAAGAATTAGACGGTTGACGACAGGAGTCATCTTAGTAACTGCCGATTTGTCAGTTAACGATCATGTACGCTCGATTAGGAAGGTAAGTGACTTAGTGGCCATAGGAGTTGGTTCAAATAAACAAAAATATAATGGTCAAACTTAGTCATTGGACTGACCCGAGTCTAAGTCAATAAAATTGACTAATGGGATAGTCCAATCGATTGGACACTTATTCCCAATCGATTGGACACAGCCAAATCGATTGGAGACTCTGTGTAATCGATTGAAAACTACGAGGCAGAAACTTATTTCAACCCAATCGATTGGAGACTCTGCAAAATCGATTGGAGTCGTCAGGACATAAACTTTTCTGAGTCAAATCGATTGGAGAACCCTGTGTAATCGATTGGTGCCTTCGGAACAGAAATCTTATTGGGCCCAATCGATTGGACACTTATCCCCAATCGATTGGACATGGCCCAATCGATTGGACTCAGTGTACAATCGATTGGACCATGCACAGAATTGGTCTTTCTCAGATCCGAAATTCATGGTTCCATCATCCCGCGTTCCACACGACTCAAGGTCTTGGAATTCTATAAATACAACCCTTCTATGTCTTCTCTAAACACACACAGAGACACAGAGTGACTCAATCTTCAAGAGAGAAGAAAATGTTATATTTATTAGAGTATCCATTCGAAGAGCAAGAAGCTTGTTTTTCATTCACATCTTGTGAGCTTGTTCTCTTCTTGATCAACGCCAAGAGCTTGATCCTTTCCTCAGCTTAGGTCTTCCACTTCTATATTCGACCTAGTAGCCTGAGAGTACCGGTGTGACTCAACACTATTTGAGCAACTTAGGGTTTAGGGTGTACTGAATCATTCACCTTCTGCAAAGGCGGGAGTGTTGAGAATTAAGATCAGAGGAGCCGATCAACGGTAGGTTTGGGGTGTACCATACTGAACAAGTAGACAAGGCTTCTTGACTAGAAGGGCGCGCGTGGATTCGTAGCATTGATTCAAAGGACGTGGACATATCGGCAGTAGGCCTTGGCTAAGGTTGAAAACTATATTTGCAACGGTGCTGCGTAGGTAACCTTTGTTTCGTTTAACTTTTCAGTTTGTGATACTTTCCATCTGGACGTAGTCTCGTGGTTTTTCCTTGATTAAGGTTTCCATGTAAAAATCTCTTGTCTTGTGTGATTGTTTGTTTGTATTCCGTAATATATTCTTATTAGATCAAACGACAAAAAGAAAATATACCACGGATGTATATTTGATTTGAGTCAGTTGTGATAATCTTTTATCAAACAACTAAGACATGCAATTTTAGTCCCTTACCATCATCTAGTAAAACTGTGTAGGTATAATCTATACTACTTCTAAATGTCGGTATCCTGAAAAACTTTTTTTCTCTATTTTATCCTTAATTTTTACCGACTCTAGCCTTCACATCCTGTACAATACATGTGGCATCCTACCTTTATTAAATTCAAAATGACCCTCCAAATGCAACTCTTTCTCTTCCGCACATCTCCCCCTCCCAACACACTCTTTCTCTTCCGGTATTAAATTCCAATGTAACTCTTCCTCTCCAAACACGCCTAACCATTGTGTTGGATATGACCATAGTTAGTAAATTCTCGAATTAGAATTATTCGTGAATCATACGCAAACCCGAATTATCCGAACAAACGAACCGAGTAATGTCCTATTCAAAGGTAATGAAAAATTTCCGCATTTTTTAATATGATAGAATAATTCACTAACTTTTTCAAATTATTCCCGTATATTATTTAGTTTTCAACATGAAAATTCATTTAATAAGACAAAAAATTGTCATTATAGATGTAGGTCCACTTAGGGATGGGACAAACATCAATATGGTTTATTGTCTCTAATAATGTGCCACATGGCGCACTCATAATGTGCCCCATCATTAGTATTGATGATGGACATCTGTATTTGTTGCATTATGTGCCGCTTAGGCTTTAGCCATTAAGATTTTGGCACAGATTAATCATAGTAAAAGTACCTCAAATATAAAGGTTAGAAAAAACTAATCAGCATGATTTTTAGTATGTAGGTCCACCTAGGGAAGGGACAAACATCGATATGGTCTATTGTCTCTAATAATGTGCCACATGGCGCACTCATAATGTGCCTCATCATTAGTGTTGATGATGGACATCCGTATTTGTTGCATTATGTGCCACTTAGGCTTTAGCCGTTAAGATTTTGGCACGGATTAATCATAATAAAATAATTATCATGATAATTTTTTTATTTTTTAATTATCTTCTTTAAAGTAGCATCGATAATAGTGAATTGACGGATGACAAAAAAATAACAATCAATATAACATAAATTTTATGAGATGATATTTCTCGTATGTAAATAGATGAAAAATCCAATTCGGTTAGATATCCAAACAGCTAAAGTTACAATTTATTAAGAATTCTAAGTAATTTCCACGGTGCAACCAAAGACAAGAAATTTCAATTCTTCGAATTCAAATTCTTAGACATCACAAATCCTGGAATTTTATTTTCAATTCTAAATCCATGTCTGGTTGCCAAACAGACCCTAACCGTCTATCTCTTGTGGCTGTTACAATATTATCCACATGCGTTGCACGTGTACACCAACTAGTTAAATTTAAATACCTAATCAACCCCCCCTTCTAGGTATATTGAGTTAAAGATAACAGACCGGTAAAATTTTAGGATTCTAATTTTTGAGAAGTTATTTCTCTTAGAAGTTAAAAACTAAAAAATTTAGCTTCAATTTTAAGTTAGTTTTTAACTTTTTAAAAGTTAAAATATAACACATCCAAACTAACTTTTTAACTTTTTGGCTTATAAAAGTCAATAAGTTACTTATTTTGTGTTGCCAAACGCCTTCTTAGCACGAACGTAAATTCCTATAGGTATGGTACCCACATTTCATGTCAAATGTTCAATTTCCACTAAGCATTGAGAAATCTAAATGCCTCATAATTTGAATATATGATGAACTCACGTTGTACCTAGTGCCTCCAGAAGTTTAAGGCTTGGACCATGGCATAAAATTCCACATCACAAGTAGAATATCTCAACAGAGCCTCATTTAGCTTTTCATTAAAAAAGGCAATAGGTCATCCTTCTCGACTAACTACTACACCTAACCCCACATATGATGTGTCACAACCAGCGGTGGAGCCAAGATTTTGCTAAAGGGGGGGCACAATTCTTGTAGTATACTAGGGGATGACACATGGCATCTTCTTAGAGATCACTCACTATATAGATATTTGGCGCATCCCTAGGTGAACCCACGTACCAAAATTCATCCCGATTAGTAATTTATATACGTTGGATTAGAGTCTTTTTCATATTTTGTTTTCTACCGTGGATTTTGAGCATTATTTGGGGTAATCGGATTTAAAGGCTAAAAATCACTAATCAGGTATATTTTGTTCTATAAGTATACCTAGGGATTGGCCAAACATTCATATGGTCAGGGACCTCTAATAGTATGCCACTGTTTCACACTGTGGTCCTACATCAATGTTGACGATGGACATCCATCATCAAAGTTCTTAATTAATGGTAAAAGTTAAGGAGGGAGAAAATTTTTTATTTTTATATTTTTATATGGGCATCAAGCCGCACCTAAAAATGCCATGTGGCACATTATTAGAGATTTATGACCGTATGGATTTTGAAACATTGTTAGGTAGACCTACATACGAAAAATCAATCGGTTTGGTATTTTCAAGATATTGAATCGCAGTAGCCAAAATAATTTTTGAATCCACGGTTGAAATTCAACCCATGAAAAATATTCAAATCCAATGGTTGAAAACCAGCAATCTGCTGTATTTTTGTCTACAAGCCCATCTGGGGATGTTTAAAACATCCGTACATTCATGAATCACTAAGTGTCTTCCACGTGACCTTTTTATATGCGGCTTGGACGCCTTGTAAAAAGAATTTTAGATTAAATTATTCCCGTTAAATTTGTAAGCCACGGGCTTTTACGGTTTGGATGTGAATGCATTTAATTTGTTCTCAGTCAAAAAGTAAAAAATATGAAAAGACACAAATATTACTATCAATATAAATAATTCAAAAAAGCATAATAGATGGTGGGTGAGGAAGGGGGCTTTAAAGGATTAAAATATCAGGAGGGGCACTAAATTAAATTGGAAGGATATTTTTGGTAAAAAAAAATTTGTCAAAGGAATATGAAAATTGAGGGGGGCACGTGCCCCCCTGGCCCCTATGTGACTCCGCCGCTAGTCACAACCCACCTCGAAGATCTTATCAAAATTTGGCAAGGCCAACACTACTAGAGCTTTGGTCATGTTCTTCTTGATTGTTTGAAAACTTTCTGCTACTTGTGGGGTCCAAGAAAATTGTCCCTTTCTCATGCAATTGGTAACATGTGCCATAATCATAGCACTGAAATTCCTAATAAAACGACAATAAAATGTTGCTAATCCATGAAAGCTCTGAATTTCTGTCAACATCTTTGAAGTTGGCCAATTATATATGGCCTCAACTTTGCTCTCGTCTACTTCTATTCCATCGACTATCACCACAGAGCCGAAGAATAATAATTGGTCTGTCACGGAGACACATTTCTTGGTATTGGCATACATCTTAGCTCACTACAGTACTTGAAAGACTTGCCTTAGATGCTCCAAATGCTCTTTCTCCTTCTGACTATAAACGAGGATAATAAACTTTCCAAGAGTCTCGATAGTTGATTCATCACTCGCATGAACATAATAGGTGCATTGGAAAGTCCAAACGGCATCACCAACCATTCATAAAGTCCTTCATTCATCTTAAATTATATTTTCCACTCATACCCTAGCCGAATTTGAATTTGGTGATATCCTCGTCTCAAGTCTACTTTAGAAAAGACTTTGGCCCTAGAGAGCATGTTAAGCATATCTTCAAGTCGCAGAATTGCAAATCAGTACTTGATAAATATTTTATTGAATGCATGACTGTCCACACACATTCGCCACGTGCCATCTTTTTTTTGGTATAAGGAGAGTAGGAACTACACATGGGGCTCAAGCTCTATCGAATGAGACCCTTTCTAGAAGTCCTTCTACCTGGCAGTGGAGCTCTTCATGTTCTTGATGACTGATTGAGAAACTTCATACAATCAGGAATAGGCATCTCGGGAGTCTCTTCTTTTCCTACCAAAGCATAAATGGTCTTTGCTTCTATTTCAAATCCTTTTTGGTTTAGGAGACTTGAGATTCCATCAACCTTCTTTTTCTTGATAAAGATCTCTTCGATCTTTCATAGGCCACAAGGTGATCTTCTCCTTGCCCATTCAAAATGAGTACATGCATCTTCTTTGTCCCCTGATTGGTGGTGTCACAATCATATTGCCATGATCTACCAAGTATGACATGTGTCCATTGGTACAACATCGCACCATACAGATTTTTTGTGTCCCTCCTATCGTAACAGTCACCAAGCAGTACCATTTGGAAATCATCACTTCAATAGTTTTGAACCATGATATCTTATACGAGCTAGGGTGTTTGATGGTCTGCGGCCAACTTAAGTTTTTCGAGCACATCTTCATGGACACCATATTTTCACATCTACAATTATCGATGATGACATCACATAGCTTCCCCCCTGACATGCATCTTATGCAGGAAATGTTTGTTTGTGATATAGAACACACAGAAGAAGAATTCATGGACCGTTTGGACCGTCAAAAGTCCGAACGGTGCTAAAAGGACATAATGGGCATTAACGTTAAAGAAACACTAAAAAGGACATAATAGGCATTAACGTAATTGTTTTTAGTGTCGGAATTCCGCGGGGCCGGACTTCTTTGAAAGGTTACGATGAGATCTTCGAAAGTCATCAACTTCGCTCATGATGTATGCCTAATTTTGACCAAATTCCATTGTTTAGTGGGTCAAAACGGCATTTTAACTATTTTTTGAGAATTTCATTTTGGCAATAACTTAGTCGTGGACATCAAAATCACTCCCCGTCGATTCTACCATGTTTCTAAGATCTGCGACTATCCATTCTAGTCTTAGTAGGAATTTCTATTTTTTTGTCTTTTTTTCCTATTTTAGCAGTTTTAGACTTTTAGTAAGTTTCTAAGTCTCTTTACTGATTTGCCCTATTTAAGAGGGTTGTAGTTAGACGAAAGGATGAATGAAGTTATTATTTAAGTCTTCTTTTACTATCTTCCTTGTGGATTCAAGGTTTGTTTCTGCTTGAAGACGTTCTTCTTCTTCTCAGTCACTTTTGTAATTAACTTCACGCTTCCGCTATGTCAGTTTGCAACCAATCTTCCCTTTCTTTTGCCCTTGGAGAAATCATGGATCTTTAAATTCGATGGATTCACCCACGGTGTGGCAAGGGATATTTCATTCAAGTACTCATCTTCTCCGACACTACCTTCACCATTGCCATAGTCATCATAGACTGGTTCCCCCTAGGCATTCAATGCAACCCAAGCCCAATCCGGTCTTCAATGTTGTGAACCCAAGCCCAACCCGACCTGAGGTCTGGCCTAGAATTTCTAGTCCGAGCCCAACTTGATCAGGTTAGTCAAGTTGATAAATTACTCAATGTTTTTATTTTTATTGCTAGAAAAGGCTGGTAAATTTTTATATTAATTTTTAATACAAAAATACATATAAGAATTTTTTATTCATCATCTTTAAAAACATAAACCACACTAAAAATAGGCTGGAAAACATAAAACACATTAAAAAAAATATATACATTTATATTAGCCCGTGACATACGTAATAAGCTTTCCCAGGCTCGACCCGAGCCCATCCTGGCAACTCATCTTAGGCCAAGCCAAACACCATGATCGTGGTTTATTTTATCATTTTAAATTAGTTTCTAACTCTTATAGTAGACTAGCGGGTGGCACGTGCCCACAGCACTCCTCGACAAAGCATTTGCTAAAATTGGGTGTGAGTGTCTAAGATCCACTATCCAGTTGGGGGATAAGATCTCGGCCCTTCTTTATTGAAGCTGATAAGAGGGGGTATAAGTGGGGAGACAACCACTGTCATTTGTTATATAGATAATAGTTATAAATGATAAATTGTCATATTTTGGGTTTCTATAAAAGATCTAATCAAAAGAACATGAGAATATCGTAACATAAGGGTAGAGTAGACCTGCTGAAACTCTAGCTAAGTTTTTTATCCGTGGTGGTGCGATTTCCGGTGGGCTTCGCTCTGCCACCTTGCCTCCCTGATTGCACCAGGTATTTAGCCTATCCTTGTCTCCCAAGGGTTCCCATCCTCCCTGCCCCTATCACCCTCCTCCTTGATGTCTGTCATCCTTAAGTCCTAACTTCACCTCCCATTTATTTCCCTTTCTTTTCATACTTCTCACCCCCCCCCCACGTGTCTCTCATGCAGTATCTCTACATCTTTTCTTCCTCAGACCCTTACTGCGCATGTCACTCAAATCTCCCCTTGCATTAAATTCTCCCTCCACTAGATAAGTCCATTTCAGCCCTCATCTCATATTAACCCCGTCTTTCCTCCTCAATTCTCGGTCCTGATCACATAACTACATGCCACGTGGCCAGAATTTGTCAGCCATACATAATGACCTTACCTCAAAACTACCACTGGCCTTTCCGTATACCAAAACCGCTCTCATCTTCCCAACAAACCATCACACCCAATCCACCACTCATACATACTCCCTCCCATTTTCACCACCACCCACCTCACTCCTCTCCGTCGAACTACAGAACTATGGCGTCTTCTTCTGATACACCAGCAACTGACTCAGTGGACACTCTCACTGCAAATCTCGATCGCCAACTAAGAATGGACTTACGTTCAGGCCCAGTGGTCTTTCCACGTGCAGAGGTCGAAGCTAAAGGCACCCACGACTGGAGATTTGCAGTCATTGGGAAAATTTTGGCAGATCACCTTATCGAACCACCCAAGGTTTTCTCCAGTGTGAACCTCTCCTGGGGACAAGCTCGCAAATTCCACTTCGTCGACATGGGAGGGAATTTCTTTGGTTTTCTCTTTTTTCATCAATGTGATCAAGAATGGGTCCTTGATGAAGGACCGTGGACAGTCTATACCCATCTCCTACTACTACAGAAATGTGTAGTTCCCACCCATCCGAAAGACATGGTCTTCTAGAACTGTCCATTTTGGGTGCAATCCCATGGGGTACCAGGCCAAACTTTTTGACCCTTTGACTGCGACAGACTTGGCAAAAAAAGTGGGAGAATTTATAAAAGGGAAAAAGTCCGATAGTGAATCTTTCAAAAAATGCAAATTCATGCGATACCGAGTTACAATGGACCTCAGAAAAAGCCTTAATCCAGGATTATGGATGCCATTCAGTGGCTTCTGGTATTGGATCACATTCAAATATGAAAGGTTACCCTCATTCTGTTATAAATGTGGCATAGTTGGTCACTCTGAGAACATGTCACACTAATATTTTGGAGGTCACTCCTTCAGAGATAGAAGAATATTGGCAGGATCCACATACCAAACAATATGGTGAATGGAATCGAGTCGAGTCAAAAATGGCAGAAGAAGAAAGTCTCCGTCATGAGCTTATAGGCACTCCCTCATTTATTCTCCAACAGGCAAGAGACTCATGAGACCATGTAAGAGATTTCAGAGCCATAGAGCTCCTACAACCATGGAAAAACCGGTTCCCCATTGCAAATGGCATTCCCCTGGCATTGAGGAAAATTACAGAAGCCTCTTCAAGTAATATAACTCAGATTACCAGTAGTGAAACTTCCCCTCCCACACTGAGCCAAACCTCTCTTCCCCATCCTCACCCCAACCTTTCTATTGATGATAATATATCTCCCATGCAAATATCAAATCCTGGTGCAACAGTGAACGTGACTTCTGCTACTATGATTCCTGCCCACAAACGACTAAATCCCCAACTCCGGACGACCCAAAAAATCAGTAGGAAAGAGAGGCCAGTGGACCGGAGGCATCCCCCCAGACACACCAACCCACGGTCAATTCTCTCTCCTTTTATCTCATTCTTCTTTCATGCTATATCTTCTCTCTTAAGTTGGAATTTTGGAATCTTGCTACTCTTTATCTCGGGCGTGGGTGGCGGGCCCTTATCGGCCCCCCAGGGCCAGATGTTAATTTTCACTTGGAATTGTCGAGGCTGTGGGAAAACCTCGACAATTCAGGCGATAAAAACCCACATCCGAGATAAAGATCCGGACATCATATTTCTTTCGGAAACAAAGGCAAATGCAGATAGGCACTCTATGCTGGCTCGTCGTTTGGGTTTCGGAAACTTTATCATGGTTGAAGCTACAGGATGGAGTGGAGGTCTCCTAGTTCTCTGGAAAGTAGGCATAAAATTAGACCTATGGGACAAAAACCATAGCGGAATCCACTTGATTATCAAATCTGAACCTCATCATTCTCCTTGGCGTCTATCATTAATTTACGGGGACCCCCACGTGGCATACCGATCTATATTATGGCGCGACCTGAGTTCCAAAGTTCAAAATTTTCAGGGCCCGTGGGTTATTATGGGAGATTTTAATGATCTCTCTACTAGTTGGGAAAAGAAAGCTAGCTCCTCCTCTACCCTTCGTCTAAACCAATGTTTTCTGGACTTCATGCATCAATATGACTTCTCCGACCTTGGCTTTATTGGTAACAAGTTCACTTGGTCCAATAAACAAAGAGGCTTAGCAAATGTTCGGGAGTGGCTAGATAAAGCCATTGCCAACTCCGCATGGCGTATGCTCTTTCCTGATTCGAGTGTCCACCACCTCTCCTCCTCATCTTCTAATCACTGCCCCATTCTCCTTAATACTTCCCCAGATCCTATCACCCTTCCTAGACCTTTCCATTTTTCTCCATGTGGGCAGATGATCATCAATGCCGACAAATTATTGAAACAACCTGGAGGAAAGATGTTCAAGGTACCCAACCCTACAAAATCCACAGAAAGTTTGTAAATGGAACAATGCCAACCGTTGTCCTCTCAAAAAGCACATCAAATACCTCCAAGCCCACCTGGCCCACACCCAAAGTCTAGCCCCTACAGGTGAAAACACCAGAAAGGAAAAGGAGCTAACCTTCCAATTGGAGAAAGCCCACAAGAATGAGGAACAGACATGGAGAGACAAATCTCGAGAAGAATGGCTAAAAGAAGGAGACCAAAACACCAAATTCTTTTGATATTCGCTCAAAAGTGCTATTTAAAGCAATTATCCTTCTAGTGTTATCACACTCTCTTACGTAAAATTGCTCTATTTATCCACTTTTCTATGTAAAAGTCTCTTTTATTGCGTAGAACACACTTTTTTGGATGAAATGGTATATTTGCATGAATTAAACACGTTTTTGGAAGTCTAGGTATAAAGTCGTTCTGATTAAGTCTCATTACGCACTTTTCGTTATTATGGGAAACCCCAATCGGACGATTCTGATGGACTACGGGCCCACGATCAACTATAGAAGCTTGAAATCAATAGTTAAAAAGCTAGCAGGCTATGACAAGAAGATATGGGCCAAGTACGGACTGAACCAGAAGATCATAAAGCCAAACCAAGAATCAAGAAAGTGAACAGAACCAATTGATCAATGAAAAGAACCGTGATTGAACCTGGATGCCCGAAAGCAGATAAATCTAGACTTGAAGAACAATTCCACTGATCTTAGAACCGAGAATGCGAGGGTAATAAAACCCAAGACCCAAAGGAGAATTCCAAAATTCAAGTCCTAGAGTTGTATGTTCAACTAAGGCCTGTAGCCCACTATACGTTAAGCCCAAATTCAAATCCGAAGAAAATAGTGGGCCGCACCATCAAAATCATGGGCTAAGTGTGTGAAAAACTAAAGCACACATGATAGACTAAAGCGGTGCCTACAATTCTAGCAAGTGGCGAAGCATCAAGCATGTGAGCAAATCAATAGGCAAGTAGGCCAAGGGTGATCTGAGTCGCTCGGTCAAAAGGATAAGACATGGGACACATTTGAGCCAAGGACTTGACGGGTATTTGGGCTACAATAACAACATGGATGATGTGGCATGGATTGCGTGGAAGACGTATCTAAAAGGAAATAAAGGACTTTAATACAAATTAGAGTCTCATCTCACAAAAAAATGCGTGGACCATTCCGTTGTGGGCCCAACAATTGAACAATCGAGATTGTGGCAAAGCTATGACTTAAAGCAAAGATAGGAATTGGTAGCTTTTGTTGGAGATTTTTCAGCAAGAAAGGAAGAACTTGCTGGCCATTATCACAAAGACGATCAACGATTGTGATTCAAGGGGGAGATCTTCATAAAATCTTTGATTATAGAGTTTTTCTTGTAAAAATCTCTAATAAGAGGGCAGAAATGTCAATAGACATGAGAGGAGAAGGTAGGTGGGGTCCACACCCTCTTTCCCATTCACAACTGACCCGCTCACCCCAAACCCTACCACTATATAAAGAAAGAGAGAAAGGAGGGGCTTTCTCTCTTGATCTCTCTTTTCTCTGCCCCATTCATTCCACGTTCGACAGTTTCCTTTCCACGCCTCTTCCCTCTCTCATTACCGCCCCCTCTCCTCCATTCTCTCTCTCACAACCCAACGTCTTCACTCCTAAGCCGCCATTCTCTTCATCTAAAAAAAAAAAAATAGAAACAGAAAAGGAGGGAGAGACGAAGAGGAAGAAGAAGAGAGGATTGCACGTCCCCTCCATCATCATAGCCACACTCCAGTCCGCCCTCCTCTTCTTCCATCACTAGCGCACCGCCCTCCACCTCGCCTACAACCCTCCACCACCACCGTGATGCAATAGCAGCTACCACCGAGTGTCCACCTGCCGGGTTCTTTCCCTCCTCTTCTTTGAGCGCCATTTCTCTCCACCAAGCTCCACTTGTGCGCCTTCATACCAGCAGGCTAGGCACTGCACCTGCAACTAACGTCCTGATCTCTGCATCTACCACTCACACGGTCCTCCACACCTTGCTATATATCCGCCACAACCACCACCAGCTCCTCCACAGTGAAGGTTCACCCTCCATTGCCTCACCAACAGTACAGCCTACAAACCTGCTTCTTTGACTGGTCTCCAACCTGTGTGCCACACGGCCAGTCACCTTGGACTGCTTCCTGCTCCTAGTAGCCACCACTTCGTGATGATCTCCATCAATTGGGGGACCTCCATGACTCACGGTTTGGCCGTGAGCCCACTTATAGATCATGCCCAACACGTCCACCATTCTAGCCACCATCATCTTCTCCATGTCCACTTGCTGCCCCTCCACTTTCTATGGCCGATCAACCATTGATCAATCGAACAAGGGCTTATCGCAACCACTCATCCTAGGTAAGTCCTCAAGGTAACAAACTTTCTTCATTTTCTCTATCTAGGACTTTTTTTTTCTTTTTTTCTCTTATTTCTCTCTCTAGAATCTCTAGGTTTTCACTATCTCTCACACTTTCTCTCTGTAGACCTATTTTCTCCCTCTTCTCTCTCTCTACTTATCATTTTCTCTCTCTAGATTTACACTAGATGCTTTTCAGTATAGTAATTTACAAGCTTTCTAATATGTAATTTGTTTTTTAGGGATTGTAGTACATTTATCTTAATTAAATAAAATAGTTTCTTTTGATACTAGTTGTTCAATTTAAGTCATGCGATGAATCGTGTTCTTCATTAATGTTGTTATTAATCGAATATAATCTCCAAAAAAAAAAAGAATGTTTTGAAATGCGATATTAACCACCATTTTCATCCCGCCATTATTTCGTGAGAAATTCCATCATGTCATGTTCAAATTTGCGCTAACCCGACTAATCCCGAGTGCAGATCGACATCCGACATACTTCCACTGTGCAAAGAATCGCTTAATTTTGTAGGAAATCTCGGATAATTTACAAATGTGTTGGAATTAGGGTTTCCATAACCAACGACATGGAAAAATCCTAGTTTCATCTTTCATCTCTCCACCCTGATTTGTAGAAGAAAAAATATATTGAATGGATCAAGGATAGCCAGGGTGCTCATCATCACTCCCGCTCTCAGATAGAGAGAACTCTTGAGGGTTACTTTCGAGAACTCTTTACATCAACCAACCCAGAAAACTTCGAGTTCCTACAAACTCTCAATCTTCCCCAGTTTTCTGAAGAGGCAAATAAATTCCTCAACCAGCCTATTACTAGAGAGGAAGTAAAAAAAGCAATCTTCTCTCTTGGACCTACCAAAGCCCCTGGACCTGATGGGTTCACAGCCTTGTTCTACCAAACTCAATGGACAATTATTCAAGAAGATCTCATCAAACTGATCTCAGAGGTTACGTCATCGAACTGCTCTCCGAGTGCTGAACCAAACATCTTAGCCCTTATTCCCAAAGTTCAAGCACCCGAAGCCCCTCATCAGTTCCGACCCATCAGCCTATGCAACGTGAGCTATAAGATCATTGCAAAATTTCTTACAGCTCGCCTCCGTTGTATCCTTCCTCCACTGATTTCGGTAAACCAAAGAGCCTTTCTTCTAGGTTGGAGAATTTCAGATAACACAATCCTTGCTCAAGAACTCAGGAAAGTTATTGCAAAGAAGAAAAAAGGAAAGGTTGGATACATTGCAATCAAACTGGATATGGCCAAAGCCTATGATAGAATTGAATGGAAGTTCCTTATTCAAGTTCTCAAGATAATGGGCCTCAATGAAAAATGGATCTCCATCATTGAACAATGTGTCTCTTCTACCTCCTTCTCCATCAAATTAAACAGTTCTCCCTTTGGCCATTTCATGCCCACTCGTGGCTTGCGTCAAGGTGACCCTCTTTCACTTCTTCTGTTCATCATCTGTATGAATGTGCTCTCCTTCATGCTCTCTCAGACAGAAAACAACAATCATATCCATGGAATTAAACTGGGAAGAACTGGCCCACCCATATCTCATCTCCTTTTTGCGGATGACTGCATCATGTTTTGCCGAGCAAGCTTGGTGGAGGCCTGACACCTAAAAGATTGCATTGATCTCTTTTGCTCTATCTCAGGCCAACAAGTCAACTTTGCCAAATCAGGTATTACCTTCAGCCCAAACCTTCACCATCATTAGAAAAAGGCCCTCTCCTACATTCTAGATATCAAAAACCTATGTATCTCTGAACAATATTTGGGCACGCCCTTATTCATTGGCCGAGCAAAATCCAAAGCTTTGGATAGCTGCCTTGAACGCCTTCGATCTCTAACCACTGGCTGGCGAGGAAAATTCATCTCCCAAGCAGGGAAAGTTGTTCTTATCAAATCTGTGGCCAATTCCATACCAACCTACCTTATGCAATCCTTCCTCTTTCCCCAAAAAATTTGCTCGCAGATGGACTCTCTTCTCAATCAATTCTGGTGGGGGATACTAAAGAGGATAAAAAGCTGCACATCATGAATTGGTCCTATCTCTGTAGAGCCACTGATAGAGGTGGACTTGGTTTCAGGAATTTTTGTTAAGCCAACATCGCCCTCCTCTTCAAAACGGTCTGGCAACTTCAAAAAAATCCTACATCTCTTCTAGCCAGCCACCTCATTCCTAAATACTGCCCTAAAGGACACATGCTAGGTGCTTCAAAACACCCTCAAGCTTCCTGGTGTTGGAATAGTCTCATCTATGCAAAAGAGCAATGCAAACATATGTGCAGCTGGATCATTGGGACAGGTGACGTGATTGATATTTGGCATGATAATTGGATCGTTGGCCCCTCCCCCCACCACCGCCCTCCTCCTCGACCTCCTAACTGCCACATCTCTTCTGTCCAAGAACTCATATTTCCATCTCGCCAATGGAACATGACCCTCCTCTCCTCCCTCTTTGTCCCGTCTATTGTTTCAACCATCAAGGATATTCCTATAAGCAAAATCCCTTTTCCTGATAGTCTCTTCTGGCTGCCACACCCACAAGGCATATTCACTTCAAAATAGGCATACCACATGCTCCACAATCACCAGGCCAGTCCACCTCAATCTCAACTACCACATAATCTTTGGCACAAAATATGGAAGCTTCCTACCCCCAAAAGAGCTCAATTCTTTATCTAGCGCCTTATGAGAAACATTCTTCCAACAAAAGCTCTCCTCCACTCCAAAATACTGCATATAAACCCCCAATATCCCCGATGCCTTCATCAGGAGGAATCCAACATCCATGCACTTTTCCATTGTCCCATAAGTGATAAAATATGGTATGCCTCACCTCTCACTTTAAAATGGGGACATCTCAGCCAGGCAACTATTGAACAATGGCTTATGGATTTATTTTTGGATCCACAAGACCAATATAGTGAACCAACTGTCTAAGCTTACATATGTATTCTTCTTTGGCATCTTTGGTATTTGCGTAATGATGCAGTCCATGGCACCACAAATAGGAACCCGTTAAATATCCTTAAGCACATTCAATCTTATATCAGCCAACCCATGAATCTAGAGACCGAATTAGCAACAACTAATGGGCCTCCCTCTCGTTGGAACCCACCTCCGCATGGCAAGATGAAACTTAACACTGATGCCTCTCAGAACAAGGACACGGGAGATGCTGGCTTCAGCTTTATATTAAGGGATTCCTGGTCTAATTGTGTCCTGGCAAGTGGTAGAAGAGCTCGAGCCAAATCAGCCGAAGAAGTAGAAATTAGAGCTTTAAAGTGGGCCTTGGAGCTAAGCAGGAGGTTTGAGCACTTGGACCTGATTGTTGAATCTTACCGCCAAAAACATTGTGGACTCCCTTCACAATGTTTCTTTTGGGCTGGGCATGTTCTATACTGCCCAGTTGATGGACATCCTATCTTTGATGTCCTTTTCTTCTATCTCTTTTGCTTTTATTCCCAAACTTGTAAATCATACTGCTCATGTTATAGCCAAGAAGGCTTGTAATTTTTTGGACCCGTTGTATTGGACCGATATCTATCCCTCGTGGCTTTTTCAAGAGCTCGAAAGGGATAAGATCTCTTGGTCCTCTTCTTTTTAGTTTCTAATATCATAACTTGTTTACAAAAAAAAAAGGGTAAAGTAGACCTTAGCTATATACTAAGGACCTAGTGGGCTTAGTTCATCAGCTTTGAGCTCGGCCTGCTTAGTAATCAAGCCCAAGAATCAAGTCCAGGTCCAGTCTATTGTGCTTATAAAATGCAACCCAAGCTCGGCCTAGGGCGGATGGGCATAAAGGCCCATTGGTCCAGCCCTGCCCATTAACAACACAATCTCTCATCCCTTCAAATTTTAAACCATTCTGCAAAGGGTCGCTCTATAGGCACCCACGTCTTTAAGCTAGGCACCTACAAAAAGAAAAAAAAATTAATGACGAAATTACCCTGTTCTCATTAAGCCAGGCACCCACACTCATGTTAGGGATAGTTACGTTGTTGTTGGGAATGTCGAATTCGCATGACGCCGAAGCTGCACTCCCCTCTCAACGCCCTCCATTTTTCCCTCCATTTCTCTGAGATCTCTTCTTCTCTCTACATCTGCATCATCGTCTCTTTCACTTCTCTGTACATCTTCTTCTCTTCCACTTCTCTGTACATCTTCTTCTCTTCCACAAATTTCTCCTCACCAAACAAAAAATTACAAGATATTCAAGTGGCATATGTGATTGGTGAAGAGGTTAACAATGGAGGAGGTAAAACCTATAATCTTTTAAATTTTTAATTTTCTCTTCATATTCCATTATCTGTTTAAACCCTAAATAATGACCATCATGCAAAAATGTATGTGAAGAGTTTATAAATGGGTTGGGTTCCGGTGACCAACAGTTTTGACCAACATTTTTGACCAACACCTTGGTGTACCCTCGTAGAAGATTAATCGATGTCTAATTTTTGGTGTAGATGATCTATATTGTAAGGAGACCATCCTCACAAAAATTCAAATCATTCTGATATTCATAGACTGGTTTATAAGTTGAAGAATTATGGTCCGTCGATTTTTATCGGTAACCTTGAAAACCACATTTAATAGGGTTAGAAATTTCAGAATGGGCTGATTCTTTGTTGGGGTTATCTTTTGGTGAGGCACCACCAAAAATCAGCCATTGATTCATCCTCTATGAGGGTAGACCAAGGTGTTGGTCAAAACTATTGGTCACCAGAACCCGACCCTTTAAAAATTTATGTTAATTAGTTTCAACATGTGTAATTGTCTTGAGAAAATTGTTTCATGCATAAATATATAGAGTGCAAATTCTTTTAACCCAAACATTGCTTAGATTTAGTCTTGTTTGGACTTTTCCCAATGTGTGATTGAGTGATAAGAATTATGTTTATACTTTCTGTTAATTATTTGTAAAACTCTATTGTAAAATTTTATTTCTAATAATTTGTTATTGATATTTGTTTTAACCATGTTGTTGTAGGCATCTGATTCATTAAATGAAATTGTTCCAACAGCTATATCAATTGATGTAACTGAACAATTTACGACCGACATGGTATGTAAATTATCCAATTGTATTATTTATTTTTGAGTTTTGATATAACAACAAATATTGATTGAATAATTGTTGTTTGAATTTTAGGTTTTCAAAAGTCGGAATGATCTAATGCAGTGGACTAGAGAAGTTGGAAAAGAAGTTGGGACTTTCGTTGTGACTAAAAGATCAGACTACGGTGTAAATGGAAGGACCCCTAGACTTACATTTGGTTGTGAGAGGAGTGGCCAATATAGAGAGAAGCAATCTGGTAGAAAAGTACAAATATTAGAAATACGGGTACGAAACGGTGTGGGTGCCCATTTGCTTTAAAAGCAATAAAATTACCAGAGGATGATTATTGGATGATTAGAGTGGAGTGTGATATCCACAACCACATAGGAGTAGCCCATTTGGAAGGCCACTCTTTTGTAGGAAGGCTAAGTATTGTAGAAAAAAGATATTTTGAAAGATATGTCGACAAGTGGAAGTAAGGTAAGAGATGTGTTGAAAGTCTTAAAAGAGAAAGATCCACATAATTCATCCACAATGAGTACGATATATAATGCTATGGCAAAAATGAAAATTCATGAAAGGAGTGGAAGATCACAGTTGCAGCAATTAATGAAAAAGTTACACGAGCACAAGTACATTGAATTCCATAGGATGCACCCAGATACAGATATAGTTATAGATTTGTTTTCGGCTCATCCGGAGTTTATTGAGATTGGGAAGTGCTTCCACATTGTTTTTTTGATGGACTGTATATATAAGATAAATAGATATAGGATGCCTTTGTTAGAGATTATCGAAGTGACATCCACGGATAAGACATTCACCTTTGTTATTGTTTACATGAAGGCTGAAAAAGAGGATAATTTTGTATGGGCATTGAAATACATGAAGTCAACACTTGGTCCTAATGTACATCCGGTTGTTATTGTGACAGATAGAGACTTAGCCTTAATGAATGCAATCAAGATTATTTTTCTAGAAGCACTGAACTTTCTATGTCAGTACCACATATCTAGAAATGTGCTAAGTAATTGTAAGAAATATTTTGAAACAAAAGAAATTTTGAATTCTTTTTTATCGAAGTGAAGTGGCCTAGTAGCGTCATCTACTATGGAAAACTTCTATGATGCACTAGCTACATTTGAAAGTGAGTCTGCCAAGTATCCTGCTCCGATTTTATATGTCAAAGTCAATTGGTTAGATCCATATAAGGAATCATTTGTAGCAGCGTGGACTGATGAGGTTACCCACTTTGGTAACACGACGACAAATAGAGTTGAAAGTGCCCATGCAAAATTGAAGAGACATCTAGGAACGTCAGTATGAAATTTTGAGATATCGTGGGCTACTATGAACACATTGTTGTTGTTGTAGCACACCAATATAAAGGAATCAATGCAGAAAAGCATAAACACGGTGATGCATCGGTTTAGACCAGCTTTATATAATAATCTAAGGGAAATTGTTTCCAGGTCTGCACTTGAGATGGTACTTCAGGAAGAGAATAGAGTTGAGTCAATTGGTATAGATTCTCATGTATGTGGTTATGACCTTCGTCGCACACATGGGTTATCGTGTGCGCATGAGATTGTTTATTATAAGCAAGAAAGTCAGCCCATACCTCTATCGTGTGTCCATCCACATTGGAGGAAGCTCTCTACTATACCCAGTGTTAGCCTAGTAGACGACTTAGACTATATGCCAAAGTTTGAGTTATTTAGACAGAGATTCAAAAATTCAAGTGAAGATGTAAAACTCCATCTTCTGAAGCAATTGAAGGAACTAGGCAGCCCATTTACCACTGGGTTGATTTTGCCAAAAGTGAAGATAAATACGAAGGGCAGGCCAAAAAGTTGGTTGGAAAAAAAAAGAACAAATGTACAATCATCTACCAAACGCAACCCATCAGCATTTGAGTATGTGTACGGAGCAAAAGACAATAGAAAGACGAAGAAGAAGAAATTAAAAATATATCGCACTCGAACTCTTCAGTTACAGTTGCAAGAAAATGGAAGAAGCAATTATGTAGATGTATTTCTAAATTTTTTTCAAATCTACATTGCACAAGTGAAAGATATTGTTGGAGATGGACATTGTGGATTTAGAGTAGTGGCCGACCACATAGGGTTCGGTGAGGCCAGATGGGTACAGATCAGACAAGATTTGAAAGATGAGTTGTCATTTCACATCGAGTACTATAACATTGTATTGTATGAGGTTGGTAGAGTTGCTGCCCTTATACAAGTGTTGGAATTTCAAGGTCCTAATGCAAATGAAGATCATCGGATCATTATGCCAGACATGGGCCATCTTATAGCTACACAATATGGAGTAGTTGTTGTACTTATATCTTCAATACAATGTCTGACTTTTCTCCCACTGTATAAACCGTCGTCGGTGTCCCCAGTTTCCCATAAGATTATTGGCATTGGTTCTGTGAACAACAACCACTTCGTTCGTCTTGACCTACAGAAAGGATGTCCACTCCCAGATGTCAACGATAGTTTGAAGAATTTTTATGAGCCAAGAGTTGAAAACTGGCTCACGCCCTACCATGAACGTATGGAGCGATATGAACAGTTGAAAAGGTCCAAAAATACTGAATCGACACAAGAAAATCTCATAATCATAGATTAGATTGAGGAATGCAAGCCGTCTTTTATAGACCTGTGAGTCATCTTTTTTAGGCTTGCAAGCCATCTTTTTAGGCCTGCGAGCCATCTTTTTAAGCCTGTGAGCCATCTTTTTGTGAGGCCTGCGAGCCATCTTTTTAAGCCTACGAGACATCTTTTTGTGAGGCCTGCGAGCCATCTTTTTTAGGCCTACAAGCCAAACTTGTTATATTATAAATATATACTTGTGAATATATACTGTGATTATAAACTTATAAATATTACTTAAGTGGAGTTGATGTTAGTGGTGGTGTGGTGGTAGAATTTGTGTGGAGTTAGTGATGGTGGAGTAAGTGATAGTGGTGGTGGTGTTTGTGTGTAGTTAGTGATGGTGGAGTAACTGGTAGTGGTGGTGAAGGTAAGGTTAGGGTGCTGTAGATGTGGTAGGATCATGGTAGTGGTGGTGTGGGTGATGGAGTTAGTGGTGCTAGTGGTGGAGTGGGTGGTGGTGTGGGTGGTGGTGTTGAAGTTAGTGAGGGTTGGGTTGGGTTGATGATGGTGGTAAAGTGGTGGAGTTAGTAGTTGTGGTGGTATGGGTGGTGATGGTGGTAGAGTGGTGGTGGTATTGATGTGGGTTGGGGTGGTGGGATTGGTATTGGTGTGGGTTGGGGTGGTAGAGTGGTGGTGGTGTTGATGTGGGTTGGGGTGGTGGTGTTGGTATTGGTGTGGGTTGGGGTGGTAGTGCGGTGGTGGTGAAGGTAGGGTTAGGGTGGTGTGGGTGGTGGTAGGGTCATGGTGATGGAGTTAGTGATGGTGGAGTGGTGGTGTTGGTGATGGTTGGGGTGGCTAGTAGTAGTGTATAGAGGTTTTGTGAGTCCAGTTCAATCCCAAAACTTACCATTATAGAAAGAGGCAACAAGTGGTGTTGATGGTAAGATGAGTAAACAAGTGGCATTGATGGTAAGGTGGGGGTGACCTACCACGGCACTAAGATATCGTGGCTAACATAGGGGCCACGGTCAGGCTAGCCGTGGCCGTGGTCACCGAAGCATCCACAGTCCGCCTGGCCATGGCCACCAACGCATCCACGGTCAGCCTGGCCGTGGTCACCAAATCATCCACAGCACTGTTGTTGTCACGCCCCGAATCTGGATACCCAGATACGACCCGAAAATCCGTGGATCGACCCGTACCCGAACCCAGAGGTGATCCATTAATGTCCCCTAGTGGTCCAATTAGGTAAATTAGACTACTAAGGTTCATTCGAAAACCCACTAAATAAACAAAAAGTCTAAATATAAAAAACAAATAATTAAAAATAATTCATAACTCAAACAATTCAATCAATCAATTAAGTGTGGAGAGATGGAGGTGAGAACACGCTCTCAATCAAATGACTACATGCCCATGAAAATAAATAAGTAATATTTTAAAACAATCAAAATAAAGTCTTTTTTTTTAAGTGTGGGATAGACTCACAAATCCTCGCCGATCTCCTCGAATGCATTGGAGTCTTTCGCCTCAAAATCATCTCACGTACCCGGTTCCTCAAAATCTAAAAATAGTATCGGTGTAGCACCGTGAGCCGAGGCTTAGTAATACAACAGTGTGCATGATATGATATCATACTATACAAATTTTCAACCCAGGTATGCATCTCAATCATATAATAAGGATGACATGAATATGAGGATGAATGCAAATGAGGAAGGGATGCAAATGCAACTAGTACCCATAACCACATAGGGTCTCCATCTCCTTCCCACACTAGGAGCGGTCTTATCGACCCATCTGCAGGATATAATAATGTCTGGGGCCTTTCACCTTAGGGTACCAAACCCTGATTAATTGATAAAACCAATATAAACGTATATAATATACTTCAACCCCGTTCCCTTATGCACCCCTTATATGAAATGACGTGATGATCATGGTATGACAAAAAGATGATACTAGGGTTACATGGCATAAACACACATGTATTTAACATTTAAATAAAAATATAAAATGAACCAATGATCATTAAAAGTAATAATATGGGGAACGAATTAGGGTTAACCATGAATAACATGTAACAATCACCGAAGGTCACGATCAACACGGATGAATAATATAAGTGAAAATTACAAGACAATCCAACACAACATGGCCGAACCCTATGAGGGATCCAAGACACATGGGTGGGATCCCCATGCATACAAGATTAAGGTCAACCCATCTAGGGTTTAGTCAAACAACAAGGCTAAAACCTTAATAGTCAATAATCATGACCAAACCACTAACAATTAATAGGTTTTTATAAAAAAATGTACTGCCTTATAAAAATCATAACTAAATAAATATAAATTAGAAAAATATAAACTCAATGGATTTAAAAACTAGATTTATAGAGGTTTTGAGAAAAAATAAATAGAAAAAATATTCAGATTCAAAATATAGGTCAAAACACTTAATTAAGTGAACCAGACAGAATCTGGGATTCTGGGTTTTATAGAAAACTCCCGTACATTTGAAAAATCATAACTTAATCAATACAAATCAGAAAAATACAAACTCAAATGTTATAGAAACTATATTTATAGAAATATTTAGAAAAAATAAATAAATAAATATTCAGATTCAAAATATAGGTCAAAACCCTTAATGAAGTGGGCCGGACAAAATCTGAAATTCTGGGTTTTACAAAAAAATTCTAGCACATTTGAAATATCATAACTTAATCATTTTAAATCAGAAAAATACAAACTCAAAGGTTCTAGAAACTATATTAAGAGGTATCTATGAAAAATAATTAGAAAAATATTTAGGTTAAAAATATAGATTGAAATCTCAAGTGAAGTGGACCGTGTAAAATCCAGAATTTTGGGTTTTACAGAAAAGTCTAGCACCTTTGAAAAATGATAACTTAATCAATACAAATGAGAAAAATACAAACTCAAATGTTCTAGAAACTAGATTTATAGAGGTATCCATGAAAAATAATTAGAAAAATATTTAGGTTAAAAATATAGATTGAAATCCGAAGTGAAGTGGACCATGTAAAATCTGAAATTCTAGGTTATTTTGTAAAGTCTAACAACTTAGAAAAATTATAATTAAATAAATATAAATCAAAAAAATACAAACTAAATGGTTTTGAAAAATAGATTCATAGAGGTATTTGAAAAAAATAATTATAAAAATATTTAAATTATAAGAATATAACAAAAATGATAGAGAACATAGTCATCCGTTATATGTGTAAAAGAAACCATGGCCAAACCCATCATGGTGGCCCAAATAAAGATCAACCCAATAAGAATAAAGTAAATATTGTTGAAATTAATTTATAATGAGTATCAATCATTATCTAATGAAAGAAAAATAAAATCTTGAAGAAAACAAGTATAGGATGGATCAAACACACTTACCTCAAGGTTTCTTGAACTTTAATGAAAATCAAAAGTTTCTTCAAATTTAAAAGTCGTCGGATCGTCCTCTCCTCGGAGTATGTTCTTCCATTCAGAGTCCCCGTCAATTCTTCCTTCTTGCTCGAGTGCGATCGGTGCCCAGATGAAGGTTTAATAGAGCTTTATCTATTCTTCAATGGAGTTAGGTTTGTGAAAGCTTCTAAAGCTTTAGAGTTTTTCATAAATAGGTTTAGGAAAGGATTAGGGTTTCTATTTTAGTTGAATTCGTAACTATCAAATGGATGACTTTTTCAACCCTCAAAAACTTATATTTTACACTACTAATGGGTTAGAAATGGGCCCAAGGCCCATATATATCAATTAGGCTTCATTTAAGAATATTATTAAGCCCAAACGGCATAAGATTAATCATACGGGCCCACCCAATAATTATAACACAATTAATTATTAATTAATTCAATTAAACTATATTATATAATTTAAAAGTTCATACAATAAGGTATTGACACATGGCACACACATAAATCACATAAAATAGTCTAAATAGATAAAAATCACAAAAAAGCTCAAAGCCCCGAAAAAGTATCAAGATGACCTCGAAATGACCCGAAAAGTGATTCGCGGGTCCCACACTCCTATTAAATAAATAAAATATAATTAAATATTATTTTTAAAAAAATAAGAATTGTAGGAAAGTTTAAAAATTACGAAAATACTATTTTTGTCAAAATCTCCCGAAATCTCCCGCTAAGGTTTTTATGTCTCAAGAAAGGTTCCAAATTTCACATGTAAGTTAGGAAGGTTAAAATAGGAATATTTTTGGAGTCTCGGGCCGACAAAATGATTTTTTTATAAAAGTTCTAGAATGTTAACTGGGGAAAGAAAAAGTCCCCTGCAAGTTATGGTTCATTATTTTTAGCAAAAATTTAGCCATAAAGAGCAAGTTTCAAAAATAGCAGGTTTTTCAAAGTTGTCAGAATGAAACCAAATTAATCATACATACTCAAGCATTATATTAAACCATAAAAATAATAATAAAAGTCTGAAAAAGGTTTAGGTTTTCATTATTAGGTGAATTTACCGTAATATACTAGAACGAAAGTTCAGGGTATTACAGTTGTACCGTGGCTCCTATGCTAGCCACGGCCAAACCCCATAGTCAGCAAAAAAATTTCCAACGTTTTTTGCCTAAACGGCCAAGTCCGCCGTGGATGCAGTGGTTACCATGGCTAGCTTGGCTATAGCCGTGGATACACAGTGAGCACGGCCAGCCTTGCCATTGATACACAGTGTGGCCTTTTAATATTTAATATAGGATTGGGATCTGGAGACAACTATTTTTTGACAACCATTTGGCGGACCCACTTAGAAGATGAATCAAGGGCTGATTTTTTGTGAGATGATCTCTGATCACAAAAATTCAAATCATTCCAATATGAAAACCACATTTGATGGGGCTAGAAATTTTAGAATGGGCTGATATATGGTTAGAAGATTGTAATACCCTGAACTTTTGTTCTAGGGTATTATGGTAAATTCACCTAATAATGAAAATATAAATCTTTTTCAGACTTCTATTATTATTTTTATGGTTTAATATCATTGTTGAGTATGTATGTTTAATTTGGTTTCATTCTGACAACTTTGAAAAATCTGATATTTTTGAAACTCGCTCTTTAGGGCTAAATTCCTGCTAAAAATAATGAACCATAACTTGTAGGGGACTTTTTCTTTCTCCAACTAACATTCCAGAACTTTTATAAAAAAAATTATTTTGTGGGCTCGAAACACCAAAAATATTTCTATTTTATCTTTACCAACTTACCTGTGAAATTTGAAACCTTTCTTGAGACATGACAACTCTAGTCGAAGATTTCGAGAGATTTTGATAAAAATAGGGTTGAAAAAGACATTCATTTGATAGTTATGAATTTCACTAAAATAAAAACCCTAATCCTTCCCTAAACTTATTTATAAAAATCCTAAAGCTTTGAAAGTTTTCACAAACCAAACTCTATTAAAGAATAGAGAAATCCACATTAAAACTTCATCCGAGTACCGATCGCACTCAAGCAAGAATGGAGAATTGACGGGGACTCCAAATGGAAGAACATACTCCGAGGATAGGACAATCCGACGACTTTCAAATTTGAAGAAATTTTCAATGTTCACTAAAATTCAAAAATCTTAAGGTAAGTGTGCTTGATCCATCCTATGCTTGTTCTTCTTCAAGTTATTATTTTTCTTTCATTATATAATGGTAGATCTTCATTATAAATTAATTTAGGCATTATTTAGTGTATTTTTCTTGAGTTGATTATTGTTTGGTGCCACCATGATGGGTTTGGCCATGACTTATTTGGTACCCATAACAGATAGCTATTTTTTTATAATTTTTGTTGTACTTTTAAGACTTAAATATTTTTCTAATTATTTTTCTTAAAACCCTCTAAGAATCTATTTTCTAAAATAGTTGACGTTGTATTTTTATAATTTATATTTATTTAGTTATGATTTTTCTAAGGTACTGTCTTTTTCTTCACAACCCACAATTTCAGATTCTGTACGGTCTATTTAATTAAAGATTTTGATCGATATTTTAAATCTAAATATTTTTATAACTAATTTTCATAGATACCTTTATGAATCTATTTTCTAAATCCGTTGAGTTTGTATTTTTATTTATTAAGTTATAATTTTTCAAAGGTATTGTACTTCTCTATAAAACTCAGAATTCCAGATTCTGTACAGTACAGTTCATTAAAGATTTTGATCTATATTTTGAATCCAAATATTTTTAGAATTATTTTTCATAAATACCTCTATGAATCTAGTTTCCAAATTAGTTGAGTTTAGATTTTTCTGATATTTATTTATTTAGTTATAATTTTTAAAATGTGCTGGATTCTGTGCGGTTTAGTTGATTAAGAATTTATATATATTTTGAAACTAAATATTTTCTATTTATTTTCTTATAAACCTATGTGAAGCTATTTTCCAGATCCATTGATTTTGTATTTTTAGAATATGTATTTATTTAGTTATAATTTTTTTAAGGTACTGACCTTTTTGCGAAACTCAGAATTTTAGATTCTGTGCATTCTACTTCTTTAAGAATTTCGACTTCAATTTTAGAAATAAATATTTTTGAATTTATTTTTCATAGAAACCTCAATGAATATAATCTTTAAATCCATTAAGTTTGTATTTTTCTACTTTATATTTATTTAGTTATGATTTTTACAAGAAAATATATTTTCTACAAAAAAAATATATTTCTTGGATTTTTGACGATTAATGGCCTTGGGAACCCTTAGTGGTTCGGTCATGACTTATTGATTATTAAGGGGTTTAGCCCTTGTTGTTTGACTAAACCCTATATGGTTTGACCTATACTTGTATGCATGGGAATCACACCCATGTGTCTTTGATCTCTCATAGGGTTCGGCCAAGTGTCTTGAATCCCTCTTTAGGATTCGACCTTGTGTCATGGATCCCTCATAGGGTTCGGCCATAGTGTGTTGAGTTTTCTTGCGATTTTCACTTATATTGTTCATCGATGTTGATCGTGATCTTTGGTGATTGTTTATATGTTATTCATATTGTTTAACTCTAGTTCGTACCCATTTTATTACTCTTGATGATCACGTGTTTATTTTATATTCTTATTTAAATGTTAAATACATGTGTGCTTATGCCATGTAACCCTAGTACCATTTTGTTGTCATACCATGATCATCACGTCATTTTATATAAGGGGTACATAAGGAAACGGGGTTGAAGTATGTTATATACGTTTATATTGGTTTTATCAATTAATCAGGGCTCGGTACCCTAGGGTGAAAGGCCTCAAACGTTATTATATCCTGCAGATGGGTCGATGAGACCGCTCTCAGTGCGGGAAGTAGATGGAGACCCTATGTGGCTATGGGTACTAACTGCATGTGCATCCCATACTCACTTGCATTTACCATCATATTCATGTCAACCTTATTATATGATTAAGATGCATACATTGGTTAAAAAACTTGTATAGTACTGGGCCTCGACTCACGGTGCTACACCGATACCATTTTCAGATTTTGAGAAATCGGGTACGTGAGATGATTTTGAGGCGAAAGACTCCGGTGTATTTGAGGAGATCGGTGAGGATTTTGGAGTCGATCCCACACTTCAGAAGACTTTATTTTGATTATTCTAAAATATTACTTATTTATTTTCACGAGCATGTAGTCCTTTGATTGAGAACATGTTCTCACCTTCTTCTCTCCACATTTAGTTGATTAATTGAATTATTTTAATTATGAATTATTTTAATTATTTATTTTCTACATCTAGACTTTTTTCTTTACTTAGTGGATTTTCGAATGAACCTTAGACGACTAAGGGATATTCATGGATCACCTCTGGGTTCGGGTATTGGTCGATCCACGAATTTTTGGATCGTATCTGGGTATCCGGATTCGAGGCGTGACAAGATCATCCTCACCAAAAATCAAACATTGATTCATCTTCTATGTGGGTCCACAAAAATGGTTGTCCACCGATCCTAACCCATTAATAATGGTATTAATTAAAAATTTTAACTCTCTATATGTAGAAAATCTTATTTAACAACTATTCATGATAATCAAAAGTTATTGAAAATTTTTTAGATGAATAGGACTTCCATTGCAGTCCATGCAAAGGACTCTCGCAACCCACATATTAGTGGATAAACACAATAAAAATCAGCTTGATTGATGATTTCTAGTCATTGGATTTACTACTCAAAAAGCATGCTTGAATCCAATGGCTAGAATCAAATCCTAAAAGGTACTAAAATCTATGGCTAGAGATGACCAATCAGGTTAATTTTTGGTTTGTATGTCCAACAAGGGGTGGGCTAAACATCCACGGTTAGGATGGCCGTGTTCACCAAATCCTCCACAGTCAGGCTGGCCGTGGCCGTGGTCACCAATGCATCCACGGCACTGTGATACCGTGGTTCTATGCTAGCAACGGCCAGCCCCTAAAGTCAGCAATTTTTTTTCGAAAGTTTTTTGCCTAGACGGCCAGGTCAGCCGTGGATGAAATAATTACCACGGCTAGCTTGGCCGTAGCTGTAGTCACCAAAGCATCCACGGCACTGTGATACCGTGGCTCCTATGCTAGCCACGGCCAGCCCCCAAAGTCGGCAAATTTTTTAGATCTGTTCTCACTGTTTCTGTCCATGTCATTTTCGACCTCCTCTCTCCCTTTTAAAGCCTTCAACTTGCACCACAATAGAGAAGCTAGAGAAAGATTCCCCATGTATACAAAAAAATTTATTCTTTCTTGACCAAGGACATTCCAAGTGTTCATGGTTTTCACCAAAGCAGCAACGGCACTATGATTTTAATAACATAATGACCATTATATAAGTCATTTTAATAACATAATAATGTTTATTTTAGACAATTATAAATAAAACAAAAAATAATTATAACCCGTATTTTTTTTATTTGAATGTGAATGTGAATGTGAATTGGAAATATATAATGTGAATTGGAAATATATAATGGGAAACAGCATGTGAATTGGAAATATATAAAATTGCTCCATTGTTAATATGTTTTAACAAAATGTGAATTTCTAACAAGTGTTTGTGGAACACATGGGGTCTTAATAAAAACACGGCTCGCAGGCCTAAAATAAATACATCAAAAAGATAACAAATCTTCCTCTCATTGTCTTCTGCTTGATGATGGCTCTTTGCCCTTCCTCATATCCCCTGCATTCCTCATAGTTGAGCTTTCGCCAGCATCAAAACCTTCAAGAAGTGATTTGAGTTGTCTAGTTCTTTCTCTGAGGGTCTCCGACGAACAATCTTCAGTACCTTCGAGCATCGTCAATGCCTGATTTTTAGTTGCAACCTGCATCCATCAAGGAATATTGTTAAGTTGAGAACAATAGTAACGTGGGTTAAAATTCATTAAAATCCTTACACAATCATCATTTATGGGTGCCCTTTGTCTCCGTGGATCGTACCCACTTCTATTCGAGATGAGAACATGAAATATCCTATGGAACCATGGTAGATAGTCATCTTTACAATCCCACGGATTAACAACCCTTCAACCGTCGCTTCACACATAATATGTGATCAAGCCATTGCTCCCAATATTGATCCAGCACGTGGTACACCACTATATACTGGGACGTGATTCTTTCTCGATTGGCTCGAATGAGCTAATATGGTTCAGGAGGAATGGACTGAACATGTCCAAATTGTCAGAGAACCCGATTAGGGTAGTAGGGTTTGAAATTTCACCGGTCCGTTCTCTTTAACTCAATATACCTAGAAGGGGGGGTTGATTATGTATTTAAAATTATTAATACCCACACAGTTTTACTGGTCTATGGTAAGGGAATAAAATTGCATGTCTTAGTTGTTTAATAAAAGATTATCACAACCGACTCAATCGAAGATACCTCCGTGGTATATTTTCTTTTCATTATTTGATCTAATCAGAATAAATTGCGGAATACAAATAAACAATCACACTAGACAAGAGATTTTTACGTGGAAACCTTAGCCAAAGAAAAACCACGATACCACGTCCCGACAAAAAGTATCACTAACTAAAAAGTTAAACGAAACAAAGGTTACCTACGCAGCACCGTTGCAAATACAACTTCCAACCTTAGCCAAGGCCTACTGCCGATGCGTCTACGTCCTCTGAATCAATGCTATGAATCCACGCGTGGCCTTCTAGTTAAGAAGCCTTGTCTGCTTGTTCAGTTTAGTACACCCCAAACCTACCGTCGATCGGTTCTTCCGATCTTAATTCTCAATACTCCCACCTTTGCAGGAGGTGAAGGATTCAGTACACCCTGAACCCTAAGTTGCTCAAGTGATGTTGAGTCACTCTAATACACTCAGGCTACTAGGTCGAATATAGAAGTGGAAGACCTAAGTTGAGAAAATGATCAAGCTCTTGGATTTGATCAAGAAGAGAACAAACTCACAAGATGTGAATGGAAAATAAGCTTCTTGCTCTTCGAATGGACACTCTAATAAATATAACATTTTATCATCTCTCTCTAAGATTGAGTCACTCTATGTCTCTGTGTGTGCTTAGAGAAGGCATAGAAGGGTTGTATTTATAGAATTTCAAGACCCTGAGTCGTGCAGAACGTGGGATAATGGAACCATGAATTTCGGATCTGAGAAAGATCAATTTTGTGCATGATCCAATCGATTGTACACTGGGTCCAATCGATTGGGCTCAATAAGATTTTTGTTCCGAAGGCACCAATCGATTACACAGGGTTCTCTAATCGATTTGACTCAGAAAAGTTTCTGTCTTGAAGGCTCCAATCGATTTCACAAAGTCTCCAATCGATTTGACTCAAAAAAATTTATGTCCCGAAGACTCCAATCGATTTAACAGAATCTCCAATCGATTGGGCTAAAATAAGTTTCTGCCTCATAGCTTCCAATCGATTACACAGAGTCTCCAATCGATTAGTTTATGTCCAATCGATTGGGGATAAGTGTCCAATCGATTGAACTATCTCATTAGTCAATTTTATTGACTTAGACTCGGGTCAGTCCAATGACTAAGTTTAACCATTATATTTTATTCATTTTAACCAACTCCTATGGCCACTAAGTTACTTACCTTCTTAATCGAGCGTACACGATCGTTAATAGACAAATCAACAGTTACTCAGATGACTCCTGTCGTCAACCATCTGATTCTTGCTGTCTGTCTTTTAGTCTTCACGTAGTTGATGAAGTATGCGTACCACGACATCTCCACACTACACTAGTGCTCGTAGGAACGGTTACAAGAATGTTTTTCTGTCTCACGGAATCTTTGCCTAATTGAATATAAAAATATTCCTTACAGGGTTCAACAACTTCAAAGCATCTGAGGTACCCACAAAAGTATGCAATCTCAAGCAATGGTTAATCACCCATCAATTCTCGACAAGGCTCCCATATGACCTGCAATAAAAATACAACGATATCAATGTAAGGAAATAATAAAGGTCGCTCTACGGACACCCACCTCTTTAAACCGGACACCCACAAAAGACAATAAATTTTGAGGACAATATTACCCTTTCCCATCCCTTTACATTTCTGTTTGGGTACCCCACTCATTACCTTCATTTTTATGGATTTTTTCATTTTCTCTACCTTTTTCATTTTCTCTTCCTCTTCTTGGTAGTGATGGTGATGATAGAGTGGTGATGGAGTGGTGGTGATGGTGATGGTGGAGTTGTGGTTGTGGAGTTGGTGATGGTAGAGTTGGTGGTGGTGATGGTGGAGTTGGTGGTGGTGGTGGTGGTAGAGTTGATGGTAGAGTGGTGATAGTGGTGGTAGGGTGGTGGTTGTGGAGTTAGTGGTGGTGGTGGAGTTAGTGTTGGCATGGGTGCCCATCAAATGTTGGTGCCCAGTTGAAAGAGGTGGGCGCCCGTAGAGCAACCCAAATAATAATCGAAATAAATTAAGTTTATAACTAACATCACTCGGCAGGGTCCTTTGGACCTCCAGCGAATAGTCCGGATGCATATGAGCCTCATCAGCCTTGATAGTCACATCAGCCTCGGTAGCCTCATCAACATCGACTTGCTCTTCAAAAGCATCAATTTATTCTTGTTCTCGATACTCTTTTTGTTGCACTCCAATTTGGTGCTCTAATTCATGTTTGGGTTCCTCTTGTATTTGAGCATCCCTTGAGGGATTACGACGTCTTCTTTCAGACGTCGTAGGTAGGGGTGTCAACGGGTCGGTTCCGGTTTGGTTCCTAAGGTGACCAGAACCGGGACAAACGGTTCCGGTTCTTATCGGTTCGGGTACTTATCGGTTCCGGTTCTCAAAGTGATGGTACCAGAACCGGAACCGATTATGTAGTTTTTGTCGGTTCCGGTTCCAGTTTCGGGTATAACGGGTCCAATCTTGATAATATGAGAATTTTTACACTATATTTATATATCGGTTCCGGTTCTTATCGGTTCGGTTCCGATTCTTATCGGTTTCGGTTCCATATTAGAGTACCGGAACCGTAACCATTAGTTTCAAGTTCGGTTCCGGTTCCGGTTCTTTTTAATTGGTTCCCAAAAATGTGGTATCGGAACCGGTGTTTTCGGTTCCGGTTCCTATTCGGTTCCGGTTAAATCGGGTAAAATTGACACCCCTAGTCGTAGGAGGAATCCTTCTATTTGAAGCAGATGTAGTTGCTTCCCCTTTGTATTTTTACCACGCCGTGTTCGATGTATTGTACTTAAAAGCAACAATAAAAAGACAACAAAATAATAAAAAAGAAACTTTTCTATCCACTTGGTGGAGTACACACCCATTGCAACTTACAAAAAAAAAATTGACATTTTAGGAAAATAAAGACATGTAATCATTTTTGACATTTTAGCAATAAATGTTAGGAAACAAAGCTCAATGCAAGGATCTTCTTAGACATTTTCACAAACATGTGTGCAACAAAGATAAGTAAATACATTCGCAAAAATCATTGGAGGAGAAACAATACATTTGTAAAAATCGTTTATACAAAAACAACTTACCTTCCTCGTTTAATGCTTCAGTATGACGCTTGCAACAATTGGAGGAGCCCTTGTCTCGGTTCTTCAAGATCACCAAAGTGCGGATGGAGGGGATTTCCATCAAAGGAGATGGGTACTTCAGTTTGAAGAAGAAAGAAGGTGCTTCAGTGCTTTGGTCGGTGCTGCAGAGGAAGTACAGTGGGTCACGATGATAGAGGACGGAGAAGAGCTCAACCTCTCAGACTCGATCTCAGTTGCCCACACCCTTTCTCACGGTTGGGTTTCTCTCCTTTTGGGTGGGGTAATGTGGGTGCCCAGCAAAATGGGGCGCCCAAAGATGGGCCCTCAAATAGGCGTGGGTGCACATCAAATGTTGGTGCCCAGCTTAAAGACGTGGGCGCCCGTAGAGCGACCCTTCTGCAAACTGACTGTTAAAAACGATTCAAACGTACACTTGTTTCTCGTCTCCTGTGCAAAGCAATACGGCAAAGAAAATTCGCCACTGCCCAAAATCGCTTCTCACGCTCACTTCAATCAGTTCCTCTCTCGCCACCTGCCCTCGATTACTCCCACACTCTCCTCGAATAGCTCCAAAGAAATCATTGATCGTCTCTTCTTCGTCGGATGTCTTCCCTACGACACCACCTTTTCATGGAATTCCCTCATCAAAGAATTCACGTCCAGCCGTCGATTCTTACAATCCCTTCTCCTATTCAAGAAACTCCTCCTTTATCCCTCCTTCAAACCCAACTGCTTCACTTTTCCTCAACTTCTCAAGTCCTGCACGGCCCTTCCCGCTCCAAACACTGGATACGGCCTTCATGGGTACTTGATAAAATGTGGATTCAACACTTGGGTTGCAGCCGGTAACTCTCTTCTGTCAATGTATTCGAGATTCGATAGAATCCGAGACGCTTCTCGGGTGTTTGAAGAAATGCCCCTTAGAGATGCAATGTCATATAGTTATTTAATTTGTGGTTTTGGGTCCAATGGATTTTATGAGGAAGTCTTGATGGTTTTTTATAACATGCTAGACTCGGGTTTCTTCCCAAATTCTGATTCTGTTTTTCACGCAATTACAGCTTGTGGTGAATTGGGGAGTGTGGAGAAAGGGGCATTGATCCACAATTTTGTAATTCGAAATGGGTTGGGCTCAAATATTCTCTTTGTTAATTCGTTGATTTCAATGTATACTAAGGTGGGGAGGTTGGATATAGGGCGTCAAATTTTTAATGATATGTCTGAGAAAGATTTAGTATCTTGGAATTCAATGATTACAGGTTATGCACAGATCGGGAACTGGACCGAAGTGTTTGTCCTTTTCGTAGCCATGAAGAAGGTTGAAAATTTGGTTCCAAGTCGGGTTACTTTCTTGGGTTTGGTATTGGCTTGTGGACAAGCTAGGAATCTTGATTTGGGGAAGAGTATTCATGGCCATTTGATTCGTATGGGACTACTGTCAGACTTCCGCATGGGGACCTCCATCGTTGATATGTACTCAAAATGTGGGAAAGTTGAATTTTCCCGAGTTATTTTTGAGGAAGAATTACCCCAAAGAAGTTTGGTTTCATGGAATTCACTTATTGCGGGTTATTCGCAAAATGGGTACGATAATGATGCAGTGTTGCTCTTTCAACAGATGCTTCTAGATTCAAATGTGAAACCCGATTCAATCACCATTGCTAATGTGGTACCTGCATGTGCAAGCTTAGCTGATTTGCAGAGGATTCGATCAATCCACACCATCATTATCAAGAAAGGTTTCAGGTTAGATAGTGATATTGTTTTGGGTACAGCAATGGTTGATGCATATGGCAAGTGTTCGGATATCGAGGCTGCCTCCTTCTTGTTCACTTGCATTAGGAAACCCAATGCTGCTACATGGAATGCAATGCTATCTGGGTACAATCTGAACCACCGTGCTCGTCAGGGCATGGTACTCTTCCTTGAAATGCTCCGTGGCGAGGTGGTGCCTGATTCAATCACCATGGTTTTGCTGTTTCAGTCATGTGGTGAACTAGGATCTGTGAGACAAGGGAATGTCATACATGGCTATTGCCTTTCTAAGGGTTACAATTCACATCTTACCGTCAGCAATGCCATGATAGACATGTATATGAGATGTGGGTGCATGAGAAGTTCACAAGTACTATTTAGCTCAATGCCTTGGAAGAATGTTGTGACATGGAACACAATGCTTTGTGGGTATGTCAAGATCGGTTATTCAGTGATGGCACTGAAACTGTTTTCCCAAATGCAATCGGAAAACCAGCATAAGCTGGACTCAGTCACAATGATCTCTGTCATCCAAGCCTATGCTGCAGTTTCAGCAAGTCATGGTGGTGAAATGGTACATGCTTTAGCTTTAAAAGCCGGGCTTGACTCTGAAACCCTGGTTGCCAATTCTCTGGTCGATGCTTATGCAAAGAATGGGCTTATAGACAATGCACGGTCCTTGTTTGAGCAGATGGGTTCGTTGAGAGATCAAAGCTCCTGGAATGTGATAATAACTGGATGTGGAATGAATGGGCAAGGGGAAGAAGCATGTTCACTCTTCTCACAAATGGAAGAAGATGGTTTTGAACCCAATTCCATCACCTTTATCGCATTACTGTCTTCTTGTAGTCATTCTGGCTTGATTAATGAGGGATGCTGGTATTTCAATATGATGGTCACAAAGTACAAAATCCAGCCATGTTTAGAGCATTGGACATGCATCATTGACATGTTTGGACGCGCAGGGAGATTGGAAGAAGCGTATCGGTTGATAAAAAATGGGATCCCTGAGGGGTCTGACTGCTATGTTTTATCTGACTGTGATGCTATCTGGGGAGCTTTTTTAAGTGCGTGTAAGATGAACATGAACCTAGAACTTGGGGAGCTTGCAGGTCAACAGCTTTCAAGATTGGCGCCACATAATTGTGGCTATTACGCACTGTTATCAAATTTATATGCATCTGCCAAGAAGTGGGAAGAAGCATCAAAGGTGAGGAGAGTGTTTGAAGATGGAAGGCTGATGAAGAAACCAGGATTGAGCATGGTGAAGATGTGACAGACTGATAAAGAGAACAGTCTGTATAACTTCTGGGGTATCATATGGTATTGGTCGAACTAACTATTCTGACGCATCTTGACCTTACACTTGCGTTCTGATGCATCAATCGACAGCACTCACCCGGTGGGGACCGCATGGGTGGTATTCAAATAATGCAATATTAGGGACTCTATGTCCCCTCTTTTTTTTTCTTGTTCTTTTTCTAGGCGGGACCAAAACCAGAACATAGTAAATACTTAGTTGAATTTGAGTTGCCTCCACAAACCACATGGACTGAAACAAACCATGATTCTGTCTCACACAAGCCGTGCACTTTCACATACTACATGCACAGGAGCAGCCAACATCATGTGCCAACACTCCCAAGTCATGCTTCTTTCTCTTGCCCATTCCATAAATGAAATCATTCCATTACCAAAAATCATTTTGGAACAGCAAGATATGGCTCAACCAAATCACTAAGAGTCTTTCTGGAACAGCGAAATGCAGCTTAGCCAAAAAGCCATATTTGCTCAAGAGTGCTCGCATTTTTTGAATTCCTGGAATGGAAAACTATCAATCAAAACACAACCCACGTACGCAGATCATATCAGGCCCTTATGTCCAGTTTCTCTTAATCGAGCTGTATTCTCCTCTCCAAAATGAAGACTCAGACTGGAGTTTCCATATGCTCTAGATCTCCTGGCTTATTGAGTATGATTGAATCGTATCCCAAGCGGTTTGAAGTGTTCGTTCCAAGGATAGGGGACCAATATATAGGAAGATGACTAGGTGTAAACGTTTTCCTTGGTACATATTTTAGCCTATTATCATGTTAATAATCCAAGGGGTGTGATTATCATTCAATCCATGAAATGGGGTGTGATTATCATTCAATCCATGAAATAAGATCATGTCTGAACAGATATGGGGGTGATGTCTAGTCTTTAAATTCATTAATTAGGGGTTCCTAAGGTCTTTAAGTTGAAACCAGTTGTGGCCTAAGTGTAAAGATTTAATTCAGGATCCTTCACTGTTTTCTTACCTTCAAAGAAGCCTGCCTAAGGCAGGCCAACTAGCTTACTTTGGAAGAAATGTCCTCCTGGCCTTTTGGAAGAAGTGGCAAAATAAAAAAGTTTCAACCCATTTGGAAGATTAGTTTGGAGGGACGAATCTATAAATAGTTGAACCGTTTCGGAAACATTAATAATGGTATGGTAAGTAATTATTTGCCTATCAAGGGCTGTATTGAAAATAAGAGTGATGGCATGGGAAGTAATTAAGTATTTATCAAGGGGCATTCAATGAACTCTAGGTAAAGGGGGTATTTAATGAACCGGGTATGGTAAAGGCACGTGTATGCAGTTAATGAGCTAATAGGTGCATATTTTTATTTTATTTTTTTTTGACAGGCAGCCTATAGGTGCCTAGGTATTGGTAGAAAAAAAAATTTTAATTTTTTATAGGCAACTCATAGGTGCCTAGGTGAACGTCATGTGGCAACTAAGTTTTATTCATGGGAGCGGTGATTGTGGTCTACTGTGGTTAGCTCGGCCAAAGTGAAGGTGAAACGTTGGTTTGGTGAAATGCTGAACTGTTGGATCAGATCGAGCATGAGTCAAACTAGAGGTGGCTTGGCTTGTTGATCTGATAGATGAAGATGGCCAAGAAGGTAAAGAGCTGGCTTGGTTTACAACCGCTATAGGCTGAGATGGAGATGAGAGAAGGACTAGTGTGGCTGGCATGAGGTTTAGCACGAGCTGGTCGAGTTGCTGAACCAATAGAAGGAGTTGATGATGGTTTTCTGACTGGCTTGCCTGTGTTGATAGAAGTTGCAAGTCAAAGAAGGAGATGAGTAGTGTAATACCCTGAACTTTCGTTTTAGGGTATTATGGTAAATTCACCAAATCTAAACATTTTTCAGACTTCTATTATTGTTTTTATGGTTTAATATCATTGTTGAGTATGTATTTAATTTGGTTTCATTCTGGCAACTTCGAAAAACCTGCTATTTTTGAAACTCGCTCTTTAGGGCTAAATTTCTTACTAAAAATAATGAATCATAACTTGCAGAGGACTTTTTCTTTCCCCAACTAACATTCCAAAACTTTTATAAAAAAAATATTTTGTGGGCCCGAGACACAAAAAATATTCTTATTTTAACCTTCTCAACTTACCCGATAAATTTGGAACATTTTCTGAGACATAAAAACTCTAGTCGAAGATTTTATGAGATTTTGACAAAAATAGTATTTTTGTAATTTTTGAACTTCCTACCATTCGCATATTTTTCAAAAATAATATTTAATTATATTTTATTTATTTAATAGGCTTAATTCACCCATAAAAAGATCATAATATTGCATGTACAATGCTAACTTTGTGTGATTCAAGCCCGTTTTAACATACACACGTAATCCTAAAGTTTGAAAGTATAAGGGGGTACTACAAATTACTTTCAAATTTCAAGGGGGCATTGCTAAAATACCCATATTTTTTAATAAAGCAACAATTTGAACAAAAAGTTATGCATTTAGGCCAATTCATTTTCATCGTAGAATAATGAATGAGACAAAAATGTCTCTACCAAGAATAATAATCTATAGGCCTAAACATCTCAACCTCGGATGATCACATCTATGATTGCACCTAGGACCATAACGACGAGATTGTTGGAGGCGTTAGTTGTAATATCTTGGAGTGCATGATGCATAACACGTTTTAATGCTAGTCAAATGATGATTTAACTGGGCTTGGTTTAGGAAGAGTTCCAGAGATTATATATTTGTATCTCAATGATTTCTACCACTTGGAGTTGATGTTAGTTTTTATGATTTGGTCTACTAAAATTAATTACTAACAATTCAAATTTTGAAATTATATTATTTCTCATTTATTTTCAATTAAAATTGATTTTCGTCTCTTTACAAGGGTGGATTTTATAACCCACTAAAAAAAACTTATTTTAAGTTGATTATGGGCTAAAATTAGGCCCGTATATATTAATTGGATTTCATTTAAGATCATTTTAAGACTCAAAAGGTCTTAAATTGGCCCTAATGACTCACCAAAATATTATGATCTAACCAACATGCAACTGAATAATAATACTTAATATTTATAAATACATAATCTTTAAATAAATAAAAAGAGATGATTAAAATTTTTAAAATATTTTGAAAAAGCTCAGGGTATTACAGAGAGAGAGAGTGGATAGAGCTTCTACGAATTTTCTATGTTCAGTCCCCTTCCTTAGTGAATGGGTCCCTATTTATAGGGATATGGATTAGGTGGAACTTACCGTCCCTAACTGCCCAAAATGATTGGGGCATAGTAGCTTGTGAGGGTAAGTATGTACCCTCTGATGTGTACAGAAAGCTACAATCAACCTATTCTCACATCATTCTATTTAGGTAAATCTCAAGTACCACCCTACTCAAGTATGAGATGTCTCATTTGGAGCAGGTACGAGATGTCCCATCAGCTTGGAGTTAGGTAGAGACCACTCATAAAATGATGCCGACCAATTGAGTAAACTGACTCCTTCACTTGAGTTGGGTCACTTCAACTGGTCGGCTCTCCCCTCCGCCAATCCAACCTCTGAGTAGCGTCGATTAAGTCAACGAAGACTTAATTAGGGGAAATTAGGGGCTGGTCTGAGAGATACAACTCGGATCTAGCTGAAATTAGGGGAAATGCCCTGTTGCACGGATCTCATGGGGATACATGGAAGGACTGGTATATGCCATATTTTGGCACACAATATTCTAGCATGTATGTGGGGAATGGTCGTACAATGATATCCTTTGAACTCTAGATGACCGTATTCCTCCATCAAATCAACATACATAAAGTCATTTATATACCTCAATTAGCAAGTAAACCTTCGCTCACACTATGCAGTGAGCGAAATCGATCACAACACACAATACGAGCCACGTGGCACACTCTTAGTGGGCGCTGACCGTATGGATGTTTGGCCAGTCCCTCGGTGAACCTGCAAACCAAAAATCAGCCTGATTAGTGATTTACAACCTTTGGATCTTTGCACCCAAATATCGCTCAATAATGCTCAAATTCCTACAGTTAAAATCAACCCATGAAAATAACTTCAATCCAACGCTTAGAAATAACCGATTCAGGTATATTTTTGGTTTGTAGGTCCACCTAGTGATTGGCCAAACATACATACGGTCAGTGTCTACTAAGAGTGTGCCACGTGGCTCATATTGTGTGCTGTGATCTGCTTTGCTCACTGCATAGTGTCAGCGAAGGTTTACTCCTCAATTGCCTGAGAAAACTATAACCCATCTCTTTGTGGGCTGCAACGGGGTACAAGGCTCGACAAGTTGGGGGAGTTATGTCCCGTCGCTTCAAAATGTTGATACGGAGTTATGTCCTGTCGCTTGCTCCCACCAAAAACCCAACTTTGATGACAGGGTGCAATAGGAGCCACGTGGCATACTCTTAGAGGACTCTGACCATATGGATGTTTTTTCAATCGCCATGTGAACCTACAAACAGGAAAATTAGCTTGATTTGTGATTTCAAACCTTTGGATCTTTGTACCTCAAATAATGGTCAATATTGCTAAATTTTCCCACGGTTAAAATCAACCCATGAAAACAATTCCAATCCAACGCCTAGAAGTCATTAATCGGGCTGAATTTTGGTTTGTAGGTCCACCTAATGATTGTCCAAACATCCATACGGTCAGAGTCCTCTAAGAGCATTCCTCGTGGCTTATATTGTGCCCTGTCATCGGGCTTGCCTGTCATCAAAGTTTTACCGGGTATTGTTTCGCGAGTAAAACTTCTGTCACAATGCAAAAGACGAGCCACGTGACACTCTTTGTGGACGCTGATCGTATGGATGTTTGGCCAGTCCCTCGGTGGACCCATAACCAAAAATCAGCCTGATTTTAGCGGTAGATCCAAAGATCCAAAAGTTGTAAATCCACCTAGGGACAGGCCAAACATCCATACGGTCAGGTCCACTAAGAGTGTGCCACGTGGCTCGTATTGTGCGTTGTGGCAGAAACATTTGTCACAACGCTGTGACAGAAGTTTTACTCGAGACAAAGAAAAAGAGGGTATTTTCGTCATATTAATTTAAAACGTGCATAGCAATATAAAGCCCGCCAGGAACATGCGTCTTCTCTCTAGGGCTCGGTGTTTCCGTGGCAGGAAGACGAGAAGGCAACAAAGAAGCATTTGCAATGTCTTTCTTGGAAGATTTCCAAGCCAGTGAGTTCCCACATTCTGCAAATTCGATTAATCTTTATGATCATAACTACCTGTCGTAAGAAACTTTCTGATGAGATTAAAGAAAACGGAGAAAAACGTTTTGATGAGATTGAATTTTAGGGTGAATTGGTTCGCAAAAAAATTTCTTTTGTTGATTTAAAATGATATGGTGTAGTTCGGCAGTTAGTTCTCTAAATCAGTAAGTAATTCGCTACATTTCTTTTGCTTCTCTTAAAACATATAGAGATCTCGATAAAATTTTGGCGTTTAAGATTGTTATTGTCTGGTGTTCGCCTCGAATAAGTCGGGCAACTAAACTGAGACTTCAAATCTTTATCGGTGGTATTGTGCATTGAGAACAATTTTGATGCATTATTCCATAAGAGAGCTAAATGTTCTTCAAGAAAGCTAGGGTTTTCTAAGTTCATTCTATAAAAAGTGTTCGTTGATTCCAACCCACCATATTGTCTGATTTTTTACCGCATACTTCCCTTCTATATGAATGTGCGAAATTTGACATATGGGAAAGTTCGACATTAAAAATTTAAATTCTTTAAAGGGGGAGATATTTCCATCAAACAAAATAAATCTTCCTCATCCAATTTACCTCCAAAAGGGAGTGTCCTTCAATCTAGATGGGGTACTGAACAGCTTGGAAAGGAGATTCACTCCATTTCACAGAGCTAGAAATTTTGCATCCATGGCTCATGAGTCATGAGTCATGATGAGTCAGCTAAGCCAGCATAGGGTTTTACCATCGTTCCTCTGTTATCTAAGTTCACGTCTACACTCTGTGCTACTATCCTTGTTCCTCTGTTTTCAATTGAATGGACCTACTGGCTAAGAATCCACTCAACCTAACATTCGAGAATCACTCTCGAGGCGCCTAGTGAGTCAGCTAGGCAAGCAGAATCAAGGAGCACCTCAATTCTAAAGGGTTATACAATCCCCAACTCGGTTACAGTGACCACTCACCAAGGGTATAAGCAAGTAAGGGTTCACAAATATTAATAGTAAATGTTCATATGAAAAGCTATCAATGGAATATTAACCTTTAAATGAATCCAAACCAAATGGGTTGAATCTTCGAGAGAAGTTTCAACAAGACAATTCCATTCATAGAGATTCTTCTCCACTCGTAGAAGCAGTAGGCTTGAGATTATGGAGGAGTGGAAGTTGCCAAGTCTTGGAAGTTTCTACAGAAGGATGAAGCTAGGGCAACACATGTGAGCAAGGTTTTAAATTTCGGCGTTTCGGCCGAAATTTCGGTCCAAAATTTCGGTTTCGGGGGGTACCGAAATCCCCGAAATATGGGTTTTTAAGCCGAAATTTGCTAAAATCCCAAAATATCAGGCGAAATTTCGACTGAAATTTCGGTTTCGGGCCACACCGAAATGACTACCGAAACCGAAATTTTAAACCTTGCATGTGAGACTCACAATGAACTGAACTCTTTTAATCTTCACAGAATATCAAAGGGGATTTTTGGGTAAAAGAGTGTTTTGATAACTAGGGTAAAGCTCATATATATAAGGGGCTAAGGGAGGAGAAAAACATGACAAGTATACTCCTTGTGTTGTCAATTTCAGAACAACCCTGGGTTTTATGTAACTGCTATTGATCTATTAACATAGACTTGGGAGAGCGTGTCTCAATGATTCCGAGAACGACAAAAAGGAGAACCTTGATGCGCAGCATGGACTGAAGAATCGTGGACTTGGAAAAACCCTAAGAGGTCCACTTGGATATATTTGAAGCCCCCCCAGCATACCATGAGAAATTCCAATGAGCGGGACACCTAAATCTGCCCAAGTGACAGACGGGTCGACCGGTCTCAGAAGACGGGGTGACCAGCAGGGAAACGCATGGTGTGGTAAATGATAGGTCGATCGGCCTATGCGCTCTTCAAATCACGCGCTCGCATTTTCCTACCCCTCCGACTATAAGTACCTCTTTCCCCTTCACTCTTTACTTACCAATTCACTCAGCCTTCTCTTGAGCTCTTCATTACCAAGAGATTTGTTCTATGTTCCATAGCTTTTGTTCATGCTCCCTTGCCCTCGTGCTTGCCTCGGTGGTGTGCTTGTCTTATGGGAGATCGGCTTTGGTGGTCTGCGTTCTTCAGTTCCGGATCGACTCTGGTGATTGGTGCGCGCTGCGGTTCTGATCTGCTGCCTTGGTTAAAGCTTCATCAACAACGAAGCTATGTTCCTTTACTATGAGGTAACTTTGTTTATTGGGAGTGTTCTCTTAAGAATCACTCCCATAGTAATTCTATCCATCCATACTGTTACCCTACTTGAGTCAAGAGTGATCTTGACTAAGCTGGAGCTTGGTTGTGACCTTACTCAGTCAATATCGATTGCGATCGAGACAGGGTCCTTTACCCTATTCAATATTGTAAGGTTGCTTAGGTATTGCATTAAAAATGTGGTACGGCTTAGTGGATCTATTTGGAAAGTGGACGTAGGTGTTGATTCACCGAACCACTATAAATATCTGTTGTGGATTGTTTTCTATTTGCTTTTGTTGGTTTGATTACTTCATCTGTTCAAGCATATTAGTTACCAACTTAGGTTAAAATTAATAGACCTATTCACCCCCCTCTAGGTCATTTTGTATCAATATCAAGGGAACTTCAAAACGGACTAAAATATGCCCGTTGGAGGAAGTAACACCAAAAATCGCGCGATCGCCCAAAAACACGACAAAGTCAAAGATCCAGAATTCCAGGGCCAGTCGACCGCTCTTGTGTGCGGTCGGCCGGTCAGGGTCAGAAGAGACTCCGAGGGGTGGTCGGCCGCACGTTTATGGCAGTCGACCGGGCAAGGTTCAACTAGAGAGAGGTAGCTCTAAGGGCGGTCGACCACACCTTTTTGGCTGTTGGCCGCTCAGAGACAGTAAGGGGCGGTCAGCCGCACAAATGGTGCGGTCGGCTTTTCCAGTAATGTCGAAAGGAAAAGGGGGCCGGTCAGCCGCTCAAATCTTGCGGTTAACCCCTTGACAAAAGGCACATGAGATCGTCCACTGAGGTGATTTCCATTCTTCAATGCTACTAAGGCTTTCACTGAATGCTGAAGTGATTTCCATCTTCAATGTTGCTAAGGCTTTACTGAAATGCTGATGTGATCTCCATCTTACTTTAATCTTCTCTGATGAGCTGATGAAGTCCATGGCTTTGTTGACGCTCCGAGTCTTCATATTACATAGAATATAATCGAAAACAAACGAACTAACAGAAGATCCTGGAATTGAAAATAGAGACTTTTCAGCTGCCACCCTCATTCTTCTGAACTCCTCTTATAGAGTTAAGGCCAATGGCCACTCCACGTTGCCAAAAATGGAAGGAGGGTCCTCACCATGGCAAGTGCACATAGTTGTACACCCCAAGCCGTTGTGGCGGGACATGGTCACGCCTCCGCCGCCTTCAAGTAGCGTGTCTCAACCCTTGTCGCTGCGAGTGCACCCACTTGTGCAGTCCAAGCCGTCGTGGTGAGACACAACTACACTATACCGCCAAATAAGAGTATCTTAGAACCCTATGGACAACATGGTCATGGTTCATACCATGCTCGTAACAACTAAACCTGTTACACTTCCCCTTTTAGAGGAAGAAGGGTGCAGACCGATGCCATATCCCTCACGATCAGGCAAGCTGTAGGGCAACATGCTGCAACCTATTGGAGATGCAATCCCTATTATAGACATCTCTTTCCTCTTACAGGATGATTCGGGGGCATCAACCACGTACCCAAGTGCTTTGGGGTCGAAGCTTAAGCTAATTAGGGCACAAACCTCTCAAAGAAGGAAATTAATGAAGCTCTAGTTTCGCCATCTACACCGCATGGAAGGAAAGCTAACAAGATTTTTGGATTCCTATGTACAAAGGGAACCATAAAGGTTCTGAGCAAGGGCCAAGCTTCGATAACATTTCTTCCTAGGCCATTATAGTTGAGGGAGGCTAAGATAAAAAGTGACCATCAATTTTTGCAATGTAAGTCATTGAGGGCTAGAGAAGGATATGGGTGAAAACTATCTTTCCCAAAAGCGTACCTATAAAAAGGGCTTCAAAAAAGTGAGAAAAGTGGTTGAAGCTTGTAGCCTCAAAGAAAGTAAAAGGTTACCAAAACCAAAGGCCTTAGCTGGAGGCAAGAGTTTTCTTTGATCAGGAGCAATCACTTACATTCTTCACTAAAGAGGAATATACAACATTCTTGCTGAAAGAATGCACTAAGAGGAGCTCGTGACCTAGAAATGGTGACCCAAAATGGTCATGTGCCTATAGCAACAAGAAGACAGCCTATGGACACTAAACATTGGGAGCCATGGCCAAAAACTCTTGATTAGGGGATAGTTGGAGGGAGATTCGTAGCTCGTTTGAAAAAGCACGAAGGGCCTCTCATAATCTGAAGCACGGAAATAAACAATATATGCCATCTCAGCACGTGAAGACTCCCCTTACAGTTAGAACACCAAAATAGGGAGAGGTTAAATGTCTTTCAATCAAGTGCGGACTCTACTTTTACTGCAAGCTGGAAACCTAGGACATGGTCTAAATCTAGGAAAGGAAATAGGTCACTAGTGCTTGCACAAATGAGGGATGAACCGATTACTTGGTGCATGGCTAGAGAAGCAACATTGAACCTAGCCGTGCTTGATGAAATTGCTCCATTTCACCGACAATCTATTATCTATGGACCTAGGAAACTATCTTCTCTAAAGAGGACTTTCTAAAGGAATTTTACCCCTTTCGACACTAGGATGACATTCAACAATGGAGAAGGGAAAGTTCGAACCTGCCACAACTAGCTAAAGTAGCAGTGATGATGGCAAGTGGTATCACCCCCAACTATCACTGAGGAACAGTTGGCCACTCAACAAAGATGACTGGAGGAACAAGTTTCGAGATGGCAAATATGAGTGTACAAATGTAGACACTAAGTATTAGCTCCAAGCGATGAGGCACAACACATTTCAACCTTGACTAGCTCCTCCTGAGGGACCACATGCCCCTGCAACTACACTGGGGCACTCCCTTCTCAAACATCGACTAATGCTGTCAAATCCACAACAGTTGCAAGTTGCGCAGAGGGAGGAAGTACGACTTATCACCAAGGTCTAACCCGCATGGGTGGATGATGTTCCATTTCTACTGGGTTTAACTCAAACTACCTTTAAGATGTTTAACGAAACCGGTAGTCTCAAACAACAACTCGCCCACATCATTTCTAGGTGTGGGCCCATAGCAAAAAACGGAGCCTTATTGTTGCAATTGTTCGTACAACCATTGGAAGGTGCTACATTCACATGGTATGCTAATTTACTGGACGATCGATCCTTAATTGGCATGTCATGACCATGGAGAAGGAAGTTAGACAATACTCAATGAAGAGTGGGAATAGTAGAGCATCAAAGACTAAACAAAGAGAACATGAATCTTTAGTAGACTTCATTGCCAAAGCCAGATGGAGGGCCTTGTCATTTTCATCTTAATCAAAGTTATGACAACAAAAGCTCATTCGCATGTGCTTTGCACACCAAAGGCATGACTTGTCTACGGTCTTTCTGCCTTAGACTTTCAAAGGCTTTGATCACCTATGCTCGAAAATGGACTTACATTTAGCCAAGAAGAGAAGGCTCCATTTGACAAGTTGAATGGAGTCCACTACTGCTATGGTGTAAACAAAGAAACAACCAATTGTAATCAGAACGAACTATCCAAATAAATCTTCGAGCAGGAAAAAGATCCTACAGACTCAACGGCTGCGTTTGGTTCGGCACTTTTTCGGGAAAGAAAACGAAAACCCAGAAAAATGCCATTTCCTTGTGTTTGGTTAGAGCGGAAAAGTGGGTCCCACGGAAAATTCACTTCTTAGACCCCTCATTTCAAGGGAAAACGACTTTCGCTCCGCATAAACAGAAGTTGATTTTCCAGCCATGCATGTCTAGGATTCTTCTTCCCTTCTTTGTTGGCATCCTTTGACGATTTATCAACTTTATTTTTCCATTGATATCGTGAAGAGATCATTCTGCTTCTTCCCTTCTTTCCGCTTCTTTTGTTACTTGACATGCCATGTGAAGAATCTATAAGGATCTTCTCCATTAACGCGAGAAACAATGAAGAAGAAGAAGATGAGAGAATAGAGAACCCTGTTATCTCCCATATTGTTCTCTTCTTTATTAGAAAATTGGGTTTTGACCCCTTTTTCTCTTCAGGTTTAAATATCGTTAAATGATGGTTAAATGGGGTTGAAATAGAGGGAGGGATCTACTGAACAGAGCTTCTACGGGCCATTAATGGAGTTGCAGAGAAATGTGGGTTCTCTCTCTCTCTGTCTTATTTCTCTTCGTTTTCTGTTATTTCTGTGATTCAAGTCGGTGGTGAGGAGTGGGTGAGGCGGTGAGATCAGATGACCGATCTCTTGATCTATTGCTGCCTTTTGTAAGAAGTAACAAGGAGAAGGTATGAGCTGTTAGTGGATGAGCTCGACTTTGCTGTGAAATGGAGACTTCAAACTTTGAAGCTCCTTGCAAAAAACAAAACATGTTGTGGGCCCACTGAACCATAGATGTATGATTCACCTCTTGATAGACCTAAAAACCAAAAATCAGCATAATTGATGACTTCTGGCCGTTTGATTTTAGCATTTTAATGGGGTAAATTTTGACCGTTTGATTTTGAAGTTCCCTTGATATTTATACAAGAGACCTAGAGGGGGGGGGGTGTGATGAGTAGGTCTGTTAATTTTAGCTTATGTTGATTACTAATATGCTTGAACGGATTAATCAATTAAAGCAGTAAGTAAACAACAATCCACAACACAAGTATTTATAGTGGTTCGGTGTATCAACACCTACGTCCACTCTTTAACTAGCTCCACTGAGTTGGTCACCTTTTTAATTCAATATTTAAGCACTCTTACAATATTGAATAGGGTTAAGAACCCAGTCTCGAATCGATAATTACGAAGTACGGCCGCAACCGAACTCCCGCTCAGTCAAGAACTTTTTTGACTCGAGCAGCGTAACAGATATAGATGGGACAAACCAATATGGGGAGCGTTTCTAAAGAGAAAGCTCCCTACAATCAAAGTTACCTCTTAACCGAGATTAACGAGGAACGTGTAACATTGATGTTGCTGAAGCTTTATCAAAGGCACTGCGCAGAACCACCACCTAGACCAATCACTGTATCGCTCTCTACGAAGACCACTAAGCGCAGAAGCTTATCTCCCACAAGTCGAGCAAGACAAGAACACCGAAGCAAGCACGAAGGCAAGGGAGCAAAGATCAAATCTCTTGGGATGAAGAACTCAAGAGATAGTAAAGTGAATTGGTAAGTAGTAGTGAAGGGGGGATGGGGTATTTATAGTGAATGGGGAGGGGAAGGCGCGCTCAAGAATCGGAGTTCTACTTAGGCCGGTCGATTGGGGGTCAATTTGACCTCGATCGCACTGCATTCTTAGCCCGGTTGACCCCTATAAGTATGAGCCTACCTAGCCCAACATAAATTGTAACAAGTTGCAATGAGAGACACCAATATTTCTTTTAAGTCTGCATATCACAGACAAAGACAACAAATACAGATAGGTTTTTTTACCACTCCTTTGTATGTGGTAAGTTAATTTTTAGAGTCCAATGACTTTCAATAATGTTCTCCTTTAGTAGAGTAACCATTTGTTTTTCAAAGTTTATTACAAGTGTTTTTACAAAAAACAGATTTATCATTTTTCGAGTAGGAACCAGAACCATTGTTTCTACAAATTCTCTCCTCTTTTTGTCAGAAATTGACAAATGAGAGACAAGATCAGATGATCAATCAGAATGCAACAAATATGATAAATGCTGCAAATATAGCAAATATGACATAATACCATAGTGAGATCAGATATAAGCAGTACTGGAATATATGAAATATATATATATATATATATATATATATAGGTTTAGAGCCCTTTATAGTCACAAAATAGTTTGAGGTACATGCCAAAATATCATAAGAGAAAATAGTCTGCAATACATGCTGATATACTATATATAATGGTTCAAGATAAGTCAGTACAAAATGTGACACAAACAGATAACTGTGTTAGAGATTAGAGTAAGATGGATGGTCTAATCCTCATCATCATCATCAAAGATCTCGGTCCCCTACCAGTCTGTTGGCTCTCCCCCAGTCTGCTGATCTCAAGCTCCACTGAAGGCCCCTTCTAGTGGTGATGGTGGAAGATCGGGGTACATGCTCCTCATGTAGCCTGACATCCTCAGCTGGCGGGCCTCTATCATGTCCTGTCGGGCTTCCATCATGTGAAAGCCGGATGAGACGAATCCTCTGAAATCTTCCAGCTCCTGAGTCATCGAGGCAATTTGATCTGATATGGACTGTAGTGTGGTTGCGGACGATGAGGAAGGACCTGCTGAAGATCCGACTCTAGTGCCAGTGGAGCGAGGTCTCGGGGTAGGAACAGCTGAATCAGGGGGCTCTCTCTCTATATGCATTTTTGCAATAGTGGAGCTATTGATTGGTTCGGAAGGGTAGTCGATAGGATCTGAATCAAACGTGGGAACTGAAAAGTGATGAATGATCCTAGTGATCAAGTATCAATAAGGGAGAGCCCTAGTGGATACGGAAGAATCACGGGCATCTAACATCTGATGGTACGTGATCTATGGAGTGTCTAGAGGAACGGACAACACCAGACAATGTAGAATGTGAAGGGCAGTTGAGCTAACCTCATTCCTATGACCTGATTTCTAAAGCAAATTGTAAGACACAATGAGATATAAAACCCTATAGAGGGGTTTCAACAGGATAGATTTGATGTTGTGAAGTTTGTCATCCCAATAAAAGGTTTTAGGAACGAGATCATTCATGATCTCAGTCTTGTTGGTTAGAGGAAAAGCAGGGGGATAATGACTATTAGAGACGTCCAATCCCAATCAAGGAAGAAATCAAGTCTGGGGTAACAGTTATCGTTACACCTCTGACGAAGGTCTTGAACTGAGTAGGGTCGGAAGTTCTTGCATGTATATTGTAGTAAAAAAGACAGACAAGTTCAGGAAGAACATGACCATTAAAATCAAGGGGAAGCCAACCTACCTCGTCAATTGCGACATGGATTTGTTTTAGGTAGGAGTAATCAGTTTGAACGTCTCGTTTTAAGGTGACTGCCCGATCGACGCCTTTGTCGTAGTATTCTTGACGTGCATAGTTGTCGATGAAGAGTCGATCTTCCTCATTACTTGGTCCTCCCACGTGACGTCCTCTTTTGCTTCTAGGAGCCATGATTTGGGGAAAAAGGGTTTGTTTTCGAAGAAATGGGTTTGATCTTGAGAAATCAAGGATGAAATGGGTTTTTAGGGGTTCTAGAGGGTTCCTAGAAGGGAGATCTAAGGTTTGGAGTGAAGGAAATGAGGATAAATGGGAAGATTTTGAGTTTCATACTCAAAAACATGAGTTTCGGGTCGGTTTGAGGGAACTCGCAGAGCGCGGTCGATCGGACCTCTGAGGCCGGTCGACCGGTTTTTCTGATAGTTTTCTTCTCCGGTGAATCCACACCGCTGCAACCTTTCCAACGAGTACTCATACCTTATTAGGCCGGTCGATTGGTCTATCCAGATTAGTGACCCTCTTTTAGGGGACATTAATTTCAATAGATAATCCATTTCTAAGAAATTTTTAAGCATGGGAGATTATCTAAAACAAGCATTTTATGATGAAGGATATCAAGTTGATGATTTGTGAACAGATATGCGTAGTTTTAGCATACTAATTAAGCTCCGCCAAACTAACATTAAGTAGTTCTCCCAGGTAAGAATGGGAGGCACTAGGCCTACTTAATGACGGTACGTCCCTCTTTCCTTAGACAGAGACTGTCCTTAAATGTCAATTTGAGAGAGCTCACTTGAGTGGCTAAATACGGCTTGTCCTATTCAAGGTTTTAAATTTCGTCGGAAAGTTCGAAATTTCGGTTTCGGGTTACACCGAAACCGAAATCCATAAAAATCGAAATTTTTAAAATTCTAAAATTTCGACCGAAATTTCGAACTTTTCGACGAAATTTCGGATTTCATTACTATCAATTTCAAAATTTCCAAAATTTCACACGAAATTTCGGTTTCGGCCCTTACCGAAATGGCACGTGAAACCGAAATTTTAAACCTTGGTCCTATTAGAGTTGAAGTTTTCTAAGATCAATTTGTAATGATTAGCAGTAATCAATTAGGAGTTTAAAAGACGGATAATCAAAAGTTATTACAGACTTCCAGAGATTTGTCTGATAGTGCAAAAGGTTTAAGAAAATTATATTCCATCAGTTTACTCAATACCATCCAATGAGCTCAAAGTTGTCTCCGGCCCCTTCTATGTCCTCGGTAGTGAACTCAATTGGAATGATAATTTTTGTTCCGGAGTAACCTCTTCGTCTGGTTTAGGAGGAGGGTTCTCGGAAGTGACTAGGGTAGGTTCAGAAGTTTTGCTCATTTGAACTGAGAGCCATGCTTTACTCACACTGGTGAGAATCAGATCCTCTGAAGGAAATGGAGTGGACTCTTGTGAACTGGGTGAGATGAGAAAATCTTTTCTTAGGAGACTCGAGAGTTGTGAGCCAATTTTCATACTCTTTTGGAGTAAGCCAGACTTCCTTAAGGGAGTCTGTCTTGGAGGAACTCATATTAGCAAACATCTAAATGCAGGAGAGATTTAAAATGGAAACAAAGAAACTACTGGCAGAAAGATAAACAGACTAAGAGTCAGTCTTTGATAGTTTTTATGAGGAGTATTCTTGTTATCAAAGCTTTTAAAATTTTTAATGGGAAATTTTAGTGTATTAATTTGTTTATGTAGATTCATAGCTTCCTTTCTTAGGGTTTCGAGTCTTTCTTGATTAATTAAGAGTCTTTCTTGATTAATTAAGTTTGTTTTATTTAGAGATTTGTTTCTATTTTCAAATTCGCTTATCTTTTCAAAGTTCATTTTTCTTATTAGATTTCTGCCTTTATATTTCATGTGACCTTTTTTCTTACAATAATGACATGTTATTTCTGTGGGTTTTTCTTTAGCATATTTATCTGTAGTTTTTAGAGGTTTTTGTTTATTTTGTGTAAACTTGTCATTTGTAAAGGTTTGTTCATTTTTAGTTGAATATTCTTTAGCTTTTACAAAAATAGTTTTTGAAGTAGAGGTTTGAGAATTTTAATTAGTGTATCCTAATCCTCTTCTATCATTAGATGATTTTCCCATTGTTATTATATTTTCTAGTTTATAATTATCTTGTGTGATAGTTTTGATTTAGTTTGCATTTTTTAATTCCAGTTCATTGTTTATAAGTTTTAGTTGAGTTATTTCTTCTTGAAGAGATGTTTCATTTTCATTTTCTATTTCTTTGCCCTTTTGATTTTTAGTGATTTCACAGATTTTAATAGTCGAGTAGAATTTTCATTACTTAATTTATTTATTTCATTTTTCTGATTATCACAAATTTTAGTAAGTTTAATGCTCTCTTGGTATAAGTTGTTATAAGCTTCCTGTAGATCTTCATTATCTCTATTACTGGATTCAATGTCAATTTCACTATTTTTTTTATCTAAGTGTGAATAAACATTAAGATTATATTTAATCATTAAAGATTTTATTTTCTCAGTTTCTTCATTAACAGAGTTTGTTTCATTATCTGAATCATAATCCCAAGCTACTTTCATAGCTTTATTCTTTTTAACAAAATTATTAGCACACTCACTAAAGATGTGACCATAATCCCTACATTTGTAACATTGAATTTATTCCTTAGTGATTTCCCCAGGGTTATTAAATGGTTTTCTCTCTTTAGTTACAGAATTTCTTTTGTTTTTGTTCTAAAGCAGTTTTTAAATTTTTTAGCCAATAGAGCAACTTCCTCATCTAAATCATCAGATTCATTAGAGTTGTCACAAGTGAAAGTTTTAAAGCAATTCCCTTCTTAATTATCGGTTGAAGTTTTAATTCAAATGTTTGAATAGATCTTATTAGTTTTTCAATTTTAATGTTATCTATATCTTTACTTTATTCAATAGTAGTGATTTTAGGATGAATCTACTAGTAAGGATCTTAAAAATTTTTTAACAATTTTAGATTCAGAGATGGTTTCACCAAGACCCTATATCACTTAGTTTAGTATATAATTCTATAAAGTTTTCTTCATCATGCATTTTAATAATTTCAAATTGAGTTGTTAGCATTTGTAGTTTAGATATTTTTACAGAGTTTGTTCTTTCATGTGTAGTTTCTAAAATATCCCAAGCATGCTTAGCAGATTTACATGCAATAACTCGTTTGAATTCATTTGGAGATAAAGAGCAGTAAATAGGATTTAAGGCCCTATTGTTACCATTATATGCAATCTTTTCTACAGTAGTCCAAACATTATTATCTTTAGTTTTCACTATGGTTTTATCGCCAACAGTAGTCTCTTCAGTGGGCCAATCTAGCCCACTGAACACCGAAGCAAGCACGAAGGCAAGGGAGCAAAGATCAAATCTCTTGGGATAAAAAACTCAAGAGATAGCAAAGTGAATTGGTAAGTAGTAGTGAATGGGGGAGGGGGTATTTATAGTGAATGGGGAGGGGAAGGCGCGCTCAAGAATTGGAGTTCTACTAAGGCCGGTCGACCGGGGGTCAATTTGACCTCGGTCGCCCCGTATTCTTAGCCCGGTCGACCCCTATTAAGTATTTCCCCTATAAGTATGAGCCTACCCAGCCCAACATAAAATTGTAACAAGTTGCAATAGACCAATTTTTCTTTTAAGTCCTTCATATCACAGACAAAGACAACAAATACAAATAGGGTTTTTACTCCCCCTTTGTATGCGGTTAGTTAATTTTTAGAGTCCAATAACTCTCAATAATGATCTCCCTTAGTAAAGTAACCATTTATTTTTCAAAATTTGTTACAAGTGTTTTTACAAAAAGAGATTTATCATTTTTCGAGTAGGAACCAAAACCATTGTTTCTACAAATTCTCCCCCATTTTGTCAGAAATTGACAAAGGAGAGACAAGATCAGATGATCAATCAGAATGCAGCAAATATGATAAATGTAGCAAAAATGACATGATACCATAGTATTGGACTACATCAAATATATATATCACTGTAATGTTTAGAGCCCTTTACAGTCACAAAGTAGTCTGGGGTACATGCCAAAATATCATACGAGAAAATTGTCTGCAATACATGCCGATATGCCATATAATGGTTCAAGATAAGTCGGTACAAAATGTGACACAAACAGATAACTGTGTCAGAGATCAGAGTAAGATGGATGGCCTAATCCTCATCCTCATCATCAAAGATCTCGGTCCCCTCCTAGGTTGCTGGCTCTCCTCCAGTCTATTGATACCAAGCTCCACTGAAGGCCTCCTCTGGTGGTGATGGCGGAAGATCAGGGTACATGCTCTTCATGTAGCCTGACATCCTCTGCTAGCGGGCCTCTATCCTGTCCTGTCTGGCTTCCATCCTCTGAAAGCCGGATGAGACGAATCCTCTGAAATCTCCTAGCTCCTGAGTCATCGAGGCAATTTGATCTGATATAGACTGTAGTGTGGTTGCTTACGATGAGGAAGGACCTACTGAAGATCCGACTCTAGTGCGAGTGGAGGGAGGTCTCAGGGTAGGAACAATTGAATCAGGGGGCTCTCTCCCTATATGCATTTTTGCAATAGTGGAGCTGTTGATTGGTTCAGAAGGGGATCTGAATCAAATGTAGGTACTGAAAAGTGATGAATGACCCTAGTGATCAAGTATCAATAAGGGAGAGCCATGGTGGATACAGAAGAATCACAGGTTTCTAACATCTGATGGTACATGATGTATGGAATGTGTAGAGGAACGGACAACATCAGATAACGTAGAATGTGAAGGGCAGTAGAGCTGACCTCATTCCTATGACCTGATTTGGGAAGCAAGTTGTAAGACACAATGAGATATAAAATCCTATAGAGGGGTTTCAACATGTAGATTTGATGTTTTGAAGTTCGTCATCCCAAGAAAAGGTTTTAGGAAAGAGATCATTCATGATCTCAGTCTTGTTGGTTAGAGGCAAAGTAGGGAGATAATGATTGCTAAAACTGGGACGTCCAATCCCAATCAAGGAAGAAATTATGTCTGGGGTAACAGTTATCGTTACACCCTTGACGAAGGTCTTGTACTAAGTGAGGTCGGAAGTTCTTGCATGTATATTGTAGTAGAAATGACGGACAAGTTTAGGGGCTTATTTGTAATATCTTAGATTTTGCAGGGATGTCTTTGTAATTATGAGAATAGGTCCAATATTATAAATATCGGTGAGATCGTGGACAAAAGCACGATTTCACCCTTTCTCCTCTATTCTCTATTCTCTATTCTCTTTTATCTTTTCTCCTTTAACCCTAAATCTCCATCATTCTCTAATCTTCTTCTTCCTTGGTTACATCCACTTGTTCCAACATGGTATTAGAGCATGGTTTCGTGACCATGGCTCAACCCTAGAGAAAATAGGAACTTTAGGGATTTTGAAAAAAATAGAAAGAGGCTTTCCAAAGGTGGAGATCATCTCCCATGGTCAGCCGTAGATTGCAAAAGCTTGGAAAAGTGATCCTAGGCATGCCCGCAGGTTCCCAGAGGGTCTAGAAACCCTAGCTGCCAGTGTCACAAGTCCCTAGAGGGTCCAGAAACCCTAGCCGTACCATCCAGAACCTTGAAGAACCTCCAAACCTAGCCAAAATTATTTTCAGTGCTAATTGCACCCTCTAGTAGGTAGGAGAACTGCTCCCAAGGGCAAGAGCACCACTCAAAAGCTTGGAGAACTGGTCTCAGGCCTAGCCGCCCACTCCAGATCACTAGAGAAGTGTCTCCAGTCCTAGCGGCAGCCTCCAGATCCCCGGAGAAGTCACTCTAGGCCTAACCACTAATCGCATGTGTACCAAAAGGCTTGAGAAGACACTCCAGTCCTAAGCGCATGTCTAAAGAGCCTCTGGGGCTAGCCGCATGTCCTAGAAGGTTGTCGCACCCACCTAGGACCTCCTCCGAGTGTGCCGCTAGTCCCCGTGGGCTTTTCTCAAGTGAAAAATTGTTAAAAGGAGTTGTTCTTTGCACCTCTCCAATAGTAGTTCAAGTGACTTCTGATCAGTCTAGGTTCCTCTATTCCTCAGAAAGGTCTTCTCTGTTATCATGAGTACATCTGAGGAATCATCATCCACCAAATTAGAGGTTATTGTTTTGTCTACCAATCTGGGGAGTCATGCTGATCACAATCCGACACTCCAGATCACCACAGTAAAGCTGGATGGGTCTAACTATTTGGAGTGGTCTCAATCCGTCTGGATGTATATCACTGGTTGTGGAAAAGTTGGCTACATCACCGGACGAATAATTGCACCCTCAGAGACTGAGGCCACGTTTGAGAAATGGGAAACGGACAACTCGATGTCATGGCTACTTCATTCCATACTCCCATCAATCAGTAATGCCTTTCTCTTCCTCCCGACGGCCAAAGATATTTGGGATGTAGTGTCTCAGACTTACTCTAGGTTGGGAACTTTGCTAAGATGTATGAACTTAAGTAGGAGATAGCTCAACTGAAGCAATGAGATCTTCCATTGGGATCATATTATGTTGCTTTACGCAGTAAGTGGGAATAAGTAGATCACTACCAAACGTACACTCTAGCTTGCACTACTGATGCCATAACATTCTGGAAGTTGTTTGAGCGGACTCGCATATTCTAGTTTTTGGGTGGTTTGAACTAAAGCTATGAACAGGCTCGGGTTAATATATTAGGTAGACCCACCACCTATATGCCTTGTACAGGTTTACTCCTACATTTAGAGTGAGGACAACAGGAGGAGAGCTATGGGCTCCAAGCCGGACACTGAAGTTCTTTTATCTGAGAAGTCTGCTTTGGCCACTCAAATGGAATAGGTCTGCATCCAAGAAAGATGGGGAATCTAATGATCGAGAAAGACTTCGCTGTAACCATGGGGCAAGCGTTGCTACACCCAGGAGACCTGCTAGAGTCTACATGGTCGCCCCGCACTGTTTTCTGGGGGCAAGCAAGGCTCATCTAGGAAGCCTTTTAGTGCCATACAGTGGACCTCAGCTGCTCATGCTACTATTCATGAGTCTATTGCACCGAGTGGTCCATCCTGGATCATTGATTATGGTGCTCTGATCATATGACTGGTATGTCCTCCCTTTTCTCCACTTATAGTATCTGCTCTGGTAAAGATAAGGTTCGAGTGGCAGATGGCACCTTCTCCTCTATTTCGGGGAAGGGCATTATCTCTACCACACCTACCTTCCCTTTATCCTCTGTGCTTCATGTTCCTAAATTCACTACTAACCTGCTTACTTTTTGTTAGCCATCTTACTAAGAGCCTAAATTGCGGTGTTACCTTTTTCCAACTAATTGTAGCTATCAAGACTTGGAGAGACGAGGCGGATGATTGACAGTGGTCATGAGGATGGTGGATTGTACATGCTGGACAGCCAACCGACTTCATACTCACTTGCACATCAGTCCAGTGTGAGTCTCAGTAGTTTTCGAGTTAATAAAGACTTTTTAATGCGTTGGCATAATGGGCTTGGTCATTTACCTTTTTTTGTTTTGAAGTGTCTGTTACCTCAGTTTGCGTCTGTTCCCTCCTTTGAGTTCCATTGTGAAACTTGTGTACTTGCTATACAATGTTGGGTGTCTTTCCCGATCAATAATAATAAAAGTACTTCTCCATTACAACTTGTGCACTCTGATGTTTGGGGACCAAATTCCACTACTTCTGTGTTTGGCTTATGTTATTTTGTGGTGTTTGTGGATGATTGCAGTTGCTACACTTGGATATATCTCATGAAATCCAAGAGTGGGGTGCACACTATTTTTCAGTCCTTCCATAAGATGGTGTGCAATCAGCTAGGTACCACGCTGAAAGTCACGCGCTCTGATAATGGGGGGAATACATGTATAATGGCTTTGCCTCCTATCTTGAGGAGCATGGCATCGTTCATCAGATTTCTTGTGCCGACACTCCTCAACATAATGGGGTCACTGAGCGAAAGCACTGCCATGTTCTTGAGGTTGCTTGTGCACTTCTTATTGGTACAAGGGTACTGAAGGGTTATTGGGCTGATGTTGTGTTGATTGCATCCGATCTGATTAATCGTATGCCTTCGAGAGTTCTTGGGTTGCAGTCCCCTCTTTCCCTCCTGTTTCCTTCATGTCCTGTGTTCTCTGTTCCTCCCTAAGTTTTTGGTTGTGTCTGCTATATTCATTCGCATCATAGGAAGGATAAGTTGGATCCTAAAGTGGTTCAGTTGTTTTCCTCGGCTACTCATCCACTCAGAAGGGATATTGTTGCTTCTATCCTTCTATTCATCTTCGTTTTGTTTCCTTGGATGTCATCTTCTTCGAGAGCCTTCCTTTATTCTCGGATCTCGGTTGATCGGACTTCTCTTCAGGGGGAGATTCCCCTACCAGTGCCACTCAACTTGCCTCCTACTTCTGAGCTTACTTCCACTCCTACTAACACCTTGCCACAGGACACACAACTGAATACGTATGCCAGAAGATTACCAAAGGAGAAACAGTCTACCGTCCAATCTCACTGCCAAGGAATCCAACTTGATCCAGGTAATCTGGCTCTCACTGATCCCCATGAATTCCTGTTGATCCTTATGCTATTCTACCTGTGGATGTTGATGTACCTATTGCACATCGTAAGGGTGTTTGGAGTTGTACAACCAAGCACCCTATCTCTCACTTTGTTTCTTACTAATTGCTATCTCCAGCCTATAGAGCATTTGCTACTTTCCTATCTTATGTTCCCATGCCATCTAGTGTTACAGAGGCTCTTGTCCAATATTATAGATATTAGTGAAATCGTGGAGCTCATTTTGCTCTACACAATTGCACCTCTTCTCCTCTATTCTCTTCTCTTCTCTCTTCTCTCCTTCTCTAACCCTAAATTTCCATCATTCTCTAATTTTCTTCTTCCCTGGTTACATCCATGTGTTACAACACTATGTATGCTAACATGTTTAGACATGGAGTTGCGGATGTTGCTGAATCTCCATGCAAGATAATATTTTTGTATTGGATGCTACTGCAGGCATTAGTATATAGAAGTTAGTCAAATCACCAGACAAGAAAACTCTGAATTAAAACATGAGATTAAAGATCGTCTAATGATGTGTTAGCAACAGTTGTGCCTTTTATAAAATCTAATAAAAAATGTGTTAGCAAAGGTGTGTGTTGCAAGGGCCAAGTTGTCTACTCGAGAGTAGTTGTCATAGTGATTTTTCCCTTGTGGTGTTACTTTCCTGTTCTCTCCCTCTTACATTCTCTTTGTTTCTTCTAATAAAATTTTATAGATCACAAAAGGAAAATGAGCATCAAAAGAAATTCCTGCAATAGCTCCTAAGGGAGTTTGACATATTAATAAGAATGACCAATAAAGGTATAGAAAGAGTAAAAGCCAAAAAATTTAACCCACATTAAGTGTTCTTAATTAAATGAAGTGATCCATGGTACAAGGGTGTTTTTGCTGACAAGTTACAAATAGTGCTTTTTTATTACGTAGTTTGGGATCATATGCTATTGGGGTAAAGTATATTGATTTTAGAGAATTGAAAATTTAAGCTATGCCATATCCTATACGAGGCCTTACTTATTTCTTCCATTTCATATTTCTAGCATTGGTGTAGCTATTTCAGCTGTAGTTACTTCAAAACAAAAGTTTTCGATAATTTAGACCATACGCATGACTCTGACTATCGTGATAGTCATGATGTTTTATTGAATTTTCTTGACATGTTTTTATGTAATATATTATGCAGGGGATTTTTATGCCTGATGGTTTCCTTTACTATATTTGATTAATCCTACGAGTTTACTAGTGATTAGATTATCTTATCCATTATATGTTCAATCGAATGGTATTTAGGAGTCACTATATAATAATGCACCTTTCTGTCATGTTAAACTGTTGCCCCTTTCTTCAGGTCTAGAATCGTTGCCGACTATGCTGCAGCGTAAATATGCATTGATGCGTGATTTAGATAAAAGCTTACAAGGTATGTTTATATTGATGAGAACTGTTGAACCAACATTGTTTCATGCAAATGTTTTTTAGTATTTACATATCAGCGATGTTCACCTCAATTCTTTAGAATCTGGAAAGCAAGAAGACTCTTTCTTAGAGATCTGAAAGTACTTCACTCCTACATCGGAGTTGGTTTTCCCCCTGATATTTGAAGACGATGTAAACTTTTTTTTTTTTTTTTTTTATCTTCAGGCCTCTTTGGCTTCCCAATTCGTTTGGACTCAATGGTCGAGAGACTTATGATTAGCTTGGCATTAAGGAAAGGAGCCCTTGTCCTGGTGTATAATGCTGTCTTTTGATAAGATCCTTCTCACCGGACTAGGAGTCTTCACCAATATCATGATGTGTAACAATAGTTGTTAAGTTTTAGATGTATGAGATCTGGGTTCAAAGTTCAAACCATGGTATTTATGACAGTGGAAATAAGTGAATGGTCAAATGTGCATACCTAAGGTTTTCAACTCAGTAATTTCTTGCTTGAAGCATCATTTGGATGGGTATGGTTCTGATGCAAGACTTGTCAAAAAGTTCATCTCGTGTTTTTCAGGGCGATGGTATTGATTCTAGGCTGAGAGTCCAGCCATACACAGGGACAAAGGCAGGGGGGGTCTGAAGCAGTGGATAAAGGCTTAGAATGTGCAAAGAGGGTCAGTGGAGAAAAATGTTGAAACAAGATATAAATAATTATGTATTTATCTTTATTTTCCTTTATGGATTACTTTGTGTTTGATCTACAATTTTGTCACATTGCAATGCAAAGGTTTTTCAAAGAATGGGAGTTTTTCACTCCGTAGGCAAAGGTGGACCTGATATTCCAGCCACCCCCATCCAACCTAACTGATTGGCCTGCTGCAATTGTTGGAATATCTCTTCGATTCTCTCTCTCTCTCTCTCTCACACATCCTCATTACCATCTATATCCTTATCCCTAAATTTTGGGGTCGACAACATGAATCGTGTTTCTTCATTCGACTCTGTTTAGAGTTGTCTTATGTCAAACCATATTTTTTGTAGATCTTTTCTTACTACCTCCACACATGTATTTTTCAGCCTTCCTCTATCCCCTTTAAGGCCTTCAACTTGCACCAAAGTGCACCTCCTCATTGTCACCGTCGTTTGTTTTTGTTGCACATTCCCAAACCATCTCAATTGACTTTCCCTTATTTTCTCTCCTATTGGGGCTATTACTGGGTTTCCTTGAATATGCTCATTTTTTATTGTCTTTCCTTTTTTTTGATAAGTTGACTTTCCTATTTTTCCCACTCATCCATCTCAACATCCTCATCTCTTCTACGCTCATTCTATGAACATGTTGTTTCTTAATTGCCAAACATCGCAGGACTGTGAAAACTAATTTTATATGATGAATTGAGATCGATAAGAAATTACCAAGAACAATTCTGAGTATAAAATAAAGCTAAACCTACCACAAATATTTAGAAAGTCTTAACAAATAATTAAAGATGAGTTCAATAAGGAAGTCTTAACAAATAATTACCAAGGATGATCGACAGTGACAAGATCTGACTTCTTTCTCCTGCAATGATCGACGGTGAAAAGATTCCGGTGGTGGTGGAAGCCAAGAAGTTCTTGTTCTCGGTAGTCAAGAAGGGAGGCAGAGCTTTTCTCCGTATAAGAGAAGAGGGTAGGAGATGGACGGAGGAGGCCGACATACCAGAAGTTATCTGGAGTTGGCTCATAGGGGTGTTCAAGGAACGCTTAGAATCAAAGAATCAGAGGATGTTGTGGCGGAAACAGGTGGTTCAGGAAGAACAACAGAATGGTAGAGGAAGATTCATTCGCTTCTTGGAGATTACTCTCCGTGGTAGAAATATAGTCTTTTGCTTCCCAGCAGGTAGGGAGGGCTTCGGGTGGAGGAAAGTGGCCAACGGACTGGCATCCTTGAGTGAGGGAAGGGGGTGGCATGGAGCCTCCGAGTCGATTTTTCTTCGGCCCAGTAAGGGAGGGGATGGACCCTTAGCCTCAGTGCCCATGAATATCCAAGGGAGACAGCTCCAGGAGTTAACTCTGGTGGGTCGACGGAGTCTCCTGATCGGTGGAAGCACGCAATGATCTGCGAATCGTCTGACGAGACCATGGCGTGGGAGGACATAGCGGTGGCCCTTACGTTCATCTCAGGCAAATCTGACCTGTTCTTTCTCATCCCTTGTGGGACAAGGAAGCGTCTTTTTTTTGTGGACTATCCAACGACGTTTAGCTTCTTGAGCAACTTGATATCCATTAGAGTGGGTACAGCCATTGTATACCTTTGCAGGTGGTGGCCGGCGGTGAACTCAGTGTCTGTTGGTGATTACCCATCTCCAGTGTGGGTCTAGGTGATGGGCTACCCTTTCACCTATGGAATCGTCACACCTTTGGTAAAATTGGTAGATTGGCAGGTGGGTTAGTTGACATAGACAGTGGCTATCTCAGGGATGGATTTCAGCAAGGCCTGCGTGAAGGTGGGTGGAAAGGGTGGGACATCCCCCAGTGGATTATGGTGGAGGACAAGGGAGCAATATTCCAGGTTCGGTTGGAGATTATCGGAACCATAGTTCATGGGTCAATTGGGGATGAGCGTAAGGAGAAGGAGAAGGTAGGGTTTGGAAAGGTGACGATCCCTATAGCCCCTCTGTATCAGCTGGAGTTGAGGGAGACGAGAGTAGTGCACTCACATGGCAAGGCGGTGACGGTGGCCGGAGTGTCTGAGGAAGGAGGCGCGTCGATCGACCTGGATGCAGTGAGCATGGTTCCTGACTCACAGCCCCGTACTGCTAAGGAAGTCGTGGAGGAGAGGTATAGGGGGAGTTTAGAAGAGGTATGTACGTATCCTAACGTGGCGACTAAGGAAGTTATACCCTCAGCCCGTACGTCTGCGATGAGGGAGGATATTTTGAATCCAAGAGTCTCCGTAGTGGAGGATGGGATGTGGAAGGGCGGGATGCAAGTTCTAGCTAACACGTGGCCTAACGGCAATGTCTTGGCAGATAGTGGGGAGGCAACACGTAGAGGAGAGAGATGGGGATTTCGTATGAAGAAAGGAATATGGGGCAGGGGTAAACATGGAAGGCTGACGGTATTTAAAAGAACCAGATCGGGTCGGCGGTTCGGGTCGTGGTCACTGACTCGAGCGGGTGGATCAAAACCATTACTAAACCTGACCATCCTTCGTTGGGTATTTTAACCCTTACAAGAGATGAGTCAATGGTCTCCTCAGCAACTTCTCAACTTCCACAGGGTTCCGAAAAGCAGAAACATCCTACAAAGGGCATCGACATTGGAGGAGACCAGACGAAGGGGCCGTGGTAGGTATGAACGCCTTTCCTCCCCTTGGGCATGACCGCCCTCTCTTCGCTTCCCCCTCCCTTTCTCTCGACTGCAGAAGACTGGTAGAGGACGACTGTAGGTGTCCAAAGAGGGGAGACTCGACTGCACAACCTAGTACGTCCAAATTGGGGAAGTATGGGAGTGAGGGAGACGGAGTAAAAGAGAGCAAGAGCTTGGCCACCGAGTCTGGGTTGGAGGAAGGCATGAAACACTTTAGAAGAGTGGAGTTGGAGCATAAGGAACTACCGAGGGTAGCCTCGACTCCAGACAGGGACGTACCTATGGGATCTAATGACAGAACTCTTCCGGATGACATTGCAGGATATTGGGGGGATAGAGGACCCCTGTAACAGAAAAGGGGGAGGGAAAAGGAGACGAAAACCGCTGTGGTGCTGGCCACAGAGGTCCTAGGACAGGGAGCCTATCCCATTAGCGATCTCCAAGCCCGACGAAGATGAGGACATGGGGAGAGGGAGGAACACATAGAGGAATTAATGAAGCTAAAAATATTGTCCTGGAATGTCCGTGGCTTGGGTAGTAAAGGAAGAAGGGCAGTGGTGAAAAACATGACCCATAGGTGGGGGGGCTTCAGTGCTGATGTTGCAGGAGACTACAATTGAGAAGGTAGAAGCATCCCTTATTAAGGATCTCCGTGGTTTCAAGGAATATGGGTGGGAGGTGCTGCCAGCAATAGGGTCAGTGGGCGGTATTGTGATTGTATGGGATCAGAATCACATCGAGGTGGAGGACACGCTGGTGGGGGCATTCTCAATGTCCATAAATGTAAATGCGTGGGGGAACAGTTTACCTGGGTCTTGACCACGGTCTATGGTCCATCGGATCGAAGATCAAGGGACCAATTCTAGGAGGAACTGGACGACATATCTGGGATATGGGGGGACCAGTGGTGCATTGGGGAGACTTTAATGTCACTCTTTCCTCTCATGAGAAGAATGTCGGGGGCAGAATTAGTAACAGTATGAGGGATTTTGGGGACTTTATCAATAGGAAATCCTTGATGGATATTCCTATGGGAGGGGGGAAATTTACGTGGACAAACAACCAAGAGCGGCCAATTCTATGCAGGTTGGATAGATTCCTTGTCTCTAACAGTTGGGAAGACCATTTCTCGGGTGTTTCGCTCCTGGCTATGCCTAGACCAACTTCAAATCATGCTCCTCTGATGCTCGACCGTGGGGGATTTCGATCCCGCCTCATTCTTTTTCGCTTTGAAAATATGTGGCTTCACAGCTCTTAACTTTAAGACAAGGGTGGAGGAGTGGTGGAAGTCCATTGGCATTTCAGGGAGGCCGGGAACTACTACCTTCAAGTGTAAGCTCAAAGCATTGAAAGGGATGATTAAACAGTGGAACCGGGAGGAGTTTGGGAAAATAGATCAGAGGAAGGGGCTTGCCTTAGAAGAGATCGCGTGTTATCGGAAGAAGGAGGAAGAGGACATGTTATCGGAGGAAGACCGGGTGAGGAGAGTAAATCTGAAGGAGGAGGTTCAGAAGTTGGTTCTAATGAAGGAAACGAGTTGGAGACAAAAATCTAGAATCAGATGGTTAAAGGAGGGAGATCACAACACCAAATTCTTTCACAAGATGGCCAATGCTCACAGAAGGAACAACCACATTGCTAGACTCCAAGTTCGGGGACGCACCTTGATAGAGGAAGAGAACATTAGAAGAGTAGTAGTAGACTACTATTTAGATCTGTATAAAGGTGAGTCCTCTTTCAGACCAACGATTGATGGATTGCAATTCAAGGAAATTAGTGAGGTGGACAGGGAGGGGTTGGAAAAACCTTTTGAGGAGGAGGAGATCTTGAAAGCAATGTCTGACTTGGCATCGGATAAAGCTCCGGGACCTGATGGATTTACCATGGCTTTCTTTCAGCAGTGTTGGGACGTTATTGGAGCTGACTTGATACAAGTTGTCCATGATTTTCAAGAATATTGCAGACAGGGCAGCTTTTGCCCTGTCTATCTCATGCAGTTTAGTATGTCCTCCATTAGAGGATTGAATTAGGTGTTAAATGGGAAATTAAAGGCCCATCACTGATTATTAGACTGTAAGGATCCAAGAATAAGCCCTCTCCCTTTTTCTCGGGATAGGTACTGCGGTTGCTGTATTGGCCTACTCTGAAATGCTTAGAGGGAACCCTTCATGGTCTCTATAGTTTCATTCTTAATTGGCTTACGACAATTGTTACAGATATGCTTCATTAAGCAGGATGCAAGACTTTCCTCTTTGGTTTCTCTTGTATATTTAAGATATTCTCAACCTTCTAGGTGGACCATGGGCCGAGGAAGCAATTAATTCCTGACGGGCTCATCATCTAGTTAACAGAGTTCCTAGGGGCATATCTTCATACCATGCTTCCCTGGTTTTTCCCGTCTTTCCTTTTTTTTTCCATGTACTTTTTTGACTTACTAATGGACTGTAATAAGCCAACAAGAGAAAATCAGTTACCCTTCCAATCGATGTTTCAGGTACCAAACATAATGCACTCAAAAAAGCAAAATAGTGGACTCTTAACAATTAACCAAGTGCCAATATGAGATAGTTTCAGAAGATAATCAGCATTATTTGTAAAAGTGATGCAGTAAGATGCGACTGCTAGCCTCTGGTTTGAGATATGGTAGTCTTGCCCTCTTGGCTCTAATATTTGAAGGGCCGGCAGATGAATAAAAGTGCATGTGCATATGCATATGCAGTTGCACACATAGGGCCACACACACCTGCACATATTTGCATGTGTCATGCTTTCAGCAAGATAATTGCCTTGTGTTTATAGCTCGCAATTCTGTCTTCTGCTTTGGAGCAGTTATTTTAGGCAAACTATGTGCTCTTGTTAATATGAACAGAAAGCCAGCGGCAAAATGAACAACGATGTGAACAAGAAATAGAGGATATTAAGCGGGGAGTCAAGTCTGGAAACATCACACCAGATACATCGCTAATCAGATTCTCAGATGAAGCCCTTGATGAGCAAAAGCACTGCATCAGGATTGCCGATGAAAAGGTTGCCTTGGCTATTCGAGCCTATGATTTGGTATATAAATAGAACCTAAAAGAGCTTTTATAGTTACTACTGTTTCTGAATATGCTGTATATGCAATTCTTTCTTTTTGAGCAACTATTTGTCGTAGTAATGTACATTCTGATTGCGGGTGGGCCCTCTTAGTAGTCATTTTAAGGGAGGCTGTGTCTGTCTCTGTCTCTCTCTTCTATAAAGAGGTCAATCTTCCACTTGTTGAAAACCCATTCAAACCCCATCAAATCTTTGTAAATTGATATCTAAGTGCATTTAGGGTAAAAACGACTAATCCATTTGGATTAGAAGTTGGAAAAACTTGTTTGTTTAATTGGTAGAGCAGATCGAAGTCAAATTTGTTTTTATTTTTTTCCCCATTTTCAATATATTTTTGAAATTTATTAACTAAAATGTAATTTCTTGCTTTTTTTTTTTTGACAGAAATAGAATTAGGAGGTTTAAATGCATAGGATCTACAGATCTATCATGTATTTACACCAGATTTGCGTTCACAATCACGGCTTTTTAAGTTGAAATTCTGAAAATTGGGGAAAATCCCAAGTCTTACAAAAATTCAACCTAAATGTCTAATTGTGCATGAATGAATACATGTGCATATCTTTGCCTGATCTACAACTTGGTTAGATTATCTTTTTTTCCCAGAACAAATAATTAAAAAAAAAAAAAATTTTAAAATTCGCAAATCTTATAAATACTTTCTAAATACTCAATTCATTACTAGAAATCAACTAGGAATGGTTAGCTATTCATTTATAGCCTTCATTTTGTAATCAATTAATAGATCAAAAATACTTTGAATAATAAAAAAAGAAAATCCCGGTATATTAAAAGGATGCATATATGATGTATTTTGAACATGTTAGCACGCTCAGTCAATCATTTATGTTCTAATTTGTTGAAGAAATGAATAAAAAATTTGAAAATAGATAAAGATGCGTGAACGTAGTAGTTAATAGTTTATATCATTTTAAGCATGTATGTTACCTATTTTGATTCTCTTTAGGGTAGTTCCCATGTCTAGGATTACCAAAATTAGTACTACAACTTCATGTCGTGGCCCAATATTGTAAATATATAAGGCATTAGTACTATCAGGTTCCTAGCCAAAATGTATGATGGGGGCCGAAGTCCATATGTTTGTTACCTTCTCATGTCATGTGTCATGTGACTCATGTACTCTTAATTTGATACAATGTGATTAATATGACATGATTTGATGATTCTAATCATTTCCATGGGGGCCGAAGTCCATATGTTTGTTACCTTCTCATGTCATGTGTCATGTGCTCTTAATTTGATACAATGTGATTAATATGACATGATTTGATGATTCGAATCATTTCCATGTGTAATTATAGCTGTTTAGCTATCTAGCTCTCAGATACATGCTAAAACGTAGTGGACTTTCATTTCCACACTATATATGGTTGTGTATTAGATTTTAATGACTTATGAGTGTGTTTTCATGCTTTTTTTTATTATTTCCTAATGTTTCAGCATTATTTCCATAATATTTCAATGGAAGATGTATTATTTCCACACTAGGTCGAAAATTACCATAAAAATTTTCATTTCTGGCCTGACCAAAATTTACCTCCACATTAAAATTTATACCTTGCTATCGCTTGATGGAAGATTTTTTCATTTCTTTTCCTAGTCAGTTTTTAACAAAAACTTTTGTCAAATCCTCTTATGAATCTTGATTCATTGTCTCAAGTAGAATGGGATGGTGGAACAAGATTCTTGTAGTTGACCTCAAATAGTTGGGGCAAGGCTTGGTTGATGATGATTTTGACAAAATGAGACCTATCTGGATGAGTTTTTCCTAAGATTAGGTAGGTGGTATTTGTTAGTTTCTTGGGTTTTGGAGAGGAGAGAAGGAGAAGATAATAGGGAAAGGTGGAGTCATTATGGGCTGAGAATCCCATATGACCAACTTTTATATTAATAAGTGGGGGGCTAATTACAAACTAGCCCCTGTACTTTAAAGATATTAGAGAGACCTCCCTGCATACAAGAAAACAGTAAAATATAACTCCAACACTCCCCCTTAAGTTGGTGCATAGATACCACGCATGCCTAGCTTGTCAACAAGAGCGTCAAATTGGGACTTGCCAATGGCCTTCTTCAAGACATCGGCGACCTGTTGATCCTTGGGGAGAAAGGGCTACATATGTCATCGGTCGCAAGTTTTTCGCGGATGAAGTGACGATCAACTTCAATATGCTTGGTACGATCATGTTGGACTGGATTGTGTGCGATACTGATTGCAGCTTTGTTGTCACAATAGAGGGCCAGGGGCTTCGTGATAGTGCAACGTAGCTCTTGAAGGAGTAACCATAATCACAGTAACTCACAGATACCATGGGCCATAAAGCGAAACTCAGCTTCAGCGCTGGAGTGTGCCCCAACTGATTGCTTCTTCTCAAGGTAACCAAATTGCCAAACACCTTGGTACAATATCCAGAGGTGGATCGCCTGTCAGAGACGGAACCAACCCAATCTGCCTCTGTCCATGCCTCAACATGTGAATGATTATGTTTGGTGAATAATAAACCCTTCTCGAGGCAGCCCTTCAGGTACTAGACGATTCGTAAGTCCGAGGGGCATACATGAACTGACTGACCACACTGACAACATATGCAATATCCGGTCGGGTAAGGGATAGGTAAATCAACTTACCAACAAGCCGCTGCAAACCAGCCACATTGACCAAATGTTCACCATCATTGTCACTTGTGATTCAGTTCAATGGGTGTATCCGCGGGTCTGGTGCCGAGCTTGCCCGTCGTCTGCAGCAGATCGATGACATACTTCCTCTGAGAGATGAAGATACCTTCCCGGGAACATGCAACTTCAATGCCCAGGAAGTACTTTAGGGAGCCAAGGTCTTTAGCCTCAAATTTCTTTCCAAGAAAGGCTTTGAGTGTTTGAATTTCGTTTGGATCATCGCCGGTGACAATAATATCATCTGCATATACGATGAGAGTGGTAGTGCCAGAAGGCGAATATTTGACAAAGAGTGTGTGATTGGCTTAACTTTGCTTATACCCAACCTCACGCATAACACTGTTAAAGCGTTCGAATCACGCTCGCGGGGACTGCTCGAGTCCATACAACGATTTGTGAAGCCGACAGACCTTCCTATCATCATTGGGAAACTGAAAACTTGATGTAGTATCCATATAGACCTCTTCATGAAGGTGCCCATGAAGAAACACGTTCTTTACATGCAACTAATGAAGGGGCCAAGACTTATTTGCTGCTAGGGATAAGAGAACTCTTATTGAATTCATTTTGGCCACTGGTGAAAAGGTCTTCTGATAATCAGTACCATAGGTCTAAGCATATCCCTTTACAACCAACCGAGCCTTAGACCGCTCGATTGTACCATCAGCTTTGTATTACCGACAACCCACAAATTTCTTGCCTTGAGGAAGTGGGACCAGATCCCACATGTCATTTTGTTTTAGGGCTCACATCTCCTCTTCCATAGCGTTGCGCCACTTGGGATGAGATAACGCCTGGGAAACACTGGAAGGAAAATGCACTGATGACAATGACACTACAAACGATCGATGAGACAGAGACAATGGCTGATACGAGACAAAGTGCGAAATAGGATGTGAAGTACAAGTACACTTTTACGGATATCAATAGGAAGATCAAGATCATGAGCGACGGGGAAGGAGAAATACCTGAGGGTTGACTCGCCTCCGAAGGGATGTGGCAGGGAAAATCAACGGTGGCAGGCTTTGTTCTGAATAGAAGGCTAAACCACTCCCCCTGTACAGATACAGGTCCAGAGTAAACATTTTGTTTGAGTGGTGCTTTATCTAGTTGTTGTCATGGTTACATTAACTTTGTGACTTTTATTCATGTTATAGTGAAGATTATTGATGTAGCCACAAATACAGGATGCAACATCATATTAATATGCAACCAAGGAGAATCGATTCACATGCACCATTATAAAGGGCTTCTATAACTATGAAGAGGAAAAGGCTTAAGGTTAAAAACAATTTTACTGCATACTTTTGTGGTAAGTTACATTTTTCTTATGCTTTTTGACTTAGAAAATGACACGCGGTCATGGGGCCCACATGTAGATGAGTTAAGGGCTGATCTGTGGTGAGTATGATCTCCCCAGCCATGGATATCATCCTCACAAAAAATCAACACTTTCTAAGACTTCTAACCCTAAAAAAATGTGTTAAAAGTTAATGGTAAGAATGGACGGCTCAGAATATTCAACTTGTAATCCACTTATAATAACATTAGAAATGTCGAAATGGGCTAATTTTTTGTGACGGTGCTATCCATGTTGAGAAGAATGTCGTGATCGAAAATCAGCCCTTAGCTCATATGTATGTGGGCCCCATGATCGTGTGTCAGATTTAGTTTCAAAAGCATGAGTCAAGCTATCTTGACCCATTTTAGAATAATTTTAATTTATAGTGTTTAGTAAAAGACATTATGTTATATTGGGAAGGTGCAAGAGGTGCTAGAAGATAGGTGAATGATTTTTGTTAATATTAATAAGTTTAGGAAAGTATGTTAATGTTTCTTGTTGTCATTAGCATTAATTTTAGGAGGCTTAGAAGTTTCCAAGTAGTTTTATATATAGTAGAAAATTAGTTTTCTTGGGGAGACTTTGTCTCATGGATCTTCCCTTCGAAGGACCAGTGTATACATGTTCTAATAACCAGGAAAGACCGACGATGTCTAGACTAGACAGATTCTTGGTTACATACAGTTGGGTAAGACTGTGTGGATGTTTCTCAAGAAGTTCTCCTTCTCCCCAAATTGGCGTCGGATCATAACCCGGTTATGTTGGGATGTGGAAGCATTGTGAGAAGATCCTCTCCCTTTAGATTCGAGAATAGGTGGTTGCAAGAACCAAACTTAAAAGATATGGTGGTTAGATGTGGGAATCTTTCAAGTTTGTAGGCAAAGTTGGTTTTGTTTTCAGAAGGAAGTTGAAAGCTCTTAAAGGAAAACTTAAAGAATTGAACCTTGAAGTCTTTGATTGAGTCGATAAGAAGATTGGCGAGCTTTTGGAGGAGATAGCAGCATTAGAGGGCATTGGAGAGGGCGGGGTGCTTTCGGAGGAACAAGGGAGAAGGAGAGTGGAAGCCAAGAAAGAGTACCTTAAGTGGGCAAATCTGGACAAGATTAGTTGGCACTTGGCGCCAAAAGTCAAGGGTAAGGTGGTTAAAGAAAGGGGACAACAACGAAAAGGTTTTTAACCAGATTGCGAATGCCAGAAGCAGTAATAGCATCTCGAGATTAAGAGTGGATGGGTCTCTTGTTGAGGAAGAAGAAATTAGAGAAAGCATCATGCAGTTCTATTCTAGAATGTACTCCGAGCCTAAGTGTATTAGGCCAATGGTGGATGGTCTTCCTTTGGATTGCATTAGTTAGGAGTAGAGCTGATTCGGACATCATGCCACCCTATAAGGTTTACTACATGCGTGGGAGGAACAAGGCCCACGTGGCATTGCGGGTTGGTCACGGGTGCTTTTGAAAGACCCACGTGGCACATCGGTGAAGACCCCACACCGGGAGGATGTTCACATGGGAGATGTTGCTGCATTCAAGAGAGATTAGAATACACTTGGCGTCGTGTAGGGGAGCTGGAGGAGCCACACGGAGCACACGTTGGAGCACCACGGACTTGGATCCATCTACTTAGGTCCAGGCCCACTCCTCATGGGAGGCATCACCATTAGTGTGCCATATTAGTGAGATGCCCCTCATCAATGACATATTTGTAATTTGCTTGATTTGTTCTTGGTTATTTGGGACTTTTGGTTTAAGACATTTTAAGTGTGTAAATCTCAACCCTTGCTTTGATCCAAGGGCAGAGATTAGAATAGTGTGTTTGTCTTTTTGCTTGAATACTGTGTTACGACTTTAATTTAGGGTTAATGAATGATTATTGATGATTGAATGAAGAGAAGATAGGAACGAAGGATGCCTATGCTCTTGGATTTTCTCCCTTGATGGGTTTGGTGCGAGGCCAATAGATCGAATCACGATTTCTTCAGGTAATCCTCTCTTTTTCTTTGCTGCAAGCTTGTAACCCTACTTTTCTATAACCTTACTCTGCCCTTAAAGGTCCAGATCTTGTGGATGTCATGCCCTAGAGCCCTCCATACTGTTCGCCACTTGCAGGGATATCTCCATACCTGCAAAAACTTACTTGCCACCTCCTTAGGACACCCGTACTTGTTGTCGCCCCACTTCAACATCTGAATCTGCAAGCGTTATCACCTTAGACCTCTATATCTACTACTGCCAACCCTTCACCCTCTAGCATTGCTGCTGTCATCCCTTTCACCACATAACTTCAGTCCAAACCCTCACTTGTTAACCCTATACCCATTTCATGATAACTGAAGCCCACTATTGCCCCTTCCCCATCGTGAGTCCAGTCCAATAAGCTATGATACCTGTACATCGCCATCGTATCTGTGTTGACACGACACGACACCAGACACAATACCGACAAGTATATCCTTCATTAAAAGTTGGAAAAATTAGAAAAATGAAAATTTTGAACTACAAAATAGGATACTCGTATCCGTATCCGTGTCCCTAATTTTGGAAAATGTCGAGTCGTATCCCCTCTTCTCGTATCCGTGTCTGTATCCTGACATCATAGCCAATAAGGGTGTCCATTCGCCCCACAACCTCACACGATTATTCCAATGCCTTACCAAGGTCTAGACCACTACAAACAGCCACTAAAGTTGAAATCCCATTGCCCGAGTGACCCGCCATAGGCCGGATTCATTATGGTAGATGCTGGAACTTGAATTTTGTTGAATATTTAACTTGCTAATGCATCACCATAGCCCTATATACACTACTGTGACTGAGCCTTGGAACTTCCTTTCAAATCCTCGATTAGGTTCAAGGAGTTACACTTTGATTGTATGAATTGGCCCTAAATCTGTGGAGGCCTAACACTTCCATTAATCCTCGTAGATAACTATCTGGGGGTGGTTCACATTGTGGTGTTGTGATTAGACCCGGTTTTCATTGTTTGCATGTGCTTGGTAATTGCTTAATGTGTTTTCATTGCTCTTAGTAATTAATTTGAAAATCTTAGCATTGCGCGCCATCCGCATCATGGGTCCTGCATCAAGAGTGAGCGATTGGAATGGCCAATTGAGGAGGAAGTTCTGGGTGCTATAAGGAGCCTTAGCGGGGATAGGGCTCCAGGACCTGATGGCTTCACGCTTGCTTTCTTCAAGAAGTGTTGGGACATTGTGAGGGAGGACTGTTTGAGTATGGTTAAGGAGTTTGAGAAGGAAGCATATCTTGATAGGTGGTATAATAACACTTTCATCACTCTTATTCCTAAGAAGGAAGGGGCTGAATCTTTGAGAGTCTTTCGACTTATCAATTTGGTAGGAAGTTCTTATAAGTTCATTGCCAAGGTGTTAGCATCGAGAATGAAGGAGGTGTTGTGGTCGATTATTTCTCCTTTCCAGGGTGCCTTTGTGAAGGACATACTACTTTTGGATGGTGTCTTGATTGCTAATGAGTACATTGATTCTAGAGTAAATGAACGAAAGGGTGGTATTTTATGTAAGATTGACATGGAGAAGGCATATAACCACATGAGTTGGAAGTTTCTTGACCATATGTTGTGGAGGATGGGCTTTAGGGTGTGAGATGGTGGGAATAGATAAAGGTGTGTGTCCTCAGCCACTTTCTCCATTCTTGTGAATGGTTCTCCAATAGGGTTCTTCACTATTACGCGGGGCTTAAGACAAGATGATCCTCTCCCTTTTTGTTCGTGGTGGTTGTAGAAGCTTTGGGCAGAATGACTTGAAGAGCTGTGGAAGGAGGGACCTTCAATCTCTCATCTTCAATTCGCAGATGACACAATGTTCTTCTTGGAGGCTTCTCACATTCAGCTCAGGGACAATGCTTTGAGGCAATGTCAGGACTACGGGTCAACCTCTCTAAGAGAGAGGTTTACAGTGTGGGTGATGTCCCAAAGCTTAGCGAGTTGGCGGCTAGTTTGGGTTGCAAGGAGGGCCGACTTCTTACTACCTACTTACCTTGGGACCTTTGCGGGCTAGGTACAAGGACAAATCCATTTGGGAGGCAGTGGTGGACGGATTTGGGAGGAGCCTAGGCGGGTGGAAGAAGAGGTACTTGTCTAAAGGTGGGAGGATTACTCTTATCAAGAGCACTCTTTCTAGTCTCCCTATTTACTTCCTATTTCTGTTTAGTATTCTGACAAGTATTGCGAGCAGGCTGGAGATGCTTATGAGAGAGTTCTAGTGGATGGGGAAGGGGGTACTCACCAGTTTTATCTAGTGAAGTGAGAAAATCTGTGTGCCCAAAGAGTTTTATCTAGTGAAGTGGGAGAAAATTTGTGGCATGAATGTGGCACTCCTTGGGAAGTGGTTGTGGAGATTTGGGGAAGAGGAATGGAGTTTGTAGGATAGGTAATTGGGGGGAAAAACATGACTAGTCTAGATGATTGGAATAGTTCTCAGGTTCTCTCATCCTATGTTATTAGCATGTGGCGGGGCATTGTCACTGTACGGGCAGAATTTGATAAGGTTATTCTATTTAAGGTGGAAAGGGACAACAAAGTCCGCTTTTAGGAGGATCCCTAGTGTGGGGAAGGCTCTCTTCTAGAAGCCATCCTTACTCTGTACACTTAATCAGATCGCAAGGGAGCTTTTGTGCAAGATTGTGTAGAAAAGAGGAGAAGGTTCTACTTCTTGGAACTTTGGCTTTAGAAGGAACATTAACAATTGGGAGATGGAATAATTGGCTTTTCTCTTGGCTAGGGTAGGTGATGTCCCTACTTTGTTCATGGAGTCTGATAAGAGGTTTGGAGGTGGGAACCTAAGGGTTCATTTACAGTTCGATCCTTCTTCGTGCATTGTTCTTCAATGGGTCTAGAGGCTTTTCCAGCGTCATCTGTTTGGGGGGCTCTTGTCCCATCTAGAGTGAAGTTCTTTGTATGGACTTCCATTTTGAATAAGATCTTAACAGTGGACCATTTGATGAGTATGAGGGATGATGTTGCTGAATAGAAGTGTTGTGCAAGTCAAGTGCAGAGTCTATGGATCATTTTTTAATTCACTATAAAGAAGAGTTTATCCCAAAGTTGGTTTTGAGAACTAAAGCTCTTCTTTACCTCTAGTCTTCCGATTCCCCAGATTTCAGAGGATGTTTTTTGATACTTTTGTATTTAGATGGGAGGATCTTTTAGGCAAATCTGTCTCCTTGATCGAGGATCTTTGTCCCCCTTTTTATATGATACATATTTATTGATAAAAAAAAAACTAGTCTATAAATAGATTTGGGCATATATTGTGCAATCCTCTTTTGATTATTTTATGAATTGAGTGATTTGGTGCATTATTCCATGTATTTTGTTACCATTTGTTTGGATGATTGGTAGTTCTATTGGGTCTCAGAGTTGTCGTGTTCAATATCATTGGGGGTTATTTGTTGTGCAAATTCTCCCTTATCACATCTTCTTCTTTTTATATTTCCTTATGTTGGTTGAATGACTAGTAGTGGATATTGAGGCACAAACCGGCTCAGACTCCCGAGAACTATCTTCTCTCATAGGTTATTTGCAGTGCACATCTCCCATTATTTACCTTATTTTGCTTTCTATTTGGGTCAGGATCGCACAATCTTTTTTGACAACAAAATTTCCAAACCTCATCTCAGGTGTGGATTCCGAGAATCCAACGGTGGGTTTGCTTTGGCAAAAGTAAATGTCAGCACTATCAACCACCGTTGGCTCCTCAGAATCCACGCCCGAGAAGAGGTGTGGAAATTTGGTCATCAAACAAGGTTGTCCTCAGAACCTCTTCCTTTTTCTTTTATTTTTAGGTTTTCTAGCGAACATGCTGTAGCATTCTGTCCCACATCATATTTGGTATCATAGTAAACTAGGAAGCCAACCTTGGAGTTGAACCAATCAAAGGAAGATCAAGTTCGTGACGGTGTTTGGAATTTTAGGAAGAGTGGGTAGTATTTTGATTGATGAAAATTGTGATGACAACATGATTTCTGAGAAGCAGTGAAGAAATTGATAGTTTTGGATGTGGCACATGAGTACAAGAAAAACCTTAAATAGTCAGTTATTCCTACACTGTTCTCTTCTTTGTAGTCAAGGCATGTGCCTCAGGCGCACCTAAAGCGCCTTAGAAGGTTTAAGGCGAGGCATGCACCTCAGACCATGATCCAGGCGCATTAAGCATGCATCTCACTACAATACATGTTTTTTTGTAAAAAAATTTGTACTTTGGCCTATTACATTAAGTATCGGTGTGATAGGAGAGATACAATTGAACCTATCTCATTGAAAGACATTGATGAAAGCAATGAATGGCTATTTGGGGAGATGGAAACAGAAAGTGGAGAAGCAGAAGATGAATTGGTGTTTGAGGATGATAGCTTGACATGGAGTGTTGTTGCAAGAGCTGATGGAGTTGGCGAATCAACTTTAAATACTAGATCATAATCAAGGTCAAGAGTAAAGGCAAGGGCTTCGATAAGGGAGCCGGAAGAGGAAGAGCCAAATTCGGAGGAGATAGAAGAAGAAGAAGAATATATTGAGGTTAACACATCCGATGATGATGGGGATGAAGCTAATGATTATATTTTAGATGATGGCGATTTTAACTAAAACTAATTGCGGGCTATTTGAGATTTTTAACATTTGCTATCTTTATGTTTTATGGCTTTTTGATTACTTGTTTTGTATTTAGATAATGACAATGTTAACTAGAATTGCTTTTGGGTTACTTGAGATTTTCGACATTTGCTATCTTTTATGTTTTATGGCCTAATGATTACCTATTTTGTTATTTTATGATGTTATTTTTCTTAATTTTTTTTATATTTCTTATATTTACTATAATTTTTAATATTGCGCCTCGGTTCAGTCAGGCATGTGCCTCGCCTTGCGCCTCAGGCTTCAGAGGTCCTATCGCCTTGCGCCCTTAACTACCTTGGTTCTCTTAAAAATAAAAGATATCTTGACAATGTATGGTGTAAAATTGTTCTGAGAGAAAAGTGACATTCTTTTGAGAACACCCTGGTTGGAAGAATGAGTGGCCGTTTTTGGCCCAAAGAGCAATGTTTATGTTTTTTGGAATATGGACAGAATTTTAGACTATTACGGAAGCGTTTGGTATGTCACACCAGCAACTGAAGATGTGGTGAAGAAGTTCAAGGATGAAGATCAAGAATCAGTCCAAGGCTAATCTCTCTTTTACCGTGATTAAATCTTGTATGAAGTTGAATGCATGATAGTATCTCATTGTAGTGAGATTTAAGAGTAAATATCCTAACACTTGAGAAGGCATCGATCGTGAAGAAAAGGGTTATATGAGCCCGTTGTTCACAATGCGAGTTTCTTGGGGCATGCCTACAAGCATCTTATTATTGTCAGAAGAGTATGGAGAAGACATTCAGGAAATGTAGCTGCAAAATCTTACTCGAGAGCAAGTTATTTTTAACCGGGAGGGATGGATGTAGCCACAAATACGGGATGGAGTACAATGTTATGGCTCACCAAGAAGCATTGGATCACATGCAGCATTACAAAAGTGTTTATGCAAGTGTGAAAACGAACAGGCTCAAGGATAGGAGTGTTTTTATTGTTTACTAAAAGTGAATCCCTGATTTTTGTTATTTATAGTAAAATTATGTTATTTACAATCTTAGTAAGTTCTGAATTTTCTATTTCTACTAGATCACATTTTACCATATTTGGGAAGGTAAAAGAGGTTCTAGAAGATAGGTGAAGGAGTTATAGTAATTTTAGTTGTCACTAGTAATACAGTTACATAGTGAGGTCTGTGCTGCATAGGTATACAGAATTGGTCATTTGCCAAATTTAGCTGTCCTCTGTCCTAACCCCAAAGGGGAGTGGTTCAGTGGTAAGATGTAGCGACTTGGGTATGCTCCCCAAGAGCGTGAGTTCGAGACTGCGCCCCCTTGCGTAAACCATGTTGTGTGTATGGGAAGGCTAGGGTAAACGCGACTAGTCCCATCAGGCCATCACTATGTGTGTGGGGATACCTGCGTTATCAAAAAAAAAAAAAAAATAGCTGTCCTCCCTTGCTCTCGATATGTACCTGATTTTCTTTGACCATAAATGACTAACATAATTTCCTGTGTTTACTTCCTCTAATATTTGTAAGTCACCTTAATGAGAGATGAGAACTATTTCAAGGTATTCAAGTAACCTTTCATTAGGGATTAGCTAGGTGTTGTCATTTTTTCCATCTCTGTTCATTGCAGACTGTGTTCTTAAGATTGTATTTTGTGCTGTAAGGTATCAACTTTTCTTTTTCCAGTAACTGTGATATATAATCATGCCACAGGTGGACACCCATATTCAACAACTTGATCAATATATGAGGAGATTTGATGAAGAGCTTAGACGAGGTATTTCTCTCATTTAGCTTCTTCATTTCTTTTCAGAATGGATATAATGTTAGTAAACAGTCTGGCAGGCTGAATGTTTCTGTCGTAAGACTTGCAACAGAAATAGGGCCACCTTGATTATGTGAATTACTCTAATTTGTCTTGTACGTGTGGCAATGTTGCTTGTAACAGAAAGGGCTCTCACTGGTGGTGCTACGGGGGCTACTCTGAACCCTGATAGTAATGTGAAATCTGGAAGGGGTAGTGAAAGTAGTAAAGGAGGGCGTAAGAAGTATCGATCTTTCTTAGAATTACTTTTTAAAAGTTCTATGCCAGTCAATAAGTTATGCTTAAAGCCACTGAACTCTGAATCTTCCTTAATATATATTTAATATCCTTTTTTGCAATTTGCAAGGTATGGTTCTTGTATCTTGTTCTGGAAGCACCAGTTTGAATGCTGTTTAAAGTAATTGTCATTTGAACATTTTGGGCTATCTCTGAATTAAATTCATCTCTGAATTAATTAATGACAATCATATCGAGACAAACATTGTTTTTTCCGTTGTTCTATCTCGTTTCTTCTCGGTCGAGACATCTCATTCCGACAACTTACCGAGACAATGAGACAAAACAATATTTTAAACCTTGATCTAGTTTCCACAGAGAGAAGCTGAAGGAGGTTTCCATTAGAATATGGGAATACTGGTAAGAGATGGAGATCTGGTGGGATAAGGTACCTTGCTTGACCGTTGGACATGTTGATTAGTTTATTGGGGAGGCTCTAAAACGTAGCTCTGAGGATTTTAGGGAAGGTTTTAGTGGGAAAAAGGAACCATGTTGAAGGTAGGGGATGATGACGTGGTAGGCTCTCAGCTTAATCGTCAATCTTATTCATCCTTGCTTACTAAGTGGGATGATGATTCATCGAGATTACTTTACCACCCATGCTTCCTAACCCCATACTTGGACCCTATCATGATTTGCCAAAAAACTATCCTCCTCACCAAATCTCCATAGCCACTTGCTAAGGAGCGCCACATTCATAGATAAAAATGTCTAAGCCAAGTCCTCCCCTCTCTTTAGGCATGCATATCTTCTCCCAATCAATAAGATGGAACTTATGCTTATCCCCTTTCCCTACCCACAAGAAGTCTCTCATGACTTTTTCTAGCCTACTAGCTACATCAGTCAGAATGGAAAACATTGACATAAAGTCAATAGGTAAACTAGAGAGGGTGCTCTTAATGAGGGTAATCCTGCCACATTTAGATAAGTACCTTCTTTTCCACCCTGCAAGTCTCCTCCCAAATCTTTCAACCACAGGATCCCAAATAGATTTATCTTTATAATTAGCTCCCAAGGGAAGCCCAAGTTTACTATAGACCCACTTTAGATGGATTGCAGTTCTCTTTAATTATGATTATGAGGAAGTGGGATGACTTGAGAGGAGTTTTAAGGAAAAAGTCATTTTGGCTATCAAATCCGTAAGTTTAGAGAAGGCTTCTGGTCCAGAGGAATTTATGTTGTTGCATTCAATAAGGTGTGTTGTCATGTTGTCAAGGACGATCATATGAAGGTGTTCAAAAAATTCCATGAAAGGGCAGTGGAATAAAGGTTCTAATGCGACTTTCATCACTTCTTTCCTCAAGATTGAACGGGCAGAAGAAGTCAAGGACTTTAGACCTATTAGCTTGGTAGGCAACCTATACAAAATAGTAGCTAAGGTAATCACTAGTAGATTGAAAGAAGTTATCCCCATGGTGATAGGTCTGTACCAATGTGCATTTGTAAAAGGAAAATAAATCCTAGATGACGCCTTTATAACAAGGAGTGCATTGATTCTAAGGCTAGAAGGAGAGGGGCCTAGTGTGCAAGTTAGACATTGAGAAGGCGTACAATAATGTGGATTGAACCTTCCTTTTTTATGTATTAAGAAGGATGGGCTTTGGTGAGAAGTGGAGGAATTGGATTAAGGCGTGTGTAGGGTTGGCATCCTTCTCAATTCTCATTAATGGATCTCCAGAGGATTCTTTCAAGGGTTAAGAAACCTCAATCCTTAGACAAGGAGATTCTTTGTCTCTTCTCCACTTTATTTTAGTAACGGAGATGCTACGCCTCCTTATAAAGTGGGCGTAATTGGGCTTTAAAAAAAGTTTAAGTGTTGTAAACGTAACAGTTGTAACCGATGGCTGACCGCCGCTTATGTGGCGTCAGTTACACTATCAACATTTACTTTGTAACGTCCCCATCAAGGGCTATATATGTGTGTGTTGATCAATGGAAATATCATCAAATTCATAACACGTTCTCAGTACGATTATCACATTCGTGCTAAAAAAAAAAAATCTTGACCGCAAGAGAAATACATATTATTTCAAGATTAATATTTACTTACCAGGAGTTCTTCATGTTGCTTTGAATAGAGCTTTCTGGATTACAATCGAATGACATTTTTGGTCTTCCTAAGTTCTACTATGGCATAGGATTCTCTTTCTGAGCATGTTTTTGAGTTTTTTTTTTTCTTACTTAATAAGGGAGATTTGAGATCTTTCATGCATATGGTGATCAAGTGTTAAAAGATATATAATAGGATTTCTGAAAAGGTCACCTACAGAATAGGAAAAATGACTCTAACAGAAGTTGAAGCCCCTGAAGAGGCTACATCTACCACTGTAAGGAAAAAAAGACTTTCAACAACGGCGGTCGACCGTCGATAAAGGGCCGAAAATCGTCGCTAAATGTACATAATAGAAGAAATATGACTCCTACAGAAGTCGGCACTCTTGAAGAGGCCACACCTATAAAATTGGAGAATCCACCATCTCCGAGCAAACAACCCTCGAAGAGGCACAGGTACCTGTAAATGAAGAGATCTCAATGAATAATATCTGTATGAGAGAAAAGTGGAATCATGATAAAAGTTATCAACGATGTATTTGCCAGTAGCTTTTAACATCATAAAGAATGATGAGAATCCTAAACCATATACTATCGAAGAATATCGACGTAAAAGTGTTTGGCCAAAGTGAAAAGAAGCAATCTAGATAGAGCTAGATTTGCTGTAATACATGAAGTATTCGGACCAGTAGTCTTAACACTTGAAGATTTAAAGGGACTTGTAGTCCTAACGCCTGAAGCTATAAAAATGACCAGTAGTCCTAACACTTGAAACTGTAAAGGGACCTATAGTCTTAACACCCGAAGCTGTAAAAAGGGCATGTAGTCCTAACACCCGACGTTGTAAAAAGGGCATGGAGTCCTAACACCTGAAACCGTAAAATGACTTTTAGTCTTAACACCCGAAGTTGTAAAGGGACCTGTAGTCCTAACACTCCGAAGATGTAAAACTTGTAGAACATAAGTGGGATGTTCATTTAAAAAAATGAAATGAAAAAGACAAGATCATCAAATGTAAGGCATGACTCGTAGCATAAAGTTTCTAACAAAGACCCAGTATCGATTATAAAGAAATACATTCCCTTATGATGAATGTAATTATATTTCGATTTTTAATAAGTGAAAGTCCTAGGACTCGACATGTATATTATGGACATGGTTACAATATATTTATATAGAATATTAGACACTCCTAAAGAAAATCTCTCGAGACCACATTGCTTGTACGCAATCAAACTACAATATAGATTAAAACAATCTAATATGCCCATGCATTATCATTAAGGAACCAGAAACTAGATTTGTCATCAACGTTGTATTGTAGGGACTCTTGAAGAGCTCACAAAATCTCCGTATACCTGAATAAAGATCTTGGGAAAATATAATTTTATTTTGGTTTGCAAATCGAACATCTCCCAAGTGGGATCCTTGTTCATCAATCCACGTACACTGAAAAGTCCTGAAGCACTTCAATATGAATAATACTGCTTGTATCACGCAGATGAAAAGTATGTATATCAAGGGTGAAATAACCAAGTATATTTTGCCAAAGTTCTTTTACACTCACACGTGTTAGTACAGCTGCAACATTGACATCAAACAGATACATTCTAGTAATGATCTTGCAGATCTATTCATCAAGACGCTACCAATGTCAACATTCAAGAATTTTGGTTTTCGGCATCGGTATGTATCAGCTTCAAGACTTTTCCAATTGACATGCTCAAATCAGGGGGAACATCAATGAAAGAAGATGATCATATCCTAGAAGAACCTTTGCATACTGTAATCTTTTTCCTTCGCCTAGATTTTTTTCCACAGGGTTTTTCTAGGCAAGGTTTTAATGAGGCAATATTAAGCACGTCCATTACCACCACCTTGATTCGCCGATACACTGTACTCTTTTTTCCTTCGATCAGGTTTTATCCCACAGGGTTTTTCTGATAAGGTTTTAACGAGGCAGTTTCCATAAAGCGGCAGACATCCAAGGGGGAGTGTTGCAAACGCAACGGTTGTAACCGATGGCTGACCGCCACTTATGAGGCGTCAGTTACACTATCGACATTTACTTTGTAACGGTTCGACATTTACTTTGTAACGTCCCGATCAAGGGTTATATATGTGTGTGTTGATCAATGGAAATATCATCAGATTCATAACATTAAGCATATTTTAGAACTTGTTGAGTCAACTTGAAACTCGGCCCATTTGTTACTAAACACGTTCACAAGATGTGTTATCTATAATATGGCTGTACAGCGTAATTGTTTATGCTTTGTGCAAGCTAGTCTGGCAGAAAATTTTCTAGTGTGTTTTCTTTTGTTGGAAGAATGTTTTGGAGACATTGTTGGTACAATTTGAGTTTGCATCTGAGAAGACCCCATGTTTGCAGAACACGCTTAGCTGCGGCGGCAGCAGCAGATGCACCAAGCATGGATTTAGATTTGCCAGTGGATCCTAATGAACCCACGTACTGTTTCTGTAACCAAGTTAGTTACGGGGAGATGGTTGCATGTGACAACCCAGATGTACGTATGTGATTTCCTCTTTGTATAGTTTTTGAATGTTCTCACTTTATAAGCTGATTAAAGCCTTTGACTACCTTCTGATAGTGCAAAATAGAGTGGTTTCATTATGGTTGTGTTGGTCTGAAAGAACAACCCAGAGGAAAGTGGTATTGCTCTGACTGCATTGGCTTGCAAAAACGTCGGAAAGGCAAATGATGGGATAATCCTGTGCCAGTAAGCCATGCTGTACAGCCTGGTACATCCTTATTCTGGTATTGATTTAACCTTGGCCCCATATTTTCTGAGAAATAATTTCGTAAATTTATACAAAATTTGTTTATTAGAAGCATAACTGATGATGTTCACAAGGCAGGTTTATTGTTTGCAGATTATATTTTCAGAAATTAATGTGGAGATCATTGAACTTTGTTTCAATGTATCGAATTCAGGCATCTGTGTGTTCAAAGGATTTGCTACAGGTGGAAGTCTCTCTACTAAACCCGAGCATGAAAAGATTTTGTTGTGATACCACTCCGATGAAAGTTCTGTTTCCTATATTTGTCGAAGTCAGAAACTGAAGCAGGTTTTGTTATCCTTGGAAGCCCAAGATTTAGCTGGCGAGCTACTTCCAAGACCATGAATTCTGCTACATTATTTGAGCAGTGTGATCTGATGCACTTAGGTTGCTTATACCTCCGTCTTTCAAACTCCATAGATTGTGGGATTGATGATTTGGAAATCTGCAAAACCATTTAATTTGGTGGTTCACGAGCTATTGGATCTCTTCCATTATTGGGAAGACCGTTGTGTTACCACCGTTGAAAAAAAGGTGGGAATACCAACTTCGATGGTACTCGAGATAATTTGAATTTTTAAGTCAGATCAGTCGAGACATGAAGCACTATCTATATTAGTTGATTGCTGATGATTCCTACTACTTTCCGCACCCCCTTGGAACTGCGAGAAACTGTGTAATGGATGCGTGAATGACCGGGAAAGATATTGATAGTAGTTACTGGGAAATTTCACTGTTTAACCTGACGATTCTTCAGAAATCCGTTGCTCATTCGGTTTTACATTATCTTGGGAAACCTGTTTCTCAAACGTATGGAGATGTCGGCAAAGATTATCACTTAATATATTATCCCTCTCACTGCCAACGAAAAATGAAATAAATAAATCTCACATCATTCTGGTTGGTTATATAAATGCGATTTAGTACAAGAAAAAGGTAAAAATATCTTATAGATTGGATGGTTAAGATTGCTTCGTTATGTCGATTTTGACAGAAAATCACTTTTTGTGGCGTACGATTGGTGTTTTTCTCAATGTTTACCTACCTGTCTATTCACCGTTTTCCTTTTATGTTTCCATTGTTGTTTCTTATCCTTTTTGTTTGCGTATCGATCCCCACACTAGTTTCCTTTATAAGGTATATAAAGCAAAGGACCAGGCTCAAGGGACTCCCCTGTTTGCCTCGTCTTTTAACTCGTGCTCTAAACCATGGATTTGGAGAATCCAACCGTGGTTGTTGGAATTTTTGAATCCACACCCAAGAACTGTTGTATTCCGAGAATATAACAACCACCATTGAAATCCATGGCTGAGAGCACGTGTGAAAAGTTGAGTGCAAAAAGGCCGAGTCCCCTGATCCCGACCATTACCACAAGTTTCAGATGTGCCCCTCCAAACTTACCCCGTAAGTAGCGAAATTATTATTGAATAGCCCAATTTACAGTTAATTTTCAACTGTATTACCCAATAAGAAAAAATAGGAGGGCGGTTTCCCTACAACTATAGGTTTTTTATTTTCTTGCGAGGTTGGGGTTCGGCAGACGGGAAGAAATTGCAGCCTGTCAAGGATACATCATCTAATATCCTCACCTACAAAATGTACAAGCTCTACAAAACTACTTTTGGTGTGGTTGATAGATCGAATACTCAACAAGCAGTCCAAGTTCTTTCAGGCCCATTCACATGTATAAAAGTTGTGCTCGGGTCCTCCATCAAACGCTTGGAGTTCATTATACAGTAGTGACGATTTCCTTGCACAACCTTCCTAGGCGCACATTGATGTTCCATCTTGCTTACGGAGCCTCCCACTGAGTTTGTTAACGATCCATCTGTATATACATCTTCTTGAGGAGGAGTTCATCTGCAAATTCAAGGACTGTCATAGAACTCAACCCCAATATTCCAACTGTCAGAGAAATTCCTTTGGTCCGAATTTTTATTGAAACACTATACAAATTCTACGATTCCTCTGTATAGAAATGTTATAAACTGTATTGTTCGATTATACATTCTTGATTTGGGATGTAATATTGTACTGCAACAATGTTGGATATGTTAGGGGTTTTAGAGCCTGAAACCATATGGTATAAAACCCTCTTGATGCTTAAGAATTATATATATCAATATTAGAGCTCTAGGGGATTAGAATTGATCATCCAAATTTAAATAAGATAAGAGTCACATTACCTCAATTTCAATCTTCTCTGATGGGCAGAGCTTTTAGGATTGCTTGAGGTAAGACCTACTTCCTATCATATAACCCATGAAAAGGAATAAAAAAAGGGTCGCTCTACGGGCACCCACCTCTTTAAGCCTTGCACCCACAAAATAAACTAATTTTTGAGGACTAAATTGCTCTTTCCCATCCCTTTACAGTTTTGTTTGGGCACCCATACTCATTACCTCCATCCACGCCAAAAACGACGAAGCTACACTCTCTCTCTCATATAACACCTCCTCCCCCAGCCGTTGTGTTGGTGGTGGTGTTGGAGTGGTGATGATCAATGGTGGAGTTGGTGGTGGTGCTGTAGTGGTGGTGGAGTTGGTGGTAGAGTGGTGGTGGTAGAGTTGATGGTAGAGTGGTAATGGTGTTGATGGTAGTGGTGGTTGTGGAGTTAGTGGTGGTAGTAGAGTGGTGGTGGAGTTGTGGTTTGGAGCACCCCATACTCCCACAAATGGATGGACAATGAGCGGCAAGCCCACAATTATTATCAATTTTTTTTTTTTGCCTCCACGGCCCTGAACTATCGTGGCCACCTTGGCACCCACACCAAGCCAGCCATGGCCACCATGGCACCCACGACAAGCCAGCCATGGCCACCATGGCACCCACGGCCAGGAGCCCAAGTCAGAAATTTTTTTTTGAATTTTAATGTGGGTGCCCAGCAAAATGGGGTGCCCAAATAGGGGCCCTTTAATTGGCGTGGGTGCCCATCAAATGTTGGTGCCCAGCCGAAAGAGGTGGGCGCCCGTAGAGCGACCCATAAAAAAACACTGTTCTTGTTAGAAATTATAGACAAGCCATTATATCATGCAACTAAGGCATAACAATGTGTTTGCACCTCCATCCAACAAAGGTTAATCACATGGTTAATATTAATCACATAAAGATTAGAAACACTAATCTGATTTTAGATTTTAAATACAAATATATTTGTTGCGTTAAAGCCAACAATCTCCCACTTGGTCTGCAATCAATACATGTGACAAGAATATTTTTTTATGAAAAGACTCCATACTAGAACAACAAAACAATGTATCGAGTGGCCACTCTTATGAGAAAAAATTTCAATCTCTATGTGAATATAAGTGTCTAGTTCAAATAGCACCACTAGAATCAAATTACAGAGACCAGTGCACCACTTAAAACAATGCAAATGTCATTTTTACAGTCACAATACTAACATCACTATTATCCCCAAGTTAACCTCATTGGCATAATATAGCGCAGATCGGAGAATAACGTCATACGTTTAATGCTGAATGTTTCATGTTTTCCGATGTGGTCATTACTTGCTTTACACTTTTTCATACGAGCATCTTTCATATGTCTTGACTATAAACCATTATGCGATTGAGATTCATCGTATGTATCCAGATGTGATATATATCATTTGAAATGAGAGTTTACAATCTATGGTGGCCAATCATGTCTAGTGCATCTCAAAGTGTTCACTAATCACCTGAGAATAGTGACCGACATACACCCGATTTGTCGAGAAAAGGGAGAGCTCTTCACCTGTTATGCCATACGTAGTGTATCAAAGATGGAAGCAAACTGCAAGAAAACAACCAAAACTACTTCCATCCATCCATGTATTAGAGGTTATGGAAGCAACAATAATAAATGACAGAAAAAGGGAGAGAAAGACTTAAAGCTAATTTATCCAATTTACTAAACCAAAAACTATCTCCATTCATGACATAGAATTCAAGTAATTTCTCAAAATCATCTCTCTGTTTGTAAGAAGAATACCAATATAAAGAAAAGAACAAAAGGGAAGAAACAAAACTTCAAACATAATAGTAAGAACAAAACTTTAAAGAAGAAAAAGAGAAGAACAGAAGAACAGAAGAAGAGATGGCTCAGGCTCCAAGGACCTCCTTTTTTCTGACCCCTATTGGTGTTCGCACACTCCGCCGTGGATTTCACGAATCCAACGGTGGTTGTCAGAGCCCCAAAAAGTGAAAAAAGTGATGCCAGCTCGGCGCTGACAACCACCCTTGGATTCTTGAAATCCACGGCCGAGCACAGGAACACCAAGAGGGGTCAGAAAAAAAAAAAGGGGGTCCCCTAAGCTCGACCCAGAAGAGATATCTACAACTTGGTCTTTTTTGAGGTCTAAAATGAGAATAGGGAAATTCCCCTTTCTGCCTAGTGTGAAAATGGTGCTCAGGGGCAAAAATGACGATGTAACCATTCTAACACATGAAAATTCAGAATAGAGACGATGAAAAAAGTGGGGAAGGGGAAGGAATTGACCTTCGAAAATGGCGAGGTTACATCGTCTCGGCGATCCAAAACCTGATGCAAAAATGGTCGTCACGGCAATCCGAAAATGGTGTGAAATGGCTATTAAGCCTCCAAGAACTAATTTTGAATTACTATTTTTTAAAATCGAGGCACTACAAAGTAGAAGTAGATTATCAGTTAAATGGGAGACCTAGAGAAACCCATCTAGTTTTTGCAATTCCATTGCACAACTTTTTGCTTTCATCCAAAGCATCTTTTCGTATACTTTTGCCTCAAACAAATACCCACAAATTAATGCTACCTGAACTATTTTTGGAACTGGTTTAAAAAAAAAAAAAAAGATGCTACCTGAACAATTTTGGGACGGTTCACAAAAAAGAACAAATCTCGAAAACGACCAATGTAGCAAGTTTAGTGGCCCAATTAGGCCCCTCTTTGTAAATTCACAACAAATGTACGAAGAATTATGAAAAACATAGAACAAATCAATGATGGACCTCGTAATTACAGTCTATACAGAAAGATGGGCGAACGTAAACATTTCAATAACATACCAGCATAAATGCGTATCATGTCAATTCGACGCACGTTCTTTGCAAGCAATGACAACTCCTAACCTAAAATCCTTTGAATTCTCTTCAAATGCACATCCTCCATTCCATTTAAATTCCGCAAAAAAAAAAAAAAATCATTAGAACCCAAGAAATCGAAATGCCTTCAAAACCAATTTCCCGTTTCATCTGAATACTCATAAAATCGATTAAAAAAAGTGATATTTTCAGATAAACAACTCAATTAAGTGAATTTTTAGTGGGAAAGCTATCAAACCTTGAGATGAGTAGGAACCAAAGTTCTGAAACTTGTGATTGAGTTGATAAAGAACGATTTTGACGCCCGAACAATAATCCACTGAATCAATCATGGACCTCGAAACTACAATCAATACAGAAAGATGGGGGAACGTAAACATTTCAATAATAAAAATGTTGGTGTCCCTCCTCACTTGAGGTGGGACCCACTTCTTTTGTCCCCATTCAAAAAGGGGTTTTTTCTTTTTTGTCTTTTCCCCGTGCTTTTTTTAGAAGTTGAAAAGGCAACTTTTGAGGAGAGGATAGAGAGGTACGGTCCATCCCTTTGAGAGTGAGTTTTTTTAGAGAAAAAAAGGGCCTTTTTGTGTGAAGAAGGGAAAGGGGTTTCTTAGAAGAACAAGAAGAAGAAGAGGTCTCTTCCAAGCTTCCTTTGGACTACCAAGTCCGGATTTGTGAAGCTTCATCCACAACTCCAAGGTTCTTGTTTTCTCTTTTCCAAAGGATTGTTTTCTAGGGTTTTCTCAAATCCTAAGAGATAAGGACGTTGTCTCCTTCCATTGTTGATTGTTATATATCCTTATTTGGATAAAGATCCTGTAATCTAAGGAAAGTTGTTTGTCTCTTGATGTTGACACCATATAGTGTTATCTAGAGAGAAGTTGTAACCCATTATTTTTACAGTGGAAGTTTGTTGGACTAGGTCCTGTGGTTTTTACCCTTCTTATTGAAGGGGTTTTCCACGTAAAATTTTAATTTCTTGTTTCTTTACTTTATTTCTACTTTGTATTGTGGTGTGTGGATTATTTGTTGTGGTTTGCACATAGGAGAAGGGGATTTTTCCCAACAAAAAAAACATAACCACAAACCATCTCAATTCAACGCACTTCCTTTGCAAGAAATGGCAATTCCCTGCCTGAAGGAACCCGCGGTCATCAAGTTCTACCTCCAGTACCATGTTTGTGAAAGGGCAAATCCTGTTCAATGCTCAAGTTCCTTCTATACACAAGATTGACCTTTTTAAGCCTAAAACCAAATCGTTTGTTGTGTGTTATTACTTTGATAAGAAGGGTCACACCAAGTCTAAATGTGGCTTGTATTTAAATGATCAAAAAGCTCAATCACAACATGAGCTTAAAATTCTCAAAAAGGTTCAAGCCTTGAATGAAAAGCAAAGAACACTCAACAATGAGATTGGTCAGCTTAGAAAATTCTAAGATGGAACATGTAGCTTTTAACAAGTGTGAAAAGTCTGATTTCAATGCCCGAAAGCAAAGTTATGGTGTTCCATATTCATCGGAGACTAGGACCGAAAGCAAAGCTACAGTGTTCCATATTCATCTAAGACTAGGACCAAGAAGAAAACAAGGAATAAAAAGAGGAAAGCCAAGTCTTTCAATTATGCTCCTCAAATGGTTGATAATAGAAAAGATCATTTAAAAATCAAAACCATTTGGGGTGAGGAAGGATGAGTTGAAATGCCTTCTAATGAAAAGAATTCTCCAGGCTCCTCCCTAAATAAAACATTTGGGGAGCCAAGAGTATTATCTCAAGGAAATTTAAGCCATGAATCAAAAGTGTCATGCCTCAACTTCAAATGCTCAATCCAAAAGAGAAAGAATTGGAAGAGACAGATCAGTCCTACTATTACACCCACTAAAATGGAAATGAAGCAGATTGTGCTACCAAAATTTAAAACCATTTGGGTAAGAAAAGAGCATCTGATGTGTTTAGATTTCCTTAGGGTTAAACTCCTTTGGATGTCTAGTGGCACTTGTCCCGTTGACTAAGTGCTCTTTTTTTCATACCTATTTGTATTTTCTTTATCACTTGTTGGTTATGATATAGTATATGCTAGTAGAATTGCTTTATTTGCGTTTGTTTTTCTAGTTTTTTCTTATTTTCTTTTCTTTCTTGCATCTTAGTTTCAGTTGTTTCTGATGGTTCTAGTTTTTTCAGTGTTTCTTAGGTTGTTTCTTTTTATGCCTTCATTGTTTTGGTCCGTTCTTGCATTTAGGCATGCATTTAGTTTACATTGCATTATCATGTCATTTCAGCTTGATTGTATTGACTCTAGACTAGTTTATCTGGACATAGGGACTCCATTTGACTGAGTATATCACATTTAGCTTGATTCAAAGCATTTCAGTGGTATAATCTCACTCATTACTCTATAGTTAGTGGTTGGTTCATTGTGTTATACTTTATAGATTTTCATATGTACCACTGACCTTCACTTAGTTGGACCAGGTTAATCGTGTTAGGATTTGACCAAGTGTGGTTGGTTCATTGTGTTATACTTGTAGATTTTCATATGTACCACTAACCTTCACTTTGTTGGACCAGGTTAATCTTGTTAGGATTTGACTAAGATAAATGATTTTATTTTAAGGTTTTGTGAGAGCAGATGTCAGGTTTATTACAGTTATCCAAGGAACTACAGTAGAGTTAGATAGGCAGGTTTTCAAAGAGGATTTTAAACAAATATTGAAAGTAGGATTTTTTCGCGTCGTTGGTTACGGAAACCCTAGAATCAACAAGATTTGTAATTTATCCGAGATTTCCTGCAAAATTCAGAGATTCTAGCATAGGGATTCGTGTCGGATGTCGATCCGCACTCAGGATTAGGGAATGTATAGTAAAGAACATAAAATGACTCTTTTTTTTTTAATTGAAATCAAACTTGATAAATCAAACACAATAATGAAAACTTAGATTAGTAAAAATGACTAAAACTTTATTAAAGTAACTGCTCTTACAGAGTTTTGCTTGCATTAATAATAGAAATAGCAAAAAAAATTAAACAAAGGGAGAATATAGATCAAGATCTTAAGAGAGAAAGTTAGAGATCGAATTAGAGAGTTGAAAAGAGAGAACTAGTGGTAGGAGATCTTACCAAGCGAACAGATCTGTGGTGTTACAGCAATGGGTGGATGAGGCACTAGTTCGTATGGCTTGAAAAAGATCAAGGGATCCCCTACTTGTGAACGATCTGGATGGAGGAGCTCTAGACGAGTTGCAGGTCGGCTGGGGGAAATGAGGAGAGGGAGGCGATGCAGTGCTGTGGGCGGTGTTGTTGCTACTAACGTGAAAAGGTAGGTGGCTGGCGGTGCAAGGGGGACTGTTCCGACCCCAAAGGAGAATGATGGCTTGAAGATGGAGGCTGAGGCAGTAGTGTTGAAAGCTGTGGAGAAGAGATGACAGTTGGGTTTTCTCCCTCAATGGTGGAGCGGCTTGGGCGTGGAGATGAGAGAGGCTAACGACTAGGGTTTTGTAAGGAGATGGAATGGGAGGGAAGGGACGGTAAAGGCTGCTGCCTCCTCCTTATATAGGAACCGTTAGGTTTCCTCAACGTTCTTCTATTTTTTTGGTAGGAACCGTGGGTTCCTATAATAGAAACCCACAGTTTCTAAAACCTTTCCTCCTCTTTCTAATGGTAGAATCTTGGGTTCCTAGATTTAGAAACCCACAATTTCTAAAAAAATGCAAATGCCACCCCTTTTTGAAAAGATTGAGAAAACATTCATTTCTCTTGAAAAAATGCTTTGATTCTTAAAAATTCTTTTTCAAAATTCTCTTCTTTCCTTCTTTAGCAGCTATTTCCTGTTTATGCCAGGCATATGGGTCCCACCGAGTGGCTAGGCTGTGGGTAATGGGTTCTCCCTTTGGCCCATGTGATAAAATGGTGATGGCCACGAGATTCTAAGATAATGTGATGGATGATCAGGTGAATTTTCAATGATCGGATGGTAGAAGTGGGTGGCGATGATCAGGTAGATCATCGGATGGTGGAGATGGGCCAAGGTAGGCTGTAGAATTGAGTGATCGAGGAATGAGAAAGGATCGGATGATTTGGATTGTGAGTAGAGAGAGAATGAAGATCTAGAGAGAGGAGAGAGAAAATATTACAAAATAAAGAGAAAATGCTCGAAGAGGGTCTTGAACCCTGGTTTTTGACTTGGTCTTTTGCATGCTTCACCAACTGAGCAAGCACTCGCCTTGTGTTGGTATATAAGCTTTAATCTCCTTAGTCTCTTCTTTGAGGGCTTGTCTATCCTTCTCTCTTGGTCGTCCCTCGATTCTTTTGACTCGCTGGCTCTTCCCGTCTTTGGCCTATATCTTCTCATCTTCAGCTTGTTGGCTCTTAAGCTTTGATCCTAGGTTCTGGAAGTTGATTGTGGGCCCGCGTTCCATCAAAATTGCCCGATTATTGCTCCTACGATAGAAAAAATTGCGTAATGAGAATGACTTCGCATGTGGATCAAATAAATGCGTATGAATGCATGCGAATATACCATTTTAACCAGAAAAGTGTGTTCTACGGAATGAGAGAAACTCTAACGTAGAAATAAAAAATGCAGTTTTACATAGAAGAGTGTGACAATGCTAGAAGGATGATTGCTTAAAATAAGCACTTTTAAGCAAATATCAAATATCTCAGAAGTAATCGAATAAATCAAAATTGTCACGAGCTTCCTCTAGATCCTCAGAGGTGAATTTTATTGGGATGATTGTCTTCCTTTTGGAAGTGGCTTCATCATCAGGTTGATGAGGATGAGGGATTTCAGGGGAGATCAGCGGGGCTTAGGAGTTTCACATACTCCGTTGAGCTGAGAGCCATGCTTTACTCACACTCGTGAGATGTGATCCTCTGAAGGAGGAGGAGTTGTCTCCTGAGTACCTAATTTGAGACTGAAATGAATTCTCCTCTTTTGCGAGAATCAAGAGTTGCGATCTAATGGTCGACTCCTCTAGAGTTAACTAGACTTCTTTGGGAGGATCCCCCAATCCACCCTTTTGAGGAACTCACAGAGTCAGCCAGCTGAATTCAGGATAGTTTTGGAGATAATAAAAATATAACTAGCAAATAAATAAACCAAAAGAAGTCATGGTAAAGCTTTTTACAAGGAGTGTTCAGCTACCAAAATTTTTAAGGTTTCTACTATGATTTAGAGCGAAAATCAGAAATCTTATGGCGTTAATTTGTTTATGTAGTTTAGTAGCTTCAATATTCAAAATTTCAATTTGTCTGGTAAATTTTTTTCTTTGTTGATTAAATCTATTTTCTTAATTAGATGATTTTTCTTTCCAAATTCCTTTTTCTTTTGTAAATTATTTTTCCTTTTTCGATTTTTACAATTAAATTTCATTTGACCGATTTTCTTACAAAAATAACACGTTATTTTAGTTTGTTTATTCAAAATATTTCTATCTGTAGTTTTTACAAAAGTTTGTGTATTTTAAATGAAATTATTCTTTTCTTTTAAAAGGAGTTGTTTACTTTGAGTTGAATTATCTATTACTTTTACAAAGATAATTTTTAAAGTAGAGGTTTTAGATGAATCATTAATGTATCCTAATCATCTTCTATCATTACAAGCTCTTCACATAGTTATAATATTTTCTAATTTAGAATTACCTTGAGTAATAGTTTTTATTAAGTTAGTATTTTTTATTTCATATTCATTGTTTATGAGTTTTAGTTGAGAGATTTCATCTTGAAAAGATGCTTCATTTTTATTTTCTTTTTGGTTTTTAGTTATTTCACATATTTTTATGGTTAGAGTTTTCATAACTAAGTTTGCTTATTCCAAGTTTCTGATTATCACATATTTTAGCAAATTTTATATTTTCTTGATATAGGTTATTATAAGGTTCTTATAAGTCTTCACTGTCCAAACCCAAGGAGTATGTTTAACTACTAAATAGTAACACTCAAGATCTAAGGATAAAAACCTTAGGTTCAAGGATCTTGAGGTAGAAAACGAGCACCCTAGAAAACGATTTGGATCTCTATGTAAAACTTTTAGGTTTTTTTCAAAACGTCCTATTCGATCTTCTCTCTATGGATGGGTCAATAGATTCTTCAAGAGATTACTAAACTCTATGAGTTTAGGTGTATTTATAGCTTAGAATCACAAGAGAAGAGATCTAAATATTTGAGGAAACGGTCATGATGAAAAATTGCATTTTAGGCAAGTTTCCAAAACTAAAAATTGCAAAGTCGTTCGAATCACTTTGACATGTGAAATTAGGGTTTTCCGTGTCGTCGGATCGGAAACCCTAGTTCAACAATATTTGTAATTCCAATTCACTTTAAATCCTGCAAAAATGCAGAATTGCACAGTAGCTCGTGTCGGATATCGTCCGCATTCGGCGTTAGGGCAAATATTTGAACAATAATAAAGAAAAATGCTGAGAATTTATAGAAGGGTGAGAATGGTGAATTGTGGTTCCGGATAGATCCGCTTAAGCAAAAGCGATATAATAATTGAAATTAACAAAATTAAATTAAACAAAGTAACTTTTATTCATAATAAACGGGTCTATCATGCTGTTAAATCAAATGATTGACAAGAATTAAAATTATAACTAAAAAGCAATTTAAGTAAGGTAGAGAGAGAAACAAATAGGTAGAGAGAGAAACAAGAGATTTTTAAAATCTAGAGAGAAGGTTACTAAAGAGAAAAATTAGAAGGGAATTTATTCTAGAGAGAGAAAAGATCAGCCATTGTTGCATGCAATGAGGAGTAGTACCATTGTGTAATGCGTGATGGATGGTGCTTGCACTTACAACCCAAGGAAGGCAGCAACGCGATTGAATGGAGGAGCACTTTGTGAAGGATGAACCATGAGGAAAGTTAAGAGATTTTGACTGCTCTTGGTGAAGGGTGCACGTGGCACACTTGCAGCTCCCTAAAATTGCAAGTGGCAATTGAGAGAATCGTTGCTAGTTCACTGGTATTGCAGGGTGATGACTGAGAAGTGCAGCACATGCACGTGCAGCTATGGAGCTCACTGGAGAGAACGGTGAGGGTTGCAGCCTTAAGAGCGTTGGCTGCAATGGATGGTGGAGGGTTGCAGGCGTGAGTGGACAGTGCAGCAAGGAGCACGATCGGTTTTTGAAGGTGGATATCCACCACTGCGATGTGCAGCGTTGAAGGAGAATAGCATCACTTTCAGGTGGAGCACGAGAAGGAAGCGTGGGGTAGCTAGGAGAGGAAGATGGCCTGCCGGAGTTGCTGGTCTGATCGGCCGAAGTTGCAGGTCTGCAACTCCGGTAGCTAAGAAGAAGAACTCACCGGAGTTTCAGGAGATGGATGAGGACGGCAAGTGATGCTTGCTGGTTTGGAGGAGCGGTAGCAGGTGGAAGAAGTAGGAGTTCACCGGCAAGAGATGGAGTTGCAGACCATTTTCACGGGCGGTGCATTAGTGTGGGGTTGAACCGGTGAAAAAGTGATGATCCTGACCTGAGTGGTGGAGCTAACGGCCTGCACTCTTGCAGGCCGTGATTTTGCAGGTGTGCTGCAGCAAGTGCACCGTGGGAAGAGCATCTGAATGAAGTGAAGATGTTGAAGGTGGTGGGCAGAACCGAGTTGCTTTACACTGTGGCTGCAACTGGCAGAGCCATGAGATGTAGATCCAGATGGAGGATGTGGTTTGCTTGAAAGTGAGCAGTTGCAAGGAGGCAAGGGATTCAATAGCTTGTGAAGCCTGTGACCTGTGGTGAACCTACAAAGAGTTGCAGGTGAATCTAATAGTTGCAGGTCGTGAGATGGTGGGGATGGAGTTCGCTGGAGAACATGAACGGGATGAGCAAATGGAGTTGCAGGTTTAATGGTGGCTAGCTATTCCTTCACGAATACGCACTTGCAAGGTCGTGGGAGAGAGGTCGAAGGAAAGGAGAAGTGAAGGGGGAAGGAACCTAGGGTTAGGTTGTGAGAGGGGGAGAGAACTGAATTCTAAGGGAACCCTAGGTCCCTTATATAGATTTTAGGAGAAAGAGAGTGAATCTATGTGAAGGTTTGTTGAGTTATAAGGGCCGTTGGATCTTGTGAGATCCAATGGTTGATGGAGAGATCCCTTTCCTTGAGAGAAAATGGGAGAGAGGAATTGGTCAAGTGAGACCGATTCTCTCTAGGTGTTGCAAAAGGGCATGGGCAAGGGTCATGGGTCATGGGGTGCCAAGATAGATAGAGAGAGAAATAGGAGAGATGTGAGAGAAAATACAAAAATAATGGAACTGGAGGGTCTTGAACTCTGGTCTTCTTTATTCTCCTTTATTCGCTCCACCAATTAGTCAAACTAGCTTTTGATGTCAATTGGTGTGGCTTTTAACACCTTAGTCATTCTCTTGGTCTTCAATTCTTCCGCTCTCTTTTGGTCATTGGTCCGGCTCTACGATCATCTGGCTTTGCCCGTACTTGACTTCTATCTTCTTATCCTAGTCTACTAGCTCTTTAAGCTTTGATAGAGGTCTACTGTGGTTGATCGTGGGCCCACCGGTCTTGAGAATCGCCCGATAGTGTCTCCTGCAAGTGAAAAAGCGCGTAATGAGATTCAACTAAAACGGCTTGATACTGGATTATTCAAAATGTGTATATTTCATGCAAATAGTTGATTTTCGTTTAAAGAATATATTCTACGCAATGGAAAAAACTCTTACGTGGAAAAGTCGACGAAAATACAAGTTTTACATAGGAGAATGTGACATCGCTATAAGGATAATGACTTAAAATAAGCACTTTTGAACAAATACCAACATGTCGTTTGACCAACAATTCTCGAGAGGAATGTGTGCAATTTTTGAGAGGTCGTTCAAATGAGTTTAACATGTCATTTGAACGACTTTGAGTTCGTTTGAATGACTCTGTCACTTGTCATTTGAATGACTTTGAGTTCATTTGAATGACTCTGTCAGACTTAGGGTTTTAGTTTAAAAGCTCATTTTTACATCATTAAATTCTTCCTAAGTCTGTACAAGTCAGAGGTAAACATCTTTCACACTATCTAATGATTTTTAGTCATTCTAAGTTCACTTTGGTGTCTAAGTCATCCACCTAATGGTCAACCCTGCAAATCGGGATAGTTTGCTAATATCACCTATGGTCAATTTCGGCCACTTGCCTTCCTAAGATTACTCAGTGGTGACTTTGAAAAGTGTCTACATCACCAAATCTTCAATGTAGCTTCAATCTTCTGTCTATTATTGTGTTGCTTCATCATCGAACAACCAGACTCTTAAGACATTACAGATGCACACTTTAGGACCCTTGGACTTGTAACGTATTTGTCTAAAAATTAGCCAATTACAAAAAATGGACTTTACACTCTGTTGAAGATTCACAAAAGTTTCTGTAGTGCAGAAAACAAATGTGACACACAATCAATGTCTTATTTATTAAAAACTGTACAAAAATATTTTGGAGACCTAAGACTCCAATCTGGAAACTATAAAGATAAGGGAATATTGTGTACTTTTCCCTAGGGGTAATATGGAACAAAAATTTAAAGAACAAAAGGTCCGAAGTCGTACTTCAAGAAACCTACAGATAGAACCCTGTTTGGCAATCCTATAGTGTGACAACCATATAAAATCACTCCGATTAGAAAACAAAGTGATTCAATTGGGATTGAAAAGATAACTAAAAAATTCACAAGTTTAAGAAGGTAAAAAAATCAAAGGATGGGGTTCGTTTTGGAATCTCAACAGGGAAAACCTTGCAATCCATAAAAAAATGTAGAACATGTAAAATTGTGAACCTTGCAATCCATAAAAAATGTAGAACATGTAAAAATGTGATGTACCAATATGAGAAAAATAGTAGATGCTGTTCATTTCTTCTAAACTTTTACAGGGAGGTGGCCTCAACCATAAGAAACACAAAAAATTAACCTTGTCGAATTTGTTAAGTACGGCGGGAGATATGCATGGGGTAGGCAGAATTTTGCGAATAAGTAAATAAAGAAAATTTTCACCATTTGACATTCATTACTCAATAAATTTATGAAAGATCATAGGGAAAATTACTTTTAAGTCCATATTTACAAAAGTACAGTCCATTAAGTCCCCTCTACAAAACTATGGACACTTTGGTTTAATCGTCTGCCTATTAAGGCCTTTTTTAAGGTTACCATCCAATTTTCTCTGAAATGCCCATACTACCTTCTAGCTATTGTCAGTTTTGATTGATATAGCATCAGTTTGATTTGAAGTTTGGTTGGCACACAATACCGTACGTCAGTCAACTTCAACGAAGTTTAGTTCAGCTCTTTGCCTCCATTTTCTTCCTCTACAGCTATTTCCCTCTATTTCCCTCCTCCACAGCTCTTTTCGTCCATTTCTTTCTTCTACAGCTCTTCATAGCTCCTCTATCCTCCATTCAAGGTGAAGAAAGATGAAGGTGATGTCGGTTCTAAAGATTTCCTTCTGGTCGTCTATTTTGTAGCAACTTGGTTATTCTCTACAACTCTTTGCAGCTTGTCTATGCACCATTGAAGGTGAATAAAGAAAGCAACGTTGGTTTCAAGGTTCAGTTAAGAAAGAAGAAGATGGAGAAGGAAGAAGGTGGAGAAGATGGTTATCACTTTCATTTTCGTTAAACAAGAATCTTCTCTCAAGTTTTTGTAATGATATTCACGAAATTAGTTGAACTAGTACCATTTTCACCAAACTGGTTGAACTAGTACAATTTTCATGATGTCTGTCTCTATTTCCAGTTTGAGTATTGAGCTCAACTTAGTTGAACCACTAGCACAGTTAGATTATAATGAATGGATGATGGGAAAATGCATCTCAGTGAAGAAGAACCCCCTGTAACAATGGTGAAATGAACAGATTTTTTTTCAAAAGAACCACTCAACTTAGTTGAACTAGTCCATTTTTATAAAGTCGGTATTTGTTTCTAGTTTGAGTATTGAGCTCAACTTGATTGAACTAATAATACAGTGAGACAATAATGAAGAGATGGTGAGAAAATATATCTCAACAAAGACGAAAAAAATTCTTGCAAAGAAACTACTCAACTATATTCCATTGAAAGTGATTAAAGAAGGCAACGTTGGTTTTAAAGTTCAGTTAAGAAAGAAGAATGTGAAGAAAGAAGAAGGAAGAACATGAATAAGATGGCTATCACTTTCATTTTTGTTAAGCAAGAATTTTCTCTGAAGTTTTAGTAATGATATTCACAAAAATGGTTGAACCAGTACTGTTTTCACCAAACGGGTTGAATCAGTACTATTTTCACCAAATTGGTTGAACCAGTACCATTTTCATGATGTCTATCTTTGTTTCCAGTTTGAGTTTTGAGCTCAACTTAGTTGAACTACTAACGTAGTTAGACTATAATAAAGAGATGATGAGAAAATGTATCTCAATGAAAAACCCATGTAACAATGGTGAAACCTTAAAATTTTAATACTAAACCTTAAAACCTACAAGCTAGTTCTATTTTGTAAGGCATGTCTGAAATTCTATTTTACTCTCAATATCCTTTCTATTCCTATAACCATTTTTGTTAAGCCGGTATTTTATTTTAAGTAGATTGAGTATTGAGCTCAAATTGGTTGAACTAACACAATTTTCAATGAATTAGTTGAAGCTTGTTGAACCAATAACAATGGTGAAACGGATGTCAAAAATATTTCAAATGGATTAAGTCTTCAAGCATCCTAAACGAGGAAATGTGCATTGTCAATCAAGGATAAGGGCATTATCGTCTTTTCATTATGATTTTAAACAAAGTCAGAAGCAAAAGTAACCAAACAAGACTTACAGGTCCATCATTTGATAAAGCAATATCAATTAGTACTGAAAGTATTCCTACGGCTTAGATTGGTCGGGTGTTGCGTACACTACGGACTTTCTAGTAATTCCCGCAAGATCATATCATGTTTAAACCAAAAATACATCCTATCTTAGATCTAAGTCTTATTGCATATCCAAATATAAAAAAATAACATTACTAAAGAAAGCATTGTAAACTCTGCCAGATTCCTTCCCTCAATCCAGCACGATCCTCATGACTAGGATGTCAATCTAGCCCTCTTGTAAGGGGGCCCGGCCTAGTCCGTCCCTTTGAAAGTCCTAAAATGAGAACTTTTTTTTTTTTTTTTTATAAACTTCAAGCCCTTAAGACCAGGCCGGGCAAATTATGTATGGCCCTTCTAAAATGGAGGCCAGGGTAGTACTTAGTCGAGCCCGGCCTGACACTACCCACTTTATCTATGTTCTTTTTAAAAAAAATTACATTCCCCAAAGTTTTCAGAAACCGACACTCTTGGTGCGTCGTATATTTAAAACTAAATCAGGTTGTGCAATTTTTTGAAAAAATGTACAATTTTAAAATGGTTTTGGATCGTTTCCAAATGGTTGAGCCATTCCAAAATTAGGAACGGTTTTGGGCATTCCAAAAAATGGCGACGCCCATATTAGGAACAATTTTTTCATGCAAATTTATAATGTATCACTTATTTTATTGTGCATTCATCAAGATTTTTAAAGATACTAAAAAGTTTTATTTTTAAACCTTGGTGTGTGAACCCTATGATGAAAAATCAAGGATCATTCACATAAATTAAACCAAGTAAGCACGTTTCCCAAGCTAAATAAAATTTTCAAGCATCCACTTTTTTACTTAAAAAAATATATTTTTATTCCTCTTTTCCGAAGTCCTGGCTGGTAGGGCTAGGGCCTAGCCAGTTCAGGCCCTCCAAGGGCTAGGGCTGGGTTAGGGCCTCGCTCTTATAAATGAGGGTCGAGCTAGCCCCTACCTTGACCTAGCCCCTACCTTGACCTAGCCCTTTGACAGCCCTATTAATGCGATATGCGTGACGAAAAGGCCACAAACAACCCACCCGAGCGGTCTTTATGACCTTTTGACCTTTTCACCCACAGAGAACATCCCTGAGCATCAAGTTCTTTAAGGCTTTCACCAACAGAGAACCCCGCCGAAATTATTGTTTGGGGCGGCCTTTCACCCTAGGGCACCGATATTGTATGTGCAAATATTATGACTGAGCGCTTTGTGAAATTTTCCTATATTCTATTATGTTTCTAGTTTTTTACATCCTTTGAAGCTCCAATTTTTTTATTTAAAGCAATTCAGTTATGATTTTCACAAGTTTATTATGTCAGAATTTGCCTTGAAAAAATTACAATTTTTTTTTAAGTTAAAGGGATTCTCATTGAGATGTGGGCCCTATTGACATTGACTTTGACCTAATTGAACAATTTCAACTTGCATTAATTGAATCATGACGACTTCATAATTGGACATAGTTTGACATATTATTGAAGTGAGTGGCGAAATTTGTATTTTTGTAGATATGACTATTTTGCATTTTTCCATATCATGCCTGGAATTTGAGTTTTGGGTCGGCCCGCTGGACTCTGGGGACCGGGGCATCACAGTGGAGACATCCTGTTCAAGGTCAGAAACAAAAATGTTTGATCTGCCAGTCCAGTTCTGATCCGACAAGGTTGGGCAACCAGTCGGGGGTCGCGTCTTTAAACCGCTAGTGCAAATCGTTCTGCAAATGCAACAAGACCTGGAGATCAGAAGTTCTTCCCCTGGATGAGTCGTGCCTGTGATCCGTAAATTTCTCCATTTAGTTCTTTGCCTTCAAAACAACCCCATTCTTCTACATGCAGACATGCTATTCCAAAAAACCTCAACCAGTCATTCAAAAGATTCCGCCTTCTGACTACAAACTTCAGCCCAATATCGCACTCAAAAACTCTTCTAACAACTGCAAGGCTACCACTGTCATAGCCGTAAGGTACTGCATACTCCCTCGAATAGCCATTTACAAGCTCAAATGACAATGTTAGAAGTAGACACAAGAAATCAATTAATGGGCTTCACTTGACATTTTCTTCCTTCAGCCGATACCTCTTGCACATTGATCTGGACCCTCGGGCTGCCTCTTCAGAGTACAATAGACCGAAAATCATACAGATCAGACACCGTTAACAGTCTGAGAAAGGGCTAAGAACTTAGAAAGCTCAAAAAGTATGTCAAGGTTTCAAGAGAAGTTCATCCATCAGACATGATTTTTATCATGATAGTTCTGCTTATGTTCCTATCTAAGAGTTGGCCAACTGATCGAACTGTCCAGATTGATGTTCCTTGGGCCATGCACAGATAATAGGTTAGGACACTAACACAATTCCCTATTTCACCCAGCTGATAAAACCCAAAAAACTCCAAGCATTTTGTTTGGTAATTGGTAAGCTTGGATGGGCAGAAAGAGACCTCCATCTTTGCCACACTACAGAATATCAATCATTGGAAGGTATCCCTCCATCCTCATATCTTCATTTAGCAAGTTAATCACTTGGTGAATCTCTCTTGATCTATGATGTAAATCATCGCCAGCATGAAATTCATGAAATTGATTCGCAATCTCAATCCAGCTACAACCTGGAGTCTTAGTGACACCCCTCTCTCTCATCAACCCTCTCATCCTCGCCGAATCATCCCACCTCTTTGAATTTGCATATATCTTTGATGAGACGACATAGCTTCCTGAATCCAAAGGCTCCAACTCTAGAAGCAGGTGCATTACTTGTTCACTGACCTCCACATTACCAATATTCCTACAGGAACCAAGCAATGCCCCTAATACGACTGCATCAGGCTTTTCAGGCATCTTCTGAATGAATTCCCACGCTTCGTGTAATTGTCCCGCACGTGCCAAAAGATCAACCATGCAAGAGTAGTGCTCAATTTTCGGGACCAGTCCAAATGTGGATTCCATCAAATCAAACAACCGACGGCCCTCATAAACCAATCCAGCATGCACACATGCAGAAAGAACTCCCACAAACGTGATGTTATCCGGACGGACCACTCTATCCTCCTCCGACATGCGCTTAAATAGTGATATGGCCTCCTGGGCCCTTCCATGTACAGCAAGGGCTGAGATCATGGCATTCCAAGAGACCACATTCTTCTGGGGCATGCGCTCAAAGATTTGGAGTGCATGGTCTACGCTTCCGCACTTGCCGTACATATCGATTAAACCCGTGCCAATGTAGATGTCTTGTTGTAAGCCTTTTTGTGATGAATATGCATCTACCCACATTCCTAAGTCTAGAGCTCCAACTGAGGCACACGCTGATAGTAAACCTATCAGTGTGATCTTATCTGGGTCCACACCAGCTCCTCTCATGTCATGGAATAGTGTGATTGCTTCATCTGATGCTCCATTTTGTGCATACCTGTTTGGATCTGATAAAATAAATAATTAGTATACAATTCTATTGACAACAATTATTCAATCAAAAAACATTTGAAATTGTGAAAATCCAAGGTCCCCGTCATAAGGATTACATATGTTCTATAAACATCATAGCCGTAGAAATGGCACACATGTTGGGCAGTAGTATCCACCATTTGGTAGGTACATCACCTAGAAGATCTCCTATGTCAAAATTCAACTCAATCAGATGACTAATCATCCAACATGTGGCATCTTTCGTCAGGATGGAGAGATATGGCGATTGAGACTGAACCAACAAGAGAAGTCTAGTAATCACATGGCTAAAATCACCCAGTCAGTTCAATCTTCTGTGCAGATTTCCTAGTGGCTATCACCAAATGGTGGATCCCACCCCATACATGTCCTTCACATTCATAGGTACTCTGTTTATAGATTGTAATTACTGCCAACAAGAAACTCATGTCCAATAAATCCTTCTTCAATAGCATTAGCAGGCTGTACAATTGGCTTTCTACTAATATTTTTTGGTTGATGAGTATAGTTTTTATTGAAACGAGCAACAAGGAAAAAACAAAAGGTTAGGGGGTCGAGAAGACGACCTTTTGCAAAACGAGAAGCCAAAAAGAAAAACAGAGGAAGAATAGACACGAGACCACCTTCACCTATACAAAAGAGTCCCACCTAAAGACAAAATCCTCAAATAAAAGTCCTCTACATTCTAAGGAACTTTTAGACCAAAAGAACAGAAGGGCCTAAAAAAAGGCTAATGTGGTGACAATCTTCCTAACTATCATCAAAAGCTCTACAGTTCCTCTCCTTCCTCAAACCCCTACATGACGGAAAATGACAGCAATCTATCATTGGAGCTCTAATGAGAGAAATCAAAATGCTGATAGATTCAGACTAACACATGGAAAATGAGTTTCAATCACTAAGATAGGTGCCGTGGGTTAAGATTTGAACAACATTTTATGCCGAACCCATTAATGTCTAAGAAGTTGATCTAAAATAAAGTATTCCTTTTTTTTTTGGTAGGGAAGCCGGTGGTCAGTAGGTGAAGGCGGGTGGGGAAGGCAGGTCGTGGTTTCAACTTACCAACTTAGAAAGCTGGCACCTTCTGCTTAACCTATCTCAGTCACTAAAATCCTAACTCTCTACTAACTATAATGTGAGAGAAATGCAAAGATAAAAACGAAGAGCAATGTACAAATTACTTGCCCTGTGATCATGGCATTCCAAGCAACCACATCTCTCTTCGGCATTCCATCAAAAATCCTCCTCGCGGAATCCAAATCCCCACATTTCCCATACGTATCAATCAATGCAGGCCCCAGGAACGAATTCAACTCAATTCCATTTCCCTCTACGAACCTCTCGACCCACCTACCCAAACTTAAATCCCCTAGATCCCCACATGCTCCAAGAACACTCACCAAAGTCATCCCATCTGGCTCGAAACCTGCTACCCTCATCCTCCTAAACAATCTCACGGCCTCCGCTGCAAAACCCATCTTCGAGTATCCGGATATCATCGAATTCCAAGAAACCAAATCTCGTTCAAAAATTTCATCAAACACCCTTCGCGCATAGTGCAATTCACCGCATCTAGAGTACATAGTGATCAATGAGTGAGCAACGTGAGAATCAGAGTCCAAACCAAATTTGAAAATTGAGGAGTGTGCCATCCTACCACGATCCAAGGATGGGAGGTTGGCACAGGAGATGAGTAAGAATGGGTAGGTGAAATTATTGGGTTTTTGGCCTGAAAAAATCATTTCGTAGTAGAAATGGAGAGCGAGAGAGAAGTTGTGCCATGTATTGGTTAGGCCACGAATCATGACGTTGTATGAGAAGTCGTTGGGTTCGGGAATTCGAGAAAAGAGGAGGAGAGCGTAGGGGAAGTCTTTGAGATCGACAAGCTTCGAGAGGAGGAAATTGTGTTTGTGAATAGAGTTGACGAGCATTTGAGAGTGGATTTGTTTCAAGGATTTTAGAGAATCGCATTGTTTCAAGAGAGAGAGGAGTTGGTGTGTGAGACTTAGAGGTTCTTCTGGGTGGTTTGGGTAAGATAGAGGGCGAGAAAAGAAGAGATGAGAAGGTAGTCTCGTTCTGGATTTCACAACCCTAAGCATTGGCATTGCTAATTTGCTACGCCATGGCTGAGGGAAGCCAAGACCGTGTCCTTTTTGGTTTAGTAACACATGAGAATCTAGAATTCTAGATGCAAAAACGAAGTGGAAAGCTCACTTAAATCGAGGAGAAAGATAGAAAACTTAACTAAAGTGGAAGAGAACTTTCCACAAACATCTTCTTCACCGGAAAGATAACTACGCCATTGCTGGCATCTCTGTCCTATTTTTTTGCATAATGTGTAAGTGTTTGCAACTCGTCGTATCAGTTTCTCGACATTGACAAGTTTTGCATCCCTTTCGATTGGATTCAACCACAATTACATCATATTTTGGTTGGATCCAACCGACTGATAAATTTGTAAGAAGTTGACCTTTATGATAAGTCGGTTGGATTCAACCAAATATATGATGTAACTTCGGTTGGATCCAGCCGAAATGGATGAAGTAATTTCAGTTAGATATAATCGACCGTGCTAATTTTTTTAAAACTTGTCATTTATGTTCGTCGGTTGTATCTAACCGAAAGGCATACGTGTCGGTTAGACCCAATCGAAATGGATGTATCAATTTTGGTTGGATCCAATTGACTGATATGCTACTCAATTTTTAAATATTTCTCCTTATTGTGTTATGTTTTTGGCATTAGAAACCCAAGTAATGATGTTACCCCGGATCAAAATGTCTTACTAGCGATGCAACATGTCACTTTATAATTGATATGGTATGTTATTCATTGATCTCATTTCGTTAATTTTCTTTTATTTCAACAAATTATGTACGTTTTTGGCTTACAAGTTTGCTACATGATCTTTAACACTCGTGATGAACTTGTTAAATGGTATCGACATGTTGGGAAAATTGATGGGACAATTATTGTAATTAAAAAATAAAACGGCACTGACTTGGGTACCCCTAGAATCACATTTGCTTGTGGGAGAGGTGAAAAGTTTAGGGACCAGAAAAGTAAGGGAAAATCCAAGAAGAAGCCTAATATTCGGCGAACTAGTACAAAACAGTGTGAGTGCCCTTTTGCGTTGAAAGGAATTAAACTTTCGATAAGCGATGAGTAGAAAGTTCAAGTTCAGTGCGGCCTTCACAACCATCTGCTTGCGAAGAATTTAGGTCACTCTGACACCGGAAGGCTCACACGTGAAGAACATATTTTAAGATAGATGTACAAGGTGAAGTTCCCTTGATATTGATACGAGAAGACCTAGAGGGGGCTGAATAGGTCTATTAAAATTATCCTAAGTTGATTGCTAATATGCTTGAATCAAAATAGATTAATCAACTTAAAGTGATAGAGAATAAAGACAACAATCGACAACACAAAGATATAAAGTGGTTCGGTGTCGCAACACCTACATCCACTTTCCAAAAGCTCTTATGAGCTATCACCTTTCTAATTCAATATTTAAGCAACCTTACAATATTGAATAGGGTTAAGGACCCGATCTTGATCACAATCGATAGAACAGAGTAAGGTTGTAACCAAACTCTTGTTCAGTCAAGACTAATCCTAACTCAAGCAGGGTAATAGGTATAGATGTATTAAATCAATATGGAGAGCATTTTTTAAAGAGAAATCTCTCAATAAACAAAGTTACCTCTCAACCGAGATTGAAGAGGAACGTAACTTCAACGTTGATGAAGCACAAAGCAAGGCTGCTACTCAAACCAACCACTCGAATCGCCCTTACAACTGAAGAGGCGTAGATCGCTAAAGTCGATCTCCCATAAAGGGTAGCAAGACGAACTGTAATGGGTATTTTCAGACGGTACACATGGGTTCTTACAATGATGACACGTGTCCCAAAGTACTTTGACCGAATGGCTGACTTATTCATAACGATAATTTGGCCGACGTGATAATGATGAATGCCTGGTCGACTGTATGGGTTGGCCGACGTGATAATGATGAATGTTTAGCCGACTGTATTGGGTTGGCCGACTCCAACACAATGATGGGTTGGCCAACTTGAGATTGATGAAGATTTGGCCGACTTGTACACGATGAAAGGTTGGCCGACTTGGGAATGATGAAGTGTTGATTGGTTGAAGCATGATGAAGGTCTGGCCGACTACGCCGATTACACTTATATCACGGCTAGTCAGCCAAGTGGAAAGCAGGGCCTGAGCAACGAACAGAAAACAGCCACCTATTATACTTCCCCAACAAAACACGATCTACGACATGTCACATATAAGACAAAGATGTCTAGATTGATTGGTACGACCTCTATCGTGCTCTTGGACACGTAAGGGGTCGCATATCCTTTAAATAGAAAGCTACAGTAAGAGGGAAGGCAAGCAATCTGGGGGAGGAAAGGGCGAAGAGAGAAGATTTGAGAGGTTCTAAAAGGATTCTGACTTAAGCATCGGAGGCTCTACGGTGGATTTCCCACCAACGGAGCTATTTTGCAGGTGACATCGGATGACTCGAATAAGGAGACAGGCGTGCCGGCAAGCTTATCGGATCGTACAGGAGTACAGACGATCACCTCGAGCCAGACAACTACTTGGTCGGCGGAGCAGTCAGATCGGGCGGATTTGGGGGAGACATCTGATATAGTGCGTATTTCAAGGGGGTGTGAGAATTTTCCTTTACACGAACCACCAAAGGTTTCAAGCTAACGGGACTGGCTTCGGCCGTCCGACTAAACGGGACAGGCTCCAGCCGTCCAGGCGAACGAACTGGCTGCAGCCGTCCAATTTAAGTGAAACGTCGGCCGCACCGCCATAAAGTATAAATGAAACGTCGGCCACACGGCCACAATGAATAAATGTGTTGCAGTTAACATAGTATAAACGAAATATAAACAGTTATGTTAGACATAATGAACAATGAATAAAGTGTAAAACAGATACGTCGGCCGCACGGTCATAGTAAACAAATTATGTTATAATATAAAGAGATGTCGGCCACACGACCATAATAAGCACAATTTCAAAAACATACAATAGTAAAACATTCACATAAATAGATAACGAGCAGAAAACATATGATATATGCATAGTCGGCCAATCAAAGGGCCCAAATATAAACAGTATTGAAAAGATGTAAGGCCAATCGAAGGGCCTGAGTGCAAGAGTTAAAAGAGTTTAAAGTATATGGCCAATCGAAGGGCCAAGAAGTAATGTGTAACGGCCACACGGCCAAGAGAAAGACAAGGCCTAAGGCTAAAAATTACACCTAGGCATCAAGAATGATCTCCGAAGTCGGGTGCTCGGAGGCTGGGAGCTCCGGTGCCAGGACTTCAGGTGCCGTGACCTCGACGGTCTCTGGCACAACATTTTCGGCCGCTTGAGCCAAAGTAGTTAGGTCGTCCGTCGGGTTGTCAACTGGTTCATCTCCGGCAGATGCCCTGGGAGTCGGCGGCATGTCGCGGGACTTCAAAAGATCCGAGATCTCACCCCGGGCTTCATTCCTTTGATGTATATTTGTCAGCATGCGCAGCCCATAGGGCGATAACATCATTGGCAAGGGCCTCGAGTTCAGCCCGGAGAGCGGCCTAGATCTTCGTCTTCTCCGCCTCTATCTCAACCTCAAACTCCTTCTGGAGGCCAGCCTCTCTCTTCTCGAACTCCCGGATGATCCCCGACAAGCGATGCTTCTCGACATTGGCATCGTTGAGTTCTTTGCACGCATGCTCATTTTGAGCTGAGAGCTCCTTCTCCGAAGCCTTTACAGCCGCCAACTCAGCTTGAAGGGCCTCCTTCTCAACTTGTAAAGTCTTGATCTCCTCGGTGAGCCGAGTGAACATCGTCGGGAAGGAGTTGAGAGACAATTAAAATTTAAAAGAATGTTAGAACGAGTAATAACGAAAATGATAACGAAAATGAAAATGAAAAGTTAACAAAACGATGGAAGGAAGAAATTACCATGGCCATGCCCTGGTAGAAGTTATCTACCACGAAGTCCATGGGGGCGCGCATGAACATGCGGTCATCTGCCGAGGTGCGGCTAATGTCCCCGATGATCCGAGCAACAGACGCATCATTCACCGTGCTTTGGTCAGCTTTGATCGACACGTCGTCCCGGGACTTGTAGACGGGCTTCTAGTCCGAGGCTACCCGAGCTGAGCGAGGATCGACTCCGGAGTCTGATCCTCAGATGACGCCCCCAGCTGCACAAGGCCGAGAAGGCGGCGGGGGAGCCCCGGATGATTTCCCCGACTGTCGGGGAGTCGGAGCAGTTGTGGAAGTAGGCACGGCCTGGACGACCCGAGGAGGGGCCGGCCGAGAACTAGAAGCCCCATCATCTCGGGGGTGCTTTGCAGCAGCTCGAGGAAGCGTCTCCCCCTGCTGCTTTCGGGAGTCGGAACCTTCATAGGGGGGAGAGGAGTCAGCTGAAGGACCAGAGATGTTTAATCTCGCCATCTCTTGGGCGTGGAGAAGATCCTAAGAATATTGCTCGGAGAGGAGGGGCTCGGCAGTCGGGTCACTCCGATAGAAGTATCCGAGAGACTGCACCAAATGAGAGAACTCAGGAGGCAATGGATGATAAAACGGGCAACGAGGAGAATCGGATGAAGACGAATCAGAATCTATAGTAATTAGTCTCTGAGTCAGAGGTACCTCGGATACGTCCTCGACGGGTTGAGAGCCGACCGGGGTGCCGAAATATCCCAGAGATAAGTCAGCTTCAGGGGAGGCTTCGGGAATCGGCTCCTCTCCTTGAGATCCCGCTTGATCCTCTGCCTCTCGAGGATGAATCTTCACCTCTCGGCCTTGGTGAGAAGCCGGTAAGTCAGCTCAGAGGCGGGCACCCTTTCTTGTAGCTCTTCCTCGGAGAAGGTTGAGCCTCGAAATAGTTGCCTTGATCGTCAAGTCCGACGAGGCACTGGTAGATGTCAGACGAAAGCGTCCGAAGAGCAATACACAACGGAAGAATGGCCTTGGGGAGTCCCCGAGATGAGCTGTCGGTACGAGCTGCAAAAAATAGAAGTCATTAGTCAATAAATTACATCCTATGTTAATCAAAAAGATAGAAGAGAGGTTCGGCGAATACCTCGAACCCCAAAGTTCCTATTGGCAAGTGGGGGCCCATGGTCGCCAGGCCCTCTTTCCCATGCGGCCGAGACAAAGAGAGAAAAATGTTGTCACCCCTTGTCACTATCTTGGATGGCCTCTAGAATGGGTATCCTGCCCGGCTGAGTGGCCAGGAAATATAGAGGAGACCTACAGGTCTCGGAATTGCCCCTCTTAGATTTCGGAACCACCTTGATATAATGTTGATGACGGACATCGTCCAAGGTGATTTCTCGGCCCCAGTACGTTCGTATACGATCGAACGCCCGAAGAGCACATCAAAAGTTGCTAGACATCTGGCCTGGGGCTACCCGATAAAAGTTTAAGAATTCATGGGCAAACGACGAGAGAGGGAGAGAGAGGCCGGCGTCAAGCTGGCCGACTGTAATACAGATGGTGTCGAGGTGAATCACTGTGTGGTGCAAATAGCGAGTACAAGAGGGGACATAACGAAGGCTAACGTCACTGGGAATTCTATAGCATTCCCGGACGTACTCCAAGTCGGGACTGACTTGAGACTCAACCTCGGAGTCTCGGAGAGACGGACTATCAGAGGATGATGTAGCCGACATAACAAAAAGTTTACTAAAGTGAAAAGGAGTACCTTAGAGCAAGATATCCGACTGAAAAGATATGGGATTCGAGTGATCCTAGTAAAAGTGTCGAGTAAGCCGAGAAGGTCGAGAGCAAGAAGAATATAAAAATCGCAGGAGAGAATTTTACAACAGGTAAAAGTAAGAATGAATAGTGGAGACCTATTTATACTGTGAAGGTAATTATGATTTCCGACAGCACTTACGGATATCGATGAGACGTCTGCAGAACCGCCCATACGAACCAATGAAAGTATGACATGTGGCATCTGCATTTAATGTCGCGTCAAATCGAAGAGACGTCGCTAAAATACGAAGCGACGGAGAAAGGGTAACATGATACGTGTATAAACCTTCTCGGAATTCGTGTAGTCGGGCATTCCACGAACCCCGAGAGGGGGCGATTGTAAGGGGTATTTTCAGATGGTACATGTGGGTTCTTACGATGATGACATGTGTCCCAAAGTACTTTGACCGAATGGCCGCCTTGTTCATAACGATGATTTGGCCGACGTGATAATGATGAATGCCTGGTCGACTGTATGGGTTGGCCGACGTGATAATGATGAATGTTTAGCCGACTGTATTGGATTGGCCAACTCCAACACAATGATGGGTTGGCCAACTTGAGATTGACGAAGATTTGGCCGACTTGTACACGATGAAAGGTTGGCCGACTTAGGAATGATGAAGTGTTGATCAGTTGAAGCATGATGAAGGTCTGGCCAACTACGCCAATTACACTTATATCACGGCTAGTCGGCCAAATGGAAAGCAGGGCCTGAGCAACGAACGGAAAACAGCCACTTATTGTACTTCCCTAGCAAAACAAGATCTACGACAGGTCACATATAAGACAAAGATATCCAGATTGATTGGTACGACCTCTATCGTGCTCTTGGACACGTAAGGGGTCGCGTATCCTATAAATAGAAAGCTATAGTAAAAGGGAAGGCAAGCAATTTGGGAGAGGAAAGGGCGAAGAGAGAAGATTTGAGAGGTTCTGGAAGGATTCTGACTTAAGCATCGGAGGCTCTACGGTGGATTTCCCACCAACGGAGCTATTTTGTAGGTGACATCGGACGACTCGGATAAGGAGACGGGTGTGCCGGCAAGCTTATCGGGTCGTACGGGAGTACAGACGATCACCTCGAGCCAGACATCTGCTTGGTCGGCGGAGCAGTCGGATCAGGCGAATTTGGGGGAGACATCTGATATAGTGCATATTTCAAGGGGAGTGTGAGAATTCTCCCTTACATGAACCACCAAAGCAAACAAATGGAGCACAAATAATTCTCTTAGAAGATGAAGAACTCAAGAGAAGACTAAATGAATTGGTAAGTATGAAGGGTAGAGGAAAGAGTATTTATAGTCAAATGGGAAGGAAAATGCGCGCTCGTGATTCGAAGAAACCCGAGACCGGTCAATCGACTTGACAAACCAGTCGACCAGGGTGGACGACCCCTATGATAGTTTGTCCAATTAGGATTCTAGGTGTTGGGGGTTTCTCATAATAGCCTAATAGGCTTCAAATATGTTCAAGTGAGACTTTGATGGTTTTTCTAAGCCCACAAACTCAAGTCCCAACTGCGCATTAGGGATCACCTAATAACCATTCTCAGAATCACCAGTCCTGCTCTCCAAGTTCTCGCAGTTGACTAAATAGACATTATATAAATACCTAGGCTTGTTATAGAATTGACAACACAAGAAATATACTTATCACAAGGCTGGTGTTAAGCCAAGGGAAATCCTCAATCAATACATTGAAGAACAAAGACAAATTGAATGTGTATACGATTAGGACAATATATAATGCCCGAGCGCAAATGAAAGTTTTTGAAATGGCTAAAAGGTTGCAAATGCAACAGCTATTGATGCAATTGAACGAGCATGGGTATGTATAATGAAATAGGATGCAAGAGGATACCCAGGAAGTGAGAGATTTATTTTGGTCCCATCCGAATTCAATCCAATTTGCGAAATATTTTTTTATCTATATTGCTTATGGATTATACGTATAAGACAAACATCTCTTAAATGCCACTATTAGAGATTGTGGGAGTTACATCTACCAGTCTAGCATTTAATGTTTCTTTTGTTTACATGGAGGCACTCTAAGTCCAATTGATTGTACTGTACGGATGATTTTTCTGTTCGTAATTGCAATCGATTGTACATGGGGTCCAATCAATCGTTAAGATAATTATACGTGGGCATTGGAATGTTTGAAGTCTATTTTTGACATGAAAGCGCTCCCATCGGTATTTGTGATAGATAGGGAGTTATCTCTAATGAATGCTATCAAAAAGTGTTTTTAGATTCAAAAAACCTTCTATGTCGTTTTCACATCTCTTGGAATGTAATGGCTAATTGCAAAGGTTATTTTGAAACCAACAAAGAATGAAAAGTTTTTTCTCTCGGTGGAATGATTTGGTACATTTTTCGATAGAGAAAGAGTTTGCGGATCGACTATCGACATTTGACGAGGATTTTGCTTAGTACTCTGACGTGCTTTCATATGTGAGAGATAGTTGGTTGTCGAAGTATAAGGAGCACTTTGTAACTGCATGGACTGATACAATCACTCACTTTGGAAATACTACAACTAATAGAGAAGAAGGTTCTTGTGGAGAAAAAATATCAGATTTATCTCACACAATTTTTGAGGTTAGATGATTCGTATCTTGATGATGGTCTGGCAAATCTGATGCTTCAGGACATAACTTCTTCTCTGTTGTGGATGATAGGATAATCTTCGAATGAAGCGTGGTCGTACCTATTGATAACACTCTGATGCTCAAGTCAGTATAGGGAGCTCTAACAGGGTTTAGGAAATATAGAAAAGATGATTAAGAGTTTAGACTATTTGGATTCGGAGAGCAAGATCATTTTCTTAGTTCTGAATATCGTGTATTTATACCCTTAGAACTGGCGTGACTCACCTCCTATGTGTCCGCTTTTCGTTAGTTAGATCCGATCTGGAGAGATTCTGTTATGAAACTGCATCTTCTTGTTGGATCCTAACTTTTCCCATTCAGTTATATCTGAAATGACTGAGGTGGCACTCTTCGTAGCAGATATTTGAATGGGAGAACGCGGGAATGGACGTAATAATCAAACTAATCACCACGTGGCTATCAAATAACAGATAAGTCAATAATTAACCTGGTCGTAGTTTAGAACACTCATCTATTCGTAGAATTTTGTTTACTTGTCGGGATGAATTGAAAGTCATTCCCGTCAAGTATGTTGTTGAACTTGTTGGGATGAGTCGAATGTTACTCCTGTCAAGTATGATGTTTGACCTTACCCGATGAGTTGAAGGTCAATCCTGTCAAATCTGACTATCGAACTTGTCGGGATGAGTTGAATGTCAATCCCGTCAAGCGTCGCTATTTGAACTTGTCGAGATGAGTTTAATGTCAATATCGTCAAGTCTGATGTTTGACTTTGTCAAGTTGAGTTGAATGTCAATCACATCAAGTATACTGCTAATGTGTCAGGAAAGATTGAATACACTTTCGACATATTAATTGCTGAAGCTTCAATGCGTTCCGTTACTAATCTCGTCCTGAGATACATCCTTTTTTATTGCTCCATTTGACACGTGGTTCTTCCATTTATGGATGATGTGCGACAAGAAGGGATTGATTACAGCCTCTATAGATTTCTCCGGCGCATTTATTCACGCTTGCTGGACAACACCAGGTGTCTATCTCTCGTATCGTGCACGTACCATGCTAGTGACATGTGTTATCATATTACTTGCCAGAAAATACGGTACCCACAGTTCTCATTCAAAATTGAAGAGGCATCTCGGGTCATCTCAAGGTAACTTCACAACCATATCTCCACAACCAATGAGTATTCTTATTGCATCAGTTTACAAGGTCGTGTTAGTTCACACCTCAATGTAGGTTTGCTTAACATTTGTTCCCTTAAGAACTTCACCAAATCCTATGTTATTACATCAGATTATTACAATTAGATTAGTTAACAAGATCTACTTCATTGAAATTTTTTTGAAATCGGAAACTCCGATCCCCCCTGTCACTTCTTTATGGAGAAAGCATCACCATGAACGTGCAAAGGAATGAGAAACTCCTTACATAGCGAGGATGCGTGAGTTTAAATAAATGATTAGTGGGAATGTTGTTCCGACAGATGCCATTCTAGTGGATGATGATTAAGCCATTTGTTATTGTGGACTCCTCCAAGCCCTTTTTGTTGTGGAGGCCTGCATGCCCTTTTTGTGGTACGAGAGTCTAGTAATTATTTGAAAGTCACTTGAAAATGAAAGTCATATAAATTAACAGAATGAATGCCTATCATGATTTATAATTATTTTATTCGTACATTGGTCAATTAGGTAAATAGGGATTACTACAAACAAAGTAAGAAAAAAGTGCAGATATCGTACCAATATATTTGACTCTGTCAGTCTCATAAACCTTATAACAGGCTTTGTCGGTCTCACACAACCAACATTTGTGAGGATAGCATCGGTTGGATCCAACCGACATTTGGTTGTCCATATCGATGGAATACAATCGAGACTAAGAAAATTGGCTTCATAAGGGAACAGAGAAACCATGTAAGTTATATACAACTTACAGTCTCTGATGTTGATATCTAACCGAAATGGCTGATAACAGCTTCAGTTGAATCCAACTGACATGATTTTGTAAATTTTGGTTGGATCGAACTGACACTAAGAAAACTCAATGAATCTATTGGTCTTTTATTTGGAATCTCTTTCCTGATTGATCAATATACATAGAACATTTAACAAAAAAGACTATGATCACTATACATAAAACAGTTAACAAAAAAGACTCATACGCCTCAATAAGTTTATGGCACTTATGCCTCAAAAAAGGCTCGCATGCCTCAATAAGTTTATGGGCATGTATGCCTCAAAAAAGGTTCACAGGCCTCCACAATTATAATTTTTATTCTTTTCTTTCTTCCCCTTCTCCTTTTCCGTGTCTTTCTCCTTTTCCATATGCTGCTCATTTCCTTGCCTTTCTCCTTTGGAGATTGGGCAGTTGTTGTCTCCTGTTCCCTTCTCCATTTTCTTGAATAACACCTTCCTCCAAGTTGTGGGTCCTGTGGAGGTGTTGGATCTACTTGGTGAGCCGCTGGATCTGCTGGTTCAACTACTAGATTTGAAGATTGAGTTTCAAACCACAAGATGTCATAGATTTGTCTCTCTCTAATCAACATATAGAGCCGATGTCTTGATCTCTGCCTTTTGCAAATGATTCCTCTAGCAATCTCAAGGCTATGTCCAACCGTTTCATCTACAGCAAATGAAGAATATCAATTAACTATGATGTTAAAGAAAGTAATAATTTTAAGAAATCTTATAATGGAGATAAATTAATTCATACCAATCCAGTATCCCCTGCTGAAATTAAGGTTTTTTCGCGTCGTTGATTACGGAAACCCTTGTATTTCAACAATATTTGTAATTTCTCCGATTTGGTTCACTTAATCTGCAAAAATGCAAATTTGCACAGTGGCTCGTGTCGGGTATCGTCCGCACTCGGGGTTAGGGAAATTAAAGAACAATAATAACAGAAATTTGCTCAAAATATGGAAGGGTGAGAAGGATGGATATCGGTATTAAAATCTGATTTGATGTAGAATTTTCAATTAACTAAGATTAAATAATCAAATAACATAATTGAAATAACATTAAAATAAATAATCAAAATCCTTACAAAAATGTGGGAATTAATCCAAACTAAAAACAATCACTAAACTTTGAGGAAGCATGTAAATAAATGGAAGAGATAAGTTTAGTGAGAGAAAGTGGAAAGTAGAGAGAGGAAGTAGGAGGTAGAGAGAGAAAATAATGGAAAGGTGATTCTAGAGAGAGAACCTAGAGAGATAATGATAGGTAGGAGAGAAAGAGAGGATTTAAAGAGAGAAAGGAAGAAAAGGGTGAGAAGCATTTAGAGAAAGAAAGTGAAAGGGTTACCTTACACTAACCGGAGAGAGAGAAACTTGGCCAAGTATGGAGGCATGGTTGAGGACTGCAATACCTTGATGTGGCTGGGTCCTAGAGTTGCATCGAAGTGGAGAGGGAGGCAGAGACGGTGCACTTGCAAATGGCGATGAAGAAGGGTGATTGCAAGATGCTGCCCCAACTTGTAGGTACACCGTACCGGCCAGAAGTTGCAGGATGCCGTCTAGAGCACTTGGCAATGGTAGCCAGCAAGGAGGAGGCACAAGAACAGCATGTATGCAAGGTTAAGATCGGCCTGCAATGGATGGTGAGGGAAGAGAATGCCTGCTGGTGGAGTTTAGGGGCAGGCAGAAATAGTTTGATTGGCCGTCTAGAGGAAGAGCAGACCTGCAACTCGGAGTTGCAGGTCGTGGTGATGGTGTGGTGGCGGTCTACAAACTGCGTGAAGCAGTAAGGAGAGTTGGGCTGCCTCTTGGTGGTGCTGAGTGCAGACGTGCACACCAGCAAGAGTGAGAGAAGGTGTTGCAGGCACACTTATAGCAAGGAGTTGCTGTCTTGAAGGTTGATTCTCGATGCAGCAAGGGGTGGTTTTAATGGTGGAGCCACCGACTATTATTGCAGGGAAGAGAGAAGGCCATTGTCTTGGCTGCTAGCAGTGCAAGGTGGTGCTCACGGACTGCACCACGTGAAGGAGATCGAGTTGCAGGTTCGTCGGCCTGAAATTCTTCGGTTGCAGCAGGTGTTGGGTTTCGTGGTGGTGCAGGCGTGCACACCGAAAATGGAGAGGGATGCACAAGCAAATGGAAACGGTGGTTAAATGGTGGAGGAGCACGTTCAGTCTGCTATGGGGGATCCGGGTTTGAAGAAGAAAGGCTGCAAAGAGAGCAGCAAGTTCCAGACCTGCAACTTGTGAGGTTGCAAGTCGTATTGACGGCGTGGAGAGGTGGACAGCAGGTTGGAGGTGGAAATGGTTGCCAGTTCAGCAAACCAACAAGGATGGTGGTGTTGTCCTTGAGTTTTAGGCAACCTGTAAGTGGAGAAGACTAGCTCTTGACCGCCCAAACTAGTGTTGCAGATGGAAACAACGGCTTGAGGAAAAGAGAAAGAGAAGGGCTAGAGAGAAGAAGAGGTTAGGAGAATAAGGGGGGAAGGAACCGGTGTGGAGTGCAGATTCCGGCGAGCTTCTCGCCGGAATCAATGGTGGCTGGTTGGAGAATGCTTGTGGGTTAGACTGTGGAGAGCAAGACAGTGGAATGATGTGCACAACGGCTTGAGGCAGTTGTGCAGCAGGCTATTGCAAGTGGGAAACCGAAGATGAGTTGCAAAGCAATCCGTCTTTGGAACAATTCCGGCGAGCTTCTCGCCGGAATTAATGGTGGATCAACACTATTCACGGAGTGCGAAGAGGAGAGCAACCCGTGGTTGCTAGTGTTGTTGCCGGAATGGGATTGAGAAAGAGAGAGGGTGAAGGGAAAAAGAGGTTAAGAATTTTAGAGGGGGGAGAGAACCAAAGAAACCCAAGGTTTCTCTCTCTTTTATAGGAGTAGTTTGTTGTGGGAGAGAGAAACGTGGGAATGAAGTTGGGGATTGATGAGAAGTGGTCAAAGTTGACCACTTCTCCCATTGGCTTGAATGTGGGCTTGTGAGAGCCCATGGGATTACGTTGGCCACTTGCTTTGATTGGGTCATTACAAGGATAATTGGCCCGTGGGCCTTGTGATCATGTGTCAATGGGTATGGGCATGGGCTCAAGGATAAGCGGGCTAATGGGCCGGATAGATATGGGCCTCTTGCGAGGCCATGGGTTAGGGTGCGTTTGGCCGCTAGAGGAGAAAAAATGGTAAATGAGCCCAAAACACCATGGGCTCTAGGACGGGTTACAAGGCCGTGGGCTTCCAATTTGCTTGTGGGTCACTTGGCCATGGGGGCTGTTAGATGATGAAACTATGATAATTGGATGAGATGAGGTGGCAGTTTGACTCGGTCCACAATTGGCGGACCGTAGGATCTGGAAAGATCCAACGGTCAGATGAATGATCTAACGGTCGAATTGAAGATCTAACGGTAGAAGAACTATGAGAGATGGAATAAAGCTAAAGGAGAGAAGATCTGAGGTTAGATGATGGAGATCAGAGGGTTAGGACGATCGATCTAAGGATCGGATGGTGAGATATAGGCAATTCGATCATGGAGAGGGGGATCGGATGGTAGATCTGGGGATCTAATGGTAGGATGAGCTGATCTACAGGTTAGATATTAGAGTCTAGAGAGATGGAGAGAGAATTAGGAGAGAGGAGAGAGAAAATAATACAAAATAATGGCAAAAGAGCTGGCGGAGGGTCATGAACCCTGATCTTCAATGTAATCTTCCGTCGACTTTACCAATTACGTAAGCCGTCATTTTATGTCAGTTGGTGCGGCTTTGAATCACTTTAGCTCGTCTCTTGGTCTTCAGCTTTTCCTCTCTCTTGGTTCTTTATCTGGCTCTACGATCCTCTGACTTGACCCGTACTTGGCCGGTCTCTTCTTGTCATAGCTTGTTGACTCCTTAAGCTTTGATATTAGGCTTCTATGGTTGATCGTGGGCCCGCAAGTCTCTAAAATCGCCCTATTGGGTTTGCTGCGAGAGAAAAGCACGTAATGAGACTTAATCAAAACGGCTTCATATCTAGACTATCCGAAATGCGTATATCTCATGCAAATAGTCGATTTTCGTTTAAAGATTGCGCTCTATGCATTGGAAGAAACTCTTATGTGAAAAAATCGACGAAAAGACAAGTTTTGCGTATGAGAATGCGACATCGCTATAAGGATAATGGCTTAAAATAAGCACTTTTGAGCGAATATCACAACCCCCAACTAGCATATTGACAATCCTTGGCAATTATTGCGAAATAAGTGAGCTAAAAAGGGCTTGGCAGAACATGCTAGAAAACTTATTTGCATTACTCAGAAAAATTTCGTTTTGTCCGATTATTTCAAGGATGCAAGAAATCATTCACAAATTAGAACTAATCAGCAAAATACAACACTTCTACAAATGGACCTTCAAACAAAATATTACTCAGACTCAGTGTGTGTGTGTGTTCAACATCATCCTTATCTGGTAGTAGAGATATTTGGATCTCCTTAGAGAATCTATGCCTCGACCTCAATCCTCACTTGTATACCACTCAGAAGTGAATCACTCAGAAATGGTTTTATACTTTTCTCTCAAACTATATGTGAGGAGATGAATAAAAACTGGCAAACGTCTCACATATATAGTTCTTGAATGGAGGGTATAAGAAGATTTAAGATCTCATGATTGGAATGTCATATCACTTAAGAACGTCGGATCAAACTCTATAATTTCTCTTTTCTCCATTCTCCACACTTGATGATCGTACAAATCTAGAATCAAATAGGACTTGTATAGGTTGTATTAAGGCTTAGGATAAGTTCAGAAAAGAAGGATATTCTGGTATTCAAAAATTCTGAGAGGGTATCTCACTATTCTTTGCAATTTTTCCCAAGGGTAATATTTCCTTAATTTTTCTTCTTTCCTTTTTTCAATTTTTGTCTTTTTGGATATTCTTCAACCTTTTTCAATTTCTTTTTCCTTTCATTCTTTTTTTTCTGATCATGTTTCTTTTCAGCACAAACCATTTGTTTTCTTTTCTTTTCTTGGTGTAATCATACCAAATACTCTTTGATTCCTCTCAGAAGTAGGTTATCGTATTGAACTCTTTTTGGGATTGGGTTTTTGGTTGATGGGTTTAACAAGAAAAGGTTTTCATCAAAAGGCTTCAAAAATAGTTTCTAACGGTATAGATGTTAGGGAAGCTAAAAAGTCTGATTGGTTAGAAAGATGGCCTATATCATTTTCTAGAGTTTGTACTTTCATCTTCGATGTCTCGAATGGATATAAAGAAGTTTCTTTATGTAATAATCCGAATTTGATGTCGTTCTGAGTTCCATGACCAAAGCAAAGGTTAATGAGATCACTCAAATGGAAATATTTGGGGACTAGAAGAATTGTGAGTCATCTTGTGACTCAGAATAATTTTATTACCCTCAGAAATAATGAAAAGATCAAAAGCTTACTGGGTTTGGTCTCCACAATTGTTCTTCTTGGATCTCTGGATAATCTAAACTTCGGATAATTCTGACGTTGATATGTGAACATTTTTGCTGAATCTAAGTTTTCAAAGATTTTTCAATCCACTGTAGTAATGTTTGCTTTCAAACTGAATGAAGAGCTAATAAGTGATTTTTCAAAACAGACATCCTTTTCAATAAATAGACTTTCCGAAAATTTTGTACTCATCATTGTAAAGGATTTGAAAAGCATTTCGAAACTACTCAGAAAACTTTGTAAAACACAGGTTATCACCCCAAAATACATATTTTTCTCATTTTTCTCAATTTTTTTTTTTTTTTTTTTTATGAAGACATGAGTTTTGATAAATCCCCACCCCCAACTGAAATACAGCACCGTCCTCGGTGCTCAGACTGGGACAAAAATGTATGAAAACTCTGAATGTGATGCATGTTAGAGGAAGAGTTATACCAGTATGGCTGAGATTTGGTGATACCTGATGGTAGTGAGAGGAATTGTACCTGTATAGCCATAATAATATATGAAATATAATATTTATGCATGAGACTCAATGACTTCTAGGAATACCGGAATTGCCTTTCCGAAAGCGCTAAGTTTTATGTCTTTAGCCAGACACAACGGGGGTGAAATTCACCCCCAACTAAGTTGGAGCTCAGAGAGACTGACAGAAACATCAGTCTTCATATATTGGATCAATAAGATCTATCTCGAAGGTTTGAATAGATGACACGTCTAATTCTTGAAAAGGTTTGAGACGCTGTCCATTGACCTGGAAACTTGAATTATCCTTCGGATCCTCAACAGTTATAGCCCCATAGGGCTTGACTTCAGTAACAACAAATGGGCCTGACCATCGGGACTTCAATTTTCCAGGGAAGATGTGAAGTCTAGAATTGTAAAGTAAGACCTTCTGTCCCTGATGGAAATCCTTCCTAAGAATGCTCTTGTCATGTATCCATTTCATTTTATCTTTATACTTTTTTGACAAGGCATATGAATCATTTCTCAGTTCATCCAATTCATTGAGTTGTAAATTCATTTCCTCTCCTGCTGCGTCTAAGTCAAAATTTAGTTTTTTGATTGCCCATAGGGCGCGATGCTCGATCTCAACAGGGAGATGGCAAGGTTTACCATATACCAACCGATATGGAGACATTTTTAAGGGAGTTTTATAGGCTGTACGGTAAGCCCATAGAGCATCTGAGAGGCGTGTAGACCAGTCTTTACGAGTTGTATTGACTGTCTTCTCCAATATCTGCTTGATTTGCCGATTGGAGACCTCGACCTGACCGCTGGTCTGCGGATGGTAAGCAAGGGCAACCTTATGAGTTACACCATACTTTTTCATTAAATTTTCAAAAACTCTATTGCAGAAATGGCTACCCCCATCACTTATAATGGCTTTGGGGGCTCCGAATCTTGTGAAAATGTACTCTCTCAAAAATCTCACCACAACTTGATGGTCATTTGTTCTTGTAGGAATTGCCTCAATCCACTTAGAGACATAGTCCACAGCTAGGAGGATGAATTGGAAACCATTGGATATAGGAAAGGGCCCCATGAAATCAATACCCCACATATCAAATATCTCATCGACTTGAATAGGGTTCAAGGGCATCATATTTCTCTGAGAAATTTTGCCAAGGTTTTGACAATTAGGGCAGGCCTTGCAGTAGATATGTGTTTCTCTAAACAGTGATGGCCAGTAGAATCCACATTGTAGGATTTTCTCAGCCGTCTTTTTGGAACTAAAGTGACCACCACATGGTTGGTCATGACAAGAGGACAAGATGTTTAATTGCTGAGATTCAGGGACACAGAGACGAATAATCTGGTCAGGATAGTATTTATATAAATAAGGCTCGTCCCAAGAGTAATACTTAACTCTTTCCAGGAATTGATTTTTGTCCTGTTTTGACCAATGAGATGGTATTTCCTCCGTCACTAGGTAATTGACAATGTCAGCATACCATGGGGTGACGGAGATAGCGAACAATTGTTCGTCAGGAAAAGTTTCGAGAATGGGCTGAGATTCAAAATTAGACTCTAAAGTCAGCCTTGACAAGTGATCAGCCACAACATTCTCAGTTCCTTTCTTGTCCCTGATCTCTAGATCGAATTCCTGTAATAAAAGGATCCATCTTATCAATCTCGGCTTCGTCTCCTTTTTGGACATTAGATATCTCAGAGCCGCATGATCTGTATAAACTATGACTTTAGTGGCCAATAAGTATGGTCTGAATTTATCCAGAGCAAAAACAACGGCCAGAAGCTCTTTTTCAGTAGTGGAGTAGTTTAACTGAGCCGAGTTTAAAGTCTTACTCGCATAGTATATCACATGTGGCATTTTGTTGACTCTTTGGCCCAAAACTGCTCCAAGAGCATAGTCGGATGCGTCACACATCACTTCAAAAGGTATGGTCCAATCAGGAGGGCGGATGATGGGCGCAGAAGTAAGCTCAGATTTAAGACGCTCGAATGCCTTTGCACAGTCAGCATTGAAGTCAAAAGGGCTATCCTTAGCCAGAAGACTACATAGGGGTCGAGCTATCTGGGAGAAATCCTTAATGAATCTCCTGTAGAATCCTCCATGTCCAAGAAAAGATCGAATATCACGCACAGATTTAGGAATTGGTAGGGTCGAGATAATATCAATCTTAGCTTTGTCGACCTCAATACCCTTGTCAGAAATGACATGTCCTAGCACGATTCCTTTCTTTACCATGAAGTGGCATTTTTCCCAATTTAGGACAAGTCGCTTATCCTGACATCTTGCGAGTACCAGACTTAGATGTTGGAGACAGTCATCGAAAGAGGATCCAAAGACGAAGAAGTCATCCATGAAAACTTCTAAGAACCGTTCGACCATGTCCGAAAATATACTCATCATACACCTTTGAAAAGTCGCAGGTGCATTGCAGAGGCCAAACGGCATGCGACTGTAGGCAAAAGTGCCAAATGGACAGGTGAACGTGGTCTTCTCATGGTCCTCGGGTGCAATGGGAATCTGATTATATCCCGAGTAACCATCTAGGAAACAATAGTAGGAATGACCTGCTAGACGTTCCAACATCTGATCAATGAATGGTAGAGGGAAATGGTCCTTCCGGGTGTTGGTATTGAGCCGTCTGTAGTCAATACAGACTCTCCATCCTTTCTTTAAGCGCTGGGTCACCATTTCGCCTTGATCATTTTCTACAACAGTGAATCCCGCCTTCTTAGGTATGACATGGATTGGACTCACCCATTTGCTATCAGAGATGGGGTAAATGATACCCGCATCTAGCAATTTTAGAATTTCATCCCGTACTACTTCTTTTAGGACCGGATTTAACCTCCTCTGGTGCTCTCTAGACGTCTTAGAGTCGTCTTCAAGATAAATGTGATGTTGACACACAGAAGGGTCTATCCCACGAATGTCATCAATGGTCCATCCTATGGCTGATTTGTGCTTCTTTAACAACATAATAAGTCTCTCTTTTTGGGACGCAGATAGGGCAGAAGAAATGATGATAGGATAAGTCTCTTCAGGACCAAGATAAGCATAAGATAGTTCAGAGAGTAGAGGCTTAAGCTCAAGTTTCTGATCAGTGGAGCTTGATTCTTCCTCCTCTACCGAGATAGAGTTGACAGTAGTAGGATCTCTGATCATGGTTAGCAGAGGCTCGTACTCAACAATAGGAGGAGGAGTAGAAATCATTGTAACTGACTCTTGGATATTATTATCCTCAAAAATTGCTGACTCCCATTGGAAGTCAGTATCAAAGTGCTCTTGGCACTATTTCAAGATATCTTCGGTGGAGTCCTGAATTAGACTCTCAACGGCACACATTTCATCTGTCACATCGCGATCGGCATCCTGTCGCATAAGTCGAAAGATGTTAACCTCAGCCTTTAGGTTGCCGAAGGCAATTGACATATTCCCGTCCCTACACCCGATGTGTGCATTCGCAGTAGCAAGGAACGGTATCCTGACACGGTTCTGTGTCGAGGATGATGAAGTCTACAGGGTAGTAAAAGTCAGCTACTTTCACTAGGACATCTTCAATAATTCCCCGTGGAATTTTTATGGACTGGTCGGCCAGCTTCAGAGTGATTTTTGTTGGCTTCATATCCTTGAGGCCTAACTGCTGGTATACCGAAAACGGTATGAGATTGACACTAGCTCCTAAGTCCAACAAAGCTGTGCAACTAAAGTTATCACCGATTTCACACTGCACAGTAGGACTTCCCGGATCTTTATGCTTAATTACACTATTGCGTTGGATGAACGCTGTAGCTTTTTCTGCCAAAAAGGCATCTTTGGGTACATGCGTACGCCGTTTGACAGTGCATAATTCTTTCAGGAATTTGGCATAGGAAGGGATCTGTTTGATAGCAGATAGGAAGGGGATATTGATCTGGACGTCTTTGAAAACGTCTAAGATCTCTGAAAATTGCTGATCTCTTTTGTCTTGGACAAGCCTGTCCGGGAAGGGAGGCTTAATCCGACAAATAGATTTGTCCTTCGCCTGATATCTCTGCACTGGGATTGTAGATTTTGGTGCAGGCTTCACAGCATCAGAGGTAGATTTTGAAATGTGTTCCTCTGTGCTAGGTTTAGGAATAGGAGCGGGAGATAGCTCTGACGGTTCTTTTACTCCCATATCCACAGTCTTTCCAGATCGGAGTGTGGTAACAGCTTGTACCTCTCCTTGGTAGTTTGGATTCTGTGACTGGGAACCGACCTTAAACTGCGCCCTTGACATTCCCTTTAGGATTTGCAATAGGTTGGCTAGGGAAGATGCCTTTGGCTTTCTCAGCTTCTAAATTCCCGAGACGCTGCTCTAGGCGCTGCATGGACTGGGTTTGCTGCACAATAAATTGTGATAAGAGGTCTTCTAGACCGGGTTTAGGAGCAGCTTGAGCAACCAGTTCACGATTTGAGCTCATAGGGGCAGAATAATTGTAGGATTGAGGTGCAGTTTGACTTAACTGCAGATTCTGGGGATTCTGATTAGGTGCCTATTGACCAGAGTATTGTCCTTGCTGGAATGATCGATTCTGATTAGACGGGTATTGACTCGTCTGGTTTTGACTCTGTTGGTACTGTCCCTGTTGGTATTGTCCCTGTTGGTATTGCCTGTTGGGTTGATTAAACCCAGGAGGATATGTGCTCTGCGCAGGTCTTTGTTGTGGAGCAGACTGCTGCCTCCAGGAGAAGTTAGGATGATTTCTCGTATCAGGATGGTATGTTTGGCTATACGAGTTCTGGGTAGGTGGTTTAAAGGTATTAAACGCACAAACTTCTTCTTGGAGTGGAGGGGCACATCCGTCATTTAAAGGACAATTTTCAGTAGAGTGGGAGGGCTGTAAACAGATATTACAGGGTTCCATGAGGTTCTCTTGACCTATATTCATGACTGGGGCAGAATGGTGAACAGGCTTGTGTACAGACACAGCCAGGGCAGAGACTGACTTGGTCAACTCTTGAATGAGGGATTTGAGTTCAGGGTCAACCTTTGCTTCATTTCCCATATTAGTTTTCAGGACCGGAGTATTTCGACTGAAGTCATTGTCAATCGTCCAATGCTGGGAATTTTCACTTAATTCTCCCAAAAATTTATACGCTTCAGTAGGAGTATTATGCATGAATTTTCCTTGGCACATTGACTCAACCATAGTGCGGGACTCATCAGTAAGTCCCTTATAGAAAATGTGAACCAGACTGCCTTTGTCGATACTGTGATGTGGACACTTGGTCAGATGATCCTGGAATCGTTCCCAAGCTTCATAAAATTTCTCATTGGACTTTTGTCGGAAGTCCTGTATGAGTTGTTTCATTTGATTAGTACGAGTCATGGGGTAAAATTTGGACATAAATTTTCCTACAAGTTCTTTCCAACTTGTGATAGAATCTGCAGGAAGAGAGTAAAGCTAGTCCGAGGCTCTATCCTTTAGAGAGAAAGGAAAAACTCTCAGTCTAACATTGTCATCATCAAGATTCTGATTTCTAAAGAGCAGGATGACATGTTGAAATTCCCTGATATGGGAATAGGGGTCTTCTCTGGGGAGACCTCTAAAAGTTGGCAGCATTTGAATAGTTTGCGGCCTGATCTCGAATTGTACCGCCGCAGTAGGTGGAAGAACAATGCATGATGGCGGGTTGGCTGAGATCGGCGCATACGTCTCGATGAGGGGACGTTCGTCTGCCATGACGATGAAGGTATTTTCTCTAGAAGAGGGGGGAGGAAAGGGGGAAGGGTGATGAATAGTGGAAGACTCCACTGTAAGAGAATGATTCTCAGATCGAATCAATCTACGATTGGATCTAGTCCAAGCGGGCATGTGCTGAAAGAGCAAGCCTCTAGAGTCGGCAAGAGGTGTATGAAACCAAATAAGCCTAGATGATGCACACAAAGCAACAGATATTCTTAACCTAAACAATCAGGATAGTATTATGAATTATCTTGTTAGTGTAGGGCTAGTGTAGATTATGACAGTGGGCGGACCACTGGTTTATCTTTAAATACCCGCCGGACTAACTTTTCACTCTGTAGGTTCTCACCAGGATACACTCTTCAAAGCAAATCCGCTAGTACTAACTCAAGTTGACTGCAAGATAATCCGAAGCCTAGACAGACGTGCGGCACAATGGCTGACTTAAGTACGCCCCAGACTAACCGGATTTGTCAAGCGTGAAGATGAGTTTTCCCAGAAGAGGAGCTAGGGTTGGTTCGTGTTCCTAATCCGACACTAGCTAATCCGACAGACAATCAAGGAGGCCACTTACGAGCTCGGTATACTTGAGTAGTAGGGACCTATGGGTGTGTTAGATAACAGGGACCCGCACTCATGGACTTAATCGACTTGATCTTTGAAGGGGTCGCTTTGTGTGGAGTTTTCCTCGAACACCGATCTAAGTGGGCTCTATTCTTGATTGATTTTAATTCTTGGCTGTGGTTGCACAAAAGCTGGAATGATGAGGTGAGTGATGAAATCCCACCAGTTTCAAGTTAGAGCTGGGTTTGCTCTTTAATGTATTTTATTACGGCCAAACCAAGCAGTTCCGATAATTTTTGCGAAAGCAAATAGACAATCGGCACAGTATTTTGCACAATGAGCAAGATCGCACTCAAGGCGAGGTGTAGAAACTTACCTACCCGTTGGCTACGCACGGGGTCTCCTCCGTGAGATAGGGAGGGGTATCCAAATGGGCTTGGGCCCGACTCCACCTCTTTGAGCTTTCGCTCCCTACTCACTTGGTAAACGCAATCCGCAATCACGTTAGTCCACAATGGTCTATGGTATGTAATTGGAAGGTATACCACCTTTGGGGTTTCAAGAAACACGCAATGATTTAGGGCAGGTATTGTGAATTAGTTCCAATTAGGGTTTGAAATTCAACTTTAGCTATTCCCGAATTAGGATTCGAAAATATCTACTTTTGAATTACCCTGAATTGGAAATCTTCCAATTTGAATCAAGTAACCAATGGTGATTTAACTAGAAATAGCAGAATTGAAATCTGACCCTTAATATTTGGTATTTTTAATTAGTTAATTATCTAGCAGTTATTCTATAAGCAGAGAAAATAAAGTCCTAAGTTATTACAACTTTGTACTCGGCCGTCCGAGGCATTAAAATAATAAGTGGAAAATGTGAAAAATAAAGTGGAAAGTTTCCGATCTGGATCGGATCTTAAAGATTAAGCAGCTTTCCGAATTCCTGTTCGTCTTTTTGCAATCCCGTCAACCGAGCGGCAACGGCGCCATTTGAAATTAAGGTTTTTTCGCGTCGTTGATTACGGAAACCCTTGTATTTCAACAATATTTGTAATTTCTCCGATTTGGTTCACTTAATCTGCAAAAATGCAAATTTGCACAGTGACTCGTGTCGGGTATCGTCCGCACTCGGGGTTAGGGAAATTAAAGAACAATAATAACAGAAATTTGCTCAAAATATGGAAGGGTGAGAAGGATGGATATCGGTATTAAAATCTGATTTGATGTAGAATTTTCAATTAACTAAGATTAAATAATCAAATAACATAATTGAAATAACATTAAAATAAATAATCAAAATCCTTACAAAAATGTGGGAATTAATCCAAACTAAAAACAATCACTAAACTTTGAGGAAGCATGTAAATAAATGGAAGAGATAAGTTTAGTGAGAGAAAGTGGAAAGTAGAGAGAGGAAGTAGGAGGTAGAGAGAGAAAATAATGGAAAGGTGATTCTAGAGAGAGAACCTAGAGAGATAATGATAGGTAGAGAGAGAAAGAGAGGATTTAAAGAGAGAAAGGAAGAAAAGGGTGAGAAGCATTTAGAGAAAGAAAGTGAAAGGGTTACCTTACACTAACCGGAGAGAGAGAAACTTGGCCAAGTATGGAGGCATGGTTGAGGACTGCAATACCTTGATGTGGCTGGGTCCTAGAGTTGCATCGAAGTGGAGAGGGAGGCAGAGACGGTGCACTTGCAAATGGCGATGAAGAAGGGTGATTGCAAGATGCTGCCCCAACTTGTAGGTACACCGTACCGGCCAGAAGTTGCAGGATGCCGTCTAGAGCACTTGGCAATGGTAGCCAGCAAGGAGGAGGCACAAGAACAGCATGTATGCAAGGTTAAGATCGGCCTGCAATGGATGGTGAGGGAAGAGAATGCCTGCTGGTGGAGTTTAGGGGCAGGCAGAAATAGTTTGATTGGCCGTCTAGAGGAAGAGCAGACCTGCAACTCGGAGTTGCAGGTCGTGGTGATGGTGTGGTGGCGGTCTACAAACTGCGTGAAGCAGTAAGGAGAGTTGGGCTGCCTCTTGGTGGTGCTGAGTGCAGACGTGCACACCAGCAAGAGTGAGAGAAGGTGTTGCAGGCACACTTATAGCAAGGAGTTGCTGTCTTGAAGGTTGATTCTCGATGCAGCAAGGGGTGGTTTTAATGGTGGAGCCACCGACTATTATTGCAGGGAAGAGAGAAGGCCATTGTCTTGGCTGCTAGCAGTGCAAGGTGGTGCTCACGGACTGCACCACGTGAAGGAGATCGAGTTGCAGGTTCGTCGGCCTGAAATTCTTCGGTTGCAGCAGGTGTTGGGTTTCGTGGTGGTGCAGGCGTGCACACCGAAAATGGAGAGGGATGCACAAGCAAATGGAAACGGTGGTTAAATGGTGGAGGAGCACGTTCAGTCTGCTATGGGGGATCCGGGTTTGAAGAAGAAAGGCTGCAAAGAGAGCAGCAAGTTCCAGACCTGCAACTTGTGAGGTTGCAAGTCGTATTGACGGCGTGGAGAGGTGGACAGCAGGTTGGAGGTGGAAATGGTTGCCAGTTCAGCAAACCAACAAGGATGGTGGTGTTGTCCTTGAGTTTTAGGCAACCTGTAAGTGGAGAAGACTAGCTCTTGACCGCCCAAACTAGTGTTGCAGATGGAAACAACGGCTTGAGGAAAAGAGAAAGAGAAGGGCTAGAGAGAAGAAGAGGTTAGGAGAATAAGGGGGGAAGGAACCGGTGTGGAGTGCAGATTCCGGCGAGCTTCTCGCCGGAATCAATGGTGGCTGGTTGGAGAATGCTTGTGGGTTAGACTGTGGAGAGCAAGACAGTGGAATGATGTGCACAACGGCTTGAGGCAGTTGTGCAGCAGGCTATTGCAAGTGGGAAACCGAAGATGAGTTGCAAAGCAATCCGTCTTTGGAACAATTCCGGCGAGCTTCTCGCCGGAATTAATGGTGGATCAACACTATTCACGAAGTGCGAAGAGGAGAGCAACCCGTGGTTGCTAGTGTTGTTGCCGGAATGGGATTGAGAAAGAGAGAGGGTGAAGGGAAAAAGAGGTTAAGAATTTTAGAGGGGGGAGAGAACCAAAGAAACCCAAGGTTTCTCTCTCTTTTATAAGAGTAGTTTGTTGTGGGAGAGAGAAACGTGGGAATGAAGTTGGGGATTGATGAGAAGTGGTCAAAGTTGACCACTTCTCCCATTGGCTTGAATGTGGGCTTGTGAGAGCCCATGGGTTTACGTTGGCCACTTGCTTTGATTGGGTCATTACAAGGATAATTGGCCCGTGGGCCTTGTGATCATGTGTCAATGGGTATGGGCATGGGCTCAAGGATAAGCGGGCTAATGGGCCGGATAGATATGGGCCTCTTGCGAGGCCATGGGTTAGGGTGCGTTTGGCCGCTAGAGGAGAAAAAATGGTAAATGAGCCCAAAACACCATGGGCTCTAGGACGGGTTACAAGGCCGTGGGCTTCCAATTTGCTTGTGGGTCACTTGGCCATGGGGGCTGTTAGATGATGAAACTATGATAATTGGATGAGATGAGGTGGCAGTTTGACTCGGTCCACAATTGGCGGACCGTAGGATCTGGAAAGATCCAACGGTCAGATGAATGATATAACGGTCGAATTGAAGATCTAACGGTAGAAGAACTATGAGAGATGGAATAAAGCTAAAGGAGAGAAGATCTGAGGTTAGATGATGGAGATCAGAGGGTTAGGATGATCGATCTAAGGATCGGATGGTGAGATATAGGCAATTCGATCATGGAGAGGGGGATCGGATGGTAGATCTGGGGATCTAATGGTAGGATGAGATGATCTACAGGTTAGATATTAGAGTCTAGAGAGATGGAGAGAGAATTAGGAGAGAGGAGAGAGAAAATAATACAAAATAATGGCAAAAGAGCTGGCGGAGGGTCATGAACCCTGATCTTCAATGTAATCTTCCGTCGGCTTTACCAATTACGTAAGCCGTCATTTTATGTCAGTTGGTGCGGCTTTGAATCACTTTAGCTCGTCTCTTGGTCTTCAGTTTTTCCTCTCTCTTGGTTCTTTATCTGGCTCTACGATCCTCTGACTTGACCCGTACTTGGCCGGTCTCTTCTTGTCATAGCTTGTTGACTCCTTAAGCTTTGATATTAGGCTTCTATGGTTGATCGTGGGCCCGCAAGTCTCTAAAATCGCCCGATTGGGTTTCCTGCGAGAGAAAAGCACGTAATGAGACTTAATCAAAACGGCTTCATATCTAGACTATCCGAAATGCGTATATCTCATGCAAATAGTCGATTTTCGTTTAAAGATTGCGCTCTACGCATTGGAAGAAACTCTTATGTGAAAAAGTCGACGAAAAGACAAGTTTTGCGTAGGAGAATGCGACATCGCTATAAGGATAATGGCTTAAAATAAGCACTTTTGAGCGAATATCACCTGCCACTACCAGTTCATTCACTGTCGTTTCATATGGCTGACAACTAGTTCTTTGCTCTGGGTTCTGGACACACTTGTGGGATATCTTATGGAACCATTTAATGTATCCATCCACACAATCCCATGGCTTTATGGCAATGTTTCCACGTTCTTCGGCCAACAAAACATGGTTGTTCCATCTACACCAATATTGATCCAACAAAGGGTATTCCACCTTGTAACTTTGGCTCGTCATACCCCTTGTTGCCCGGACGGGAATGAGTGGCTCAAGAGGAATGATTTGAACTCGACCGAACTGTCTAAGCATGAGGTCTGGGTTATATTGCTTGACGATACCAAAAGAGAGAAGATAACCAGTGTCATAAACTGTATGGCTCCTAAATGACCTATATTAAACATTAATTAAAACCAATGTCATATATTAATAAAGTACTATACTAGGTAAGAAATGCATTTACACTTACATCAACCAACGATATATTGTCTAATTGCTCCTTAAATATTATTAGGTTGCCGCTTGAATCTCCAGATTATGTCTTTGGAATCAATACCTAACACGTGGCCATTCTTATGCATAAATCAAGATCAGAGCTGGTCTTCCCACTCTAAAGTCTCCATATATCCATACCTACATAATGTTATAACATTATATAAATACTAAAATAGTTAAAAGGTTTACTTAAAAGTTAAAGTATTTGGGTTGTATACCTCTAACAAAGTTAAATAACCCACAATATGTTTCACCTTGACGCTTGAAGCTTGACCCAGCGGACGGTATAGAAATGGAAGTCCTCCTACACCCCCATGCATATCCATGAACCTCTTCAAGGCTCATCAAATTCTATAAGTACAAAATAGGTACTCGGATGCCAGTCTTATCAGCGAAAAGAGTGCACCTAACAAATATAGTAAATATCCACTCACAGCACAATCAATTTTTCTCTCCAGGGCATCTATGGGTACACCACTCAATTAGCTATGCAACCACTCCATCCTAATCATAAACCCTCAATTTCTACTTATTTCCTTATCTACATCATCATCGGTCACTTCCAAACCCCTTTTCAACACATCCACAGCATCCTTATAGTCAATGGCATCCCCTTTCACCGCCTTCACTAGAATTGGGAGGTGAAGAAGTTGTTTAACATCATCGATGGTAATCGTCATCTCCCCAAATGGGAGGTGGAACGTGTTGGTCTCTAGATGCCATCTCTCAACGAATGCCAATACTAGGACCCGGTTGATATATTTGTATGAATACTGAGCCAAGGTTGACGATCCAGAACGAGTGACCTTCTCTTTAAACCCGTCACATTCTTTTCTAATTCCTAATCTACCAACTTTTGAGCGTGATGGATGCATTTGAGGGGACCACATTCCTACAAATATTGAAAAAATAAACTATATATATCTTGAAGCTTTTTACGATTGATGGGTCTTTGGGACCTCCAATAGCTCCTTCAGGGATTGGGTCTTCTTCCAAGATGAATTCCTCCCCAACGGGAGGTTGACTATTTTGTGGTGCAGAGGTCGAAATAGGGTGATTTGTTGAAAAAAGGTGTAGATATCAAGGTAGGATCATCTCGGACTGGCTCTTCTGCTACTATTGGACCTCTCGGGTCCTAGTTTGACTTTCTTGCCTTACAGATATCAAAGGTTCTTCGACAACCTAAATATAATACAACACAGTTAGTTTATATTAAAATTAAATCAAAAGGCAACATTAGAGGAAAATATGGATGAAAGCAATCTCTATAACTCCAAAAAAAACTCACATCTCTTATTGACGACTTCTCTTGGGCTTCCCTAAGACGCTTTCTATATATGGGACACTATTGGAGCGTACCAATTTTTTTATGCTTCGGGAGCGAGTGGCTCAGTAGGATTTCTTCCCATTATTGTAGCCTAATAAGGAGAACAACCATTGTGGTGTTAAAAAAAAAGAACTAAACCGAATTTTATTAGCAAAAGTCGGTTGGATCCAACCATAACTAAGTTTTTCTTAATTTTGATTGGATCCAACCAATACTAAGGAAGTCTGAGTGAGTTTTTCTTAATGTCGATGGGATCCAACCAAAGCTGTTTTAGTAATGTTGGTTGGATCCAACCAAAGCCTTTGAGGTATTTTATCAAACATCGGGACTTCATTTTCATTTCCCTTCTCGGGTGTGGATTCAGAGAATCCAACAGTGGTTTTGCTTTGGCTAAAAGTGAATGCCACTTCAGCACCATCACCACCTTTGGATTCTTAGAATGGTTGGAAAAAAGGAAAAGTCATCAGAATAAGAGAATGGTTGTATGATTGAGTTTTGAATTTCCAACTGACAAAACTAAAGAAAAACTCAAAAAAGAAAAAAATGGGGAACAGTTGGAAATCAAACTATAAAAAGAAAACAAGTTAAACTCATCGGAATGGCGGTCAGACGGTGTAGTGTCACCGGATGATGTAATGTCACTGGGCAATGTTGCCGGTGTCGGAGTGGGAGAAGATGGGTAGTAGTATTGCTTGGAGGAATAAAGGGTTAAACAACCCTATGCTTTGGTTTTGGATGGGTGGGGTGCCTTTAAGCAATGGGGGTGCCCACTAATTTGTTTTAAAACGGGGTGAGTGCCTTTATTAAATAGGTGCCCATGGAAAACTTTGGGGTGTCAATATAATTTACCATGGATTTCATCAAATAACACTTGTTATTTTCATTATAACAGAAAAATAACGACAGTTATAACAAAAATAATGGCCATTATTTTCTGAGCGTTAAAATGGTACATAAGGGGGAGGTCTGAATCCTTTATAAGGGCTGTTATTTTCTTTATAATGGCCATTTTTTAAACCATGCCCCAAATAAGTTTAGATATCCGTCGGTTAAAATCAACCTATAAAAAGACTCCAATCCAACGGTTACGATGGTTTCCAAGAGTACGCGATCAGTGTTTTCAAAGAGTATGACATGTGGCTCATACCGTGGTCTGTGTCCGTCGTCAAAGATTTATTAGTGGCCCTACATAGTGCATTTTCTTAGGCCAATTGATCACATGGATATTTAGCCCACCCCTTGATATCTATATGAATATACACAACAAAAATCAGCCTTTTTTTTGTTGAACCTCCTCGGAGGGAGGGAAATTTTATTTATTCCAAAAATCAGCCTAAATAGTTCTAGCCGTTGATTTAAGCATGTTTTTGGGTACCAAAACTAGAAATCATCAATCAAGATCATTTTTAGTGTGTATATCCACCAAGGTATAAGCTAAACATCCATGCAATTAGTGGGCCCTTCAGGAAAAAAAAAACTATTTTTTTTTGCTCGGTCTGAGATTTCCATGCATAAAAATTCCTACACCCTTCTCTCCTTGTAGCCCATCCATGCAATTAGTGTGCCCTTCAGGGAAAAAAAAGGCTATTTGTTTTTAGGGAATTTTTGACATACCCCCCATGTTATTTTGAAAATTTGACATACCCCCCTATGACTCGGTCCACTGTCATTTGACCAGTGTTGACTCGAGTTGACTACCAAATTTTGTATTAAATGACAGAAACACCCTTGTCTTCACCTTTGGAACAAGGGTTTGGGCTAAAACCTAAACCCCAAATCAAACGGCTATGGACGACAACCAGCCAAGAGACTCCAATGGGTTGGCCGCCCATCACCGGTGACCAACCCACCGGAGTCTCATGGCCAGCCGACCACTACTCCAGCAACAATTTAAAACTCAGTTTTGAAGAAAAAAAAAAATAAAGCATATAATTATATTTCTAAAAATTTCATTAATAAAAATGAAAAACAAGAATAAGAGTAATTTAGATTTTAAGCTTTGGATACATGGATTTTGAAAAGATGAGTTCTCTCAATTTTAAGAAGAAATTGCATTCCCTTTTGAGTTTTATCTATTTTATGGTTTTTTATTTTCAATCTTCGCTTAATTCATAAAAATAAAAAAAAATAAAAAATCTTAAATTTACCAACAATGGTTTTTATTTTTATTCTTATTTTTAATCTCCTCTTTTCATGTTTGATTTGGGGTTTTGGCCCAAACCCAAACCCTTGTTCTAAGGTTGAAGACAATGGCACTTTTGTCCATTAATACAAAATTTGGTAGTCAACTCGGATCAACACTGGTCAAATGACAGTAGACCGAGTCATAGGGGCCGGGGTATGTCAGCTTTTTCAAATCATGGGGGGGTATGTCAAAAATATGCAATTAATGGGCCCTTTAACATCTTTAATGGGCTACCACATCGCCCACCAAAAATTATTGTTGCCCCTACATCTTGGATGGTACATAGCTCAAGACCCATTGACAATGATCAAGTGAATAACCTTTCTACTTCTTTTTTGGAAGGTTTTTGTTGACTGTAGCCAATCATTTTCATGTTTTTTGTCTAAAAAAATAGCAGCCTCTCTTCTCGGTTCCCTCCCTAGTGGGTAGTCTGTGAACAATTTGCTCTGTGGTAAACTTTCCTACAATTTATTTGAGAACTTTTGGAGTCCACCGATTACACCAAAACCTAAAAAAAAAAAAAAAAAAAAAAAACCCAAGACTTATGCCAAAAATGAAACCGACATTACCATTACGAAAACGAAATTCTTAGTTCAACTTGTCAAGTTTGTATACAGAAATCAAATTTCTAGACATGGAAGGAACATATAAAGTATCTTCTAAATCAAGAACAAAACCATTACTGAGAAATAAGCGAACCAGTCCAATAGCTTTGAGTTTAGCTTCTACCCCATTACCCCATGGTGAGTATCTTTTGGTTGGGATTGATTTTTCGGCTCGTTATGAATCTATGCATGGAATTAGAAATATGAATAGTGGCTGCTCCCGAATCTATCTACCAAGTATTAGGTGAAACAATGGCTAAATTAGACTCTGAACACACTAGACATTGGGTGCTACCTGTCTTCGCTAGCCAAGCTTTTATAGCCAAAGCAATTAATCCTTTTTCATGTGGCTTCGCTTATGACAACAAAGCATGTCACACTCTTTTTCCCCCCAGGCTTATGTGTCTAACTAGATCCAAATTCTGCAGTTTTCTTAAACCTTTTCCTAGAATTCTTGATCTTGTTATTTTTCTTGACTGATCCCTAACGCTTATCCTGTCGAATTCGCTCATCCTCTTGGGAACACATGCTGATCAATTCTGTCTTAAAGACATCAAATTGCGTAGGAAAAAAAGTCATTCAGCCATTTTCATGATATGCGCTTTCGCACACCATTATGGCCATCGTACTTTATGGTTACTAATTGGGTCATTAGAGAGTGCTAGCCAGTGATTTAGTTGAGACTGTAAAGTGTTCTTCCAAGGCCTTAAGGTAGTCCTTAGGAATGGCACCTCTTATGTGAATGTACATCAGGCTAAGACAATTGGACCTCTCCCATTTTTACCATTCCTTTTTCACCTCTACACCACTTGTTGTTGTGGCTTTAGGTGGTTCATCTAACCTAAAGGCTAAGTCCAAATCCCCTAGTCTTAAGTTGAACATAATTTCATCTTTCCAGTCTAAGAAATTGGACCCACCTGAGTCAGGCCCTTCACACAAGACAAGGAACCAAGGTGTTGTAAACAACAACATAAACAATCACTGGCAAATAAGGATAAATATAGCTAGCCACATGGTTGAATTGATGGGGAAGGCAATTAAACTTTCCGGAGTCAATTATACAGTTGTCTCAAAACAATCAGCTCTGAATGAGATCAACCTTGCATATAACAATCTTTCCTCTTGGGTCGAGATTATCATATGCAATAGTCTCCCACTAGTGAAGTAATTTTCACCTTTTAGACTGATTACTCATAAATGACACAATATCAAACTTTTGTACCTTTGGGTGTATTAAGTTATCAATTTTGTCACCTACACCAATCACCTCAATCCGCTTAGTCAAACAAACTCAGTGACCCACCTTTGGGCTTTGATTTTTTTTTTTTTTTTCTTTTTAATTTTTTTTTTGGTAGTTAAGCCTGTTTTTAAATAGATCAGTAACTCGGTGAAGGCGGGTTTTGAACCCAGGTCTATGGTTTATATCATAACCCACAAACTTTACCAACTGAGCAAGCTGGCACCTTCTAGTAAGCATGCATTTTTTTCAATGACCTTCTCTATCTTAGTGAATGGTCCTCCTGTTGGGTTCTTCACAAGTTCGAGGGGTTTAAGACATGTAGATCCTCTTTCTCCTTTTCTTTCGTGGTAGTGGTAGAAGCTCTTTGCAGAATGACTTGTCAAGTTGTGGAAGGAGGAGTCAAGGAGGGATTTCGAGCAGGCAACAATAGTCCCATGATTTCCCAAACGCCTTTGGGCTTTGATCATTGCTTGTTACCCAAACGCCATACACAATCCTATAACTTTAGTGGAGATCTTATAAATAAAGTTACCACTAGCCCCAAGAACAATTGAAATTTTTTATGAATGTGCCACTTCAGTGACTAGACATTCTCTCAAATTTTAACAATACTTGTGCTTAGTATTGCCAAGAAATAATCCAATTTCCCCGAATGAATCCCACAACATATACATATCATGCAACAATAATTAAGTTGAGACACATGCACAATATATATATATATATATATATATATATATATATATAATGTTTTCAATAATATGTATCATTTAATAATCAAACATGTTGTAAGTATCAAATATATTATGCCATACATATTATCAAGTGATTAACAAGAGATAATTAAGCAAAAAAAATATAATTATGATCATAAAATGAGATTTTTCTATTGAATTATAAGTAATGGGGTCTAAAAAATTTTAAAACTGATACATGATATTTAGTGAGAAATTCCTGAACAATAGAAGAAAATGGGACTAAAAATGAATCACAAAAACTCTAGAACAGGTCACGTAAAGATCATTGGTTTAATACCAATTGTTCTGGGACTATATGATCTAGTCCAAATTTGGATCTGAAAGCATCATAAACAGATCCGAAATGGTCCAAAACCCCAGCATACCAAATTTGGGCCAAAATAGAGACTCATAAAGCCTTGAACCAGTTTCAAAACAAAAAAACCATTCGAACCGACGAGGTCTGAGTCAAATCATTGAGTTAACTCACAATCTGACTCACCGTAACTAGATCACTGAGTCAACTCACGATCTGACACACTGTGAGCAGATCTAAGTCAGATCGCTGAGTTAACTCGCGATCTGACTCATTGTGTAGCAGATTCCGAGTCAACCTGCGACTTGACTATGTTTGTTTTGTTTCATGGATCAAAATATCTAAACCTAAACATGCATAACTATATCAAAATATTTTTCATGGATTAACATGCATAAAAACAAACTTAAAAGATGGGGAAAGAAAATGAAAAAATCATCATAATAAGCATCGAAGAGAACATAGGTTGAAAGTATGTAAAAACAGCAAAATCATGAAAGGTGGGAATCCTACCTGCAAAAAACACCCTAGTACTATAGAAAAAAGATGAGAATCGTTGTTATCTTCCTTTCTCTGCTTTTTTTTCTTCTAGATATTCTCTCAAAAGTTGATGAATTTGTTTCTCTCTAAGGTTTGCAAAAGGAAAGTTTTTAAGAGAAAAAAGGGTTTTAATAGCTAGGGAGATGGTCCTTTTCAAATTCAATTAGGTTTTTAAAGTCTCTTTCTTACCAAATTCAAATAGGTTTCTAAAAGCCACTTACTATGTTTCTTTTTTCATTTCAAATTATCGTAGGTGTACAAATCTCTAAATAATTCAATTACGAATGTTTCAAAAATTAACTTAACCCTATCAATTTATGAAAAGTAAGTTTTAACATAGACATGGTTAAAGCCCACGTATTTTTTAAATTTTATTTTTCATTAAATTAAGTTATTGAATCTCGTAATTAATATAATATTCAAATTTCAACTCTATTTTTGAGGTCCAAAATATCAAAAGTTCACAAATTATACGTGAAATAGATATTATAGATCTTTAAACAAACTTTTCAGAACATTTGATGGATTCTAAATCAATACCTGAGTAAAATATTATGCCCCTTAGAAACTGATTGTATCAAAAAGGAAATTTGTCAAAAATAATAAAATTCTGAATTTGACTCTCTCCCATCGATTTAGCCCAAAATAAAGCCCAGTAAATGCTTCAGTTATTCTCCAATATGAAAATACCAATTTACGCCTTAAAGTGAAATTACAAAAATACACTTTATTATAAAATTACTAAAATACCCTTCAATTATTGTTTAATGTTAATACCTTATACAGTTACTAAATTATCCTTACCAATTATGGTTTAATGTCAATGAAATGATGAAATTACTAACTTACCACTATGTAGTAAAAATTACCAAAATGCCCTTGGATGTAAATTTATTATTTTACCCCCACATATAAAATTATTATCAAATGAGTAAACAAACTCATAAATGTAACAATATGACATCTTCACTATCAATTGTTGGCCCATAAAAAGTTTTTAATTTACCCCAACAATCCGACCCATAGCCTTAATGGGTTTCAAGCAACTAAACAATATGGGCCTATAGTAGGGTTCATATCAATTCGGGTCAAGAAAAATTAAGGGTGTTACAATAATCGTCCAATTAGATCGGTCTCTACTAAGGAATTAGGGGACTAGGATACTAATTCAATCTAGGGTCTATTATCTCATACTACTATCTACTAAAGTAATTAGAGAAACTATTACATTATAACATAAATTAAGCTATGCTAAAACTAAGAAGTGAAAGGGAAGGGGATAGAATTTTTCCCTGTGCAGTTGATGGCTACACCGACGCCACACCGTGCTACTCCAAAATGTTGGACCATGAATCAAACCTTGGCCCAATCCCTATCTTAGCTCTTCTTTAGTGCTCTCATCTTTTGAGTAAATGAGGGTTTGCGTATTTATAGATATTTGGAAGAAGTACCTCAAGGGTTAGGATTGATTTGGGTTGGATTAGGATTGATTTCTAGGATTTAGATGAAAGTTTTGAAAGACTAAAATAGCTTTTAAGCGTGATCTATGGAAAGATATAAGATTCTTGCAAAGATAAGCCTTCTAGACTATAGCCAAGGTGATTACTTTTTATTAAACTCCGTAATATCAACTCAATTTCAAGACGAATTGCAACTCTTATCACTTATCCACGATCTAGAACCTTGAGAAATATCTTTTAAGTTCTTAAAAGTTTGGAAATGCTTGAGAAAGTCTGAAACTTCCGAAAAGTCAAATTGAACTGAAACTCTGTGGAAATCAAGCCCACGATCAAGAGAATATTTAAGGTTTTATCAATTTTTGACCAAAGAACTCAAACTTTTTTCAGAAGATATTGAGGTATGAAGTCAGAAATCACTTTTGATGTTCGAAACTTATGATCAAGTGCTACTTAGGGATATTTTGATCCTTTCACTAAGAAAAGTCTATTTCAATATCTGAATCTCATGAAATTGGTGTAATTGGAAATTGGAATTGATTTCTTTTCAATGGAAGATATTTCAAGGTCATCTGACAATAAATGGCTATCATTACATGTAAAATTCTCAAAATTTGGTTTTTTGGAAACTATTAAAAAAACCTAATGTTCTTAAGATCGAGAGATCCAATTACGATAAAACTAATAATTTTTTAAAAGATGATTGACTTATAAAACGGGTGAATTTGGTCTCCTTAAAATCAGGCATATAAATTTAAAAATCTAATCATTTTGTGAACACCTATCAGTTTCATAAAGCTTTAAGAGTTCTAAAGGGTATCGTAATGACTCGAGAAGAATTCCTATTGACTAAAGGATGGTTCTAACAAGGTTCGGATAACAAGATAAAGTTGGATCAAACCATAGGTGTACAAAAAGGGGGTTCCTACATATCAAAATCTCATGGTGAGCCAAACCGTATGCCCATTAGATGACCTAGACAACTTTGTTGACAATTTCAATATCTTAAAAGAGATTCTTCCACTTTTTTTTTTTTTGTTAGGTAATGATAATTTTATTAAGAAAATAAAACATAGAATACAAATGGAAGATCTCACTGAAGAGATCTTCATTCTCTATTCATGGAGATCATCCATCATGGATCAGTGTGCACACACAATCAAATGATATAAACATACATGATGGACCCGACTAAAATGATTAAATACAGTTTGTCCAAACTATGATATATATATATATATATATATATATATATATATATATATGTGTGTGTGTGTGTGTGTGTGTGTGTGCGTGTGTGTGTGTTTATATATATATATATGTGTGTGTGTGTGTGTGTGTTTTAGCGTGGTTTGAATTAGAACCCTTGAGCTAATTTTATCCCTTTTAAACAAAGTGTGGTTGCTTGCACAAGTGGCAAAAACCAAAAAACAAAATTTGTATTGGTACACCAAAAAAAAAAAGGGCAAGCATATAGGTCAAAATTTGGGAACCATTGGCAAAAGCAAAAAAAATAATCTTCCTAGTACTTCCTTACTAAGAAATATTGGCTCATATAGAAACTAGAAAAAAACAAAATTTGAGAATTGTCTCCAGTGCTAGTTAATTGTACACCATGTTAATTAGCACTATTTTCACCACGTAAATACGACATAGATGCTTGATAAATGCTGCTTAGGCTTTCTACAGGTGTCAGACTATATGACATGCATCGGAGCCATCATGATTCCTCCTCAACAACACTATCAATGCTCTGCCTAGCAGAAAGCACTCTGTCTAGGGTTTGATCTGGGACTGTTATTCCAGTGGTTTCCATGTCTGCAACAATTGCAATGGCTGCATCGAGTTCTCCAAGATCAAGACATAGCATGATGATTTCATCATACAAGGGACTGCAGACAAAATGAACAAAGAAAAAAAAAATCAGTATTCTCAAATTATTCGGATGGGGATGCCCATGCATGGTTTAGATGTAATGTTATGTGACAAATGTTAATTATAATAATCTCTGAAGCTATTTCTATATTGGTAAGCCAGGATTGTACCCATGAAAAAACACCTTATAATTCAGTTGACCAGTAAGTTTGACCACAATATTCCATGAATGTAAGTGGTTATTGAAAAGATCTTTCAATCAGAAAAATGCTGAAGTCTTTTAACTTTCAAGAACATGCTAACTCAGGTTTATGTGTGTGACCAGTAGGTTTGGCCACAATATTCCATTATTATTCCCTAGGTTTTCCTATCTTTTTTCTTTTCCTTTTGCGGTGGTTCCTACCACTTATACCGTGTATTGATGTACAAGATGTCATTCATGCAAATTTGAAGGGATAACCTTACTTCTATATGTGCATGTGCATACCATAGATGAAAAGTTATTACAACATGGTGTATTTTGTCTCAAAGGCAAATTGCAGGTTCCTGTAACTTATCGTGACACGTTTTCCAAGGTGGTTGTGATACATTTCCTGAGGTCTATTGTAAACACGTTTCTCGATACTAACGTGACGTTTTTTGAGGTTGCCATGAGTAAATCACAGGTATTAGTTTCTCTCTCGAGCTTTCCAAAGCAAATCGCAGTTGTTCAAATTTCTCTTAGGCTCTCCAAAGAAAATTGCCAGTTCAGATTTTTATCCCAAGCTCTCTAAAGTATATCACAGGTATCCAGGGGAATTGTAGGCTTTCTAGACCGAGTTATGTGTTTATGACCTAGTGATTGGTGATGGAATCTAAACGTAGTTTGTTGTCTTCTTCTGGGATATTTCTTCAGATGACTTTCCATTAAACTCAGTGAGAGTTATTATGCACCTTGGTCTAAATATGTACAAGTTTTCCTCATAGCTAAAGGGAAACTCAGTTATTTCTTTTGATAGATAGAAACTCGGTTATTTGACTATAGATCAACCTCCAGGATGGCCATAATTATGAAGTGGACTCGAGAAAATGCTCAAATTATAACTTGGTTGTAGAACAGTATGGATCCACGGACCACAAATAAGTGTAAATGTTATGTTTTTTGGACACAACAAAAAAATATAGTAGACAATTCGAGATATGTATTCTAGTGAGAAGAATATTACATGTGTATCAACTATTTCTTCAATTCTTTACTCTACAACAAAGTGATAAAAGTCTTGGGGAATATTATACTTGCATGCGAAGAATAATAGATGAGATGAACATATCAGCCTATTACTAGTGACCTGAAGATCAACGAAGACAACGAAACGAGTATTGAGTTACGAAGTTTCTTTGTAGCTAAAGGGTAAATTTGAGCATGTCCAAGCTCAAATACTTAGTAGCAAAGACTCCCATCGTTGATAGAAGTTTATTCTCGCATTCAGCGGGTCTCCCTTTCTGCCACTAGTGCCACAACAACTGATAATTCTACCCTTGTAGCTTCGAGTAATTTTCCTGCCCCGAGAAGTGGTAAAGCTCATGGTGGTCAGACAAATGGTAGAAGTTGTGGGGTTGGTAGACTCAGGGAGAGGCCATAGTAGAAGACATGATACTCGGAACTGTACTCATTGTGATCATGATGATCACACCTCCGATACGTGCTGGAATCTTCACAGAAAACCGACATGGGCCAATTAGACCTCTTGGAAGTGTTGAGGCCAATACTCTGGACTATAAAGCCCTTCTATTGTCTACCACGTCTGCTACTATTTCTATTCCTCGGAAGGAATATGCCAAGTTGATGAAAGCCCAACAGCCCATTGCTTCCTCCAGCCACTGGTCCCTTACTTCCACCAACTCTATTATCACTTTGGTTCAGTCAAGTATATCTTGTGTTACTTCTACAAGTTCTCTATGGATTATTGATTCGGTGCCTCAGACTATATGGATGGCACCCCAGGTGTGTTTTCTTCCCCTAGTCCACTAACTATACTCAGTGTGTTACTCTTTTCGATAACACTACTACATCTAAAGTGTGACATTGCTGCTACACATCCTCATTCCTCTCTTTCATTATCTCCTGTCTTGTATGCACCAAAATTTCTTTTTAACTAATAAACTCACCAAATTTGTTAGTTACTTTCTATCTTTCCTTCTGTCATTCAGGGTCTAAAAACGAAGAAGAGTATTAATAGAGGACATGAAAACGGTGGTCTTTACAATATTGATGGTGGTGGTGGTCCTCGGAATTCTACTATTTAGACCACACTTTCTCTTCACTAGCGGCATCTGCCTCGGTCATCCATCGTTACATAGTTTGAAGATTTTAGTTCCTACTTTGATTCAATTACCATCTTTGGATTATTCATCGTATCAACCTAATAAGCATTGTCGTGCCAACCTAGTAAACATCATTGTGTCTCTTTTCTATCTAGGCTAGATATTCATGTGTCTAGCCCTTTTTCAGTTGTTCATTCAAATGTTTGAAGCCCAGCCAGGATACCTTCATATAATGGTTTTAAGTACTTTATTAATTTTGTGGATGACTGCTCCCGATCCCAAACAATATAGATTTACTTAATGAATGTAAACAGAGAAAATAAATCTTGAACTCGAAGAAAGCAATCGATTCTCTTTATTGATAATAATCACTCCAAAATTCAAAGCAGCATAACTAGAAGCAATATCAAAGAGGAATCAATGGATCCGAGTCCAAAGTTATGCGGACCGAACAGTTGAGCAAACAACAAGGGAAGATGAAGAGGAAAGGCTAACAGGAGAGGAACATGGTAGAAGATTAGGGTAACACATTGGCTATGGCATCCCCCATTTCCCTCAACCCCCTCTTCTATTTATAGTGGTGGGTAGGTTAAGAGGGCACGATTGTAATAAATTTAGCAATTCTCATCGTGCGTCCGTATTGTGCCACGTGGATCAGAGGTGTCGCTGTCGTATTTGATTATGACGCTTTGATCGAATGCGTGGCATGTTACAATGCATATGTGCTACCCAGATGACGGTCAATCAAGCGAATATCTCGTTCCCACGTGTTTCAGTGTTTTGCGAACAAGATTGCCTCTGATCGACCTCTCATACCCTTGCCCCGCCAATCCTAGGATTTATCTTTGACTCCCAAGCTAGTGTGTGACACTAGCTAGCATGGCAAAAATGAAATCCCTATTAGCGGGCACATGACCTTTACGCGAGCAAGACTACCGTCTTAACACAATATGCAAGTGCCAAATGGACATTTTTTGGGTGGAAGACACCGGTATACAGTACTGTTTGATGTGCAACCGTCGTCTGATAAATAATTTGCACGGGTCATCATTTGATGTCTCGGTGTCGTCTGATAGATTAGTTGCCCAGGTCATCGTCTGACGTGCGGGTGTCGTCTGACGTGCGAGTGTCATCTGACATGCGACCGTCTGAAGTGCAAGTGCCATCTGACGTGTGGCCGTCTAACGTGCGAGTGCCATCTAACGTGCGACCGTCTAACATGCAAGTGTCGTCTGATAAGCATTGTCTAATAGATAAATTGCATGAGGCAACTTCCGACATACCAATCCGTTGCCGCATGCCGTTATATGGTGTAGTCCATGTGGCATACATGTGGACTTAGACAATTTGCACTATCTACAAGGAGACATAGATATGGGTTGTTCTCTATTTTAAATTGTTTTATATGGAAGTACATAATCAATTTAATATTTCTATGTTCTTCATTATGCTAATGCTAAAGATGATACTTCTACATTGTTTTAGGATTATTTTGGCTCTCATGGTATGTTACATCAGACCTCTTGTGCTGTTACACCTCAACAAAATGGATAGCCGTAGGAAATATAGGCATGTGGTATAAGTTGTTTGTTTCTTGCTTTTCCAGATGAAAGTATCCAAAATATATTGGAGTATTGCTGTCATCACAACTTGTTATCTTATTAACTGGACGCCTTCGTTAGTTCTCAATAGTAAGGCTCTATTCTTGGTTTTGTTTCTAGATACTTCCATGTTTTCTCTTTCCCCCCGTAATTTTGGTAATGTGCTTTGTTAATCATTTAGGTCTAGGGGAGAGATAAACTTAAGCTTCGTTCAATCATGCATATATTTTTAGGATACTCTCCTACCCAAAAAGGATATCAGTGTTATAGTCTTTCTTCACTAAAAGTTTATGTGTTGATACCACCTTTTCTGAGTTTGTCATTTCTTTTTAGGTGAGAACCATCATGTGGATGATAAGGTGTTCTCTATTCCTCTTCCTTTAACTGGTCCTCTTCTTCTTGATACATTTGGCTCTATACCTCTCTCTTATAATCTTGTTTTTCATGAAAAAACAAGTACATTGAAGTCGATTGCTACTTCATCATAGAGAAAATTGAAAATGATGATATATGTACTCCGTATGTGAAGTCAGAACATCAGTTAGCTAATGTATTTACCAAGGCATTGAGTTGCACGAGAAGTGATTTCTTATGTTCCAAGCTGGGATATACAATATATATGCTCAGATTATAGGGGAGAGTTAATGTACATAGGGGTATTTCTGTACTTTTACCTTTATTACAACATTAGTATACATAATAATTTTTAAGGCCGACTAGTGTAAGTTTAAGTAACTAGTTCAACTTCCTATTCTCTCTTTATTTTTCTCCTTCCTTTTCCCATCACAAAACCCTAATTTACTTCAGAGTTAGAAAAGGGGTAAATCAATGACAACCTTCTGCCCAAAATTGAGATCAAAGGCAAGATCAGCAAACACAAAATTATGAAGAAATTGCCACCCCCAACCTCCCGCAAACAAATAATTTTAAAAAGTAGGCGCCAATTGTCGAGCAGACACATGAAGTTGCAGATTTAATGCATAGTACAAATTAAAAATTCTTTTATATTCTAGGTTTCATTTGTCAATCTGGAACTTCTGTAAAGCCTTTAAGCATATCGTCAAAACATCCAAAGATTCCATGATTTTTTACCCTTGTAAGAGTGGGAGCATTCTCCTCTTAACACCAGCCAAGTACATGAATATGTTTTCAAAAGGGGATAAATAGCAATATTTGCCACAATCACTTAAATAATATCCTGAAAATTTTCAAAGAAATGCCCGTGACAATATTCTAAAGTGGTTTATGAAAATCATTCCGAAAAAATGTTCCAAAGTGATTCATTTGTCTTATGGAGCAAGGAACTTTAGCTTACCTCCCAAAGAAGTAACCCATACTGTGTGTAGTTTGCAGGATTTTCAAGAAAGCTGAAGGGAGTGGAGCTCTTACAGCTGCACGCAGAATCATGGCACAGTCCCCAATGGTCGGTGTTCCACCCAATTCGATCACCTGAAATATAATCAGGGTACTCTCTATTAGGTTCAGAAGAACACATACGAAAGTCGACATTCTAATCTTGTGGTAATGGTGAAAATCGACATGAAAAGCTGGATCAATTAACAATTAGACATCAATCACTAAAAAGGTCTTCATGAGTAAAAGGGGAGAACTGTTAATCAATGTTTATGCGGGATCCTAGTTTGGTAATATTTGGTAAATAGCTTGAGTGTGCATCAAATAAAATCCCGTAAACTTGTGTAATGCATGCTATATTGTAATGTAATAAATGTGTAAGAATAAAATTTTTGCTGGATGATGTGGGACTCATCATAAAGCACGAAATTGTAGTTCAAATTGAAAAATAAAAAAAGGATAGGAGCTGGCCCTAAAACTAAGATGATAACTTCTAGTCCAGTTCCTTCAGAGACTTCAGCAACAAGCCTGCTATGTTTATGATCATAGATGATCATCGGGGACTCATTTCTTTGAAGGTCATCCCTGAAGTATCAAGGCCCACCACCAGAGATAATGGCCGTCAAAGAACCCAAATGCAAACATTTCGGAGGGGGTAAGATGATGCTGCAAAGGCAGTATAAGGACTCAAATTTATGTTACTTGTAGATGTTGCATAAGCAACCACAAAGAGGTACTGGAGGAAAATAGAGGCAGCTTTATGGCAAGAAAAGTAACTAAATGGGAAGAGGGAAATTTTCTTTGTTTATAGACCTCCCTGTTTATCAACAGAGTGGATGGAGCGCACCCCCCTCCACCACAGTAAAGCGACTCCAGTTCAAGTTGACATATGCACAAGACACAAATTTTTGTATGGTCATAAACGAAATCCAGTATATCCAGTGAAAAAGTAAAAGCACTCAAGAGTATCATGCATCCACAAATTCCAGGAGATTCAAATCAACTTGGTGAATGCTAGAATGAATGCATACACAAGAATAGATCTGATTAACACATCTACGTTTCATCATCAATTAAAGAATTAAAAAAGAAACTGTTGAAACTTAAGAAAAAATTGAGCATGAATTTACTGCAGTTGAGAGGTATGCTTTTTGTCCCACTCGTTATAAATTTCAACACCAAAATACAAGGTCAAGAAACTCAGATAATGGGTAACAAACCAAAACCCAGAAACAACAAAAACAACCAAATTTAAAACAATTTAGGTAGACAAGGAAAGACAATAAAAAAAATGGTGCAAAACTAAGCAAAAAGAGGAAAGAGTATAAGAGCATGCCTTCAGCATCAATTTAATTGCCAACTCAACTTCCCATTCTTGTGACCATTTTCGGGGAGGTCTCATCTTTAGTTCTCTCTCCCATGTCCAACCCCAAACATCTGCAATGGTGTACATGTCTGATACATCAAAAATTTTTCTCTCTCTCATCACCTTAAATGCCTCATGTAAATCCTCAGGAAACCAGTCGTCATCATCAGAATCCTGCATGCAAATACCCCAAATTTACCAAGTTTTATTAATAAAAAGAAGGTGATGGCTGGGGTTTTGAAGATAACTTGTATGATAGTACGAGAATAAACAGAAGCACATCAGATCCACCTACAAGAGAAGAAAAATCAAACAAAATGCATAGTATTGCAGGCAAAATCTATTTGTCATCAACCTCAAGTGCTGTCCTGCAGAGTTAAGGTCGAGATAAAATTCTTTAACATGTAAGATCATTCATTATATTCTGGGAATTAGATGTGACTTGCAATAATACTTTTAAGCTTGTACAAACTATAAACAGCTACTTTTGCATGACTGATGAAAAGGATTTCAAGATTATTGGCAACTTTCAAGCCTGACAGCCATAGGGAGTTTCTGTAAAGATGCGCTGACTTAGTTTGATGTATTCCAACATAGTAGTGTGGGAAAAACATTCAAGAAAATTTGACAATGAGGTCCCAACTCTCAGTGTAGGAGATTCCTAAATTTGGCATTGTTGCCCCTAATTATTATTAACCGCAACTAAATGTAAATGAAAACCATCTAGTCTGAGAGGCCCTCTTCTCGGCCGAGACAAGGAAGACAGTCGATTTGGTTCCTGACACCAAACTTCTGAAACTCAGAAAGAAAGGAAGAGTAAATCCCTTGTGCAACTGAAACTGAAACCATGCCCTTTTAGCCCAGGAAACACTGTCCATATAAATAAATTCTAATTTATGTAAACTCACTTAATGAATAAAACATAAAGCGTGAAATTAAAAGTAAATAAAGTATTCCTGTAGTTTGAGCCAATTAAACAGAGGAAATGAAGAGAATGATAAGCTACTAACTAAATAAAAAGTCAAGCACATCAATAAATGAAACGAATCCTTTTTTACTCTGAATGAACTTAGCAAACAAGCATTTTTTTTTCCAACTGATCCGTATCAAAGTTTCCTGCAGCATCTAAATCTTCCTAAACTCAATGGTAGCATGCTCTATTCAAATTGCATTATCTACAAAACGCAAAACACGGGATATAGCTGAAAACGATGTTTCATAACTTATCCTCTCTTTCCAGGGTGGGAGATGCCTACTCTATATGTCTTAAAACCTTCATTACCATGCTGATTCCAAGTTTACACGTAGTCGAAATCAAAACTATTTCAAACATACTTTGCTACTTTTCAATCTGTATACACACATATAGCAAATGCATGTTGCAAGAAGTAACAGCACAATAATTCAGAAGTTACTGTACACAATTGGTGCTAGTAATTACAAATGAGTATATGATAATGAGTGGACATGTCTGAAATCTTTCTAAAAATTTAATAAATTTATATATGGAAAATAAATAGCCAAAAATTGAATATGAATAGAATTAAAAGGTCAAATAATTCAATTTCAGACCTCTACTGAAATTCTGGAAAGTTTCCTCCTCGATTTTCTTCCCGTGGAAGCTGTTCGGTCAGAATCCTTCAATAACTGGACTCCAATCATTTGAAGTGGCTTAACAGCTTCAACTTCCTTTTCCTTAACCCGGTCTCCTACTTGGGCTTCAGTCTGTTCGACTTCCTCCTCCTCTTCATCAACCTCATCATCTTCACCCTCTTTTGCAACATCCTCCACAACATCCACATCATCCAACGTATCTGGAATCTCTGAGTCTTCCCTGTCAGTAGGCTTTCCATGATCACTGTTTAAGCCTTCTCCGAGAAAACGACGTTTCCAGAACTCTGTATTTCCATCTTCCAACTTAATCCGTGAAATTAATTCATCCAGCTCTTCATCAACCTGCAAAACAATGACAAAGAAAAGGATTCAGACCAAAAGTAGCATAAAAAAACTTCCCACTATTATCTTAATATCTAGAAGCAGATGGCATTTGCAGTAGAGATTTATAATTCAAACTCAACAATATAAAAACAGGCATCCAAAGCCTAAGAAAGTACTTTGTATATCAAAATATATAAGAACCAGGAAGTTGATGAGAGAATCATGAGAACTATTAACCTCTTCCTCTTCTTCCTCCACAGGAGGAACCCAAAGAGGCCGACCACGTGAACGATTTATTCTCCTTGCTTTTTGCACTCGCTGGTAGAGCACATTTCTAGTTCCATCTGTCGGTAAACCTTGCGCTTCTAACTCTTCCTTTAACTCTGAGACTATCATCTTACTAGCAGCCTTGGGCTTTAACGCATTTTGGTCAGGACCTTTTATAATCTTCCTTAATCTCTCCACTACTCTTAAATAATCAGATTCTGATGCATCCCCTAAGGCTGCATGTCCTTCATTCCAAAGGGCCTTCAGAAGCTTTCGATGGTGGATCTTCCAATCTTCAAGACACCGTTGTTTGAAAGAGGTTTCCATTGGGTTTGAATAAATAAATCCAAGGGCGTCAGGATCTAGAGGGTTCTTCCCTCTGCGTGGCACCCACCGCTTGCGCTCACCTGTAAGACCCCCCTCTTCTATGTACCTGGGTGAATGAGCAAGGAGAATCTTCACTTTAAAAGAAGATTCAATCATAAATTAACATTTACAGTTAACTATAAAGATACCTCTCTCAATCTGTCAGTGATTAAAAACAAAGAGCCACAGCAAAAACATGCTTCATGAAACTGGGTTGCTCTAACTTAGAACCATTATAGGCCTATCTCCATTCATTTCATTATACTCTTTGCGAAACTAGAACAGCGACCTCACAAACTGGTTTTTTTGAACATGACGTTTCTAATTTGATTCCAAGAATCAAACAGAGTTTAAGTTTGTTCTTGTCTTCAAGCTATTTTATCTTGATCACTAGGGATCTAAGTTCTTTATATAGTAGTTGTCTAGTAACAGGTATTTATGACTTTGTTTTTCTTTTTGCATATTACAGATATGAACTAAAGTCTTCAGTTGTACTGGAGATTATTAAATTAATCTTTGTTAGAGAGAGATCCATTAAATTTTGCAAAATTCTTCAGCTAACTTTTTCAAGTTACAGGTATTAAAGCATTGATTAGGATCAGGCATTGATAGTCTTTGGTTCTGAACTATATTCCTTTTGGATCTCATTGTTTGTTTGTTTTCTCTAGAGTATGATCAAAATCTTCTTTTCTTCGCTTAAAAATATGTTTGTTTTAATGTGGTCCAATTACATTATTTGCATCCATATTTTTCTTTGTCGAAAAGTGTCTAAATGCCTTAATTTGGTACTGGTTGAAAGCTTATTCAATTAACTTTCCAACAAGGCCAAGATTACACAATTTAGACATGAATTAAAAAGGTGCGTTGAAGATAATATAAACTGATGCAGATAAGGTGCATTGCAATTTAAAAGACGACCTTTGATCTTGAGGAAGCAAGTGGATTCAGGGGTGACGATAACATAGAGGACAGGGCTACTCAGTAGGACTCTTCCCAGATGAAGGGGCCATGGCTGTATGCAGGATCCCTTGTCAGGACTCAGGAAGACATGAAGCCGTGGGAGAACCGTGATTGCAAAAAGAATGGACAATACAAGGGGTAAATTTTTTACGGTGACAGAGTTCCTTGGAAACTCCAGAAGCAGGTCAATATGTATACTGGAAGGAAGGCAAAGTGTTTGGAGAATTTTGGGATACCTGCTGGAAAGCTACTTTGGGAAAATTGTCAATTTTAGATCCAAGCGAGAAGATGTAACGTCCATTGAGCCAAGATCGTTAGACTGTTATTATAAAGTGACCATTATCCCATCATCAAGCAGGTGACGGGATCCATCGAAATAGCAAGAGTAGAACTTAGAAGAACATTATTATGAAGAAAAGGGACTTCGAAACATGGGCATGTACAATTGTCTATGATGTGGATAAATAAAGGGAAATGGATACAGGACCCCTCACCCCCTCTGATACCGCACCATGTGAACGGAAGATGTATTCATGTGCACGCGTTGTGTTGGCCTGACGACCCATTGGTATATATAGTTGTTTCGCCTTGCCCCAACAGGTCGATCTTTTGGGGCAAATGGTTGTTTCACACCATGTAGGTATAGGGGACCGGTAGACAGTTTTTTTTTATAGGTAAACATTTATTATTCCCCCTAACCCCTAAACCCCATCCCACTAAGGTAAGAACGGGACCGAACCCAGGTCTTTGGGAATTACCCCCCAAAGACTCGATCCTAGGTCTGTGGGTACAACCCCCACAACCTGACCAACTCATCTGTTGGACACTTCTTCCAGTAGACAGTTTTCACCGGTTCCCCATTTAACCTTCCCTCTCCTTTTTCTTTTGTTATTTTTTATTATTTGAAAACTGATCAAAAGATCGATATATCTTAAAGGGAAGACATTAAAGTCCCCCTTAGAGTGCAGAGGCCACTTCCTTTATTTAATCCCGCTCACATTAGCACCAGGCAGCGACTTCCCTATTGCAACTCATACCAAGTGGAGCCCTAATTTCATCATCTATCACATCTAAACCCACTTCACCATTGGGAGAATCATCTGGTGAGTCGTGTAGCAGTTTCTACTGCTGCTTCCGTTGCTATGCCTTGGACAAAATCCAATACGCCGGTGGCTCGTTGGCATTACTTACCGTCATTGTCGTCTTTAAGACGGTGGTGGTGCTCCAGTAACGGGGAACGGTGGTGACAGGATTGTTCAATGGAACAAAATTTAGAACAAAAGTGAGATTTGGATTTTAATCTATAGTTGGAGGGGGCGGTTGTTATGAATGAGTGTGTTGTGATCGTGACGGGAAAGAAAACATTGTATTGTACTCTATCATGGAGATAGTTTCTAGAGTTTGGGCAAATTGAAGCACAATAGCACACGATGGAGAAGAGCAGTGAACAATAGAGAAGAGGAGAAAACAAAATGTGGACTTTTTTATTCTTCTATATCTTATCCGAAGTCCAAAATAATTTAACATGTATAAGAAATGAACAAGTAAAACAAATAGCTGATTCCATTCTAACATAGGGCATGAACTTGGTTTGGAATCGACTAGGTAGCCGGCATGGAGGTCCTCCTAGCACTAATCATAAGAAAAGGCTTCTTGGAACATCTATTCTACTTATTAAGAGCGAAGGCCCTTCTTGCGTTCCACCAAAAATGCCCCTACTTAGCTTCTTTTCTATTCTTTAATTTATTCACTTGATAGGGGATTTCCTGTCTTTTTGGTGTCAAAAGACACGTCACCCTGCAAGCACACCACCCCTGCACCCATGGTTTAAAATTTCGTAATGTTTCGTATGTTTTGTTTCATTTCGTAAGGAAACCGAAACGAAACATTGAATGTTTCGTATGTTTTGTTTCGTTTCGTAATGTTTCGGTTTGTTTCGCCTAGACAATCCGAGCCAATCCGATACAATCCAAAAAAATAAAAATAAAAATAAAATATAATTTAATGATTTTGAATTATATTTCGTAATGTTTCGGAATGTTTCGGAAATTTCGTTTTTTCAATGTTTCGTGAATGTTTCGTTTCGTTTCGGAGTTTGTCTCGGTTTTTCACTTAACCGAGACATTCCTCCAAAACGAAATTTTAAACCTTGCCTGCACCTCACTCAATGCTCTTCTCTTATTAAAAAATTCAAAAAATCCTTATTCCTAATATGACCCTCAAATACCTTAAATTGACAAACATTGCCTCTTTCAGTTTTTGAAATTTTTTTATTTATAAGGGTGCTTTGGTCATTCAACATTTTCGCATTTCAACTCACTTCTTAAAGCATTTATTGAATCCCCACGTGGACTTGAACTCTGTCCCTTGAAAAAATTAGATGATGGTGTCCATCATCAAAGTTGATGAGGGACCCACAGTGTGAGCCACATGGCAAAATATTAGAGGATACTGACCGTATGGATGTTTGGCCCATCCCTAGATGGACTTACGAAACAAAAATCAGCCCGATTAGTCATTTCTAACCTTTGGATAATAATGCTCGAGATCCACGGTTACAAATAAACCAAGAAAAAGACTAATCCAGTGGATAAAAATTACTAATCAGGACGACGTTTAGTATGTAGGTCCAACTAGGTATGGGCCAAACATCCATATGGTCAGTGGTCTCTAAGATTGTGCCACGTGGCATAAAAGTGACCAATTATTTGGTGTCAAAATTCAATATTTACAAAAAAAAAATATTGATTAAAAGTTACCCGTACTTACACCAATATTAAAAGGGTAATGATCACATGGACGTGCTCGTTTCTTCATTGGCCAAAAATGTACCTCAAGCTGCATGCTAAATAGTGATGCTCAAAAGTCCATGGTTAAAAATCCCATGAAAACAACTCTGGTCGAATGCTTAGAAATCACTAATCATGCTGATTTTTTGCATGTAGGTCCACCTAGGGATGGGCCAAACATCCATACGGTCAGTGATCTCTACAAGTGTGCCATGTGTAAGGTTCTACCACATGTAAGGTGCACGTGTGCATCGCACGTGGCATCCCCTAGTAACTATAAAAGAAAAAAAATGTGTCTTGGAGCATTATTAATAAAGCTATCAAAGATACTTTTGGATACCCTATACCTGTTTGGGTAGGGCTATATTTTTTTGTGAAATTGGATGTTGAACATATTAAGATCTGAAGAAAGGGTGTGTGGTGGAGATGTTCGGCTTCATAAAATATAGAAAATTGACAAAGGTCTTTGGACCTAACCAATAACAGAGCCGTATGACTGAAAGTGAAGGTAGAGGTTTAGCAATGATTCCTTGTTTAAAACACGATAGTCAACCAGAAAAATATTTTCTCCGTTCTAGTCAAAGAGGAGAAAAGATATAATTCGTTTAGCAAGAACCATATTGCAGATCGTCTAGAGGAAGAAGATGGTGATGTGGAAGAAGACTGTAATGAGGCTACAAGGTGGCACATGGATAAGAATGCAAGGGGTGTTGATCTGCATCAATGTATGACTACTCTCATGTGACCTTTTTTCTTGAAGAGGTCCTCTACCAGGGGCGAATTCGAGATACCACAAAATCCCATGCGTTGCCTCCAAGTGGATGTCCCTAGGTGAGTGCATATACTGGTTGATCACGCTGACTGCATATGCAATATCTGGTCTAGCTAGAGAGAGATATATCAATCTCCTTACTTGTCTCTGAAAGCTGCCTACATCCTTCGGTAGCTCACAACTTGCCTCACCCAACTTATGATTCTGTTCTATAAGAGTGTCCACAGGCCTGGCCCCCAATTTTCCATAATCCTTTAGATGATCTAGGACATACTTCCTTTCAGAGATGAAGATCCCCTTATTTATAAAAGTGTATAGCCCTTGGGTCAAACAAGTGATGGGGTTCGTGAGAACATAATTTTCGGATCTGAGTTGGAACCTGTCTTCGTCGGTCCAATCGATTGGGTTGAGAGTCCAATCGATTGAACTGAGGTCCAATCGATTAGTGCTCAAGTCTAATCGATTGGACTTCTCCAAAAGTTTTTCCTTCGTGAGTCCAATCGATTCCAACACAGTGGCCAATCGATTGGACTATCTGGGAAGTTCTATCCCTTATGTCCAATCGACTCCACATCAGGGTCCAATCGATTGGACTTTCCCTTGGTTTAGATTTTAATACGCATTTTTATCCTAAACACAAGTCTTGTCCTATGACGGTTTTTAGCCAAGAGATTAAGTCAATCTATTTCTCCTAAGGCCACTAAGTCATTTTACCTTCCTAATGAGTGTGCACGATCTTTAACTGACAAATAGCGATTCCTCAGATGAATATGTCTTCAATCTTTTGAGTCTTCGGTCTTCGTCTTTTAGTCTTCGGGAAGTCAATGAGTGATGCATACCACAACATACTCAAGGCCTCACTTAATTCGCAGGTTCGATTACAGTGTGTTTTATGTCATACGGAATTATGCCAAATAGAATATGAAAATATTCCTTACAATAATTACATTTTCGAGTACCATGTCCACTACCACGACCTCCCTTGAATCACTACTACACGAACCTCCTACTGACCACCACAATTAGGAAAGGTACCCCTGCCCGAGGCAGGTAAATTACCACAAGCAGCAAGGGCAGAATTATCAGTTGCACCGCACTAATGTTTGAGAGAGACACCTGTTGAAGCTGAAAGTAAATCTCCGTGAGCAATGGAAGCTCTCTACTACTTAGGATTTGAGACTTCACAGGCTCATACTCAGCTTTCAGTCCAGAGAGAAATTTTGTAACTTCATATTCCTTTCGATATCTTCGCTAGATCTTCGAATCAGTGGTAATAAGCTGATATATAAACAGCTCGTCAATTATTCCTCACAGGGAAGCATAGTATGCACCAAGACTCTAATATCCTTGTTATAGAGTAAAGAATTCCTAAATAAATTGATAGACCTAGGTAAACTTAATTTCACCAGAATACATATCTCGAATTGTCTCTCATATCTCCTTAGTTATATCTAGGAACATCACATTAACACTAACTTATGGATCCATACTATTCCACAACCAAGTCATTATCTGAGCATTTTCTCGATTCCACTCATCATAATTACTATCATCAATTTGAGGCTGGTCTGCAGTCAAATACTTGTAATTAGGAAAACTTTCATAGATTTGGACCATGGCACATAGTTACTCCCATTAAGCTTAATGGAAGTCATTTGAGAAAGCAGGAACTTAAATGACTGCAAATAACTAGGTTTTGTCTCGATCATCAAAGGCTTTTGAACACAAAATCAATCACAAAACTATACTGCTTGTTGTCACAAAGTCCAAGCAGTACACCTTCAAATAGTCACCAAATTAAATACCTTATGGGCAACAATAGCAGAAACCCACTCAACACCAATCTGCACACCTTGCAACACACACAACAATGTCATACACCTCACTGCATTGGTCTATACACCATTAAAGGCCATGCGGCTCACGTGGCAGGTTTTATGCATAACCCAACTATACGTGAATCGTCACTAAAATTCTCCTTGGATGAATAGTGCTGATGGTTCGCAGTGAACAGTACTCGCAATGAACAGTGCTCACAATGAACGATACTTGATGAGCAACACTCACAATGAACAGTGCTCCCAATTATACAACATGCACACACACACACATAAGAGGCCACAGTTACCCTTCAAATTGAATAAGTGACCCTCACATCCACATAGTACAGATGGTAGAAACTATCGCAAGGAAAAGAAAAAAACAAAAAACAAAAGATGACGCAACCTAGGGTTTCACGATCAATCCCTACGTTGTTGTTTTCCACCACAAGAAAAGAAAAGAAGAAGGAAGAAAAGGAAACTCTAACAATACTAGGTAAGAGGCTCTGATACCACTAAGTTGGATTAGAGTTTAGAGAGAAGAAGAATTTAGAGAAAAGAGTCGGACTAGTTGTCTATTTTAGTCGGATTAGGGTTTACTGTCAAAAAACAGTAAGCCCCCTACACTTGTTAGTTGTTACATTAACAATAAGTATCAAATATTTCTCACATCATCACATTAAGTTCATTTAAGTTGTTATCATCGTCTATTTCTCCACCAACTTAAGCCGGTGGGGGGATATTATCTTATATTCTCCACCAGCTTGATCATTTCCTAGTGGTGGTGGTGCTACAGGTACAAGATTCGCATTAAACACATGTTGATAATAAGAGTTATACACGTCTCACGTGGAGGGCTAAGGTTGAGCCCAAGAAACTTGAAATTGCTTTCTTAACTTTATAAACAGTTTTGGAAGTGGTTATGATCCATTGTGACAAGATGTACTCCACACACTAGAAGTAAGATTAATAACTACACTTGGTGCAATAGTTGAAGAATTGCCAACCTCATTTTCTAGTCTTTGAGGCAGCATTCTTAAATACTTTCTAAGTTAGTTGAACCAGAGAGAGTTATTTCTATCCCACTTAAAAATTAACATAAATAAATATCAATTACTAAAATATCGTATATCAACTACCAATGTTGGAATAAATCCATTTAAGTTCTCATAGCTTACAACACTTGAACTACCCTCAAAAGCACAACACATGTAAATTACAAACCATATAACGTTATATTCACTACTATAGTCATGTACGTTATACATTTTTTATATTTTTAATAAGTATAATGCTAAAATATTTAAACTAATTAGAAAAAAATGCAACACATGCATAGATTTGATGCATTAGGGATTTATTGATGTTATATAATTTTTTGAAAGTTTAATAATTTTATTAAATTAATTTTTTGGAAAAAAATTAACCCACCAAAGTTATAGATTGCACTAAGTTATGTAACATAATTAATTCATGCACAATCATAGATGTTTAGGGTAAAAAACAATGAAATTGGGGTTTCCCCAAATTTCGAATTTTTCACCCTAATCATTCATCAACCCTTGCTTAAATCTGATGTAAATGAATTATAGATCCATAGGTTGCTTGATGCATTTATACCATAGTTCAAAGTACACGGTATCGTTTCGATATTGTTCATGGGCAATACCGAAACATATTAGAAGTATCGTTTGGTTTCGGACGAAACTTCATGAAACTGAAACGAAATGTTAATGCAAATTTACATGTCAGATGAAGTATCGTTTGATTTCAGACAAAACCAACCGAAACTTATGTAGTTTCGTCATATAGCGAAACCGAAACGAAACATTTCGGTTTCGGCCGAAACTTTGAACCATGATTTATACCTTAACTATCAAGTCCAAGCAAGAAACATCAAAAAATTTGAGTTTATTGAAGAAATTCCGTACTTACATTTATAATGTGAAAAAAGGGCTTTGATTTATTGTCAAGATCGATCCAAGAGATTTTTCACATCAAAATGTTCAATGGAGTGGTCGTCTTTAGTAGAAGAATTAAGAGGGAGAGGATGAGCTGAATTAAAAATCAGATTTGGAAAGGTTTTGAGGTCCCAATGCTGTTCGGCCATTTATTTCGTTGAGTCGAAATAATACATTTTATGAGTCACATGGTCAAAATAATACTGTTCACCAATTTAAATCGAAATATTTCCACAAAATAATGCATTTTTTTTTCCTGAGAACTATATTTTGTGTCGGCCATCCAAAATTCCAAAATATTACGCTTACTAAATTTTACATTGATTTCATGGATCACAATGCAGCATCAAAATCGAGCTTCACTTTGGTGGAGCCTTTTTGAATGATGAAACTTGAAAGTATACCAAATTAAATTAATAAATGCACTGTTGGTATGCAAAAACTGAAATATATAGGTCAACTTTTAATGAGGTTAATAATGTTGGAATTGACTGACTTTTGGTGATGATGATTATCATGGTGAGGACAACTCAACGTAAAGTTGAATTGTCCAACGTCATCTCCATGTGGGCCCCACCACTGAGTGTAAGAAATGGGTGTAACTCTAGACAAACTCTTTAAACATAAATCTATCCTAGATCTATGGTTTGAACCGTAGTTATAAATCAGATCTTGCTTTAATCAACCATAATTTAGATCCACGATAACAGGCAAAGAATCACCTATCAGTCACTAGAAGATTGTTCATTCATTCAAGGGTCTATGGGACCATATTTGTGACAGATCATAATTTATCATGTGATTTAATCATCAAATCAAGCTGATATTCAATCAATGTGATCTCTTACTAAGGTCCCACTGGGTCAAAATTTCAAGTTCATAAGCACCATTGTGTGTATACGTATATATAAGGGATTCACAGCAAACCTGTACCAATATAAAAGCCGAAAGCATCAAGCAAAGATAAAAGTTAAATGCAAGGAATTTAGAAACCCACTCCACATGATGTATCCAAGAATTCACTGATTGCACTATGTATATTATCTACTTAAATTATTAATTATAAGATATGACGAGGCACACCTGGCAATGTAATCGATCTCGTATCCAAGGTCAGCTTCTTCTTGTAAAGGTTCAATCCACGAGCTAACTAATGTCCGATATTTTCTGCTCAAGATCATTGCTCTTGGTGGAATGGGCTGATTATCTTTAGCCATTGCTTCCAAAGCTTCAAGCAACTCAACAATTCTTCCTGATTTCAAACATAATTAGATCCACTCAAAAGCATATTAAAGGTGAGCAAGCATAGGGATAGAAACCTAATTGAGAAACTACAGAGATTACAAGATTTCTTTTATAAAAGAACCAGTCATACTATATGTCGATTGGCATAAACCTTAGTAAGGTTTATACTCAATAGTGCTAAATTTTGACTTCGCCCTAAACGCACTGTTAAAACTTGGAATTAATTCTAGGAAGTTAATTTGACATGGAATTCTCCTACTTTGAGAAGTTTGGAGATATGTTGCATTTATACATTTGTAAGAGTAAATGTACGAAAGAAACATGAAATTATAGAGAAAACTGATTTTTAGTGAAGAACAACTTCAAATTACACAACACTACGAGCATTTGACCTTGATTTTAACCCCTACAAGTTGTTTTTGACTTGAAACCCTTAAATTCAATGGAGTGGTCCTTTTTCACCTAGGCACCTCCTAAACCTCCTAAAAAGAAGGCATTGTGGTATAAATGAATATTAAGTGTTTAAAAACACTTTCATTTGTTTTAATTTTTTGATTTTGAACAATAAAATTCGCCAAAATATTACAGAAAAACTTCACTTCACCAAGTCATAGATCGACAAAATTCGCCAAAAGAACAGTAATCTTAATACTATGGCTATATTAGAAAGCCCTGTCAAAGCAAATACAAATAGATGATCATAATTTGGTCAACTCTTGAATTCTTGAGACATTTAGAACTAGGTGTTGAAAATTATAAAAGTTGTAGTACGAGCTCCAGAGGGCAAACAACCCAACAAAATCTATCGAAGCTTAGTTAGTTCTGCTTGATCTAGATATTCCATTACTTGAAACAACAATTTTCTTCTTATAAAAAACAGTGCGAGGTGTCCATCTTGGTCGCAATGGATAATTGTTTTGTCATCATTGGTGATAGTGTAGTGCCTTAGCCCAACTATTTGGGGTCGGCAACATGAATCTTGTGCCGCGATTCAATTCTATCTAAAGCCATATTTTCTATTACAGCATGTCCGCAAACCTTTTCTTACTACCTCAATCAATGTCCTTTTTGTTCCTCTCTCCTTTACAGACCCTTCTAACTGCATTAAAGCACTCCCTCTCATTGGTGCCTTGTACATACCAAAACCATCTCAATTGACTTTCCTTTATTTTACATCTATTGGGCTACTCCTAGATTCCTTTGGATGTGCTCATGTGATGACCCAGCATCACTAGAGACTTTTTCTGACTTTCCTGAGTATTTCCAGAAGTTTCTAAAACTTTTCGCAGGATTTCGGTCAATATCCGATAAATTTCAGTTCTCTAAGCTTATATTTACCTCCGATTGCATGTCAATTTTTTCGATCCAGAGTGAATTAGATTTGGGACATTCCCCCGCATCTTCTTAGACATTTTTCTAGCTTTTCTAGAGAGTCCCGACAAGTTTTCGGACCTTCTGCGGGTTTCCAGTTTGTATACAGATTAGAACCTGACTTTCTTTCTGCTTGATTCACCTCAAGTTGCATGTCGGATTTACAACCGGACACTTGCATTGGATAGTGGGAAGTTTAATTTTCAGACCCACTAGGTCCGATCGACCATTTTCATTTTTGTGGGACCCACTTTTTTACCCGAAAGACCTTTGTGGCATTTTATTACAATGTACCACTTTTAATCAAATCGTGTGACCTACCAATTTATTTTGCTTCCCTTTACACATAATCACTCCATGCACGAATTTTGACACTTGGCATAACCAAGTGGCATGCTAATAGGTAAAATTACCATTCTAATTTATATTTATTTAATTATGAATTTTTAAGTCATCAAAAGGTCAATCTGTCCAGATTTGAAATTTAAATTATTTAATACTTTTGACAAATAAAAAAAATTAATTTTGACTAGGTTAACCATCTTTTACTTACTAGATTGACTTAAATTGGTATTATTGAACAATTTTGACATTATTGAACACTTTTGACATCTTTGACCACTTTTGACACTTGACCAATTGACTTTATTGACTGACTGACATACTTGACCTATTTTGATTTTATTGACCTATTTTGACATACTTGAACCATTTTGACAATTTTTATTTTTGACCAATCTTAGTTATGACATGACCAATGTGGATATTTTTTACCTTATTACCCAATTTTGACATTCTTGACCAATTTTGACATACTTGACCTATTTTAACATTGCGGACCAAATTTTGATTTTTTTTTGACAAGTAATATGTATGATTAACAAAGGGGAAAACCACACCCCACAAAATACAACCTATTTTGACATTGAGGACCTAGTGTTAGTTATGTCCTAATGTGCCTATAGTGAACTTAAGGCTTCTTCATAGCTTAAACATACACCTGAAATCTTATGATTTATTCAAAGTGATTTGATTAACCTGATTTGACTTGATTAATGGATTTTGACTCGAATAACCGGAATTGAGTTACTTTGACTAGATTTAAAGTTTAGTTGTCATCCTTTTTTGCCATTATTTTTAATTTAAAATTAATAAATTTCTTTTAAAAATGTTTTCAATTTATATTTGTTTTAAACTCAGATTTATAACTCAAAATATCTAACTTGCAATATAAATCTATAATTATATGTCGTATTATATACTCGCATTCTTACAGTATTCAGACTGATTGCATATTTTGACAAGTTTAAAACATGGTGTTAAATGTCATTGAGCATCTAATAAGAATATAATGATTGTGACTTCTGTGATCAACCGGACACTAGAAATACACATTCGCCTGATAGGCTATTAGATGCAAGGGTAGGCGTGTAGTCACCCTGGGTTGCTTTTTGGATCCTTGGAAAATCTACAGTCATCAAAACATCTAACCAACGGCAGAAATGGGTTACATTTAACCGATAGTGAAATCAGTTTGTATCGAAGGCGTCTGACTCTATGTAGATTGAGTTGTGTTTGACAAGCACCAACGGTCGACTCTAGCTGTGTAATATGGAGATAAAAACAACAACCTCTGACTGCGTAATTCAGAGCTATGTATATATATGCATGGTTTAAAATTTTGGAATGTCTCGTATGTTTCATTTCGTTTCATAATGTTTCAATGTGTTTCGCCAAGACAAACCAAGACATTACAATACAATCCGATACAAAAAAAACAGATAAAAAAATATGATTTCATGATTTTGGGAATGTTCCGTAATGTTTCAGAAATTTCGTTGTTTCTCCATTTTTTCAATGTTTCATTTCATTTTGCTTCGGAGTTTGTTTCGATTTTTTTTCTTTTTGAGAAGTATACAAATGTATTGATAAGGCAAAAGCCAAGCAAACTACAGGAAATCAGCTCTAGAGGTCGAGATGGCCTACTAAAGACTGATTTCAAGGGAGAAAAAACCAAAGACACTAAAACGATGCGGTCAACATCATTCATCCCTATATCACAAAAAGATCTCATCTAAAGACAAATTCTTCAAAGAAGAGCCCTCTACACTCCCAAAACATCTTTGACCACAAAAACATCGAACCCTTAATACTAAGAATGCTTTCTTGCATATCTTGGCTCTTTCCTTCGAAGGTTCTCTAATTTCTCTACCTCCAAAGACCCCAAATGATCGCAAAAGGTAGCATCCGCCGAAAAATCTTTCCTCTAGAAGAAAATGCATTATATTACCAACTGAACAGAAGATCCATGAATGAACCCGACACCACCCAACACATCCCGAACTCATAAGAAAGGAAGACCACACCACCCTTGACAAAGACATTACTCCAAAACAAAATTTTAAACCTTGTATATATATATGTGTATGAGACCTTGACTAGGGTGTTGAGAAAACTGATCATATTTCTAGTGGTCCATTAGACTAGTGTAATTGGGTCCCGAATCCCGATTATAAGGTGAAAAGACAACTGCAAATGAACCGGATACTATATTGCATGTTATTCAGTAAACTCATGCGTAATACCTGGAAAGGGACAGGAGGTTACGACTTGAGCCTGCTAATATTATCAATGCATTTCTTCTGCTAAATAGTGAATTATATTAAGAGAAAAAGAGAAAGTACAGAGGAACCTGATCAAAGGGGAAGAAGAAAAGGAAAATGAATGAAAAAAACAAATAGGAAAAAGGAGAGGGTAGTTACACTAAGCAGCAAACCTGTAGTAAGTCTTGAAAGTGGCTTCCATAGAGGTGAGGAAGGGAGGCCATGTGAAGCACAATCCCCAAGAGGAAGGTCCATTAGTCGGTTCTTATTGACGAAGTCCACAAAGTCTTGCATACTAGTGGTAATTCTTCTGCCTCTTTTCTTTTCATAAAAAAATCTAGAACATACCTACCAAAAATACATTACCTACCAAAAAAACCTATTACCACTAAAGTGATGCGAGAGCATTCTACTATGATAGTCTGCGCTACACCGAATCAGTGCCCCCCAGTCAAACAAGTGGATCATGCTTTTACTATTTATAGTAAATCCCGGAATTACTATTTATAGTAAATCCCAAACTTACTACTTATAGTAAATTTTGATTGAACTATTTTTAGATATGTGGGCCCCATGAAGATTTTTTTTAATTTGATTAGGGTTCTCAGTTAAAATTAGATTTTATTTCCAATTAGGATTTTATTTTTTATTACAATAGTTGACTTGTATTAGGAGTTTCTAATTCCAATTAGATTAGAATTAGAAAGTTTTTTTTTTTTTTATCGGTAAAAAGCTATATATTAAAACGAGGGCCGAGAGAGCCCAAAAAGCTATACACCAAAAGCACCTTTTAGGCAAGAAACGAAAAAACAAGCCCCTATCCCTACAACCCGACCAACAAAACCACGCTTAGGAAATCAAGCGCTCCCATCGGGCTACAAAATCATCAAATCTAAAAGCCTTGAAATCTGGATCAGCCGATACCCAGTGATACAAAGTGGCTTTGATTTTCATAATAATCTCCTCCTGGCTAGTCTCCTTATCTTCAAAGATCCGACCATTGATTAGAATTAAAAAGTTCAGGTAGGGACTCCTATAAAAAGTGATATACCCTTTGATTTTAAGGATAAAAAATTATGAATGAAGAAATAGAAATCTCTCTTGTGGTGTGAAACCATCCTCTCTTAGTGCGAAGCCGAATGTATATTTCTATCATTATCTCTTTCTCTATCTCTTCTCTGTTATTCTCTTCTCTTTCTCCATCTCTATTTTCCTTTTAGTCAATTTCTTACCTAAGAAAATCCAAATCATACCACAACACTGTTAATAGTGCAACGTGAATAGTGCCGTGTGAATAGTGTCACGTGAATAGTGTCATATGAATAGTAACCTTCTCTTAATTCTTTTCTGAACTCACAGAACGGTACTCCCGTCCTACGTCATAAAGTCCCCTTAAAAACTGAGGAACATCCCAAGAACTTGCCATCTTATTAAGTTCCACCTAAAAAGCAATTAAGACTTACATCCTAAAAGGCAATTAAGAGCTACATATTTGCAGATGACATAGTATTAGTTGACGAGACTAGGAATAAGGTAAATGTAAAACTAGAACTCAAGAGGAATGCTTTGGAATCTAAAGGTTTTAAAATAAGTCAAACTAAGAGTCTAAGACACGCTATATGGAATGCAATTTTAGTAAGGATGCACATAGAGATGATCTGCCAATTAAAATTGACACCTAGGAGATACCTCGAAGTGACCAATTCATTAGCTAGGTGGCTGCGTTCTATTATTCATAAGGAATGAGAGATTGAGTAGGATGTTTCCCATAGAATTAGAGCAGGGTGGCTAAAGTGGAGATGTGCTTCCGTAGTGCAAAGTGATCAACGTGTGCCAATCAAACTAAAATGAAAATTCTATACAACAACACTAAGACCGGAGATGATTTATGGAGCAAAATGTTGTGCAATCAAGAAACATGTTCATAAAATGAGTATAGTCGAGATGGGGATGTTGAGATGGATGTGTGATAAGACAAGGAAAGACAAAATTAGAATTGAACGCATTCATGAAAATATAAGAGCAACCCAATAAGTCTAAAATGAAGGAAAGTCGATTGAGATGGTTTAATCATGTACAACGAAGACTTAGACAACACCAGTGAGGAGGAATGTGTAAGTCGAAGTGCCTAAAAAGGCGAGGGGAAAGTCAAAACGGACGTGAATGAGCATCTAAGAGAAGATTTTAAGAAACTTGCCTTAACGAAAGAGATGGCTTTATATAGAATTGAATGGAGGAACATGATTCGTTCAGTCGACCACATACTGTTGGGAAAAAGCTTATAATTATGACGATGATATTTGTAGGATTGTAAACCCTAGTAAATCCCCAATAAAATGGGTCTTTTAAGCTCTTACAAAGAATGGAAAAGGATAATCACCAACCATACAATCTTTGATCTCCACCACAGCCTTATCGCACACTACCAGAATGACACCAGCTAAGTTGACCCCAATTTAGCACAACCCCTCTCCCAAACACACACAATCCTTCCCACGAATCTATAATCCATGTAAGCTAAATTCATTTCTTGAGTCAAAATATCGATCTTCACTTCAAAGCAAACTTTCCTACCACAAGCATCCTATCTTTACTCCCTAAACCCCATCCATTCCAAGAAAGAATCTCCATGGCTAGCCTTGTGTCAACCGCACCACAACACTCTGCCAAAACCCCTCCTTTCTAATATTTGTATCCCCTAATTTTCCTCCAAAGTTGATTTGGCGAGACAAATCAGAACCTCTCTAGACAACCTATCTCCAGCTTACTTGCTATCTCGCACCCTAGAGAAGATCTCTCTATCTCAGCCACTTGCCTTTGCTCAGACTCAAAAACAAGATACATTATATATTCAAGTTATGTTAGTAATTATATAGGAATTTTTAATGTAAATTATAAGAAAATATTAAAGGTTTCAAGTTTCTTTATCTATAATAAGATTTTTTAAATCCATTAATAAAAAAGTGGTTATACCCATGGAGGATCTTCCAGAAACAAGTCAAACGGCGTATTGCACTTTTTAAACAATTTTTTTATAGGGCTTGAGACGACTTCGGATGCGGATTCAGGTGCAGATTCGGGTACAGACCTACTATGGATCATCAAAAGGCCCAGAACTCATATTTTTGGTAATAAAGACCCAGTGGCTACTAAAAATAATTTTTATTTAGAATTTTAAATAGCAAAGATATAGAAGAATGTACTAACCAATATAAATCCATATAAATGTGCACCCGTGATGCTTCTTGTAAACGATATAAATCCATAATCTTGTGCATTATTTATGTTGATTACATGATTATTGATATGTGCAAGATTGCAATTGTGGCTTTGTGTCTCTTACGTGTGCTCTTTTAATAACTCTTTTTTTATAAGTATAAAATTATCATTAAAACCAGAGACAATTACAGAAGTTCTAAGTATATTCCATTGGTCAAAGAAAAGTTCTACGGATATTTTCATGCTTGTTTTATCATTTTCTACAATGTTGATGTGAGTTTACAAATATTCTGGAGTTTCCATTAAGTTCCAATGTTTCCAATACATTTCAAGTTTCCACAATACACTTTGCATCCTTGGGGGACCAAAACGTAGTCCACCATCGACATTATAAACTTTGATATAGAGTGTAGAGGTCAAAGAATTCAACCATTCAGTGCCCCAAATTATGATCCAACAATTATAATTTGGCAAGTGATATATTGGACTTTTATGAATTAGGACTTTATCCTTACAACCAATTCTGGAGACCAACTTTTGGCTCCACAACTGCTTTGTTTTTTATGTAAATTCTAGACCACAAGTTTGGTTCCCATGGTTAAAAATTTTACGCAATTACATGTGGCATACGTAATATTATACGGGATGTCAAGTAAAGAGAGGCTGTTTCTCTAGACAAAGAATAATAGACACACATACCTTCTCGACATAGAGCCCGAAGATACAACGAAAGTGGATCCCCAAAGTTCTCATCATTATGTAAAACTTTTGTTCCCCCTTCAAAGTTCTTGAGGGCACGAAAATGCCGGATTGCCTCCCGAATGACACAATACTTGGTAAAGCACTCCACCAACAGCCTGAGTAGGAGGTATTAAGTTTATTAAGGTTATAGATAGACCTCTGAGAAACAATGTGAACTATTAAAAGATAAAAATTAGTTGCGAGTCTTGTGACATATAAGTTATAACTATCAAGTGTAAAGTTGCTCCTTATTTTTAAGAGATGGCATATACTGTATTTGAAATCTCCTACGGGTCTTTGTGTACATACATCAAGAAATGATATCCATCTTGAAGTAGAAAAAAAGTGAAAATCCAATGGTTAATACATTTAAATGTTCAGCACATCTAAAGAAATAATCAAATAGAACTGATTGTATTGTAAGCACCAAAGCTGACAGGATATGCTGAATAATGCACCATACTTCATTGTCTAATGACTCAAAGGCGAGAAAAAATCAACCATAAAACAGAACGAATCATCTGAGGTAGATGTCTTCTCCTCAAGACAATTGTTGGCCATTTCTAGCGTAGGAGGATATTTATCTGCAAGGGCAATTATAAGCTATTTATGATTTTTATTTTATTTTGATAAGTACTACTTATGAACATTTTCCACTTAGTTCTAAGCAGTTTCACAAGGATCCTTACACTAGTGCAATTTTTTCACAGTTTATGTACAAGTGATAGTTTGGTCATGTCTAATTATTTTATTTTATTTTCTTGACAAGTCATATCTAGTTATTAAATTATTTAGATTTTGTATAATTCGTTAATGGCAATCTAGGAATTAGCTATATTTATGTGAATATATAGAATGAAGGGGGGATGGGGGTATCGACCACCTTCCTCTTCTTCATTTTCAATCTCTTTAACTCGGTAGCAGAGCAGGATATATCTATGTTGAGTTCCTCCACTTCCTACTGAAGTCATCAATGTGACCAATTGAAAAGTCTTCTTTTCGCATTAGATCATAGGGGTGAGGGATGAATTGAGGTGAAGCGTGTGATGCCATAAGCATGTGAACTATAATGATGAAATTTCAAAAACTTTAAGTTATTTAACTTCCAACTCTAATGACTATAAATTTTTACATGAAAGTTAAAAAAGAAAGCCCACCTATCGAGGATCTTTGATGAAGTTTTAAGTTTGGGTAGACTTTAAAAAAAATGAAATTATTTTATAAGAAAGATTTATAGAAAACAGGGGAAACCCCTTAGCCCTTATCATATATACGTATTTACATGTAAAGGGTAGTTTTGTAAATACCTCATAGTGAGGGGTATTTTTGTCTTTGTAATGGCCTTCATGTAAATAATAGTTTTGGGCGTCATGTGAGCTAGGCATGACATCCTCTTCTCTTCTCTCTTCCTTCTCTTCTCTCTTGCTCTAACTTTTGAACCCTAAACCTATGTTAATCAACCTGTTAGGGAAAGGCGAAACAACTATGTATGCCAACGGGTTGTCGGGCCAACACAATACGTGTGCGGGAACACATCATCCGCTAACATTTCCCCTTAGCGGGAATACACTCCGCTGGAGACTTGAACCCACGACCTCCTAGGCCTTAAGGCTTTGATACCATACTAAACAACCATTTACCCCAAAAGATCGATCTGTTAGGGAAAGGCGAAACAACTATGTATACCAACGGGTCGTCGGGCCAACACAATACGTGTGCGGGAACACATCATCCGCTAACAACCTAAACCTAAACCTAACCCTAGAAACCATTTCAAATTGGTATCAGAGCCATCGAAGACACCAGCAGAGAGCTTTCTACAAGGTTTCACCTTGGAGGACAGTACGGCTGATGTGAGCAGCCGTACGGCCACACAAATCTCGAGGTCCCAAGATCTCACCCACCTGATAGATCTGCATTTTTAGAGATTTATGGTGATTTTTTGGAGCCCGTATGATGGTGTTTTGCCCTCTCTTAGCCTAAAAATCAGTAATATTCCTTTTTTTACTCTTTAAGTTTTCCTGATCTTGTAAGGATTTCTTCCCCTGCTTTATTGCTTCATTTTGACCCTCTACAATCATAGGAAACTTTTGGATATATTCTTGGGTTGTTCTATGGAGATTTTAGAGTTTTGTGATCAAAACTCTCCCCCTTTATTACCGTCGACGTCATTTTTTACCTTATTGAGCTGTGCAAAAGGGTCCTAAACCTCTTGAAAGGATCCTAAACCTCTTGAAATCGTGTTAGATGTTTTTCATACATGTTTTTATCACATCTCTTCTGTTCCTTGTGACCGATTGAAGCTTCCATGACAATTTTTCGACTCCTTAGTTGGACTTCGTTTTTCATATCAACCTTTGTTGATAGTTGTTGGTTGATATCTGTAGATTTTTTATCCATCACCCTTTAGTTTCTAACCTATGAGAGATGTTGTTCTTTCTCCAGTGCGTTATTTCCTTATTTGTTGGCTCGCTTGTGGCCTATTTTGGGCTATAAAATCCAAGAATCTATCTCAGTAAGGCTTTGGTGTGTATCCAGCATTCTTCGCTTGTTGTGTTCTGTATCTGTGTAGCTATGTCTACTGAAGGGAATCCTGGAGAGTCCGCGGTGGGTACGGAAGCCACCTCTAGCCGTGACAGAGGGTCTATGGTGCCTCCAACAGCCTTGGAAAACCCGTGGATTGCAGATTACTACAGTGAAATTAGATGAGAAAAATTACTTAAAGTGGTCACAGGCAACCAGGATGTCATAGGCGGCCATGGGAAGATGGGTTATCTTACAGGTCGTGCTACTGAACCTGCAACACCTAAAGATCCACTATATGATAAATGGGAGATAGAGAACCTCACTGTGACGTCTTGGCTCGTCAACTCCATGCAACCCCACATCAGTCGTAGCTTCCTTTTCTTACGTACTACTCACGAGATTTGGGAATCTGCACGGAAGACATACTCATAGCCACAAAATATTGGTCAAGCTTTCCAACTTAAACAGAGCATCTCTCGACTTCAGTAGGACGAGAAGTCTCTTTTCGATTGCTTTGCCACCCTTCGAAGCATGTGGGAGGAGTTGGATCACTACCACCCAACTAATTCAGAGAACATCACCAGTTATCGGAAGTATGTGGAAAAGAATCGGGTCTTTGAATTCCTCTCAGGGCTCAATCCTGAGTATGAGCTGGCTAGGGTTCAGATCCTAAGCAATCGAGGGGATCTACCCTCTCTCAAGGAGGTATATTCCTACGTGCAGAGTGAGGAGAGCATATAGGTGCTATGGCGCCACATCCTCCTCCCGAGCGATCAACGCTTGTTACTTCTTCTCATACTGGTTCCAACTCACAGTCTCAGCATTTCCAGAAGCCGAAGCCTCTTTCATCTCCTACGTCCAACCAGCAATATGCTCCTTCCACTACTGGGGAAGCCCTCCAAAGAGAGGCCCAAGTGTGACCACTATGGTAAATTGGGACATGTGAGGGACAAGTGTTGGGTGTTAGTGTTATATGGCAAGCCTCCATGCACTAGCCTATTTGGCTTCTCTAGAGCTCACTCGGCAAGCATGGATAATCTTGGGACATATTCTGGCCAAGTTCTTCCGGGTTCTGCTTCCGCTCCTGTGCCCTCACCTGTTCCTGTTTCTGCATCCAAGATTGAGACTCTTCGACGCTTACTTGCACAGTTGGATGGTCCCTCCGCCACGTCCTCTACCTCCCTCACACAGTAAGGTACAACTAGTACTGTTTATCATATGTCTACTCCTTCACCCAGTCCCACCTGGATCATTGATTCAGGTGCCTCAAAGCACATGACGGGTATGTCTTTTTGTTTCCCACAAATTCTATTTGTTCTGGTAGGGATAAAGTCAAGATTATTGATGGGACTTTATCTTCTGTGTCAGGGAAGGGGAATGTCATTCACTCTTCCCAACTTCCTTTGTCTTTTGTTTTACATGTACCCAAATTTACTTCAAATCTTCTCTCCGTTAGTGCTTTAACTCGAAAGTTGAACTGCAGTGTCACCTTCTTTCCTTCGACTTGCGTCTTTCAGGACTTGGAGACGAGGAGGACGATTGGCACTGGACGTGAGGCTGATGGCCTCTACCTTGTGGATGGACGATCGTCTGAGCCCACAGCACTACAGTGGATACAACTCGGACGGGTTGGGTCGGGTTTGAGGTCAACCCGAGCTTCAAGGCAGTTAACCCAAGGTCGGTCCCTGATTTCCCAGCCCAAGCCCAACCCGATCGAGTTGTTTGGGTTGGTCGGGTTGGTACTTAGTAACAAAGATGGTATCGCTGTTGGAACAAAGAGAAAAGAAAGGGAGAAAGAGAGTAAGAGGAGAAAGATGGTCTCTCTCTCTTGAACTTATAACAGAAACCATTTTATTTTTATTTTCTAAAGAACAAAGAATGATCCACTACAAAGTGGGTACATTGGATAGCAATTAACAAAACGATTTGGTGGGGTTACTTACCTCTTTGAGCACATCGGTTGAATTGAGAACAACTACAGTAGATTGGCATATAAATTTCAGCCCACTTTCTGAACGTCTGTTGGGATGTCTTATCCTTCAATTGCAACAAATTCCCAATCAACGGCAGCCCAAACGGCTGAAGAAAAAAAAAACCACTTTCGAAATCACAAACCGTCTGATGATTTCTAGCTTAAAAATGAAAAGAAAAAAAAACATTTAAAGAGAAGAAAAGAAAAATGCACCGGGAAGAGATGGAATTTTAGGAAGTCTCCTTTTATTAGAGACAAATCTTGCAAGGAAGAGGAACAAAAAGAGACTCAGGTGTAATATTGCGCAAAGAAACCCTAAGATAATGTGATACATAAACTAGCCTTATATAACATGTTTTATACATAATATGTATCGTCGGGATCAGGTTGGTCGGGTTTCTCAAACTGTCAGTCCGAGCCTGAGCCCAACCCGATTTCGATCTGGTTTACAAAACCTAGGCCCGAGCCCGAGTGCTGGAGAGGCCAACCCAACCCAAGCCTAACGTCGGGTTGAGCCCGCCTAGTTGCAGCCCTACATAGTAGTAGCCGTAGTAGTGTCTAGTCTGTCTTGTGTTGGCATGCCCATTTGGGGCATGTTTCCTTTCAGTACTTGAAAAAATTATTTCCTGCTTTATTTCTTTCTGTTCTTTATCAGAACTGCATTATGAAACCTGTGGCTTTCTAAACATTGTCGATATAATTACCCTTTCATAGGTAATAGATGTTCAGTTCCTTTTGTTGTTATGCACTCTGATGTTTGGGGTCCTGCCCATGTTACCTCTATTTTTGGATTTCGTTATTTTGTTACCATTGTTGATGATTACACTCTTTGTACTTGGGTCTATCTTATGAAAACCAAAGATGAGGTTCATTCCATCTTCAAGGGTTTTCATAAGATGATCCAGACCCAGTATGGTGCCTCTATCAAGGTCATTCGTTCCGACCAAGGGGGAGAATGTATGTACGGAGGCCTCCAACAATATTTTTAGACCATGGGGTTTGTCATTACAACTCTTGCAGCTACACACCTCAATAGAATGGTGTAGCTGAGAGGAAGATGCGCCATCTATCGGAGGTAGCTCGTTATCTTTTGATCAGCTCCCATATGCCCAAGTCCTATTGGTCTTATGTCATTCTGACTGCAGCCTACTTGACTAACAGATGCCTTCCCGTGTTTTACACCTGCAGTCCACCTATCAAATCCTTTCCCGCAACTCTTCTCTATTTACTGTTCCTCGTATATTTGGGTGTGTCTGCTATGTCCACATTTTAGGCCCCCATCGTACCAAACTTAATCCCAAAGCACTTAAGTTTGTGTTTCTTGGCTACTCTTCCACTCACAAGGGGTATAGATGTTACCATCCCTAGCTAGAAAGAAGTTCGTGACCATAGATGTCACTTTCCGTGAAGAAGTCTCTTTTTTCTCCCCTACCTCTCTTCAGGGGGAGAGCAGTAGTGAAGAGAGGTGGAATGTACATCTTCCAGCTGTGTTCCTATCCCCACCTTCTCTAGAGCTATCGTAGCCTACTCCTACTGAACCTACTACTGTGACTGATAGTGGTCCTCGAGCTCAGGAGGAGCTTAAAGTCTATAATAGAAGTAAGAAGGCTACAGCTAATCCAGTTCCAGTTGTACCATCCTTGGATACAGGTAATATTTCTCCTTTCATACATGTTCCCCCTTCTATTGATATATGTGATTCTAACCATCTTCCTATTGCTTTGAGAAAGGGCACTAGGAGTTGTACCACTCGACATCCCTTGAGCAACTTCGTTTTGTATGAGGCTTTGTATCCCTCATAAAAAGCCTTTATTACATCTATTTCCACTATTCATATTCCCACTTATGTGGCAGAAGGGTTGGGGCATCCTAGATGGAGAGCTGTTATGGTAGAAGAGATGAGTGCCTTGGATAAGAATCACACATGGGAGCTCGTCGATTTGCCAAGAGGTAAAAAAACCATTGGATGTAGATGGGAATTCACTGTGAAATACAAGGCAGATGGATCAGTTGAGAAGTACAAGGCTAGGTTGGTAGCCAAGGGGAACACTCGGACATATGGGATCGATTATGTAGAGACTTTTGCACCAGTGGCAAAAATGAACTCTATAAGGGTGTTGTTGTCCTTAGCAGCAAACCAGGCATGGCCGTTGCACCAGCTAGATGTGAAGAATGCATTTCTGCATGGTGACTTACATGAAGAAGTATACATGGATCCTCCACCCAGTTTCATCCCACCAAGGGAAGGTGGAAAGGTGTGTAAACTGAGAAAGGCTCTTTATGGCCTTAAACAGTCTCCGTGAGCCTTGTTTGAGAGATTCACTTCAGCAGTAAAGAAGTTGGGCTACACTCAAAGCCATGCTGATCATTTGTCAAGAATTAAGAAAGAAGTACTACAGCCCTTATTGTCTACGTTTGATGACATCATTCTTACAAGGAATGATGCAGCAGAGGTGGCTAAGCTAAAGGGTCACCTAGCAGGAGAATTCAAGACAAAAGATCTAGGACCTCTCAAGTACTTTCTAGGCATAGAGGTTGCAAGATCCAGCCAAGAGATCTTCATTTCTCAGAGGAAGTATGTTTTAGACTTGCTAAGAGATTCTGGGAAGCTGGGAGCGAAGCCAATAGAGACTCCTATAGAGCAGAATCACAAGTTGGGCGATGATGGGGGTGCACTCCTTGATATAGGGAGTTTTCAGAGAATAGTTGGGAGATTGATCTATCTCTCCCTGACTAGACCAGAATTGCCTATGCTGTGAGTGTTATAAGTCAGTACATGAACTCATCTAGGGACATTCACCTAGAGGCAGCTCACGGGATCTTGAGGTATCTCAAGACGGCCCCAGGTAGAGGCCTACTCTTTAAGAAGAATGGCCACGTGAGGATAGAGTCCTATACTGATGCAGATTGGACAGGTGCCAAAGATAACAGGAGATCTACCTCAAGCTATTGTACCTTTGTTGGGGGCAATCTAGTTACCTAGCGAAGCAAGAAACAGCCTGTGGTTGCTAGATCAAGTGCAGAGACTAAACTCAGAGCAATGGCACACGGTTTGTGTGAGATGTTGTGGTTGAAAATCCTGGTGACCGAACTAGGATTCCCTATCTCAGGCTCAGTCAGCTTGTATTGTGACAACATAGCTGCTATTAGCATTGCTCACAATCCTACTCAACATGATCGGGCAATGCATATTGAAGTGGATCACCACTTCATCAGGGAGAAGATTGTTTCCGGGGAGGTGTGCACTCCTTTCGTGCAGACAGATGAGCAAGTTGCTAATGTCTTTACCAAAGGAGTCCCTAGTTGGCAACTTCACCGGTGTCTTAGCAAGTTGGGCATGTAAGATATCTATACACCAACTTGAGGGTGTGTTATCATATATACGTATTTATACGTATTTTACATGTAAATGGTAGTTTTGTAAATACCTCATCGTGAGGGGTATTTTTGTCTTTGTAATAGTCTTCATATAAATAATAGTTTGGGGAGTCATGAGAGCTAAGCATGACATCCTCTTCTCTTCTCTCTTCCTTCTCTTCTCTCTTGCTCTAACTTTGGAACCTTAAACCTAAACCTAACCCCAGAAACTATTTCAACTAGCCATACAAAGACAAACCTATCCCCTTAATTGAGGGGATAGGCCTAACAATTATTCCCAGAATCCCATCTAAATAAAAAATGATCAAAAAAACACCCTCTAAACTCTGGGGAAAAGCAAGTCCACACATAAAGGAAGGTTTTGACTTTCAAGACCACTCCTTGAACGGTTTCTTCTTGGCCCTCGAAAATCTGAAAGTTTCTTTACTTCCAAATTGCCCACATTATGGCAAAAGGGAGGATGCGCAAAAGTATCCGACCACTTCCAAAATGAGATTCCTCCGAGCTAACTTGGTAAAAACAAACCACATGATGCGAAACCAAGAATTGGATGCCAAATAAGCTAAAGAAAATCGCCCACACCTCCGTGGAGAAACTACAATAGATAAGCACGTGATCTGCTGATTCAGCTCTACACTTGCACAGAACACGCCTATTTAGCAGCTCCAATCCCCTACTAACCAAATGGTCCACAATGAGGATCTTATCATGAATGGCAGTCCAAATGAAGAACTTCACTCTCGAAGAAACCATAGCCCCCCAAATTACTTTAGCCGGGAAAATATCCTCAACCCCCAGATAGTTGTGAGAGAAAGGAACTAACTGAGAAGATACCCTGTTTGTCCCATCTCCATATCATCCTATCCAACACCAAGCCCAGAGTAGGATTCTCACCAATCTGAAGTAAAAGAGAGACAAGGCACTCCATCTCCCAATCATTGAAGGGCCCTCTAAATCCAAGGTTCCACAAGACATTGCCTTCGCTTCTCACCACGCAATCCTGGATAACTGCACCTTGATGATCAGAGAGCAAAAAGAGATTGGGAAAAGCCTCTTTAAGAGGCTCATTCCCACACCACTTACTAACTCCATAAGAAGTGAGAATTGGTATGCTATCCCATCCACATTCCCTCACCCCATATTTACTGCATATAACCAAACGCCACAAACTACCCCTTTCCTCCCCAAACCTCCATAACCACTTGCCTAGAAGCGCCAGGTTTATATCTTGAAATTGCCTAAAACCCAAACCCCCTACATCTTTAGGCATACAAATCTTCTCCCAATCCACAAGATGAAACTTGTGAGTATTATCCTTACTTGTCCACAAGAAATCTCTCATAGTCTTCTCCAGTTGTCAGCTACAGAAACTGGAATAGAAAACAATGACAAAAAGTGGATAGGCAAACTAGAGAGTACTCTTAATAAGAGTAATCTTGCCCCCTTCAAATAAAAACCTTCTCTTCCGAATCTTTCTACCATTAGGCCCCAAATAGCCTTGTCCTTATACTTAGCTCCCAAAGGAAGCCCGACATAAGTAGATGGCAAACAACCACGTCCACAACCCATACTATCCGCCAACCCCCTCAAATTCGAAACATCACCCACACCAAAAACTTTGTTCTGTGTATGGTTCACCCGAAGACCCAAAAGCACCTCAAAACATCATAAGAGACATCTAATATATCGGAACTGGGTATGAGAGGCATCGGAGAAGAAGATCGCATCATCTACAAACTAAAGATGAGTAATCGTAAGTCCACCATTTACCACCCGGAATCCCTCCAAAAAACATCCATCTACTACTTTACTTGCCATTCTTTCGAGAGTTTCCATCACTACAAATCAAAAAGGGGAAAGAGGATCTCCTTGTCTGAAAACCCTCAAACTAGTAAAGAAACCAGTCGGGGATCTGTTCACAAGGACAGAGAAAGATGCCAACGAAATACTCACTTTAATCCATACCCTCCATTTCTGCCCAAAACCAATCCTCTTAAGCATATAATCCAAGAATTTCTAACTTACGTGGTCATAAACTTTCTCCATGTCAACCTTGCAAAGAATGCGACCCATCTCTAAGTCTGGAATCGATACATTCATTCACTATCAAAACTCCATCCAGCATTTGCCTTCCTTTCACAAAAGCTCCATGAAACGGGGAAATGATCGTCCCCACCACCTCCTTCATCCTAGATGCAAGAACCTTTGAGATGATCTTGTAAGAGCTACCCACTATTTCTTAAGAACGGAAGAAATTCAGTGGGCTTCAAGATTTCAGTACCTTAGCAATTCGGAGTATGGGTTTATTTTGAATTATTATCTTAAGTGCATGTGTTGTATAAATGAAATCACGGAATTAATCATAGAGTCGCGTTCATCAACAATATGACTTCGTTTAAGTTCAAAAGGCTGTTGTCTTTAGTGCATTTACATTTCTTACAAGTTACAATCAAGTCAAATGCTTCTTTCACAAGTGTGGGGAAGATTGGGTAGTAGAACACTGAGGAATATCTAGAGGATATTTTGAGATAATTTCACCGTGGATAGTTGAAGGGGGTTCTTGAATACAGATTAGATTGGAAAAGGGCATTGACAACTCTCCATGAAAGCATTTCAGATTTGTAAAGCATTTCAAGATATGCCTGTCAAAAATAAGCTAAGGGAATCGGGGAGTAATTTACCAAGTAAAAAGACACTTGTAGCACCATAAACCTTTTCAGAGACTCCCCTACATTTTAGCAATGAATTGAGCTGGTATAAAACACACGCACGCACACACACACACACACACACAAAGCTCTAAAGCTTAATAGATTCAGTGCAACAAAGACCAAACGATATGTCATTATGTCTACATAAATTCTTAAAAATGAAGAAAACAATGATAAAGAAACAAAATAAACCGGTTTCCTTGCAGCCTAAAAGTAACACGATTTATGAAATGGATAATATCGACTGAAGCTCTTGTAATAATTCTTACTTCTGACCATGTAATACTATAATTTTTAATAATTAAGATAAATTTATTACACTAGCAAAGACTCTATTCATAATGGAAGAGAATTATGCTTACGCATATGTCTTCACATTAGGTTGCAAACGTTTGTGATCTTCAACCATCATGCCAAGTAATTCAGCTACATCCTGCACCCTACAATTCATATCCAAATCCAAAAAGTAAAGAAAAAAAATTAGGTTTTTACAAAATATAATATCATGAATCATGGCAAACGTTTTCTATAATTAATTGAACCCAGTAATGGTTAGACATTAAAATTAGATAATCGCCAAAAAATGACTATACATGGCATCTTTTAGCAAAAAGCACATAAGTAGTATTAAAAAATTGATGTTTGGCAAGTTTTAAATTTTGCAAATGCAACTATACTTATAATTTGGCTGAAGAATCAATTAAATCAAAGTTATAGTGAATCATTCAAAGCATTGAGATGTGATTTCAGTAATAGGCAACTTCTTTCACAATCTTTAATTAGAAACTGAATTTTGGCACTTACATTCTTCTCGTGAAAAAAAATTGTCCAATTCTGATAGTGATAGGATGTCATACACTTACTTTGTCTGTTTGCCACAATCAAAGTTCTATGGAAGAAATGTTTAAGCTACATGATGCATTTATCCACTACATGATTTCACGATGCAAATACTCCATTACCCCAAACGACTAGCCTGGTATTGCAGAATAACATCCCAAGAGGCAAACAATAGAGTAAACTCCAAGTCCAAGCAACTAATACAATACTTCAATGTCCACAAGAATGAACAGCCCCACAACCCTTTGCATGAATAAACAAGGAATGAAATTATGAATAGATGAATATTATGCTAGAGAACTTAAAGGACGCCCTCAAGTAAACTTGATTCATAAATTTTGGGACCACCACTGCAAAAACAAAATAAAACGTATAAAAAGACGATAGACGCTAAAACTTAGATCAATATTCAAAAGCCAGCCAGCCATCATGCTGAATTGGTAGATAATTTGATTTGAGCTAATAACTTGGATTGATAGGCAATCCAGGTTGAATTTTCTCTAGAAGATAACAATAACAAAAATGAGCAACAATCTGCGTTCATAAAATATGAATGTCACAAATTTTACCTATCATAGGATTCAGCCCTGGTGTAAGCTTGGATCACCCAATTATATGTCTCCGTGCTGGGTTTCATAAAATCTGTCATGAGAAGGCAGAAAAATCTTGTGAATATGGAAATTCAATTGATCCAGTATATGCACAATCTAATCTATACAGTACGGTTGACCCAACATGATCCACCCTCTCTTGCAAAATAGATGATTATCTAGTGGTCAAGCAACTACCATATCAAACCTTAATTGATTGAGAATGGGATGAGGTTGGTGGTCATAATCTTGTTTGAGACAATCATCAATTTAATCACCATGGCCTTGATCAATGGCCTACTGAAAATTATCTGGGGGTCCCTAGTTAGAGATGATTGTTTGCATCAGTCAACTGGAAGATCAATACGAGCCATTTCCATATTGTGTTGAATCTGACTTGTAGTGGTGTCTACATGGATCGAATCTTCATAGGCTAGTTAGTAGCCCCTTCACCAATTTGAACTTCAACAAGATTCTATTTGGAAAGTTTATTGATGCATACATTTGTCACATCACGTTCAAGAGAAACTTCCGAAAGTGGATGTCTCTTCTACGGTGCCAAAGAGTCCCTGAACTAGACCTGCAACGCTGACTTTCTCTCTCTACCACCATTACCAGGGATTAAAATCCCTAATTTCGAGGAACAAAATCTATAAAATCCCTAATTTTGAGGAACAAAATCTCTCTCTCTCTCTCTCTCTCTCTCTCTCTCTACAATCCTTAAAATAAGAAAATCTAAATTTAAGCCTAAATTATTGGAAAAAGGGTTTTAATTATCTCAATTTCTATTTAAATCAAAACTTCAACTGAAATTATAGATTTCTTTTTATTTCTATTTCGGCAGTGGCCGAAACCGAAATTTCGTGAATTTCAACGAAATTTAAAACCCTGACCGTAACCGTCTTCCGACTGTCACTATCCCTAAAGCAGAAGCAGAAGTGGGAGTGGGAGTAGTGGAGATCCCTTCAGATCATCGAATTGAAGTTGGAAATTAGAAAAGAGTCTGCTTACAAAATTGCACACGGCAACTGATAGTAGGATCAGTGTCTCAAAAAAAAAATTCTAATCTCTGTCTTTGCAATTTGTATAACAAACTGAATATGGGCATATAATTGATTGAAATAAAATATGAAAGGCAACACATGCACCATCCACTCCATGTGTGAAATCTAGTTCCATAATCATTAGTATCCCCTCCATTTTGTGGATCAAGAAACTTTCATTTTTCAATGTTCACAATTATTTATGGTGTCCTCACCCACATTGGGATGGGACTAATCCCTCCAGCTGCACACACCGACCCACCCAGAAGTTTCCCTACGTGCAACAGGGTAAAATCGAGGGGTACGCAGAATCGAACACTTTTTATCTTTAACTATCCTTTAACTTAAACTACTTCCCGGACCACACGTAGAATTTATGAACTAAAGGAATAATTGAATGGGTATATGCACAAGAAATCAGAAGAAAAATGTAAACCTTCTCCATATTCCATGTTCTCAAACGTTGCAAAAGCAATCTCCGGTATTCCACAAGTAGCCTGCATGATTGAACCAAAATGAAAACATTTCAGCAGGTGCTATATATAAAAACTAACATATGGCATGCTGCTTAAGGGTGCAATTCAGACTAGGGTCTGAGATAACCAACTAGCAACTTGTAAAAGAAAATTCAACCAAGATCAAGAAACATGGTTTTATTACAGATCAAAAAAAAAGCATGGTTTTTTACAAAAGTAATGGCATGAGAAAGTTCAAACTTAAAATTCAAACAAGTGTTGTAAATAAGGTTGTAACCAGTAGATGAAGGTTGTAGATAGAAGGGGGAAAAAGTGTAATGGAGGCGGAAGGTGGAGAAGGAGATTAAGGTTAGAAAGAGAAGTTGTGGGAAGAGGAAAGAATGAATTGTTAATTCATTCTCTCTCACACATTGTATATATATATATATATATATATATATATATATATGATGGGGAGAAACCCTACAAAAGAGAACACTATTCACGTGACACTATTCACGTGGTACTATTCATGCGACACTATTCATGTGAATAGTGAAAACCCAAAAAAGGTCCCATGTGAGAAGTGGGACGCAGCCCACTTGAGACAACCACATGGATGTATTAAATAAACTCCAACACTCCCCCTTAAGCTGGTGTGAAAATATCCATCACGCCCAGCTTGCCAGTCAAGGTATGAAGAATAGACTTGTTCACCCCCTTTGTGAGTATGTCGGCAACCTGCTTCTGTGTTCTCACATACGGAGTACAAATCAATCCTTGTTGAAGTTTCTCTTTGATGAAGTAACGTTCAACTTCAATATGCTTGGTCCTATCATGCTGGACTGGGTTGTGAGCAATGCTAATGGCAGCTTTGTTGTCAGAGTAGAGGCTCATCAGCTCTGTCACTTGGAGTCCCAGTTCCTCAAGCATGGTCCTCAACCAAAGGAGTTCGCATACACCATGCGCCATAGAGCAAAATTCTGCCTCTGTACTAGATCGAGCTACAACTAGCTACTTCTTGCTTCGCCAAGAGACAAGATTTCCTCCAAAAAGGGTATAGTATCCTGTAGACCAACGATGGGTAACTGAACCTGCCCAATCTGCATCAGTATATGCTTCCACTCTAAAGTGTCCATGTCGCCCGAACAGTATTCCACGACCTGGAAAGCCCTTGAGGTACCGAAGAACTCGGTGAACTGCCTCAAGATGTGATGACCGTGGTGAATGCATAAACTGACTCAGACGAGTGTGTGCCAAGTAGATCAGCCTGCCAACCAATCGCTGAAACATAGCGACATCCTCAAGGGTGTCACCCTCCTCAAAATCCAGCCGATGGTTCTGATCAATTGGAGTCTCTGCTGGTCGAGCTCCCAAATACCCAGTCTCATCCAGAAGGTCCAATACATACTTCTGTTGAGAGATGAAGATGCCCTTCTGAGACCGAGCAACTTCAATTCCCAAGAAGTATTTCAGTGACCCAAATCCTTTTGTCTCAAACTCCAAGGACAAGAAGGTCTTCAACTGCTTTATCTCCTTAGGATCATTCCCAATGATTACAATGTCATCAACATAGACGATCAGTACCATGGTACTAGTCTGTTGGTGCTTCACAAACAACGTGTGATCGGCCTGACTGCGCTTGTAGCCCACTCGTCTGATCGCACTGCTAAACCGCTTGAACCATACCCTTGGAGATTGCTTTAGCCCATACAGGACTTTCCTTAACTTGCACACCTTGTCATCACTTCCAGAAAGTGTCAACCCAGGTGGTAGTTTCATATACACCTCTTCTGTCAGATCTCCATGCAGAAAGGCATTCTTCACATCTAGTTGATGCGGCCAGGACAGGTTGGCAGCTAAAGATAGAAGAACTCTGACTGAGTTCATCTTGGCCACAAAAGTCTCCTGATAGTCTATCCCATATGCCTGAGTGAATCCTTTGGATACGAGTCGTGCCTTGTATCGTTCGCCTGACCCGTCAGCTTTATGTTTCACTGTAAAGACCCATTTGCACCCCACAGATTTCTTTCCTCTGGGTAGTTGAACAAGTTCCCATGCTTTGTTCTTCTCAAGAGCCTGCATTTCATCCATCATAGCTTCTTTCCACTTTGGGTGACTTAGTGCGTCTGCAACACTAGAAGGCAAAGAAACGAATGAGGCAATACTGACAAAATTCTGATATGACGGAGACAGAAACTGATACTAGACAAAATGTGAGATAGGGTGTTCCGTACAAGTACGTACACCCTTCTGAAGTGCAATAGGGAGGTCAATATCAGTGCTCATATGATCGTCAGAAGTAGGAGATGCATGTGGCTCAAGAATAGAAATAGGAACTGAGGCAGGGACAGAAGCAATACTTGGAACTGGATCCGAGGGGAGACTTGCAGATGTAGGCGCAGGGACAGTAGCTTGTCCTTTCTTCTTGGTTCTGATATATACACGCATATTAGCTGCAGTAGTAGAAGTGTCCTTGTCACTAGACTGAGGTCCCGGCATAGGAATAGAGACAAGCAGAGGGCTAGGGACACTCTCTTCTGCAACATCATGCTCCCCCTGAAGAGAGGTCTGCTCACCAAAGAAGGGGATGGACTCAGCGAAAGCTACATCCATAGAGATGAAGCGACGACGAGTAGCAAGATAACAACATTTGTACCCTTTTTTATTAGAGGGGTACCCCAAGAAGATGCACTTCAAGGCCCGTGGATCTAACTTGTCCCTTGAAGAACGATGAATATGGACATAACAAACACACCCATAGACCTTTGGAGGAACAACAAAAGTTGGGCGGTCAGGAACCAAGAGAGATAGGGGAGTCTGAAATCCAAGAACCAGAGAGAGCATACAATTGATGAGGTAAGCAGTAAGTAAGACAGACTCAGACCAATAGTGCTTAGGAACCTGCATGCCTAACCGAAGAGCTCAACTTCAAGAAGGTGATTTTTCCCTCAGCAGTCCCATTCTGTTGAGGTGTTGAATGGCACGAGGTCTGATGAACAATGCCAAGTGATGCAAAGTAGGATATCAAACCCCCATTGAGGTATTCCCCCCCATTGTCAGAGCGAAGAATCTTAAGAGTGGTATGGAACTGAGTGGTAACCATCTTATGGAACTCTTGGAAAATAGATAATACAGCATCTTTGGTTCGCATAAGGTACAACTACTAAAGTCATCTACAAAGGTAACAAAGTACCGATATCCAAACAAAGAAGTCACGAGCGCGGGGCCCCACACATTAGAATGCACAATAGAAAAAAGAGTACTTTTATTCTCACTAATGGAAAAAACAGAACGACAATGTGTGGCAAATTCACATGTTTCATAATGAAAGGGAACTGCAGAAATAGAAGAGAAAGCAGGAAAGACACGCTTTAAGACTGACACGGGTATAAGACCTAGCCGGTTATGCCAAAGCATTAACTGGTCTTTATTGACTCTACTACTACTACTATTGATGCTAAACTAGTGTGCAGATGCAAAAACCGAAGAATCTAAGATGTATAAGCCACCGTCCTCACGTCCACTGCCAATCATCCGCCTCGACTCTAGATCCTGAAACACACAATAAGAAGGAAAAAACGTTGCACTGCAGTTAAGACTTTTGGTAAGACTACTGACGGATAGTAAATTAGCGGTGAATTGCAGAACATGCAAAACAGAAGACAAAGGGAGAACTGGTGTGGCATGAACATCCTATTTTCCAGAGATAGAGGAATAGGTGCCATCAGCTATCCGAACTTTGTCGCGACCAGAGCAAATACCATAACTAGAGAAAACGGAGGACATACCAGTCATGTGATCAGATGCCCTGAATCAATGATCCAAAAAGGCCTGGAAGGTACAGTCATGGTTTAAAATTTCGTAATGTTTCGTAATGTTTCGTATGTTTCGTTTAGTAAGGAAACCAAAACGAAACATTGAAACATTCAATGTTTCGTATGTTTCGTTTCGTTTCGTAATGTTTTGATGTTTCGGTTTGTTTCGTCGAGACAAACCGAGACAATTCGATGCAATCCAAAAAAATAAAAATATAATTTAATGATTTTGAAAAATATTTCGTAATGTTTTGGAAATTTCGTTTTTTCAATATTTCGTGAATGTTTCGTTTCGTTTCAGAGTTTGTCTCGGTTTTTCACTTGACCGAGACATTCCTTCCAAACGAAATTTTAAACCTTGGGTACAGTAGAGGCGGAAAAAGCAGTCCTAGTACCTGTGTGAACAAATGCAGACATGGAAGTGGAGGCCTGGCCATTGAGTTGGGCCATCATAAGACGAAGTCGCTCAAAATCTGCAGGAGAGAACGAGTTTGTGTCCCCAGATGAGGTAGACGCTGGTGGTGCGGTGTCCTGTGTGACTGAGTACGCTGAGTGAGGTACCTGTTTTGCGGATTGACGTTGACGGGAAGTCGGGGCCTGTCCTGGAAGACGTCCATGGAGCTTCTAGCAAGTGGCCTGGATATGGCCCATGCAACCACAGTGATCACACTTAGGTTTGGGTCGGTCCCCAGACTCCTTCGGACTGGATGTCTGGCCCTTCTGATTGGTAGCAGCCAGGACAGAGCGTTCCTGAGTATCATTCACACTGCGGAGTTGCATGACAGAGTGGCGGCTGTCCTCCCCCTGAAAGTAACCATAGACCTGTGCTAAAGAGGTAGGAGCAGGATCCCTACCAAGGATCTGAACACAAGCTCCCTCAAAGCTCATATGAAGGCCAGAGAGAAACTGGAAGATCCGGGAATGTTCAACCATCACCTTGAAGGACTTAACGTCATCTACGCACTTGAGGGAGTATCTCTGGTAGTGATCGATCTCCTCCCATTTGCTTCGAAGGAAAGCATAATATGTATCAAGCTTCATCTCCCCCTGACAAAGACAAGATATCTCTTGTTCTAGTTCATAGAGCTTGGCAAAATTGCCCACCTGGGAGTATGTCTGAGATACGGCATCCCAAACATCTTTGGCCGTTGGTAGGAACATAAACCCTTTGTTGATCTGGGTTTGCATCGAGTGAAGAAGCCAGGACGTGACAGTCAGGTTCTCCATAACCCAAATCCAATGAGATTTGTCCTTCGGATCTGGTTCTTTAGTAGCACCTGTCAGATACTCACTGTAGCCACGGCCCCCAATGTACATGAGAGCGGAAGTCTTCTATTCCAGGAAGTTGGTGCCATCGAGCTTCACAGTGGTGATGCAAAGCTGAGGGTTGTGATCTCCATGAGAACTATCAATCATAGGACGATCCTCAGAAGAAGAGCCAGAAATCACAGATGTGGCCTCAGGGGAACTCATCGGAGCAGGACCACCAAAAATAGCATGTAGTGTAACGGAGGCTCCCAGAAAACCGAAGCGAGGTCTAGAGGATCCCTAAAGGCCCAATGAGTGGTGCGCCTAGGACAAGAGGGCCTAGAGAGGTCTGATTTTGGAAGAAAATCAAAGCCCAAAAAGTAGCCGGGAGATCCGGGTGATTTTTGGAAACTAGGGTTCCGACGGTCAGAATTCGTCGAATCAAGTTTCGAACTGTTCCACGAGCAGTACTGAAGAAGACGGCAAGGTCAGAGGGGCCTGTTGTTGCGCGAATATCACAAAAATCCAAAACCCAAATATCTGAAAATCGGGCTAATTTTTGGAAACTAATGATCCGGCAGTCGGAAAAATGCGATGCGACTTTCTGACAGTCCCTGGGTGAATACTGGAGGGGGCGGCTAAGGTAGAAAACCTTTCCATGGTGCGGATCTCAAAAAAAATAAAAACCCAAAAATCCTTGAAAAATGTGTTGGTCGAAAAAACACTGGAGAAACTTGAGAAGAAGACAAACTGGATCTCTGATGCGGCTGAGGGAAAAAACTAACCAGGAAATAAGAGCATCTGATGTTTTGCCTCAGGATTAATCCCCGGATAGCGCAGGAATGATATCTGCGATTTCCTCAAAAGTTCTCCTCGGCTCCGGATGCTCACATACCCGTCTTAGATCGAAATGGAGTCTCTAAGGGACAAAGACACATGCCCTAGAGCTACCATGCTCTGATACCATGTTGTAAATAAAGTTATAACCAGTAAATAGAAAAGGGAAAAAGTGTAATGGAGGAGAAAGGTGGAGAAGGAGATTAGGGTTAGAGAGAGAAGTTGTGGGAAGAGAAGAGAATGAATTGTTAATTCATTCTCTCTCACACAGTGTATATATATATGATGGGGAGAAACCCTACAAAGGAGAACACTATTCACGTGACACTATTCATGCGACACTGTTCACGTGAATAGTGAAACCCAAAAAAGGCCCCACGTGGGAAGTGGGTGTATTATACAAACTCCAACAAGTACTTCAAGAATTTTCCGTCCAAGAATACAAAACTCAACAGCAACTTTGTAGATTTGTCAATGCCACTACAGCTTCCTAGTGTAATTCTTATATAGATGCATTATGGCCAGATGTTGCAAACGATCCAGGGGGATGTTTCCATAGAACCAAATCTCCTATGAATACATTTTTTTTATAAGTAAATTTCCTATGAATTGCCTATGAATACATAAATAGTCAGATTGTTCAATTGAATATTTTTTTTACAAAAAAAGCAATAAGCTCAATAAATAAAATCAACACAGAGTCCATTAACATCAATGAAGACTTAAGAACAAAAAAGAACAACATTTTCTCACCGATAAAAACTCTCTAGTTGAGACATTTCTGCATTATAACGCTAATTTTATGAGTGAAAGCTTTCACAAGCCCAACAGAAAATGAGATGTGCGAGCTTGTTATTTAATAACATAACATCTAGATTAAAAGATGATGGAAGAACCAATGCAAATGTGGCCAAAGCTTCAATTGTTGTGACAAATATCCAAAAGGTTTAATGAGTGTATCTATGGTTAGAAGTCTGAAAGTTGAATATAGTCATTGGGTAAAGATGGAGGAGATCTCTTGGAGACAAATCCAAAGTTAGGTGGTTGAAGGAAGGGGACAATAATACTAAGTACTTCCACAAAATAGCCAACGCTAATAGAATGAGGAACTATGTCTCTCGGATTAAGATTAAGGGGGATATGTTGGAAGATGACAGTATTAGAAACGGGATTGTCAAGTTTTACTCAGACATGTACACTGAGCCGATTTCTTTTAGGCCGTCTCTGGAGGGGCTTCAATTCGACCAGATTAGTGTGGCTAACAAGGAATGACTGGAGAAACCTTTTGTAAATGAAGAGGTGGTGAATGCTCTTTCTTTTATGGCTGGTGATAAGGCCTCAGGGCCTTCTGGCTTTTTTTTTTTGAATAAGTAGGGCCTTATGGCTTTTCCTTTGCTTTTTTCAAACATTGTTGGGAAATCATTGCTTCTGATTTCATGAAGGTGGTGACGGAATTTCAAGGGGAACGTTTCTTGGACTATCCCTCTAACAGCACTTTCATTGCCATGATTCCAAAGATTATAGGAGCTGAGGATATTTCGGATTACAGGCCTATTAGTTTGGTGTATAGTGTGTACAAGATTATTGCTAAAGTCCTCGCTCCGAGATTAAGAGAAGTCTTGGGTTCTGTGATATCGCCAAACCAAGGAGCTTTTGTGAGAGGTCGGCAAATTCTCGATGGGGTTCTTATAGCTAATGAACGTATTGACTCGAGACTTAAGGCAAGGAAATCTGGGATTGTTCGTAAAATTGATATGGAGAAGACTTATGACCATGTCAATTGGGGTTTTCTAGATTACATGCTCGGAAGAATGGGTTTTGGGTGCAAGTGGAGGAATGGATTTGGAGGTGCATTTCTTCGGCTTCCTTTTCCATCCTTGTCAACGGTTCCCCGACAGGTTATTTTAAGAGTTCAAGGGGGTTGCACCAAGGCGATCCCTTATCTCCCTTAGTCATCGTGGTGGTGGAGGCTTTAGGTAGAATGATTTCCAAGGCTGTTTCTTTAGGAGAGCTCGAAGGGTTTGACATAGCTCCGAGAGTTCCATCCATTTCCCACCTCCAGTTCGTTGATGACACTCTCATTTTCTTGGATAATAATAGGTCTCAATTGAGATTTCTCAAAGGCCTCCTTGGGTGTTTCGAAGCTGTTTCGGGTCTTAGAGTGAACATTTCCAAGAGCAAATTGTACAGTGTGGGGGAGGTGGTGGAGCTTGAAGATCTGGCTAGCATCCTGAATTGTCGCATTGAAAAATTCTCGTCCACTTATTTGGGTCTTCCTCTAGGGGCTGCGTATAGATCTATGGCCATCTGGGAACCAGTCATCGAGAGCTTTGGGAGGAGATTAGCTACGTGGAAATCCAAATACCTTTCTAAAGGGTGGTAGACTGGTGTTGATTAAAAGCTCTCTTTTGAGATTGCCTATATATTATTTGTCTCTGTTCTTGATTGTGAGTAGAGTTCTGAATACGTTGGAGAAGTTCATGAGGGACTTCTTGTGGGAAGGTTGTTCTGATGTCCATAAGATCCATTTGGTGGGATGGGATAAGGTTTGCAAGGCTAAGGATGTGGGTGGTCTGGGTATCAAACATCTCAAATCCATGAATGTTGCCCTTTTGGGCAAAGTGGTTATGGAGGTTCGGGGAGGAGATTTCCAATTTTTGGAGGGTTGTCACTGCAGGCAAATATGGAGTTTCACACTTTGGCTGGGGAAGTCTTATGGTTAGGAGTCCATATGGGTGCAGTATTTGGAAAGGTATTCTTAAGATCACCAAGGACTTCGTTAAAGGGATTCGTTTCGAGATAGGAGTTGGAGATAGAATAAGATTATGGGAAGACTCATAGTGCGAAGATAATCCCTTACAAGAAGACTACCCGGAGCTGTACTCTATTTCTGAGAGGAAGATGTGGTCAATTCAAGATTGCTTCCGGACTGAAGGAGAGGCAAATGGGTGGAACTTGGGGCTTAGAAGAAATTTGAATGACTGGGAGATTGAACCTCTATCCAGACTGTTATTGAGATTGCAGGATATCCATCTCCGGCCTTAAGGGCAGGGACAGAAGAGTTTGGCTTTGGACCAAAGGCGGCTCGTTTTCCGTTAGCTCGTTTTATAAGTCTTTGCAAAGAACAGAAGGTCATCCTTTTCCGATGAATACAGTTTGGAGATCCAAGATACCTTCCAAAGTAGCTTTTTTTTTTATTGGGAAGCGACTTTAGACAAGATTCTTATAGTGGACCACCTGAGGACTAGAGGTTTTATCTTGGCTAACTACTGTTGGATGTGCAAAGTTAGTGGGGAATCCGAATCGGTAAATCATCTTCTTCTACACTGTGAGATGGCTAAGGAAATTTGGAGCGGCTTTTTGCATGACTTTGGTATGAGTTGGGTTATGCCGGCTTCTCTTAAGGCCCTCTTCTTCAGTTGGAAGTCCAAAGCCTTTTCAGATAGAAGGAACACTTTATAAAGTTTATACTTATCAAAAAAAGTATATCTATGGTTAGGACCACTAATCTGAGCACTCGCAATATTCTAAAATTTTCACACAAATTTGCTAAAGTGAAGCATACAAACTGCAAAACCATTATGACATTCAATAGACTTCGACTATACCAAACTGTTAAGTGTAACATTAACTTACTTGCACACTGAGAAGACAATTGAAATGAAATGTAGTTGCCATTCGCCCAGCAGCTTCCATTTCATATGCGATCGTTAAAGCATTAGAATGATCCCCAGCTTTACAGTCTTCCTCAATTAAAAGATCATATAGCTCATCAGTGGCTCTCAGTCCACCTTTTGCACCCCTCAGAAACACCTTATTGGCATCATCCAAATGGTTGTTTCTAACAAGCTCCTCTGGTTTCAACAACTTGATCAACATGGATCATTCTCTTAAAATGAAATTTATGCGCAAGAGAACTGAAATTTATGTGCAACAGAAGAGATTAAAGAGCGTTAGTGAGAAAAAGTCCATACCAACGAGAACTAGCCAAGCTCGGCGGATGTCAAAATTTAATTTTTCCATTGCTGCCAGGATTTCTAAGCCTCTGGTAGCACGACCTTTAGAGCCAAACAAACGAATCAATGCTACAAATGTTTCATGGAGAGGACGAAGTCCTGCACTCAACTCCCTTCGCAGTGACTGCATCTGCATCGTGTATAGGAGACTCCAATATGAGTACATTCCAAAATTCACATATAACCACATCAAGTGACTGGCAATGGAAATCATATAATAACAGTCCTTCCGAAGAATAATTACAAGTACACCATAAGGACTTTTTGAAACAATACACAAGGCAAAAAGGGCCTGCTTTGAACTGCTTTTTATTTTTCCCAAACACTTTATGCTGAGATAACACATAATTAGAAACTTTATCGATCTAAGGCACGGTCTTTCTATGAATACCAAAGATTTAAATTTCAAATTCAACCTAGGTTTCGGCCAAGGAAGAAACCAAAATTTCAGTCGAACTTTAGAAAAATCATAAATAGCAATAACATCTTAATTAGTGGCAAGAAAATCTTATCTCTTTCTCTCCGTATAATCTCCCAAAATATAAGAAATTCTTAATTAATAGCAAAAAAATTTAATTTTCTCTTTATCTCTTCTTTTTTAATAGTGGACCAAAATTTTGGGATTCTTTAGATTACCATTTAGGCGAAATTTAAAACCATGTTTAATGTTTTTTAAGTCCATTTTCCTTTGATGTGTCTTGAGTAATATTTTCTGCGCAGAACACGTTATCTCCAAAATGGAACCAAACATCATTTTGCGTAAAATGAATTAGTGGAAAACATGTTGAATAACATGCATCCAAACAGATATAAGAGAAAGCAGAGATTCCATTGCAACCAGGAAGTGTCACCAAATTCCATTTCAGATGGATTCAGTACAAACATTTAGGGCATCTTTGGTTAGAACAATAACTCTATGTCAATCAAATTACTAAGATTATACATACACAACAGCGTTCTTTTTCGACCCATTACTTAACAGCTAGTTTGTTGTTTAGGTCGTCGGAATGATTTAAGGGGCATGGATTATGTGTCCTCCCAAAGGCATGTATTTGCCCTTTTTGAGCATTATTCAAAGAATGTACACTCAGGAAAACCAAATTGTGACAAAATTGCAAGAATAAAACGGCAGAAGAGTATTCGAAGGGAAGGGAAATGGATTAGTACCGCGCCTTCATCGTCGCCTGTGAGTGCATGGGAGACAATCAAACCATGAAAAGAACGGGGACCGGGGCTCAGCCCTGCGGCAATCATGTCGTAAATGACTTCAGAGACTCCGGAGACATCGCGGCTCCGAGCGCGCTCCATCAGCTCTTCCATGAACGTGAATCTCAGCCCTCTCTCAGCGGTCGATACTGCAGTAGAAGAAGAAGAAGACGAATTGTCGTCCTTTGTATGTTTCTTCTTCCTGGTCTTCTTCTTCTCTGGCGTCGAGATTGCGGAAACAACGACGACATGGCGGAATGTCGGAAAAGAAGCTGTGAAGAAGGTCGAGTGCGTAGGATAAGAGAATTTTCTATGTTCTCCTGTGGTGAGCTCTAGGGGCCTGGGTGCGTGTGTTAAGAGTTTCGCCATGTCTGCCTCCTAAGTCCTACCACAGTGAAGGAGAAAGTGGATAAGAGGAACACTGGGAGAAAACATCCGATATTACAGCGCAAGACAAAATTTGCTCTTGTAAGTCCCTTCTTAGTGGATTTGTTTGCTGTGTCAGCAGATAGGTAGTAAAGAGTAAAACTTCGCTGACTGCCCATAATATGAGCCACGTGGCACATTTGTAGAGGACGCTGACCGTATGGATTTTGGCCAATCCTTAAGTGGACCTACAAATCAAAAAATCAACCTGATTAGTGATTCTAAGCGTTGGATTGGATTCGTTTTCATGGGTTGGGATTATGATGATTTCTAGAACTTGAAATTTTCTAAGTAAAACTTGCATGACCGTCGACGGTCCTATAAGCCCTGACCGCCCACAATATGAGCCATGTGACACACTCTTAGAGAACGCTGACCAGATGGATGTTTGGCCTATCCCTAGGCGGACCTACAAACCTAAAATTTGTAATGAATATTTTCATATTTAATTTGGCAAAGATTCCGTTTGACATAAAAATATTATTGTAACCGTTCCTACGAGCACTAGTGTAGTGTGGAGATGTCGTAGTACGCATACTTCGTCAACTACTTTAAGACTAGACGACAGAGACAACAAGAATTAGACGATTGACGACAGGAGTCATCTGAGTAACTGCCCATCTGTTGGTTAAAGATCGCGTATGCTCGATTAGAAAGGTATGTGACTTAGTGGCCATAGGAATAAGTTTAAAATGAATAAAATATAATGGTCAAACCTAGTCATTGGACAGACCCGAGTCTGAGTCAAAGATATTGACTTATGGGAGAGTCCGATCAATTGGAACTTGTCCAATTGATTGGGCACATAGCCCAATCGATTGGGGACTCTGTGAAATCGACTGGAAGCTACAAGGCAGAACAGAATATATACCCAATCGATTGGAGACTCTGTGAAATCTATTGGAGTCTGTGAGACAAAACATGATCATAGCATAATCGATTGGAGACCTCTGTGAAATCGATTGGAGCCTTCGGAATAGAAACTTATTTGAGGCCAATCGATTGGAGATCTCTGTGTAATCGATTGGAGCCTACGGAACAGGAACTTTATTAAGGCCAATCGATTGGACACTTATACCTTAATCGATTGGACATAGCCCAATCGATTGGACTCAGAGTACAATCGATTGGACTTAGCACGATCGCAGTCTTTCTCAGATCCGAAATTCTTAGTTCCACTCTCCCACATTCTACACGACTCAGGGTCACGAATTCTATAAAATACAACCATTCTATACATTCTCTAAACACACACAGAGACACAAAGTGACTCAATACTTCAAGAGAGAGAAAAAAAGTTTTATTTATCAGAGTGTCCATTCGAAGAGTAATAAGCTTGTTTCTCATTCACATCTTGTGAGCTTGTTCCTCTTCTTGATCGAAGTCAAGTGCTTGATCCATTCATCAGCTTAGGTCTTCCACTTATATATTCGACCTAGTAGCCTGAGTGTATCAGTGTAACTCAACACCTTTGAGCAACCTATGGTTCAGGGTGTACTGAATCCTTCACCTTCAGCAAAGGCGAGAGTGTTGAGAATTAAGATCGGAGTAGCCGATCGACGGTAGGTTTGGGGTGTACCAAACTGAACAAGCGGACAAGGCTTCTTGGCTGGAAGGACGCGCATGGATTCGTAGAGTTGATTCAGAAGACGTGGATGCATTGGCAATAGGCATTGGCTAAGGTTGGAAGTTGTATTTGCAACGGTGCTACGTAGGTAACCTTTGTTTTGTTTAACTTTTCAGTTAGTGATACTTTCCGTCTGGACGTGGTCCCGTGATTTTTCCATGGCCAAAGTTTCCATGTAAAAATCTCTTGTCTTGTGTGATTGTTTGTTTGTATTCCACTATCTATCTTGATTAGACCAAACGACGAAAAGAAAATATATCACAGAGGTTTATTAGATTTGAGTCAGTTGTGATCATCTTTTATCAAACAACTAAGGCATGCGATTTTGTTCTCCTACCATAGACCAGTAAAACTGTGTAGGTATAATTAATTTTTAAACATCTAATCAATCCCCCTTCTAGGTATATTGGATTAAAGAGAACGGACCGGTTATTTCAAAATTAACTTGATTAGTGATTTCAAAACTTTTGATCTTGTGTAAGGTTTTAGTTTTGGCTAATCCCGTATGACAAAAACCAAAGTCTTGTAAACCTTCTTAGTGAAGTATACTGTTTTTAGTGGGTCAGGGTGTGTTACACTTGCATTACCTCTAGAAAATTGAAAACGGTTACCAAAAAAACAAGAAGATCAAGGCAAAGAATTACAGATCAACCCTGAGTGGGTAGGATCAATAAAATAAAAATTGAATGTTAGATGCTAGAAAGTAAATACAAGTTAAGGAGTCAGTGGCAAGAATGTAAATGTTAATTGTAGGAATGGAACATTAGTAAAAGAAAGGAAAAAGGAAAAACAAAAAAGTTAGAATTTAGATGTTGGAATTTGAAGAATTTCATAACTCGCGTTCTTGCCACACGTTGTAATCCCTGACAACTGCATAAAAAACTTGTTATGCCTGGACTATTAATCCAAATGATTGAACCAACCGTCGAGGATTATGTTAACTTGCAGGTATACATGTGTCTCTTGTAGTTCTTGTGTACACAAGTCAATCTATGTGGATTCAACCTTGTTTAAGTATTATAATAGACACTTGTATACTTGCAAGTTAATATTAACCTCGATGGTTGGTTCAATCATCTAGATTAATAGTCCGGATGTAACAACTAAGATGCTCCAAACAAAAAAATTCTCTCTTGTCACTACTTCTAGGTAGGTCTCCATGCATGCTTTCATCAACCTCAATGTTCTTATTCAACTTCTGGTATAGGTTCATTTTCGATCTCTTCATCAGTGAAATACAATCCCTTAGTCGGATAATGAAAAGCTACATGTCCAACTCCTTCACACTTGTAACATTTGATCTCCTTACTCTAATTAGTTGTTATTGCTTTAACTTTGTCATCACTGAGGTATAAGCAACATTCCTGGGTCGAATAGTAGAGTTTGGAGAAAGATTACTTCGAATATTGCGAGTAGTGAATGAATCATTTCCTTTGAAATGTGAAACCACTGGGTCTAACTGTTAATGGACAAGCATTGATCTGCATGTACTATTCCTCAAATTTGAGAGCAATCTCATAAGCTTCCTCTAGATTCCAAATATACATGGCTACCATTTCCCGTTGAATCTGTTGTCTCAATCTTACTTTGTATCTGCCTGTCATCTATTCATCGATTTCTACAAATCTATTCCTAATAGTAAGCTCATAGAACTCATTAGTGTATTCATCAACTGTCTTGCTACCTTGACAAAGATGGAATACATTCTCGAATAAGATTTTTTGACAATTAACAAATAGAAAATGCTCATTTAGCTTATCTTTCATCTCTTCCCACGAGTATATAAGAGGTTTTCTGCTTCTATGTAATCATTATTTCACATCGTGCCACCAAATTCTAGTCGGTCCTTTGAGTTTGGTTTTGGCTAACCGCACTCGATGCTCTTCGGACATGTGGTACCAATCGAAATAGTCACCCATACTCATCAACTAGTCGTGGAATGCATCGGGGTTGAGCTTTTCGTAAAAATCGGTTATGGCAATACAAACCCTTGGGTCTCCTCCATCCCACGTATCAACATTGTTCCTACCAGGACAATTCTATTTGCCTTGACCTCATCCTTAATCGTGAACCTCAAAAAATGATGGTGTGCTTGCAAAGGGATTTTGAAAGTCTCTAAACGGAGGATGTCGATGCTGATGAACTTGACCGACTCCATCTGTTAATTACTTCCTCAAGATTGATTTCTCTTCCATGTTCATGATCTTTGGCAACCTTATCATTGTTGACTACATCACGAGCTCTTTATTGACAAGCTTCTGCTCTTTCATGCTATAGATCTGCCATGAATGCTTGCATTTGTTCTATTTGATGTGTTAAGGTATCCACTTAAATCAAGCAATTGATCTTGGGGTGTACACATGCCATTAGAACCTCCACTACAGGTATTTGTTATTTCTTATCTTTTTTTCCCTTTTTCAAATTTTTGCTAAATAAGAAAGGTTGGCTAGGATTGTCTCGGATCAGGGTAAGGTGATATTCGCTCAAAAGTGCTTATTTTAAGCAATTATCCTTATAGGGTTATCACACTCTCCTACGTAAAACTATATTTTTATCAATATTTATACGTAAGAGTATTTCTTAGTGCGTAGAACACACTTTTCTGGTTAAAATGGTATATTCGCATGCATTCATACGCATTTATTTGACCCACATGCGAAGTCATTCTCATTACGCGATTTTTTTATCGCAGGAGCACTAATCGGATAATCCTGATGGAGTGCGGGCCCACAATCAACATCCAGAGCCTTTGATCAGAGCATAGAGAGCCAGTGGACTTAGACAAGAGAATGAAGGCCAAAGACGGAAAAAGTTGAAAGATCGAAAGAGTCGAGAGACAACCAAGAGAGAAGGAGAGAAGAACCCTCTAAGAAGAGACCAAGGAGATTAAAGCTTATCAACTAATAAAAGACAAGGACTTGCTCAGTTGGTAAAGCATGTAGAGGACCAAGTCAGGAACCAGGGTTCCAGACCCTCTACTAGTATTTTCTCTTTATTTTTGTAATAATTTCTCTTTCCTCTCTCTAAATCCTCACTCTCTCTCTAATCTCAATATCCACCGTACCACCAGATCCTCTCTCCTTCCGAAATCACTCGATCCTACGGCCTGCCTTGGTCGATCTCTACTGTCCGATGATCCGTTCGATCATCTCCATCCACTTCTACCATCCGATCGCCATTGAATCATCACTTCCACCGTCCGAACATCAACCCCATCATCACACCCACTCACCACTTGATCTAGTCAATGAATGGTTGAACCATGAAGATAATGTTGCCACAAATCAAGTATAGAGAAAGGTGTACGGTGCACACTTGCACATGAGATAACGTTCCTGGGGGATGAAGTGGCATTAGATTTTTATTTAGAAGGAAAGTGATTTACCAAAAATAGAAGGAGTGGTTTTGAAAAATGACTTTGAAAATTTGATATTTTAAATGGGTTCTTACAAATGAAAATAGATTCTTAAAAAGATTTCTTTTATGAAAAGGAAGGAAAGAAAGACAGATTTTCTTGGCAGATGAGAGCATTGATTGGGGAGGTGAGCAATAGTGTTGGGCGTCCAGCTCTTAAGGACAAAAACGTCCTTATGAAAGGTGCCCAACACTAGCATGTTTTGAAAAAAAAAAAAAAAAGGAAAAAAAACCCTAAGTTGGACCCAAAAACCTGCCCCCACATTTCCTCTCTTGAGCAAAAACGCCCCCCATCTCCATCTCTCTTCCACGTTCTTGCAAAGGTTCTAAATACCTTGCCGCCTTCTGCACCAGCAGTTGCTGCACCGCCCCCCTCATCAAATCACGTCAGCAGCCCCACACCCCACTTCTCTCACAACTGTTCTTTCTCTCCCTTCTCCTTTCATTCTCCTAGCCGTTTTCTCCTCACAAAAAAAAGAGAAAACAAGAAAAAAGAGAAGGAAAAGAGAAGAAGATGATAGAGAAGGAGCCGTTAGGCTCGTTTCCTTTGGACTAGTGTGCATAGTCCAGCTCACCACTTGCAAGCGCTTCACCGAAAACCTCACAGTCCCGTGAACCATCTCCTCCAACCCGTTGAAAGCTGCCCCCTCCTCCATACCATCAACGTTTGCTGCTAGGTGTAGCAAGACGCCAACAGGCCATGCTAGGTGCTACACACCACGGACTGCATCTCACAAGAATCTCATTGGTTTGGTCGTCTTCTCCCTCCATCACCACCCCTTGCCGTGATAGCACACCACCGGTTCAGCAAAGCTCCTTCACGGTCTGCACTTTAGGTTGACAATCTCTCCTTGTTGGCCGTACTCTTGGCCAACCTCTTGATCGATTCCTTCCCTTGGAGATCCAACAATCTGTACCTCTTGCACTGCTGGTTGCACGAACAGCAGCGCCTCTGCCATAGCCACTACTTTTCAAAACCAACGTGAACGTGTGCACAGGCTGGTCATCGTCCAGCTAGCTTTTCCAAACATCTCCACCACCTAGCACCGTCCAGATCTCATCCTCCATCCATCGTGGTTTGAGTTTCTAAACTCTCTTCTCACTCTCTCTAATCTCTTATCTTGTCTTTTTTTTGTTAATTGTTTTGTTTCTTTTATTAGTTTTAGTTTTAGTTCAAGTTTGCTAATGTATGAACAATCTGATTTTTAATAAAGATAATGCAATTTTTCCGTATTTCTCGTGAGTTTGACTATCGTAGGAGTATATTTCGATCTATTCATTATAGTGTTTTTTTTATCTCTTTTACTATTTCATTAGTGGTAGATAATATCAAAAAATAAAAATAAAATGATGTTTCAATCCAATCTTCATCTTCTTCATCTTACCATGAGTTTCTAGCACTTTTCAAGATTGTCTTTATCTGCATTGCCTCTGACCCCGAGTGTGGATACGATATCCGACATAATTTCCACTGTACAAGCCTGTGATTTTTGCAGGATTTGAGGAACTAAAGTTTCGGAGTATTAAAAATGTGTTGAAACCAGGGCTTCTGTCCAACGATCGGAAAACACCTAGTTTCATAAGGTTAGACTAGTTTAGGGTAAATGGGTGTTTAGTTCTGGATATATGACAAAATAGGAATAGTACATGTTTGGATGTGGGGAAGGGTAGAATGGGAATAAGACATATTATAGTAAGGGTGTTTGGTTGCAGGGATAAAGGATATTGGGTTAGGTATACGAGTCGGGCTGAATCGTAGACCATTTGACCCACGGATCATGGGCCGAGCCAAGATCCGAGTCAGATGTACTTTTGCTTGGTCAATGGGATAATTCTTTGGTTATGGACTTAAGTACAGGGTTTGGGCCTAGCTTAAGGGTGTGGGTAACAATTTAGCTTGGGCTTAAGTAAGCCCACGCATATAAAAAGTTGGGGGCCGATTGAAGAGAAGGGGAAAGGTTGCCCTCAACCCTAGTAACACAAAGAGTTAGGGTTTGAGAAACCCAACTCAAAAATCAAAGATGGAAGGCACGGTTAGAGGGGAAGAGGGGTTCACAGGATAACCATACGATGACGAGAGAAGTTCGTTGACAATGAGGACATGCGGTGGTGGCGGAGGCTAGGAACTCTGGCGATGTTGTTGTGATTGAGTATGATGAGTGTGTCATAAAGGTTTCATGGTAGCGACTACAATTCACAGAGGCGATGGTGGCTCACGATGATGATGGGTTGAATTGGATGACACAAGAGAGATGTCCGGAATTCGGCTCTGATACCAAATTTGATGGAGAGAGGAGGAGTTGTTCTTTGATTGTCGGACATGATGGAATCAACACCACTAAGAACGGGTAGAGTCAACACTATCAATAACAAAAATGAAAATTTTTCTTTAGATTTCAAATCATGTTTTGTGTACAGCCCTATAACTATATTAAGTGGTTTAAATTTCTAATCCATTTGCAACTAAAACTGTAAATCCTACTGCAATTCAAATTCCTAATTCTATTAGGACAACAAAGACAAATTCTTAATGAAAACTAATTCCTAAACAGACCAAGTTGTTCTTGGTTTCCTTTTACTTTGTTTAAGGAGTTGTCGTTGCTGCATCACATTCTCATGCCATTAATTACATTTTCAATAAACCCCTCGAGTTACCATAACATATAGATTCGCCCTTCCAAATTAACTTTTAAATCAACTCTTTTTAAACACTTAACTTCTTGCCATGCAAAGTCCCCCATATTTCCAAATAAGTCCCTAATAACTAGGACTATCAATTAATAGATTTGCCCCTCCAAACTAATCTTCCAAAACTACCTTTGGGTTGAAACTCTCTCATTTTGCCAGTTCTTTCGTTGATGCCCATACAATCACTCACACGCAATGCACGTGGGAAAGGAGCCTGATGCATTGCCACGCATGTAACAGAGGAAAAACTTATGATACACCAAAAATCAACATGACTGGTATTTTTATCCATTGAATTTGAGTACTTTTTCAGCATGGGCTTGGAACCAACCCATATGTTTGCTCATGAAGCCCATGATGAAGAAATGCTCAAATTGAGCAGCTGCAAATCATCAATGATGCTGATTTTTGTTGTGAAGGTCCATCAAAATGTGGACCATGCATTCATATGGGCCCGAAAGATTATTACACATGGCAATTTGAGGCACTTCTGCATTAAAAATTTTCCTTTCTCAGTAAGTAGAGGGAACTTTTCCTCAGTGTCCACAGGTATACCGGATCACCGGTTCAACCAGTTGGTCAAATTGATGGGCCATCCAGGATTTTAGAAAAAAAAGAAAAAAAGAAAAAAAAATTGGAAATTTGAAAACCCGACCCGAATTGTGTTTACTGACTGTTTTGTTGGTTCAATCGGCTGGGCTAGTCTAGTCCGACTA